>OY754330.1:9630595-10971595 GCA_963573305.1 Pyrrhosoma nymphula
TGGTTCCACCGTAAAATGGCTTTAAATGTCATTTTATTCATATTCTGTCTACTTGTAGACAAAGTTGTCCTCTATCTGATATGAACAACAAAATAATACCTTTCCACGCTATTTTATTCTATATTGAACTTGAAATTACATGGTGTTCAATGGGGGAATGAGAGAAACACGCGGAAAATAGTATTTTTCAATAAAATATAAATGTCATTTTGCGAGAAACTATTATAAGAAGGAAATAATCCAGAGAAATTGAACAAAAATAAAATACAGGCTTCTTGCCATCTTATGTTTTAGTTATTGAAGAATTAATGCCGCAATTTAAGTCAAAATGCGGTAATTCGTTGGAAATGGCGCTGCAGTCGGCTCCTATTGCTGGAAAAAAGTGCTCATTTGAAATTCATTCTTGGAATAATCTGTGTATGTTGTTCCTTACTTTTGGGTTTATAATGGTTAACGCATTTCATCAATGAAAGCAGGATTTTTTTGGCAAAATATAAAAATGTGGAATTTAGTATTTGTTTTGACTCACATAGTCGCGGCGCAACATCCTTAAGAGAGGAGAATTATCTCGGGTCCCACAGGGGAACGAATAATTAAAATTCAATTTTCCCACGAACGATAAGGGACCATAACAACTGCCAATGAGACTTTTAACTAGGTTTGTCGATAGGTGTGTAGCTCTTAGTAGTAGTAGTATTCCCTAATATTTGTTCCATTATCTGCTAACTAGTACGTACAGCACGCCGTGTATGTTTTCTACATAAGTCTTGGGTCTCTGTCTATTTGTGTAGTTGTAAAATACATATATAGATATTGACGGTCCCTCTCCATTGTGATGACATCTGTAGTGTAGTAAGTGCATGCTTGTGAGGCTTCGTCTCGTGACAAGCATTAGCGATTTATGCTATTGCATAATTAGTCGTAGTTACACTAACGTTAGGGTGAAGTGTAATGCATGTTGGTGAATACTCACTTCCTGCCACACACCCTTGAGGTGGCTTGCAGGGTATTTTGTAGATGTAGATGAAGGCCGTTTACCTACAACTCCAATGGTCACTGCCTTTTCATTAGCTGGATTTGGAGTTCTAAGATGGTGAAGTGTGAGCGCACACGGATTAATTGCGACATTATTTTGCCGGAAACATGATATTTTGACTTATGGTTCCGATATCAATGACCTAAGATGCCTGGAGATGAAATTTTCTGCATTTGGAATTTTCTATATTACAAAATTCACTAGAGGATTAAAGTAATTTTGCTAAACACTTAATATGTAGCAGCCACAGGAGTGATTTTACGATGAATATCCTAAAATTATGCAACGACCGCTTATGAATTAGATTCAAGAAGAGAGCAGTTGGAAATTTGAATATTTGAATAACCACGACAACACCCTCATTAACGAATACCTTTAATACCATTCCTATTCCTCTAATCTGACCTCCGTTTCAAACTTCTTCACCCCTTCCGTTACGTAACTACGGAAACAATAGGATAAACAGATCTTAATTAATCCCTGACGATGGTGATTTTTATTCACTGAAACCCGGGTCGCTTAATTTAAATAAAAAAGTGGAATTAGTGAACTGATATTCATCGACAAACATTTTCTATATTATTTTCAATGAATATTCGATTTTCGCCATATTTTCGCTTACTTTACGTTTTTTACTCCCACGACGACTGAAGTGCCCCCCCCCCCCCCAAAGAGGCGATAGGCGATCGTTTTACAGCTCACAACCTGTTTTTAAACAGCATTCTTAGTTTTATCCCTGAGACTGAACTAATTTGTATCACAAAATGCTTGAAAGTAAAACGTATGAATTGCTTGGTATCTAGCATTATTCATACAATCAATTATCACAGTTCTTATCATAAACATAATTTTAAATAAAAACCTCAATTTAGATAGCATCTAGAAATCTTTTGATGAAGTTAAAGTGGATTTTTTATGAAAGCTATGAACAATGATTTATTTTGCAATTTTGAAGCTTTTATTGTGAAATCCAGTTCTCGCAATCATTGCAATGGCATCACTGCGAGCATTATTTTTTATTGATAAATCAATGATATTGTTTAAGGTAGTTTGAGAGCGAAAAATCACTTCACCTAGAATTCGATGAATTTTGCCTCATTTTAAAGAAACAACTCTCATCTTTCCAATGATATAAAAATATCAACCCCTTGTGGAACTACTTTTCGAGCAATTTGCCTAAAAATATAACCTGTTTTAATACATGGGATAGATTATGACTGTGCGCTCCAGAGGGAGAATATTAATCAAATTAGGAACTTCTAGCACCTAGATTTCGTCAAAGAACTAACGGTGTGTAGATTGCATATTTTCTCAACTATTTATAAAAAATAATCTATTACTCACCACTGTAACTTTTACAAAAACGCAAAAAAAACCTGCTCTTTTGAAGGGTTTTCAGCCGTACGGCGGGAAAAAATGAGTCAAGTTAGAGACTTATGTAGATTTATTTATTTAATTATTGAGAATTTTGGTCATATATAACTATATCTTTGCGCCATTAATATTAATATATTTATTTCCTACATCTTACAGACGCTGGAATAAAAAAATAAAATTTGAATATGGTCTCCATTATGACTAGGGAACTGCTATCTCGCGCTCAAACCACCTTAAGTTATTCTAAAAATGACTTAATCTTCGGGGAATACTTTTGATGGCCACTACAATTATGTTTTTTTTATTTCACATCATAATTGAGGGGAGTCTTCTAATATAAGATGCTGAATTTAGCGCAGTGCGGAGGAGAACATCAGCGCACACCAACGGTGATGAATGGAACTAGGAGCGCTGGCGAAACGTTGTGTTATCTGCCGTTTGGCATCAATCTGTTGGTTCATAAATGGTCGCGGCCGAATGATTTGTATTATATTACCAACTGCATTCGTTCAAACCTCATGCCTAATGATAATAATAATATGTAAAAAAAATACTTTAAAAAAAAACACGCTTATATTCAAGTGTACTGAAAAAGTAAAAAAAAAATCTTGGTGATCACAGTATTGTTGCCCCTCCTGTGTGTCAGTGGTAGACAGCAAGTGCAAAATGATATTTTCCATAAAAGCATCTACATCTACATACTACCCCGCAAGCCGCCTCAATAGGCGTGTGGCGGGGGGTGTTAGGACACCAGCCGTTTGCATATAAAAAGGAAATGCTCTAACGAAATCACTCCTGGCATTTATTAAAGTCCCTTATTGTACGGGATAAAAACGAATTCCCATACCTATCCGTTCGGCAAAATATCTCTCTTAATTTATCGTTTCTGTTGGACCTGGAAATATAGTGGGGTTCTAATATGATGTTCTCCGTGTCGCTCTTAAAGATATCTATTCTCAACTGTTCAAGCAATCTAAGCCTAGCGCGCAGCCTCCGAGTCTCTAGCGGCTCCCAGCCTAATTCGTTTAACATCTGTGTAACACTGTCTGTACGCCCGTAGCAGTTTTTGACGAATCGTGCAGCTTTCCTTTGTATTTTATTAAGTTATTTAATAAAGTCTTTCTCCACCGGATCCCATATGCTCGCTGCATATTCAAGGTGTGGCCGGACGAGTGCGAAATAGCACCTCTCTTTTACTTTTTCATCCGAAAATCTTCCCACAATACGCTTGACGAATCCTAGCTTATTCAGAGCTCTGCCACAAATATTTCTTATATGTGTTCCCCACGACAGGTTCGAAGTTATCGTAACTCCTAGATATTTCACTTCATCTGTCGCCTTTATGTTAAGACCATCCACAGCATAAGCATTAGACTGAAGTAAAACTGCTGCTACAAATCTACAATACTCTTCTGTTTTCACGTAGATTACAACTCGTAACTGTCTCGATCATCCGTACAAGGAATAAATTAAGTTTATTCCTTTACCAACATTTTTATGCCTATGAACGATTGATAGGTCTAGCGATATTTTTTCAGAGAGCTGTGGTTTCCTGGAGACTGTTTGCCAGAGGTGGCGAAAAGACAAAGAATATCTACGTAGTGGTGTCACTAAAAGAACACAACAGTTTCATCGCAACTGCTTCGTAACCGAAACAGCTTCAAAACTAAACAGTTTCGCGAAACACACTGTTGAGGACAACAGTCAAAGAGACCACGCTAGAGGCACGAAAAACAACAGACGATAGATCTGCGCTAACAGAACATGGCTGGTAGTTCTGTATTCTATGCAATAAGAAATCTTTCTCTTATATAAAGTAACAATTTCATTTGGATTCACGAAGGATAAGTACTTAACTGTTCTAATTCTATCAGCTACGACGGGCGGACATGTGTGAGTTGAATAAACCAGCGACCGCCTGCAACATATTCAAATCCAAAAGATTGTAGCTTCATAATCGCAACGCAACCACACGTGCAGTGCAACTGGACCAATATAGAAGACGAAACAGTCTCAGCTTCAGCTTCATCAGTTGCCGCTGCACAGCACAGAGCGCAACTGCGGCACGATCACGAAATTAACCCGTTGTTTGCAACTGTTATTTGAAACAGTTGAGGCTCTTCAGCCGTTTCTTCGCTCCTACAACACCATTTATTCCAACTGTAGCGTCGGACGGTGTGCTACAATTGTTGGAATTTTGTGAAAATCAACTTTCATTCTAATTATTTTAACCATGAACTAATTGCCATCCTATCTTCAAACTATTTATATCATTTAATGATGATACAACCTAATTCCTTAGATTAATATTTAAAAAGTTAGAGCGGCGTTTTTTTCACAATTTAAAATTAAAATGTTATTTTGGAATTTGAAAGAATAAATTCCTTACAACCAATAGTGTGATACATATAGTAAGAAAGGAAATAAAGATAGCTACAAATTGACATCTCTTTCATCTCTCTGCTTTAATTAGGAGATGAGAAAATAATATTTTTATTGCTGACGGTCATGCGATTTTGAGCGATTTTTGTAAACTTTACATCGCCATATTGTCAAAACGGGTTGATATAATTGAATGAAATTTGGTGTTTATCTTTATCTGTGTAGAGGCTATCTACACACCAAATTCCATTAAAATATGAGATGGTGAGGTTAAATAGGTGTATTGATCTTACATGGAATGACCCTGTACACAAATAAGAAACACCCTCGTTTCAGTTTTCTTTATTATATCCTTATTTTTACTCAAACAGAGAGACTTCCGGACCTGCTCTCTCCTTCTTCCTTAACAACCCCCCTCTCCCTCTCCCCCAAACAAAACCTTCGCAACCAAACATTTTAACAATTAAACATTTTTAAACTGGAATAAATTAAAACATTTAAACAAAAACTATTCCAAATAAAACAAATGAAAAAACAAATACTGCGATACGGTTCAGACGCTACACAGCACTATATCGCCCGGCTGTGAAGAGAGTAGTCTTGAGACTTTGGAGAACAGTAGACCGATGCGTGATACATTTCCGATAAGTTTCTCTTTATAGGAATTACCGTTTGAGCGGACTAACTCCAGGTGTATAAAAAATATTTTAAATTATTTTTAATATTTATTTAATGCACACTTTAATCGGTATTGATTGAGGATTGATTGCTGAGGGAATTGAGCCCAGGGTGGTTATCATCATGCATATTTTTTAAATGAATTGACACAATTTTTACCTCGGTGAACAAATTTCTTTTTATAGATCGCTCTATCGGTACTACAAGCCGAAAATCCCCCCCCCCTGCTTGTTAATAATGTATCCGGAAGTTGCCTCGGCAGCTAATTGGTTTCATTTCAGGCATCGGCGCTAAAACAATCGGCTTTCGCTTTTCTGTGGCGATCATCGTTTCGTTTCTGCAATATTGTTATCCCTCCCCTCTTTTCACTTCCCCTCCTTCCCCTCCCCTCTCCCCTCCCCTCCTCCTCCCCCTCCTTTTTCCCCTGCACTCTTTGCCCCGCCCCGCCCCCACCATAGCACCAAAAGAGAGAGGAAAGCGAAATTATGAATTTTGAACGCGCTTCGAAATTTGCGCTTCCCAAATTGAATATTGCGTATTTAGCAAGATTTGACCTCCGATCGAGGCAGAAGCAGCCTCCACAAGAGATGCAGCAACTCAACACATGCTTTATTTCCGAGTCACAAGTTAGTTCACCAGGGGAGTTATTTTGTAGAATCTCACTTAAGTGAGAATAAGTCATAAATGTGGAAAATTACGTCATTTTTCGTAGTTCAACTCCCGTCACCCAGGTGGCGTAACTGTCTTTGGCTCTCGAGTGGTGAACTGCCGGTCTATAAATTTGATTCATCCTCTCTTTCTGACTCTTGAACCGTATCTTTCGACTCTTGATCCGTTTCATTTGGCTCCGAATTTAATTAGTTCCATCTCACCTGTCTCTAGGAGCGTGAAATGGAGCCACCATCGGACCTTGGCCGATCGTGAGTCGATCATTAAGAGAGGGAAACGGATCTCCCGCCTTCCAGCAAAGAGTCATTAAAAAGGTGAGAGATTACAAAATAACCCCTCAGGAGGGTTATTTTGTAATCTCACCTTTTTAGTGACTCTTAGTGAAAAGGCGGGAGATCCGTTTCCCTCTCTTAATGATCGGCTCACTGAACGGTTCGAGAATTGTCGAAGCTTCAATTACCTTATATCAAATAAAAGATGACGAGACTAGCGAATACCCAGATTGCTCAACATCTTACGGAAGATATCTTACACTGTACATACCACGAAAATCTAAATACAGTCAAAACTAAAAGCGACATGTAAGTGATCACTCAATATTTTAAAAAAATAAGTGCATCTAATTAGTGTTCGATTCACAAGCACGGGAAATATCTACCAAGAACGTAGATTTTAAGGCAATATTTGCTAAAATTATGAAATTAAGTTATGAATAACTGAATTCCATTCTCGATACAGTGGCGGATAGGCAAACGAAAACAAAGGTATCAGCAACATTGTTTGGGAAATATTGATACGAAATATATACACAGATAATTCAAGCTAATAATAACATAAGAATTTCAAACAAAGCATACATTCAAGTGCCCATTATTATATTGGAGTTGAAAATTCTGAAGTTCTTCACGTTTAGCAAATTACAACAATACGATTTAAAATCGTTTGTATCTTTCGCGCCCTTGTTTACTTTCCAACTCAAGCTTCAAGTGGAAACGATGGTGGCTCCATGTCACGTTCTTTATGACAGGTGAGATGGAACTAATGGCAGGCGGAGGCTTATGAAACGGATCGAGAGTCGAAAGATACAGATCAGATCGAATGAATCGTCTAAAAGACCAGCACATGGACGGCAGTTCACCGCTTGAGATTCTAAGATGGTCACGCCGCCTGGGTGGCGGAGTTGAACCACGAAAAAGTGACATTTTATGACGTATTCTCAATAAAGTGAGATTGTAAAATAACCCCTCAGGGCTAATTGCTTACGGCCGTCTAGTTTTTGTCCACGGACACCGGAAGATTGGTGGTCGCAGTCCTCCAAACGTTTTCCATTCATTAATAGACCCGTGAATTTTTCCCGCCGATTTATACTATAGTAGATAAGAGTTAGGACGTCAGATCTACTGGGCGTCCCCATTACTGGGCGTTTTGACTAATAAATCTGATAATATCAGGCCTGACATCGTGGAAACGATGGTAATTCATGTTGAATGTTGACCCTGAATATCCAGGCACATGAGAATATGCCGCAGTGTGGTGAGACGGGTTTGATTGATCCCACAATCACCGTCTTTCTAATGCTTACTAACTCACGTCGTTCCACGGCTTGCATTAGGTTATGCTTAGGTTAGGCAAAATAATACAATTGACCTTCTATTATCTCGAAATGCACTCCCCATTTCAGAAGAGACATCTGACAAAGTTCCCTTGGACGAGAAAGTAGGAAAAGATATCCGACAAAACACTGGCGTTGAGCGATGAAATATTTGGGATGCCATTTGAGCGATGCCTTTATATCTCACGGTCTCAATCGCCCGTGGATCGTGTGGCATCCATAAACGGCACTGTTGACTTTTATGGAATCGCCAATGTTGCTATTTAGCGTATCCGATGCCCAAAATGGCATCACCCACCAAAATAGCATCTGGCGCCTTATTAAGGGAATAACACCCCCCTTGAATTAGAGAATTCCCCAAATGGAATTCATGATTTATAACTATTCCCGTTTAAAAGGACATCCTCACATGTTTTCAACATGACATCACGGAGATATTTGATGTCAGATTACGCAATAGAGTAGCCATCATCGTAGGTGTGACATTAAGGAGGTTCCGCCGCGACTGTGTGAGTCAAAACAAATACTAAATTCCACATTTTTTATATTTTGTCCAAATAATTCCTGCTTTCATCGATGAAATGCGTTACCATTAGAAACCCAAAAGTAAAGTATAAAAAATGCAGATTATTATTCCACTAATGTATTTTACAATGAGCACTTTTTTCTAGCCATCGGAGCCGACTGCAGCGCCATTTCCTACGAATTACAGCATTTTGACTTCAATTACGGCAGTAATTCTTCAATAACTAGAAACATAAGGTGGTACGATGCCTGTATATTATTTTTATTCAATTTATCTGGATTATTTCCTTCATATAAATAGTTTTCCACAAAAATGGCATTTATATTTTATGGAAAAATACTATTTTCCCCGTGTTTCTCTCATTCCCCCATTGAACATACAATGAAATTTCAAGTTCAATCTTTATATATATAAAAGTCAATGTATGTATGTATGTTTGTGGGTATGTTCCACATCTCCTCCTAAACCACTGAATTGATTTTGATGAAATTTGATACACATGTTTGTCACTGGTAGACAACAAACACTGTAGGGTTCAATTAACCAAAACCCTCTTTTTCAGGGTTAAGGGGTGTGATCCTTACTAATATGTATAAAAATGTTATGGTGTCTGTCTGTCTGTTGCTCCATCACGCAAAAACTACTGGACCGATTGAGCTGAAATTTGGCATGTAGATAGAAAAAATATCTGGTTGTATCATATGCTATATTAAAAAGCCCTAAGGGCCCCCAAAAGCCCCCGAGGGTCACCCCTGGTGGTCCATGCTAAGCATTATGTTCGGTGCAGTGGTTTCATTTTTTACTTTTTACAAGTACTTTCACTCAAGATATAGAGCTGGAATTTTTTTATCGGATAGCTGAATACATATAATTTCTACTTTTATCAATCGATTTTCTTCTACGCTCCGAAGTTGTCTGAAATTCATATTTTCAGCTTAAAAATCTCACATTTTTATCTGAAATCAACAATAACATATTTCCTTGACAACCAGATATTTGATTTTCAAAGGATATACCCGCCTCCAGCATTGAAATATCAGGTTTTCATGCAGGCCCATGATAGTACGTAGAAAGCAAATCCGTATAAGAAGGGCCCAGAGTCCTAGGGGCCCCATGATAGATTGCTACTGGGGTTAATCGATAAATTCAATGCATATTTACAACAAGTATACTCTTCAACGTCTTTCTCAAAGTAGCTCTCAAAGGGGCATCGCATGTATATGAGAGAATACTTACGTAGTAAACTTTACACATAAAGGAAATTAATTGATTACACACACAATTATATGTGCAAGAATATTTACGTGCAGCGAATATCAATGGTAATAATTCCTCTGTTGCTACAACAAACACGGCGTTGTTTATTATCGTTTAACACTCAGATGTATTACACGTAGAGAAACCGTCTGCCTCTAATTACGATTGCGAGCTGTTTTTTAGACCAATTCCCACATCATTAACGTCACGAGTAATTTATATGTTTAAAAGTGTTAAAGTGCAGTTAACTTAGGTACATTCACTCAATCATCGAGTTACCCACTCAAGACTCTCGCTCGCCGCTGTTTCCCCTCCTTGGACTTAAAAATATATCCATCCACATGCCTAATAGAAAAAAAATAACCTTTCGAATAAAACTTCTAAAGCAAAAGGAATGTCTTCTTTGCGAGAAAATGAGTCCTTGCATGAAAAACGACAAAGGTTAGACTTGGATGCTCAAAGACATGCCTACCAGCAATCTCATGATAATCTCCCCGTGGTGTTTCTCGGATTACGCTAAGAACCGCACAAATTTCATCCTAACCAAACCTACTGAAGGGTAACCAGCTCTAAATCTGTTTCAAATACAGACCCATCTGTTTCGAACCTTCAATCTGTTTTAAGATGGCGGAAATTATATTTACGTCACTACATGCTTCTTACCCGAAAGAAGAACGAAAATTCTTCGCAATTAACGACATCCGTGCATGAAAATCGACAAGTGCACTAAGAATCACCATAGATTTTTTATTTAGCAACCGAAACCAATGATTATGGCTATGCCGAAGGCGCAGTCCGGGTGATGGAGGATTCATTGGACAAATAAACATGGCTTCTGATGCCATTACTCATTGCCATGAGAATCATAGGGACGAGGTGACCATCTATCAACCTTTGCTACTTAAGTAGTAATGAGTCTGAATGGCCAATTTTTGGGTTTCCCGTGCATGAAAGTGGACCAACAGTCACTCATCTCTCCGTGCACCTGGAAAACGGTCAGCGTGTCTACTACAACGAACACAACATACAAGATAGGTTACTAACTCCTCGAATGTCCACGCTGACAATTTTTCTTCAGGCTTTGCGGTTTTCTTATAAAATATGTTTCACGTTTTTAACACCCGTTGAATTTAAACGGGTACCTTCCGCTCGTTATAGCATAACATAGCGTGGAAAGGTATTATTTTGTTGTTCATATCAGATAGAGGACAACGTTTTCTACAAGTAGACAGAATATAAATAAAATGACATTTAATTCATTTGACGGTGGAACCACCTAAAGACCGCTTTCTGATTCAATGGAAAATCTAACGCCATCATTTGACGCCATCATTTCAGCCACCATTTTGGGATACGTGCGGCTTTTGATGCACTGCATGTCAAGAAAGTGCACTTGCTCCACCAAGTAGAGGAGTTCGTTTCGCATGCCACGCCAAGAAGGAAGGATCTATGGAAGAAGGGAAGAAAGTCTTCTTAGAACGGAGCCAGTTTAAGACACCGGGACACCTCATTTGAGAGCTGGAGGCTATTCGGGGTGAGTTTTTGAGGAATAGTATCCTTCTTAAGCATCATATGGGAATTATGGGAAGCCAGTGCTCCACCCAAAACACCAACCTTAAAAATCAATGTATTTATTGACCACGTATAAATAACCTCTTATTTTAATTTAATAAGTTTTGTTCAATTAAAATTCCTTTATTTCACTACTAACGTTTCGGCAAATTTATTGCCATCCTCAAGGCTAATTAAAAACCATAAAACAAAATTAACAACATATAAACAGGTAGAAACAGAAAAATAACAATTGTTATAACTTTACTTTGGTGGTAACTACACTGCACATTTTTTTATCGGGTACACTAATTTAACAAATATCAACAAACCTGTGGAATATTAATTACACTAACACTAGTGGACCCGTGCGAAGCATTCGCACTGTATCCTCCTAAATCCCACTTAATTGAAGTGCACACCGTATAGTTAGCACCGTGTAGTTAGTGCGTCATTGATGTAGGTGTGGGTTGAAGTAAGGAATAGATGTGTTTAAATTTTAGATTATATATTTTTTGAAACATAAGGTTAAGGTATTTACATATTTACAGCATATTTACATGTTTACAGGACCTCTTCGAACACTATGTTTGAAGTGATGATATGGTCATCTGTGATTGTTTGTTGGTGGGTCTGTTTTACACAGACATAGATGTCACTGAAAGAGCGCACCCTGGAAAACGCCACATACAACTGACCGTGTGAAAAAACAGGGTCAGGCAAGTACAATACTGCCTTTGTTAGCGTCTGTCCCTGTGCCTTATTTATAGTAATGGCAAAGGCAACTTTTATGGGAAATTGCTTCCTAGTCAGTTTTAAAGGCACGGTAGGATCAGAAGGGGTGAGGTTAATGCGTGGTATGACGTCAGTTTGACCGGAGTCAATCAATTTCGATGTGATAGTGTAGTTGCCCAAGTGAGTTACAACTAATCTGACGCCATTAATTAAGCCCTGCTTGGCGTTTAAGTTTCTAATCAACATGATAATAGCGTTCTCTTTTAGTATGAGTTTATGAGGTGACAAACCTGAAGGGCTTAATGAGTTCAGAAATTCTAATCAAGCGGTTTAGGGAAGTAAATATAAATTCAAGTTTTGATTAATTTAATTCATTTTATAAATAGATCAGCAGATCGAATTCCTTAAATCAATATTTTAAGTCGAAATTAAATGCGAAATGAGATAATAGATGCATTTAATCGAAATCTGTTTCATTTCGATATATCTCGATATTCTCGATAGAGGATCGATAGGTCGAGGGCGGGATTTCAAAAAACCGTTTTTTTCAATAGTAATTTTTCGAAAAACAACTGAAATGTAATTTGTATATTTTTTCCGGTGTATCGGTTAAGAAAAGCTTTAAAATGGTGCCTCATTTATGAAAATTGATGAAGTATTTAGAAAGTTATGGCGTACCGACCAAAAAAAGCCCTTGAGAAATAATATATATGATGATGTTGTCAACCATTAAAATTTACAGGATACACTTACAGTTTCTTGCCAACAACAAGAGAGCACACCTGATTACACCAAACATTAATTTAGAAAAAATCATGAAAATTGCTTTATATAAATACAAATATAACAATAATAACATCGATTTAAAAAAACAAACATTTATCACATTTTGTACATGTAAAAGACTATTAAAAAGCATATATTAAATTGTAAATAAGACCTTTAGATTTATTGCATAAGACTTAAGTAAATTCTGCTTAATTTATCTATAGTATCCGTTCTCAAATTGCATGCATTTGGGTGTTTCATGATATGGACCATTTCTTTATAAAGTCTTTTGTGTAAATTTGATTCATAATCTTAAATTTTGGTTTTATTAAAATCTAAATGTTGGCAGTGAAATAAAGGAATTTAACTGACCAAAACTCGTTAAATTAAAAGAAGAGTAAACGTTAAAGACAGGTTGTTGAGCTGCGTGACCGAAAATAACAAGTGACTGAAGATAACATAATAGATAAGGAAAGATATATTATCTTCTATTATCGTGTTATAATTATAATTATTTTTTGCTCTCAGCCGATGCTGGTGGTTCGTTTTTATTTATCTTAATCAAGCTACAATGATGTTTAGCAGAAATAAACATACGTCGCATTGGTAACACTAACAGCTTTAATTTATTATATTCACTCTGATGTTTCAGTGTTACAAACTTGTTTCTATATTATTAAGGTAGAACCTCTACTACAAGGACCTTCGATAACATGCCCTGATATTTTCATATATTGCAGAGAAATTATGCCTTAGTCGATCTGTGAGAAATTAACTGGAGGTAATCGGCCATTTAGCGCTGATAACAGGAGTTGAAAATCGTCATTTTCAGCCTCAAATTACATTGCTCTTATGGCGGAATGGTGTCGTCCCTCACTTCAACATTTTATTTCTCGAGATTTTCCTCAACAAGGCTATCTCAAAAACGACCATTAAGGTGATTAAATAATCAACGGATACAATGAATTTTTTTCAGGTTACCTTATCGGCCATTTAACACAGATATTTATGTTTGAAAAGAGATGAAGAGTCTTACTTTCGTTCCGTAGCCGCCATATTGTAACAGACTTGGCAACTATGTTCGAAGAGTAAACAAAAACATTGGAGTGAAACTATGCAAACAAACAAAGGTGCCGGACCGGAGTGAAACTATGATATGTTGATAGCTATGCAGTGTTGTCAAGTTATTCAGCGTCAGCGATTATATATATAATACATTAGTTTTAATTACGTTTACATTATAAGAGAAAAAGCGCTCACTAGTTCTGTTGTTTTAATTCATCCCTATTTTTTTTTAATTATTCAGCTTTACTGCAGTTCGAAAGCTTTTAAATTCCTCTGAGACAATATGGCGTCAATATAAAAGCCATTCTTCATATGACAGGATTACTTCATTTTGAAGAAAACTCATGTACTGTACAGCCATGTTGATTGATTGAAAGTTATTTTCAACTAGTATTAATAACATTTTGAGCCATTTTATCTTGTTTCTGTCGAGTTCATCTATGTAATGGAAGCAGTACTTCGAAGCGCAGGTTGTACCTTAAGAGTCAGTTACTAAGCTTGTCCATTTTCTTTGACATAAATCAACCATTGGTTCTCATGAGGTAAATTTTCTTGCACCAAAATATTAAGAAGTCTCTTTGACTTTTGCTTCCTCGATTTGAGACTTGGATACATCCGGGACATGACATTTGCTTTTAAGTTTATTAATTTGAGCCATTGTGACGTCGTGACTTGTTTGTCGTTCAGATTTTGAATAGCAAATCTAGCATGAAAACCACGTCTAAATGGGAGTTTGAAAATTCTCTGTAACTAATGCAAATTTATTTACACATTTTATGATGCGTCGCAATAATCTTGACGTTGGGTCGGAAATCCGCATAAGTACGTGAACTTTCATTTTAAGAACCGTGGGTAAATATTCATTATCATGTCCCGTGCGCCATTTATCAGAAACATTTATTTAAATTTAATCGAGTGAGTGTTATAAGATACAGTTTTAGGTTTAATTTCGTGGAATAATTTCTTGATGAGTAATGTTGTTGATTTTTATCCCTTATAATTTTGAATATATATTTTGAATATAAATTTGAATAATTTTGTTATAAAATTCCTACTTAGGCGATGACCAGTTCGGGTTCCGATAGGCGAGGGCAACTCGGAATGCGATTATGAGAGCACTTTTAGAAAGAAACATATGCAAGAGTATCATCGGGGATTTATTAGCTTACTTTTTGGATTTCGAAAAGGTGTAAGACAGATTTTATTATGGAAAACAAATGCAGATGTTCATGAAGATAGGAGTAGATAGTGGCGAGATAAGAGAATCACCCGAAACTTATAAAAGGGCCCCAGTAGGCCTGCGCTTATTTTTGAAAATTGGTTTTTCTTTTGAATTCGTCCCTTCAAAATAGTTGTTTTGGTGAGGAAACAAATAAATTTCAGGCTGGTTGATGTGCGACTAACCATAGCCGTGCCTAAGGGGTCAAAGTGCAGGTGCACTAGAATAAGCGGATTTTGATGCCAGACACACGTCTTTATAGTAATTCGCTGATTGTAGAGCTCCGCAGGGGCGAAAAGTTTAACCATTTTTCCGTATCTTGAAGCCATCATGGAGTAATATTGCTCCGCACCGGCCTAGCCGCCGTACGGGCGCTTGGCTGACGGTCGCCGCTACGCTGACATCCGTGCCGAGCTGTGAGCGCTCCCCCCTCTGTCCCCACCCCTTCTTTCTCTTTGTACTTCCTCGTGCACTTCTGTGGGTAAATAAATGGTCAAGATTCTCTGATTACCTGGATGTGTTTAATAAACATATTTGAAGATACAACGAGTAAGTACACAATTCAGTTACGGTCTCTTGATGTAGATGGTGTGTCATACTTATGAATTAATGTTGACTTTTTGATGTCAGGTAGGGACTTCCGGTAGGAATCTACGGATATGAGCAAGTCGTCCTCTTTTTGTGTTATTGTTCTGTTGAAATCGGTCATAACTTTTACGCCTCGCTCCGCATGATCATTAACCACCCTAAGGTAAGTAGCAATTTGCTTTCCCATTTTGTAATCATGTCTTTCAGCCCATTCAGTCACAGGGTACTGTAAAAACTCTTCACTAATTCCTAGTATTTGAAAAAAATCTATTGGATATAATTGGATATCAATTTCTTTAGGATGCATGAAAACAATAGCAAAAAATACCGACGCTTGAATGTTACCTGATACTCTGTGCTTCTCTGCATCTTTAGCCAATCTGTCTTCTTCGAGCAGTGACCTCTTAATTTTATTGCCTTTCCTCACTGCCCTCCTCTGTTCATCTTTATATCTGCACCCCCTATAACTCCTAACCTCGGTCCGCGTTGATCACACAAGAAAAGTATTTCTTCCTGCCAAGCCTTTCTTTCTGCTTCTTTAGTTGCATAATTTGCCTTTTTTTCAGCTGTTCCATTGCATCATTTTTGCTCAAGTCAAACATAGATCTAGCTTACTCTGAAACATTTATTTCTTAGTCGTCGCGGCTGCACTTGGCGGTTTATTTGTGGAGATATTCCTATGGAGATTCCTCCATTCCTGATAAAGCGACTCAATTTTTTCAATAACCCGAATGTCTTGGATACAGGGTTTTTTTATAATATTATAATATATAATATAATATTTTAGATACAATTTTTGTTTTGTTCCACAGATCAATAACTTCTTTCATTGCAATCCTAGCTGCGTCCCGGACGTCATAATTTTTTCTCATGTAATTAAAGAACACACACAGTACCTCACGTATTGTTGGAAGCTTTGATAATACTTGAAGCTCCCCAGATTCTTTCCCAACAAGGTCAATCACAGCTCCACTCCGCATCCACGCCATTGTGTAAACAAACTGTTTCACTTGAAATAATTTCTACGCAAGCCACACACTTGCAAGGGTAACACCTCACTGAAATTCTTTGGCCAAAAGAGAACAGACTGCGATTCTCATATTCTATGTATTCACTATGTCAAGGCAGAGAAACATGGAGGACTGCCGATAATTTAACCCCATCCCACAGGGCTCAAATGATTAGCTTGGAAGGATAACAGGAGATACCAAAGTTATTACAAAGCAATGCTTTAATATGCATCGTATCACTATAGACTAAGTTAGCATTTCTGTATCAAACCAATTCACCAAAACACATTTATAAGATAGCAGAACTATCAGGTTATTAGCTTTTCGGTGTCTGTTCAGAGTGAAAAGAACACTCAGCGAAGGAAAACGAGCGTACGATTCGGCTGAATTGACGATAAAAAATATTAAAAATCGTCCGCCCGTACGGCGCCTTTGATTACTTTTTTAAACAATCTACTAGTAAGGGTAGGTTTTAATGGAAGGCAGAAAATATTCTCTGGATTTTTACTTGTGCAGGGCCATATTTAAGGAGGTTCCGCCGAGGCTGTGTGAGTCAAAACAAATACTAAATTCCACATATTTTATATTTTGTCCAAAAAATCCTGCTTTCGCTGATGAAATGCATTACCTATAGAAACCAAAAAGTAAAAGAGAATAAATGCAGATTATTATTCCACGAATGTATTTTAAATGAGCACTTTTTTCCAGTCATAGGAGTCGACTGCAGCGCCATTTCCTACGAATTACCGCATTTTGACTTCAATGACGGCATAAATTTTTCAATAACTAGAAAAATAAGGTGGTAAGATGCCTGTATTTTATTTTTATTCAATTTCTCTGGTTTATTTCCTTCGTGTAAATAGTTTTCCACGAAAATGGCATTTGTATTTTATGTAAAATACTATTTTCCTCGTGTTTCTCTCATACTCCCATTGAACACCATGTAATTTCAAGTTCACTTATAGAATAAAATAGCGTGGAAAGGTATTATTTTGTTGTTCATATCAGATAGAGGATAAGTTTTATTTACAAGTAGACAGAATATGAATAAAATGACATTTAAGTCATTTTACGGTGGAACCACCTTAAAATCGGTAATGAAGCGGTTAGCTGAGAGGAGATTGAAGAGGAAAGACAGAGAGAGAGGTATATATATATAGCTAGAGAGAGAGGAAGATGGATCCAATCTCCGGAGTGACGATTGTTGACGATGAGGCGAAGGCACGGAGTCAGATGAGCGGACGTCCGTTTGCGGGTGTATGGCAGGATATGGGAATGTTCACTCGCTACTCTCCCCTACCCCATATATATAATTATTTATTTATTTATTTCTCGTGAGAGCGCTTACTACTCCCGCGAGAATAGAATAGAATTTATTTTTATTTATGCTCTGGGTACAGCACCCCTTAGGGCAATACAAAAGCTACGAAAGTGGTGTGCATTTATCTTCTCCTTTATGCATAAATTTTTCCATACATATAAAAAATATTCATCCTCCATATGTATGTGCACGCAAAACTGGAAAGGAGCCGGTCGATTGACTTGAAAATTTGACACAAGGTTGCATTATAATACGCGCGTGTTTTTATCGTAAAATAATTGCAAATTATTGCGCTGCAATCTAGTTCCAGAATTTTTCAGGATGCAGAATTGATTATACAATTACTTTTTTAAGTTTCCCCTGAGAAATAAATAGGTGATTTCCCACTTAAATCTGCCAGATATTCAATTAAAGAGTATACCTGTCGCGCTGATAGTTAGCACCTGACCGCTAGAGTGCTCTGGTTGAAATGTATAACCATTGGAGTAATGTGAGTAGTGTCAGAGACCCTTGGTGGACATGTTTCGAGATGAAGGCGGGCTATTGAAAAGGTCGCACATTATAACTTGGCTCTCTCGTGGAGAATAATGAGATGAGAAATGTGCCAATTGCATATAAGCGAGATTGAAGGGGAAGGGGGGATCGGGGTAGGAGTGAAGCTCTTCGAGAAAACATACTGTAACATTTTTATCTAAGGTAGTTTGAGCGAAAAATCACTTCACCTAGAATTTGATGAATTCGACCTCATTTCAAAGAAAAAACTCTCATCTTTCAAATGATATCAAAATATCAACCCCTTGCCGAACTACTTTTAGAGCTATTTGCCTGTAAATACGAGCTGTTTTACATGGGATAGATTATGGCTGAGCGCTCCAGAGGGAGAATATTAAAAAAATTATGCATTCATCCCTTAACCTGCCTCTCGGGACTTTTTCCTCTATTTTTTTATTCTTCACGAACTCTTTTTGCCTCTGGGTGTGCCCAGTCCATTCGATTCTTCTTTTCTCTTTAGTGTTTGTTCCACATTGTCTATTCCATCTTCTACTCTTCTGCATGCTTCTTCATTTCTTATTTTATCCCCGTCCGTTTGATCTTCAAGAATCCTCCTCCCAACACCTGGTTTCCAATTCTTCTAATCTTTTCTGATCTGCTCTTCCAATGGTCCATGCTTCCGATCCAAGGAGTGTTCCACACGAATTTGTTTTACTAACTGTATCCTTGTTTGTAGTCGTATCATCTTTGGACCTGGTAGTAACCTCCTTTCCATCGTCTACATCTGCAGACTACCCTGCGAGCCGCCACATAGGCATGTGGCAGGGGGTGTTAGGACACCAGCCGCGTGAAGGTGTAATTGAAGAATCTTAATGGCAACCTATCTAGTTCAGTAGAATCATGAACGCTTTCTTAGCTTGGGCTATTCTGCTCTTGATGTCATTTGTAGGTACTCCTTCCTGTCTCACGTGATTGTGCTTCCGAGACAGGTGAAGGGATCCACTTACTCTTAATTTCTCTCTTCTTTTATTAGCTTGACTTCTGCTTACAGCTCCTCTCTCTTCCACATTCTAGGATTTTGGTATTTTCCTTGTTTATTTTCATGTTATATTCTTGAAGAACTTAGTCCAATTTTTTCAGTAATATTTGAAGATCATCACGCTTTCCTGCTAAGACTACTATATCGTCTGCGAGGCGGAGCATGTTTATTTCTTCTCCGTTAACCTTAATTCCGTTCAATCCCGTTTTTTGTGCATTTTGTATTGTCTCCTCCAAGTATATGTTGAACAGAGCTGGTGAGATGTTGCATCCTTGTGTAACTCCTTTGTTAATTTTATCTTCTATTTTTCTTCCGTCTTTCATTTGTCTTTATCATTATCATTAGATACTGATGAATGGATTATTCTAAGGGCAATATCTTCAATGTCATGAACGAATAGCCATTATTTGCTGCGAGCGATTTTGATTTAGATAATATGTGTACCTACTGGGTTCATACCAATTCAAATTCTTTTGGGTTCCCGTTTATCATTCATTCTGTGGCAATACTTACTAATTGGTACAATTATTTTTCCTTTTTTTTCATAAAAGTAAATAGTTTGTAAAATACACTTTATTGGAAGGTAGAATTTTGCAAAAACAAATTAGCCAATATATTTTTTTCATCATTTTTTTTACTGAACCACTGTGAGCCGCCGGAATTAAGGTCGAGATCAAACTCAGCTCGATGTGGGAATTTTGATCCATTCGGTTCATGTGATTTCGTTAATGTTTATGATTCGATTCTTCAAATCGTTCATAATGAACGAATATGGAACGGAATGTAGGATTTAGTGGATTGGACCAAATCCACGAATTGACAACTTAATCCATCAGATTAGTGTCCTTATCTTACAAGTAGCACGTCGGCTGTCTCGCCGACGAAATCGTATTTTTTTAAAATTTTTGTTTCATGTTACCTTAAATAAAATACCTTCAGACTGCCAAACTTCATATCAATTGCCCCAAATTGTTGTGTATGCATAACTGCAGTTCGCGAGCCATGTCTTTAAGGAAATATGTAATTTATACCCTTTCATTTTACAGCCAGAATTTCCGTGAAATTCTGACTAAACTGTACTTTGTGCAGTGTGTATACTGTCACTGCAGGGACATAATTACATAAAGTTTTAGATTAAGGCTAATATACTAGCAGGAAATGCTAATATGTTTGTGTTTACTGCCCAATAAAATTTTCTAATCCATAGATTAGTGAAAGTATCAATTTTTCAACTTGGTCATTCATGAGCACTTTAAAAACAGAATTTATACGTACACGTACATAATAATGAAGAGAAATGGTTGATTCTCGCAAAGCACATTATCATTTCTGGATAGGAATGTGAACTCACTAAACTTTTTAATCTTGCATTAGACGACTTTACTTGGGGACCATCTTTACACAAATTACAGTATCTCAAGAATTTCCATTGATTGATATTGCCAGAATAATGAACATTTCTTCGTGAACATGACATTTATTTCCAAATATGTCTCTTCAAAGAACTCTTTAGAGGGAATGCGTATGTATTTTCTCAAAACTTTTCTTCTACTTACAGTCAAATATGTTCGCCTTGAAGGTCAGCATCATTTCAATGCAATAGCATATTTCCATATTTTTCATGAATAACGAACCTGAATTTTTTCAGCATCCAACCAACCAATCCAGCATACGAAACCAATTTATTCATCCATTTCAGCAAACAACCAATTTATTTTGAATCCCCAAATCATGGCACAAATCTTACAAATCAATTCTCCACGAAAATCGTTCATTTTGAACAATTTGAATGATAATCATTTTTGAATCATTCGATTTTACATGCGAATCACTCAATTGGGAACGATTTGAATAAATATTATTGTTGAATAGTTCAAATCACCACGCACATCGTTCATTTGTGAACGATTTGAATGAAAATCATGATTCAGTTAATTCAGTTCGTGTCCGTGAATCGAAAATTTTTAAACGATTCTGATTAAAATCATTTTTTGAATCATTCTATATGACATGAAAATCATTCAAGTGGGAACTATAAAAATTGTTCTTGAATCGCTCAAATCTCCACGTAAATATTTCATTTTTGAACGATTTGAATAAAAATCTTGAGTCCGTTCAATCAGTACACACACATGAATCGTTTACTTTTAACGATTCGGTTTAAAATATTTTTTAAATCATTCAATTGGGAAAGATTTGGATAAAAATTGTTCTTCAACCACCTCACATCTCCTTTAATCTTTAATTTTTTAACAATTTTGATTGAATATCATGATTCAGTTCATTCGGTTCGTGCACGCGAGTCGTTCATTTTTAGAATGATTCATTCATGAACGACTCAGATCCATCTGGCACTCATTCGCTGACTCGCTCGCGTCGGGGAGGGGGGGGAGGGGTGCGAGGAAGGGGAGGGGGCGGGAGGTTTAAAGGCGTGCTCCCGTATCGATCCGGGCGTGCGTCGTCGTGGTGTTCTCCCTACTTCCCGTCTCCGCTGCTTTGCTATATATATAGGTGTATCCACATTACCCCCTCGTACCCGTACGCCATCCGTCTTCAAAGGGGAATAGGGCGCGAGGGTGGGGTGCCAGCATGTTACCCTGTGCCACCCCTCATCATCCGTGACGCTCTTTCCAACCCCATGCGCCTCTATACTCAGGACACGTTGGGGTTTTTCAACAAAAGGGAAAAAAACAACTGAGAGATTGGTACGGTCAACCGGTCCGAAGACGGACGCTTTTTATTTCACGATCTTCGTAATCAAATCATCTTTTATGACAGAGTGTGCCTTCCATTCGCATAATACTGCACTAATCACTTCGTAACACAACTGCGCACTATTGTCTTCCATTCGTGATTCAGACCCTGCGCACTAGGTAGCGCACTTCAAGACAGATCGGGAGCAAAGTTGTTGTGCGCGAAACAACAAAAGAACGTTGATAACAGCATCCGTGATTGTTAAGTTTTATAATTTTCATTCATTCATTCATTAGAGTAATCTACCGGTTAGAGGTAGGTTATGATGAAACTCAGAGAATATCCAACAGACTCTAACACGTGCCGTGCCCTATCTACCTCTAGCATTTCTCTCTTCATCTCAGCGTAAGTCTTACCTTTCTTCATCCCTTCCATAAAACCTATTCTCTTTCTTCCCCTTCCCCGCTTACCCAACATCCTTCCCTCCATCACGGTCTTCAGCAAACCATCGCCCCTCATTACCCCGTCCAGCCACCTACCCTGCCTTCCCCTAATCTCATCCACAAGTTTCCTCTCCTCGCCCACCATGTCAAGCACTTCCTCATTTGTCTTCCTTTCCGTCCAACGCGCCTTCTCCATCCTCCTCCACACCCACATCTCGAACACCTTCAGTCTATTTTCGCCTTCCTTTCTCAAGGTCCACGTTTCTGCCCCATACAACGCCACACTCCATATCAAGCTCTTCACCAGCCTCTTTTTACATCCTTACTTAAGTTCCCTGTCATCAGCTCCCTTCTATTATCGAACGCTTCCTTCGCTAGCGCTATTCTCCTCCTAATGTCTTTGCTACTATACCCGTTTTCTTCTAGCGTACTACCCACGTAATTAAATTGTTCCACTTGCTCGAGTTTGTGACTTCCTACTCTTATGACCAGCCTCGCTTTCATTGTCCTAGAGAATCTCATCACTTTTGTTTTCTTATGATTAAACTTCATGAAGTATTTCTCGCACTGCTTTTCCAATACATCTACTAAAGTTTGCAATCATTTCGATGACCGACTGACCAGCCCTCTGCCCCATATATAAGTTTCGGATGAGTCTCCTATCACGCCAATCTATTGTCATTTTTCCCAGTATCTGCATTAGTCTCTCCCAGTTTACTCTGTCAAATGCCTTTTCGAAATCCACAAAACAAGCGAATATATCCTGATTATACTCTTATTATGTTTCTATCTATAAATGTCTTCATTATCGCAATCGCATCTCTGGTTGTTCTCCCCTTCCTGAACCCAAATTGGTCATTGTCTAAACTTAGGCGTAAAACATGCGTATTGTGAGGTTTTGAATTATTCAGCGACAAATGGCTAACGTTTTTAAATACTTATTCTGTACCAATTCAACAACTTTAACCAAAACATTCGGCCGTGAGTAATGTTAACTCACAGAATGCTACCATACTGGCAGGTTACAAAATAACAGACCTGAAGATTTTGCTCTGCGGTGAAACCGGTGGTGTCAATAAATAAATTACCATGTGGAATTGCGGTGTTAATTCTTCCATCCCTGATTTCAAGGAATTCCACGAAGTAAGGTCCTAAACCATCATCATCTATGTTATAAAACATTTCGCCAGCGCACATCGTTCCATTCGATGCCGTTTGTTTTGTTTCGCAAAAGTGCGCTCATGGGTTCCGATGTGCGCTTGTTTCAACACTTTGAATGAAAAGCCACCACAGTAATCCAACATGTGTTATTATATGCATTGATGCATATATGTATCTGAAATGGAGACATGAAGTGTCGGAACTGCTTCAAAAAGAATAAAATCAATAAATAAGTTACGAAACGAAAAAGGCGAATTATTAACAAGCACATCGGACAAAGCCAACTTATTAAATTCCTACTTTCAAAGTGTGTTCACCAAGTCATCAAAGATTACATCCGTAAAGCTAAATGATAACTTCCAGCAAAAGATGCCGCCTATCGATATTTGCACTCACGGAATAGAAAACTTGTTAAAATCCTTAATTTCAAATAAATCCCCAGGTCCTGAAGAAATTCCTGCCCGCGTGTATAGAGAATTAGCTTGTGAAATAGCACCCTACTTGCAGAATATATTTAGTAAATCCATCAATGAACACAAAGTACCCATGGACTGGAAAATTGCAAATGTCACTCCAATATTCAAAAGCGGCGATAAGGAACAGCCATCGAAATACAGACCGATATCTCTCACATCTATCTCTTGCAAAGTCCTTGAACATATAATTGTAAGTTCAGCTATGCAGAACTTGTTAACAAAAACGCAACAGGGATTCAGGAAGGGAAGATCTTGCGCCACTCAATTAGCACTTTTTTCCCACCATATTTTAGTCTCGGTTGAACATAACGTTCCAGTTGGTGTAATTTTTCTTGACTTTAAAAAGGCATTTGATAAATTTTTCCACAGTAAGCTACTCATGAAATTAAAATCCTACGGGTTAGACGACGACGTAATTTCCTGGATTAGAGAATTCTTAAGCAATCGCGTGCAAAGAGTTGTATTAGATGGAGCTATCTCTAATGAAGTGAAAGTCACATCGGGTGTCCCACAAGGAAGTGTCATAGGCCCAATTCTGTTCCTTTTGTACATTAACGATATTGGTGAAACAGTTGAGAGTAAGCTTAGATTATTTGCTGACGACGAAGTGGTGTATAGAAAAATCCGTAGACTTAATGATAAGCTAGGGCTAACTAAGGACCTCGAGGCAATACAGGAGTGGTGCGATGCTTGGCAGCTAGAATTAAACCTGAAAAAAATGCGTTGTTAAATTGTTAAAAAAGCGATTGTAAAGTCCCCTAGAATGATGTAGCTTGGAATGGCAGCTTGGGTAATTAAGAATGGACTAGATATAATTGTAAGCAAATGTAAATTTATCAAATGGTATTTATTCTCGACCTCTTTTAATATTCGGTGCAAATATCACGAGTTTAGGTGAAATAATATGTATCTAATAAAAAATAATATCTATGTAAAAATAATATGTGAGCAACAAGCATGAGGATATCTAATGCTTGTTGCTCACGGTAAAATTTTCCATAAAAAATTTTATAAAAAGTTTTATTGAAAGTTTTATGAATCGTACGTAAAACGTACTTGCTTGCTCACGGTAAAACTATTTATAAAACCGCAATGTCCTGCCATCTATGAGATGCTTTGTGAACACGTGAAGTGATAAATGCACTCTCTTTTGAATGACTGTTTGGTTAATAACTATATATGCATTGTTTATTTACTTACTTTCTGATCACGCTGAACGTTGCTAAGACTCTTAACGCATTCTTCTAACAACAAGAAGGATACTGCCTCAACGTTCCATGAACTTCCAGCCATGTTTGTTTACGTTTTCCTTGTTTGGCTTCCCATGGATACGAGATTATTATCAACGCGATGAGCGGAACGTCTTATTGGTCGTTGCATAAAACGGTTTTATGGAAATAGAAACTGTCCTATTCCGTAAAACGTTTTAAAAAACTAGGTGTTATAAAACGGTTTTATCGTTAGCAAGCTCTTTTTGATAAAATTAGTCGATTTTATAAAATATTTTACCGAATATTTTACCGTGAGCAAGAGGCATAAGAAAGGAAGTGGAAAACCCTAGTAATATAGTGAGGAATGATCAGTGACACAAGGTCGAATGCCAGTCTTACTGGACAAACGTTAAAAATTCTATTCCTTAAAAGAACAATTGTTGATTAGAACAGTCGGCCTGTAGAAATATTTCAGCTCTTTCTAAGGAATATATTCAATATTCTTAAGAAAATGAGTATAACGTTGTAGGATTTGGAGGACTGATTTTATAAAAATTTTGTTTATCAAAAACTAATTTGCTCACTCAAACTTTGTGCATTAGGAGGTTCCCTTTTAATGTAGGAAAATTAGTTGAATTATGTTGGCTATCCGTATGCATGTTACCATCTGGCGTATAGCCAATTTGTATAATTTTCTTCTTTATTATAATAATAATAAAATTACAGTTTTCACTACACTGTAATTTGTGAAAAAATATCAATTTTTATTTTAATGTGTTGCAATTTTACAATATTTCAGGCCCGAAATTTCGCCGTTTTATCCTACCTCAAACCAATTGCTACACATCAGCCCAGACACTGACGCCGCATCCAGCAATACTACAAGCCGGCAACTCCCAGCGCAGCCCCGACGGAAGATTGCATTCTTGCGCCTCGATTAGGAAGAAGGTTAGTCGTATTTTCGCTTTTTAAAAGGGTCTTTGGTGGCGCTTTTTTTTAAAGATTACTCGACGAAATGAACACAGGTTGGCTTCCTTATTGGCCTTCTAATGGAGCAATTTGTGGAACAACACTTCCCTGGTATTCCAGTGCATTTCATCATGGCAAATAATAGTTGCTGCTGATTTTTCCGTTTCATTTCTCGTTGTATTTCAGTACATTTTATTTCTAAATACTGGCATGGGTATTCTAACCAAGGGTCTGACACTCACATTGCTCCAATGGTTATACATTTCAACCAGAGCACTCTAGCGGTCAGGCGCTAACAATCAGCGCAACAGCGCGACAGGTATACTTTTTAATTGAATATCTGGCAGATTTAAGTGTGAAATTACCTATTTATTTCTCAGGGGAAACTTAAAAAGGTAATTGTATAATCAATCCTGCATCCTGAAACATTCTGGAACCAGATTGCAGCGATAATAATGCCGTCCAGTCCATCTCTTGGCGTTTTCGCAGTGTACTTTCTCGGCCATCTTCTTTGTTTACTTACGGTTGCGATGGCGATGTCTCGTGTGGTCCCAGGCGTATTTTAAATGTACGCTGATAAACGTCTTACAACAAAAGGAATAATTACTGTATTTTTTCACAAAAGAAATAAAATATTTATGGCAAAAACATACAATATTTATCTGTTTCACGCATAAGTATTTTCCCATTTGCGCCTGAAACAATTGGCGCTAGTAGTAATCCATACGAGATATCGCAATTCCGTCAGACCCTGGATTATAACTTCTGGGATCGATAAAAAAAATGCGCAAATTTAAACCAGAGCGGCGGTGATTTTCGCGTGCCCTCCTTCAACTCCCAAGAGAGGCTGGGGGAAGATTAAAGGAGCAATTAATTAAGTTTAGACTCCCACCGAAGCTAACGGCGAAAGGGGAGGGACGACGTAACAACGGCAGTGACCAAAACAATAACAACACCGGCGGCTATTGGACACAACCCTCAGAAATTAATAGCTACGCATTTTTGTGAAGCGGTATCAAGGGCCGCTAATATTACACCGTTCTCGAGGGGATCTTGCTGAAACTCACCCGGAATTTAAGTATCCAAAATCGAAGCCCAATCAGATCTAATGATTGTAATGGAAAATTTTCTGCTATTCAAAATGCTTGTTAATCTACATAGGTCATCTAACATATACACTAATCTCAATTATTGTAAATGAAAAGGCAGCGGCGTCATCTTCAGGTACGTACACGACCTGTACGCCTGTACCTGAAGATGACGCCGCTGCGTCGAAACTAGTTGTACCTGCAAATTAATTGGTGGAATATATAACAAAGTTTTCCTTTTCATTTACAATAAAATGAACTTCCACAAGGTTGAGCCTGAGACGATGGAGATAATGCTAATCTCAAGTTATTATAGTTCTCGTTTTCCTGTCTGTGATGTTTTAAAGGTCCTATTCCACTTCAATCTATCATCCTGTATTGATAAACTCTTCTTGAGCTGCATATTGGTCTCAAAACTCTCCACTCTAAGTCACCTTAATCGTTAAATTATTGATAATGCATGACCTAAACGGGTCAAACTCTTAAGAAGGATATTTGTCGGATTGGAACCATATCAAGCAGACAGCCACGAATATTTAAGCATGAGCTTGCAGTTCTCAAATGAAAAGATTCCGTCTTCAGGTGACTTTCTCAAGGAATTTATGAATGAGATGAGAAATGGTGAAGGGTAAGAGAGTAAGGAGTTAGGAGGTGGCCAAGGATGAAAGCGTCACCGGGCGCATTATAATCTAAGACTGTTAGTTTTAGATTATAATGCGCTCCTCGGTCGGTGGTCCCCCTCTTCTCCAGAATTATAGAAATTTTGAAACCGCCCGGTGACGCTTTCATCCTTGGCCACCTCCTAACTCCTTACTCTCTTACCCTTCACCATTTCTCATCTCATCCATCAACTCCTTGTGATACTCACCTGAAGACGGAATCTTTTGATTTGAGAACTGCAAGCTCAAGTTTAAATATTCGTGGCTAAGTCTGCTTGATATGGTTAGTGAGGAGAGGAGACTTGTGGATGAGATTAGGGTAAGGAAGGGTAGGTGGCTGTAAGCGGTAATGAGGGGCGATGGTTTGCTGAAGGCCGTGATAGAGGGAAGGATGTTGGGCGAAGATTAATCATAAGAAAACAAAAGTGATGAGATTCTCTAGGACAAAGAAGGCGAGGCTAGTCATAAGAGTAGGAAGTCACAAACTCGAGCAAATGGAACAATTTAATTACTTGGGTAGTACGCTAGAAGAAACAGGACATATGTAGTAGCAAAGATATTAGGAGGAGAATAGCGCTAGCGAAGGAAGCGTTCAATAATAGAAGGGAGCTGATGACGGGGAACTTGTAGTTAAAGATGTAAAAAAGAGGCTGGTGAAGAGCTTGATATGGAGTGTGGCGTTGCATGGGGCAGAAACGTGGACCTTGAGAAAGGAAGACGAAAATAGGCTGAAGGCTTTCGAGATGTGGGTGTGGAGGAGGATGGAGAAGGTGCGTTGGACGGAAAGGAGGACAAATGAGGAAGTGCTTGACATGGTGGGCGAGGAGAGGAGACTTGTGGATGAGATTAGAGGGGAAGACAGGGTAGGTGGCTGGAAGGGGTAATGAGGGGCGATGGTTTGCTTGAAGGTCGTGATAGAGGGAAGGATGTTGGGTAAGCGGGGAAGGGGAAGGAATAGAATCGGTTTATGGACGGGATGAAGAAATGTAGGACTTACGCTGAGATGAAGAAAGAAATACAAGATATAGATAAGGCCTTGTACTACCCTAGTAAAAATCGGACGCTTGCCCTAGCGTAGAGACAGCGTCAACGGAGAGTACTACACTCTAGGAGGAGCTTCCTTTACTCCCCGATTAATCTCCGAGATTTTTTACTCCAAACACGTTTCCCGAACTCTTGTTTTTGTTTTAATTTGGAATTGTTTAATTTTATATATATTGTGTTCATATCATAGATACGTCAATGAAAAATATTTAAGGCAATTTTTAAAACTATAAATAGGACTACATATAGTCCTATTTACAGAGGCGGGAGTAGACTTGCAGCCCGTCTACGCTCCGTTAGCAGTCAAAGAGGACGCTTCGTTTACTCTCCAGTGTTCCACTTTACGCTCCCCAGACTCTCCGTTCACCCTCCCTCGTGGCTTGGTCAACACTTCCTTCACTCTCCGATAGGAGTTTCGTTGACGCCCCCTTCACGCTATATTTTCGCCAGGAATAGTAAAATCTGGAGGATTTTCTCTGACCTCCATTAAAGCCTATTATTATCTAAATAAGGGTAGAATATTTTGATGAAAAAATTTGTGATACATTGTCTGCCCAAGAAAGATTATTGGATACATAAATGTCTAAATTCCGAGCACCTATGGAATATTTTATCTCATGTTAAACAATTATTATAAGTATAAATTTTATTGAATTATGAAATATATCAGTAGTAAAGTAATGCCAAAGCGTTGAAAATCTTATATGCTCGTCATCGATTGTACCCCATCAATGCATTGTCTGAACCGAAGCCCTGGTGTCCTTTGGAGTGTCCTATGAAGATAGTTTGAGCGAGATATTACTCTAGACATAACGGATACCATATTATAATTTTATATTTTAATTTCAGCGTTTGTAAAAAGTATGCAGAAAAATTGTAATATTAATGGCGAAAATATTTAGTAATATATGACAAAAATTCTCCGCAAATAAATAAATATGTCTACATAAGTCTCTAACTTGACTCATTTTTTCACACCGTACGGTGAAAGCACCTTCACAATAGATGGTTTTTTTGCGATTCTGTAACAATTACTTCGGTATGTAATTGATTATATTTTAAAAAGGGCATTAGCCCGTTGATCTTGAATAAAAATAAAAATAAAAAAATATAATAGTTGAGGAAACATACAAACTACACACAATTTGCTTTTTTACGAAATATATAGGTGTTATAAATTCCTAATTTTATCCCTCTGGAGCGCACAGCCGTAATCTGTCTCCACGTAAAACAGCTTGTATTTTTAAGCAAAAATGGCTCGAAAAGTAGTTCGGCAAGGGGTTAAAATATATATATATCATTGGAAAGATGAGAGTTTTATCTTTAAAATGAAGTCAAATTCATAAAATTCTCGGTGAATTGATATTTCGCTCAAACTACTTTAAATGAAAGCGCCTTCTGTTCCCCATTCTTGATGCATTTTGGTACCCTTGACAACATTCATTGTATCAGGGGGAACGAATGTACCCTTATACACCAAATTGGAATTCACCATGAAAAAATCATTTGACTTGACCGGGATTCGAACCCAGATCTCCCAATTGCCGGTCAGATGTGTTAGCTGGCTAACTCGTAGTGTAACTGCCTAACAAACCTGACCGGCTATAGGGAGATCCAGGTTCGAATCCCAGTCATATCAAATGATTTTTGATATGAATGCGAATATACACTTAATGGTTCGTTCTCGGTGTCATATGTAAGGTTTTGACGCGACCAATAATTGTGTGCTTTCGAGGGCCTCGTGTGCAAAAACTATGAGGATTACAGAATGTCTAATATTATGAATGGATATCCCGTTTCGTCGACTACCGGAAATGGTTTGTCGCGAGCGGAGGGCGGGTTGCGAGGTGACGTCACAGTTCTGCGCGTGGCGGTCTATACTTGGGCTTGTGTTGGGCACGGCGCGCGCTCAGTCAGTTGTATCTCCGGAACGAGTTGGTCGATTTTAGTGATCGAAGTGTCTACGGAGAGATGAAAACGTGAGTAAGACGTTAATAACACAATAAATATTAAATTAACATTGAAAAGAAGAAAATATTAGTTACCATCGACCAATTGTTCATAAGTTAGGCATTTGTACTAATGATTTAGATAAAAGTTATTTATGTATAGCGCAATTTTCTTTCTTTCATCTCAACTTTCTTTCTGACAAACAAAACAAAAGAATCTCCCAATAACGAGAGTAGGTAACGTATGTAATTTCGCATTCACGAGATATAGATCCGACGGGAGTATCAATTGGATACTCCCTGTTTTTTTTCATGTGGCGAATTTCACCGTCTTTGGCGTTTTATCTTCGCACCCGTGCTCGTGACTGCGTACCACATCATAAGTGTAATCGCAATGGTTGCATAATTTTTAATTTAGTCGTTTTTAAGTGACAATGTTGGGTTTATTCTCCGTGACTGTGGCATATATATAATGCATGACACCGTCTCCTGTGATCTACAATCTAGACTGGTAACGAGTACAACTTGTTCGTATTTACCCCCGATGAAATTTGACATGAATAAAGATATCATGGTGGTGTACCTGGCTGACACACCTGACCGGCAGTTGGGAGATCCGGGTTCGAATCCCGGTCTAGTCAAATTATTTTTTCATGGCGAATTTCACCCTCTTTTGTGTATAACTTCACACCCATTTGCGTGACTGCGTATCACATCATTTGTGCAACCGCAATGATTAGAAGAACCTTGTACCCTTGTCTCCGCCTCCTCCGTTGTCACGCCACTGGTGACAGCAGTGTATTTTTAACAAACCATACGAAAATGTGGAATTCGGTGTTGGTTATGACGGAATCAGTCACTCCTTCATTCAGGGAGGGTTCGGGGCAGCCCACCGTAAAATGACTCAAATGTCATTTTATTCATATTCTGTCTACTTGTAGAAAAAGTTGTCCACTATCTGATATGAACAACAAAATAATACCTTTCCGCGCTATTTTATTCTATAATTGAACTTGAAATTACATGGTGTTCAATGGGGGAATGAGAGAAACACGGGGAAAATAGTATTATTCCATAAAATATAAATGCCATTTTGGTGGAAAACTATTTATAAGAAGGAAATAATCCAGAGAAATTGAATAAAAATGTAAAATACAGGCTTATTTTTCTTACCAACCTATCAATCAATAAACCTATCAATCTTACCAACTTATTTTTCTATTTATTGAAGAATTAATGCCGTAATTGAAGTCAAAACGCGGTAATTCGTAGTAAATGGCGCTGCAGTCGGCTCCTATGGCTGGAAAAAAGTGCTCATTTAAAATACATTCGTGGAATAATCTGTTTATGTTGTTCCTTACTTTTGGGTTTCTATAGGTAACGCATTGCATCAGTGAAAGCAGGATTTTTTGGACAAAATATAAAAAATTTGGAATTTAGTATTTGTTTTGACTCACACAGTCGCGGGCGGAACCTCCTTAAAGATTCCTCTGCCTACTAGTAGGAACACCAATCGTTTGCTTAGGCGGCTGATGATGCCTCCTCCCTTCCTCGCCCCGGCAACCGCTAGCTCTCGTCGCCGGTGACGACCCGCTCTCTTGGTCGCTAGGGGAGATGTGCGTGATAATAATTAGCCTGCGTGGAAACATCTAAGGGGTTAGAGTGATGCTATCTGAGGTATCCTCCTTCCCTCCGCCCTCCCCTTGCCTCTCCTAATTCCTGCCCACCGCCATGCGAGTCGAAGAGCATCCAGTCCTTCCAGCATGCGAGGTTTCCCAGCTGACAGCCTATCTGTCCAACATCCAACATGAAGGCTCCCATGTTTTCCCTTCTTTCACATATTCATCGTCAGCCTCTCATTATACCGCGCGGCATGTGGTATAAACTGGTTACAATTAGAACTCATTGTCTCAAAAACACGGTACACAATTCGACTAGTTATTTTATTTCTGTCGACCGGTTTCGACGAATAAAGCGTCATTTGCAAGACAAAACAGAAGGAAATATTGCAATTGCTAGCCTTATATATAATAAAGAAGAAATGAAAAAATGTAAGGATTCTCACTTTGATTATTTAGAATAATATCCCTGGTCGAAAGAATTTGCATGCTCACTAAAAATCTACATTAATGCCTATGTTTTGACAACCCTATTATTTTAACACGGGACCCCATTGAAGGGTGTGACTATAGCAGATAAGTGGTATGCATGAAGAAAATGTATAAAAGGATTACGGGATTATTTTGGACAAAATAGAGACGACATATTTGAAAAATAGTGAAAATTATAACGAGGGATAAAGCCGTAATGAAAAATTATTTAAGTTTAAACCATATTGTTGCTCTTTCACAGAAATGCGACTTGTATTTATTTACTGGTGTAAAAGTTAAAAGGTGCCACTCTTATCTTTATTTTTCTTGGGAACATATCTGGGGTAAGACTTGAGTTACGTGGGGGGGCGGGGGGGATGTAAGGTCGGTGGTTGTAAAATGCAAGGAAGGAGTGGGTTTGTAACAAAGCAATCACATTTATCAACGGTGGAACCACAGGATATTAACGGTCAACAAAGAGGAGGAGCATTGAAACGTTACTAACAAAGCATTTTAAAGTCGTACACTTCAGACGAAAGAGGAAGGAGGGGGTTTGTTTTGACGGTTGGGAGAGAAAAATGAGTTACTCGAGGGAGGTAGCGGGATAAAGGACAGGTGAAGGTGAAAGACAAGGTTAGCAACAAAGAAGTCAGATTTTAAAACGGTAGACCAAATTTAGGAGCATTCGATTAATTCAGTTACAATTAGGGCCCTGATTCTGATGCTATCCCGATGTTCAACTTTTCCACCAAAACGTCTTTAGTTTCCACAAAAACGTTATTAGTTTCCACCAAAACGTCATGACTTTCCGACACTACGTCATCATGTTCCACTTTCCACCATAGAATCGTTCACTACATCGTTAATCGTTCAATGACTGGTGGAAAGTCAAGCTTCCCTTCCACCCGTCATCCGCTTGGTGGAACAGCGCTAGTGTCCTGGTGGAAACTTTCCGACGGAAGTAAGCGTGCGGAAGGTAGATATTGTTTTGTTCGCGTTTTCGAGGTAAGTTGGAAATCGGCATAAGTTTGTGACATTCGGCTCTCCAGAGGGGGTCATTGAGCCGTTCATTGAACGGATCAAGAGTCGTTCAATGAACGAATGGTGGAACTTTCCACCAGTCATTGACTGGTGGAAGATATTATTGAAATTGAAATAAAACTTTTATTTTGACAGATGAAAGTATTTCGTCAATATATAAGATAAACTATGGTAATTTTATAAAACAATTGGTGTTAGTGTAATTGCGAAAAATCAATGCTTCACTTTTATTGGTTACTTGGGGGGTTATCCGGGAATGTCGATAACGGTGACATTACGTCATCACTTCCCTCATTTTTAGAAATACGTCATCAATCTCGACGAAGATGGCGCCCACGGCTCATTTGGCAGTTCTTCGTTCACGGACCGACTCAAAACCGAAGCTTCCGTGTCGACCGTAATTTTTCGGTGGACGGCGCTAGCGTCGCGACGGGAATTAAAGAGCATCATGGGAAATCCCCCCCGCCCCGCCTCCGCAACCGAGCTTTTCAAGCGCTTTCCGTTAGTGTTTTGTTTATTGTTTTGGCGGTATTTGAGAGTCAAGTAAGTAATGCTTATTTACTTCTAACATATTCTCATAATTCGAGGTTGATTAATGACATGCTAATGGGTATGATCTACGCAATCAGAATATCACTCATCCAACAGTGATTTCATTTGAAAATACTATTTGGATGCCTTGCGTTTAAGTTACTTAAAAAGGAATTTCTTTCCCTGTTGAGTTTCAAAGATATCTCACTATGCCGTTGACGCTCATGTGATTGGAAGTTATTTTCGACTTGCACACATGTTGGACGCATATATTAAAAGAGTTTCGTACGAATTATTTTTCATGGATAACCTTCCATCCGTTAATATTTCATAGACATGGATGACTGGGCTTTGGAAGCTGCAATTGCGAGGCGGCGTAGGAATGAGGAGGAAGAAATACTGAGAGAAAATGCGATGAGGAGAAATAGGTTGAGACAGTTAAGAGATGGTGCAGATCCATTTGCCTCGCGGGAGAACGTTTTTGTGGGACTTTACCGGCTAACAAAGGACATGATGAGGGCGCTAGTGGAGGGCTTGGCCTGAGCCAAGTGAGCGTGAGCCGAGCAATACAAGAGGTTACTCATGCCCTAAATAACCGCAACATTGTCAGAAAATGGATAGAATTGGTGCGTATGATTAATTAGAACTAAATTTTTCTGCCTCTACTAGTAAAACGGACGTACAAAAATAAATATTACTACGGAACTGGATAATGATGATAACGTTATTAACAACCTCAACCGCCGTTAATTAATTAAATCGATGTACTCATGACATAAAACATCGTTTAACTCTTCTATGTAAACACAAACATAAATGCTAAATTACATATAATTCATAATCCTAGGTTGAAAACACACAGCCTTCAGTGTTTTCCATTTCTGCTATTTCTCTATACCGCCAAATTTCTACAAAAACAAATGCGAAACTCGTAGCGGTGCGCTAAAAACGGAACACAAAACTGAGCCAACGGCTCTGACATCAGCTCATAGATTCGTTCAAAATGTCGTTTGATTGGGTCTTTTTGCCGTTCATTGAATGCCTCAATGAATGAGTAACGACATTATGACCGACGACATTCCCGAATAACCCCCTTGGTTACTACTATTATAAATTACTCATTGGCTACCACCTTTTTCTCGTTGACTATTGTGTATGTTGTGCGAAGCACCACAGCCTATTCCGCAACAGATTCGACTAAGAAAAATGTTATAAGGTTTTAGTTCGTAAAATCGATTCATTTTTTATAATAAAAACGTTGTAAAATATTTTCTCCTTCATTTACTTCCCGATACCTGATTCGGTAAGTTCTGCAAATCTTCAAGAATGTAAAAAATGATAAGCATTACGTCATTTTCATCGAAGACATACAAGGCTCTTGTTTCATAATGAGCAGTTAGAAGTTTTGACCAAATGAGAACTGACCTGGACTTGATGTTTTCATCATTGTTGCTTACGTGACGGTGAACCCATGAATATTAGGGCACCCCACTCCTCATTTAACAATGCGTCAGCATCAACTAACTAACAGTGATGGTTAAGGAGGTCCGCCGTGACTGTGTGTGAGTCAAAACAAATACTAAATTCCACATTTTTTATATTTTGCCCAAAAAATCCTGCTTTCGCTGATGAAACGCGGAACCTATAGAAACCCAAAAGTAAAGTACAAAATATAAACAGATATTATTCCACGAATGTATTTTAAATTAGCACTTTTTTCCAGCCATTTAAGCCGACTGCAGCGCCATTTCCTACGAATTATCGCATTTTGACTTCAATTACGGCATTAATTCTTCAATAACTAGAAAAATAAGGTGGTAAGATGCCTTTTTTTTATTTTTTATTCAATTTCTCTGGATTATTTCCTTCTTTTAATAGTTTTCCGCAAAAATGGCATTTATATTTTATGGAAAAATACTATTTTTCCCCGTGTTTCTCTCATTCCCCCATTGAACACAATGTAATTTCAAGTTCAATTATAGAATAAAATAGCGTTGATAGGTATTATTTTGTTGTTCATATCAGATAGAGGACAACTTTTTCTACAAGTAGACAGAATATGAATAGAATGACATTTAAGTCATTTTACGGTGGAACCACCTTAACTATGCATTGTGAATTTTGTGCGCATTCGTATTTTTACTTAGAAAGTAACTTGTCCAGACTGCGGTCCGGAATGAGTGAATTAATGGAGAATGTGAGCCGTGTACTTTTAATGCCCGTGGTCAATGAGAATCGAACTTCAGCGTTCAGTCGGATACTTACGTAAGTTCACTTTCTGAATAAAAGAACTCTTTTGATAAAAATAAAGATATTGAGATGAATTTTTCACCATTTTGGATCTTAAACTCTATGAAGCATAGGAAAAACACGTACAAATCCGTAATTGTTTATTCATTCATTCATTACAGTAATCTACCGGTTAGAGGTAGGTTGTGATGAAAGTCAGAGAAAATCCACCAGACTCTTACACGTGCAGTGCCCTATCTACATCCAGTATTTCTTTCTTCATCTCTGCCTAAGTCCTACCTTTCTTCATCCCGTCCATAAATATATTTTCTTCCTTCCCCTTCCCCGCTTGCGCAACATCCTTCCCTCTGTCACGGCCTTCAGCAAACCATCGTCCCTCATTACCCCTTCCAGCCACCTACCCTGTATTCCCCTAATCTCATCTATAAGTTTCCTCTCCTCGCCCACCATGTCAAGCACTTCCTCATTTGTCTTCCTTTCCGTCCAACGCACCTTCTCCATCCTCCTCCACACCCACATCTCGAAAGCCTTCAGCCTATTTTCGTCTTCCTTTCTCAAGGTCCACGTTTCTGCCCCATACAACGCCACACTCCATATCAAGCTCTTCACTAGCCTATTTTTTACATCCTTACCTAAGGTCCCCGTCATCAGCTCCCTGCTATTATTGAACGCTTCCTTCGCTAGCGCTATTCTCCTCGTAATGTCTTTGCTACTATGTCCTGTTTCTTCTAGCGTACTACCCAAGTAATTAAATTGTTCTACTTGCTCCAGTTTGTGACTTCCTACTCTTATCACCAGCTTCGCTTTCTTTGTCCTAGAGAATCTCATTAATTTTGTTTTCCTATTATTTATCTTCATTCCGTATTTCTCACACTGCTTTTCCAGTGCATCTTCTAAAGTTTGCAGTCCTTTCGATGACCGACTGACCAACGCCTGGTCGTCTGCGAATCTAACCGACTTTATCCACTGGCCTCCTACTTTCATTCTCACATCTAGCTCATCCCATGCCTCTCTTACCATTTCTTCAGCATAGATGTTAAAAAGTAAAGGCGACAACGGGCACCCTTGCCGTACCCCGCGACCTATAACTGCCCACCCTGATTCACCGTCAGCTACCCTTACCTGAGCCCTCTGCCCCATATATAAGTTTCGGATGAGTCTCCTATCACGCCAATCTATTCCTAATTTCCCCAGTATCTGCATTAGTTTCCCCCAGTTTACTCTGTCAAACGCCTTTTCGAAATCTACAAAACAAGCGAAAACATCCTGATTATGCTCTATGTTTCTATCTATAAGTGTTCTCATTACCGCAATCGCATCTCTGGTTCCCCTCCCCTTCCTAAACCCAAATTGGTCATCGCCTAAATAGCACTTTTCTCTGCTCTCCAGCCTTCTATTTAGTATTCTAAGCAGCACTTTTGCCGCGTGCGAAATTAAACTGATTGTTCTATACTCCTCGCATTCTGACGCTTTCTTCTTCTTCGGGATAGGTATTAATACTGTTTTCACGAAATCCTCTGGCCATACTCCTTCCTCGTAGATCCTGCGAATAAGTTCGAAAAACGATTTTCTCCCCTTACTACCTAGATTCTTCAGTAGCTCCGAAGGTAGGTTATCGGTTCCCACGGCTTTTCTACTCTTCATCTCTCTTAATGCCCTCTCTATTTCACTCTCAAGTAACTCTGGTCCGAGGCTATCCTTATCTATTGTTCCTTCATCCTCTAGATCTAGGCTAAGGGGTCTTTTCTCGCTGTCATATAGCTCCTCTACGTATTCTCTCTATCTTTCTTGGATATCTTCCTGTTCGATTAATATCTTCCCTGTTTTGTCCTTAACCTTTGGTATCGTTTGACCTCTCTTACCACCCGATAACACTTTCACCTTGGCGTACAAAGCGCCCACTTCCCCCTCCTCCTGCATCTTTTCCATTTCCTCACATTGTCCCTTCCACCAGTTTTCTTTTGCCCGATTTGCCCGATAGGGGTTAGATGGAAGATGGGACTTTCTAGTCCCAATCTCGCCCAATAAAGACGTTTTATTATTATTATTATTATTATTGGTCACTCGCCTGAGTTTATTATTCAATTCCTTGTACTTCCTCTTCCCTACGTCGGTGTTCACGTTTTTCCATATCCTTCTCTCCTCCATTAAAAAAGTTTGCAAATGAACAACTTTTTATCGAATACGAAGAAAAACTGCTTTCAATTACTTACTTACTTAAGTGGCCATTCAAACCTTAAGATGTTTTTTTTGGCCTCGTCAACCGCTTGTCTCAACCTCAGCTTGTCCTGCATGGTGTTATCATCCGTTCCTATTTTCCTCCTCATATCCCTCAGTCCCATCTGGTTGGTCCACCTCAGTTTCGGTCTTCCTGGAGGTCTTTTTCCTATTGGTCTCCCCTTCATTTTGGTTTTAAACTGCTTTCAAAGAGAAAAAAATTCTTTTTCGTAATGTGGATATAGGTATATATTACAGCGTTTTAGACTAATCACTAATATTATTGTATTTGTTTAATGCAAATATTACTATTATAATTCTTATTTGCACAGAATACAGTTCTAATATCCAATACGTTCTACATGTCGTGATACACAAATTACTCAATGTGCATAAATGAAATTATTTTTCAATGATGAAACTAAATTAATGTTTTAAACCAAATATTACAATAATAGCAGGGATTAGACTGAAACCTTGAAATATATACATCCACATAATAAATAATATTTTTTTATCAAATTGAAAGTAGTTTTTCTTCGTATTCGATATAAAGTTGTCGATTCGCAGACTATTTGCGAGTTCGTATAAACAATTAAGGTGGTTTGAGCGAGATAGTTCCCCCTAGTCATAATGGACACCATATTCAAATTTTATACTTTGATTTCAGCGTCTGTAAGTAGTATGAAATAAATATTGTAATTTTAATGGCGCAAGGATATAGTTATATATGACAAAGAATCTCAGTAATTAAATAAATATGTCCACTTGAGTCTCTAACTTGACTCATTTTTTTCCTGCCGTACGGCTGAAAACCCTTCAAAACGCAGGTTTTTTTGCGATTCTGTAAAAAATACAGTGGTGAGTAATAGATTATTTTTTTATAGATAGTTGAGAAAACATGCAATCTACACACCGTTAGTTTTTTGACGAAGTCAAGGTGCTAGAAGTTCCTATTTATTTCAATATTCTCCCTCTGGAGCGGACAGCCATAATCTATCCCATGTAAAACAGCTTACATTTACAGGCAAATTGCTCAAAAATTATTTCGGCAAGGGGTTGATATTTTGATATCATTGTAAAGATGAGAGTTTTTTCTTCAAAATGAAGTCAAAATCATCAAATTCTAGGAGGAGTGATTTTTCGCTCTCAAACTACCTTAACACTTTCAGTGCGGATGACATATGTCATGAGAGCTATTCCAGAGACGCGGGTGGCATATATGTATGTCATGGATCTCTCGTCATATGGTTGGCCGCTAGGGAGCTCCGTGCGTGTGTACCGTTACGTTTTCACCCCTTCGCAGTTCGGCAGTGACCTCGCATCAGTGCGGAAGCGTCCGTTTCGGGTTCCGTGTTTTATTGTGTTTTTTGCCGTTTTTTGTTTATCTTTGTGCAGATTTGTAAGTCGGGATTTTTACTTTCCCTTAGTTTTCTTAATTTTTTTATTCAGAGGAGCTGCAATCACATGTTTAATGTCATTTTTCCCTGAGTGACTTTATTTTTCAAATTAAATTTTTAAAAAATATTTATTATCAAGGAATATGTTTTTATCATTACTTTTCTGAGTTCCACTTTTCTGGGTTACACGTTCTGATCTACGGTTATTCTTTTTGTTTTAAGAAAATGGCTTTTTCGTTTATCTCTACATTTACTCTGAAATTAGTCAATTATTTTCTTTTGCTGCCAATTTTTATGTATATTTTTTGGATCTTAAGTTTTCAAAAGTTTTTAGATTTAATTCTTTTTGTTTATATTACAAATCGCGTTTTTTTAATTTTCCTGTTGGATCTTTTATTTGTAGTTGCAATTGCATTTGCAAGCAGTTTGTCATCTTGAATGCCACTTCACGTTATCAATCAATTCAGCTTGTTTGTTTATGCATTGAATTGTATTTTAAGGGATGATGTTATGCAACACTGCAACACATTCAACATGCACCATCAATATTTTTTATTCGATCGGTGATTTTCTATATTTGTGGCTAGAACTTTACTTGCGATAATAGAAATGGAGAGGAAATATTTGAGAGCCAAGAAAGGTGTCGCACGTAGGACGAGAGAAGCGCCTCTCAAGGCCCTGGTAAGTGCTGCCATGTTGACTTACTAATGCATTTATGTTAATATGTACTTTTGACGTCACTTGCTTTCATTGAAACGTTTTGTACGTCACCCAGGGCCCGGAAAACAGAATGGAAGCAGTTGAGCAGGGAAAAGTTTCAAACTTTGCTAGGTCTTCTCCTCCACATGGGTAATCGGTTTATAGGGATTTTGCAGGCGCTCCATTTCTCAGAAAATCCTGAGGTGCAATACCCAGTCCCAAGTGATAGGTTTTATAAATAAGGCCTCTGCTTGACTACTTTCGAGAGGTAATGGAAGATATTGTTCCCTCCGGTAGAGAACTATGCATTGATGAGTCGACGGTTCTCTGGAGGGGTCGGCCGATATTCGGACAATACGTCCAGGGGAATGCCACAAGCATGGCATAAATATATACATGCTTAGTGAGCCCTACGACCTTGTTTTGAGACTATTGGTCCATACTAGGGTCAAAGAGATAGATGTTGGGGGCAGGGGCACGCAGAAAATGTTGTCTACAGTTAATTTAAGGGTTTGGGTCATAGGTTATACTTAGACAATTTCTATAACAGTGTTAGAGTGGCTCAAGACCTTCTTGGGGACAAGATGTTCTGCACAGCGACTCTGCGAGCCAGAAGGAAAATCAACCCTAAGGAAGTAACCTCGTCAAAAATAAAGAAGAAACTGGTGGTATCCCGGTGTACCGATGAAGGGATTTGTGTTTTGAAGTGGAATGACAAGAGGGACGCTACAATGATCTCCTCGGACTTTGGGTGTAACTTTGTGGAAGTTTCAAACACACGAGGGCCAAAGGAAAAGCCTGAGGAAGTACCCAAGTATAAAATTTTCATGAGGGGATTGATCACTGTGACCAACTCTTGTCCTACTACCCTGTTCAACACAAATCCCTGAGGTGGTACAAGAAATTGGCCTTTTATATTTTTTCAGATGATGGTTGTGAATATTTTTGCGTTATTCAATCGATTTAGTGGAACGGAAAAAAGTTATAAGAATTTTGGCTAGAATTAATTGAGTCGCTAATTCAAACTAGCAGAAGACATGACCCTGCCAAGACCATTGCCTCATCCCATTTCCCAGCGTACACGGAATCCAGGAAGAAGTACAAGCAGCAGAAAAGATACCGGGTGTGCCATGATAAAGGCATCAGTAAGAAAGTGACAACCATTTGCCCTGACTGTGAGGGTGAGCCAGGGTTGTGTCTTCGTCATTGTCTCCAAATATATCATAAAAATTTGTAAATGGAAGACATTATAAGAAAATATGTCTTTTTTGAAATTTAAATACCATTTTTGTTATATAAACAGGAATTGTTAGTAAAATTATTTTTTTGGTCATTGTATATTAAATTTTTAGCAAGTAATTACCAATTTTTAAGAGATTATTTCCAACTGTTTTATAAAATATCATAGGAGATTTTTGCATTGTGTAATATTATTAAACGATTTATTTTACTTTTCTCCATTTAATTTTAATTGTAAAACTTGTATTGATTATATAACAAGCAAAATTGAACCACTTTTAGCTGTACCATTACCTCAACGAAATTATTATGCGACTGGAAGTTATAATTCTCTCGTAAGTTATGTTTTTCCAATCGTTTAGAAAATATTATGATACATCGTTACTTGTAGAAAATCAATGATTACATTATTCTATGCTCCGTATAAGCTTTTGCATTAAAGAAAGCAAAAATGCCAAGCAGTTATTGAATAGAATATCTTCCTATTTACTAAATATTATATATGAACTCTTCGCTATAATTTCCTAAGTTCGAATAAAAAGAATAAATAAGATTAGACTAAAATTTTTACAAAATTGTAGCTTTATTTCCAATGAAAATAATCCTTGGCATATACTACATTGGTATATCAGGTTTTAGTGGAATAGTTAATATGAAAATACTTTATTTCATGCTCAAAAAAATTAAATATATAATTAATATAACCTTACCTGTGCGGCAAGAATAAGAGAATGTGTTGCGGGTTGCATACATTTCTGAATACCGGTGACGGATGTCATACATGTATGTCATTGTTGTTTTTTTGCGTTTAAATGCTAACAAGATGTCTGAAGGTGTTATTTTTGGTATATCATTCAAACATTGGCAATTTAAAATGGAAATGACTTCTCCGTCATATGCAATAGTTGGGAAAATTTCATCCGCATTGAAAGTGTTAACTAGGTTTGTCGATTGGTAGTGTAGCTCTTAGTAGTTCTAACTACCTTTAAGGATTTCTACGTATTCTTCCCATGCTCTTCAGAGTTTGAGCTTTCAAATGGTGATAAATGCACATCAATATATCTATTTTATCAAAAGTTCTTGGGTTTTGAAAGTGAACTTAACATATGAATATCTTCTCTGTGCTGCGCTTCGTCGTCATCTCGACTCGTCGTCGTCAGGCGTCGGGGCCGTTCAAAGCCGGGGCGGCGTCGCAAAGGGGCGGGGGCGCCGCGACGCGTCCCGGCGTCGACTGATATTAAAGGCGATGGTAGAGAAAGAGAAGAAGGAAGTGAAAAGGAGGGGGTGGGGGTGTCTTTTCCCCTCCCTACCCCCACCCACTCCCGTTCTCCCCTTGTGCGCATGTGGGGGGGGGTCTGGGGGGCGGTGGGGGCGGCGAGGAGGCGCGCGGGAGGCGGTGCAGTCGAGGGCCGGAGGGCGGAGGCGGTGGAGGTGCTGCCCCCTCGTGTGTGTAATCTCCGGTGGGGGCGGAAGAAGGGGAGGATTTCCAGGCATTGGGGGGGTCGTCGCACCCCCCTCCGTATTCCCTCTCCTCTTTTCCGCCCCCGTGGGGGCAGGAGCCTGCCCTCCTCGTCGTGTTTGCACACGCCGCGGGGGTGGGAGCGGACCGTTCGCCGGCCGGCCCCTGGGGGCCCTCTCGCAGGGGGGACAGAGCGGCTTGCGTGCTTTGCATGGGGGCGGCAGGCAGCTAGGCAGGCAGGCAGGGGGGGTTTGGAGACCAGGGTGTCTAGGGAGAGAGCCCCTCCCCCCGTTCCCCCTTGTGCAGGAGAGGACGAGGCCTTGTGGTGTGTGACGCGCACCGACCCCCAACAGTTCTGTCTTTTTTTCTACACTGGGGGTTTGGTAAGCGTGTTGCAGATCTCCTCCTGCATTCAAGAACACGCTCTGTGTATCTCTGCTGTGGTGTGCTGTGCTGTGTGAGAAAGGGGATTGGGTTGTGCGCGTGGCAAGTGGCAGCCATTGGCTGTGTGCCGTGTTACTACCTCTTGGTGCGACGAACCTCGATGTACATTTAGCGCCGAGGCGATTGTGAGTCATCGGAATATGTATCGAATAATAATCGTCGTCATGCGCCGTCTTGCCTCTAGTCTGTATTCCTAGAATTCTCCCTTTAATTTCTTTATTCTTATATTTTTTTAGGTCTTAAAAGGCGCTCATGGCTCACAATTATTCAAGGAATATATTGATATTAAGCGACACTTGTTATCCTAAGTTTATTCCAAACACTAAAAAAATACATTTTTTCGTTTATTTGAGAGAGAGAGAGCTTCGTGTGAGAATATTGCTGTTTTTAGAGTTGAAGTCCAACGTGGATTCAAACGACTGACCCTGCGACTTGTTGACTGTAATCGCATATTATGCCGGAATCACTGGATATTGTCGTCGTCGCAAGATGAAAGGGAGCGTAGTCTCAGACGGAGCCAATTCAAATATAATTCTCCGTTTTATAACGGCATTTTAAAATTTTAGCGACTAAGTTTCCATCTAATAACGGAATTTTAAAATTTAAACGACTGTGGTTCCATCTAATGACGGCATTTTAAAATTTAAGCGACTGTTGTTCCATCTAATAACGGCATTTTAAAATTTAAGAGACTGTGGTTCCATCTAAAAATGGCATTTTAAAATTTAAGTGACTGTAGCTCCATCTTACAGTGTTCCTTAGTCAGAGAGAGAGCTTTTATTTTATCTAGATATATATTCTCGGAATTTAGTGCTATCGCACCCGTCTTCGGTAACGTTTTACATGTGATGCTGTCTCCGTGCGTCAAAGCGATTCGTTTCACTCGTCTGTATATCATTGATAAACATTTGAGATTTACCCCTCACTTTTCTTCGAAGCATTCTTTCTGTCTTCTTTCTGGGCCCTGATCTAGTTTTTGCATCTGTTGAAAAATACAATCCTAAATCTGTTTGCATGGTGGTATTTTTCGACTCCATGCATGCCCTGGTTATCGCTGTCCCTGGCATTAGCTGCATCATTTCCTTCGATAGAGAGAGACTGCTTCGGCCATCGTCCTCGGCATCGACCACCCTGGTGTTTTGGCCGCCGTCGGTCACATTAGGTCACCTAAGGATCAAAGTTCATCGGCGCTATTTTCAGCTGTTTCTTCACTTAGTTTTATACGTAAGCTATCCTTTTGTGTACATTTTTATTAGATTTCCTCATAACATGTCACATTTATGTCCCCTCAAACCAGTGCTCGTACTAGTCAAGCCTATTCATCTGCTGTGGGGATCAGTATTTATCCATTCTATTTAAGGATAAACTACCACTTCAGTTTTAATTTATATGCTACATTTATTATCGATTAAGACCCTAATTTCAATACCTTGTCCTTGAGTCTGTGATAAAAAATCACTAGACCTGGACTTTTATTCATTCTTTTATATCATGTAATGCTTTCTGGATGTGCACATTCAAAATTGAGTATCATATATATTATTACAGAAAGGTCTTTTTCTGTCATTCCGTATATGCTCCGTTAATACTGCACCTACAGTGATAAATGAGGTATCATTTTAAACGTTGAATCACCGGCTTCTGACGAAAAATACAATCTCAATCTCAAATTTCACTCTTTACCCATTAATTTGACTTAAAAGTTTCGATAAACTCTCTTGCCTGTATTGTATTCATATGTTTTGTATATTTTTGCAAGAAAACAAGAAAAAAAGAAAGTACTTTATGATACACCTTCTTCTCTATTTAAAACCCAATTACACCGTTTCCTTAACATATTTATTCCCTGATAGCGTGAAAGTGCAAAATTTTCGCACGGGTTACCTAGTGTAACATAATGTGCATCCCAGTCCAACTTGGCTCCATTAATTTAATTCTTTAATTTAATATCAATTTGCATTAGTCTTTTGTCGTATCTCATTCAATTTTCTTAGGGGACACATTACATTAAGGACATTGATTACATTACATCTTCCTCTCCTTGTTGATTGAAGAACACTGGAGAACCACCTAGAAAGACAGAAGGGATCTTTACTGAAGGGACTCCAGAATAAGTCTATCTATTGGTATCCCAAATGCACTCCCTATCATCTCATAACTTTTTTCCTAGTGGATAGGGAATGTAAGGTAAAATTTAAGAGGCTCAATGAAGGAAGGAAAGGCTATCGTTCTTATTACAGTATCTTTTCGGTGAAAAGCTTAAAAGCAAGCATAACTCCCTTTTTTAGCCCATGTAATTCATCCTCCATTATTTTACACTTATTTTAGTTCTCCATTCTCAAGGAGAAACGTTGAAGGATCTGCAATGGTCTTCGTATTAATTGGTTATAATTTCCGATGCATATTTCTCTTTTTTCACCTTTCTGGAAAACAACGCACTTCTCGAAGACCTTTGGAAATCTTCTTTGATATCAATATCAAGATTTATACTGCGCAGCGTCTAAGTGGCCATTAAATTTTTCTATAACCTTTTTTGACCCCGATGATATATTTTTAAAGTCGGGGTTTCGGTCGATTTCCTCCTCGTACCTTCTCCGTAGTGACGTTCAGTCGAGTTTGAAGGAAATGTCACACTCGGTCCTCGAAACTCTTACTCTCGTTGTTAATCACATAAAATCCTCATTCTAGTATATTTCTATGTTCTTCTTTTATCATTGACGATGCTTTTATTTCCTCTTTCCGTATATATATACTCCATGTTTATCTTCTGTAAAAATTCCCCAGCTACTGTTACCTGGTCACGTTAAAATTTTCCGTAAAAGAGTTTTATAAAAATCTTTATTGAAAGTTTTATGAATCATACGTAAAACGCACTTGCTTGCTCACGGTAAAACTATTCATAAAACCGCAATGTCCTGCCATCTATGAGACGCTTTGCGAACACGTGTAGTGATAAATGCACTCACTTTTGGATGACTGTTAGGTTAATAACTATATGTATTGTTAATTTACTTACTTTCTGATCACACTCAACGGTGCTAAGGCTCTAACGCATTCTTCTAACAACAAGAAGGATACTGCCTCAACGTTCCATGAACTTCCAGCCATGTTTGTTTACGTTTTCCTTCCCATGGATACGAGATTATTATCAACGCGAAGAGCGGAACATCTCATTGGTTGTTGCATAAAACAGTTTCATGGAAATAGAACCTGTCCTATTCCGTAAAACGTTTTATAAAACTATGTTTTATAAAATGGTTTTATCGTTAGCAAGCTCATTTTTATCAAATTAATCGATTTTATAAAACGTTTTGCCGAAAATTTTACCGTTAGCAGCAGGCATTACCCTGCGCTTTTGAAGTTTTTCAAGCTGCTCTTCAACTTTTAGGCTTTGCTGAACTTTTTCACACGGGTTCACACTTTTCCTTAGGTCTTACTTCATCTATTATGTTTTATCAAATTTTGTCCTCCTTGAAATTAGCAGTTTCCCAAAGTCTGCCCTAATTGTTGAGGGTATCGTTGTAGCGAAACTCGGTGGCATCCGCTTGTTAAGTGTATTACGCAAGGGAGAGGAGAGCATACAAGGGATGTGGGATAAAGTGATCGAGTAATCCTCCATATGTCACTCCAGGAGTCCTTCGGTACCTTTGCCCGTTCATCAACGCTTGATTCACCCTCAAGTTATCTCTGATCCTCCATTGGTGAGTGCCACCAAGTTTCGCGCTAGACCTTATACGCGAGTCAGCGTAAGACGGCGATAGGTACTAATGAACGTAAATGCATTGAGAGGGTTGGGAGTAAGAGTGGAGATGGTGATCGTTAGAACATGATCAGTTATGAACAGTTAATCATGAGGGCCGGGTGTCGTGTACGGCAGCGGTGGGAGCAAGGCCCCTGCTGCCGTCATCTCACGAAATCCTTGCTCAGACGTAGTAACAGCAGAGGAAAAGAAGATAAATCTAGCACACGGGAAAAACTATATTAGTTTTCATGCCAACCAGTTGAAATGTTGAGGAAGACTGTGTTTATAGAAACATTTTGATGACAATGTATTGCAGGAAGAAAAAACCGAATGCATGGCTGAGTAAAGTGGGATGGAAGTCCGATAATCGCCGAAGATGGAAAGATAATGAGGCCAAAGAGTGTGGTTTGGGAAAAACAATACAAGTGGAAAAGCTATTATGTTCCGACGGCGAAACGTTTTATTGATCGAGAATGCCTGATCCAAAAACGATTCGTGCAGTTTCTTTGAAGTAGTTGCAGATTTTGACCATAATCTACGCATTCATGTCACTCTGCAAGCCGTCAAGTGATAGAGTGTGGTTAGAGTGCCCTATAGCCCTCTAACCATGCCTTTTCCGAATATGTGAGAAGAAAAGGGTCCAGTGTTCGCCATAATCTGTCATTTCCGAAAACTTGATGCAGCTCTCCATTTCCTTATTTTCCACCCATTTTCGCATAATTCCTTAATTCTATCCATCTCATGATTTTCATGATCTGCTCCATCTTTGCCCTTCCCTTGGACTACAACCTTGTCGTGGTGGAAGGGCTTGCGTGCTCCGACGACCCCTAGAGCTGCACTGGCGGGAGAAATGCTCCTGGTAGGGTCACCCATGCCAGATTGGTCGAAGGTTAGGAGACAGACGAATAGTAGTCCGCGCAGCGTCTCTACCTCAGTGAGGCGGCTGCAAAAGACGTCTGACCCCAACGGGGGGCGGCCTCTCACGTGATGGTGTCACGTAAAAAACACTATTGAGTAAGGCCACGGAATACTATCTCAATTAAAACAAAAACCTTGAAATCATGGACAGTTCTCAATTGATAATGAATCCTGGCAACTACGGGACTCGGCCAAGAGGGCCGGGTGTCGTGCCCGGCAGCGGTGGGAGCAAGACCCCTGCGGTCGTCATCACACGAAATCCTTGCTCAGACGTAGTAGCAGAAGAGGAAAAGAAGATAAAGAAGAGGAACTAAACTATCATAATAGGCACGTGGAATGCTAGGACTATGCTGAGGGCGGGAAAGCTAGAGAATATAAAGCAAGAAATTGAGAGGGTGGGTGTAGACATAATGGGTATGGGTGAAGTAAGATGGAAGGATGACGGGGATTACTGGAGCGGTGACTTTAGAGTAATATATAGTGGAGGGAATGAAAGTCAGCGCGGGGTTGCATTCGTAATGAATAGGAAAATAGGTAGAAAAGTCGTGTATACAGAACGGGTTAGTGATAGTACAGTAGTAGTGGAGCTAAAAGCAGAACCAACGAATTTAGTTATAATCCAGGTTTATATGCCTACCTCTAATCATAAAGAGGAGGAGGTAGATGGGGTGTACGATCAGCTAGAGGAAATAATTTGTAGGATACCTGGAAGTAAGCACTTGGTATTGATGGGGAATTGGAACGCGGTGGTGGGTGAAGGAAGAGATGGGCAGGAGGTGGGCGATTACGGGCTAGGAAGGAGAAACGACCGGGGCGAGTTAACTGGGGAGTTTTGCCGTAAAAATAACTTAGTAATTACAAATACATGGTTCAGACATCATCCTCGACGTAGGTACACTTGGAAGAAGCTGGGAGACACAGATATGTTCCAAATAGATTATATACTGGCTCGTTACAGATACAGGAATGGTGTTAAAAACTTGCATACTTATCCAGGAGCTGATGTAGACACAGACCACAACTTATTATTCATGAAATGTCGGGTGAAACTGAGAATGGGAAGGAGGATACGAAAGTGGAATACGGAGGCATAAACTGGGGCAATGAAGAAAAAGTATCGAGAGAAGGTGGATGAGATATTGGGTGAGGATCATGGAGTTAGATCAGTGGAAGATGAATGGGGAATTTTGAAAAATGGAATTGTAGAAGCGGCGAAAGCAACGGTAGGCGTAGTGAGTGCAACTGAAATTAGAAAACTGTGGATCCCGAAGGAGATGATAAGGGATATGCTGGAGAGAAGGAAATGGAAGAGCGTAAACTCAGAGCTAGGTAAGAGAAAATACCGAGATTTAAATAACAGGCTTAGAAGAGAAACAAAGTGAAGGAAAGTAAAGGAACTGACGGGTGGTAATAAGGGAAGGGGAATTACAACGATAACAGACAAGAAGGGAAAGGTGATCGTAGAACCGAGAGAGATCCAGGAGAGGTGGAACGAGTATGTTGAAGAGCTGTATGGTAAAGAAATAAGGCCCAATAGGTTAGATATAGAAAGGGAAGACGATATCGACAGAGATGGCATCGGACCAAGTATCCTACATTGCGAAATCGAAAGGGCTCTACGAGACATGAAAAGGAATGAGGCGGTGGGAATAGATGACATACCTGCAGAGTTTTTAAAGAGCATGGGGAAGAACGGAAGACGAAAACTTTTTACGCTTATTCGTAGGATTTATGAAGATGGAGTGTGGCCGGATGACTTCGCGAAGACTGTACTAATTCCTATACCAAAGAAGAGTAAGGCAAAAACGTGCGAAGACTAATAGGACAATAAGCTTAATATCCCACGCGGCCAAAGTAGTTCTGAGGATTCTAAACAGAAGGCTAGAGAAGAAGGCAAATGAATACCTGGGTGACGACCAGTTCGGGTTTAGGAGAGGGACGGGAACGCGAGACGCTATAGCGGTGATGAGGACGCTAGTAGAAAGAAACCTAGAGTATGGGCAGGATGTTTTTGCATGCTTCGTAGATTTCGATAAGGCGTTTGATCGGGTGGAATGGACGAAATTAACGGGAGTGATGAATAAATTAGCGGTCAATTGGAGGGACAGGCGTCTGATTCGGAATTTGTATATGAACCAGACGGCGCAGGTTAGGGTAGCCAATGGAGAATCGGGATGGGCCACGATAGGACGGGGAGTGCGGCAAGGGTGCCCACTATCACCGTTGCTTTTTAACGTGTATTCAGAAGAAATGGTAAGGGAGGCATGGGGGGGAGGAGGAGGTAGGAATAAAGGTAGGAGGGGAGCTGAATAAATTTACATTTAAGTTTTGGCCGAATGCTTTTCCGAAAAATAACTAACGAAAGTGAAAGTGCTGAAAAATGAGGAGTTGACTGAAGAGGTGGACATCTCATTGGCGAACCTATGCGAAGACCAATTGAGGTCATGAGGGTTGGGAGAGAGAGAGGGGAGGAGGTGGGTGTAGGATAAATAAACGTTTTCCGCCTCCAATTATGCACGTAACTCGGAAGAATTCGATCGAAAGGTGTGAGAGGAGCTTGAAGTGGTATTTAAGGTAGTTTGAGAGCGAAATATCACTTCACCTAGAATTTGATGAATTTGGCCTCTTTTTAAAGAAACAACTCATCTTTCCAATGATATTAAAATATCAACCCCTTCCCGAACTACTTTTTGAGCAATTTGCCTACAAATATAAGCTGTTTTGCATGGGATAGATTATGGCTGTACGCTCCAGAGGGAGAATATTAATCAAATTAGGAACTTCTAGCACCTAGATTTCGTCTAAAAACTAACGGTGTGTAGATTGCATGTTTTCTCAACTATTTATAAAAAATAATCTATTGCTCACCGCAGTAATTTTTACAGAATCGCAAAAAAACCTGCTTTTTTGAAGGGTTTTCAGCCGTACGGCGGGAAAAAATGAGTCAAGTTAGAGACTTATGTAGCTTTATTTATTTAATTACTGAAAATTTTAGTCATATATATCTTTGCGCCATTAATATTACAATATTTATTTCTTACTTCTTACAGACGCTGAAATAAAAAAATAAAATTTTAATATGGTCTCCATTATGACTAGTAGGGAACTATCTCGCTCAAACCACCTAAAAGGAGGATGGGAGGTGACTAAGCCATATTTACGGCTTGCTAATCATTTACTGTGTCGTCAGCCTAGTGGTTACATACTCGATACATATTTACCACTACACCGAAAAAAGTATTCTTAAAATTAGTCAAATCCTCTACCAGTTAACGGATTTTCCGCTACAATATGGTAATTAAAGTATTCCTCTAATGTATTAGAGGAATTTCCTCTCCGGAGAGGAATCCTCTCATACCTAAGAGGATCATATTCTGTATAGAAGGTAACTTCCTCTTCATTGAAGAGGATTATTGTCTCTTAATTTTAAAGTTTTACGCTTTAGCGAGCAAGAAATGGCAGAAAATATTTTTAATGAGAGTTGCGATGATGAGAAAACAATTTGTAAAAATGTAAACGCAAAAAACAATGAAAAAAGAAAAAAATCTAATTTCCGCATCAGAGTATCGACCCTCCAACTTTCCACTCCACGTCCAACTGCCTTACAACTAGTCTAACATTGACTGAGAAATGATCGCAGTTCCCAGGGCTTAAATTCATTTTTCGTTAATTCTGACTGACTATCGTGAGAGTATGGGAGAAGCGGAAGGTATATCACATTTTACGCAGTTTTAATAGCAGCAACGGGAAATCGTCAGAATGGAACAATAAAATTAATGCTCAGAATGAAACGGACGGAATACCACAGGCCTGCGCTGCCACCGGACGATAAATCCGCCAATTTTAATTTATTTTGGTAGTTTTACGATAAAAGTCCGGGTTTACGCTAATTAACCATGAACAACAAATCATTGCGCATACACCTGCCTACTTTCAAGGTCATCTCTAAACTATTAGAGGCGTAATTGGTTAAAACATTTGAGGATATTACGAAAAGCAAACTTTGGCACCATGCTGCCAGAGAACTATGAGGGATTGAAAAGGGATATAACATGCGGGGGAGGGCAAGGTATATATTGAAAATTAGATGGACTAGAAAAAGAAGATGGTTGCCATTGTCAGCTGACCTCGCGCTGATCTGATTGGCCTGGACCGCGCATTCTTCATGAGCAAAAAAAACTCTTCCTTTCCACTTCATACGCGACATGTTACTTTAAGATTATAAATCTTAGATTTAGCGGAATATTGGGAGAGGAATGTCATCTCAAAAAGAAACATAGATCCTCTTAAGGTGGGAAGACAAATATTCTAAAAGTAAGAGGAAATTCTGAGAGGATTTGAAAAGAGGAAGAGTCCTCTAAATTTCAGAATTATTTTTTTTTTCGATGTAGAAAACAAAAGCAGTGGCATAAATACAATTCATTGAAGCCAGACAAAATATTGAAATTGGATGGTGTGAGTTGGAACAGATCATTCATTTTGGATGAAACTGGGCGGAGCTAATGAGGAGAAGAACAGGGGTGGGATCACGGTTCTTTATTTCGCGTTGTCGCTTATTTCTCCGAATCGCAAACCGCTCTAAAATGTCTATGCTCACAGTTAGTGTGCTAAGAACACACTCCATCCATTGTAACAAGTTATATAAATCTCCTGACTAAATTTGACGAATGACGATCGCGTTTTCGCTCTTCTGAACGCTATTGAAAAATAACGATAACGCGAGAACACGCGTTATGGAGAACCGTGATCGCGCCCCAGGTCTGGCGAAGTTCATGGTTTTAGGAGAAATTATGGAGAGGTTTGTGTGCATCTGATTTTGCGAAAACATTTTAACCAGTTGAGCCTGAGCATGGGAGAAGATGATAAAAGCGGAGTTAAGGTGGTTCCACCGTGAAATGACTCAAATGTCATTTTATTCATATTCTGTCTACTTGTAGAAAAAGTTGTCCTCTATCTGATATGAACAACAAAATAATACCTTTCCACGCTATTTTATTATATAATTGAACTTGAAATTACTAAATGGGGGAATGAGAGAAACACGGGGAAAAATAGTATTTTTCCATAAAATATAAATGCTATTTTCGCGGAAAACTGTCTCTTAGAAGGAAATAATCCAGAGAAATTGAATATAAATAAAATACAGGCATCATACCACCTTATTTTTCTAGTTATTGAAGAATTTATGCCGTAATTGAAGTCAAAATGCGCTAATTCTTAGGAAATTGCGAGTTGGAAAAAAGTGCTAATTTAAAATACATTCGTGGAATAATCTGTACATATTGTACCTTACTTTTGGGTTTCTATAGGTAACGCATTTCATCAGCAAAAGCAGGGTTTTTTTGGACAAATATAAAAAATGTGGAATTTAGTATTTGTTTTGACTCACACAGTCGCGGCGGAACCTCCATAATTATGTCACGGGAGAAAAGGCAATCATAGTGGAGTGTCGGTAGAGGAAGCAGTTGTGCCCTGAGGACGTATGGAGAGAGGTAATGGGATGGAATGTTGACGTGAATGATGGAGGACAGAATATTGGTTGGCCTGGGGTAAGTGAGAGGAGTTTAACTGAGAAGTGGAGGAAAAAAGCGAAGGGTTTTAGGACGTCTTGAGAGAAGGTGCAACTTTGGAGAGTGAGGGCAACGTGGGGAGAATCGCATGTCATGGAGACAACTACGGTTTGAATGGGAGAAATATAGTATATAGAAAAATAGTTGAAGCAATGTACTGCCCTTGGTCGTGCGTCAAATGGTATTGGTGATGCATGAACGAATGAATGTTTATTATGCTCTACGTTTCCCCACAATAGCTATAAAAATTACATAAATAGTTCTGCTTTCGAAAAAAAACATAGCTGACAAACAAGTCATCAATTTACAAAAGGATAGCATTTGACACACCGAAGGCAATAGAAAATGGTCATTTACAGTGAGAGAAAGAGAAAAAAAACCATTGTAATAGAACCAATATGTAGGTAAAGAAAAATAATATAAAATGAGATACAAAAAGTTAAAAAGAGGCCAAAAACAGATAAAGTAAGCTGAATTAAAACTGTTGCTGTCAACACAATGGCTTAAAGGCACACATGCTTACAAAGTGAGGTTACAGCCAAGTTAAATGCTCTCACTTTAAAAATAGTTAAATGTTTTCTCCTTATAGATTGACAGAGAGGCAGAATTTTCTTTATGGACAACGGCAGCGAATTCCAAAGGTTTGAGCCAGAGATGAGAAATGATTGAAGGAAAGTATCTATTTGTCCGAGGTATATAGGGTGCATGAGGCAAGAGGGATCTATCCTAGAGGGTCTAAATACATTAGTAATGGTCGGAGAGGAGGTTCCAGCGTTAAAAGACTGACTATCTTTAAGTACCATACCATTAAATCATGCTTTCCCAACATCATCATATCAGCAATTGCCATATCTTCAAATAGCTCGGTTAAAGTAATTAAGAAAAATACTTTTAACTTTACCCTATCAAATGACCATCATTCTTGCTAATTTTAGCCAGCGTACGATTCCTACTTTTGCAAAAAATTGTTTTCCTTCGCCACTTCTATGGGTAATGTTACTGCGAGATAGTTATGCAAGAAAATACAATGTGCGCATGATTTCTTTTGGTGAGGAAAAATTGTAGGACACTGCTGAATTATAGATTATTTTTCAAAATCTTTTTCATTGTCCTGGGTGGTGAATCAGCGAGGGTTAGCCGTTAGAATTGAACGGAAAATTAGGGAAAAAGAAAAGAGTTGGTGAAAGATTGAATGTTGTACGTGGAAATTTAGGCTTTGCTTTTGATTTATGTTTCCCGAGTGTAAGCCAAAAAAGAAAACCACGGGGAGGAAGTGGTCAGTGAGATTTGTTCGAGGAAGTAATCGGGATCTTTCTGAGAAGAAAACAATAAGAAATTAATACGAGGAAGGGAATGATGTGTCCGGCGAAAGGTAAGGTGTCAGTGAGGGCGGGAAACATGGGTCAGAGGTTCTGACTCAGAACAGGAAGTGACCGAGGTGAACCAGCCAACGAATTTCACTAGATTTACATCTACAAAATACCCTGCAAGCCACCTCAGGGGTGTGTGGCAGGGGGGTGAGTATTCACCAACATGCATTACACTACGTAGCGTAGGCACTAAAGTTAGTGTAACTACGACTAATTATGCATTAGCATATATCGCTAATGCTTGTCACGAGGCTAAGCCTCACAAGCATGCACTACTGCACCACAGATATTATCACAATGGAAATGTGGATTAGCTCATAATTACTAAGTCTTGGTTCATTGATCGTCACATGTTCAGCAACGGAAGAAATGTGATGAGCGGTACAGGAGGATTTCAATTTTTATCAGTCACTGCGTTTACCAATCGATCTGAACTCAGAGCGACCTGAAAGTTCAGAAGCGAGCTGACTCAGACCTCCTGGTTCACCAACACGGCCTGAAAATATCGATATTGAACTATCGAATTCAGTAGTCTGAATTATTTTGAAATTTCTCGCTTATTTCAGCCGCACACTCCTATCCCTTCCCTTCTATAAACAAGCCTCCAAGTTTATGATATCGATTGTGTTTTATTTCCCATCGGCAACCAAGAACGAAGAGCGCCACTGTCCGTTCTCCCTTCGGATCGAACTGAGATCTCAGACCGGTTAGGGAAAGCGAGCTGACTCGGCTCGCTTCTCAGATCGATCTGGCCAGCCAGCTCCGTTTACCATATCGATCTGAGACGGTCAGTTGGATCTGAGATCTATTGGCAAACATAGTGAGTGATAAGTTTAAGGTAGTTTGAGCGACAAATCACTTCACCTAGAATTTGATGAATTTGGCCTCATTTTAAATAAAAGACTCATCTAACCAATGATATTGAAATATTAACCCCTTGCAGAACTACTTTTCGAGCTATTTGCCTGAAAATATAAACAGATTTACATGGGATAGATTACGGCTGTGCGCTCCAGAGGGAGAATATTGAACATATAAGGAACTTCTAGCACCTAGATTTCGTCAAAAAACTAGTGTAGATTGCATGTTTTCTCAACTATTTATAAAAAAATAATATATTGCTCAACACAGTAATTTTGACAGAATCGCAAAAAAACCTGCTGATTTGAAGGGTTTTCAGCCGTACGGCGGGAAAAAATGAGTCAAGTTAGAAACTTATGTACCTTTATTTATTTAATTACAGAGAATTTTGGTCATATATTTTTTGCATTCTACATGCTAATGCTTAATTTTCCTGCGTTAAAAACTTGGAAAAATAAATTTTCACCAGACCATATTCTTAAGAAAGTAATATAATTATGTACACAAACACGTGTCGTCAAGGTTTTTTTTAAAAATCAGGACCTATCTTCCATTCGTAAAACAATTCTTTGTATGTACACATTTATTTATTGTTTGTAGGTGGTTTATAATTTTGGTTCTTAGCAAGACCAAATTTGCAAATTGTTTTTTAAATCATACACAATTTTCACAGACAATTTCTGCGTGTTGCAAGCAAAGATGAATTTTGCACTTCTTGCAGTGGTATTCGAGAGCCGCAACTTCTTCTGCTTCCCATTGTTGCATGGTTGGCAGTGCTTTCGCTTTCGTGCGCGCTGGGTCGCTCTTCTTCTTCTTCAGAATCATTCCTGGGACGGAAATCACTCAATCTCTCCTACAATAAGAGAGAAAAAAATGCCCTATCGTAATTCATAAGTGAATTTGACGTGAAAGAATCAACGATTAAAACTTACTTGAAGCGTGGTTTGGTATACCTCTTTGACTTTACTGCTTGCCTCTAGAGTTCATCTAGCGCGAGACAATGTATTCATTCAAGTATTCTACCAGCTGATTGGTAGGTTCTTGGACAGTCCCCTTTTTGTATCCCAACCTCAAAAAAAATGTTCTCGCTTTCCCTCCTAATGATGGTGCGCCATTAGATCCCTCTTCAATTCTTCATATCTTCTACCTCTTCTTATTTCGTCCAGAATTCCTTTCCTCTTCCTTCCTCTTCCACGCTTCCCCAGTGTTCTCCCCTCTATCACTCTCTTCAACATGCCCTCTCCTCTCAAAACCTCCTCCATCCATCTCTTCTGCCTTCTCCGAACCTCTGCCACCAGCTTCCTCTCCCCCCAGACCATATCCAAAACCTCCTCGTTCGTCTTCCTCGCCACCCAGCTCACCTTCTCCATCCTTCTCCAAACCCACATCTCAAACGCCTCAAGCCTACGCACATCCTCCCTTCGCAATGACCAAGTTTCCGACCCATATAGCGCCACGCTCCATAACCCCCCAGACGTGGACACGACAGGTCTCACTCACCCTCTGCTCAAAGGCGACAGTTTGGCGGCATCTTAGCGATTGTCACAAAATATTACTCAAAATGAAACGCTCTTAGGATACTAAGAAGCTCAGCTCGGAAGAATAAGTCAACATTACAATAATTCTCGTTTCCGGCCAGAATTCTCTGACATGTAGTACATTGCGAGCACTGCATGCCGGGATGTATTCATTTAAATATGTATATAATGTGTCAGTAACTTTAACACAAGAAATACGTGTGAAGCTGAATCTTCATTAGGATGCAGACCTTTTTTTATTTGCAATATTAAATTAGAAATAGTGGTTTTCTGTTTTTGAGAAAGGTAGCACTAGAAAGTAAATAAAATAAAAATTCTTATTCCTTCAATCGAATTTTGTGTTCCGGTCGAAATTCCGAAATATTTGCTATGACGTAACGATTTTTCGAAATATTTTAGCGTTTTTTAGTCATCGTACCCATGACGACCATACTCATTGTTTGTGTCGAGATTCCGTGTTTCATCCATTGAGGTGATTCCACCGTAAAATGACTTATATGTCATTTTATTCATATTCTGTCTACTTGTAGAAAAATTTGTCCTCTATCTGACATGAAAAACAAAATGAAACCTTTCCAAGCTTTTTTATTCTATAATTGAACTTGAAATTACATGGTGTTCAATGGGGGAATGAGAGAAACACGGGAATAAATAGTATTATTTTTCCATAAAATATAAATGCCATTTTCGTGGAAAACTGTCTATAAGATGGAAATAATCCAGAGAAATTGAATAAAAATAAAATACAGGCGTCTTACCACCTTATTTTTATAGTTATTGAAGAATTAATGCCGTAATTGAAGTCAAAATGCGGTAATTCGTAGGAAATGGCGCTGCAGTCGGCTCCTATGGCTGGAAAAAAGTGCTCATTTAAAATACATTCGTGGAATAATCTGAATTTTTCATACCTTACTTTTGGGTTTCTAATGGTAACTCATTTCATCAGTGAAATCAGGATTTTTTTGACAAACTATCAAAAATGTGGAATTTAGTATTTGTTTTGACTCACACAGTCTCGGTGGAACCTCCTTAACTCAATGATTCTTTGCACAAAATAATATATGAATGGTATATTAAAATCATTTTAAATGTCAATTTTCTTCTCGTTGATATTCAACGGATACCTTCTCAAGTTATTAACAGTAGCTACAATACTTTAAAACAAGTTAACCCGTAGGTACCTGAGAAGCCGTTCGCAACCCCTCGCCACCGGCCTGGGCGCGGATATATTTTTTCATCCTAAGAAGATTTACAAATTAATAAAATTTATCTTTGATGAGTAAACTTTGTGGAACTTATCCATATTTAAATAAAATTTTCATTTTTTACTTTACAATTGAAACATAATTTAATTTCTTTATCATGTAGTAACAACATTCAACAAAATGAATAACCGATTACGAATAAAATAAACTTCGCGCTAAATCTAATTTGGCCTAATCATATGCTTGTAATTCTTTGTAATTTTACCTGGGTTTCTCGCAAAGTTGTTCTATGTTCATACCGGCGGGGCGCTATAAACTGAGTCTATATAATAAATGATTGGTGTTAACATTTCAATAAACAATGATTTAGTCAGAGTTACAACGTTCCATATGTAACCGTATTTTCCAGAGTTCAAACCAATGTCATGTTGGATACCCTGAGGAGAAACCTGAGGTTTATGAGCATGCAGATGTTAGAAATTTCTGGGAAGTCTTAAGAGGTAAGGAAATGTATGTACCAGGAATGAGAAAATTCCCCTCCTCGCAACATGGTTGCATAGTGACCATATGGCGATTGTTTCACCTTCATCATCCAACCCGACTTTCAAGTCAAAGTGTTCATATTCATGCTTATAATGAACTCTTATTTGGAGCCAGAAATGATTCACCATAGCTGCTAGGAGCCAAGTTTTTATTTCGTATGGCGTCAAGTTTCCTGGTTTGTCATATTTTACTTCTCACTAAGCTCAAAATGGTAATCAACATCAATTATACAACTTTATCTGTTTTTACGAATGCATATTTAAGGAGCATGTCGGTTTAAATTGAAGACAAGTCATCTAATTAAGCTCTTAAATCTTTAGTAATATTGTACCGATATCTAAACTTAGAACTGGAGCCTTGTTCAGTAATTTCAATTTGAGAGATTACACGCAATATGCTCCGTTGCTACGCGATTGTAGTTACGCTTTACCTATTTGTTTTATTTATTTGCGACGAATCTACGGAGAAACTTCGACCTTATGTCACACCTCCATTTCGTCGGCATATTTTCGATCACATTCACTCTTCAAGTCATCCTTAGTGCAAGGGTCACGACAAAACTAGTTACTGATCCTTTTGTTTGGCCTTCTGTTCGTAAGTATTGTCACCTTTGGTCACAATAAAAGGCATGGTAAAGCTATAAAATCCAGTGAGAAAACTGCTGTGAGCAATAAAGATTATCTTTCCTGTCCTGAGGAACCGGATCAGAAGCTAGATCCTAGTTCTATTTATCATTATTGCACACCGGCTAGAAGAAAAAATCACGTCGGGGTCACCAATGTGGAGATGGGTAAGTGAGAAGATCTCCACGTTTATCGAATGAATTTATTAGAGCTTAAATGCAATGCCTCTTACAATCTCAGTGCATGACTTAGTTACATAAACATAAACAAATCAGCAAGGTCTCCTTGGCAACAATATACAAGACGATGGCACCATTTACGTTCGCCACATCTATGCTTATGGCCAGGAATATTTCTCGATTGATATTTTACTGAAACTTTTGCACTATTCGTTGAATTTACGCTCATTATAAATTTTGGAAAAAATTAATGCATTCACCCCATGATACATTAATATTTCAAAAAAGTAAGAAAAATTAATCGCAGTGCATTTTTTATTTTTTTATTATAAATCGTTATATAACCTGCTTTTACAAAAGATGAACTTTTTTCTTATGGCTCCGATAAAAGCAAAAAGTTTAACATTGTAAAAAGGAATGGTGACGAAACTGGTGAATAAATAGAAACTACTTTTTGGATACTACGATCCAGCATATGTAACCTGAAAGATCTTTAAGATAATTCGAATGCAAATTAAATATTCTTCAGGAATCAGTTTTTTTATTGGCATGAAAGAATGGAATAAATACTGTGAAACACTGCTTAAAAAGCATAGACCACAATTCCTTCAAAGTGGGATGGATGAGGACACAAATATGATCGAAGAAGACCAGATTCAATCCATAAATGGCTAAGAGGTTATAAAAGCATTAAAACATATGAAAAATGCTAAAGCTCCAGGCATAGGCGGTTTGTATATAAAACTCGCTTCGCTCGCTAGGGGCCCTAGCACCCCCATTTTGGGGGCTGCGCCCCCAACGTCTTGGTAATATTAGAGATTTTTACATGGGTACCATGTTGCCAGGGAACTATAAGTGATGGAGAGTAAGTATAGTCATTAAGATGTAGGCCTCGATGAAATCTATAAAAACTGTGAACATATTTGAGTTCCGACATATAGTTAAGAAGCTACAGTGGAAAAACAGAAAAATCCGAATTTGGCACCATGTTTCAGCGAACTATAAGTGTAAGACAAGTTACCATGGTAGCTTTTTGGAACCCTATATGACGGCTCGCGCCGCTCACCTCTTTTTTTCTATAGAAAATTTATATATAAAATTGATAAAAGCAGCCCCACTACAATTGTACGAGCTTCTATCGAAAATATTTGACAAGTGTCTTAGATAGTACTCAGTGCTGAATTAATAGAGAAAAGCCACGATTAATTCAATTTTCAAGAAATAAAATATACGAGAATGTTCCAACTATCGAGGAGTAGGTATATTGTCGTCCCTTGCCTCAATAGAATAGAGCCAGAGGCAAAGTGTTCTGAAAATCAAAATAGATTCGGGCTTGGACAATCGTGCATTTACTGTCCAAGATTACCTTTAAGAATCTTATATAAAAAAATAACTGCCCAGGGATTAATAACTAATCTTCTTGGACCTGAACAAGGCGTACGATACAGTTTTCACAAAGCAAGTTATGGACCACCTTGTGGAAAATGTTGTGCCAACAATTTACATAAGACCCGTTAAGGAATTTTATATTGGAGGAAGTAGTATGATTAAGGTGGGTAATAGAACATCATATTAGAACCCCACTATATTTCCAGGTCCGACAGAAACGATAAATTAAGAGAGATATTTTGCCGAACGGATAGGTATGGGAATTCGTTTTTCCCCCGAACAATAAGGGACTTTAATAATTGCTAGGCGTAATTTCATTAGAGCGTTTCCTTTTTATACGTAAACGGCTGGTGTCCTAACATCCCCCGACACACGCCTATTGAGGCGGCTGGCGGGGTAGTGTGTAGATGTAGATGAAAATATCCTCAGCGTTTCCGGTTAAAAGGGGCTAACGCCAGGACGGCACCTTATCTCCGCTACTATTCAAAATATACTTAGAAGAAATTCTTAAAAACTGGAAAATAAAATTTAGCGGGATAGGGGTGACAATCGGTGAGGACATTATCATATAAGTACCCTATAATTCGCAGACGTCCATGTCATCATTGCTGGAGTAAAAAAAAGAAATAGGCACTCCGGGAGTGCCGACAGAAGTGAAAACTTGAAATAACGTGAGCATTTTTGAATGTAGGGAATAATTTCTAATGAAGTGTTTTATTAATCAGTAGAAAGTAGTTTCTTGTATATAATAAATTAAATATTCATTTATTGCGCTATTGTACACAATTATTTTACATAAAAATTGTACACTTCAGAATAATCAACTTTCATCCATTATTTCAACAACTCTTTCATCATCACCGCCATCATCATCGGCAATATCTAAAACTGATACAATAGGCTTATGGTAACTAAAGTAAGAAACGAATAATTTTGATTCGAATTTGCTTAAATGTCTTGTAAATACTGCATCAATAGTAGTTTTATATTTCGTTGTGCCAAGATTGCGATCATTAGACTAAACCAAAACCACTATTGAAACCACCACTATTAGTTAAACCAAACTCACTATTTAAAAATTCAATCAATGATAGATTTTTATCGTCTGCAAAGTTTATGTTTATGTACATATGAATAAGCTACTCAAATTGAACGTATTAAAAGAAATTGAGTTATATTGTACTAACCTTCACTATTCTTGTACCGAGTACACTCTCCTGCACGAGTATAGACTATTATATTATCCGGCACAATATTTGTAGCAACCCAAATTGAATGAACTAAACCGTATATTAGATATATATAATGTAATATGAATAAAATTATAATATAGTTTATTTGACGGTGACGGTGACGCGAGTCCAATGGTTTTTACCCATCCACAAGTACTGTGTATATAGCGAGTATACTGTGTATATACAGAATATACAATTATACATATATTTAGCAACAGTGACGGTGACGGTGACGTGAGTCCAATGTCTTTTACCCATCTACAAAAGTGCTCAACGCGACATAAGAAGTTTTCACTTAAAAAAATATTCAGCCTATGTTCTTAGAAAGTTAAAAGTATAATATGATTCTTAAGGGACTAACAATTAACGTGCTGAAAACAGTACCTGAAAGTGGGAGATTACAGGTTAGAGGATTTATATAGAGTCAGGAAAGGTTAAGGGAAGTAAGGAATATAAATATCTGGGAGTCACCTTATCCGCAGATGGTAGAAGAACCGAAGACATGAATATCCCAGATAGGCCAGGATAAAAAAGTGATACGGCAGCTCTGTTCCTTGGAATAAATCTTATTTCCACATGCCATGGCGACTTAGGTGAAACTATTAAAATGCGCGGGTTTCGGCAGCACTTCCTGTGGTCAACTCGGAAATCCTGTATTTTTTATAAACTCATTGTTTTTTACCATGAGTAACGGTAGCCAGAGACTTGGATATGACATCTTATTCAAATTTGTGCAGGTTTTATTATTCCAGTCAACAAGGCCTCAGAAGGGATACGAATAGACTAAAATTTATTCGTTCAAGGATTCCTGGGCACAAAGGTATGTCATTCAGGAGCTTCAAAGATATGACAATTCAAAATGATAACCATGGAGCGATAGCACTTGAAATATTAAGTAGAGAGGGAAGACGACTACAGCCACTAAATATATTACGGGAATGAAAGTCAAGTTTGAATTAACAATTTCAAGAAGCACGTAAGGCTGAACTGAATTATTCTACAGCGAATCGTTGAGAACAAATGATTGTACAAAATGCAATTACTTCGCTTTGAAGAGGCTTCGGTTCCGTAACAGCAACTCCTTATTTTCCTTATCGTAACCTCCATTGCACCCGGGTACACAGCAACGACATTTCTAAAGCCTTCAAAACGTATAAATGCTGACTCGAAAACCATCGCTAAATAGCAAAGGCGATTTAAAGCGAGTTTTGACATCACCAGACCACGCTTTCCGGCGTCATGTTAATAATGCAATTTTTATTTTACATCTACAAAATACCCTTCAAACCCACCTCGAGGGTGTGTGGCAGGGGGTGAGTAGTCACCAAAATTAATTTCACTATACCCTAAAGTTAGTGTAACTACGACTAATTATGCATTGGCATAAATCGCTAATGCTTGTCACGAGGCGAAGCCTCACAAGCATGTACTACTACACTACAGATATGTTACCAATGTATTTATGTATTTTGCAACTGCAGAAATGGACAGAGATTCAAGAGTTATGCTGAAAACATGCACGGCGTGCTGGAAGTACTAGGTAGTAGATAAGGGCACAAGTATCAGAGAGTTCTACTACTACTAAGAGCTACACTACCAATCGACAAACCTAGTTAAGGTGGTTTGAACGAAAAACCACTTCACCTAGAATTTAATGAATTTGGCCTCATGTCAAAGAAAAAACTCTCATCTAACCAATGATATTGAAATATCAACCCCTTGCCGAACTACTTTTCGAGCCATTGGCCTGTAAATATAAGAACTGTTTTACATGGGATAGATTATGGCTGTGCGCTCCAGAGGGAGAATATTGAACATATAAGGAACTTCTAGCACCTAGATTTCGTCAAAAAACTAGTGTAGATTGCATGTTTTCTCAACTATTTATAAAAAATAATATATTACTCAACACAGTAATTTTGACAGAATCGCAAATGAACCTGCTGTTTTGAAGGATTTTCAGCCGTACGGCGGTAAAAAATGAGTCAAGTTAGGGACTTATGCAGCTTTATTTATTTAATTACTGAGAATTTCGGTTATATGTAACTATATCTTTGCGCCATTAATATTACAATATTTATTTCATACTTCTTACAGACGGTGAAATAAAAAAAAATGTGAATATTTTCTCCAGTATGACTAGGGAACTATCTCGCTCAAAGCACCTTAAAAGCCATCTTCGTTGTTCAATCCAATCGCTTGGCTACTTAGGCTTCGCCCGGCGACTTGTGTTCCCGAAGTGCCCCACCCCATCGGATCGGCGCGCGGGAGGGCGAGATCGCCCCGGGCGAGACTGCTCACATCTCGTACCTGCTGGCCCTCCTTATAACCTCCTCACTCCCTGCCATCCAAAGAGGTCGAGTCGCCCCTTCCAGGGCAAGGAAGGAGCGGATGATGGGATTTCGACTGGCGCCAGGAGTCTGCGACGCTATCCCTTAAATTGAAGGGCTCGGGAGTTGTCTGATCCGAACCCCGACTGCTTGGAAACACGGGAATTATCCCGTCCGTCGCCGGTTGCGAAGGAGAAGAAGAGGCGGGGTTTAATTCGTTGGCTCCCAAGACGCTCTCAAAGGGTCCTTGTTAAAAGGCGCCGATTGCGGTAATTCCGACGTGGCGTCGCAGATTATTTCCCGAATTACAGTAAACTTCAATGTGCTACTTTTGGGTGATCATGACAATTGATTGGAAGCGTTTTTGAGCCATAAACATACGAGACAAGAAAATTATTTCAGTTTTAATGACACCTAAAAAAAAAAGAGATGGTGGGTCTCGGAACCATCTAAAGCAGTGAAACTTCATCCCCCCCGCAGAAAATCCTCCGTTTTTTTTTCAATAAATAAGGTTCTTCGAAATTTTTTAAATAATTAGTCCGGCAAAATAAATTATAACATATGTACAAGTATTAAGTATTTAATTGCAAAAGTAGTCATGTTTCACAAAGCGCCCCAGCAACAATAGCCACGGAATAAAGCCTTTTCTCACTATCCGTATTTCGTAAATCATTGATGAACAGCTAATGGAGAATGTACGAGGCTATTACGAAGTTCCCTTCGGGACCCAATGATGTACGAGAGTAAATAAATTATGAGGCAAGTAATAAATATAGTTGTAAGAATAGAGGTGAGATACTCAAGAGTTGAATAAGGCCTTGCAGTTCACCGCTGCCGACCTCAGGGTACTGACACCACTGAACTGAAAACAGCGTCAGCCCCTAATGATATACGTTCCTCTTGATTTTAAGCGACAGATCCTAAAAAAAACTCCACTAGGGAGAAATAACGTGACAACTTATGATTTAGAGCTTACAAGGTTCCCTTGGATCGTACGAATCAAATATCCTTTCGGAAAACCAAGTGTTTGCTGCGATTAATCGGCCAATCAATTAATCAATAATGAAGAGTAGAAATTTTCATATGGAATAACAAAATGCGTAGCCATAATTGATAACGAGTATTATGAGGAATATAATTGGAACTATGACTCGAAAAACCTCAATATTGACCATAAAGCCATCAAGCATAGTTTGCGTTATTAACCACAGCCTTGAACAAACTTTTATTACGTGCTCCAAACTCGGCGTTCAAATTTTTTTGTTTTGGTAACCCGTTGGAACAATTGGGAAAAAAAACAAGTACGCGATGTGCGAACTATCTTGAGGACATCCGATTTTCTTCCGAAAATTAACAAAAAACTGCCAGTACAGTCACCGCTGAGTCGCAGTCGCTGTAATAAACGAATTCGCTTCGCGATAGAACTGCGGGTGACTCTCAGCGCCACCACTTCGAATCAAAAACAATCGAATAACGGTGGAAAGTTTTGGCCAAAGTGTCGACATACATTTATTAGGGAGTTTAAGGTAGTTTGAGCGAAAAATCACCTAGAATTTGATGAATTAGGCCTCACTTTAAAGAAAAAACTCTCATATTTCCAATGATACCAAAATATCAACCCCTTTCTGAACTACTTTTCGAGCAATTTGCCTGTAAATATACAAGCTGTTTTACATGGGATAGATTATGGCTGTGCGCTCCAGAGGGAGAATATTAATTAAAGAAATTAGAAACTACTAGCACCTAGATTTCGTCAAAAAACTAACGGTGTGCAGTTTGCATGCTTTCTCAACTATTTATAAAAATAATATATTACTTACCACAGTAATTTTTTCAGAATCGTAAAAAAAGCCTGCTGTTTTGAAGGGTTTTCAGCCGTACGGCGGGAAAAAATGAGTCAAGTTAGAGACTTAAGTAGCTTTATTTATTTAATTACTGAGTATTTTGGTCATACATAACTATATCTTTGTGCTATACTACACTATTTATTTCATACTTCTTACAGACGCTGTAATAAAAAACTTAAATTTGAATATGGTCTCCAATATGACTAGGGAACTATCTCGCTCAAATCACCTTAAATGTTTTATGCTTAGTGTATGCATAAATATATTTCATAAATGCTAGAATGTTGTATAAGGATATGCCCGTTTTTTTAATTTTTTTCTCCAATGGTACTAACTTACTCGCAACAATGTAAACAATGACGCAACACTATATATGAACAGCTACAGAAAAACTATTACAAATTGATCGGAACAGGCCTGCCAATGGAGCACGTCCTTCTTGTGGCGGAAGGGCAACCCTTATTAGATTGGTCCACGGACAATAGCCAGATGAAAGAAGGCCTGCACAGCGTCTCCTCCTCAGCGCTGGTGTCGCGTTAACTAAAATTGAACTCGGCATTACTGGAGAAAAATCTCAACAGCCGATGCAGTCTCCAATCACCAGCCCGATCGAAGGTAATTGATGGAAATGGAATTGAAGAGTTGCATTTCGTGAGAGGGAAAGATTGGGTTTACAACGAGCGATGGTAGGGAAGTTGTCACACATTAAGAAAAATGCAAAGCAAATATCAACCATCAAAGTATTCAGGAAAATTATTATATTGATCAGAAAATCATAAACCTAATTGGAATGGTTATACCGGAAGAACTCTATCCGCAATAAATGAAGTCCTCTTAGGTCTTCAAATCAGCTCAGGGGATTCATTTCTTCATATTTTTCCGGCTTGCCGGACCTCGGACTCTTCGGAAGGAATGGGAGCTCTGAAGGCCAGTTGAAGGCCCGAGAAGACTTCACTCAATTCAAGACGCCGGGAGTTCACCGATCCTCCTCCATTCCCAATGTCTCTGAACTAACTCCTCGAAAACGAGTAAGGAAAAGGCGACGGAGATGAGGACGGGTTTTACAGACGGCATTTATGAAATGAACGCGAGGAAGTCTGTGAAAACAGATGACATCTCCTTTAGAGTAATTAAATTACCGATGAAGGAAAAAAAAGTGATTGCTGCATGGAGTTATTTTCTTGAAGCTATAAAAATGGAGTTTGGCCGAATAACATAAAAATAAAAACCGTATGAATTCCTAATCTAAATAGATGAAATCACGCCCACATTTAGTTTATTTTCCTTCGAGATAATGGATTACGTAAGGTGGTCGATTAAATTAAGACTAAAGAGAGTTTATGCACTTAGATTGAATATAGTTTCCGAGCTACATTTATTCATACTTACTTACTCTTACTCCCAGGGCCATCTACATCTTAGGCGATATTTAGCCGCATCAACAAATCCCCTCCACCTGGATCGATATTCTGCCTCTCTTTCTGTTGCTTCTATTTCTTTGCATATCCGTTCTCACTTGGTCCCACCATCTTAGCCGTGGTCTTCTTCCTTCAGGAATCCCATTTAGTACCTCCTTCAGCAGACATCCCTCCTCTTTCGTTAGAATATGTCCAGCCCACCTGATTTTTCTTGCCCACATTTCACTCATTATGTCTGGATGTTTACATAGACTCCTGATTTCTCTGTTGTGTTTTTTTTTCTCCATTGTCCTTCTTCGTATGTGGGCCCATAGATTTTTCGCAATATCTTATTCTCGAACACTATTAGTTTACGTTTATTCATAAATTGCTAAAATTGCTTTTAAAAATTATAGCCGTGATAAAGTGGAAAATTGTTTATTGATTGTGAGGTTTAACGATTGGTGTGGTTAATTCAGGGGTAGAAGTCATGCTTGAAAAATCAGCCATTATCAGTTACATGGAAATATTCAAAAAGGTATGCGGTTTTTCAGGAAAAATACCAAGTCAAAATTTAACATTGAGGGCCGGACGTCATATGCTGGATTATAGATATAAAATGTCTTTTATTCATTGAGACGGATTCTCTAAGATAACGGACGCGGTACAAGGAGAGTGCAGAAGAAGAAGAATTGCGCAAGAAAGAGTGGCTTTCATTGACTGGAGAGATCTAATTACGGAAACCCTATATATATAAATCTTAAAAAATAGGACAATTAGACGCCTCATATGAAGTTTAACGCTATTCATGGGGGACACTTTTGAACCTTAAGGTGAGAGGATGAGAGAGATGGAGGTTAGTGGAGATCAAATTGTGTTCGTGGAAGAGAATAAGAGTGTTCACGATGGACCAAGAGGAGAAAAAATGAAACTTAGCGAGGATAGGAAGTTGCCTGAGGAGTTGAAGAGGAGGGTGGATGGAGGGAGTGATGAAGGGAGCAGAATTTAAGGTAGTCTGAGCCAAATATCACTTCACCTAGAATTCGATGAATTTCACCTAATTTTAAAGGAAAAACTCTCATATTTCCAATTGTATCAAAATATTAACCTTTCGTCGAACTACTTTTCGGGAAATTGGCCTGACTGGTTCAATGGGTACACAATAAGAATAGAAATTCAAATGGTATTTATTCTTTTGCTCTTTTTTTTATATATGGTGCAAATTTCATGAGTATAGGTCAAATAATTTTTTATTTTTAAACAACTTTTTCCGTTGTTTCGGATTTTTATTTATCCACCTTCAGGACCATAAACAAATGATACATGATGTTAAATGTTTGAAAGTTCTGTTTTGGTTACATAATTGTAAATTTACAGACAAAATATAAAAATACATAGACATTCAAGATTTTTACCCTTCAAAGCTTGGTGTACTTTGGTGAACTTTCCTTAGAACAGTCCTTCCTCACATTTACCTCATTTACTCCCAGTTACTTAGGAAGTGGTGCTAATTATTTTCAGAGAGATGATAGCTAGGTTTGTGAATGCGTTAGGGGATAGAGTAAAGGGATCAACGCTCTCAGGAAGGGAATTAACCCTGGAGTGGTCGCTAAGCTACTTATCACATGAGAGCGGTCGCGTGTGAGACTTTTTCTCACACTCAGATGTACCATTGATTATCTATCATAGAGCGTTTATCTGCAATATATTACGCTATATTTAGATATAATTTATTTCTCTTAATGTTCATTTTAAACAATGATTTCCACATATACACAATTACTGATACAATTACGTAATAATTGCTAATTTTACTGGCGATAATACCATTGGATATAAATGAAGAAAATTATCGTTCTCATGAAGAAATATTTATTTATGAGGACATACATTCTTATGACTCATAATTTTGCATTAAAATATATCGGCTCTCCACGAAATGAATCAACTTTACCCGCATGCTGCAAGAGTGTAATGTATGCTGCAAGAGTGATACAAAAACACTAACGTCAGTAAATAATTCTCGGGTTTCCAGCCGAGTAAGGTTTTGGTTTGCTAACGTTTCAATGGAATCCTCCTCCATCGTCTTCAGAGCAATAAAGGGCCTTCTGCCTGCGCTTATATAGCCGTCTCATCCGGGGGGCATTGTTGTCTCCTGTTTTCCGTTATTTTTTGAATTAACGGCTTCCATTTTCTGCTAAGGATGTACCCAGAGTCTCGATTTAATGTTTTTTCTTCCAGCCTGATTTCAACGGCCTCTTTAAGGAGACGATCCCAATATCCATTAGCTTTGGAGACCAAGCGAGGGCGATGCTCTGAAGACGATGGAGGAGTATTCCATTGAAACGTTAGCAAACCAAAACCTTACTCGGCTGGAAACCCGAGAATTATTTATTAATATAATTCGCCGAGAAAGAACCAAATCATTTACTAACGTCAGTGGTCGCGCGATGAGAAAAAGTCTCACACCTTGTAGCCGACGGAGTCAGACATATAATTACACAGCTGCGGACGCTTCATTTATACTTTTTGAGAGGGTCGGTCAATAGGAAGAGATAAAAAGTCAGCTAGAAGGAAAGGATACTTATTCTAACGCATGATTACATAGCGAACACAAGTTTAAAAATTTAAAGTGAGAGAAAACCTCATTGCGCGAACAATGGTGGGTTAAAAACTACACTTCGCCAATATATATTATTTTATTTTTATTACATTGTAAGCTCTCCAGCTCTCCAGCACTTGGAAACTTTTTTTCCACTTCCCAAGACAAAAAACACTCCAACAGCATTCGGCACCCGGCTTAGGAAGGCCTATGTTAGGACACCAAAACTGCATCTGAAGTACATACATACTTCAGACCTGAAGAAGCAAACTGGAATGTTTGCGAAACGTCGTCTGCAATTATGAATTTATTTATTCATTTATTTGAAAATGGTCCACATACAACACTGTTGCCAAATCACAGTGGCCCAAATAACATAACATATACGTATGAGAAACGATAACACAAAAGATAACAAATAAAATACATACCAAAAAAACTGAAAGAAGCAGAATAAAATGGTAGTGCCGATTATTTTCAGAGAGATGAGATAGAGATATAGAGTCAGGTTTGAGAATGCGTTAGGAGATAGAGGAAACGGATCAACGCTCTCAAGAAGGGAATTGAGAAAAGAGGGGAGGTGGAAAACAAGTGAGCGTTGAGGGTGCGATAATCTGGGAATTCGTCAATGGAATAATACTTGGAGAGTGAGTTCGCGTAGGCCGGGAGGGTAGTACTCGGAAATTTATAAAAGAAAGGAGTTCAGGACAGTCTGGGATGGGGTTAAGGATGTTGTAAATAAATCTTGGGTCAGTTTTAAGGCGCAGGCATTGAAGATTGTAAATGGAGAAAGAGAGAGGGTTGATCCATGAAGTACCCACCCCAACCGACTGCACCCTAAATAATCACCATAATAATAACAGTGGTCCACTGATCAAATGGATGGTCAGGTAAACGGAAACCCGGGAAAGCGTTTACTTGTTTACCCGATATTCGGAATTCAACCGCGTGTACTGGTTATCTGCTATTTGGTCGGATGTGTTTTACGAGCCCCAGGTCGCGACGTGTCGACTCTGGCGCCCCCATTTGCCCCCGGAGGGCGAATTCACAAGAACTTCCGAGTTGCCGGAAGGATATGATTTACACCCTCCCCACCGTGTTTAACAGAAGTGCTATCTTCCTTTCCTTAGCTGGCCTCCTCTGCCGCCAATGCAAGAGGCCCCACGACGGCGCCGACCAATTGTAGGCCTGTGATACACTGCCTTTTAGCGCCTCTTCGCCCGGGGCACCCCTTCGCCCCGCATCCATCGTCTCAGTCGCCGACCGAGCCTCGACTCCATCTCTCTCCCCACCGGAAACTGGAGACTTCGTTGCATCTTCCACGCCTTGGCGGTGCAGAGGGCGAAGGAAACTGTCCTCTCTCACCCTGTTATTTCGACCCTAAAGCCGAAACCCCTCAAGGTGGTCTGAGCGAGATAGTTCCCTAGTCATAATGGAGACCATATTATAATTTTATTTTTTTATTTCAATTAAGAAGTATGAAATAAATATTGTAATATTAATGGCGCAAATATATAACTATACATGTCCAAAAATCTCAATAATTAAATAAATAAAGCTACATAAGTCTCTAACTTGACTCATTTTTTCCCGCCGTGCGTCTGAAAACCCTTCAAAACAGCAGGCTTTTTTTGCGATTCTGTAAAAATTACTATGGTGAGCAATAGATTTTTTTTATAAATAGTTTAGAAAACATGCAATCTACACACAGTTAGTTTTTTTATGAAATCTAGGTGCTAGAAGTTCCTTTTTTTTCAATATTCTCCCTCTGGAGCGCACAGCCATAATCTATCCCATGTAAAACAGATTATATTTTTAGGCAAATTGCTCGAATAGTAGTTCGGCAAGGGTTTAATATTTTGATATCAATGGAAAGATGAGAGTTCTTTCTTTAAAGTGAGGCCAAATTCATCAAATTCTAGGTTGAGTGTTTTTTCGCTCAAACTACCTTACGGGACTCGTTGCCCGAGTAATCAACCCGGTTTTAACTTAACTCAAATCCAACACTGGGATTGGATAAACTCAGTCCATGTCTTTGGAATCTTCTAACACGTGAATGTGACGTGAATTAAGTGATTGAATGCAAACTGAAAGTGAATGAAAATGGAAATCGCATCACTCAATTCTTTACAACAAATGATCTTTTTGTTGTCACGATCCCTCTTGTATTGATTACATTTTACAGCAGTGGTATTGCGTTTCTAATGTATGTTTCATTAACATGAGCAAAGAGAAATACTATATTATATTACTCCTAGAAAACCCATTAATCATACCATGACTCACAATTAGTACCAGAGTTACATCATTTGGTTTAGTAATCATTACAAATTTAACCTTGAATTAATCAAGGTTTTTCTGTGTTCTTGTTTTAGAGAGGTTTTTTTTCCAAATTTAACTTTTATGATCCCTTCATCCTTAAATATTCTTTCCGTAATGGAGTCCAATATGTGTAATTTGCTGGCAGAATTATTTGCGTTTCGATGAAATAAATGTTCATAATAGTTGTCTTAAAACCCCTTTATGCAATCCCCTAGACGCTTTATATATGATATTTATTAAATTTATTATATATTTAATAAGTTATATATCATTAAACAATTCCTTTACTTGAACGCCGTGGAAGATGTTGAGAGTTTCAAAAACCCCTAGAACTCGACTATCGAGGGTAATTACTATTCCTCTTGGTTTGGCTCAACCATGCCAAATAGGTTGAAGGGTTTGGAGTCAGACGAGTAGTACTTCACGTGATGGCGTCACGTTAAAAATACAGTTGGGTAAAAGGTGCTAAGGAAGCATCGCAACTATGAATTGACCTGAACATGGAAGTCAATCAAAGAAAATTTAATCCTGGCAACTACGGGACGCCGACCAGTAGAGCTGGTGTCGTGACTGGGAGCGGGCAATGCAAGGCCTCCGCAGTTGTTATCACACGAAATCCTTGACCAACAACGAAATTTACTTAGCTAAATAGATAATTACTATTTTCGTTGACCAATGCGTATCACCTGAACACGGAGATCAATCAAAGAGAATTGAATCCTGACAACGAACACACAAGGCGGGTGTCGTGATCGGTAGCGGGGAATGCAAAGGCCTCGGCGGTTGTCATAACACGAAATCCTTGCGCAACAATGTCACCAGAAGATACAAGGACTACTAAAGAGAAGAAGAATAGAAGGAAAGGTTTTATTAGAATAGGAACTTGGAACGTTATTACAGTGGTGAGGGTTTGGAAGCTAGAAAACATTAAACAGGAAATAGTGAAAGGGAAAATCGATTCTTTGAGGTTGTGCGAGGTGAGATGGATGAATAGCAAGGACTATTGGAGTGATAGTTACAGGGTAATCTATACCTAGTGGTTAGGGAGGTGAGAGTCAACGTGGGGTAGCAATGGTGCTGAATGTGAAATTGGGGCTGAGAGTAGTAAACATTGAACTGGTGAGCGACACGATACTAGAGGTCGAAATATAAGCACGTCCAACGAATTTCGTACTGGTCCAGGTGCATATGTCAACTAATTACGATGGGGAAGATGAGTTGGATGCTGTGTACGTGTAACTAGAAGAGATAATAAGAGAAGTCTCGGGAAATCAAAATCTGATGGTGATAGGTGACTGTAATGGGGAGTGGTGGGGGAAGGGAGGGATAGATTTGAAGTGGGATGGGCTAGGGAACAGAAATGGTGAGAAGGCAGTCGAAATACGTAGGAGAAAAAGATCAGTAGTAACAAACTCTTGGTTTGGAGATCATCCTAAGCGTAGGTACACACGGAAAATTCTGGAGGATACAGGAAGATATCAAATTGATTTTATAATGGTAAGGCAGGGGTTGAGGAAATGTCAAAAACTGGTGTAGCTTTCCGAGGGCTGATGCGGGCTCAGGTCATAATTTAGTTATGACTAGGTAACCCGTGCGAAAATTTCGCACTTTCACGCTATCAGGGAATAGGTATGTTAAGGAAACGGTGTAATTGGGTTTTAAATAGAGAAGAAGGTGTATCATAAAGTACTTTCTGTATACTTGTTTTCTTGCAAAAATATACAAAGCATATGAATACAATACAGGCAAGAGAGTTTATCGAAACTTTTAAGTCAAATTAATGGGTAAATAGTGAAATTTGAGATTGAGATTGTATTTTTCGTCAGAAGCCGTCGATTCAACGTTTAAAATGATACCTTATTTATCACTGTACGTGCAGTATTAACGGAGCATATATACGGAATGACAGAAAAAGACCTTTCTGTAATAATATATATGATGAAATGTGATGTTAGATTCAAATGGGTTTGTAGAAGTTGGACGATAAGGAGGAGGAACGTGAAACATCACGGAATGGGTTGAAAAGAATGGAATACCAGGAACTAGTGGAAAGGAACTTGGTTGAAGCAAGGGAAATGAGAACAGTTGAAGAAAAGTTTGAAAGTATAAAAACAGGCATGGTGAGATCAACTGAGGAAAAAATGTGTCCAATGAAAGCGAGAAGAATAAAAAGAAGTAAGGGGTCAGAGAAGAAAAGATTAGGATCGTGGTGGAACTCTCCTCTCGTAGAAATAAGAAATAGAAATGAGATTTATTATTCCGGGACAAAATGTCTCTTAGGAACATAATTGGTGTACATACTTTAGAGTCAGACCCTCAATTACAAGGAATATATCGTATCATTGAATACATAGGTGATAAAAAATTAATAATACACATTTGGAATTATTTGCCATAGAATAGTAAATACTATAAAATGAAAAAGCAATGAAAATATACACCTCATAGGTGTTGCAGAAAACAATATTCAATTGAATTGGGACAGCGTTTTGTTACAATTATTACAATACTATTGGAATGCAATAAGCAGAGACATCAAGAAAAAAAACACTATAAATAATATATTGTAGGTGTTACACGAAGTAGCACATCCATTAACGCATATTAAACAACATTTTATAATATTAATTTTTAAACCTGTTGGCAATCTTACATTTTATAATATCTTCGGGTAGGTGGTTCCATATATCTCGCAGGTCAAACATCGGGAATATCACGATATCGATTTATCGCTGGTGATTCTGGGATCGGTGGAAAAGCGGCCGATGTTATCCGGGGCGCTCAAGGTTACGATGAAAAAAGAGAAACTGCCGACGAGCTACCCCCGTCATCTACGACCTGTTCCGAAAGGGGAGAGGGGGTGAGAGTAGAATTCGATTTTCTGGGGAGGGGGGGAGGACGGACTGAAATTAAGGCGAGCGAAATTGGGTAATTGGGGAGGGGGGGTGCAACCGCCGCCACCCCCCTCTCGCTCCATACCCACCCCCCCACCCGAAACCCCTGCTTCACTCATCAAACACGGTCCGAATCGGGAGGCTGTAAACGCTTGTTTCCATGGCACCGCACAGTGGGATATTCAGGCAAGTTCACTTTCAAAATCAAAGAACTTTTGAATGAATTGAGATATTGAGATGAATTTTTCAAGATTTTGAAGCTTAAAACATGAGGAGTATGAGAAAAATATGTAGTAAACCGTAATTGTTTATACAAACTCGTAATAAGTTTGAAAATCGACAACTTTTTATCAAAAACGAAGAAAAACTGCTTTTAATCATGTAAAAAAATATTTATTTAATAATGTGAATGTATTTATAACAGTTTTTCATACTAATCACTAATATTATTGTATTTAATGAATTTAAATATTGCTATTGTAATTCATTTTTGCACAGAATACAATTCTAATATTGAATTTGTTCTACACGTCATCATACACAAATTATTCAATTTGTTTTAGTAAAATTGTTTACAATAGTAAACTTTTCATTTTTTGGCACCTCAAATTACAAAAATATTAGTGATTAGTCTGAAAACCTGTAATATACACACACTCGTTATAGATTTTTTTTTCTTCGAAATGAAAGCAGTTTTTCCTTGTATTCGATGAACATTTGTTGATTTGGAGACTCTTTATGAGTTCGTATAAACGATTACGGATTTCTACGTATTTTTCCCATATGCTCTTCAGAGTATTAAGCTTCAAATTGGTGACAAATTCATCTCAATATATATATTTTATCAAAAGTTCTTTGATTTTGAAATTGAACTTACCCGAATACCTTACACTGTTCGGCGCCCCCCGGAGGGATAAGGCATCCGGAAGGGGATGACGCCGCAGGGTTCCCGTTAAGGTGAAACATAAATTCGCCCGCAGTCTCACACGAGGCACCGTTCTCTTGGGGGAAGGGGAGGAAGTGGGAAGGGGTGGGGGTTGGAGGGGAATTAGAGAAGGAGGAGGGGGGGTGAGGGTGCTTGAGGGGGAGGGTGTGGTCGGGCGCCTTGAAGAGCGGGAAGGAAAAGCCGTTAAAAGGTAGTTTTTGAGGGAGATAGTTCCCTACTCATAAGAGAGACCATATTCGAATTTTATTTTTTCAATATCAGCGTCTGTAAGAAGTATGAAGTGCCTAAATATTTTAATATTAATGGTGCATATAGTTTCCACAAAAAAACCCTAAACATTTAAAGAAATACAACCACATTAGTCCCTAACTTGACTAATTTTTTTCACGCCGTACGGCTGAAAAGTCTTCAAAGCAGCAGGTTTTTAGTGATTCTGCAAAATTAACTGCCGTGATTAATTCATTAATTTTTATAAATAGTCGAGAAAGCATACAAACTACACATCATTAGTTCTTCGATGAAATCTAGGTGCTATTAGTTCCTAATTTTTTCCAATATTCTCCCTATGGAGCGCACAGCCGTGATCTATCCCACGTAAAACAGCTTGTATATTTTCAGCCAAATTACTAGAAAAGTAGTTCGGCGAGGGAATAACATATTGATATCATTTGAAAGATAAGTTTTATTTTAAAATTTACGTAAAATTCATCAAATTCTTGCTTAATTGATATATCACACAAACTACTTTACGGTAGTTTGAGCGATAAAAATCACTTCACCTAGAATTTGATGAATTTAACCTCATTTTAAAGAAAAAACTCATCTTTCCAGTGATATTAAAATATCAACCCCTTGCCGAACTACTTTTCGAGCAATTTGCATAAAAATATAAGCTGTTTAACATGGGACAGATTACGGCTGTGCGCTCCATAGGGAGAATATTGAAGGAAACAGGAATTTATAACACCTAGATTTTGTCAAAAAACTAACGGTGTGTAGATTGTTATATTTTCTCAACCAATAAAAAAAAATAGTCTATTATTTCCTACAGTAAATTTTACAGAATCGCAACACAAACTGCTGTTTTTAAAGGTTTTCAGCCGTTCGGTGGGAAAAAATGAGTCAAGTTAGAGACTTATGTAGCTTTATTTATTTTATTTTTGATTTTTTTCGTACATAAATATATATTTGCGCCATTAATATTACGATATTAATTTCACACTTAATACAGACGCTGAAATAAAAAAATAAAATTTGAATATGGTCTCCATTATGACTAGGGATCTATCTCGTTTAAAAACTACCTTAAAAGGGAGCAGAGGGTCGTTCCTTCCCCAAACCCGTTCCCTATATCTCTCCGGTCTTCGATTACGCGCCCTTTTCCCCCAATACACTTAGCACGAAGAGATGCGGGCTGCGAAACGGGCAAACGTTTAAATTTTCAAGTGTCTTTATCTTTAAGTACTTCAGGTAATTTTAAGGCAAAACCATCTTGAAAAAGGCGCAATCGTTGTAAGTGTATAAAAATTTGTGACCAAATAATAATGGAGACCCTTAGTCCACGAGATTGCCAAACAATCATTTAAAAAAAGAATGTATTGATTTTTTAAATTAAGTTAGTGATACAAGACTTCAATCATTTGTTAGATCTGAAGCAGTGAGAAGCAAACGTTAGGTTGCTTTATTTTTTTTTAATTCAAGACGAACTAAATGCAACGTTCTCCTATCGAGAACGGCGCCTTTTTCGGGGCGTATCGATAGTCATTTCAAAATGAGGTCCGTTTTCGCGTGACCACTTGCAACGTCTCCTCTCCCAACCACTACGTGTTTTACCATGCCACCTTCTATGCTCTCGCAACCCTTCTACCCTACAACCCCCCTGACACAACCATTATCTCCGATCCTCGAAGCAGCAACCATTTAGAAAGAAAGAAGGAATTGACTTCCTTTTCGGTTGAGGTTGACCGCGTGCTATCTTCCGCCTGAAGGGCGGACTTAAAATGTGGCTGGTCGGGTAATCGTTATTCATTGAGAAATTTAGTTACTTAAATTGTAATGATCGTTTAAAATTTAAATAATAGGTCGTAGTTATACTATATTCAGTAGGAATGACTTTTGTCTTAGGTGCATACATTCTGAAATATTGTCCTTTAAATTAACACATAAAAATTTGCATAATTGCAGACCTGATTTATTTCGTAAGTCACTCTTGCGAAATTAATTTTCTGAAAACAGTTCACACCTGTGGCCATAGAATTCAGAATAAGTATTTTGATGAAGATGTATTGTCACTCGAATGCGAACTAGTATTAAAATATGTTTCTATAAATTATTTAATCTTTCGTTTTTAATCCGGCAACAGCGTCCATTCTGCCCAAGTTAGATCTGTTCGTCATGTCTACATGACTGTTATTAGCATGTCCCGTACTTTCGTGTGCCACGTTGCCAACTTCACACCACATAGTCGCGCGCAACATTTGAAATTCTCGCATACATATTTTTTTATCGTATTTACGAAAACTTTCAGTCGATAGTATTAAATGATTTTTTCAGAATAGATTTTAATTTATTAGAGGTACATTATATCAGTTTTTGGTTAAAATCTGTTCAGTAGGAATGGAGAAAGTGCGTAATTTATCCTATTGGAGTGGAGAGCGCCATAAGGCTCCATGTTAAAAGAATCTAAAATATCGCAAAAAGTACGTCGATGATCCCCCGTTTTTTCTTCGATATTCAATAGAATTTGCAAAAAGGAGCATGTTTGGAAATTTTCAAGAAAATCCGTTCCCTTTGGTTTTTTAGACCAGCCACCTAAGGGTAAGTATGAGCGAAAAATCACTTCACATAGAATTTGATGAAATTCACCTAATTTTAAAAAGAAAAAGCTCTCATCTTTCCAATGAGATCAAAATATCAACCCCTTGCCGAACTACTTTTCGAGCTATTTGCCTAATAAATATAACCAGTTTTACTTGGGATAGATTACGGCTGTGCGCTCCAGAGGAAGAGTATTGAAAAAAATACGAATTTACAACACCTAGATTTCGTCAAAAAACTAACGGTGTGTAGTTTGCCTCTTTTCTCAACTATTTATAAAAAATAATCCATTACTCACCAAAGTAATGTTTACAGAATCGCAAAAAACCTGCTGTTTTGAAGGGTTTTCAGCCGTACGGTGGTAAAAAATGAGCCAAGTTAGAGACTTATGTAGCTTCATTTATTTAATTGCTGAGAATGTTGGTTATATATAACTATTTATTTCCGCCATTAATATTAAAATATTTATTTCATAGTTCTTAAGGACGCTGAAATAAAAGAAAATAAAATTTGAATATGGTCTCCATTATGACTAGGGAACTGTCTCGCTCAGACCACCTTAATTCTTCTCCCCTTACTCCAATCTTCTCGTGCGTAGTTTCAAAACCGAGGCCCCCCCCCTTTCCCCCCCTGGATAGGTCCCCTCAATGAAGAGGCCCGGACATTCGCGCCACCTCCGTCGCTGTTACGCCGCACCGGAGAGGAAATAAAACATTGAAGCTGTGTCCAAACTCGTTTGGCATTAGGGAGTATGTATTTGGGTGTCTACATTTAGGACAGCTAACAGAAAGGGAGCTTGAGTTTGGACAACCTTCGCAAGTATCGCTATCTGCTGAGCTCGAAGCAAACGAAGGACAAGGGAAATACGATAATATTGTGAACAAATGACCATCATGACTAGTCATCATCATCATCTGAGTAATCTACCGGTTAGAGGTAGGTTATAATGAAAGTCATAGAAAATCCAACAGAATCTTAGGCGTGCAGTGCCCCATCTACCCCTAGTATGTCTTTCTTCATCTCAGCGTAAGTCCTACCTGTCTTCATCCCGTCCATAAAACCTATTCTCTTCCTTCCCCTTCCCCGCTTGCCCAACACCCTTCCTTCTATCACGGCCTTCAGCAAACCATCGCCCCTCATTACCCCTTCCAGCCACCTTCCAGCTGTCTTCCCCTAATCTCATCTATAAGTTTCCTTCCCTCAACAAACTAGGCCAAGAACTTCCTCATTTGTCTTCCTTTCCGTCCAACGCACCTTCTCCATCCTCCTCCACACCCACATCCCGAACGCCTTCAGCCGATTTTCGTCTTCCTATCTTAGATACCACGTTTCTGCCCCATACAACGCCACACTACTATCAAGCTCATCGCCAGCATCTTAATTACATCCTTACTTAAAATTCCCCGTCATCAACTCCCTTCTATTATTGAACGCTTCCTCCGCCAGCGCTATTCTCCTCCTACCTCCTCACCGTCAGCTACCCTGTACCCTCTGCCCCATGTATAAGTTTCGGACGAGTCTCCTATCACGCCAATATATTACTATTTTCTCACGTATCTGCATCAGTTGCTCCCAGTTTACTCTGTCAAGCGCCTTTTCGAAATCCACAAAGCAAGCAAAAATATCCTGCTATGGTAAGTTTATTTTGGTTTTCTGCGAATAAACTAAACTTTTTTTTAGCATCAGTTTCGCCGTGCTATTCTGCCGGCTTCGTCAGGCATTCTAAATAAACAATGAAAAATAAATAAACAAACAAACTTAAGCGGTTATTATGTACAGCATGATTAATTAAGACTTTAGTTTTTCAAAAGTCTTTTCCACGTATAAGGAAGTTTGTAGCCATCTTCTCTGTTTAGGTTGTTAGGTCTTTTTTCTATTTCAATGGCTTCTCTGATGATCCGTGGATAGTAGTTAATTTCTTTACATAAAACTTTACATTTCTGTAGTTGCAGAAAATCATATGTTGGCCAGACAAAGAGAGCCATAGGATGCAGACTGAAGGAACACGAACGGGCTATTCGGAAGAAAGATTGGTGTATCACTCTGCCGTGGCTGAGCACACACTTTTAAAAAGTCACTGTATTGACATCAAAAGGGAGAAAGTTTTATGTAAATAAATTAGCTACTATCCACGGATCATCAGGGAAGCCATTGAAATAAAAAAACAAAGACCTAACGACGTAAACAGAGAAGATGGCTATAAACTTCCTTATACGTGAAAAAGACTTTTGAAAACTAAAGTAATTATTAATCATGTTGTACATAATAACCGCTTAAGTTTATTTATTTATTTTTCATTGTTGTTTTAGAACGCCTGACGAAGCCGGCAGAATAGCACGGCGAAACTGTTGCTAAGAAAGTTTATTTTAATCGCAGAAAACCAAAAGAAACTTAGCAAAATTACAATGAACTGCGAAAATCTACGAAAAAAGAACATCCTGCTATGTTTCTATCTATAAGCTCTCTCATTACCGAAATCGCGTCTCGAGTTGCCCTCCCCTTCCTGAACCCAAACTATTCATCGCCTAAATAATAATTTACTCTACTCTCTAACCTTCTATTTGATAGACTAGTGCTGTTTGAGAATTGAATTGCGATAATAATCTATTTCGTCATTACTTTCGTCGTTTAGGAAAATTACGTTTTTCATTCGTGACATTAAGAGATTTTTGTGGTTAGATTCCGTGACTTACAGTAGCATAGTTTAGCACGTACTTTTAGCTTTTGTTCATTGAGCTAGTGATGGCGTTCTCCCTAAATTTCTGGATTTAGGTAACCTAACTGTCGAGTTAGGACTCAGCATGAGCTGACTGGAGTCCCCTGGGCGTCCCCTACGCCTCCTATCGTCAGACAGTGAAGCCAGTATCTTTGCGCATTCGGCCATATTGTAACACCCATGCAAAGCATTGACACGTATGTTATGGACAACCGCGAGTTCTATTTTGCTCTAATGATATTTGGACGACGACTCTTCGGCATATTCATGGTGAAAATTAAAAACCTGTAAAATACCATTATCATTATTTGGCGTGTATAGTTTATTTAGTCACTTCGACCGCAAGTAGAAAGTAATATTTATATACTGCTCCAACAGACATGAGATGCCATTTTTTTTCGAATAAAAATTAGACAGTGGAATGCATAATTTAATGGCCACGCACGTTAAATTCTACAGGAAATAGGCTTCATTATAATATATGTACAAAATGTTATTTATGAAACCGCATAATATTTATGTGAATAACCCACTGACAAGTTTATAGCAAAATACACCAAAAGGACCTTTTTATGCCGAAAGGAATTCTGTGCCATAAAAATGAAAAGATAGAAATTTTCAAATAGGAATTGGAATAAAAATTCTCATAAAAGATGAGCGACCGTTGATGAAAATATTTAAGTTGCTATCAAAAATTCAGGATTTTTGTAGTCGGACCAATGAATTAAAAGTGGATAAACAAACGAGGGTGGGTATAGGGGCGCACCGCAGCGGTATGACGCCTGCCGAAGCCGACTTATTCGACGAGCTCTCGGAAATTGGGTGTTCGAAATGAAAACTGCGTCACTTTCTCGTGAAAATTCTGAAGACGATGTCGTTCGTCTAACAGCCATTATATCGGAGAGGAATCCATTGTTCCGATTTTCTATATCGATGCCAGATAATAATCTGAGACTCATAATATTTCCGACAGTGGAAATTCCTCAGCGTCGGAGTCACGCACCTTGGAAGACGACTGAGCGTCATCGGAAATGCAAAGTATGTAATAATCCCCTTCTAGCGTCAGACTACTTTTAATTAATTCTCCAATTTATTCATTTCTTTTTATAATGCAACAGGAGACCGCATCACATGCCCAATGCCCTTCCCCAAGCCCCTCATATCAACATATATAACCCCTCTCTTCTCTCGGAAACAACTCTTCACAACCCAAAAATAAAAAAAACATTTCAACAATTCACGAAACAGCGACTCACTTAAAGTAATAAAAATACTATGTAAACTAAGGGGTCGTGCAAAAAAATACGTTACCGTTTTCGCTGATTTTTTTAGCCTCTCACCACCTTCCTTGACAACCGTAGTATTTCTCCTCCCCCCCCTCCCCCCCCCCCCCCACAACCCCTCACCCGATTTCACCGAGCCCTCACTATTTGTGACGAGAATTCCTTGGAAAAAGAGAAGAAACACCTGAGGAAAACAATGGAGGAGAATGGCTACCACCGAGATGTCATCCTGAGGGAGGAAAGAAAAATAAACATGGCCCTGACAAGGACCGACGACCAATCACCGGAGGAAAGACCGAAACCTGCCGCGTTCGCCATGATCCCCTATGTTGCGGGAACAGCAGAGAGGATTTCACGCACTCTCAGCAAACGCAATGTAGTCACAAGGTTCAATTGCGTCTCCAAGACCAGAAGCCTTCTCGTCAGAGTAAAAGATCGTGTACCTATGCAGTCGAAGAGCGGAGTGTACGAAGTCACTTGCAGCTGTGGGAGTAGCTACATTGGGCAGACCTCCAGATCCCTCAAGTGCCGCCTGATGGAGCATCAAAGGGCAACTAAGAACAGACAAATACGACGATCTGCCATAGCAGAGCACACATGGACGGGCCCTACCCACAACACCAACTTTGAAGAAGCTGAGCTAATTTCCGAAGAAAGGATATATCTCCCACGTCTTATACGGGAGGCCATCGAAATAAGCAAGAATGAAGACAATTTCAATAGGGAAGATGGCTATTCCCTCGCGAATGCCTGGAAACGCGTTTTGCGCGGGAAAAAGAAAAACAGCAACAGCCAATCACGAGTGACCTAACCCCTACGGATAAGATATATAAGGCGGCCAACATACTGCATCCACACTTCACTGACCTGAAGAAGCCGACTGCAACGCCGGCGAAACTGTCGTCCCTGAACAATGGACCTAATGGACGGTGTAATACCCGGAAGAAATGTATCTTCAAATATTTTCTCTATTATAGATTGAGTTTATTTTTAGGGATAGGTTGAAATAAGACAGATAAAGTAGCCGAACTAATTATAATAGATCTATCTAATCTCAATTGGTACAAGTAATATTCATTCATTTTTCAACTCTAAAGTACAGCCATGAATCACGGCGCAAAGGTGCTTTGCTCATCTACTTGAAGTTCTCTATCCCCTCCCCACATCTCTTACTACTGCATTGAAAAGTGTTGTCAACGAGGTCGAGGTCTTTGCGATTCTGTTAACATTACTGCGGTGACTAATAGATTAATTTTTTATAAACAGTTGAGAAAACATACAAAATACACACAGTTTTTTGACAAAATCTAGGTGTTAGAAATTCTATTAATTTATTTTCAATATTCTCCCTCTGGAACACACAGCCGTTATCTATACCACGTAAAACAGCTTCTATTATAAAGCAAATTACTCGAAAAGTATTTTCGTCAAGGGATTAATATTTTGATATCTATCATTAAAAAGATGAGAGTTCTTTCTTTTTAAAAATAACGATAAATTCATCAAATTCTAAAACAGCTTCTATTATAAAGCAAATTACTCGAAAATTAATTTCGTCGAGGGGTTAACATTTTGATGTCTATCATTAAAAAGATGGGAGCTCTTTCTTTTTAAAAATGACGTTAAATTAAAAAATTCAATTGTTTATAATTAACTTTGTGGTATTCCATTATAATGTTTGTCGATGAATATCTGTTACTAATACCACTATTTTATATTTTTTTTAAAGTCTTCTCTTGATAGTGGAATGTTGAGCAGGCATGGAATGAAAGGCCATCAGTTTGTGTGAGCAATGGTTTCTTGAAATTGCTGGGATGACATGGTTGGTATAACAGGGTTTCCGAAAAATGGAGAAGGAATGACGGTCTTTATCGAGTTTGATTGTAAGATCCTGGTAACTTAAGGTGTGGTTAGAGTATCTTTCACAGGTGAATGAAATTGTAGGATGAATATCATTTGGAAAACTCTTGAAAATATCCAGCTGCCGATCAGTTTCATTCCAAAGCACAACAATATCGTCGACGTATCTGTACCAGTAGACCACATAATTTAGTAGGTTTTGTTCTGAAAAAGTGGTATTAGTAACATATATCCATCGACTAACGTAAAATTCATCAAATTCTAGGTGATGAAATTAATTGATATAGTTCTGTCCACTGTTATTTAAATTTCCAAACCCATTTTTTTCTTATTTTTTGTACAGTCCTGTTCATTAAAAACTTACCACCTCGGAGCCCTGTTCATAAAAAACTTACCACCTCGGAGCCGAAAAATGTCTAAGTCCAAACTTGAGGGAAATGTGACAACACGACTCCCTGAGGGGGGGGGGGGTGCAATAACCTCTCCAAGCGGAACTAGAACCCCACTTCCCCGCAGTCGGGCGAGTAGAAAGGCCGACGGAAGGAAAATTTTGACCTGCGAAAAGGATTATTTCCGAGGGGAGGGGTAGGGTTTCTTTTCTTGTGATGTGTGAGTAAGAAGAAGGGAGGTCTGCGAAGTTCAGACGCACCAAGATCCCTCGAACACGTCAGATACAAACAGTCACGGAAAACAAAAGCCTATCTTAGATCTCAAGGGTCTCAATCCCCGGAGTTCCCATCGTTTCTTATGAGTATTTTAGTTTATACGCGTATTCATTGACGTAAATTTGTATGAAATGTCTTAAGCATTTTCATTATCTGGATGTCCTTGTGATATCGCAATCCATATTATACTTCGGACTTAGAAATTTTTCGGCTCCGAGGTGGTAAGTTTTTTATGAACAGGACTGTACCAAGCCATCCTCAGGTACAATCCTTAGTACAAAAAAGCCGAAACACGTGTTGTAAATTTACTTAAAAGTGGACAGTATACTACATATATTACTTTCATTATTGATAATGCAATTCCACAACATCTCCCCGGACACTGTTGATTTCAAATTCTAGGTGAATTGATTTTTATCGCTCAAACATCCATAAGGTAGTTTGAGCTAAAAATCACTTCACCTAGAATTTGATGAATTTGGCCTCATTTTAAAGAAACAACTCTCATCTTTCCAATGATATAAAGTCATCAACCCCTTGCCGAACTATTTTTCAAGCAATTTGCCTGTAAATATAAGCTGTCTAACATGGGATAGACTATGGCTGAGCGCTCCAGAGAGAGAATATAAAAAAATAAGGAGTTTATAATACCTAAAATTTCGTCAAAAAACTAACGGTGTATAGATTGCATGTTTTCTCACCTATTTATAAAAAAATAATCTATTGCTTACCACAGTAATTTTTACAGAATCGCAAACAAAACCATGCTGTTTTGAAGGGTTTTCAGCCGTACGGCGGAAAAAAATGAGTCAAGTTAGAGACTTATGTAGCTTTATTTATTTAATTCCTGAGAATTTTGGTTATAAATAAGTATATATTTGCGCCATTAATATTACAATATTTATTTCGTACTTCTTACAGACTGTGTAGATTATATGTTTTCTCAATTATTTATAAAAAAATAATCTATTGCTCACCACAGTAATTTTACAGAATCTTAAAAAACAACTGTTTGAAGGGTTTTCAGCCGTACGGCGGGAAAAAATGAGTCAAGTTAGAGACTTGTAGCTTTATTTATTTAATTACTGAGAATGCTGGTTATTAATAAGTACATATTTGCGCCATTAATATTAAAATATTTATTTTATAGTTATTAAAGACGCTGAAATAAAAAAATAAATTTTGAATATGGTCTCCATTAGATATGACTGTGGAACTATCTCGCTCAAACCACCTTTAAATCAATGGGCGTGCCAGTACGACTTGGTTGGCTTGGATACGACGCGTAGTAGTATCGCAACAAACAAAGCAGCAGCGGCGGCGCATGGAGAAAAGGGAGGACAGATGCGGGTGGCGGCGGTTGACTCCGGTCCGTTCCCACGGCGACGCCTTGCGGAGTGGCGGCGTCCACGTGCACCATCCCGGCACCCCCTCGTGTGATCGCCACGCATCGCTTGCTCGTCGATTCGCACAGCACCTGGTCTGCACCGGCCGTCGAGTGGTGCGGGCCCCCATGCTCTCGTGGTGCACGGGAGTGTATGGCGATGCATGGGGGCGATGTCTGGGGGATGACGACCCTCTTATCTTCCACTCCGGCGATCGCGTGTCCGAGTTTGCGTGGCGCACGGCTGTCACCAAGGGAGAATGGGGATGATGAGATGAAATGGCTGCCTGGCAACCGTCCAGAGCCGATGGCGTCGACGTCCAGTTCTCGCGGATCTGGAAGTCCTTTTTCGTGGTTAAGTCTCTTATCGCTGCTCTTTAACCCTGGAGTGGTCGCTAAGCTACCTATCACGCGAGCGGGTACGTGTGAGACTTTTTCTCACACTCAGATGTATCATTGATTATCTATCATAGAGCGTTCATTGGCAATATATTACACTATATTTAGATTTTATTAATTTCTCTAAATGTTCATTTGAAACAATGATTTCTACAACACAATTACTGATACAATTACGTAATCATTACCAATTTTACTGGCGATGATACTGTTGGGTAATAATGAAGAAAGTTACCATTCTCAAGAAGAAATATTTATTTATAAGGACATACTTTCTCGCGACTCATAAATTTGCATTAACTTATCTGCTCTCCACGAAATGAATCAACTTTGCCCACATGTTGCGAAAGTGTAATGCGACTGAGTGATACAAAAACACTAACGTCAGTGGTCGCGCGATGAGAGAAAGTCTCACACCTTGTAGCCATGACGGTATCAGACATATCATTATAACACAGCTGCGGACGCTTCATTTATACTTTTTGAGACGGTCGGTCAATAGGAAGAGATAAAGAGTCAGCTAGAAGGAAAAAGGGAACTTATTCTAACTCATGATAACAAAGTGAGCACAAGTTTAAATTTTGGTGTGAGAGAAAATCTCATAGAGCGACCAATGGTTGGTTGAACTTTTCTAAAAACAGCCGCCAAAGAATTAATTCCCCCGTGGATGCTGGTAGCCGAGAGTAAACGGTTACTATGCGATATTTGAAACAGCTCCATTGGCGGTGGACCCAACACGCATCGTGTATGCGAACTCGTTCGCATATCACATAATTGCCTTGACAAAGATGTGAGCCCTTAAAGTTTGTCCAAGGCTATAGCGCAGTTGACAGTTACAAATGCAGCCGCCAATCAGTAAACATGCCCAATGCCGTTTGAGTATGGGAATCACGTGACCGAAGAAACCATGATATTGGACTTAGTTTAAATCGCTTGTTCGAGACAAATAGTTAACTTTTCACTTCTTTCTTAGCCAAATCAGAATATTTTAACTGCGCTATCATCTTGGACAGACTCTGAATATTTTGATTTCATAAGTGCTTTGTGAACAGCGTAACTTTCGACGGGTCGCCTTTGAAGAACACCTTTGACAAACTTCAATGAACTAAGATGTTCAAATTGTTTAAATGAATAGGAATTGATTACAATGACCGAAGAATAAGCCACATTATCTATAAGAACCTAGTCACCACAAAGAGAATAAAGAGGACGGAAGAATAGTTGGAGATAAATCAAACAAAGGAGTTAAACATGGCTGCAACCTTTCAACGGCACTTTTCAAAATAAACCCGGAAGAATCAGTCAAAGAAGGATCCAAGAAATGGGAATGGAGGTGAGTGGAAAAGGAATCAATATGGTTCGCTTCACCGATCACATCGCAGCCATAGCTGCAGGCATCCTTGAACACAATAGGTCAAGTACTACCAAGATACAACTTAAAGATTAACGGAAATAAAACGAAAATCCTAGAGTGTGGGAAATGGCAGCCTAAGGCAAACTACACTACGAGAAGAGGGAACGATGGCAATCCTTCAATTGCCTTGAAAGATTCATGGTGTGGAGAGAAAGAAGATCTACGGACATCAAGCTTAGGCCAAGAAAGTATTCATGACGAAAAAAACTTCTGTTAAAAGGAAACAGGATGACCAATAAGGAAGCCGTACGTGAGAATATATTCGTGTGAAGTGTAGAGTGATATGGCTCAGAAACATGGACCATTGGAAAGCTGGAACAAAAAAGATGTCTTTCGAAGAGTCTTTTGAAACTTGATGCAGGAGGCGGATGCTGAAGATCAAATGAACGGGTGGAATCATAATCTTGGAAGTGTAGAGTAGGTTACATCTACATTCTCGAAGTACCGTGCAAATACACCACTACAGGGTGTGTGGCACGGGGTGATTCCACACCAGGCATGCAGCACTCGTCCCAGAACAAATCAGAACCTCGCACGCTCCCCCTGGCGCTAGGCGCAGACACCAAAAAGCAGTCAGGAGAACAGTGCGCAGTCCAACCGGAAACTGGGAGATTGCTATATAAATGAACATGCAGAACAATCCTATACACACATCTAGTGGTTCATATTACTGATAATGTTAATTTATGAATGCTACGAGATGCTACTTCATGCAATGAACTAAATAAAATAATGCCGGACAAATCGACCGGTGTGAAGTGTTAAGTAAAGATGTAGTGTTATTAAGCACAAGTGAAGATTCTACTCTGCCTATTGAGGGTGGGAGTTTCATATGATTGATCTATAGGTTAGAAGAGGCGTAAACCATTTGGATCACAATTAGGAGCACGAGGTCCAGATGGATGGGCGACACTTTGAGACGCAACGAATAAAAAGTGAACATAATGGAAGATTATGTCCATCGAAGACAACTGAGAGACAATTACACAGGCCAGCTAAAGCGAGATATGAAACGGAAGAGCTTCAAGGACATTAGAAGGGTTAGAGCTAGGGACAGGGAAGAATGGAGGGCTTTGGCATTCAATCGTTCTTAGGAATGAGTGAGCGATAATGCTTCTCTCGACCTGTCCTCAAGTCGTGCAAATGTGGATTAATTGAATCCCATGAGTCAAATGCTATATCCACTGCGCTACCAAGATGGCACAACACTGAAAACAATTATAACTCAATTCATTTCCGGCATTTTCGACTCTTCTCTAAGAGTTCTATTACTTTCAACTTCAAATATCTTTCAGAGCGACACGGAGAACATCATATTAGAAACCCACTATATTTCCAGGTCCGACAGAAACGATAAATTAAGAGAGATATTTTGCAGAACGGATAGGTATGGGAATTCGTTTTTCCCCCGAACAATAAGGGACTTAAATAATTGCTAGGCGTAATTTCATTAGAGCGTTTCCTTTTTATATGCAAACGGCTGGTGTCTTGACACCCCCCGCCACACGCCTATTGAGGTGGCTTGCGGGGTAGTATGTAGATGTAGATGAAATATTGAAGGATACAAGTTTTCTTGAAGTTCACTCTTGACTGTCTTTTTTTTCAAGCGGTGGTACTCTCGCATGGTTTATCGCTATAGGAAGGAAACCAATCATCATTTTTGTATGATGGTGAACTACATGTTTTGTAACTACATTGCCCAACAATTGACACCTTAAGGTAAAGGCATGATAGATACGAAGAAAGAAATAGTCTTCCAATTAATTGGGTGATTAATTCATAATGCTGAATTTAGTTCTTATAGTGTGACTCAATGGAAACTTTTCAGATTATCCCAAGGTTCTTCAATTTTATTCGTACTGCTGAGCGAAGCTCAATCAAATTTGTCCACTGTGTATTTTAGCGTCAAGGTGTTTCGGCTATTTTGAGGGGCCATCAGTTACTTGGTACGTCATGATGCCTAGTGGAGCTAAAATTGAATGAAATAATGTCTGCGGTTGAATATGTCCAGTGTGATATTCTCCCTTTACCGCCGGATTCTCTGCATTACATTCATCTTAAATTCATCATACCCTGATATAATTGGCTTTATTACTGAACTTCACATTTACAGTGTAAAAAAATCAATCAATGTATTTGAATGCCAAAAATAAGTTTGTCCTTTTTTATTACTGCGCTTTTTGAATGGTTAATCATGAGAACAATTCTAGTTTTTTTTACTCTTGGGTGATTCAATTTCACCCCGACATTCTTGAAATGAAGTCCACTGATTTTTGAAAGATGGCGTTATTACTTGAAGATGAATGTTTTTAGCATAGTTATGAATATGCGAAAGTGGGTGTACTATAAATTCAAATTTATTTTGTTATCGATGCATTATTCACGTCAGATACTACAAGTAGATGTGCTACTGGCACAATGAAGCTGTTTGGGTTCTTGGTATTAACGTGATGTAACACGAAGTAACTTTGTGGAATCGTGGCACAGTTGAAGAATAAATCGATTTTGATTTTTCCAACTCTGATGATGTTGTTGTAACGTCGCAACCGGTCAGTTATATTTTTTTTAAAGTGTAGAAAATTATAAAGTGATCTGCAACTATGGGTTCTTGGTAGATTTTTCTATCATTTAAGTTTGTGTTTTCAGGTTGGTGTCTTTAGTAACTACGATGTAGGTAGTCATAAAAAACCATCACCAGAATTTCGTAAATGCACAATTTCAGGCAAAATCGTAAAGAACCTGTATCTTTAGTGAAATGATCTCAAGTCACCATGGTATTATTCCAAGTCCTAATTATTATTTGACGAACCGAATGTCGACTGATGGTTTTTTCGCTGGAGTCAAGAGTGGCCAATTATAAATTTAGTGTCAAATTACACATTGCTGAAGTTTAGTTATTATCAAATACATCTGACATATGATTCTTTATTGGAGTTCCTAAAAACGTCAATGAAGGTTTTAATGAAATAAATTAGCTACGTGATGATGGAGGGGTTTGGACCCTGGGTTCAGGGATAAGGCGGCAGCACTCACTCAGTTTCCAGGCTCTACTCCCCCCCTCTTCCTTGCATTCTTCCAACGCCCTTTCAACTCATAGAACACGAGGCATAAATATATGTGGGCATGCATTTAGGGAAGAAGTGTAGACGCATGACTGGTCGCTGACCTTTCTAAGGATTGTGCATACCCTCGGCCCAGTGGCCAAGGGGCCGTGGAACAAGCACGGCGTCTCATCTCTCCACTCCCCCCAAATCCTTACCCTCTTTCTTTCCTCCCCCCTTCCCCTACCCCCTCAATGCGGCGACCCTTAAAAAAGCCGCACCACCTGGCTGGTCACACACGAGGATTGAGGAATCCATCCGAGCTGTAGTAATGCTCGGCGGTGAACCAAACCCCTTTTGAAGTGCCTATTTTTCGCGGCGTGTTCCCGCGCTCCAACGTCATAGATATCGAATAATAATTGGAGGCGTTTGAAATTCGCACGGAGTCTGTAACGTGGTGGAGGACTTTTGTGGTTTGAGCAAGATAGTACCCTAGTCATAATGGAGACCATATTCAAATTTTATTTTTTTATTTCAGCGTCTGTAAGAAGTATGAAATAAATATTTTAATATTAATGACGCAAATAAATAGGTATATATGGCCATAATTTTCAGTAATTAAATAAATAAAGCTACATAAGTCTCTAACTTGACTCATTTCTTCCATCCGTACGGCTGATAACCACTGATAACCCTTCAAAACAGCAGGTTTTTTTTGCGATTCTGTAAAAATTACTGTGGTGAGTAATAGATTATTTTTTAAAAATAGTTGAGAAAACATGCAATCTACACACCGTTATTTTTTGACGAAATCTAGGTGCTAATAGCTCCTAATTTGATTAGTATTCTCCCTCTGGAGCGCACAGCCGTAATCTATCCCATGTAAAACAGCTTATATTTACAGGCAAATTGCTCGAAAAGCAGTTCGGCAAGGGGTTGATATTTTGATATCATTGGAAAGACGAGAGTTTTTTCTTTGAAATGAGAACAAATTCATCAAATTCTAGGTGAAGTGATTTTTCGCTCCAAATACCTTAACGAAACTTGAATGTTGAGGACGCGAACTAGGATCCAAAAGAGAGACACGATGAAAAATTCGTTAGTGTTTGATGGTGAAGAACACGAGTGCCAAAGAGTAAGAAAAAATCTAACGCTTTCTCGGCGAATAATATGAGTAAACTCTTCTCGGGCTCTCCACCGCTTTTAAACTGTTCATAACTGGCGACGCATCGAGAGACGACTCGTCACTCATTCTCAGTATGGCAAGAATGAGTGACGTGAGTCGTCTCTCGAAAATTCAGGGAATTATGAACAGTTTAAAAGCGGTGGAGAGCCCGAGAAGAGTTCACTCAAGCAGAGGAATCGTTAAAAAGCATGTGGGTCACAAGCTCTGCTTTAAAGTGGTTTGAGCGGTAAATCAGTTCAGCTAGAATTTGAGAATTTGACGTCATTAAGTGACTGTGTGAGTCAAAACAAATACTAAATTCCACATTTTTGATATTTTGTCCAAAGATTCCTGCTTTCACTGATGAAATGTGCTCCCAATATAGAAACCCAAAAGTAAGGAACAAAATTTGCAAATTATCCACGAATGTATTTTAAAAGAGCACTTTTTCCGGCCATAGGAGCCTACTGCAGCGCCATTTCCTACGAATTACCGCATTTTGACTTCAATTACGGCATTAATTCTTCAATAACTAAAAAAAATAAGGTGGTAAGATGCCTGTATTTTATTTTTATTCAATTTCTCTGGATTATTTCCTTCTTAGAGTCAGTTTTCCACGAAAATGGCATTTGTATTTTATGGAAAAATACTATTTTTCCCCGTGTTTATCTCATTCCTCCATTGAACACAATGTAATTTCAAGTTCAATTAGAGAGTTATATAGCGTGGAAAGGTATTGTTTTGTTGTTCATATCAGATAGAGGACAAATTTTTCTACAAGTGGACAGAATATGAATAAAATGACATTTAAGTCATTTTACGGTGGAAGCACCTTAAAAAACTCTCATCTTTCCATTGATATCAAAATATCGACCACTTGCCGAAATAATTTTCGAGCAATTTGCCTGAAAATATTATCTGTTTTACGTGGGATACATTACGGCTTTACGCCTCCAGAGAATATTGAAATTGAGAATATTGAAAAAAATAGGAATTTATAACACCTAGATTTCGAAAAAAAAAACTAACGGTTTTGAGCGGTTGAATGTTTTCTCAACTATTTAAAGGAATTAATTAATTACTCACCACAGTAAAGTTTGACATAAATTACAAAAAACCTTATATTGTGAAAGCGATTCCACCGTACGGCGTGTAAAAATGAGTCAAGTTAGAGACTTATGTAGATATATTTATTTAATTACTGACAATTTTAGTCATATATACCTATATTTTAGCATCATTAATAATACAGTATTTACTGCGTACTTCTTACAAAGGCTAAATAAAAAAGTAAAATTCGAATATGGTTTCCATTATGATTAGGAGACTCGCTCAAACTACCTCAAGGTGCTCCCCAAATGGCATCCAGGATTGACTGAATGATCTCTGCTTCTGCCGGGATCCGAACACAGGTCGAGGGGATATTGGGAGATATTTCTCTAGCTACGGTGCCAATCCGATGGTCCCCCATGGTGAAGGGGAGATCCGGAAGTTACCAACAATACCCTGTTTGTGCCACACACCCTACATCTAGATCTACGAGCCACCACCAGGGTGTGTGGCATGGGGTGATTCCACACCAGGCATGCAGCACTCGTCCCAGTTCAAATCGGGACCTCGTACGTTCCCCTGGCAAGCTAGGCGCGGACACCAAAAAGCAGTCAGGAGAACAGTGCGCAGTCCAACCGGAAACTGGGAGAGTGATACGTAAACGAACATGCAAACATGCAATACACTGATAGAGAGACAAATAGAGATTAATATTACTAATACTATTAATTTATGAATGCTACAAGATACTACTTCCTGCAGAAAACAAGATAAGGCCGGACATATCAAGCGGTGTGAAGTGTTACAAATGATGCTATGTTATTTAACACAAGTGAAAATTCTACTCTACTTATTGACGGTGGGACAATGACATATGATTGATCTATCGCAACCATTATGACCACTTATTGCACGCGGGCAAAATTACATATTTAATCTATCGGTTCTGCAGTCTGTTTCCTTAATCTTATTCCTGTGATTGTTTCTACAGTAGTACGTCGGTTCTAGCAAAATATATTGAACGTCCGGCAAAAAATATTCTGCTTTAAACTTTCGCAAAGTTTTTAACCTTAATTTCTCCCTCCGATCAGTTAGAAGGTTCCCATGGCAATTGCTTCAATAATTCGACAACACTACCACGTTTATTGTAACATGTTTTTTACAAATCTTGCAGCTCTCCGCTGTCCGATCTATTTCTGAGATAAGTCCTACTTTGTAAGGGTCTCATTTGCTAGCGGCATACTCCCAAGGAGGTCTCACGAGTGATAAATAACATGACGCTCTTTAACCTTGAAGTGGTGGTTTGCACGGTACTTCGTAGATGTAGATATATAGAAAGTTTGGAAAGCAGTGGTTTTTTAGCGTGTTGTGTCTGTAATCTGTGACTGCCTCCAACCTCATTCCTCAATTGAAACCTCGCGCTGGGTCCCAAACTCTTGCGTCGAACACGAGGTGTACATACGTATAACCGTGTATCTAGCAATCAACCATCACACACACAATCACAATCGGTAAGATACGTTAAAGGCCGTCAGGTAATCTCGTTTGTGTTACTGACCGTTTGCAGCAACTGGGATGCAAATCGCTTTCAGACCGGCGATTAAAATTTAGACTCAATCTATTATGCAAGTTCCAGAACAATTTATTCTCTGACGAAGTTAATAATTTTTTTACGAAATCCGACATACCACAGTAGATCAGATCAAGAGAATAAAATTAACGGATGTGGACTGCAAAACGGACGGATTTATAAAGTCATTTTTCCCGCAAACGATAAAAGACCATAACAGCTGCTAAATTAGACTTTTAGCTAGGGTTGTCGATAGGTATCTGTCCGCATATGTAGTTGCAGTATTCATAAATGCCAATGGTCCCTCTAACATTGCTCAAATATCTGTGGTGTAGTACATTCTTGTGAGCCTTTCCCACGTGATATGCATTAGCGATTTATGCTAATGCATAATTAGTCGTAGTTACACTAACTTTACGGTGTGGTGTAATGTATGTTGGTGACTACTCACCCCATGCCACAAACCCTTTGAGGTGGCTTGCAGGGTACTCTTTAGATGCAAGTGTAGATGCACCCTTGTCAGTCAAGGTCCAACCATTCGCTTATCCTTCTGATATGATAGATAGAAAAATATTTATTGTTCTGGAAAAAATCCATGAGAACAAAGATAATAGTAATACACTTTGCAGGCACAATTAAAAGTACAAAAGGACAAACTTTTCATCATTTTTAAAATGTCAATTAACACAAAAAACTCATGTATTCATAACTTAACAATAGAAAAATGATACAGTGAATAAGGAGCCATAATAGCATGAACACAAATTTGAAGAAAAAATAATAAGAGTAACTTATGTTATTCCCGGGAAAGTAAACAATCATGATATTTCATTTTAAATGTTTTAACAGATCTGCAATTTTTAATATCAGTTGGCATCTAATTCCATATCTGAAAAGCTGTTACAAGAAATGATTTATTATATGCTGTGGTGCGATGCCCTGGAAAATACAATTGATTAGGATCAGACCTTGGATGGACATTGTGGAGACAGAGGGACAACTAAGGAACGAATCATGCACAGATACTTGGGTGATTTGTTTTTAAATAGAACAAACAATCCCAGAAGGTACTCTCTACGGGATTTGACGTTGAGCCATCTTAGTTGTTTATAATATGGTGTGATGTGGACGTCCCTGCGAAGGTCACAAATTGAACCTAAGGCAGGAGTTTAAGGCCCGGTGAAGTTTGAGATTATTTTCTTCTTTAAGGTCGTTGAAAAACATGACAGCAATAATCTATTACAGAGAAAATAAGCGACGATATAAGTGTTTTTCTAGCATTAAAAGGAAGTAAGTTTCTGTGAACTTTTAACTGGTAAAGTATATGATGATATGGGACGGATGTTGGGACAGAGAGCGGTGGGTGAGACCAACCGCCGACCGTGGGAATCGATCACGTCCGTGAATGCGTGCCAGCGTTCGATCTCGGAGGAGGCGTGGTCTCCAAATATCGATTGTTCTCGCGCGTGTGTACGCCCGTGCGGGGTCTAACGCGTCGGGCGCCCTTGTATATATGAATGTACAATGTATGTACAATGTATGTACAATGTATGTACAATGTATGTACAATGTATGTACAATGTATGTACAATGTATGTACAATGTATGTACAATGTATGTACAATGTATGTACAATGTATGCACAATGTATGTACAATGTATGTACAATGTATGTACAGTCGGATTCAAAAGTAATGCAAGAAATTGAGCGGCGCCACTTACGCTCTTCAAGAAAATTAAGTTTCATTTACTGCGTTTGAAGTCCTTGGTTACGCGGTGCAAATTATTCAGTTGTTTGTAAACACGCATTCAAATGTAGAAGAGGAGAAGTTATTTCATTATTGCACTACATTTTGTCATTCTGTGTTCGATTCCATTTGGTTTATGTGATTTTTGCGTGTGTATTTGTTATTTATTAGCCCCGGTTTTCAATGTTGATTTGTATTTTACGCAAAATTTGCCTTGTATTGCAAGGAACGATTCGTGTTTAATAATAAAGATTTGTGTTTCAATTTATCAATATTATGATACGTGCCCAATTGTTATAAGAGTTTATCATTATTTTTCTGAGGAAATTAGTGCATCAATTCAATGCCTGGATTATTAAACTGAGGTTAGTGTGCAATTACTGTGTACTATTGAAAATTACGTGTTGTTAGCGTTGAAGATACATTTTCTATTATGCTTATGTTTCATCTTGTTGTTTAAGTGGATATATAGCTGGATGATGGTAGTGATTTCACGATCAAAAATGTGCCGAGCAAAGCACCCAGGTGCATATTACACATTTCAGTGTTGGTAATTGTGTAGCATTCGGATTCATTCATGCTTTTGTTTAGATCGATTACAGTTCTGAGCTACCCTTATCCCACGAGATCTGATCCACTTTTTCGCGGATTATGTTGATTGCTTCGTAATATTTAAACTGTGTGCACATGCTCTAAGAATAATAAAATGTTTGATAATTTACTATTTTCTTAATCGGCGAATCTTAATACTGCGTGCTAAGAGCTTAATTAGTTCACGTTGCCGTTGTTGTGTTAATTTTCGTGTTATGTGATACTGTGTACTTGGTATGACACGTCGGGATTAGCGGTAGCTGTTCCTTTTCAAAAATAAATCGTTCCTTCATCGCAAAAGCACTATATTTTTTCCATAGTGCCTTAAGTGTGATTGGATGATAGTTTAGTTTTATTTATCGCATTAAGGCAATGAAGATGCTGGATAATTTGTTTCAAAATATAAATCCTTGAATAAGTTCTTACAGCGGTTCTTCTGCATTCTATTAATAGTCATCCACTGTCGTTTTTGTTAAGGGTGTACTTATTTTATTAATTTAATTATGCATGGTAAATTATTTTCACGCGATATACAAAAGGTGTGTCTCGTCCATTTAGAGAGCTTCATTTGTCATTAGGTTTACATTTGAATGCGTGTTTACAAACAACTGAATAATTTGCGCCACGTAACCAAGTAACCCACGTAACAATGTAACCAAGGACTTCAAACGCAGTAAATGAAACTTAATTTTCTTGAAGAGCGTAAGTGGCTCAATTTTTTGCATTACTTTTGAATCCGACTGTACATTGTATGTACAGGCACTTCCAATGAAAAGTTACCACTGCGGAGCCGAAATTTCTAAGTCCGGAGTTTTTTTGTAAATTTGTCAACGCCGCGTCATGGCTTCCCTCTAGCGGAGCCTCAGGAAGCTCTAACCGTAAACAAACCCCCTTCCCACCTCCGCCCTCCTTTCCTTTCTTAGCGGAAGGGCCCAAGGGATTACTGACTGTCGATCTTTTTCTCATGCGCTAAAGATGGTCGTTTCTCCGAGTCGCGCAGCCAGACGTCGCGAGGTCCCGAACATACCTCTACGCTCGGCACCACCATCACGCATTGGCATCGCAAAAAAAATCGACGTTCACTTAGAAGAGTAAATTACAAATCGTCATTGTTCATTATCACCCTCCAATTTGTATGTGTCGCTTGAATAATCGATGAAAAATTGGGTAATTAATTCCTTGGTTAATTGGTGTTGTTTCACGTTCGTGCTATTTCAGAGTGAGTTCATCAACATGTTTTATTCTCACAACGATGTAGTCAGAAGCTTCATAAATATGCGATCTCAATGTTTTAAGACTAGGAATAGTCTCAGAAGAAGAAAATAACGTTCCGAAATGTCGTAATTTCCACGAGTTTACCGTAGGATTTATGGTATAGACTCGTAATTTGAATAATAACAATACCCATTAGATTATTGCTTGAGTAATACCATTACACATCTGTTATTGACCACGCAGCCGTTTCCCTAAAATCTGGTCTAATATCTGCTGCGATAAGAGACGAGGGCCTCCCTGCGACAATGATGCAAAATGGGGAGCTGCGCGAGATTAAGGACCTAGGTTGAGAGGAGAAGAGAGAAAAGACCTCAGGCAGGAGACCTTTCTCATGCGACTAATTTCACCCAAGTCGTCGGCATATATATCTGTAGTTGCAATTCCTCCTATTTACGATTCTATTCTACATCCCTTGCTCCTCTTCCCCCTTCACCCCCTTCCCCTTACACACTTAGAAAAGGCTTTCCTCCGCCAGCTAGGGCGGAACAAGTTAGTTTGAGCGAAATACATTTCCCATAATCATCAATAGAGACCATATTCGAATTTTATGTTTTAATCTCTCCTTTTCATTTATTGATGTTTTGTAAATTAAAACTCCTTTATTCCACTGCTAACGTTTCGGCAAATGTATTGCCATCTTCAGGGATAATTGAAAACCATAAAACAAAATAACAACATAAACAGGTATAAACAGAAAAATAACGATTGTTATGACAACATTGGTGATAACTAAACTGTACATTTTGTTTAAATCGGGTTCACTAATTTAACAAATATCCACAAACCTGTGCAATTTTAATTACACTAAAATGATATCAACCATTCCAAATGACAGGGTAAACATATAAACAGTTTCTTGGCAACAAGAGAACACACACACCAGATTACACCAAATTAGCCCTGAGGGGATGGCAATAAATTTGCCGACACATTGCCATTGAAATAAAGGAATTTGAAATTGACCAAATCTCAATAAGTTAAAAGAAGAAATTATTTATACGGGGTCGATAAATACGTTAATTATTTATGTTTTAATCTCTGCGTCTTTAAAAAATATGAAATAAATATGGCGTAAAAATATATCGTTATAAGTACATGACCAAAATTCTCAGTGATAGTGATGATGATATCAGGCCTATGACATCGTGGAAATTATGGATATACTTACATGTGAAAAAAAAACAAATTGTGGAAACATGAAAAAGTTTGTGTAAATCGTAAATTTAACATGTTTTCTCAACATGAAAATTCTCAGTAATAGTGATGATGATACCAGGCCTATGAGATCTTGGAAATGATGGATATCCAAGGAGAGAAAAAAACCAAATTTCTAATTTCCACACACCTTAAAGATTGTGGAAACTTAAAAAAGTTTGTGTAAATCATAACTTTTGTTTTTCTCAACATGGAAATTCTCAGTAATTAAATTAATGCATCTACAAAAGTCTCTCACTTGACTCATTTTTTCACGCCGTACGGCTGAAAAAGCCTTCAAAACAGCAGGTTTTTTTTAGATTTTGTAAACATTACTGCGGTAAGTAATAGTAATCTTTATAAATGGTTGAGAAAACACACAAACTACACGCAGTTAGTTTTTTTGACGAAATGTAGGTGTTGTAAATTCCTAATTTTTTCATTATATTCTCCCTCTGGAGCGCACAGCCGTAATCTATCCCATGTAAAACAGCTTATATATTCACAGGCAAATTGCTCGAAAAGTTGTTCCGTTAGGGGTTAAAATTTTGATATCATTGGAAAGACGGGAGTTTTTTTCTTCAAAAATTAAGTCAAATTCTAGGTGAAGTCATATCTCGCTCAAACTACCATAACTGTCTGCGTGTGGGCGGAGGGCGCCCTTGTACATCCCTTCTGTGTGTATGTAAGTCCAACTCAGACCGTATTTTTTACAAACAATATCCGCTAGCCATTCGTTAGGTATGCCATGAACTTCAACGCAATTACAGAGCATTCGTTGCCCTAAATCATCAATAGGATTTATACAGAATTCCATCTTCTTAAGTAGATGAAGCAAAATATTCAGGGAAGTTCCGGAAGAGTCGTTCTATTGCAAGCAGTCTTTTAATACTGGTAACGTAGAACTTTTCAGGGTCCCTGGCCATACAGGCATAACCGGAAACGAGATAGCGGATGAACTAACAAAGGAAGGCTCTAACGGGAGCCTTTCATTCCAATTGCACCCTCTTCAGGGATCTCGAAGATCAAGGAGTGGAACCTAGCTCAACACTCAAAGATCTGGAAGAATGTACAGGGGCTCAGGCAAGCCAAGCTCCTAATAGAAGGACCCAGACCGGGACTGGCAAAACAGCTTCTCTCACTGGATAGAAGACAACTTCGTACGATAGTGGGACTGCTTACTGGACACTATCAGGTTATGAGGCACCTCCATCTCCTGAGATTTACAGACTCGGTGAATTGTAGATGGTGCGAGGAAGAGGATGAAACAACATCGCACGTACTCTGCAAGTGTCCTGCTTTGATGAGGATCAGAGTTAGGCATCTGGGCTCACTATTTTTGGAACTAGATGAAGTCAGGGGTATCCCCGTAGAGGACATGTTATCCTTTAGCAGGGCGACTGGACTCTATGGGTGACCACAGACATGGTGGCTGGCACAATGGACCATTGGGTCTAAGTGCCTCAGGTCATCCCTGGAGGAACTCCACCTACAATCTAATCTAATCTAATACTGGTAATTGCAACCCTCGATCGTCAAACATACCTACCCTTCTTTCCGATATTCGGAATAAATAGTTTCGGATATTGATTGGCGTCCACATTCTTCATTGCAATCAGGATCGGATCGCTGTTCGGAATGCGCATTTGTCGGATGAAATTCACTTAGTGCCAACGGAGAAAAAAAAACAAAATGGTTCCCGAAAAAAGTTTTCCGAACTCATTGCGACTGGTTTTAATTAAATTTCTCCATTTCACAGTCACTGATGAATAATTTAAGGCCAAAATCTACGTCTTCAAGGATGATTGCAGAGCAGCAGGACGCCCTCTTGAGACACAAGTGAACGTTGGCTGGCAACACCAACCCTCTTTGTCCGGGGTCCTCTCCAAAGTTATCGTAACGAGGCCATAATAATAATGTTTACTAACGGGCGAAAAATACCTAGTTCAAGAATACATTGAAAAGATATAAACCATTAACAATTATGTAACACACTGAAAAGATATAAATCATTACAAGAAAGTAATCTATTATAAATCAATTAAATTTGCTTTTAGAAAATGGAATAAGATTAAATCAAATTAAAATAAATATTTGCCCAACCTCACTGAAAGGAAATTCCAGAAAACAGCAAAAACTCATACATTTCTATACATCTATGTCACTGTTCTTTTCACGCAATTCTTAAAATGTTTTTCGATGGGTTAAAAAAGCCCGAATCGCAATGTGTGTTGCTGTCTCTCGTTGCACGAAATATTTGCAAAGATAAAAAATATAGTTATTTCATAAAAATGGATATGTACTCAAACACTTTTCAGCAGGTCGTAGCAAAACAAAATAAAAAGGAAACTCTTGTTGTGACTTTTATCGAAATCAGAAATTTTATTAACTAGTTACAGAATATATTCATTTCAATAATGTTTTGTACTTTTCTACACTTTTATTGTTTTTTTAAACACACTACGCGTTTCACCAATTTTTTGGCATCGTCAAGGTGCACCATCTACACCTGACGATGCCAATAAATTGGTGAAACGGGTAGTGTTTAAAAAAATAATAAAAGTGTAGAAAAGTACAAAACATTATTGAAATGAACATGAAAAGATTCTACCTGAAGTCGAGCCAGAAGATTTTGATTTTAGTCACAGAGTAAGCGAAATAAAATTATCGTATGTATTTTATAACGACCAACACTTACAGCAAATTCTCATATTTTCATCACAAAACCACTAATATGAATGATGTTACTGTTTTTTTTTGCTTTCAAAACCTTATCAAGCTGAGATTAAAAATTAAGAAACTCTAATTACTTACTTACAAGTATCGACCATCCAAGCGAAAATTGTGCGGTGCATTTCCGCCGAAATTCTTCTGCGGGCCGCATAAAATCATCTTGCGGGCCAGATGCGGCCCGCGGGCCCCTGCTCTTTTGTGATTCGCCACCGCAAACCCTCCCTCCCTCCGTCCAACTCCCCTCCCCTCCTTATCCCTCCCCCCCTCCTCATTCCACATTCCCTCCCCTCCCTGGCAGTCGCACGAAGATTCGGTGCAAAGTGTCTCACATACCTATCGATCCCTTCCCCTCCATTCGGCACAACTCCCCCTCCAACCCCCCCTCCCACCCCTTGAAAGTGAGGGTTGTTAGTACATGTGCGTGCGTATATGTGCGCGTAGGTTGTGCACACTGATGTGAGTTAAGGGTGGGGGGTGTGAACCCACGCGTGTCCTTTGTCGGTTCCTGAGTCCGAACCTTCGTTCCTTCTCCGTCACTTGGAAGCTGTGGCCGTCCATCCGGGTTGGCCACAGAGATGTGATCCGAAAAGGCACTTTACGTTTAGTGCCGGACCTAGGAGGCAAGAAAAACTATCCGTTAAGGTAAAGTGCCGGACCTGGGAGGCACTAAATTAATCCGTTACGGTAAAGTGCCGGGCCTGGGAGGGACGAAACTGTCCGTTATGGTCAATTGCGAGACCTGGGAGGCACGATACTAATCCGTTACGGTAAAGTGCCGGACCTGGGAGGGACGAAATTATCCGTTACGGTAAAGTGCCGCACCTGAGAGGCAAGGAACTATCCGTTATCGTCAAGTGCCGCACCTGAGAGGTACGATACTATCCGTTACGGTAAAGTGCCGCACCTGAGAGGCAAGATACTATCCGTTACGGTAAAGTGCCGCACCTGAGAGGCAACATACTACCCGTTACGGTAAAGTGCCGGACCTGGGAGGCACGATACTACCCGTTACGGTAAAGTGCCGGACCTGGGAGGCACGATACTACCCGTTACGGTATAGTGCCGGACCTGGGAGGCACGAAACTATCCGTTAAGGTAAAGTACCGGACCTGGGAGGCAAGATACTATCCGTTATGGTCAATTGCCGGACCTGGGAGGCACCCGAACTCGTAGTGTCCGAGCCTCTGAGTCGAAGGCGACCAAAACCTTCACCCCGGTTGGTTCATGGCACCAACTGACCAGTCACACTATAGTTTATAACTTCTAAAAGTTAAACATAAATCGCAAAATTATTTTCGTCTTTGTTTTGCACTAGCCACGCTGATGAAAATGATTTTGTATCGCAGTTATACGATAGATATCAACCATTTTACGTGCTCTATTATACCAAGCCAGTTTAATGTACACTTAAATTATTAAAGCATGTAGTATTGCTAATATCTGTCATATAACTGCGATATGAAAAACATTTCATCAGCATGACTAGCGCAACACAAAGGGTCAGTTGGTGCCATAAACCACCCGCGGTGAAGGGTCGGGTCGCCTTCGACGCCGAGGCTCGGACTCCCTGAGTTCGGGTGCTTCCCAGGTACGGCACTTTACCATCTGGGATAGTTTTTCTTGTCTCCAAGGTCCGGCATTTAACGCAAAGTTCCTTATCGGATCACATCCCTGATTGGCCATCTCTCCACAAGGAAATTGGGTTGGAACGGAAGTTGGAGCAGCTTCTGGCTTCCCACCCCGAGATATTGGGTTCGATTCCAGTCCATGACGGTGATTTTTCAGCGGCATCCCCGACTCCTAAACGTGTGCCGTGTATTTCGTCAAGACATAGCTTTAAATGCAGAGAGCATCGGTCCGAGATTCATGTCTTGACGGTCAAAAATATAGCTATCAAATAGCGAAGATTGCATCGTAGACTTTCTGAAAACTAAAAATGTATTGAATTATTCGGACGTCCGCAGGATTAGCGCCGACGCTTCAAAAATCGTCATTTTCAAGCTTGGAAAATGAATCAACTGCAGCAGAGTCACGTCATATTTAGTGCATACATTAGTATAATTATTATTTCTTCAATCTTTCCACTATTTCTGCATATTCATATAATCACTTAATGTCGCTTACATGTGGCAGGAATGAAATTTTCTTCATCTAGATCTACAAAATATCCTGCAAGCCACCACAGCGGTGTGTGGCAAGGGGTGAGTGTACACCAACATGCATTACACTATACCCTAAAGTTAGTGTAACGACGACTAATTATGCATTAGCATAAATCGCTAATGCTTTTCACGAGGCGAAGCCTCACAAACATGCACTACTACATTACAGATATGCTCCCAATGTTAGGGGGACTATTAACATATCTATGCATTTTGCAACTACACAAATGAGCAGAGACTCAAGACTTATGTAGAAAACATGCACGGCGTGCTGTATAGTACTAGGTAACAGATAAGGATTCAAGTATTAGGGAGTACAACTACTACTAAGAGCTACACTACCTATCGACAAACCTAAATAAAAGTCTCATTGGCCGCTGTTATGGTCCCTTATCGTTCGTGGGAAAAATGACATTTTAAATCTGTCCGTTCTGCAGTCTACTAGTTCCCCAAATTTATTCTCATGATCATCCTTGAACTATGGAACGTCACTCACTTTATTTGAAGCAATTAAGAGTTGGAAATAAATATTGGTTACTCGTGGGGACTACCAATGGTAGACCCTCTAAATGACGGACGCTCCTCGACTGGGAGCCTAATCCGACCCTTAGCGAGCGACCCAATGACCCTCACCGAAACCCTGGTCACCGCGGGTGGCCACCCCACTGAGCTTGACCGATCGCAATCAAATTCAAAGTTTATAAGCTGTAATTGTTATAAATAATTGAATATAAATTATGGATGCCACGTGAGGTCTTCCGTCGGTCGTCTGGGACATGTAACCCTCCCTTGCGCCCTTCGTTTAGACTAAGCTTGAGTCGACGCCGGGTTTCTCTCCTTCTTTCCAATCCTAAGTACCTACATTCTCCGTATAATCCGGCCTCGGGTGCGGAAGCAGTGTCTTCGTCTGCCTATCGACGACTTTTATTCATTTTGTTTGTTGTAATAGTTCTACCTCCTCCAGTCTGACCAATCGATCCCCAGTAGTCGATCGCCTTTCTTATTAAGGTAGGTACTACCGTAAAATGACTTAGATGTCATTTTATTCATATTATGTCTACTTATCAAAAACCTTGTCCTCTATCTCATATGAACAACAAAATAATACCTTTCCACGCTATTTAATTATATAACTGAACTTGAAATTACATTGTGTTCAATGGGGGAATGAGAGAAACACGGGGAAAAATAGTATTTATCCATAAAATATAAATGCCATTTTCGCGGCAAAACTATGTACAAGAACAGTATATTCCAGAGAAATTGAATAAAAATAAAAGGTAAAGGTGAGCTTTCGTCCCGCACGATCAACATTTTTTTTTGAAAAACCTAGAAAACCTACGATATTGAATGTGATACCTATAAGTAGAGGAAGGTTGCGCATTTGTAAAAATGGGAGAATCATACCCGTGTGACTAGTAGTTTTTGAGATATAGACGTTTGAAAATGACCAATTTTTCGACTTTTTCGTCCGTTTTCGACGCCATTTTGGAGGTTTTCACGAACAACCGGTAGAGGGATAAGACTAATTTCACTTCTATTATATGCCTATACCCCACCCCCCCCAGCAAGCTTACGGGCCTATGGAGTGAAACAGGTGTGCTAGGGTGGGACGGTACGCGGGCCCGATTTGGCCATTTTCAAAAGTGAAAAACGCATTTTCGTGAATTAATACAGTGAAAAACGCAGTTTTCGCGGGAATGGTAAAGTGGAAATGGGCATTTCTGGGAGTGGAGAAAATTTCAAAATGCTGATTTGTACTACATTTCCGTGTTTTGTTAAACCGAAAAACGAATTTCCCTTCCATTCCTTTGCCCTGAACCCACCCCTCCAATGAACTTGGGGGGCGTATTATTTTAAGAATAGAATCCCTCTCGCTCATTGGTGATTATTGGTGGGCATTGGTAGAAGGCTAAAATGTTATTCTGCGTATTATTTTAAGAATAGAATCCTTCACGCTTATTGGTGATTTTCGGTGTGCATAGATAGAAGGCTAAAATGTTATTCTTCGTATTATTTTAAGAATAGAATCCCTCACGTTTATTGGTGATTATTCGTGGGCATTAGTAGAAGGCTAAAATGTTATTCTGCGTATTATTTTAAGAATGGAATCCCTCACGCTTATTGGTGATTATTCGTGGGCATTGGTAGAAGGCTAAAATGTTATTCTGCGTATTGTTTCTGATATAAAATTCGTCAGATGACAAGGTTATTATAAGTGGGCTTTTGTTAGAGGCTAAGTAAATAGTATTGTTTACTGAGTTCTCTCGGGTAGTGTGGAAGGGGAAAATTAACTGTCAATAATTGGAAGTTGATTGTTGAAAAGTCAACCGGTATTCATTCGCCTACGAGAGTTGAGAAGCATGTTGGCGTTAATCATTTTCTGTCTTGCATGTGTGGTGTACGGTCGCCATGAGTTGTCAATCGTGTACGCACACACCAATGTCTGCGATCCAGACTTTCGTTTCGGCGGAGTCGGGCTTGGAATTCCTCGAAAGGCACGGGTATTTGTTCGCTGCTGGAACTCGCAATCCTCCATTTAAAGTGATATGTGAAATGTTATTAGTGCAGTGGAATGAATGCGAGTGAAAAGGAAGTGTAAATCCTTCATTTGAAGTGAAATGTGCAATGTTTATTGCGGTGGAATGAATGGAATTGCATTGTAGTAAATGGCTGTTGCGGGGCGAGTTTGAGTGGAAGGCGGGAAGAAATAGTGTAGGAGAGGTGTGTGTATGCTAGAGAACCAACTGCTCGATCGCTGCGCTACGTACAGTGGATAAGAGGAAACGGCATTTTTTCACAAGATGGCGGAGAGGAAAAATCGCACTTCTCAGGTTTGAAAGTATCTCATTCCTAAAGTAGTTGATGCATTGTTGTATTGAAAGTATTTTACAAATGCGCAAGGTTTGCTTTATAAGTGATGTGAATTTGGATCCGATATCTCTATTTTAAGTGGGTGAAATTCGCGAAAACGCTGGCGGGACGAAAGCTCACCTTTACCAAATAAAATACAGGCATCTTACCACCTTATTTTTCTAGTTATTGAAGAGATAATGCGGTAATTTAAGTCAAAATGTGGTAATTCGTAGGAATTGGTGCTGCAGTCGGCTCCTATGGCTGTAAAAAAGTGCTCATTTAAAATACATTCGTGGAATAATCTGCATATTTTGTGTACCTTACTTTTGGGTTTCTATATAGGTAACGCATTTCATCAGTGAAAGCAGGATTTTTTTGGACAAAATATAAAAAAACTATGGAATTTAGTATTTGTTTTGACTCGCACAGTCGTGGCGGAACCTCCTCTAAGGGTTGAATGCAAGTAGTTACCCTGCTTCGCTCCTTCCATGTTCAATTTTCAGCCAGCACTGTTATTTCGAGCAGTTTTTTTTTATTACCGGAGCAGTGCGATCCGTTCACGTGAACTGATTCGTTCGCTCAACGTCTTGAGATTTGGGTTCGGAGGGTGCGGCACGTGACTACGGCGTCTGCCGATGGCGTCGCGACGGCACGGATGGACTGTTCAGCCCTCGGTTAGAAGGTCGGAAGAGGATTCAGTGGATCCATTAGAGAGAGAGAGAGAGAGAGAAAGGGCAATGCCATCTGATAAAACTGACAAAACAAAGGGAGAGACAACTTTCAAAACGAAACCTTGGGTGGAATCGCTTCGAATGTCAGCGGAATCTCTTTCTCGCGGTTGGAGAAGCAAGCAGGAAGCTCCCATGACACCGCTATCAGCGGACGAAAGCGCTCGTAAAACGATTTATAGAAACAAAAAAGGGCTGCTGGTTTTAATATCATGGAGCTGCTCTTTTAGTGATAATCTACGAGTAAAATTAAAAAAGTGAGGTTTCCCTTCTAACTGCTTCGACTGGGATATTGTTGATGGAACCAGAAGACCGGGAAAAAAGTTAGAAAACATGGACAAGGTGACCATGCTGGAGATGGCATGCTGACCGATCAAATCTTTACAGAAGTGAGTGGTCGAATAAAGAATTCTAAGGATCGCAATGGACAGGAAGAAATAGGGCTCCTTGTGCGCAGAAAGATAGCTGTGCCCCCTGGAGACCGCAATGGAAGATAGCTTGCATAGCCATGAGGCGAAGGGCAGAGCGAGGTTAAGGGCGTTGGAGCGGTGACAACCGGCTTCCCAGCTCCAAGGCTCCAAGGTGGGGGGCGGGGGGGCAATTAACCCCCCCCCCCTCCCTCAAACCTGACGTATTTTATTTACTTTTTCATAGACCTAAAACTAAAAGCCAACACTATTTTATGTTGTGAAGTACGATGGCAGGCATAAAGGAGGTTCCGCCGCGACTGTGTGAGTCAAAACAAATACTAAATTCCACATTTTTTATATTTTGTCCAAAAAATCCTGCTTTCGCGGATGCAATGCGTTACCATTAGAAACCCAAAAGAAAGGCAGAAAAAATGCAGATTATTCCACAAATGTATTTTAAATTAGCACTTTTTTCCAGCCATAGGAGCCGACGGCAGCGCCATTTCCTACGAATTACCGCATTTTGACTTCAATTACGGCATTAATTCCCTAATAACTAAACAATTAAGGTGGTAAGATGCCTTTATTTTATTTTTATTCAATTTCTCTGGATTATTTCCTTCATATAAATAGTTTTCCACGAAAATGGCTTTTATATTTTATGGAAAAATACTATTTTTCCCCGTGTTTCTCTCATTCCCCCATTGAACACCATGTAATTTCAATTACAATTGTAGAATAAAATAGCGTGGCAAGGTATTCTTTTGTTGTTCATATCAGATAGTGGACAACCTTTTCCACAAGTTTACGGAATATGAATAAAATGACATTTTAGTAATTTTACGGTGGAACCACCTTAGTGATAAATAAGAGTTTATTTTTAAGTTTACACATTGTTTGTTGCGATTTTCTGGGACGAGACCCCCGGACTCACCTTTTCCTGGGAAGCATTTCATACCTCCAGGGCCAGTGGTTGCCCTCCCCCCCCCCCTCCCCCCCAAACATCTGGTCTGTAGGGCTTTTCTGTAACTCGATAGTGAGTCTTATCGACGTTGCTACGTCGATAACTTACCGAAAATCCAAACTAACGATAATTGGTTTTCTCTAAAGAATTTTTATCGAAGTTTGTCGATAGCATTAACGAAAACTGTCGGTAAGATATCGGGGCATTCAGACCCCGCCGATAAGCTTAGATACTCTCGCCCGAATCTTGTTGTGGATACGGATTTGTTTACGTTTGAAAAGCACAAACACGGTACGACGAGAATTTTCAATATTTCCTTAAGGTAAATGAATTACTATTGATTGTTTGCATGTTGAGGTAAAATTCAACTAATTCAAGGTGAAGTGATATTTCGCTCAAACCACCTTAATGGCTCCAACATTTCCCACGTGGTCCCCTATGGTTCCATCTATTCTCTTCTTGAATCTACGAATTGAGTCTAAGAGGCGTTGTTGTGATTACCTCCCTCCCCTACCCATCCCCTTTCAGCCCCTACTCCCCCTTAACCTTCCCCGCCATTGCTGATCACGCATCGAGGGAAGCTGGTCTCTCTCCCCGCTATAACACGGCTCCCGGCTACAACCTTAGCGGCGCTACTGGCCGCCGTGGTTGTGGTGTTGGAGGGAGAGAGAGAGTTGAACTTGGCCCCGATGTGCGTGGGAGCCCGTCTCCTCCCTCCCCTCCCTCTCCCCTCCCCCCCCCCCATGCCATGCCCTCCACAGACACAAAAGGCGAGAGACGTCCTTATTTCCTCTTCCTGCTTCTTCTTCGCCCGAATAGCTCGCGACGATGGTGAGTTCTCCGATTCGAGGGAAAGTGTTTATAAAAAGGGAAGGCGATTAAAAAGCGATGTCGGAATCCATTCAAGGCAATGACCATTGACGAAACTGACTTGTTCTGGTGTAACTTTGTGGAACATCATTGTAATTTTTAAGTAAGTGTGTGAGTTTTTGAAGTGTAAACTTCTAAATATGCGCAGAAAATTCTGCAGGTGGTAAATCGGATACTGGGCGTCACGATCTTTTTCTCACCTCACGCTTAGCATGCCGCGATTGTAAACTCAACAGAAGTCTGCAACAGAGTAAGATGGTGTAGTGTTTGGAGTCGTCATCCCACGAACCATAAGTCCCAGGATCTAATCATAGTGGTGGAGTTTTTTTTAAATACATTATATTTATCAGAATATATCGCCATAGAAGTTTACACTTCTCCCGTGTGGTCTTCTTAAGCACACCAATTCTTTTTTTGTTTTAGAAAGAAGTGGTTTTTGTAAACGTTTATTTTTCTTAAAAATTTCAATTGCCATAGATCCCTCCCCGCGCATGCTGAATTATTGCTCTCGCTCTGCGTTCCAATACATTGCTGTATTCGTAGTACGAAAAGAGTTAACATAAGAGGGAGCTCGGTTTACCAAATCAACGATTATATGTTTACAATCATTTGCGATCGCACGAGTGATGTGATGGTGCACAGTCACGGGCAACGGGTGCGAAGATATAATTACACCAAAGGCGGTGAAGTTCGCCGTGAAAGAAGAAACTCTCGCCTCGAATTAAGATAAGCCAAGGTGTTGTCACTGGCAAAACACACCTGACTGGCAATTAGGAGATCCGGGTTCGAATGCCGGTTAAGGCAAATCATTTTTTATGGCGAATTTCACCGTCTTTTGGCGTATATATCAACGATTGAAATTATCTGGTAATTTAAAACTCGAGTTCTAAGTAGACTTGAGGTAACGAGTATCGCATAGAAATTTTACTGTCTTCATCTTCTTTCTCAGCTCTACAGCCCGGTGTGGGCCTTGGCTTCTTCGCCAGTTAAATATGCCCCCATTCGGCTCTCCTTCTTGCTTTCTCTCTCCATCTTCCAATCCCCATTGTCTTCAGGTCTTCCTCTTCAACATCTTGCAGCTCCATATTTTGCGTGGTCTTCCTCTCCTCCTACTCCCTTCCATCTTGCTATTTATTAACAATTTGGGCATTCTATACCTACTCTTCCATCCTTTCAACATGGCCCAACCATGACAGTCGCAATGACTTCGAGAACCTAACTATATCCAAGGAGGTTAGAAAAGAAATGAAGGCGACATACCACTTGATTCTTGAAGCCAATTCCGCCATTGCAGTGGGCACAGTTAGAGACCTTCCTCTGGCTTACGTGTCCGGCGGTCGCGTTCGATTTTCGTCAAATCTTAAGTAAAAAACCACAGGCAAAGCGATGTTTTGTGACTGGTTTGGCAACACCTACTCGGCACAAATCCTTCCCAAGCACCCCTATTCTTAGGCTTCACTTTCGCCCATGAGCGTTCACGGTCATGCCTCCTCCAATTAATTTTAACCTCCTTGACTATATCCTTCTCTTCCAATATTTCATTTATTTTATAGTTCATTCTTATTCTCCTTCTTTTTCTGGGCCATAGATTCTCCTTATTATTTTCCTTTCAAATCTTCTTAATGTTTCTTCATCTTCTTTGGATAGTTGGCTTAATGTTACTGTCACAAAACAAATAAAAACATCTGAATTTGGTGGTATCATTTGGTCGTCCGAGTTATATTTTCCACTTACATAGAGTTGAGGTACTTCATATATATAATGAATGTTTGCCAGAAATTGTGATTTTTGCGCTTAAAGAATGACGAGTAGAGAAATAAATGTAATGTCTGCGTCGATTTCCATGTGTGGCTTTGCAAAAAAATAATAATCATTGCCTATTTCGCTGACGGCAGCTTATAGATGACAAAAGCCTGGTGAGTATAATGTTGCCAAATAAATTTATGGTTTAGTTCACCGGGAGCTTCCTTTACTCTTCATTAAGAACCAAATTACTGCTTTAGAATGATTTTTTCTCATCATTTCAAGCGTTTTAATATATTGAGGATGGTTAATTACGGGTCTTGACTCTCATGTTAGTAGGAAAAGGATAAAATACTTTGCACTATTCCACTGGATAAATTTGATTTATTGAGTCGACATGTTTCGCTACACTGCAGAATCATCAGGACTATCCTATTAGGACCATCCATCCTTATATCAGGACCATCAGGACATCATATTAGTGCTGATTGAGTTACCATTTGGTAATTTTATCATTGTTGCACACCCCTCTTTTTTTTCCCTTTGGTGACCAAAGTTTGGTCTTCCTCATTGGATATTTACATTTTTCACTCACAGTATATCCTCCCTCTTTATATATATATATTTTTTCATCACAAATCTATTATAGATCAGGTCACGTCCAAACCATCTCGTTCTTCTTTGTTGCATAGCGCTCCTTATCAACCAATCTGTGGCGTAAATTTAAACAAATAATAACAAAACTAATAAAATTGAACAGTCATTTTCATTTAAATGACAAGGGAACAAAAAATAGCTTCTTTAAGAGACCGAAGGACCACCATTCACGGTCTAACTGGAACTTGGCAGGCAGGAGCTGGTGAGTCGTGCAGTAACAGGGTACGGCATTCAATGCAGGGCGTGCGGGCAGGAACAAGAAGGCGTGCAGGCAGGAAATAGTCAGGCGTGCAGTTGTAGCGAGAGGCATGCAAGTCTGGGCGTGCTGGCAGCAAGTAGGCAGGCGTGCAGTTAAAGCGAGAGGCATGCAAAGCTGGCGTGCTGGAAGCAAGTAGGCAGGCGTGTAGTCGTGAACGGGCGAGACATGCCGGTCAGGACTTCACGAGAGAGAGAGAGAGAGAGGTCTGGTTCCCTTGGTGGTTCAGTGATAAGAGAGCGAGGCGTCGTCTCGATTGCTCCCTCACCTTCACGAAGGAGGAGAGGGGGGAGAGGGGAAGCAGTGACAGCTCCACCCACGACGCAACACAGAAAAACAAAAAAGAAATGAAATTAAAATTTGCGGGAATACGTAACATAATCCGCCGCCTTGAACTACTTAGTTCAACAAAAATGCACTAACAAAATATTCACAAAATTAATTGATATACTTTAGAGAACAACAAAAAAATAAGAGTTACAACAATAGAGTAGGTATTAGGATACTAGGGAGGTGAGGATGGGGTGTCAATTGGTAAAGGAAATACTTTCACCGCTGGCCTTGTGAGAGCTCCTTTTGCAGTGCGTAGATGGACCACACGCACCACTCCATCCTGGCCGGGGAAGGTTGAAGTCACTCGCGCCAGGCAGCACAGAAGGGGGGGGAGTATTTGGTTCGTGCACCAGAACCAAATCACCAGGCTTCAAGCCATCTCTGGCTAGGGTCCACTTTTGCCTCTGCTGCAGTGTGTGTAGATACTCACGATGCCATCTCCTCCATATCCTTTGGAAAAGAGATTGCACTATCTTCCAGCGGTTAAGTCTGTTCAGGGGAATGTTTGTGTGATCTTACATTGGAAGGGAACTAGGAGGCGCACCAATAAGAAAATGTCCTGGAGTGAGAGCGGCTAATTCTGAGGGATCTGAAGAGAGAGGGGTGAGAGGTCGAGAGTTCAGCATAGATTCCACTTGTGCAGTCAAAGTGATGAATTCAGTCAAAGTCAATATTTGTTTCCCTAGAACCCTGTACAGATGATGTTTAGCACTTTTAATGACACTTTCCCACAATCCTCCTTGGTGAGGAGCTGCGGGGGGGATAAAATGAAAATTAATATAATGTTGAGTCGAAAAATATAGCAGCGTATCCTTAGCATTAACGAAGAATTTTTTTATTGTCCTTTTTAAAATGGAAAAGGCTCCAATGAAAGTAGTGCCACAATCTGAATATAGATCGGTGGGAGGTCCTCTTCGGGAAATGAAGCGGGTGAGAGCTGCGATGAATGCTACTGAAGTTAAATCAGTTACTATTTATAAATGTACTGCCTTGGTGGCAAAGCAAACAAAGACACACAAGTAAATTTTGATTAGATGAGCACGTCTCATAGAATGGATTTTAACTTGAAAAGGTCCCCCATAATCCATTCCTGTTGTCACAAATGCTCGTGCTTGGGTAACTCTGTGTTTTGGTAGGTCACCCATTAGTGGTGGAACATTCGTAGGTTTGCATCTAAAACACTTGTTACACTTGAAAATACGAGAACGAATAACAGAACGAGCTGATAGGATCCAGAAGTTTCTACACAGGAGTGATTGCAAGAGTTTGAGGTCCAGCATGCAAGTTTTTTACATGATAATAATCAATAATCAAATCAACAACGTGATGATGTTTCGGTAACAAAATAGGATGTTTTGCATCATAGGAGAGTGAAGCATTCCTAAGTCGTCCTCCTACTCGGATGAGACCATCCTTGTCCAAGAAGGGTGCAAGGCGTTGAATACGAAGACTGGAAGGCTTGTTCATAGAGAGTGCTTTGAGTTCATCCTGAAATGCATGCTGCTGTATTAACTTGCATATAGTAATAGTTGATTTCATTAGTTCTTTACATGTGAGAAATCCAGCTAATTTTTCAGACTGTCTGCAATTGGTAATAAATCTCCTTATGTAAGCCATGATAGATAATAATTTAAACCAAGAAGAAAACTTAAATAGGAGATCCCATTCAGGTTGCTGAGTAGAAACAAAAACATTCACCAATGATGGCCTTATTTCCAGTTGGTCCTCATCAGTGATGGGGTTGTATGTTGTATTTGGCCAGTGATCCGAAGAGAGAGACAACCATTGTGGTCCACACCACCACAGCGGATGAGTTTTAAGCTGCGATGGCATCACTCCGCGTGAGGCACAATCAGCTAGGTTGTAGCAAGACGCTGTATGGTGCCATTGGTGGGGAGGTACCCAGTCCTGGATCTCGCTTACACGATTTGCCACAAATGTCTTGAGACGATGAGGTGTAGATTGAATCCAGCTTAATGAAATTGTAGAGTCGCACCAAGCAGAGACAGATTCAATTCTGTAATTTGGAGAAAATGGTGAGCAACAATAATCAAGTAATTTTGCCAACAAATGTGCTCCACATAATTCTAGCCGTGGAAGAGTAATTCGTTTTAATGGAGCCACCCTTGATTTTGCAATTAATAGAGATACAGTTATATCTCCCTCCAAATTAATTGATCTCAGATACACCACTGCTGCATATCCCTTTTCAGATGCATCTGAGAATCCATGTATTTGCAAACTGTAGGCCTGAGAAACTAAGAGTGGTCGACGAATAGTAATGTAAGTAATTAATGGTAATTCACTCCAAAATTCATTCCATTTAATAGAAACTTGAGAAGGCAAGTTTTCATCCCACTTCAGTCCTAGAGTCCATAACAACTGAAGAAGAGATTTAGCCCAGAAAACAATTGGAGATAACCAGCCACATGGATCGTAAATTTTTGCAATAGTAGAGAGAATAAACCGCTTTGTCGAGGGGCCTTCTGAGAGGTTCACTGAGTAAGAAAAGTTGTCCAATGACGAGTTCCATTTTAAACCCAGTAAGTAATGAAGTGATTGTTCTGGGTATTGGAATAGAACTGGAGGTTCTATATCTTCTTCTGCAACAGAGGAGAGAAGAGAGGGAGAGTTGCTGCACCATTTGCTTAGTTCGAAACCACCTTTTTGAAGTAGTAGTTTCAATTCCTTTATAAGAGCAAGAACATCATTTTTACTATTAGCACCAGTAACAATATCATCTACAAAAGTCTGAGATTTGAGAGCGGTAGCAGCAAGAGGATAATTTGTCCCTTCGTCTTCAGCTAGTTGGTGAAGTGTTCTTATGACCACAAAAGGAGAGCTTGTTACGCCATATGTTACCGTAGTGAGTTTGTACACAGAGAGGGGGCATGAGGGATCAGATCGCCAGTATATCAGTTGATAACACTGGTCATCTGGGTGCACTTTGATCTGTCTATACATTTTCCGAATATCACATGGGAACACTATAGAATAAAACCTGAAGCGAAGAATGAGATCACATATGTTATTTTGCAACTTTGGCCCCGAATAGAGAATGTCATTTAATGAAACATTTGAAGAAGTTTTTGCACTTGCATCGAAGACCAGACGAAGTTTTGAGGTAGAGTCATGGTGTTTGAAAACTCCATGATGAGGTAAAAAATAATGAGGAGATTTAGGTAAGGAATTACAGAGAGTCATGTGGCCAGAAATCATGTAGTCATGCATAAAATCAACATATTTGTTCCTGAATGTAGCATCTCTAGAGAATCATTTTTCTAGACCAAAAAATCTAAGTCTTGCATTTTCAGAAGAATTACCAAGTGGATGGTGATTCTCCTTGAAAGGGAGTCTTGTGATATATCTTCCATTTTCATCTCGAGAGTGAGTAACTTTAAAATGTTCTTCAACGATTTCATCTGTAACTGAGGTATGTTTATGTGGTGGTTCTTCTATTAACCAAAATTGCTTAATAGCAGAATCGAGATCAAGTTCATTTACGAGAAGAGTTACAGATTCCATAGCATCACTATTTTTCTCTGACTTGATTGGTGTTGAACCCATTAACACAAAGCCAAATATTGTGTTAAGAGCTACTGGTAAATCATCTCCGAGAGCACATTGCCTTCCAGTGAACACCAGAGGAAACAAATCTGCTCCGAGTAAGACATCTATTGGACTAGGTGTGTCAAATGTGGGATCAGCTAGGACAAGATACTTCATCCTTTTCTTCACTTCTGATGGAACTGGAATTCGTGGCAAGTGCGAGGTAATATTCTGAAGAATAACCATTGGATGAGAGTTAGCCAATGTGTTGCCACTAATGGACTCCACGTTGAGGTAGGTAAGACCACGGGTTTTTACTTGTGTTTGAGATACTCCCGTGATGGGAATCACTGTTCGTTGACGCGATACATTTAATAATTGGGCACAACGTTCCGTAATAAAGCTGCATTGAGACGCTGAATCTAACACTCCTCTGACAATGGTTGAGGCTCCGTTGGGTGTAACAAGGCGAACTAGGGTCGTCCCTAATAACACTGATTTTTCTCCGTTTGAATAAGAATGTCCAGCAAATCCCGAAACCACAGGTTCCTCAACACGGGAAGATGATGTGGGAAGAGAACTCTCACGTTGAGAATTGAATTGATGAGGGGAAGAGAAATCCATATGCAATAAAGAATGATGCTTCTTATTGCAATAGTTGCAGCGACGAGTAGATTTACATAATTTTGCATTGTGAGCAGTCCCTAAACAATTTAGACACCAATGTTTATTGCGGGCAATAGAATTTCGCTCATTAACAGACTTCTTCTTAAAGATTTGGCACTTATTAATTGAGTGACCCTCTGCGTTGCACATTGCGCATGTTTGGACATTTAACATGACTAATGCCGTTTTAGGAGGACGAGCAATGTTGGACCTAGGAGATTTCGTTTGTATGTCAGCTGACGCATCATCCATGTGAGTACATTCCAACTCCAAGAAATTAATTACATCTGTTGCCAAAGGTAGTCTATGGGTCACGTCCCGGGTGTTCTCAAACCGTTTACGGCTTTCAAAATCCAACTTTCGTAGTAAAATTGTGACCAATAAAATATTCTCCCGAGTGATGTCATGATCAAGGGCAGTCAAGGCTTGGATATTTTCAAAATAAATAGAGAGAAATAAACGCAAACCTTGAATAGAGTTTCCAATCAACGGTGGCATATCAATAATTTTGCTGATATGGAGAGAGACTAACTTCCTTACATTGTAATAACGTTTTTTCAATAAATCCCATGCAATAAAGTAGTTAGCATCAGAGAGGGGTAATCCACGAATTATATCCAACGCTTCACCGTGGAGACAACTTATCAGATATTGGAACTTTTCAACGGGAGAGAGCTTGATATTCTGGTGAATCGTCGTGTTGAAAGGATTGAAAAATGACATCCATTTAATGCAATCACCCGAAAATCGACGTAGTACAAGTTTCGGTAATCTAACGGCTGGCTTTAATTGCTCAACAGGATCAGTGAAACCTCCCGCAGTAGTTTCCGTTCTTTGCTCAGTTTGAGATAGCAATGAAAGAACTACTCCTCTTGTTTCACAAAAAAGCTCGCAAAGTTCATTTTGCAATTGAATGACTTCGTCTTCATCATACTGCTCGGTAGGAGTTTCGTCCGAAATCACGGAATCCAGCAGGTGATCAAATTCACGTTTTTTATCAGAGATTTCATCATTATAGCAATTTAACCGTTTAATTAAAACATCCGAAAGAGGGGATTCTTTCGCAGTGATTTCAATTTGGAGTATTAGTTCTTTACACCTTTCACATCGCTTTTTGAGAATGTTCACTTTTCGAAGAAATACCTCGTACTTCATGGTACAGTTTGATTGAATAGCCAAGATAAGAAGGAAAACTTAACGTACCACTTCAGCCGCAGTTGGGTAGCGAGAGTTGCGCAAGCAGGAACATACGAACAGGCGATCGAAGCGTAGTAAAATGAACCTCCGACCTTCGCATCCGCAGTCAAGCTCCCTACCGACCGGTCTACCTTGGACTTGTAGAAGATGGCCTATACATATTGTTTTCTATGAAGCTCGGGTTTTGGGCTGAGAATGTCGGTCCCCACCTTGAGGAGTTTTTTGTTGTTATTTTGCTCATTGTTCACGTATTGAGGTTCTTATTTACACTAAAACAATTATTAATAGCTCGTATCTGATCCAACTTCACATTTTTGGCGGTCATTAACGGGGAAATCGTTAATTATAATGAATTCTGCGACGATGTCCCGTTGTCGCCTGGGATGTTAATGCACGAAAGTTAGCCCATAAAATTCTCAATGTGCCTATAATACAACTATTATATATCAAGCACTGTAGCAATGATTAACAGAAATGGACAATTCATGTGTGCATGCTAATATATCCCAGTGAATCTTATGAGTAAATACGAAATGACTCCATGTGTCCGCCATTTGTTTCACGCGTCAGGCGCGTCGCGCGCGTAGAAAGTTGAGCAAAATTCAACTTCGCTCGCACGTAGCCAGGCGAACGAAGCGAAGCACCTGATTGGCTGCGCGCGAAACGCTTCGCTTAGTACGCGTGAAATGCTTGAATGTGAATCCCCCTTTAGCCTACGTTGGCTGGACTTGCGTCGGCCTGCGTAAGTTTTTTGAGCAGATAAAATTGCGGACTTGACTTAATCTCAGTCATTTGTTGAGAACATACGCATTCGTGTGATACTCACGGAAAATAAATCCATTCGCGTAGTGCAAAGGTATTCAAACTGTGTTCCTCGGACTCCTGGGGTCCACGAAAACTTCCCAAGTGATCCTCGAATAGTTGATTATATTTCTTTATAGAAGTCGCTATTAACACGTTGTACGAGAATATTGGAAAGAAAATATTTTGGTTCATAAGCACCCTAGAATTTTTGTGTGTATGATAAAGTCATTTAAGCTTCCATTCGTGAAGTAGCGTTTTCAAGTCCCGGAAGGTGGGCGAGTATATCTCTCCCACGGTCGCGTGTGTTCTTCCGATGCCGATCGAAAGAATATCCCAATGTTGGTTGCCCGGGAGGCTGTGTTGCGAAGGTAATGGAAAATAAATATTTGAAGATTAAGATCGCCGACACTACGGTTAATTTTAAAAAAAAGGGAGCTAACTTCAAAGAGTGAATTTTGAACTGTAAACCACTGAGTAGTATTCATGGTGGAAAAGGTAAACATCTCTCCCTACTCTCCGTTGATCAGAATTAGCCGTATAAAAGTTAACCTCTTGATGAATCAAGCCTTGGGAGGTCATCGAAGGCATGAGCAATCATCACTCTTGGCGCTTAACAATAATTGTGTCGCATTCGACCCTGAAATCCCTGCTTGGAAACGGCCTCCAATTCGGTTTTCTTAATAGATAACCGTGGAGCTCTTATCAGAACACATTTTGATAAATCTAGCTCCTCTGGGCTTAATCCGATTTTTCATTTAACTCCAAGCCCGGCCAAGGACCTCCTCCCTGCTTGTGAATTGTTGCTTTTTCCCTTGACTTCTCACGACATTCACCTGCTTAGCAGGCGGCCTCTCAAGCCACGGGAGATGGCGAGTATCTCTCTTTTTGATAACCAAGAGAGTCACTTCGTCCTTGGAAATCCCTTGATTTAATACTGATGGGCCTGATGTCCTTAAAGGCGAGAACTTCAAACTTGGCCTCCATCATTGCAGGCTACGCGTCGGGGCCCGATTCCTTTCTTGCTTTTCTGTGAAACAATTATCAGATATGCAACTCCTCCTGGTGTCTCTTCTTAAGGTCCTTGGAGCGAGATATTTCCCTACTATCGCCGCAAAAAAGGTAGAACGCTGAACTTGAAGCATTTGTACCAAATTCCGGCGGAGCTCCTAAGAGTCGTATAATAAACCGTTTTACTCCTTGTTTATTTGACTACAAAATGCATTCATTGAAAAGTGTGTAATTGTAAACGCTTAGCTCCTACGTTCGAAAGAGTGAAGAAAAACACGCGAAAAACTAGGAGAACGGCGAAACGGTCGTCTTCTTAATCTCGTCACGGCCAAAATATTTGATTGGTGGACTTTATTATTTTTTTACGTAGAAGAAGACATCTTCGCATTACAAATATTTTTTTTAAATTTTATTTTACCCATTCTTTGATTTTTAAAATGTCCGAAAGATAGATTTCAATTTCCGAGGTGTGGAAAAGTATATGAGTATCGAAATTGCGTATGCCTTATGGAAATAATTTTCAATACTTCTCATGTAAGGAAATTTTTATATTCTTCCTCTTACTTAAAATAAACGACAAAGAAGAAAATCGCCCAGCGGCAATGCACACTACCATTTTGCTCAGTTGGCAATGGTGAAACGCCTGGCCGCGCGTGACTCAAATGTCATTGCCAAGACCCCTCTGTCCAGCGCTGATTGGACAAGGAAAGGGAAAGGCTCTAGGTGTTTTATATTCTTTTAACTTTATGTGAATGGAATTATATAGAATATTTCGCAATTAGATATTAAATTCAGTCTCAGAAATTACACACTTTAACTCAGCTCGTGACAACAATACAATCCATGGAATCAATACATTTCTAATTTATTTCAGCGTCTGTAAGTAGTATGAAATAAATATTGTAACATTAATGGCGCAAAAATATAGTTGTGTACGACAAAAATCCTCAGTAGTTAGATAAATATATCTACATAATTCCCTAACTAACATCCTTTTTCCTATCTCTTGCTCCTATCCAACAGATAGTTTTTTGGAAGAATGAAACGGAAAGGTATTTCGATTGATATTAAAATTCCTCTGGACCTTTGAAAAATGCAGTGACTTCTTTATGTGCCAGAAAATCTGGGGATAAATGGGCAATTTTATCATTCTAAAGTCGAAACATATCATGCTCGCGCTGATGATGAGAATGAAGACAGAGAAAATTCTTCCAGAGCGGATCCAAAGATTACTCTGCCATGGAAAATACCTTCTTCTGATAAGAGAACTGCATCTATTATTGCTTTTAAGAGGCGTTGGTTCTGCCCGCTAAATTCTCACTTAAGATTTCGTCGATTATTTGGGTCAACAACGGACAGTGAGCACTTTATATTCATAGTCCGAGGTGTCATCTGAGGTGAGGCCTATTTGTCCACATAGTGTTCTAATTTATTTATTTAATTATTTTTTAAAAATTATTTATTATAATATTGGTAAGTTTCTTTTGGATTTCTGCGATTAAACTAAAAACCTTTTTAGAAACAGTTTCGCCGTGCTGTTCTGCCGGCTTCGTCAGGCATTCTAAAACAACAACCTAGCAACCTAAACAGAGAAGATGGCTACAAACTTCTTTATACGTGGAAAAGACTTTTGAAAAACTAAAGTATTAATTAATCATGCTGTACATAATAACCGATTAAGTTTGTTTATTTATTTTTCATTGTTGATTTAGAATGCCTGACGAAGCCGGCACAAATGGCACGGCGAAACTGTTACTAAAAAAGTTTAGTTTAATCGCAGAAATCCAAAAGATACTTACCGAGAGTAAAATGAACTGCGAAAATCTACGAAAAAAGTATTTATTATAATATATATAAAAAACCACAGATGGCCTTTTACATTAAATATATAACAAGTAAATAATCTAATCAACAATAATAAAATATAATCACGAAAAAAAACAATAATGGTGGCTCGTACAATCGAACACTAGGGAGACCAAACCGGTTGCATAAGGAGGTAAGAAGTTATTTTGATTCGAGTGGTAAAAGAGTGACGGGAGGTGGAGGGGGTCAAGTGAGGGGTGGTGGTGAAATAAAGTACATATGTTGAATAGTTTCGGGAGTCTGTAGGAAAAGAGCAACGCTGGGAGAGTGAAAGACGGGATTTAGGTACAGGTGAAGGAGATCAATGCTGCGGGTTTTGCGGCTTGGAATACATCTACGAAGTACCGTGCAAGCCACCACTAGGGTGTGTGGCACGGGGTGATTCCACACCAGGCATGCAGCTCTCGTCCCAGCACAAGTCAGAACCTCGCAAGCTCCCCCGGACGCTAGGCGCAGACCAAAATGCAGTCAGGAGAACAGTTGCGCAGTCAAACCAGAAATTGGGAGAGTAATACGTAAATGAACATTCAAACATGTAGAACAATGCTACAGACACATCTAGTGGTTAATATTACTGATACTGTTAATTTATGAATACTACGAGATGCTACTTCATGCAGAGAACAAAATAAAATAATGCCGGACAAATCGACCGGTGTGAAGTGTTAGTAATGATGTAGTGTTATTAAGCACAAGTGAAAATTCTCCTCTACCTATTGAGGGTGGGAGTTTCATATGATTGATCTATCGCAACTATTATGATCCCTTATTGTAAGAGGGAAAAATGAAATTTTAAATCTATCGTTTCGGCAGTCAATTTCCTTTATCTTATTCCTGTGATCACTTCTACCGTAGTACGTTGGCTCTAGCAGTATATGTTGAACATTCGGCAAAAAACTTTCTGCTCCGAACTTGTGCAAAATATTTAACCTGTATTTCTCCCTTCGATCAATTAGAGATTCCCACCCTAATTCCTTCAAGCACTGCTAAGTTTATCGTAACAACTTTTCACATACGAAGGGAGGAAAAATGGAAGGATTTCGGTGGATCGGAAATTGCCGTTGATCGACGAATGGAGGAAATCTACTTTCAAAATTCGACGTATATGGGGAACCCATAACGGGAGGTGCCGCGCCCCGGGCGTGGAACTAAGTTAAAATTTTCCATTTGTATGAATTAAGAATTGGAAGGTAAACTCTGAGTGAATGATTTATTAATCGTCGTTCTAATATTTGTTAAATATAGATTTATTTCCTCTATTCACTCTTTTACAAAAAAAAGTTTTTTTTTCAAGAGGGAGAGGAAAAGAAAAAAAAATCCTCGGGAGTGCGAGGTGTCCCAGGGGAAGGAACTGCCCCCCCCTTACCCTGAATGTGTGAAATTCACACGCCTATGTGGCTTAGTCCGGGGTGAGCTCTACCCTCAACTATCCAAGTCAATCTTTGGGTTGAATCACTGAGTGAGTGAGTGATAGATTTAAGAGAAGGAAAAGGAGATCAACCGTGATAAAAATCTTTTACGATTCCATAAACCGATGTTCATTGGCCATTGCCGCCGATTTAAATAGACAAGGGTGAGGGACCGGGCACCAGGCGGAGGTGGTAAAGTGACGTCCATCCTTGCCAATCCGGAGGTCGTGACTTCGAATCCTGTTTTTATGAGCTATTTACCCAAAGGGGACACCGAACGGTGTGCTTCTGCTCTGCCTTATGCCTGTTACTCACGGTAAAAGTTTCCATAAAAGAGTTTTATAAAAATTTGTATTGAAAGTTTTATGAATCGTACATAAAACGTACTTGCTTGGTCACGGTAAAACTATTCATAAAACCGCAATGTCCTGCCATCTATGAGACGCTTTGCGAACAACTGAAGTGATATATGCACTCTCTTTTGGATGACTGTTAGGTTAAAAACTATATATGTATTGTTTATTTACTTACTTTCTGATCACACTCAACGTTGCTAAGGCTCTAACGCATTCTTCTAACAAGAAAGATACTGCCTCAACGTTCCATGAACTTCCAGCCGTGTTTGTTTACGTTTTCCTTGTTTGGCTTCCCATGGATACGAGATTATTAACAACGCGATGAGCGGAACGTCTCATTGGTTTTATGATATAAAACGGTTTTATGGAAATAGAACCTGTCCTATTGTGTAAAACGTTTCGTAAAACTAGGTTTCATAAAACGGTTTTATCGTTAGCAAGCTCATTTTTATAAAACTAGTAATTTTATAAAACGTTTTACCGAAAATTTTACCGTGAGCAACAGGAATTATGATGTTTCTTTTATGGCATGGAACTTAATTAGGATGCGTTCTGTTTCATGAAACATTATTATTGCTAATAACAGGCAAAACAAACATCGAATTGGTATTTTTGAGAATAATGAAATTATCCCAAGTTAAATAGACTTTTCTGCCTCTGACATAAGTCCTTTTGTTTTCTTCCAGTGAATGATAAAATGTATCTGATTCTTAAGTAGTCGTTCTTACCTCATTGGGTGAGCTCCGACGCAAAAGAACAGAACAGAGGCGAGCGAAGGGAGATTTCAAATCATCTCATCTCTAGTTACACACGGAATATGCATCATCCATCTGAATGAGGGCTGATTAATAACTTTTTAAGAGTATCGGACGGAGCTGAAATGGGCTCTAGTAAAAACCTGAACACTTGGAATAGTATCAAGGGCTACTTTATGTGAATATTCGCTACTCTGCACCCTTGTGTTTGCTGCCGTAATTATTCTATTAAATTGCTGCCAGATTATTTTTTCCGTTGCATCCAGATGTGACTGAGTTTATCGTTAAAAAAACAATTTTATAATTCCGTCCTTGCAACGGAGAACTTCAATAAATACTTGAGTTTCTTCAAAATCTTCTAAAAGCACATTTTTTTTGACGAATTAATTAGACATTTTGCTCTTTAAATCGGTCTTAATTAACCTTATTTTAAAAAGATGACGTATTGGGCCCTCCTCTCAATGGTCCATTGCATTGTACCTTTTTTTATTCTTTGGAGAATTCCCGCTGAGGTCTAATCCCTCGAATGTTATGAAATCGTAAAAAGCATTGAGAGGCAGGGAGAAAATAAATTGTTACCTCCTTAAGACGTGTAAATATCAAGCGCCAGTATGCTCTGAGCAAAGCGGGCCTCGTCCATCAGCATCAAAAGCAACCTTGGGATATTATTCCTTTGTGCAAATAGACAGAGAGAGATCACGTGACGGAGATGGCATCTTTATAAGCGAATGGTTCCATCACGCAAACTTACCGTTTGAATGCCCAAGTTCATCTCTTAAGGCCTACTCCCATCAGCTGGGATTTGATCCAAAGACATGGCCTAGAAAATATTTTTGGGATGATATTTCTTTAGCCTGCTCTACAAGGACAAATTGCAGCACCAATGGCATAGCCTTACAAGGGGAGTGTCCGATAACCGGGTCGCAGATCTTGATGAAAATTGGTATGCATATAGAACTCCGAATGCTTTTCACGAATCACCCCACATATGGGCGTATAAATCCAATAGTTTAAACAAAAAAGGCGTTTAAAGATTTATAGATGTTATAAAAACCCTATTTATCACCGTACAGCATCAAGTGCGGTGTTGTCCAATGGACAGCGTATGGGGTTGCGGTGAGGAGGGACCGGGTTTGATTCCCGTCGGCGACAAATGTTTTAAGCTTATTTTCTTTGTTTTTCCTTCGTGGAATTCTATGTTAAAATCTAATTTTTACTTTTCTATTCGAAGTTTTTTTTAATGAGTGGAAATATTTTTTTTCGCGAATACCATAGGGCTTATTTTTTCTTCTTTCGCGCGAAGTCAACGTAATTTCTTTGTTTCCCCATTCTTCACCACGCAAACTTGATTTGTTCATTCATTTGCAAGACCTCCTGTTGATATCATAATTATACAATAGTCTAAATAATTGTTACATCATTATTTATAAGGCCCACGATAAGACTCCCCTTGTTAGTCCGTCAGGCGAACTCGATTACTTAGTTCGAATTGTTCCACTCGCTTAATAATTGTTCCACTCACTTAATCTTTTATCTAATATGATCGCAATATACATGTACAATCTCTACTACAATATTTGAAAAGGATATTTCGATATCTTGAACCGTGATGTTATTACGAAGCCGTTAATGCGATGCATCCGTCCGGTATCCGAAAAAATGCGCTACAATTCTGTTTTTAAGCACATACTGAAATCAATATTAACGGTAAAAGGTTTTGTTTGCCATCAACGAACGCAGAAATAAACAAGCTTTAATGTGATGTACATCATTTTAAAATTGATTGAGCCGTCTGTGAGATATTAGTCTTCAAAATCGGGTGACTCGGGAATTTTGCAACGGATATTAGTTAACTTTTTTTTGGACACGTGCACTCGAAACGTGGACTGTAGGGGAAAGTGATAGTGAAAAGACTTATCCTTTGAAGCATGGTGTTACAGAAGGATGCTGAAAGAAAGTTGAACAGACAGGAAAACAAATAAAGAAATCTTTGAAAGAGCTCAAGAGAAAAGAAGAAGTATAATAAGAATCATTAAAGAAAGAAGAGCAAAACTTATTGGACATTTATTACGGCACGACACTCAAGTTAAAAGAATAACTGAAGGAAAAATTGAGGGTAAAAAGTGTAGATAAATGCCCCAACTAGACTACATGAGCCAGATTACGAAATATTTGCAATACATTTTATGTATAACCTGAAACGGAAAGCTGAGAAGAGAGAGATGAGTGGAGAGGTCTGCTGCCAACCAACTCAAAAGAGTTGAAACGGAAGAAGACTCATGAGGTGTTTTTAAGTGATTCTCGGCAGATTTTCCGGAAAAAAGAACGTCTTCAATTTACAGCGACAAGTTGATTTTTTTCTATTCAAAAAAGTCAGCGATTTTTCTACTATGCATGCAAAAACCAAATATGTACATTTGAAGCAGCCTTGAAAACTTGACTATTTCATCTGAAATATTTCTTTTCCTCTACGTTATTTCCTTTTGTTGCCAGTTTGGAGAACAACTTCTGCCGTGGGAAATTTTTTATGCTCAGGATTTGCGAAGGTGCTCGTTCAGCAAGTGTTAGTCGAATATATCATTCAAAATTCTTGTCAGATATGCGTGGCGGTTTGTACTTAACCGAGTCATCAAGACGAATACGTTATTTGATAGACCACCTAGTACCCATACTTAGTAGTGTCATGGTTTGGGATATGAGATATCCACCGAAGGAGTTGCGTCTTCAGAAATAATGGCCCGTAGTCGATCATGGAAATAGAGAGAATTGACGCTCCCGTAAATTGGAACCATTAGAAAATGATTGTTGCATTTTGAACCAAGGGACTATGACATTCACATTACTGCAATGGTTATACATTTCACCCAGAGTACTCTAGCGGTCAGGCGATAACTATCGGAGCGACAGCACGGCAGGTATACTCTTTAATTGAATATCTTGCAGATTTAAGAAGGAAATTACCTATTTATTTCTCACGGGAAACTTAAAAAAGGTAATTGTATAATCAATTCTGCATCCTGAACAATTCTGGAACTATATTGCAGCGATAATAATGCCGTCCAGTCCTTCCCTTGGCGTTTTCGCAGAGTACTTTCTCGGCCATCTTCTTTGTTTACTTACGGTTGCGATGGCGATGTCTCGTGTGGTCCCAGGCGTATTTTAAATGGACGCTGATAAACGACTTACAACAAAAGGAATAATTACTGCATTTTATCACGAAAAAATAACAGATTTATGGCAAAAGCATACAATATTATATTTTTCACGCATACTTATTTTTCCATTTGCGCCTGAAACAATTGGCGCTAGTAATAATCCATACGAGCTATCGCAATTCCGTCAGACCCTTGATTTTGTTCTTAAGGAGGGGTTCGGTGGTTTCACTCAACTCCAGAGAATTCGACGAAACTTGCTGTAAGCGTTACTTATGTTGTCTTAAATCTACATGATTTTTCTCAGAATTATTTACCGCAGATTACTGAAGATATTTCATCGAGAAGTGGACAAAAAATTACACGGGTTCTTATGGGAACACAAGGTACGAGTAGCTTAATTCTTCAAAAATAAACTTTTTCTAGTTAAGAATAAGAAAAACAAAAATAATAAAAATAAAGTATATCAAATGATTTTCATACATTATTCTATTGATGATTTAAATTATTTTTGTTTTTCTTATTCTTAACTAGAAAATATTCATTTAGATGAATAAAGCTAGTCGCACCTAGTATTTGGGACCGTAAGGGCATCCTGCTTGTTGAGTTTATGCCTCGAAGGACCACAATAAATTCGGAAAATTATTGCGAGACCTTGAAAAACTCAGAAGAGCCATCCAAAATCGCCGGAGAGGAAGACTGAGCGTTAAGACTGCACCACGACAATGCGCGCCCGCACGTCTCTCGCCAAACCAAGGATTTAATCGACAATTTTGGCTGGAGTCTCGTTGAACATGCTCCCTACAGCCCTGATCTTGCACCGAATGACTTCTTGTTTCCAAAATTAACGCAACAATTGGGTGGACAACGTTTCGAGACTGATGAAAGAGTGCAGGAAGCGGTCACCAAATTCCTCCACGGACTGGCGGCGGACTTCTTTGAAGCTGGATTCCAAAAGTGGATTAGTCGTGAACAAAAATGCGTTGAAACATCTGGTGATTATGTTGAAAATAGCTAAGAAATTAAGCTTTCCAATGATGTATTTTTCAGTTCAAATAAAAAATGCCTTACACCTGAAAAAAATTTGAGAACCTTATTTTTTACACAATCCTAGTACTTTTCGAGCAATTTGTTTCTAAATATTTGCTGTTTTACATGGGATATATTACGGCGGTGAGCTCCAGTAGGAGAATATTGAAAAAAATTAGGAATTTATAACATTAGATTTCGTCAAAAAACTAACGGTGCGTAGATTGTATGTTTTCTCAACTGTTTATAACAGTTAATCAACTACTCACCGCTATAATTATTACTGAATGACAAACAATACCTTCTGTTGTGAAGGCCTGTTCACCATACGGCGTGAAAAAATGAGTCAAGCTAGAGACTTAAGTCGATATTTTTCTTTAATTAATGAGAATTTTGGTCATATGTAACTATATGTTTGCGCCATTAATATTACAATATTTACTTCACACTTCTTACAGAGGCTTAAGTTAAAAAAATAAAATTCTAATATGGTTTCCATTGTGATTAGGGTAATATCTCGCCTAAAACTACAATAAGGTGGCTTGCCGATCTTCTCTGCACGCGTTCTAACTCAGTTTCCAAGCCTATCTCATAAGGATCCCAAATGCTGGCGGCATATTCCAAGTGGGGTCTAACGAGGGAGAAGTAGCTGATTTCCCTAAATTTATCGTCGCACTTGCCAAGTACTCTTTTTAACAAATCCCAATTTAAGATTAGCTTGGCTGGAGATCTTCCCAAATATCTTTACCATTGGAGGCACCAAGGGGGAGGGCAGTAGGTGGAATACCACCCCCTTCCCAAAACCCGGCCTTTTCGTTATTGAAGCTTTGGTAGTTTTACTTTAAAATCCTGTTAAATTTTATGTTAACTAAAATGTTTTTTAAAACCACAGGCTGAATGCGAATGTAAATCAAAATAATTTTGGAATTAGTCGAGACCAGGTGGTAGGTAATCTAGGAGGGAAATATGCATTTAGTAAAAACTTGCTCTTCTTAAGGTAGTTTGAGCGAAAAATCAATTCACCTATAATTTGATGAATTTGGCCTCATTTTAAAGAAAAAACTCATCTTTCTAATTATATAAAAAATATCAACCCCTTTGCCGAACTACTTTTCGAGCAATTTACCTACAAATATAAGCTGTTTTACATTGGATATAATATGGCTGTGCGCTCCAGAGGGAGAATATTTTTTAAAGATTAGGAACTTCTAGCACCTAGTATACGTCAAAAAACTAACAGTGTGTAGATTGCATGTTTTCTCAACTATTTATAAAATATAATCTATTACTAACCATAGTAATTTTGACATAATCGTAAAAAAAAGCCTGCTGTTTTGAATGGTGTTCAGCCGTACGGCGGGAAAAAATGAGTCAAGCTAGAGACTTATGTAGCTTTATTTATTTAATTACTGAGAATTTTGGTCATGTATAACTATGTCTTTGCGCCATTAATATTACAATATTTAGATGCTAAAATGAAGAAATAAAATTTGAATAAATGGTCACCATTATGACTAGGGAACTATCTTGCTCAAACCACCGAAAAAGGCCAACTTCTGCTTCCAATCCACTTATATTTACGCGCCACCTGCACATAGTTTGTTGCGAATTTCCGGGACGAGACGCACTAACCTCCCTTTTCCTGGGGGGTATATTCCATACCCTAAGAGCCGCTGATGCCCCGAACCCCCCTGGTCTGGAGCCGCCCCTGATATTGAGAGACATTGTTGAGAAATTGTTGTGCTGCTCTCCGTAGCCGTCGCGGGCGTGCCAAAGCGGTCCGCAGGGCGATGAAAGCAGCTTCGGTCAACTCGAGGGAAAAACACGCGCGCGCGGGAAGAATCGTAGCTTTGGCGGACGAGCCGTCTATGGCCTCCGAGCGAAGCACATCCGATAGCAGAGCTTCATGGTGGAGTGGTCGCATTCGCAATCTCCAGATTAGGAAATAATTAAAAGGGAAGGAAGCCTACTTAAGAGAGTGATTCTTGGCGGGGGACGCGGCCGGAGATGTCCTTGCTCGTGGCCCGAATGGAAAACGGGTTAATGTCGCGGCTAATTGCTCCTCTGCCGAGGAAGGGCTGCTTCGTGCACGCACGGCGACCGCGAGTCCGCCTTTGGGCTAACACGCTCTTGCGACCTCGCCCCGGGCAGCATTGCAGCGGCCCCGGGCACCCGCAGTCAATATGACTCCATGCCACAAGTCACTCACACTGCCGCCTGATAGATAAGGAAAGAGAAGCGAGGAACGAAGGAAGACCTTATAGGGGTGGGGGCCTTCATACCTCTACAGTAAGAGGCACAGCGCCCACAACTCAGCCAATGAGAAGACACCTTTTTAAAATTTATTTTTTAAAATTAAAAATTAAATTTTTAATTTCAGCGTCTGCAAGGAGTATGAAGTAAATATTGTATTATTGATGGTGAAAAAATAGAGTTATGTATGACAAAAATTCTCAGTAATTAAATAAATATATCTACTTACTCTAACTTGACTATTTTTTTCACGCCGTACGATGGAAACGCCTTCACAACGGTAGGTGTTTTTTATTGAGATTTTGTAAAAATTGCTGCGGTGATTAATTCATTTATTTTTATAAATAATTGAGAAAACATACAAATTACACACAGTTAATTTTTAGGAAACCTAGGTGTTATAAATTCCTAATTTGTTTAATATTCTCCCTCTGGAGCGCACAGCCGTAATCTATTCCATGCAAAACAGCTTAAATGTCTAGGCATATTGCTTGAAATGTAGCTCGGAAAGGGGTTAATATTTTGATATCATTGGAAAGACGAGAGTTTTTCTTTAAAATGACGTCAAATTGAATTGATACATCACTCAAACTACCTTAAAATGTGATTACCTACATTTTGCATTTCTCGCATCGTTGAGCACGATGATCGGTTGTTTTGCGAGTTGTACTCGAATAGCTCTGTGCTCTTCACATCCTTAAACCACAGCGGTGGAACTCTCAGCCAATGAGAACACGTCTTTAGAAATCATGACGTAAGGCCGCTCAGTGCCGCTGACTCGGCGCGAAATATTCATCCCGACTGAAATCCCGCATCGCAGTGGCCGTGACTAATAACGAGTGGTAAACCCCTTTGCTGCATTTCAAAAGTGAATCCCCCTTTCGTTGGCTAGCGAGTCCTCCTGTGTTCTTCCTAAAGGCTGCTTTTTCTCCAAAGTATAATTATTAATTCTACATTCATTACAATGAAGTTTGGTAATTTTCTACACATTTTATCTTTTTGCTCATTTTTTATATTTCTCCTTATTTTCACCAGGGCATTAAATACATATTTAAAATGAATTAAATAAAATATTTATACATAAGTTCAAGTTTAAAATTTAAAAAATTTGAATAATGTATTTAGATACCCGTTTAATTGTCAGAAAAATTAGCATTTATGAAAAGTAAAAGAAAAACCCATTTAAAAGTAATAAAACACATAAATATACACAAAACACAATGTACAATTTCTATCATAACATATAAATACCTTTGCTTCGTTTAATTTCTAACTTTTTTTAACGAATTCACAGCATTTTTCAGGCAGAAAAATAAAATAAAAATTTTAAAAGAAAACAGATTTATATTCTAAATTGTAATAAAAGTTATGTATGGACAAATCATATTTATAAAATATCTAATAAATCATACATAAATTGCTTAGGTTAAGAACATTTTTTTTTTAGTTTTTTATGCTCAGCATAGTTCTATGAGAAAACATATAACAATTATAAAGTAAAAGAGATTTAAAGCGACGTTATGCTTGAGAAACTGATCGATTTAGATTAAACACAATTAGGGCATATAACTATTAAATCATCAGTATCTTAATGCTATTGGTATATTATTTTAAAATCAAAATCAGAACATTTAATTTGCTCAGCTGTTAGCACACCATATTGTCTCAATTGTATATTTGTTTATTCAACAACCATTTTTTTACTTCTTTCTTTAATGCAGAGATTTTTCCAGTTTCTCCAGTTTTCCAGTTTTTTAAAACACACTACGCGTTTCACCAATTTTATGGCATCGTCTGGTGCAGTAGTTTGTTTACATATATTATATTGTTATCGTTGTTAGATACAGAACATTAAATTTGATTTTGAAGAAAAGTTTACATTAAAAAATTACAAAAAGAAAATGAAACAAAAAAGAAAAGGAGGGTAAAAAAATATTAACATGAAAAAAATAGCAAATTTTTTTACATACAATGCTTGGCAAAAAACAATGAAATCAAGGGGTGGTGGTAAAGAGAAATGTCAACGTTTTTTTAACGAAACTTTTCCAGAAAGTAGTGGGGAGGAGGTATGTGTAAAAAGCTGCTCATTGCATAGATTTGGAGAATGCCTGATAATTTCAATTTGTTCCAATGCAACCATTTTTAAACCTCGTAGTGAGTTTTTAAAAAAGTGTAGAAAAGTACAAAACTTTATTGTAATGAACATTAAAAGTTTCTACAAAGTAGAGTCTGAAGCTGTGGATTTTAATAATTCTACAATATATTTTAGTTATTTAGAGTTTAGTTTATGATAGTTTGAGAAAAGTTGCTCTTGTATTCAACGCAAATAGCTTCCCACAAGGTTCTTGCGATACTATTTTTATTAGAATTGAACTGAGAATGGCTTGAATCGGCCATTGAACAAATATTTACTCTAACCATAGTTATCCAATCTTGATGCCACAATTACGGTGTGGAAATTTTCAAGCAGTGGTTTTTGTTCATTGCATGTTCAAACATGTTGGTCATGTGTTAATACCGGTATAACCTTTTCTGCTCTCAATGAAAATCGAATTATTTCTTTCATACTAGTATTACGCTTGAAGCACCAAATATAATGCTGGAATACAGTCGTGAGACTTTTATTTCAACTTATTTCAATTACCTTAAGATGGCGATGTTCCACGTTTGCTGAAAGTATATCTATAGTTGAAGCGATACTATTGCCATCAAATTAACATTGATAAATAATTCATCCACTCAGTGATTCAACCTGACGTTTGGTTTGGATAGTTTGAGGGTAGAGCTCACCCCGGACTCAGGCGTGTGAATTTCACACATTCAGGGTAGGGGGGGCCAGTTCCTTTTCCTGGGCCACCTCGCACTCCGAGGATTTTTGTTCGGGGGCGTCCAAAGTTTTCACCCGGATTGGAACCCGGGACCCTTCGATCGGTAGCCAAGCGCTCTACCCACTAGGCCACCACGTTGCCAATAAATAATTATCAACTCATGTTATAACCAATTCATTCATTTTATCACGGCAATTAAATTTAAAAAATCAATTAATTTTGTCTTTTCCGATGCAAGTACTACGGTGCCAATGTTATTGTGACGCCTACCGCCTTTCATTTGTTTTCTGGCCGCCGAGCCGTGAAGGGGTAGTACATGTTCCTTCGGCGGTGATCGGCATCGCCGCCCGTCCCCGACGACGACCTATTAAGGTCCCCTAAGCCAAGACCACCGAGACCACCGAGTATATATCTCAGTGGTCTTCCCTAAGCCGTCAACGTGCGTGCCGTTTGGCACTGAAAACGGCTGATGGTCACAATTTGAGGCCACGTGTCACTTACGAACAGATGCTCACGCCTTTTCACCCTACGTCACAAAATCCCCGAGTATGCATTTATTTTTAACTTGCCGTGCCGTTTCCCAATCATCACTAAAAATACCCTGATACGCTTAGGCGACGCTGATTACCTGATGTGAAGCTCTGTACGCGCTAGGAAACGCTCCTCATTTCTTTACCCCAAAGGTTTATTCAATTGCGTTGCCTAAGTTTCTTTCGTAACCCTCCATTTGGTGCGTCTTTCCTCGTAAATTGTGTTTCAGTATCCAGAATTCTCCTGAAATTGCTCCATCTTTGGATTTTTATGCATCGTAATTGGAAGTTTCTGAGTCAATAAAGGCGTTTTTCGACGTTTTTCCATCCTAAGGTTACCAAACAAGATATTTGGCTCCGAAAAAGAACTATTTTTGAGGTTATTTCAGCCTTGTAAAACATTCCTTTGAGACGGAATCATGAAATTCAATCATGGTCAAGCCACGACGTCAGCATGAGTTCTCTTGGAATAGCCTTAGCAGTCATTTGCTGACCATTGTGACGTGTACGACAGCTGGTGCTCGTAGACACGAGGAAGTTCGTTGCATTGGGGAAGCAGTTTGGAATGGAATTTATTTTTTAGTGGAGACATAATTAATAAGGTCTACATTTGGAATCAGGGGCTGTAATTGAGTAGAAAAAACCGGTAGCGTCGTCAAAGTTGGGGCAAGAGGCAAATGTTGGAGTTTGATATTATCCCCAATTGTAGACTGAAATTGGCGAGGCTGTAAGCGAGCACTAATTTAATATTTTTTTAAAATCATAAGATAATAATCAATCATTACCATGCGAATTTCATAAGTTGTTTTCATTGAATAATCAAATAATCGTTGAAATCATAAAACTTAATTATTATTGAAGTCCAACTTAATTATCTCAATTTTAGTTCCAACTTGGAAAAAATATATAGCGCTATAGATCTAACCCTCGGGATATGTTTGAGGCAGTTGCGATTTTTCTCATCTTTTAAATACCAGTTCGTGACATTAACCGTAAATAAAACGTTTCATTTATATTAAAATTGTGTTACTCCGGCAGCTAATTCTGAAAAATTACAATCAAATTAAAATTCACTTCACAAAATTGGAAAAGTTAATAGCAAAGCCACAGAAGGGTTATGAGAAAATTGCGATTCTGTTTTTTTTTTTGCTACTTGAAAGCATGCAGTTTTAATTAAACTGTGAGGTAATTTATGGTTTTAGAACCAGCACCAACGTACGTACCCAAGCAGTCATAAATGGCTTGGAATAAGAAAAAAAAGGATGGGGTCTGCACGAGCCCTTAAAGTTTTAGATCATGAATGAAAAAGAGGTCTAAAAAGAGACCGAAGATCTCATCACTTGCTGGGATGGTTATTTTTCAAAGCTTATCGAAATAAAGCTTTCCGCGGCATTTGACATCGAAACCTATCGTCCACGGGTGTGAAACGGAAACGGGATGGAATCGAACTTGGAATATTAACGCCTCCATCTTCGGCTCAAAATAGACACAGGTTCAACATTTTTCTTAAGGCACCATGAAACTCTGTTAGAATCAATAAGTAATGTTGTGCCATGCTTTGGGGGGCCACTGTCTGACGTTCAACCGTCACTAGCGCTGGAAAACCCAATATATGTTGGTTCGGACGGTGTCTGGTCTGTGTACTGAGCTCTAGAGCCACATTGTATCAGAACGAATGCTAATGTAAATGCTACAAACTCATTGCACGGATGCATTTGTGAAAAATTACAGGTCCAATCTTACGAAATTTGAAGGCTGCCAACATAATTCCAGCAAATAAATTTGATTAACCTTAGGTACATACTTACACACAAACCAGGACACGAGGATTAATTATTTTTGAAGTGTTTTGCAAGAGATTAGCATACACCTACACGAAACCTATTTTGGCCTGAATCTGATCTCATAAAACCCTTCTCTTTCTATCTATCTATCTACATAATACCCTGCAAGCCACCTCAAGGGTGTGTGGCAGGGGGTGAGTAGTCACCAACATGCCTTACACTTTACCCTAAGGTTAGTGTAACTACGACTAATGATGCATTAGCATGAATCTATGATGCTTGTCACGAGGCGAAGCCTCACAAGCATGCACTACTACACTACAGATATTATCACAATGGAGAGGGACCGTTAATATATATGTATTTTGCAACTACACAAATGGACAAAGACTCAAGACTTATGTAGAAAACATGCACGGCGTCCTGTATAGTACTAGGTAACAGATTAAGGATTCAAGTATTAGGGAGTACTACTACTACTATTAAGAGCTACACTACCTATCGACAAACCTAGTTTAAAGTCTCATTGGTAGCTTTTATGGTCTCTTATCGTTCGTGGGAAAAATGACATTTTTAATCTGTCCGTTCTGCAGTCCAGTTCCCTTATTTTATTCTCATGATCTGATCTACCGTAGTATGTCAGATCTCGTAAAATATTATTAACGTCGTCACAGAATAAATCTGTTTGGAACTTAAATAATAGATTAACGTTTAATTTTAATCGTCGGTCTGAAAGTGATTCCCATCCCAGTTGCTGCAATTATTCAATGCAGTGCAATTTCGTGTCCTTCGTGCCAATTTTGACCCCGTCAGAATAATTAATTAATTCTAAGTCATCTCAATCGACTGCGAAGCAGCTACTCAGCATTACTTTTTTTAAACTTTCTTATTCATCAAACGTCGTCGACATGGAATTAGGAAGAACAGGGATTCGTCGAACCTCGGGAATATCAAGATTGTGACGACACGGCCTTTACAAGGCCTAATTTCATAATCCAGAATCAGTGGGTCTGTGAAGTCAAAATTTTGACGTTGTCGAAGCTCGAAAATTTGTATTACTTCCTTAATGAGAGGCCTAGTGCCTGTCGCTCATGAAAGAGTTTTATACATTTTTTTAACGATACTTTTATGAACCGTACGTAAAACGTATTTGCTTGCTCACGGTAAAACTATTCATAAAACTGTAATTTTGACCAATCTGCCATCTATGAGACGCTTTGCGATCACGTGAAGTGATAAATGCACCCTCTTTCGGATTACTGTTTGGTTAAAAACCATGCGTATTGTTTATTTACATAGTTTATGATCACCATCAACGGCGCTAAGGATTTGTTTATAAGCGTACGCTCTTAACATGAGATTATGGATGATCAGGCGAAAACATTAATAGCAATAATTGTCATGAACTAATAGTTCCATGAACTCCCTGTCACGTTTGTTTACTTTTTCCTTGTTTGGCTTCCCATGGATACGAGATCATCAACGCGATGAACGGAACATCTCATTGGTTGTTGCAAAAAACGGTTTTATGGGAAATAGAACCTACTAAAAGTAGGTTCCAGTAGGTTTTAGTAGAGTCCTATTTCGTAAAATGTTTAATAAAACTAGTTTTTATAAAACTGTTTTATCGCTAGCAAGCTAATTTTTATAAAATTAGTCTATTTTATAAAACGTTAAGCAACATGCAGAAAGGATGAACGCCGGGCCACTGTGAAATTTCTTACGATGTTGGACTTCGTAACCGCCTTACAGCGGTTGCAGTTAAAACGGTTTCGCCCGGACACAGATGTAAGGGAACGTACAGTTGAACGTACACTTCCCGGTCTTTATTCGTCGTAAACTGTTAAGGACGAGGAGACAGCAAGAAATGAGGTAAAAGACAGCTTACGCGGAAATCTTAAGCAGCAGCTGGCATTACTACCCGCTTGTCTGCTATTGAATTTCCGGCCAGGAGGCTCGGCGGAAGGTAAGAGGAAAGTGGCGTGGACACTTGAAGATGAAGGACGCGTCCTAACGATAGGCGGTTCACTCCGAAGAGATACTGCGATAGTTTTCATTAATTTTTATCGCGACCACTGAACAAAAGCCGTAATTTTCGATGTTATTTCGACAAATTACCATAATGATGGCAATTTAAGATTTGAAAGCGTCTCAATTCTTTGCTAAGCATGCTTTACTCAAACTTAATTGGAGAAAAGGGAGAAAAATGAAGGTAGAATATTGGCAAAACGACAAAGAAGGAGGATATATGAATATGCATGCTAGGCGAGATGATTAGGAACTGCAAGTACCCCTGACCTAATGAGAGGAATTATCCTTATCACACAAGTGATATTTAATGATGAAGGAAAAACAGATTTAAATACGTTTAAATGAATGTTTCCACTATCTGCAAATAGCTTCAATTTACTCAAAAGCTTTCATTATAATATTTAATATAATCTTGCTGTTTTTCTCTCTCTCATTAATGTTTCAACGAAATGTTGGCATTTCTAACTAGCCTTTAAATGATTAACTTCCTTGCCCATTGTCAATCAACCTTCCAGTTTCAGCTTTCGTGTAGTATTTCACGAAATGCACTTTTAAAATAGTCGAACAATTGCTGTAGCTTTTCAACATCACATAACCGTCGTAATTTATGGACGCCATAAATTACGACGGTTTAAAAGATATTTTATCACATCGACGTTCAGATAGTGAGCATTTAAAAATTTGGTTAAAATCTCATTGCATGCAATGAGTAATTACTTTCAAATTAAATATGGCCTTGATAATAGGAGGTAGCCCTTGGGGTATATTGTTTGCACTAAAGACCAAGAGGTTACAGGTTCAAAGCCGGGTGAGCCCATTTTTGGTCAAATTCGTCGAAATCCAACCTGTGTGATTTTCTGAGAAACTTATCCGTCTTCAGCCGGGAATCGAACCACCGGGCCTTTGATCGAAGGATGAAATGACGTCAAAGGTCGTTTTGCGGAAACAGAAAAAATGCAACTTTCTACGATAAGTTATTTGGTCATTATAGGCCTAAATGTTTCGAAGCAACTCCGAAAATATATATAAGAACCAAAATCAACAGCTTCAGACTCTACTTTGTAGAAACTTTTAATATTCATTGCAATAAAGTTTTGTACTTTTCTATTCTTTTTATTTTTTTTAAACACACTACGCCTTTCTCCAATTTTATTACATCGTCAGGTGTAGTTTTATATGTAGTTTTATGTGTAGTTAAAGTATGTTTTATATGCTTCAAATATGCATTTCAGTTCAAACCTGACGAAGTTAATCTTAAAATATCGATAAAGAATGACCGGCGATTAAACAGACGAGTTCTCGGCAACAATTAATTAAACAAATATAGACAGCATCAAACTCGTAAAAACCACAAAGATTTCAAAACAGATTATGAATGAAGAAATTATCGACACTTGGAACCAGTCATCATGTATATATATATATATATATATATATATATATATATATATATATATATATATATATATATATATATAATTTGAACAGAAGGTGAAAGAAAGAGATAGGAAACATGTAACTGAAATTGGACGAAGAGTCGGACAGAGATAGGAACATGAACTGAAGAGGAAAAGAGCCGGTTCGGCCATACATTTCGTTCACTGTGTGAATGAACTCATTTTTGCTTTCTTCTTGTGTCCATGTCTAATTCTCCTCTCTTGGTGATGGAATAGCTGTCCTTGTGTGCCATCCAGAGGCCACGGCTACGGGCTCAAGCTTGAAGGGGCATTCTCTGTTATAAGCCCCAGCCGAAATCATGGTAAAAATCTAAGTGTCCTGGTAGCTCAACTGGTAGAGCACTCGGTGCGCAATCGGGAGGTTCCGGGTTCGAGTCACGGCCACGGCACATTTTTACCCTCTGATTTTTTCGGCTCTACCATCTTCCACATCACCAGTGTCTTCCAATTTCAGTTATATGTTTCCTATCTCTTTCTTTCACCTTCTGTTCAAATTATTATATATTTATTCACCTAAAAGGCGGGGTGTGAGTGAGTGAACGATATATATATATATATATATATATCGTTCGCTTCGATCGTATATATATATATATATATATATATATACATATATATATCGTTCACTCACTCACACACCTCCTTTTATGTATATCTCGTTATATATATATATATAGTGTATAGTGAATATATATATATATATTAGTAGTAAATAATATATATATATATATTCATTATTATATTATTTATTATATATATATATATATCAGTATATTATATATATATATATATATATATATATATATATATCGTTCACTTCGATCGTATATATCGATATATATATATATATATATATCGTTCACTCACTCACACACCGCCTTTTATGCGAATAAATATATTATATATATATATATATATATATATATATATATTTATATATATATTTCTTCGCGTCATTTGGATCTGGAATCGACGGTGCCACATGCACTTCGAATTCTGTGCAGAAAAGTTAAATTATAGAATAGAAAAAAATGTATTATTTTGCGTTCAGAAGAAAATCTGTTCCTTTATGTAATCGAATTATTACGAAAGATATGTCACTTGCCATGAAGCTACGTGTTAGAGTAGCATTGAATTACAAAAAAAACAAAATCAGTATGATGTAATGTTTTTTTTTACTTTTATCGTTAGACATCACTATGGTAATTTGAGTGAAAAATCACTTCACCTAAAATTTGATGAATTTGATTTCATTTTCAAGAAAATAACTCTCATCTTTCCAATGATATTTCAAAATATAAACCCCTTGCCGATCTACTTTTCGAGTGATTCGCCGGAATTTTTTAAGCTATTTTACGAAGGATAGATTTCGGATGTGCGCTCCAGAGGGAGAATATTGAAAAACATAGTTATTTCTAACTCATAGATGCCGTCAAAAAACTAACTGTGTGTTGTTCGTATATTTTCTCAACTATTTATAAAAATATAATCAATTACTCACTGCAGAAATATTTACAGGACACAACAAAAACCCTGCTGTTTCATATGCTTTTTAGCCATACGGCGTAAAAAAATAAGTCACGCTAGAGACATATCTTCTTCTTAGATCTTATGTAGAACATTTGTCATATATAACTATATTTTGCGCCATTAATGTTACAATATTTACTCCATAATTCTTACAGACGCTGAAATAAAATAAATTCAAATATGGTATCCATTATGACTGTGGGAAACATATCTCGCTCCAACTACCTTAATGAGAACACGTATCCAAACTTTCATGCGAATCTGTATGCAAACAAAAATCGTTCCGACCACCTCAATGTTCGGATGTAGATCCGCGGAACATTGACGGAGTGCTTTTCGGTCGCAAGGAAAGAAAAGGCGGATCGGAGTTTGAATCGACGACTGCGAAACGGAGGAAACCCTTGTTGACGTCTTCAACTCTCTCTCGCTTTCTCTCTCTCTCTCGGAGGAGCAGATAAGGAATTGAAACCGTTGCACGTTGCTGCGTGGGATTTCGTTTAAGTCCGTCGCTCCTGGGGGCGGGGTGGGGGGGGCAGGAGTACCTACTCTTAACGGCCCCCGCTCTTGTATCTCTGGGGAGGCTGGATGCTGAGGAAGGAAGGGCTGTGGCGCCATCCTCTTTAACGGACGGTTGACTTTCCCACGAAAGCGCTCTGATCACCGACGGCGAGGAAGCCTAGTGGCTCACTTCCCGCTCGACTAGGGCGGGTGATTAAAACGAGTGAGGGAACCCTATCGGGGGCGTTTAAAGAGAGACGCGAGGAGACCTTCATTTGTTCGCTCGACGATAGCGAATGTGTCCAACGCTCCACAAACTGGGATATCTCTCTTGGCAACTTTAATGTTTATTTGTAATAGTTTGGAAATAATTACACCTTGTAATATTCCACAGAAAGTTTTATTTCTTCCTAGAATATTATTAGCGGAATATTACAAAGTGAAATTATTTCTAAACTATCACAATTTGGTCCCACTAAATTAAGGCTGAACATTATATAATATATATATATATATATATATATATATATATATATATATATATATATATATATATATATATATATATAACTTCTAGGAGAATCACTCGGGTGATAAATATACAATATGCCAAGAGGGTGGCCGATAAAAATATATAAACGGAAAAAAGAACACTCACAATTTAAAACTTCCGATATTTCGGTGAAGATATTAGCTCCACCTTTCTCTCCACCTTTCTCCACCCTTCCTACTCCCCCTACTTCCTACTCCGCTCTGTTCCCAAAGGGAACAGAGCGGACTCATCATTCTTCTACCGCTGACGATGGCGTCCTGACCGCCGAAACGTACAAGTTTTCTTTTGTGAGTGTCCTTTTTGCGTGTTTCTGTGTTTGTTTAGGGTATCACTGTTTTATTTATATATATATATATATATATATATATATATATATATATATATATATATATATATATATATATATATATATATATGGTGCATTTTTGACGTACCCCCAGTGGCGCTACCGAAACGTGATAAAATTTTTTATGTGCGTTATACTTGTGCTTAAGTGCCTAAAGTGGAAATTGATAGTGGACATGGTTATGAATAAACATATCTTAAATGTTTACTGCATGCTTGAAAATATCCTCAAAAGTACGATACTTCCACACCACTATTTCCTTTCATACCGCTACTTGGTTGTATCTCCAATTAATCTAATGCTACTAGTACTGCAACGAGAGTGATTTAATGCGAAGAAGGAAAAATAACTTACCTAATGCAGCTGAGACAGATCAGTTATGAAGAGAAGTGGTATGCTGGTAACTGCTGGATGTAAAAAATCACCAAATAAAGTTATTAGATGATACGATTCTCTTTAAATACACGCACGTTTTAAGGTAGTTTGAGAGAAAAATCACTCCACCTAGAATTTGATGAATTTGGCCTCATTTTAAAGAAACAACTCTCATCTTTCCAATTATATCAAAATATCAACCCCTTGTCGAACTACTTTTCGAGCAATTTGCCTAATAGTATAAGCTGTTTTACATGGGATAGGTTACGGCTGTGCGCTCCAGAGGGAGATTATTTAAAAAATTAAGAACTTCTAGCACCTAGATTTCGTCAAAAAACTAACGGTGCGTAGATTGCATGTTTTTTCAACTATTATTATAAAAAATAATCTATTAATCACCACTGTAATGTTTACAGAATCGCAAAAAAAAACCTGCTGTTTTGAAGGGATTTCAGCCGTATGACGGGAAATAATGAGTCAAGTTAGAGACTTAAATAGCTTTGTGTATTTAATTACTGAGAATTTCTGTCATGTATAACTATATCTTTGCGCCGTTAATATTAAAATATTTATTTCAAACTTCTTACAGACGCTGAAATAAAAAAATAAAATTTTTTAATGGTCTCCATTATGACTAGGGATCTATCTCGCTCATACCACATTAACCACAGCGAGGATGATGACTCACGCGAGCTTGGGTCGACCCAAGGACGGACTACCTGAGATGTGCCCCCGCTAAACTACCAGTAACCACCACATTAATATTACAGACGAATAACTCTGTGCACTGAGGTAATGAGAGTGAAGTCACAACAGTCGCAAGGCGTGAACGTGTGCCAAGGGATGGGAGCCACCCTGAGAGGCAGATATCAGCAACAAAGTAGATACTGTTAAGTGTATTCCTCAGTGAGCCACGACCACGGCTGTTCCCCATCGCGTGGGTGTTTTGTTTTTGTTGCTGCTTGGGAAGTATTAATTAACTGGGAATCATTGAGAGGTTTAATTAAGAATAAGCTGACTGGGTTTAATTAAGATAGGAGTGTCCGGCCGCCAGTGAAGAGCTTCAGGCTCTGATTGTTGTGGGAGATATTAACCCTGGACTACTAAAGATTACCAGAATGAGAGCTAGTTAAGATAAAAGAGTGTCATCGCATATGAGGCGTTGCAGATGTAGGATCTTTGAAGGTCACCATTGGTGATCAATCAGATTAATACAAGGGTGTCACAATGGGGACGCCAAGCCATGGTTCGTGGGAGCTGCCAAAGCATAGACTCGAGTTGCTAAGAAACTGAACGAGTAAGACGTAGCTGGTAACGAAGCGGATATAATTGCGCGTATGTTTGTGCATCTCTAGAATCATGAACCTTACAATGAGGACGGAAATCTTGGTGCGCCTCCGATCGCCATTTGCTCAAATTACGGGTCGCCAGTTGTTGCGAGGGAGGCCTCGGTAAATGTGAGTTTTCGTCCCGCCAGCGTTTTCGTAATTTCACTCACTTTTAACAGAGATATCGGAACCAAATTCACCTCACTTATTATGCAAACCTTGCGCATTTGTAATATACTTTCAACACAACAATGCATCATTTACTCTAGGAATGGGAAACTTTCAAACCTGAGAAGTGCGATTTTTCCTCTCCGCCATCTTGTGAAAAAATGCCGTTTCCTCTTATCCACTGTACGTGGCGCAGCGATCGAGCAGTTGCTTCTCTAGCATATACAGACCTCTCCTACACAGTTTCTTCCCTCCTTCCACTCAAACTCTCAGAGTAAATATATGAAGAGCGCTTATTGTAGCTGCGCAGTAGCCGGAAAATGAGGACAACATTGAAACCACGTGACTTCGGGGAAAATTGCGGGAATTTTGAATACGCGAATCCGTAATAACTCATTTTTTGACAAATTTCCACGTACGACTGTGCAGGCTATTTTAAATTATTACGTCAAGCCACTACTACGACAACTATAGTATTATTAGAATACTTATCGAAGAACATTTTTTCCCAGGTGGACTTAAATATTAGTGATGAAGTCGACGTACGATTGGGCAACTCGTGCACTTAGAAAGACTAAATGAATACGCAGTGAAAATTAAAACTGCGAATTATGGTTACTAATAACAAAATAAGGGAGATCAAAAACATCACCACGGTCTTAAGAATCTGGATTAGTATAAAGGAGGTAAGCCTAACAGAAAATCCAAGGCATTAAACATTGGACAAAACATCAACCCTAATCTGAAAATATCACACTCAAGTTATAGCATTCAGCCATTAAGGACCCCAGCCATTAAGGACCCCTATCCTTACTCTGAGCTCAAACGCACCCCGTAACAGCCATTTAACACAATCATTTGAAGACTAGAAATTCTTGGCCTCCCACGCGGTTGCAGCCCCTCTAGTTGGAACTTGATTTCTTTCGCGGCCGTTGATAACACGATCGAAGTAGGAGATAAACGTCCTCTTATAAGGTTCTTGTCTAGAATAAACGCCTTTGCTAAGACTTGTCGTTCCCTTAGTTGATCCTCGACGGACCCTCTAGGTGAGCGCCAACAATACTTTATCTGCCACAACGTATGAATTTCCTAGATAGCAGCAAAGCGGGCACTTTATCTGCCAGCAAATACGAACTGCTCACTCAGACTCATCAGCAACAAATCGGCCACCACATCTATTCTCCTTGTGTGTTAGCTCGAAGCCCAGCAGCAACTAACCCACAAATGTTCCGATAATTGCCTATTTGGAACCTCACAGAATAGCAGCATCTCGAAATCACATAATAACACATCTCTCGCAAGTAGATCGGACGGAATCCGATACGAGCGATGAAAACAATAGCGAATTTAACACTGATATCGCTTTGTAGCGAATAACTATTCAGTTATCTACTGAATAAAAATATTTCCACGGACACGAATGGACGTTTCGTAGCTCAAATAGACAATTATGTTGGGAAACCAAAGGGAAAAATGCACGTGAGTGTAGAGGGGAAAGTCATATACGTAGGCAGCATTTCTTTTCACGATGATCTTTTAGACGCTGAACGGAGCGGCAGATAATAGCGAGGAGTGCCGTTCTCAAAACGTGGAGTGCGTATTACAAATGGTGATTAGAAAATTCCCACATTTCGCTCGTAAAAATGTATTGTCCAAATGTATGCGTGTTATAATCGGAAAATTAAGGCACAAAAGAGAGTTGACTTGCAATGGCTGGAGGGTTGGGTGGGTGACGAGTGGAGGTGAACAGCTGATTCTGCGTCTGCAAAAATCTACGCGGCCTGCTTCGCCTTGCCCTCTTCTCTTGTTCTGCTCGTCGGGTCCTTATGTCATTGCTGTACGCTGGGCCTAGAAACTTCCGAAGTCGGTGTTTATGCTTTGTTCCTTTTTTCTCGTCAATTCATTTGTAACCAAATTTACGATGCAGTTCAATAGGCAGCTCAGACAACCAATTATTCATCCAAACCAAGGCTTTTATGAGTCTGGTAAAAACAGGAAAAACTAAAATTTGGGGGCCTTTGATGAAAGCGGGGCCTGGGGCGAACGGCCCCCAACCACCCCCCCTCCTCACTACGCCTCTGAGCCTAGGTATGCATAGGAAAATATTTTAATCGTACATCCTAGCTTTAATATTATCCTGTAACCATCCCTTCCCAATTCAGAAGAGTTGCTACTCTCCTCTTATTTCTAATCCATACGCAGTAAGATTCTTTGAAGTCGTCAGACTAATTTTCGAATCTGTTTTGGAGGCTATTCCCTAGGCTGCGCTCGCAACAAATATCTTAGGACGTATTTTATGAGTTACAATCTCTTATAAAATACCACAAAAAAATATACGCAAAATATCGGGGGGTGCAGTGAAAAACAATAGAAGGTTTCGTGTGACTTATAAACCGCGAGTGAACATTAATAACCTGTTCTTAAATTGCAAAGATACTTTTGACCAAAAGACTACAAAAATGTATATACAGCATCAAGTGCAGTGACTGTGACGGAGTGTACATTAGACAGACTTGCATGAATGTTAACCCCCGGATAAAAGAACACTTTAAAGCTGTTATTGTGACAGCTAAATCAACTTTGCAATACATTCTGACCACAGAAGTAGTTTTAATGCCAATTTTAATGTCATTGTAACAGCAGACGAGAGTCAAACGTGCGAGAACAACTATAAATCCTAAAGGGGATTTTTGACCCAGGAGTCACTTTGATTAACGAATTTCTATCGCCCAAATGCAATTACCTAGCTAAATAAACTGATAACTCGTTTCCATATTTTGATATCATTAATCACATGTACTGCTATACGGGTATTTTAATAGTTACTGCTATGTATTAAAATACGCATTGTTACAACATAAAAATCTGTTTGTCATTGATTTAAATCGCTTGTAGTTCAAGTAAATAAGGTATAAGTTGTAATACTAAGTAATTGCTTTTATATTTTAACTACAATTATATAATATGCTTGCAAACACACACTTTCTCATTCCCTTTATTTTTATAATATGTTATATCTTTGTAATATCGAGGCCAACATTTACGTTTTGTACGCTATTGTTAATCCTAGGTTATAACACTCAAAACACACTTATACACTAGGTTTTCGTTTGTCAATTATAATAATGTGCTGTACAAAACACACTTTTCGTTTCCCTTCATAAAATATGCTTTCATCTCTGAGGAATTGAGACCAATATTTGCACGTTTTGTATTTTGTTAACTATTGTATTCGATATCTCGCACGAGATTTTACGGCTTACGGGTTTCAATGGAGATTTAGCAGCCTTGAGAAAATTATTACGGTCAACGTCTTACGACTTAAGACTTACGTCTTACCTCCATTGTGGAACGGCATTAATCCTATGATTTAAGGTCTAAAACCAAAAATCTCTCAGAAAACGTCAAGTTAACGAAATACTACGTCATCTTGCTGTTGTTAATTAACCAGGCATTATAAAATTGGGACTTAGAGATCGCTTTGGTCAAAACATTAGTTCCCTTAACCCTGACTATCGGCGCGTGTGAACTGAAATGCATTTCCATTGTTTCTCTTCCCGGCATGCATTCGAGCGCACTCTTCCTTTTTGTTTCCAGTGGTCATTTCACCAGGGCAAGCTTTCACTTCGCCTTGCCTCCGAAAAAAAACTCGGACTTCATTCAATTTTATTAACTCTTTTGAATGTCTCCACAACATGTTCAAAACATTTTAATATCCAACGAAAAAACGTGCGGGGTTACTTTTTTTTTCTTTATTGGCCCTTTAGGAAATGTGAAGCCATCAAGCGTTGTCTTTTATATTTATCGCAGGGCCTTTAATTAATCAATCCATGGTAAAACCCATGAATTGAATGGAGAGAAATTTGATTGATAGCAAATTGTTTTTTTTTTGCAGCGGCGCATTAAGTGAAAACTAAAGAATAAATTTGAATAGGTCGTAAAAAATTACGAAAGGCGCACATAAGAGCGTTGACTAAGTGCAGTTTCCAACATTTTAAATATTGCCGCAGAATAACAGAATTACAAGAAGAATAAAAATGTTCTCAAATTATGTTAACTTTGCACGTGCGGCATTTGGATTGTAGTTCCTACTCCCAATGACTAATAAACAATATTGGTTTTACTGCACCCCTAACTAGTGAACAGTTTAGATGGTGACCAGCTTTTTGACCTCGCAATCGAGCAGCAAGCCCTAGGACGTGAGTGAAAGCAACCGGCAAGGCCTAAAGGAGGTTCCGTCGCGACTGTGTGAGTCAAAACAAATACTAAATTCAACATTTTTTATATTTTGTCCAAAAAATCCTGCTTTCACTGATGAAATGCGTTACCTATAGAAACCCAAAAGTAAAGTAGAAAATATGCAGATTATTATTCCACGAATGTATTTTCAATGAGCACTTTTATCCAGCCATAGGAGCCGACTGCGGCGTCATTTCCTACGAGTTACCGCATTTTGACTTCAATTACGGCAGTAATTTCCTAATAACTAAAAAAAATAATGTGGTAAGATGCCTGTATTTTATTTTTATTCAATATTTCTGGATTATTTCCCTCTTATAAACAGTTTTCCGCAAAAATGGCATTTATATTTTATGGAAAAATACAATACTATTTTTCCCCGTGTTTCTCCCATCCCATTGAACACCCATTTGTAATTTCAAGTTCAATTATAGAATAAAAAAGCTTGGAAAGGTTTTATTTTGTTTTTCATGTCAGATAGAGGACAACTTTTTCTACAAGTAGACAAAATATGAATAAAATGACATTTAAGTCATTTTACGGTGGAACCACATTGACCTTGTCCTTCCGGTCTTCCTGGCTCGTATTTTTGCCAGAACTCCGCTTTCTCTTTGACAGAGTAGCAGATTTTCCTTTTTGTCAAATGGTACTCGACTTTGAATAATATTAGGATCGCAATCACTCCATAAATTGGCTAAAAACATAATTTTTTTAAACCTGAGTTCGCTGGTCAGATTTGCAAATGTTCGTGGCAGTGATTGAAAGTTATGACTGGATCCAGCAACCAGTAGTAGGTACAAAAATAGTACACCGTTGAGTTGCGTTGCGTGGGGTTACCGTGGTGCTATCTGGTTGATGGGAAGAGTGAAAACTTTAACTTCTCCTCAACGTCACCGAGGCACAGTGGGCTGAAATCTAAAAAAGCTATGGTCACGACCTAAAAACAGTTTTGTTTTCAGTCCGTAAGTTAAAACTTTGCACTGTCATCAAACATAGATTGGTGCATATGATGCTGCATGCCGTTTTTCATAATTCATACGTGTTGATAACATACACTGGCTTAAAGTTGGACAAATTTCGCAAAAATCGCCCGCCTTACTTTTTTCCCAAAATCACCGAATTCAAGCTATTTTCTGAACCTTTTGTAGTAATGATATGGAATAAAAACTAAAATTATTTTGTTTTTGCGGTTCTTCGCCATGGGATGAATCATTTGACTTGACCTCGGATCGAACCCGGATCTCCCAATTGCACATAAATATGGAATTATTGCGCGATAGCCATTTAAGGTGGATAATTTTTCGCAAACAAAACAGACTCTCCTTTCGTGCGTCAATACGCCATCTACTAGATTTAACACGTCATTTTTCCCGCTAACTATAGGAAACCACAATAGCTGCCAATGAGGCTCTTTAACTTAGTTTGTCAATATGTAGTGTAGCCAGTTAGTTCACCTACTCCCTAATACTTGTAATGCTTATCTGCTATCTAGGGCCCGATTCTGATCTTCCACCAGTCAATGACTGGTGGAAAGTTCCACCATTCGTTCATTGAACGACTCTCGATCCGTTAAATGAACGGCTCAATGACCCCCTCTGGAGAGCCGAACGTCACAAACTTATGCCAATTTCCAACTTACCTCGAAACCGCGAACAAAACAATGTCTACCTTCCGTACGCTTACTTCCGCCGGAAAGTTTCCACCACGACACTAGCGCTGTTCCACCAAGTGGATGACGGGTGGAAGGGAATGTTGACTTTCGACCAGTCATTGAACGATGTAGTGAACGATTCTCTGGTGGAAGGTGGAACATGATGACGTAGTGTCGGAAAGTCATGACGTTTTGGTGGAAACTAATGACGTTTTGGTGGAAAAGTTGAACATCGGGAAAGCATCAGAATCAGGGTCCTAGTGCTCACCGAACGTCGTGCATGCTTTCCGTATAATTCTTGTATCTCTGTCCATTTATGTAGTCGACAAAAAATACATAAATACTAGCGGTGCCTCTAAAATTGGTAACATATGTATAGTGTGGTGGATGCTTGTGAGGCTTCGCATCGTGACAAGCATTAACGATTTATGCTAATATATCAATAGTAGTGGTTACACTAATTTTAATAGGGTATAGTATAATGCATGTTGGTGAATACTCACCCCCTGCCACACACCCTTGAGGTGGCCTGCAGGGTATTTTGTAGATGTAGATACTCTCTCCTCTTTAATGAATGTGAAACACCAATGTATTGAACTTGCAGTTGAAGTAATTAAATTATTCTGCAGTAGCTGTACTTTCCACTTATATTTAATGTATACAATATTACACCACACGTGTTTCAATGCTTAGGGCGTCATCATCTCTAGTAGTGAACTGGATACGCGACTTTCTGAGTGATAGTAGGCAAAAAGTAGTTCTTGACGGACGGTGTAGTAGGGGTGCATTTCGCACTCGTCCGGCCACACCATGAATATGCAGCGAGCATATGGGATCCGGTGCAGAAAGACTTAATTAAATAACTTAATAAAATACTAAGGAAAGCTGCACGATTCGTCAAAAACTGCTACGGGCGTACAGACAGCGTTACACAGATGTTAAACGAATTAGGCTGGAAGTCGATAGAGACTCGGAGGCTGCGCGCTAGGCTTAGATTCCTTGAATAATTAAGAATAGATATCTTTAAGAGCTACACGGAGAACATCATATTAGAACCCCACTATATCTCCAGGTCCGACAGAAACGATAAATTAAGAGAGATATTTTGCCGAACGGATAGGTATGGGAATTCGTTTTTCCCCCGAACAATAAGGAACTTTAATATATGCTAGGCGTAATTTCATTAGAGCGTTTCCTTTTTATATGTAAACGGCTGGTGTCCTAACACCCCCCGCCACACGCCTATTGAGGCGGCTTGCGGGGTAGTATGTAGATGTAGATCACGTATACTACCTATATAGATACCTACCTATGCATGATGATGACGCCCTAAGCGATGAAACACGTGTGGTGTAATATTGTTCACATTAAATATAAGTGGAAAGTACAGCTACTGCAGTTTAATTTAATTACCGAAATGTTGTTTCACCACGTAACGCCAGAGAGAGTAGAATTAGCAGTTGAAGTTGGAATTCTACTTGGAGGCTCTCCAAGTATATGCGAGAGTGTATGCGTTTCCGTGCGTGCCAGCGATCCTCTTTCCCGCACAATGTTCCGGACGCAGCTGTGTGTTAAGTGTGTGTGTGTTCCGCGCGGAGGAGTAGGAAGCCCTTCTTTTCACCCCCCTCCTCCTCCCACCTCCCCACCCTCCCCTCCCCCTCCCCTAAACTTCCCCACCCTCCCCCACCGTCAAGACAGAAATCATCATCACGCGTGAATTGGACTGGAATAAGAGGAGGGGAGGCTTTGAAACGAGTCGTGGGCATGGTCGGTGTGCATGCGCCCGCACCACTCTTGGTGATATGCGAGGGGACGTCCGTCGCCGCGGGCAACGGAGCCAACCGACGCCAACGGCGGCGCGTGGAAGGAGCAACGGAACGCGGCCCTGAAGGGGTATAGTAAAGGGGTATTAGTCGGGAGGATTCCCATGAGGGAATTCAAATATCCTCCTCGACGGGTTTTCCTCTTTTGAGACATTTGTGCGTCGATATATGGTGAACCGTGCTCGAGGCGGTGATGGCGGTGATAATTCGCCGAAAGCGGAAATGCTGGACAGCTGTTTATCACTGTTTTGCGACGATAGGGGTAGGAGCGACAGTGCGGCGTAAGGGGTCTTTCGCGCCACACAGGGGTACATGCCCGGTTTGAAAATAATTAATTGGTTGGTTGGTAGGTATTGATTAATTTTTATGGAAAGTGGTTTTTTTCTAAAATATCCCCAATTAAATTATATTTTTTAAATTATCCCATAGTTTGCTCAAATAAAAATCTTCACATACTCACAATTCAATAAATACAACAAATGTATCAAACACTAATATAGACCAATATCGGGGAATGATTTATATAATCAGAGCAAATTACCGAGGTATTCAAAAAAACAATTTATAAAATAGCACATAAAAACCATAAAACGCAGCATAAACTCGTATATTCAAAACTTAAGTCAGATACCCCTATACAGCTAAGAAGCAATATAATTTATTCTATTCCATGTAAAGACTGTGACAGTAGCTATATAGGCCAAACATCTCAATATTTAAAAAATAGGATCTCGCAACATAAAGCATCAATTAAGACTAAAGTTCAACTTGGTGCATTTAGCAAATCATGCAATTACAAATAGTCACTCATTTAATTTCGAAGAAACCAAAATTTTAGACTCGGAACCAAAATTATGAAAAAGATTATTCAAGGAAATGTACCATACATCCAGAAATTAAAAAAGTTGCAATAAAAGAACAGACATTACTTATCTAAGGAAAATTTATCATAATTCAATAAATGACACATAACTTTTCAACAAAGAAATATATCCAAGCAACCAAATTTGTAAATAAATAAAAACAGCACCAAACTTTAAAGGTAACAATCTTGAATGTCTATGTCTATGTATTTTTATATTTAATGTCTGTAAATTTACAATTATGTAACCAAAACAGAACTGTCAATCATTTAACATCATACATCATTGTTTATAGCCCAGAAGATGGATGAATATACATCCGAAACGTCGACAAAAGTTTAAAAATAAAAAATCATTTGACCTATACTCATGAAATTTGCACCATGTATAAAAAAAGAAGCCAAGAATAAATACCATTCTTCTAATTTATAATATTCTGCACAGTTTAATTTATCAATACCGTAGAGTTTTTACTATTAATTATAATAAGACTGACGAAATATTTCTCAATAAAAAATAAATGTGCAACCATTATTAAAAAAACATTTGATGTAAAATAAATATATTCTAAGCCAATCCAACTCACTTTGAAAAGCATTTCCCGAGGAAAGAAACATTCTGGGGAAATTATTCCCTAGAGGTGTATTTTCTAGGGAAAGCGGGGGTTGAATTTACTAGGGAATATTCCGAGTGGGAGGTGTTGTTAAGGTGGTTTTGAGTGAGATGGTTCCCTAGTCATAATGGAGACCATATTCAAATTTTATTTTTTGATTTAGTGTCTGTAAGAAGCAGGAAATAAATATTGTAATATTTATGTGCGCAAATATATAGTTATATATGCCCAAATATCTCAGTAATTAAATAAATAAGGCTACATTAGTTTCTATCTTGACTCATTTTTTCCCGCCGAACGGCTGAAAACCCTTCAAAACCGCTGGTTTTTTTGCGATTCTGTAAAAGTTACTGTGGTGAGTAATAGATTAGTTTTTATAAATAGTTGAGAAAACATGCAAACTACACAACTACACACGAAATCTAGGTGTTATAAATTCCTATTTCCTTCAATATTCTCCCTCTGGAGCGCTCAGCCATAATCTATCCCATGTAAAACAGCTTATATTTACAGACAAATTGCTCGAAAAGTAGTTCGGCAAAGGGGTTGATATTTTTATATCATTGGAAAGATGAGAGTTGTTTCTTTAAAATGAGGCCAAATTCATCAAATCCTAGGTGAAGTGATTTTTCGCTCCAACTACCATAAGCCTTCAACATTAAGAAGGTTCCTGGGAGTGGATAACGTGGGTGGAGGGAAAACCCTGGAGCCTGCATTTGACTGAATGTTCTCCCCTGATGAGGAGGAGGATTTCTTGGTTGGCGGGGGCAACGACTGACGGAATACTGCCGCCTTGTGCCGTGCTCTGCTCCCGGAATTCGAGCGGGATAGACGATGTCCCGTAGAAATTTCTGTTCCGGGGATTTCGACTGGAGCCAACACCCGAAGGAGCGAAGATGTATTGAGTTGTCTACCCCTTCATCTTGTTTCATCGATCTCCAAGAATTCACTTGATTTCCCATTCATTTTTGAACTTTCACTTACCTTGTGCAAGGCCTCTCTTGGAGATATTAATGCGGGCGTCATTATAATGTATTGTGTACTGTACGCATTAAGTATCCCGCCAACGTGCGTGTTATAATCTTCTACTGTTGTCTCACATAATTTCTCAACTTCCTGTTCCTCTCTTTCTTACCGTGGCTTCTGGTTCCAGTTGTTCGTTGTTGTGGCCGTGTATTCTTGCTTACTCTGTTGTTTGTTCTTCATTTGATTGCCTTCATTCCGTGGTAGTATTTCGCTGCCTTCATGCAATGTATTATATATTCATTTTATTTTTATCTACGTTAGTCCGCATTGTTGTTTCAAAGCAGACATGGTTTTTTATTATTATTAAAGCCAATTCCCCTATCTTTTTATCCTGGGTTATTTTGTTACTCTTAGTTGTGTCTGATTGTGAATCGGAAAGATAACCTTTTACATTTCTGCACTTTTGAATAATTTCTGTATTATCACATATATGATTTAAATTTGACCCAATGGGACTTTAGTTCGTACAGCATCTCTAAAATAAAAAAAGACGCAGAAGCTCTGAAGTGATATTTTGATCTACATCTACGAAGTACCGTGCAAGCCACCACTAGGGTGTGTGGCACGGGGTGATTCCACACCAGGCATGCAGCACTCGTCCTAGCACCTCGCACGTCAGAACCTCGCACGCTCCCCCTGACGCTAGGAGCAGACACCAAAAAGCAGTGAGGAGAACAGTTGCGCAGTCAAACCATAATCTGGGAGAGTGATACGTAAATAAACATGCAAACATGCAGAACAATGCTATACACACATATAGTGGTTAATATTACTATTACTGTTAATCTATGAATGCTACGAGATGCTACTTCATGCAGAGAACAAAATAAAATAATGCCGGACAAATCGACCGGTGTGAAGTGTTAGCAATGATGTGGTGTTATTAAACACAAGTACAAAATTCTACTCTACCTATTGAGGGTGGGAGTTTCATATGATTGATCTATCGCAACTATTATGATCCCTTATTGTGCGTGGGAAAAATGACATTTTGAATCTATCGGTTCGGCAGTCAATTTCCTTTATTTTATTCCTGTGATCATTCTACCGTAGTACGTTGGCTCTAGCAATATATGTTGAAAGTCTGGCAAAATCATTTTTGCTTCAAGCTTGCGGAAAAGATTTAACCTGTAATTCTTCCTTCGATCATTTAGAGATTCCTACCCTAATTCCTTCAACAATTCGGTAACACCGCTACGTTTATCGTAACGACTTTTCAATAATCTTTCAGATGAGAGAGATTGTCTCTTTACCATTGGACTGAATGTTTGCATGTTCATTTACGTATCACTCTCCCAGTTTCTGTTTTGGCTGCGCACTGTTCTCCTGACTGCTATTTGGTGGCTGTGCCTAGCGGCCGGGGAAACGTGAGATGTCTGGATTTGAACTGCGACTAGTGCTGCATGCCTGATGTGGAATCACCCCGTGCCACACACCCTAGTGCACTGGCTTGCACGGTACTTCGTAGATGTAGATGTAGATCAGAGACTCTGACGTCACGTTTAGTAAATTACGATACTTTTTCTGAGTAGCCGTAAAGATTATACCGCGAGCTATTCGCGGTAAAGCATTTTCGGTGTAACCCGCATATGCACGTTATTGCGGTAATTTCACGAAGGACAGATCATCCGCCAGAACCGAGACTCGAACCCAGATGTCACGGTTATCACTCCAAGTGCTCCAGCTATGTTTAGGACGCCTCGGTAACTGAAAGTTGTTGAAGCACTCCGAGTGCTTTAGAAAGGACCAGCTAGTCGTGATATCTGCGAAATATATTTTTGAAGCGAAATTACGATTATAAATTCCCATCGCTGTTTCCTCGTGAAATTCGAAAATTTCTGATTCTTCTCCGACAACGATTTGCCTCGTTGGAGCACGACTAGGCACGACCGCTGAAATCAAAGGGAGCAAATTCGGGTGTGGACGTGGCGGGGTTTGGCCCCCGTTGAAAATGAACATGGACTACCCTGTGGGGTGCCGGAGTTCCCTTTGTTCTGCTCCTGACGTCGTGAATACTATATAGTCCATATCTCACGTGGAAAAGACCCCTCCCTCTTGCTCCTGGGGTAACACGACTGACTTCCTCCCGTTCCACTCCCCTCCCCTCCACCCCCCCCCCTCGCCCCCTCCTCCTGCTCCCTACCCATAATGATCCTGCGCTGTGTTTCCGCCTCCCTTGCCTCCAGGAACGGGAAAAAAAATATTTTTGTGGAGAGTCGTACCCTGAAAAGTACTCCGGAAAAATCCTTCATACTTTCAAAACTCTCATCCATGAATACTGACATGCCCGAGAGGATACCTTTCCTCGTCGGGAAAAAGGCGCAGGCAAAAGATCTCGGTGTCAAGACTGGAATACTGGCTTTGTTTCGATAATGGAGTGTTTGCATAATTTTTTTTTAAATAAAAAATCTCTTTAATGTGTAGAGGAATGAAAATGGATGAAGAAAAACACAGGCTTAAATGCAGTAAAATGCTTATTTATATCATAATATTAAAAATAAAATCGCTATAATACCGAAGATGTTAGCAGAAGGAGAAACGACCTGCGTCCTGCGAAGCCGGCGGGGTAACGTCCTCGTCTGCTAATCCGAGGGTCGTGGGTTCGAGTCCCGCCTGGGTCGTTTTTTTAGCATACCCAGGGCATGGGTGTTTCTGTCAAGTTCTGGTGGTTCGGCCGATTAGAAACCTGCTAACAAACCAATGGCTTATCAGGATCGCACTGGGCATATATGGGCCACCAGAATAGTCCGAGAGATTTAAAAAAATTTAAAAAAATTGTTGATTGGTATGTGACGTCATCTGCACGTAGTCGTCCATGTGAGCGTTTAGTTGTGAGGGTTGTTGAATGAAAGGGCTGCCAACAGAAAGGATTGAGAATTTAAATCGATAGGCATCCTGTATTATAGCTGCATATTAAGATGTCTTTAGAATTAAATTTTCAAACAGCCGACTCAAATAACCTACCGAAAGAATATATATGCATGGTGACTGAGTTTTTGAAGACCAAATACTGCTACCATTTCTCGGAAGTGAGAGGAACTAAGGCACACCTCCGTGTAATTGTAATTTCCCGTGATACATCCTTCACATCCGTCACTTCATGCATTGCTTCGCATTAAAAACATTAGGCCTAGACCAACGAAATCATCCTCTTTTACGATTTCTTTGTCATTCACTTAATTTTAAAATTATTCTTTCAACTAATCTTGCCAAAAACGACTACTTTGGTTTTGGACGCATTATACCTTAAAATCCATTCTCACTGTTGCTTCGATGAAATCCAGGAGCTTCTGTAACCCTTGGGGACTCATAGTATAACATCGGCGTTCAGTAAAACTCGCAAATTCACATCTCCAACCATCGCACCATACTTTCCTTAAATGAAAACCCATTCCCCGCCCCTCTCTTCCCCTCCCCTCTTTTCCTTTCTCCCTCCCCTCCTTTCTGTTTTATATATTGGAGAGGGTTCCTGCGATGACCTTTCACCTGATGATGATGACGATGATGCTTACGCATCGAAACCCGGGTCGTGATTTTCTAATCTTTGTGGTTTTGTATAAGTTACCTTTAAATCTATAGAAGGGAAGTCCTTGTCACTCACTCACTGACTCAGGAACGCTGTAAGATGGAGCCACAGTCACATGAATTTTAAAATGCCGTTGTTAGATGTTGCCACAGTCACTTAAATTTTAAAATGCCGTTACTAGATGGAGCCACAGGCACTCAACTTTTAAAATGTCGTTGTTAGATGGAGCCACAGTCACTTGAGTTTTAAAATGCCGTTACTAGATGGAGCCAATCACTCAACTTTTTAAAATGTCGTTGTTAGATGGAGCCACAGTCACTTGAGTTTTAAAATGCCGTTACTAGATGGAGCCAATCACTCAACTTTTTAAAATGTCGTTGTTAGATGGAGCCACAGGCACTTGAGTTTTAAAATGCCGTTGTTAGATGGAGCCACAGTCACTTAAATTCTAAAATGCCGTTCATAGATGGAGCCACAATCACTTAAGTTTTATTATGTCGTTGTTAGATAGAGCCACAGTCACTCACATTTTAAAATGCTGTTATTAGATGGAATCACAGTCTCTTAAGTTTTAAAATTCCGATATTAGATGGAGCCACAGTCACTTAAATTTTAAAATGTCTTCATTCAACTGGTTTCAATATATTTCATAACAGGGAGATTCATTTCTTATTTGGCTTCGTCTGAGACAACGCTCCCTTTCATCTAGCGACGACGTCAATTTCCAGTAATTCCGGCATAATAAGGGATTACAATCAACAAGTCGCAGGGGTCAGTCGTTTGAATCCACGTTTGACTCCAACTCGTAAAACAGCAGTATTCTCTCACACGGACAACTTTACATACGTTTCTCTCTTTCTCTCTCGCAAATATACGGAAAGATTGTAATTTTTTTAGTGCTGGGAATAAACTCACGATATCAAGCGTCATTTAATTTCAATATCTTCCTTGAATACTAAGAGGGCACCACGGGTGCCTTTCAAAAACCTTGTTCTCTTATAATGGAACACCACTAAGTTAAACAAAAACTTGTTTTAATTGACATGTTCACCACATGCATCTTTCACGCGTATGCCCAAATAAAAGGTTGAAAAGCCACGGTGAAATTACACAGCCGTCATCATCCACTCTCTGTTTTATTTCAAACTATTCATTAAAAAGTACTCCATAGTTTTTTTCCGTTTTGGAGATTTAAATTTTTAAAGCGTTTTGAGACAAAATTCACCTCAACTAAAATTTGATAAATTTGACCTCATTTAAAAGAAAAAACCTTCATCTTTCCAATTATACCAAAATATTAACCCATTGCCGAACTACTTTCAGAGAAATGTGCCTAAAACTACGAGCTGTTTTACATGGGAATGATTACGGCAAGAGAATTTTGAAAAACATTAGGAATTTATAGCACCTAGATTTCATCAAACAACTAACGGTGTTTAGTTTGTATATTTTCTCAACTATTTATAAAAATTAATCTATTACTGACCGCAGTAAAATTTACGGAATCGCAAAAAAACCTATTGTGAAGGTAATTTCACCATACGGTGTGATAAAATGAGTCAAGTTAGAGACTTATGTGGATATATTTATTTAATTGCTGAGAATTTTTGTCATGTATAACTATATTTTTGCACCATTAATATTACAATATTTATTTAATACTTCTTACAGATGCTGAAATTAAAATATAAAATTCGAATATGGTCTCCAATGTGATTAGGGAAATATCTCGCTCCAACTACCTTAACCTTCGTTCCGAGACTCGGATTTCAAAATAGAATCGTGCGAATACTAGAACCCTCACTGTAATAAACGGATCATCAACTTCGTTTTTCCTCTCGTTTCCCAATTCAAGGAAAAACGACGGAGATCCCCGTCATCCGCCGTCACGGGGATCCCAGGTATACCAGGATACCGCAGCGAGGCCCATAACCGCCGCGCCGTGTCCGTGCATAGCGACGGGACCTGCTCTCAAGTTCCTCCGATCCAAACAGTTCAGATCTGGGTGTTTCAAGGAGTTAGTTAAGATTTTCTTCTTTTTGCAATGAACGTATCTTCTTCTGGGCGATCTCTACGTCTAGCTACGGCTTTTACATCCATTTTACGGCCATCTCTAGTGATCTTAGTTCCTAGAAAAGTGAAGGTCATATGAAATTTCCACCCTCAACAAGTAGAGTAGAATTTTAACTTGTGCTTAATAACACAACATCATTACTAACACTTCTCACCGGTCGATTACTCCGGCATCATTTTATTTTGTTCTTTGCATGAAGTAGCATCTCGTAGCATTAATAAATTAATAGTTTTAGTAATATTAACCGCTAGATGTGTGTATAGCATTGTTCTACATGTTTGCATGTTCATTTACGTATCACTCTCCCAGTTTCCGGTTGGACTGCGCACTGTTCTCCTGACTGCTTTTTGGTGTCTGCTCCTAGCGCCAGGGGGAGCGTGCGAGGTTCTGATTTGTGCTGGGACGAGTGCTGCATGCCTGGTGTGGAATCACCCCGTGCCACACACCCTATAGTGGTGGCTTGCACGGTACTTCGTAGATGTAGATGACGTTCAGAACGGTCCTTACCCCCGTCGATTTACATTTTTATTTTTTCCTCTTCGTCATAAGCCACTGTTTATGTTTTTGATTTATTTTTATCTTTCATCCTTCTACCATAAAATTACCCATTAAAAAATGGCATAGTCTCAAGGCCTTCTTGACTCTCAGTTGGGACGGCAATGTCGTCGGCACATCTTAACATGGCTTATTCTTTCACTGTGTATTTTTATGCCTTTTTCTCGTTCTTCTTTTACTGTTTTCAGTGACTCTTTTTTGTGAATATAAACAGACAGAGCACATACTCGACAGATGTTTTTTTTTCTATTTCCTTCTATTTTCTCCTTCCATAAATAATAACAGCTGTTTAGTTCAGCGTAATGGTCCTCGGGTATACTTGCTAAAAAGTGAATGGTGTAACATAAAAATAAGGCATGCGACATTGGATCCGTCATCCCGTGAACCGGGAACCAATCCCATTTCATCAGAGTGGAAGTCACGAATCCCTCCACCACTCAACTCCGATGAGGCCATGAGTTCAAACAGTCCGTGGCACGTGGTGAGCCCAGGCGATCGATGCGCCCACGAACGAGATTGCGGGAAGAGGAAGAAGAGAGGTAATTAAGGTAAACACTGTTGAGGGCATTAGTGACCATAGAGTAGTTACCGCAAAGTTCTCTTTGAATATCATTATAAGTTTTGAACAAATAAGAAAGTTCTACATTTTTAAAAAAGCCGATTTCAATACGTTCAAGAGTCATCTAAAAAATTCTCTTCCCGACTTCCAGGAATCAAGCGTTAAGTTAGACACGGAGGGTAGTTGAAAGATTTTCTTTCGATCGTATATTCGAAAATCAGAAAATACATTCCAAGTAAAGTAAAAAGAAGAGGGCAGCGAACCAAGATGGTACAATGCAGAAGTGAGAAAATCGTTAAAACGTCAGAGAGTATGCCACGCCAAGATGAAAAAACTCCGTAGAGATTTGTCGACTGGTGATCAAAATTTAATAATAATTGAAAAATACAAATTTTCTAAAGCCACTAAAAAGGAAGCATTTCGGAATGCATTCATGGATTTTAAAAGAAGAACATTAGTAGAACAGTTACAGAACAACCCAAAGGCATTCTGGTCATACGTAAGGGAAGTTCAAGGCAATAGATCAACAGTTATTCCACTACGAAACGAAAATGGCGAATTATTAACAAGCAGTTCGGACAAAGCCAGCTTATTAAATTTCTCCTTTCAAAGTGTGTTCACCAAGTCATCACAGGTTACATCCGTAAAGGTAAATGATCGCTTCCAGCAAAATATGCCGCCTATCGATATTTGCACTCAAGGAATAAAAAACTTGTTAAAATCTTTAAATCCAAATAAATCCCCAGGTCCTGAAGAAATTCCTGCCCGCGTGTATAGAGAATTAGCTTGTGAAATAGCACTCTATTTACAGAATATATTAAGTACATCCATCAACGAACACAAAGTACCCATGGACTGGAAAATTGCAAATATCGCTCCCATATTCAAAAGCGGTGATAAGGAACAGCCATCGAACAACAGACCGATATCTCTCACATCCATTTCTTGCAAAGTCCTTGGGAATATAATTCTAAGTTCAGTTATGAGACTTATTGATATGCAGAAGTTGTAAAAAAAACGCAACAGGGATTGAGAAATGAAAGATCTTGCGCCACTCAATTAGCTTTTTTTGCCCACGATATTTTAGTCTAGGGTGAACATAACTATGTTCCAGTTGATGCAATTTTTCTTGATTTTAAAAAGGCATTTGATAAAGTTTCCCACAGTAAGCTACTCATGAAATTTAAATCCTATGGGTTAGACGACGGCGTAATTTCCTGGATTAGAGAATTCTTAAGCAATCGCGTGCAAAGGGTTATATTAGATGGCGCTATGTCTAATGAAGTAAAAGTCACATTGGGTGTCCCACAGGGAAGTGTCATAGCACCATTTCTGTTCCTTTTATATATAAAAGACATCGGTGAAACAAATGACAGTAAGCTTAGATTATTTGCAGACGACGAAGTGGTGTATAGAAAAATCCGTAGCTTTAATGATATGGAAGCGCTAACTAAGGACCTCGAGGCAATACAGGAGTGATGCGATGCGTGGCAGCTAGAATTAAACCTGAAAAAAATGCGTTGTTATGAATTTTTGGAAACGGAAAAGCGCTCCTTGTAACAGCTATTGCATAAACAACAGAAAATTAGAGACTGTAGAATCGGTTAAATACCTCGAAATTAAACTGAATAATGATCTATCGTGCAGTAAACATATTCGAGAAATTACCGGTCAAGCTAATCGTAAATTGGGATTTTGATTAAAGAGTAATTGGCAATTGCGACGATAAAGTAAGGGAAATCAGTTACTTCTCCCTCGTTAGACCCCCTTGGAATATGCTACCAGTATTTGGGATCCTTATCAGATAGGCTTGGAAACTGAGTTAGAACGCGTGCAGCGAAGATCGGCAAGATACGTTAAAGGTCGTACGATAATGTCGTTAGTGTTACTGACCTTTTGCAGCAACTGGGATGGGAAACGCTTTCAGACTGTCGATTGAAATTTAAACTCAATCTATTATGTAAGTTCCGAAACGGTCTTTTTTCTGACGACGTTGATAATATTTTACGAAATCCGACATACTACGGTGGATCAGACAATGAGAATAAATTTGGGGAACTAGTAGACTGCAGAATGGACAGATTTAAAATGTAATTTTTCCCACGAACTATAAGGGACCATAACAGCGGCCAATGAGACTTTTATCTAGGTTTGTCGATAGGTAGTGTAGCTCTTAGTAGTATTAGTACTCCCTAATACTTGTATCTTTATCTGTTACCTAGTAATAGCAATACGCCGTGCATGTTTTCTACATAAGTCTTGAGTCTCTGTCCATTTGTGTAGTTGCAAAATACAATTATATTAACGGTCCCTCTCCATTGTGAGAATATCTGTAGTGTAGTAGTGCATGTTTGTGAGGCTTCGCCTCGTGACAAGCATTAGCGATGTATTCTAATGCATAATTAGTCGTAGTTACACTTAACTTTAGGGTATCTACATCTACATCTACATCTACAAAATACCCAGCAAGCCACCTCAGGGGTGTGTGGCAGGGGGTGAGTAATCACCAACATGCATTACACTATACCCTAGAGTTAGTGTAACTACGACTAATTAGGCATTAGCATTAATCGCTAATGCTTGGCACGAGGCGAAGCCTCACAAGCATGCACCACTACACTACAGATGTCATCACAAAGTAGAGGGACCGTCAATATACATGCATTCTACAACTACACAGATGGACAGGGACTCAAGACCCATGCAGAAAACATGCTAGGTGTGCTGCTAGTATGTAATAGGTAACAGATAAGGATTCAAGTATTAGGAGTACTACCTAACGACAAACCTAGATAAAAGTCTCATTGGCAGCTGTTATGGTCCCTTATCGTTCGTGGGAAAAATGACGAATAAAATCTGTCCGTTCTGCAGTCTAGTTCCCTAATTTTATTGTCATGATCTGATCTACCGTAGTATGTCGGGTTTCTTAAAATATTATCAACGTCGTCAGAGAATAGACCGGTTTGGAACTTACATAAAAGATTGAGTCTAAATTTGAATCGATGGTCTGAAAGCTTTACCCATCCCAGTTGCTGCAAAAAGTCAGTAACACTAACGAGGTTATCATAACGGCCTTTAACGAATCTTGCCGATCTTCGCTGCATGCGTTCTAACTCAGTTCCCAAGCGTATCTCATAAGGATCCCAAATACTGGTAGCATATTTCAAGTGGGGTCTAACGAGGGTGAAGTAGCTGATTTCCCTAACTTTATCGTCGCACTTGCCAAGTACTCTTTTAACAAATCCCAATTTACGATTAGCTTGACCGGTAATTTCTCGAATATGTTTACTCCAAGATAGATCATTAGTCAGTTTAACTCCGAGGTATTTAACCGATTCTAAGGTCTCTAATTTTATGTTGTTTATGCAATAGCTGTCACAAAGAGCGTTTTTCCGTTTCCAAAAATTCACAGCAACGCATTTTTTCAGGTTTAATTCTATCTGCCACGCATCGCACCACTCATTGTATTGCCTCGAGGTCCTTAGTTAGCGCCTCCTTATCATTAAAGCTACGAATTTCTCTATAAACCGTTGCACTTGCGGAGACTACGTTCAATTCTAAGTCACCTATGACGTTGGTAGTGTGAATATTGTCCACAATCGGGGTGAACAGACTGATTGAATGAAACAGCATATTTCATCTGCTGACTGTAAATGAGGTTGTAATGTTTACTTGTGATATTATGGTTAATTATGACAAATGAAAGCGAAGAAACTTTATGATATGCATTGCTTCGTCGTTCATATATATACTTATATAATGTATCTGCGCCAAAAACATGGAAAAGATGAACACGCGTTATTTTAATGGATGTTGTATAGTGAATCGACGGTTGAAGGGAAGGAACCATTAGGAAATTTACTGATAACCGTCTTTTTACGTTATGGTAAGGTAATAATTCAACGAATGATGTCTAATTTACATATTCCGTGACAGTTTTATTCCACAAACGGAATTCACTACCCTGGTACTTCATGGACTATCGCCGTCGTTCAAAGGATTTTGGTGCTATCACAAATACCCACAGGTCGTTAAAATTTCATCGGCAGCATCAGCTGCAAGGAATGAACATCAGATTGGTTCATACCTTTGGGCTTAGAATACGTTATTACGGTAGGCATACACAGGGAAAATTAACCTGCACTGTGAAATGTATTTCATTTCCGTTACCTACATATATAGATGTAGGTATAGTGTAATGCATGTTGGTGAATACTCACCCACTGCCACACACCCCTGAGGTGGCTTGCAGGGTATTTTGTAGATGTAGACGAGAGCAGTAGCAGCGATTCGGGGAGGTGTTTGAGGGCGCCCCCCTCCCCCTTCCCGAGGGTGGTTACCACGTCCTACACTCACGGGGCTATCCCCGCCCCCGTGGGTAATCCAGACGAACTCTCATGACTCACCCAACATAAATCCCTCTCGATATCACCCTTGGCTTTCTGGACGCCCTTCCCCTAACAACCAGGGAATCCCAATGGAGCGAGAACGAGACTCACGCCGAACTGGAACATATTCCACGGGACGGATTTTGGACTCTTTTTTAGGGGATGAGGGGAGGGAGGGGAAGGGGGGGGGGGTTAATTCGTCACTTTCGTACCAATCGTTTCCAGTGTAAAAATTAAGATCTACCTACGTCATTTAAGGTAGTTTGAGCGTGATATTTCCTTTGTCATCTACATCTATATCTACAACATACCCTGCCTGCCACATCAGGGGTGTGGCAGGGGGTGAGTATTCACCAACATGCATTACACTCGTTAATAAATAAATCGCCAGTACCTGTCACGAGGCGAAGCCTCACAAGCAGGCACCACACCACAGATATTATTACAATGGAGAGAGACCGCTAATACACATGTATTTTGCAACTACGACAACTGAATCCGTGTTGCGTTTTTGATAACAAGTTCTGTATATCGAGGTGTCTCATAACTGAACTGACAATTATATGTTCAAGGACTTTGCAAGAGATAGATTTGAGAGATGTCGGTCTATAGTTCGATGGCTGTTCCTTATCATCGCTTTTGAATATGGGAGTGGAGACCAAATTATAATTTTTTTATTTTTTATTTCAGCGTCTGTAAGAAGTGTGAAGTAAATATTGTAAAATTAATGGCGAAAAAAAATGTTATATATGACAAAAATTCTCAGTAATTAAATAAATGTATCGACTTAAGTGCCTAACATGACTCATTTTTTCACGCCGTACGGCTGAAAACCCTTCAAAACAGCAGGTTTTATTTTTGCAATTCCTTAAACATTACTGCGGTGAGCGATAGATTATTTTATTTAACTAGTTGAGAAAATATACAAGCTACACAACGTTAGTTTTTTGACGAAATCCAGGTGTTATAAATTCCTTATTTTTTTTCCAATATTCTCCCTCTGAAGCGCACAGCCGTAATCTATCCCGTGCAAAACAACTCGTATTTATAGGCAAATTGCTCGAAAAATAGTTCGGCAAGGGTTTAATGTTTTTATATAATTAGAAAGATGAGAGTTTTTTCTTCAAAATGAGGCAAAATTCATTAAATTCTAGGTTTAAGTGATTTTGAGCTCAAACTACTTTATGGGAAATATCCGAACCGTGCAATTGTATCACTTTTTACGGATGAATTTTCGATCGTTTTCTCCCGAAATTGAAAAATAAAGCCGTTAGTAACGAATATAGTTTTCAATTCGGATCCGAAAAGTTGCTAAGTAACTCCCCTCCCTCCTTCCTTAGGCCCTAAGGAGCTACTTGAGAATGAGACCAGTACTCACTCAAGATAGGAACCAAGGGTGACTCCTCAATCTCAGCCGGAAGTTAGTTTTGATATTTTGATTATTTAAAAAAATTCTTTTTTGTCTACCTTTCCTTACCTTGCATTTACCTACGTGGCCACTCAAATCTAAGAAGGCATTTGGCCGCACCAACGGCTCGCCGCCATCCAACTCGGTGTTGCATCAGCTCAAGCGCAACATTTAATCTCACTATGTCCATTCACAGTTGGTCTCCCCAACGCAGTCTTGGTCAACCCAATGGTCTTATAAATTTACATCTACAAAATCCCCTGCAAGCCACCTCAGGGGTGTGTGGCAGGGGGTGAGTATTCACCAACATGCATTACACTATACCCTAAAGTTAGTGTAACGACGACTAATTATGCATTAGCATAAATCGCTAATGCTTGTCACGATGCGATGCCTCACAAGCATGTACTACTACACTACAGATATGATACCAATGTAAGAGGGACCGTTAATATATATGTGTTTTGCAACTACACAAATGGACAGAGACTCAAGACCTATGTAGAAAACATGCACGGTGTGCTTCTAGTACTAGGTAATAGATAAGGATTCAAGATTTAGGGAATACTACTACTACTAAGAGCTACACTACCTATCGACAAACCTAGATAAAAGTCTCATAGGCCGCTGTTATGGTCCCTTATCGTTCGTGGGGAAAATGACATTTGACAAATGACATGTTCTTCTGCTTCGTGGAACATTCTGTGCCACCATCTTGAGTATAGAGGCCGGTTCCCACCTGTTCACATGTCCAGCCCATCTAAGCCTACTACTCTTAACCTGGGCAATGATGTCAGGCTCTTGGTATTGGTCCCTTACATCTGTATTGGTCAGTATCCTCCAGGTGCCTTGGTCACATATTGGGCCCAAAATGGTACTTTAGATTTTGTTTTCAAACACAAATAATTTCTTTTCTGACTTTCTGCTAAATGTCCAAATTTCAGACCCACTTAGGACTACAAGTAATATTATCCTCTCGTAGAGTCTTATTTTTGTTTTTCTTTTGATAGAATCCTGCTCTTCATTAGATATTGGAGGACCCACTAGCATCTATTTCCTTGCAGATTTCTGATTTTGATTTCCGTTTCTTCATGTCTCGTGGACACAAACAAAGAAGCACAAAAATATTTTTTAACCACGAGTATATGTAGGTGTGGTAAAAACGAAAAATATTATTTTTTCATCATTCAGAAAGTAAAAGCGTTGGCGATGATTTTTCCCAAATCAACATTCATTATAAGCGTGGTTTATTTTTTACAAATATTTTCTTTACACATTATTATTACAACTTCCCTATGACTCACGTAGTTTAACAAACCTGCTCGGGACGCGAACGTGTCTCAATGGGTGGAGATGATCGATTAACGTTCGCCATGTCCGGGAATCGAACCGCGAACGCTATCACGTCCCCACGAGGGGGGGCGCCCTTATTGTGGCCGCCCACGGGTAGCGTGTGCATATATCCCTTGGCCACGCCACCCTCTCCTCCCCCCCCCCCCCGGGGGTGGGGTACTGAATAGGGAGGGATTAAGGGGGGATGTCTGGCAATGAGTCACGTATCCTCCCATCCCTCTCTCTCCCCGGCCAAAGATCCTCACTCTTCCCATTCGATGGCGTCCAATCACACGGTCTCCCAGTCTGCAAAGATACATATTTATTATTTCCCGAGAAATCCACAAGGAAATACTCCTCCGCAGCGAGTAAAGGCCAATTGTGCCAGTCCCAAGCGCAATAAGGGATTATAATAGATCATTCACATAAAACTCCCACCCTCAATAGGTATAGTAGAATTTTTACTTGTGCTTAATAACACAACATCATTACTAACACTTCACACCGGTCGATTGTCCGGCATTATTTTATTTTGTTCTCTGCATGAAGTAGCATCTCGTAGCATTTATAAATTAATAGTTTTAGTAATATTAATCGCTAGATGTGTGTATAGCATTGTTCTGCATGTTTGCATGTTCATTTACGTGTCACTCTCCCAGTTTCCGGTTGGACTGCGCACTGTTCTCCTTTTTTAGTGTCTGCGCCCAGAGCGGCCGGGGGAACGTGCGATGTCCAGATTTGAATTGGGAAGTGTGCTGCATGCCTGGTGTGGAATCACCCCGTGCCACATACCCTATAGTGGTGACTTGCACGGTACTTCGTAGATGTAGATATTTATTAGTTCCCGCTGTAATATTTACAGAATCGCAAAAAAATATCCTTCTGTTGTGAAGGCCTTTTTGCAGTATGGCGTGAAAAAATGAGTCAAGTTAGAGACTTATGAGGTTATATTTATTAAATTGCTGAGAATTTTTCTCATAAACAACTATGTTTTTGAACCATTAACATTACAATATTTACTTCATACTTCTATCATGCATTGAAATTATAATATAAAATTCGAATATGGTCTCCATTATGACTACTATGGAAATATTTCGCTCATACTACCTTCATTTCTTCCCTGTCCTGTCCTTCCCTCTTCCTCCCTCGCCCGTCGCTCCAACAATGACACTCACAGCGCGGCCACGACTCAAAAGCCTTCTCCCCCCAACCACCCCCCCCCCCGTTCTTTCCTATCCCCTCCTCGTCTACGCCTCCTCACCTCTCTTCTCCTCACCTCTCTTCTCCTCCCCCCTCCCTCTTGAGCACGAGGACTCCTTCGCGTCTCCCTCCCTTCCTTCCTTCTTATTGCAGTGCGAAAAGTATGGGATGAAGATCAACCACAACAAAACGAATGTAAAGCCGGTGTCCCACGGTAAATTGTTTCGTAAATTTATTCATGAATAATTCATGAATACTCCCAAGGTTACACTGCGCATGCACAAGCCAATATTCGATAAATTTCTGTAAATAAGAAAACTCTGTAAATTCTTCATGAAACTCGGTCACTGATCGGCTTTTCTGACACGATTTTCCGGCGCGACATCGCGATAATTCATCGGGCGCGATTACGTGATATATTACCGAGCGCAGTATCATATTTTATTGTGATATTTATCGGGACATTTTATCGGGCGCGATTGTTTTATCGAGCGCAATATCACGATATTTTATCGTGATATGTATGGTTATATTAAATCGGGTGCCATTATTTTTTCGAGAGCAATATCAAGATATTTTATTGTGATATTTTTCGTAACATTTTATCAGGCGCGATTATTTTATCGTGTGGAATATCACAATATTTTATAGTGATATTTTTCGTTATATTTTATCGGGGCGTGATATCGTGATATTTTATCGGGACGCGATATTGCGATTTTGATCGCGTGATATATCAAGATATTTTATTGAGGCGTGATTAGACGATATTTATCGTCACGATATGAGTAATCGTTATCGTCAATATACGACATTCTAAAATTATCGTATCACGATATGGAATTACCAATATCGCACAGGCCTAGTTTCGGCGACTCTGAGCTGGGGAACTTCTACATTGGGATTCTGACGTTTTCCATCGTGAGCAAGTATGCTTGTTCTTGCAATTCCTTCAGTTTATACGTATGACTAAAGTAATTCCTGGGTAATTAGAGAAATAGGTGCTTGCTATTCCATATCATCGCTTGTAGGTCCCGCAAAAATATCTTCTCTGCTTGTTCTTTTTGTACAGAGAATACACTATTGATGGCATCATAAAAAGTTCTCTTCTCGGCCGTCAGCCGATCAGCTCCCAATTCATGAATTTTCCCTGCTCGTGTGACATGGGGTCCAACAGTTCACGAATCTCTATTAATGAATATGTAATTCATGAATAAATTTACGAAAAAAATTACCGTGGGACACCGGCTTAATGAGATTTTCTATAAGTTAGAAGGCGGGGCTGAATATAAGGGTGGGAGGGCAGAAGATAGAATAGAATAGGTCTAGCAATTTACGTATCTGGGTAGTATTTTGGAGGAGAATGGGTTTAGTGGTAAGGACATCAGATGCAGAATTGCGCTTGCTAAAGAAGAATTTTCGAAGAGAAGGGAATTGATGAGTGGGGGTCTGATAAGAGACGTAAAGAAGAGGCTGGTGAAAACTTTAATATGGAGCGTGGCGCTATATGGGTCGGAAACTTGGTCATTGCGAAGGGAGGATGTGCGTAGACTTGAGGCGTTTGAGATGTGGGTTTGGAGAAGGATGGAGAAGGTTAGCTGGATGGCGAGAAAGACGAACGAGGAGGTATTGGATATGGTCGGAGAGGAGAGGAAGCTTGTGGCAGAGGTTCGGAGAAGGCAGAAGAGATGGATGGAGGAGGTTTTGAGAGGAGAGGGCATGTTGAAAAGAGTGATAGAGGGGAGAACACTGGGGAAGCGTGGAAGAGGAAGGTAGAGGATAGGAATTCTGGACGAAATGAGAGGAGGTAGAAGATATGAAGAATTGAAGAGAGATCTAATAACGCGCCATTCTTAGGAGGGAAAACGAGACAATCTGTATTAGGTTGGGAAACAGAATGGGGACTGTCCAAGAACCTACCAATCAGCTGGTAGAATACTTGAATGAATGAATAGTGTAAAAATATAGTATTTCATGACAAAAATTCTCAGTAATTAAATTAATATATCTAGGTAAATATAAATGTTTCAGGCTGGATATGGTTGAAGTTCTCGATATTCATAATGAATAAAAACACTTTGTAATCTTCCACAGATTTATTCCTTTGGCACGAAGCGTTTCACCACGCTGTGGCAAAATCATATGCCCACACACAGTGCATGATACATGGTTATGCCACAGTGTGGTGAAACGCGTCGTGTAATCTGTGGATGATTACCAAGTGTATTTATTCATTAGAAATATATCTACTTAAGTATCAAACGTGACTAATTTTTTCACCCAGTACGGCTAAAAAGCCTTCAAAACAGACGGTGTTTTTGCGATTCTGTAAATTTTACTGTGGTCAGTAATAGATTAATTTTTATAAATAGTTGAGAAAACATACGACCTACACACCGTTAGTTTTTTGATGAAACCTAGGTGTTAGAAATTCCTAAGTTTGTCAATATTCTCCCTCTGGAGCGCACAGCCGTAATCTATCCCATGTAAAACAGCTTATGTTCTTTCAGGCAAATTGCTCGAATAGTAGTTCGGCAAGGGGTTTTGTACATATATCGATATCATTGGAAAGATGAGAATTTATTCTGTAAAATGAGGCCAAATTCATCAACTTCTAGGTTATGTGATTTTTTGCTCAAACTACCTTAAAGTGGTTCCGCCGTTAAAAGACTAAAATGTCATTTTATTTATAATCCATCTATTTGTAGAAAAACCTGTCCTATATCTGACCTGAACAACAAAATTTTACCTGTCCACGCTCTATTATATATTCTAATTGAACTGGAAATTACATGACGTTCAATTAAGGAGAATTGGAAGAACACGAATGAAAACAGTGATTTTACAGTAAAATATAAATACCATTTTTTATATGAAGGAAACAATCCAGAGAAATTGAATAAAATAAATTTAAGGCACCTTAACAACTTATTTTTCTTAGTTATTTGGGGAATCAATGCCGTAATTGAAGTCAAAATGCAGTTATTCCGTAGAAATGGCGCTGCAGTCTGCTCCTATGGAGAGAAAAAGTGCTCATTCAAAACATATTCGTGAAAAAAATCGGCATTTTTTTTTCACCTTTTGGTTTTCTATTGTAAACGCATTTCATTTAGCGAAAGCAAGATATTTGAACGAAATATAAGAAATGTGGAATTTAGTATTTGTTTTGACTCACACAGTCGGGGTTGAACCTCTTTACCGATTCACTCGTTATTCATGTACCGCAACAACCTCCCTCTGATCTTAATTCAGGGTTCCTGTTTTCCCCGATTGGTGAACAAAGGTAACAGCGCTAACATACCAGTGAAAAGCGTACTTATCTGCGTACTTCGGCGATTTTCAACTGCCTTGGTGACTAAATTGACCCTTTTGCCCATGCAAATGCCCCGCTACTATTGAATTTTACCACATTCCATACAGTTCATTTACATCTACATCTACGAAGTACCGTGCAAGCCAACACTAGGGTGTGTGGCACGGGGTGATTCCACGCCAGGCATGCAGCACTCGTCCCAACATAAATCAGAACCTCGCACGTTCCCCCTGCCGCTAGGCGCAGACACCAAAAAGCAGTAAGGAGAACAGTGCGCAGTCCAACCGGAAACTGGGAGAGTGATACGTAAATGAACATGCAAACATGCAGAACAATGCTATACACACATCTAGCCGTTAATATTACTGATACTGTTAGTTTATGAATGCTACTTCAAGCAGAGAACAAAATAAAATAATGCCGGACAAATCGACCGGTGTGAAGTGTTAGTAATTATGTTGTGTTATAAAGCACAAGTGAAAATTCTCCTCTACCTATTGAGGGTGGGAGTTTCATGTAATTGATCTATCGAAACTATTATGATCCCATACTGTACGTGGGAGAAATGACATTTTAAATCTATCTGTTCGGCAGTCAATTTCTTTTATTTTATTCCTGTGATCGCTTCTACCGTAGTACGTTGTCTCTAGCAGTATGTGTTGAACCTCCGGCAAAAAACTCTCTGCTCCGAACTTGCGCAAATGATTTAACCTGTATTTCACCCTTCGATCAGTTAGAGATTCCCACCCCAATTCCTTCAACAATTAGGTAACACTGCAAAGTTTGTCGTAAAAAAAATTCACAAATCTTGCTGCTCTCCTCTGTATTTTATCTATTTCAGAGATTAGTCCTACTTCGTAAGGGTCCCATATGCTAGCGGCATACTCCAAGTGAGGTCTCACGAGTGAAAAATGACATCGCTCTTTAACCTTGTCGTCGCATTTTTCTAATACTCTTTTGATAAATTCCAATTTGCGACGAGCCTGTCCGCAGATTTCCCGGACTTGTTTCCCCCAAGACAGGTCCTGAGTAAGGGTCACACCTAAGTATTTAACTGACCCTTCATTTGATTAGTCTGTTTGATTAATTGTGTACGTTTCATTGTCCGAGTTACTCTTTTTTCAAAATTCATAAAAACTCACTTTTTAAAATTCAATTCTAAGTGTCAAGTATTGCACCATTCATATATAGCATCTAGGTCTTTTTGTAATTCAATCTTGTCAGACTCATTGCCTAGATCCCTGTACAACATTGCGTCATCTGCGAAGACGCGAATTTTTGCTCGTAACAACGGTAGTGATGTCATTAATATTCAAAAGGAACAATAAAGGACCGATGACACTTCCCTGGGGTACACCTGATGTTACTTTCACTACATATGAACTAACGCAATCTAGAACTACCCTCTGTTCGCAGTCGGCTAAGAACTCTCTTATCCAACATATTACGTCTTTGTGTATTCCGTAAGCTTCCAACTTAACGAGTTACTTCGAATGAGGGACCTTATCGAACGATTTTTTAAATCTAGAAATATTGCGTCTACTTGGACAAGCTTTTCTCCCGAGGAAAGAATGTCGTGAAGGAAGAGGGCCAACTGGGTTTCGCAAAACCTGCCTTTCCGGAATCCGTACTGATTTTGCGTTAACAAGTTTTGACTATCCAAGTACCCTATAATCGAACTGACGATTATATGTTCCAATATCTTGCGCGAGATAGGCGTAAGGGAAATCGGTCTATAGTTACTGGGCTCTTCCATATCGCCACTTTTAAATATTGGTGTATCGTTCGCGATTTTCCAATCGTAAAGAACACGATGTTGTGTTAGAGATTTTTCAAATATTTCTGATGCTAATTCTTTATAAAATCGGGCGGGAATTTGATCGGGACCGGGTGATTTTATGGAATTAATGGATTTCAGATGACTTTCTAGAACTAACCTCTGTTCGCGGTCGGCTAAGAACTCTCTTATCCAACATATTACGTCTTGGTGTATTCCGTAAGCTTCCAGCTTAACGAGTGATATTAATAGACTGCATTGGGTGCTTATATAGCCTATGCACTGTAGTGGTGTCGTTTGGAGAGCATTTTGTATAGACGCTTTGAAAAAAGGCGTTGAGGATATTTGCTTTATCTAATTTGTCGTTTGTTCCTTCTCCTAGATTGTTCTTTAGTGACGTTACTGTTGATTTGCAGCCTTGAACCTCCCTCACGTATGACCAAAATGCCTTTGGGTTATCCTCTAAATATTCGCCCAATATTTTATTTTTTAATTCCGTTAATGCATTTTGAAAGGCCCCCTTAGCTGCTTATTTCGCTTTCTTGTATTTTCCGCATAACTTCATTTACTTTTCTTCGTGGAGACCCTGACGTGCGATCTTTATTTTTGTGTGCCAGATTCGTTGTCCCTTGAGAGATTTCCGGACGTCCGCATTATACCACTTAGGATCAGTATTGACCTTTTTAAGTTTACTTATTATTGCGCTAGTTGCGTCAAGCCATGTAATTTTTCCGACGCAGAGTTGCAGCACTCCGCGCGCCGTAGCCAGCACCTCTAGTGATGAACGTAAGGCTAATTATCGTATCGCGTGTAAAAGGGTAAACTTTTTCTCACTTGTCAAAAATAAGATTTCCTTTTACACGTTAGCTTTTTGCGAGATATAGTTTTTTTATGACTGCAATGTCATCCTCTTTTAATCATTACGATCTCTTTGAGAGAACCGATGTCACACGCATAAATGTGGAATAAATGATACGCGGAATGATTAAATATCGCATGGAAGTGTCAGGACGTACATTATTTTTTGAAATACTGCTTTTTTCAGTCAGGCACCCATGGCTTATGACATGAATGTATCTATTATGAAATTTTAAGTTACGTAATGATAAAACAGGAATACGCAAATACAAATATTTCTTGATGTATGATTTTAGGATTCCCCGGCGAATGATACTGATGAGTTCTTCACGGGTTTCCCACTGGGTTAGGTTCTCCATATGATCGACGACGTTTCGGCAGGAGACTTTCCTGCCATTATATCAAGGCTCTGGATGAACCTTGTATTGCTTTTTTGCCATTATCAAGTTTTTATTTATAAGGAAATCATTTTTACCAAATAATTTCCTTATAAATAAAAACTTGCCATCCAGAGCCTGGATATGATGGCAGTAAAGTCTCCTGCCGAAACGTCGGCAATCATGGAAAGCCTAACCCAGTGGGAAACCAGAGAAGAACTCATCAGCGAATATTTCTAGGCATGTAGATCAACACTACATGTTTTCAAGTGTTGTGAGGAATAAAAAACACAAGAGGATCTAAGGAAAATGCTTAAGGCTCGTTCACAACAACTTAACTTGGCGTAATTTGACTTATTCTCTCTTCGAAGGCGAACCAGTGCGCGAAATTTCTAACCAATCACAGGGCACCACTGCCAAATTCGATCTTACAATCGATTGATGAGGCCTATCGATAACGTGAGTTTCGAGAATTGTAGTCAGCTCCCCCGAAACAGCTCAGTTGATATGTGAAGTATTAGTTGTAAATAGTGAGTTGAACTATAGAAATATTAAAATGGAAGGTTTGTTGAACATGTGCGAGTTATTTCGCACTGACTCGATCAACTCATCCACATACGACTTCACAACAAAATCACGTTTTCAATATGGCTGGGTTTACACGTCAAAGTTGACTGCCATGAGAGTCGCTCGATCACGACATATCGCTACTATCATCAACACTTCAGGTGTCCCAAGAGTCCCTATAGTGACTCAAAACTAGTCAAATCCTGGTAAGAATCATGGGAAAACAGTTGAATCAGGAAAAGCGTGGAGGGATCACGATTTCACCGTCTACACACAATATTAAGAATAAATATTTACATACGACCGATATGGTTTACAGTGATTAGACGTTGCATGCGTAGTTAAAGAGAGGATAGATTTTATTATGGGTAGGTTCCCTTATTCAAGTATATTGCTAATAATATGAAATGAATGACATTTTGTCTCGTCAATAATACTGTTTGTTGTTTCACTGCCTGCCCAAGGCATCGGCTTACTAAGAAATTATCAAGGCCTTATTTTTATTTTACATATTGTTACGTGCGTGGGTGCAAAAACAACTCTTCTTATTTCCGTAACACTTGAAATGCCTTCATTTCCCTAAATATGTTCACACAGTCACATTAAAGTTGTACACAAAATACATCGTTCCCCGAAATCTCTCTTGTTTATCTTCTCTACCGTCAATAGCAACCGTTGCCAAGGCTCTGGATAATTCCGCCGCTACAATATTATTATTATTATTTCTAATTTCGCTCATCAACCAAGTTCGGAAACACTGGAAGCTAAGAGAAATGAGAACGACAACATAAGATTGCCCAAGGAATGTCTATGAAAAAAATACTTCCAAATCTGAAATGGCTGCGTCTCTCGCACTGATATTTTTTGTAAGGGCTATAAAATGCAGTTTTTTTATTATAACTTTCAAAAACTTTCCGGGGTAGGGCCCCCAATTTGGCTGGACTTATGCCTGTTGCTCACGGTAAAATTTTCGGTAAAACGTTTTATAAAATCGACTAGTTTTATAAAAATGAGTTGGTAACGATAAAACCGTTTTATAACACCTAGTTTTATAAAAAGTTTTACGGAATAGGACAGGTTCTATTTCCATAAAACCGTTTTATGCAACAACCAATGAGACGTTCCGCTCATCGCGTTGATTTTAATCTCGTATCCATGGGAAGCCAAACAAGGAAAACGTAAACAAACATGGCTGGAAGTTCATGGAACGTTGAGGCAGTATCCTTCTTGTTTTACGTGCGATTCATAAAACTTTCAATAAAAATTTTTATAAAACTGTTTTATGGAAAATTTTACCGTGAGTAACAGGCATTAGACAGGTACTCACCTATCCAAAATATTCCAGATCCCCCCGAGCCAAATTCTAGATAGTACGCTACTGATCCTAGGGAAGATTCTAACTGGTTAATTCACTTCTAAACAGGATATACGAGGAATGTGGAAGAGGTATTTTCTTTTCTTCACAAATCGCATTCACTAGGGACATTTGTATTCATGAGCAACACTTATCAATTTTACTCATTACTATTGACTCACATTCCTCGGAAACGGAGTTCGGTTCGTCATTGCAGAATATTAGAGGTTAGTCTTTAAACCATATCTGCGGAAACTTCATTACTGGTGACGTCATTCTTAGAACCAATGGGAAAGCTCGTATCAATGTTTTTTCCGTGGATAAAACTGGTGAAACATGTTTTAAGGCCGTTTTAGACGGTGAAGATGTTCTTGTATCGTGTTTAGCGAAAAATTCCACGCATTAAAAATCATGCGAGCAAAATTCTAAAAATGTTCTATTTTTGCTCACATAATCTCGTGAATAGGAACGCACAACGTCCATCTTGGCTGTTTTGATCACTTGAAATAAGATTGTTCGTAAATATATTCGGGAATTAGGGTTCATGTCGATGATATGGTTCAATATGATTCGTGTTATTTCCTTTCGTCGATTACTCGTTGCTTCAAATCATTTAAATAATATACGAAGATGAAACTTTGAAAAGAAATGCGAAGGTGATACTCGCTACCACGGCTCACTAAGTATCCCATTACGGGCTGGAATCACGTTACTTACCGAAGGTAAATATGGCTTTCCGTCACTCCAGTTAATATCTTTTTTGTGAAAAATCCCGCTAATGGCGGAAATGACAAAGTAACCCAGTGAAAGTGCAAGGAATGCGCATTTAATAAATGTAAGAAGCATACCCGTGCGTTGGATAATTATAGATAGATAAGCGTAATAAAATTACCAATATTTGAGCAGCGTATTCGGAGGCCGCGCTTCGTGAGGCTACCGTGGGAGCTTATTGGGGCTACGGGAGTAGCTTCGTGACTTTTTCAGAATACGGGTGGGAGCCTAATATGCTACCGGTAGCTTCTGCTTGCTCTTTCTCCGGTAGCTTCCATGATAGAGAATACCGATGGGAGCAAGTAGCTTATTGGAGCATCTTTTCGCCAGAAAGCTCCGATGCTTCGAGTTAGAGAATAAGCCCCCTGCTGGCGGTGGGTTTAACCCCTGCCAGCTTTCCTAAGAACTCCAGTACAAGTCCCACGGGGGTGGATTTGTCAATATTTAAGGCATGGTCAAGAGTTTTCTCCCAAACAATTGAAGTGATTATCATGAGTTCTTCAGCACCCACCGGTGAATGACCAAACACTCCTTACACTTCAGGAAATAGATAGTGTTTTTCATCGTCCATTGATAACGTTAGATTGACATGGAGATAAAATTAGGTGCTTGTGATAATCGTTCAAATAATTGCAGGACCCAAAATCCTTGCAATTTTTCCTTCAACGCAGTAGTACATCTGACCTCTCCTCATGCCATTCTTCCAGTCCAGCCCAAGATATATTTCTTTCTCTAATGCTCTGCCGTCACAAGGAAATGGGCACGCATTTCAAGCATGGTTTGATGTTAGTTGCGAGCTATATTCAATACATATTAGCAAATTCTATCATGTACTATCATATTAATGACTGCTTTACTGTTTTATGTAGCAAAACTGCCGCTATGTTATCTCTATGCCATTCAGTGATTGATAAGTTGCTAATTCGATTCCGTAGAAAAAAACTTAAGGGATTTTGCCAAGGGCAATTTTTTGCAGACCGTGACTTCTACTGTTCTGTCTGTAAGGGTTTTGTCTTCTCTCCCTTTTAAATATTTTTCCAGTTGGCTTTTCCTTATTCATTATTATTATGCGATCTTAATGGTTTCGACTTCTTCCACTTGGTAAGGGATCAAATTGCGGAGTTGGGGAAAACTATTATCTTAAGGTGGTTTCAGCGAGATAGTTCCCTGGTCAAAGTGGAGAACATAACCAAATTTTATTTTTTTACTTCAGTGCCTGGAATAAGTATGACATAAATATTGTAGTATTAATGGCGCAAATATATGGTTATATATGGCCACAATTCGCACTAATTAATTAAATAAAGCTACATAAGTCTCTAACTTGACTCATTTTTTCCCGCCGTACGGCTGAAAATCCTTAAAACCGGCAGGTTTTTTTTGCGATTCTGTAAAAATTGCTGTGGTGAGTAATAGATTATTTTTTATAAATAGTTGAGAAAACATGCAATCTATACACCGTTAGTTTTTTGACAAAATCTAGGTGCTATATAAGTTCCTAATTTGATTAATATTCTCCCTCTGGAGCGCACAGCCATAATCTATCCCATGTAAAACAGTTCTTATCTTTTTTAGGCAAATTGCTCAAAAAGTAGTTAGGCAAGGGGTTGATATTTTGATATAATTCGAAAGATGAGAGTTTTTTCTTTTTAAAAAGAGGCCAAATTCATCAAATTCTAGGTGAAGTGGTTTTTCGCTCAAACTACTATCTTAAGAGCTGACGCCATAATTTCCCGGAACTCATCTACATCGACAAAATACCCTAAAATCCACCTCAAGGGTGTGTGGCAGGGGGTGAGTAGTCACAAACATGCATTACACAATACCCTTAAGTAAGTGTAACAACGACTATTGATTCATTAGCATAAGTCGCTAATGCTTGTCACGAGGCGAAGCCTCACAAGCATGTACATACTAACCTATAAATGTGTTACCAATGTTAGAGAGGCCGTTACCATTTATGTATTTTGCGATTACATAAACGGATTTACTCGGATAACGGACGGAACTCATGTATTTCCCTTCCATGGATGATAAAGTTTCTGGAATAACTTCGGTTGGTAACTCTCTTGTTTTCTGCTTAACATGAAATTGCGTGGTACGTATTGCGTATTTCTGGACCAACGAGAAAGACAACCGAACACACATTCTCCACGACAGGGGTTTCCGGCGAGAATCCTTGTAGCGATGACGTGTCGAAGATTAGCGGTGATACAGTTTCACGCACGACAAAATGGCCGCTGCCTCGGGCCACGGCGACTCAGAATCGCAGCAGGTGCGCGCGCCCGCTCGGTTTGTTTGGAACTGTTGCCGGGGCAATTAACAGCTGAAACCTTCCCCCCCGTAGCGAGTCGGTATATTTTTTGTGGGATGAATTAATTCGTTGTTCGCCATAATGACCTCCATTTACATATATAGGGATGCATATCGATTTCCAAAATAAAATATTTGCTATTCCTAGCCAGCGTTTCGGAACATAATTTATTCCATCTTCAGAGCTTAGTAATTGAGTAATTCAGCATCACAGATTTATATCACAAATTCGGAATTTGTCAGGAATACATGAATTAAAACTCATAACTGTTATCACCATTACTTTGTGCATTGCCATTAGGGCATTATATGCATTGCCGAGCTATAACTCCGGAACGTAGACAAGGAATAGCTGATATTTTATTTATTTTTAACCTTAACTCGATATACATCCATGTATAAGATGAATGACTTCCCCAGCACTGCAATTTACTATTTCTATAATTCGTTGTACGTTGCAATTGCATGTTCATTTACGTATCACTCTCCCAGTTTCTGGTTTGATTGCGCACTGTTCTCCTTTACTGCTCTTTGGTGTCTGCGCCTAGCGCCAGGGGGAACGTGCGAGGTTCTCATTTGAACTGGGACGAGTGCTGCATGCCTGGTGTGGAATCACCCCGTGCCACACACCCTAGTGGTGGCTTGCACGGTACTTCGTAGATGTAGATGTAGAACTAGAACAGCTACCAATGAAACTTTTAATTAGGTTTGTCACTAGGTAGTGTAGCTCTTTGTAGTAGTAGTTATCCCTAATACTTGTATCCTCATCCGCTACTTAGTACTTACAGCATGCCGTGTATGTTTTTGCTATAACTCTTGAATCTCTGTCCGTATATGTAGTTGCAAAATATATAAATACTAACGGTTCCTCTAACATTGTGTAACAGAATATAATAAAATAGTGTAGTGCATGATTATGAGGATTCGACTCGTGACAAGCATTTGCGATTTTACTCCCTTCTTGACATTCCCAAATTCAGACTCTCATCGTCCAAGCGCTCCCTATTCTACCGTATCCCAAAAACTTTCAACTCCCTAGCCTCGCAATTACCCTCCACCTTGACCTCTCCTCTCCACACCCTCCGTTTTCAAATCAGTCCTAAGGAAACATATTATAACCGAGTTGACTCTCCATCTATCCCATCTCCTTGTCCATAAATCCCAATACCAAGCTTTCTTTCCTACGTATTTTTCTATTTATTGTTATGTTTTACATTTTTTAGGGTATATTTTGTTGAAATTTCTATTTATTTGTTTGCTTGGCAACCAATGTAAGAAGCCTTTGTGCCGTTTTTGGAGACTTTGAAATAAATAAATAAATATATTTATGCTAATGTATCATTAGTCGTGGGAACAATAACTTTAAAAGGGGATAGTGTAATGCATGTTGGTGACTACTCACTCCCTGCCACACACCCTTGAGATGGCTTGCAGGGTGTTCTGTAGATGTAGATGTAAACATGGGCAGACTTTGTGTTTACAAATGTTGCCACGGCCGCGCTGGAAGAGCTTGGATTGGGTGCGCAACCCGAATAATGGTTCTGAGGAGTCCATCCGTCCCTCCCTCCCCCAACCCCCTCCCCCCCCTCCCGCCCCACCCCCTCATTCTGCCCCCCCGCCCCTTCGTCGGTGGTTATTTCGGAGGAGCAGGTGGCCTTGCCTTCTTGCCCCACCGACGCTTTCCTTCCTCCTTGCTTTCTTGGGAGGCTCTTGTGTGAGAAGGAGAGGGGTCTTGAGGATCGGGGGAGTTAGGTGGGGGTGGCGTGGGAGGAGGAGGAGGGGGTGGAATGCGAGGGGGGCGGAGGGGAAGGGGGGTTAGGAAGCCCCTAACAACCACCCTGTGCTGGGACGGGCGCCCAGAGACACCGGAGTCAGCCTTCGTAGCTTCGTGCGCCCAGGCAACGGATTCGGCCATCGGTGACTGAACAATAATGGACGAGCTAGTAAGGATGTGAAGAACACAGCTACCTGAATATAATAGCTCGCAAACCAACCAATCATCGCACTCAAATATACGAGAAATGCCAAATGTATTCTCCTTTTAAGGTATTTTGAATGATATATTTAGGTATTTATTTTCAAGAACCACCGAAAACAACTCTAATATGGACTTTATATCGGGGTATTAACAATTGACGAGCACACACAACCTTGCCCGGGGGGGGGGGGTTGTGCTTGAATCGCTCGTAATTATTCCGAGCGCGTAACCAAGGAGTCACGTGGTACAATCACGAAGGGTTCGAGATTTTGATGCATTTGTACCGCTCGTAAAAATCTCACGCAGTCTTCCCAATCGTATTTTTTCACCAAAATTCTGTTGATGGAATTTAATAACCTGATTATAGACACGATTAACAACATATCACTCGCTTAAGATATCCATCCGAGTTGTTTAAACACGCCAAAATCTCGAACCATTTGTTATTGTGCCACGTGACTCCTTAGTTACGTGCTCGGAATAATTACGAGCGATTCAAACACAACCCCCGGAGGTGAAAAATCCTACCCAGGCGGGACTCGAACCCGCGACCTTTAGGATAGCAGGCGAGGACCTTACCCTGCGCCGCCACCGAGGCCGGCAAACATATTAATTCACGTAGAATTTGATAAATTTCACTTCATTTAAAAGGAAAAAAAAAACATCTTTCCAATTATGTCAAAATATTAAACCCTTTGCCGAACTACTTTTCACGCAATTTGCCTGAAAATATACAAGCTCTTTTACATGGGATAGTTTACGGCTGTGCGCTCCAGAGGGAGGATATTAAAAAAATTAGGAACTTCTAGCACCTACATTTCGTAAAAAAACTAACGGTGTGTAGTTTGCATGTTTTCTCGACTCTTTATAAAAATTAATCAACTACTCACCACAGTAATTTTTACAGAATCAAAAAAAAACTTGTATTGTGAAGGCTATTTCACCGTACGGAGTAAAAAATCAGTCAAATTAGAGACTTATCATCATACTAATATATAAAAATTGAATGGTGTCTGTCTGTCTGTCTGTTGCTCAATCACGCAAACACTACTGAACCGATTGAGCTGAAATTTGGTATGTAGAGATAAAATGTATATGGGTTGAACATAGGCTATATTAAAAGGCCCTCAGGGCCCCCAAAGGCTCCCCCTGGGGGTCCCTTGTGGTCCATGCTAAGCATTGGGTTCGGTGCAGTAGTTTCATTTTTTTGCTTTTTAAAAGTACTTACACTCAAGATAGAGGGCTGGAATTTTTTTTATCGGATGGCTGAAAAAATGAAGTTTCTAATTCTTTCAAACGATTTTCTTTTACGCTTCGTATTTCTCTGAAAATCATGTTTATAGCTGCAAAATCTCACATTTTTCTCTGAAATCAACAATAGCATATTTCCTTGACAACCAGAGATTTGAATTTCAAAGGATATTCAAGCATCTGGTATTTAAGTTATCCTGCCGGCCCATGATAGCACGTAGAAGGAAAAATTGTATAAGAAGGGCCCATAGTCCCAAAGGCCCCATGATAGATTGCTTCTGGGGGTAATCGATAAATTCAATGCATATTTACAAGTATGCTATTCAATGTCTATTCTCAAAGTAGCTCTCATAGGGGCACTGCATGTATATGAGAGAACATTTACATGGTAAACGATACACATAAAGGAATTAAACGTGCAGGAATATTTAGGTACAGCGAAAAGTAATGGTAATAATGCCTCTGTTGCTACAACAAATACGGCGTCATTTACTATAGTTTAATACTCAGATGTATTACACGTAGTGGAACCGTCTGCCTCTCATTACGATTGAGAACTGTTTTTTGGACCAATTCCCGCATCATAAAAAATACGAGTTATTTATATATACTTAAACGTGTTAAAATGCAGTTTACTTACATTCACTCAATCATCGAGTTGCCTATTTGAGTCTCTCACTTGCCGCTGTTTCCCCTCCTTGGACTTAAAACTATAGCCATCAACATCCCTAACAGAAAAAAGAGTAACCTTTCGAATAAATTTTCTTAAGAAAGATGAATGTCTTCTTTGCAAGAAAATGAGTTCTTGCATGAAAATCGACAAAGGTTAGACTTGGATGCTCAAAGTCCACCAGCGAACCAATAAGAACCTCCCCGTGGTGTTTCTCGGGTAACGCTAAGAACCGCACAAATATCATCCTAACCTAACCTACGGACTGGTAGCAACCTTTAAATCTGGTTCAAATATAGATCCATCTGTTTAGAAACTTCAATCTGTTTGAAGATGGCGGAAACTGTCATGATGTCACTACATGCTTCTCACCCGAAAGAAGAGCGGAAATTCTGCACAATGAACGACATCCGTGCATGAAAATCACCTAGGTGCTATTTATTAAGTAGTAATGAGTCTTTGTGACCCATTTTTGGGTTTCCCATGCATTAAAGAGGACAAACAATCACTCATCTCTCCGTGCACCTGGAAAACGATCAGCGAACCATTGATTTTCATTACCATTGCGAACAGTTTTTAGACCAATTCCCGCATCATAAAAAATATGAGTTCTTTACATATATTTGAAAGTGTTAAAGTGCAGTAAACGTACATTCACTCAATCATCGAGTTGCCTATTCAAGACTCCCACTCGCTGCTGTTTCCCTTCCTTGGACTTAAAAATATATTCATCGGCATGCCTAATAGAAAATAGAGTAATCTTTCGAAAACATTTTCTAAAGCAAGAGGACTGTCTTCTTTGCGAGAAAATGAGTCCTTGCATGAAAAACGACAAAGGTTAGCCTTGGATGCTCAAAGACATGCCTACCAGCCATCTCATGATAATCTCCCCGTGGTGTTTCTCGGATTACACTAAGAACCGCACAAATTTCATCCTAACCAAACCTACTGACGGGTAACCAGCTAAAAATCTGGTTCAAATATTGAGCCATCTGTTACGAAACTTCAATCTATTTTAAGATGGCGGAAATTATAATTGCTTCACTACGTGCTTCTTACCCATAAGAAGAACGGATATTCTGCGCAATGGACGTCATCGGTGCATGAAAATTGGCAATTGCATTAGTAATAAGACTGATCACCATAGATTTTTAATTTTGTAACCAATGATTATGATTTAGGAAACAATGAATATAGTCACCCTTTATGCCAAAGGCATAGTCCGGGTATTGAAGGATTCATAGGACAAATAAACATCGCTGCTATTGAAAATGCTCCTTTTGACGTTGTCAACCGCTGAATTATACTCTACTCTTTTATCCTGATTAAGATACTCAACGCACATATCAACGTTGAATGGCGGAACTCAATTAAGTCATTGAATGCAAATATATTTATGCACACAAGGGAAGTGCTCAAGCTGTTATTCACCCAGAAGACGGCTCAAGAGAACTTGAGGGACGAGGTCACCATCTATCAACTTAGGTGCTATTTATTAAGTAGTAATGAGTCTTCGTAGCTCATTATTGGTTTTCCCGTGTATTAAAGAGGACAAACAATCACTCAACTCTCCGTGCACGAAATGGAAAACGAACGAATTACAACAAACAAGATGGGATACGAACACCTCAAATGATCACGCTGACAGTATTCTTCAGGTTTTGTGGTTTTCTTATAAAATAAGTTCAATGTTTTTCACATCCGTTGAAGTTCAACGGGTACCTTCAGCTAGTGTAGACATATTTATTTAATTGTTGAGAGTTGTTGTCATGAGTGTAACTGTATTTGTGCTCCATTAATATTACAATATTTACTTCGCACTTCTTAAAGACGCTGTAATTGAAACATAAAATTCGAATATGGTATCCATTATGACTGGGGAACTATCTCGCTCTCCGAATATCATATATATATAAAATTGCATTCTCAGAAGTCAGAGAAGAGAGAGAGGGGACCTGCTCTAAAGTTGGCCACTTCGAAGGGACAGGTGCATGGTTATCGGGAAACAGTTAAATTAGGGACTAATTGTAAGAACGGAGACGAAATCTATCGTCGAATTAAAGAAAGCCACTCCGTATACTTACTTCGGTGACGATAGACAAGTGTCAGGCGTCTACTTTGTTATTCGCCCTAATATTTTCTTATTATTGATTAATAGGGAACCAGTGACGAACCTACGCTTTTCGTGTGAGATATAATTTATTTATTTGAACGGTTATTGATCACTTATTATAATACATTTGTTACTTTATTGAGGTTTGGTTATGTCTTTAAAAAAAAAAACTCAACTCCCTTTTTTCGCTTTCAACTTTGAGGTGAAGATATATGTAATTGTGAATTTCATTTTTTATATAATTAATTTTAAAAAATTTTATTTTCACTTATTATATTTTTAAACAAAATTTTAACTTGGTTTTTAGACATTTTGGTTTTGTTTTTGATGTTGATTCTTATGTTGCTAAGAGGAAGAGTTTGTTTTTGTGTTTTACCATTGTCGCAGTAAGAAAGTTAATCCTTACGAGGTACTAAATTTATGATTGAAAACTTTTTTATCTTTGTCGTATTATAAATATTACCAACTGTATTCCTTGCATTGTACTGTGTAGCCCTGAAGAAGCCTCATTGATAAAAAGGCGAAACGTCTTGGCAGAAAAAGAAAGTTGAGTTTTTTTAAAAAAGACGTGGCCCCAAACCTCCATTAATTAACCAATGATATAATTTATCGGTGAAAAACAAAGATGCGCGAATTAAACATTCGCAATGATGAGAGACAGTTGCAGATAACACTAAATCCCAGTCGATGGCAAAATCAGAAAGATGCACGGGCGTATATAACAGCATTTGACATTTTTGAATCTGACTTTTTTTCCTCACTGCTCGAAAGCTTACTGTAAAATCGTCTGCAATGAGGATCGCCACGCATGTAGAAAACAGCATGTAATTTATCTAGTCTTTAAGTATAAGAAAATCTAGTAAGGATGTGAATATAAATGCCGTTACTTCTAGTCGAAGTAGCTGTTGTGGTGCTGTCTTTTGTTGCCTTCCAAACTCTTATAAACCAAAATGGAACTCTATATAGTCAATTATAATTATTGATCACTAAATTGCTATAAAGTAAAATAACGGTTAGGTGACGGCAATTCCTAATTAAATTTGCTGTATATGTACTGAAGTTCATCTTGATTGAATTCCCAAATAATTTAGCGTTAGATGTCTGAAACTCTAACCTATAAAATCGTCGTCATTTGCCTAGGGTTCGCAGATGTTGGCTATTGTCCTGAAGAGTGGAATTAGCCATGCTAATTGCCGTTAAGTCGCATTACTGCCCCTGTTCGTGTCCACCTCGGCCTCCTATGCCTCCCCCCCTGCCACACCCCATATCCATGGAGACTTTTAACTAGGTTTGTCGATAGGTAGTGTAGCTCTTAGTAGTAGTAGTACTCCCTAATACTTGTATTCTAATCTGCTACCTAGTACTTGCAGCACGCCATGCATGTTTTCGCAATTTCTCTTGAATCTCTGTCCATTTGTGTAGTTGCAATATACATAAATACTAACGGTCCCTCTACCATTGCTAGCATATTTGTAGCGTAGTGCATGCTTGTGAGGCTTCGCCTCGTGACAAGCATTAGCGATTGATGCTAATGCATTATTAGTCGTATTTAAACTAACTTTAGGGTATAGTGTAATAAATGTTAGTGACAGCTCACCCTTCGCCACACACCCTTGAGTTGGCTTGCAGGGTATTTTTAAAATGTAGATACCCTAATCCCGCTTCACCCTACCCCTCCCCCTACGTCCTGGTACGCCCCCCTGTTCCGTCGCGGTGCCCTGAGGGTACGCCTTCAGAGCGCAACTGCATCAGAAGCATGGAAGAAGGTATCATATCTACAAAGGCGCTCCACTCCGACTTGCACCTCACATCGTCTGACGGCATGTGGACACTGCTCATGTCTTCCAAGGCCGTTTTACCAATAGTTATGATGGGATCACAGTTACTTGCATTCTGGAAGCTATCCCTATTGTGATTTTCTCTTTAGGGGTTCGTGATAGAAAAGAATTCTTCGACGTGTGTCTCTGTGAAGCATAGTGGTCAGTGGCTCTTATCTGGCCACCTGAGGATACGATATCCTGGTCTTATGCTGTGTCCCAACTTGTTAGGCATTAGGGGGCATGGAATTTGGCCAGCTAAATTTGGGCCTAGGTATATGAAGGTCTCTGTCTTCTCGTTGCTGAAATTTATAACATAAATCAATCAATCATTTATCATTCATTATATGTATTCATAAGAACTCATGCCTTTACATTCAAAACAAATTACCTCCCCGCCATATACTCTCTGCAATTCCACTCATTCCATTAGTTTCACGCTTCTTCCACTCGGAATTATGGGAATTTAAAGATGGTGACGAATTTAGGAGAGTGGTCTCCATCCACCCTAAATTTTCCGACCGATTTGGCCATGGTGGTCATGGATTTGGCTGCCTAAATCCACTCCCTTGTGATGGCTAACGAGTTGGGACACACTTCAAGATGGCGTCCTCCCTAAATTTACGGATTTAGGAACATAATTAACTGGCGAGTTGGGACACAGCTTTTTAGTCTTCCGGTCGGTGTCCTGGAGTTGCTAGATACGCATATAATCGAAATCGCATTAAACGAAACAGCGCTGTGACGTCACCTAGCAACCCCCCCCCCCCTCCGCTCGCGAGAAACCATTTCCTGTAGTCAACGAAACGGGCTATGCAGTCATAGTTTTTATATATTCTGTAATCCTTATAGTTTTTGCACACGAGGCCCTCGAAATATTGGTCGCGGAAAAACCTTACATATGACACCGAGAACGAACCGTATGATCAAATTAATCGATTGTGACGATTTCATTCATTACAGTAATCTGCCGGTTAGAGGTAGGTTATAATGAAAGTCAAGAGAAAATCCAACAGAATCTTACACGTGCCGTGCCCTTTCTACCTCTAGTATTTCTTTCTTCATCTCAGCGTAAGTCCTACCTTTCTTCATCCCGTCCATAAAACCTATTCCCTTCCTTCCCCTTCCCCGCTTACCCAACATCCTTCCCTCTATCACGGCCTTCAGCAAACCACCGTCCCTCATTACCGCTTCCAGCCACCTACCCTGTCTTCCCCTAATCTCATCTATAAGTTTCCTCTCCTCGCCCACCATGTCAAGAACTTCCTCATTTGTCTTCCTTTCCGTCCAACGCACCTTCTCCATCCTCCTCCACACCCACATCTCGAACGCCTTAGGCCTATTTTCGTCTTCCTTTCTCAAGGTCCACGTTTCTGCCCCACACAAAACCACACTCCACATCAAGCTCTTCACCAGCCTCTTTTTTACATCCTTACTTGAGGTCCCCGTCATCAGCTCCCTTCTATTATTGAACGGTTCCTTCGCTAGCGCTATTCTCCTCCTAATGTCTTTGCTACTATGTCCCGTATCTTCTAGCGTACTACCCAAGTAATTAACTAATTAAATTTTTCTACTGGCTCAAGTTTGTGACTTCCTACTCTTATCATCAGCTTCGCTTTCTTTGTCCTAGAGAATCTCGTTACTTTTCTTTTCTTGTTATTAATATTCATCCCGTATTTCTCGCACTGCATTTCCAGTGCATCTACTAAAGTTTGCAATCCTTTTGATGACGGACTGACCAACGCCTGGTCGTCTGCGAATCTAACCGACTTTATCCGCGGGCCTCCATTCTGACTCCTGATTCTAATTCCTGACTTTCATTCCCACATCTAGCTCATCCCATGCCTCTCTTACCATTTCCTCAGCTCAGATGTTAAAAATTAAAGGCGACAACGGGCACCCTTGCCGTACCCCGCAATCTATAACCGGGCAATTACTGCCCACCCTGATTCACCGTCAGCTACCCTTACCTGAGCCCTCTGACCCATTTATAAGTTTCGGATGAGTTTCATATCACGCCAATCTATTCCTATTAGTTTCCCCCAGTTTACTCTGTCAAACACCTTGCCGAAATCTATAAAGTAAGCGAAAACATCCTGATTAAACTCTATGTTTCTATCTATAAGTGTCCCCGTTACCGCAATCGCGTCTCTAGTTGCCCTTCCCTTCCTAAACCCAAATTGGTCATCGTCTAAATAGCAGTTTGCTCTGCTCTCCAACCTTCTATTTAGTATTCTAAGCAACACTTTTGCTGCGTGCGAAATTAAACTGATTGTTCTATACTCCTCGCATTCTGACGCTTTCTTCTACTTCGGGATAGGTATTAATACTGTTTTCACGAAATCCTCTGGCCATAATCCTTCCTCGTAGATCCTGAAAATAAGTTCGAAAAGGGATTCTATTCCCCTTCTACCTAGATTCTTCAGTGCCCCGAAGGTAGGTTATCGGTTCCCACGGCTTTTCTACCCTTCATCTCTCTTAATGCCTTCTCTATTTCGCTGTCAAGTAACTCTGGTCCTAGGTTATCCTTATCTATTGTTCCTTCATCCTCTAGATATAGGCTAAAGGGTCTATTCTCGCTGTCATATAGCTCCTATACGTATTTTCTCCATCTTTTCTGGATATCTTCCTGTTCGATTAACCCTTCAGTACGGTCGCCTACTTTACAAACGTAATTCAGGTGTCGCTGGCTGTCGGACAACCAGGATATTTTTTCTTTGTTTTTTATGGACGTAACTTTTATTTTTCACTACATTTTACTGAATATGTAATTTTTATATTTATTTTATGCACATAATTTTTTACATATTTTTTAAACTTATGTAGAAATTATATATTGCATCCAAATCAATCATCCGAAATATCTACAATCTCCGTTCTGGCAGATATTTTGCCCTGGCAATTATCACAATAAATATTTGAATGTTCTTGACACACCTGAATATCACAGAATAAACACTTAAGACTTATTGATTAAAAAAACAAGATGGCACTTTTTCCACAAATTTTACTTCGGTACGACGCGCTTCAACCGTTAGATCATCATCAGGGACAATACCTATGATCACCTAACGGTTGAAACGCGTCGTACCGAAGTAAAATTTGTGGAAAAAGTGCCATCTTGTTTTTTTTATCAATATGTATACTTTCCACTACACCTCGCCTGCCTCAGTCAACTTGAGACTTAGTTTCCCGATCCTTACCTTTACATATTGGGCTTCGAAAATATTTTTCACATAATTCTCAAGATGTTACTCTGTAACGAAGCCATGGTCTTGATAAATAAAACTACACGTGGAAAAAGCTATGCTGAAAATTCATCTAACTTTCCTACTTTTCGTCTATTGCTAGGTAAATTCCAACTTTATAGGCAGTCTGAATATTGTTGTTTATGTGAATGTCTATACTTCTTATTGTAGCCTGTTTATCACCTTTGTCTTTCTTTGCTATCACAAATGTTATCAAAATGAATAACACGATTTAGAAATGTAAACCTGTCAAGACTAATTGTTGCGTATATGAGTTCAATTCAGGTGCCATCTGTTGCCCACAAGTAGGTTTGTATGATAGGTTTTATGAAGGCCTACCAAATACAAAACTCCAAACTGAGCTCGCAATTCAATGTTGTTCGTTTTCCTGACATTGCGCTTATTTTCGTATATGAATTCTACGTTAACAATATAACGATTGGTACACCCCAAAATTTCATCAAAAAAAGTAATAAATAACTCCCAACTTTACGAAGGACATTTTACACTTTTAGAATAATCGCTCAGTTAGAAAGTCGTTTGGAAAATGTTTTCTGATACTTTTCGGAAATTTTTGCGAAAAGGTTTTCTTCGCCACACTATTTCATTACCCTCTCTGTAAAACAGTTCGCTAACACTTTGCCAGCGCGTCACAGAGCCATGAAGGGTCGAAAAGTGCTATTTCTTCAAATCTATGAATCGAAAGCTACCTCAACCTCTCGATGAATGATGTCCTTCATTTTTTCCTTTAGACAACGCTATATGTGAACTAACATTTCAGCTGTTTTTCGTTAAAAATAGGTGTCGCGATACCTTCTTCTGAAAATATTCCCACCTTTCGCTTGTGTAATGTTTATTGTGTTGGAATATTGAAGGTCATTTGGGCATCTTTTGAGCAAATAATATAAAAACTATCCATAGCCCATTGAAAGAACACGTCAGAATGTTGTGAGTGGTAGTTGTAATATTCGATAGAAAGACATTTCGTCCCAGAAATAAATTGAGTTCCCGTGATTTTTGATCCGATCCCGTTATGTCCTCTAATGAAAGAAATAATATTCCTCGAAATACGGACTGCGTAACCACTGTAGTAATGGATACCTACATGACGTACCTTGTTTGCAGAAGACGGATACTTACTTACCCATTCTCTTCAGAATGCCAGCGAGGATCCGACAGTCTGGAGTTTAAAGTCGTGATTCACTTCTTTTCGACGCTCGCTACGACTGAATAGTGAAGCGTACGAGAATCAATGAACATTTTTCCACAAAATATCACTTAATCGAAATGTTTCATCCCATCCAAACAATCCTGTCAGTTTCAACAAAGTAATGGTTGTTGACACATGATAGTGAGTAGGAAGAATGAACAGTGAGTACATGTACATTACGCCGTAATCAAATCGTTTGAAAATCGGTTGGCATCACTACCTTATTAAATGGTGCCAATAAAGCAGACTCACAAACAGATAAATGCAGAGTAATACCATGGGCTTCATTAACACGTTAGACTCTGGAATATTAACCTTTCTTGGACGCAGAATAAGGAATATTTTTAAAAAAATCATGAGGCTATCTTAGGAAAATTTGGCAATATGAAACACACCGTGGTCTTTTCACTGACGATATTTTGAATTGAAGATACAAAAAGGTTCAATTGGATGTCGTAATTTTCAATTTCAAACTATCTCTTGACAATCTCCCCAGTAAATAATTTACGTATAGGTACACTTAATAGCCTTAGAATTTATTATGTAGCTGCAAACTGGATGTGGAGGTTCTTCTTTTCTTGCCTCAGGAAAAATGAGATATATAAGTAGCATGAGCTCGTTATAGGGGAAACAACACCGCATTAAGGCTAAAGAAGTGTGTGTATATGTGACTTTATTCTTTGCACGCGTTAGCGCATGACATCCTGAATTATCAAGAGTAAAATGTCATTTTTCCCACGAACGATAAGGGACCATAACAGCTGCCAATGAGACTTTTATCTGGGTTTGTCGTTAGGTTGTGTAGCTCTTAGTAGTAGTAGTACTACTCCGTAATACTTTAATCCTTTTCTGTTACCTAGTACTAACAGCACACCGTGCGTGTTTTCTACATAAGTCTTGAGTCTCTGTCCATTTGTGTAGTTGCAAAATACATAGATATATTAACGGTCCTTCTCCATTGTGATAATATCTGTGGTGTAGTAGTGCATGCTTTTGAGGCTTCGCCTCGTGACAAGCATTAGCGATTTATGCTAATGCATAATTAGTCGTAGTTACACTAACTTTACGGTATAGTTTAATGCATGTTGGTGAATACTCACCCCCTGCCACACACCCCTGAGGTGGCTTGCAGGATATTTTGTAGATGTAGATGAAGTGTGTGCATATGTGACTTTATTATTTGCACGCGTTAGCGCATGACATCCAGAATTAGCAAGAGTTTTAAATTCTTCGCCGTGAAGACGGCGAGTGTGGCCACGACGGCTGGCTACCGACGACGCGACGTGGCTTGGTGTCCGCGTCGGAGCCGAAGTTGTCCGCGCGCCCCTCGCACGACAGGGGTCCAACTTTCGGGCCACCCCTGTCCCCCGCCACCCCCTACGCTCGCTCACTGGCCCGGACAGGGGTGGCTCGAGGCCAGACGGACCTGCCGCCCCTGCTGCAGGCATCTATATATATTGCACAAAAGGGGCGCCAACGAACCATTCACTCATTTTATGCACTCCTTAGGGGGCAAGGGATACTCCTTATCCATCCCTTTGCAGTGTGTTTGTGCACTCCTTGCCTCACTCTGGTCGGGGTGATGCGTGGGAAAGGGCCGATAGGGGAAAGGGGGGGTACCCCTCCCCGGATTTATGACGAGGAGACCCTAGGGGTCTGGAGCCTCCATCTGCGAGAAGGGCTTGTGTCAAAGGGCGGCCCCGGGCCTGCACCGGCGGCGGCTGCTGTTCCTCTCGGCGACGAACATTTGGCGGTCGTCGTATTTCACGGATTAGACTCGACTTCTTCTTTGGCTGGAGGGGAGTGCGGAGGGCTTCTGTCGTTCAGGGTGGGGGGGTAGGGGTGGAGAAAAACCCCACTAGGAGGCGACACCCCCTTCCCCCCCACTGGAATGCACTCGGGTGCAAGGATAGGCCCTTGGGGGATAATCGCTGCACCCCCCCAGTTGCAAGATGGCGACGGATGTTGTGCACGAGTTAGGTTTGGTCGCGATCGATATTTGTATGATAGGAGGATGAATGTAAGCAATCATTGGGTTTGGGAGCCTACTTCCCCTTGCTCCGTCACCCAGGATAGACAAGACTACTAGACCGATTTATCGTTTCCAGGCTCGAGAAACTCCCTCAGCTGTGGTCTCGAGGTTGTCCCATGCCGTCCTCCCAGGCTCGTTCTGGTCATTCCTTCACTGGCGGGGGATTCACACTTTTCCCTTATGACTCTGCAAAGCTTGCTGATAAGTTCCTCTCGGGTTTCCCACCGGGTTAAGCCTAGTTTACGATTGGCGTCATCGTCAACTTCAAACTAGAGGTGAACACACGGGAACGTATAGACGGGTAAACCCGTCCATAAGATCCCGTGTGTACATACATACTCGAAACAATTTCTCTCGAAATGAATACTGCTCAATTCTTCTTTGAAAACAGAACCCATTATCGTTCGCTTCAGATTCACTAATGGCATTTGAGGGAAATGTTTTTAGGTCTTAGTTTGAAAATTGTATCGCTGATACATCTATATCGCTGATGCATCGAGGGAAAAATACAGGTTAAATCTTTTTCGCAAGTTCGGAGCAGACAGTTTATTGCCGGACGTTCAACATATGCTGCTAGAACCAACGTACTACGGTAGAAGCGATCACAGGAATAAAATAAAGGAAATTGACTGCAGAACCGATAGATTTAAAATGTCATTTTTCCCACGCACAATAAGGGATCATAATACAATCGATAGATCAATCATATGAAACTCCCACCCTCAATAGGTAGAGCAGAATCTTCACTTGTGTTTAATAACACAACATCATTACTAACCTTCACACCGGTCGATTTGTCCGGCATTATTTTATTTTGTTCTCTGCATTAAGTAGCATCTCGTAGCATTCATAAATTAACAGTATCAGTAATATTAACCACTAGATGTGTATAGCATTGTACTGCATGTTCATTTACGTATCACTCTCCCAGTTTCCGGTTGGACTGCTACTGTTCTCCTGACTGCTTTTTGGTGTCTGCGCCTAGCGCCAGGGGGAGCGTGCCAGGTTCTGATTTGCGCTGGGACGAGGGCTGCAAGCGTGGTGTGGAATCACCCCGTGCCACACACCCTAGTGGTGGCTTGCACGGTACTTCGTAGATGTAGATGAAAGTTTCATGCATGCTATTTCCAGGGTGTATGGCACGGGGTGATTCTACACCAGGCATGAAATACTCGTTCCATTTCAAGGTCATAACACTCCCCCATCCACTAAGTGGTCACCAAAAAGCAGTCAGGAGAGCATAATAGAAGTGTTGCACGTTGACAAACATGCTCACGTGGAATACCTTTGTTATGATACAAAAACTGATTTTTATATACTAGATACTAATTCATGGATACCATGACACACTAGTTAAAGCAGAAAACCAAATCTTGCGTGAGAATGTCAAGCGGGGTGAGGTTTTACTAATTTTGATGAACAAAATGACCAAGTCTAATCTATCAAACGATATCGGAGATTTCATGGAAAAGAACTGTTCCAAATTTTATGGTCCCTTATTGGCCGCGGAAAAATGACATTTTAATACGTTTTCTTAGCTAAATATGTTGAACGTCTGTTGAAATAGCCTGCTTAGAACATAAGCAAAACAGTCAACCTAGGTTTTTCCATTTTAACTGTAATAGATTCCCAGCCCAATTTATTTAACATTTCGTTTACACTGCTGAGTTTATCATTAATTTTTCAAAATAATCTAGTTGCTTTCCACATCACTCAATATTTCTGAGATTACTCTTCATTTGCCAGGGTCCCACACTGTAGCGCCATACTCTACTAGTACAACGTGAGGTCATATGGGAGAAAAAAGAATCGCTCTTCTACCATTTTATTACATTTTCGAGTGTTCTTTTAGCAAATCCCAATTTTTTATTAGCTTTTCCGCATATTCCGCTGGTCCTGTACGTGTTTTCCCAAAGAGAAGTTCTGAATAAGTATCCCACCTTAGAATTTAAGGTGGTTCCACCGTAAAATGACTAAAATGACATTTTATTCATATTCTGTCTACTTGTAGAAAAGGTTGTCCTCTATCTGATATGAACAAAAAAATAATACCTTTCCACGCTATTTTATTTTATAATTGAACTTGAAATTACATGGTGTTCAATGGGGGAATGAGAGAAACACGGGTAAAAATAGTATTTTTCCATAAAATACAAATGCCATTTTTGCGAAAAACTATTTATAAGAAGGAAATAATCCAGAGAAATTGAATGAAAATGTAATACAGGCATATTACCACTTTATTTTTCTAGTTATTGAAGAATTAATGCCGAACTTAAAGTCAAAATGCGGTAATTCGTAGGAAATGGCGCTGCAGTCGGCTCCTATGGCTGGAAAAAATTGCTCATTAAAAATATATTCCTGGAATAATCTACAAATTTCGTACCTTACTTTTGGATTTCTATAGGTAACGCATTGCATCAGCGAAAGCAGAATTTTAAGTAGGTATGTAAACATGCACATGTGTGTAACGGCATAATTTTCCTTATTTTATCTTGAAATTCTGGAATCTACCCTTCGATGCCAATGCTGCTTATATCCACTCTTCTAGGATTTGATATTTGGAGATATCCTCTGTGCTGCTGCGACGAAGATCTTGGCCAAAGACGCTGATCTACATCTACAAAATACCCTGCAAGCCACCTCAAGGTTATGTGGAAAGGGGTGAGTAGTCACCAACATGCATTACACTATACCCTAAAGTTAGTGTAACTACGACGCATTGATGCATTAGCATAACGCTTATGCTTCTCACGAGGTTAAAGCCTCGTTCACAACAACTTAACTTGGCGTAACTTGGCTTGACTCGGCGCAACGCCAGAGATGAGACCTTGAGAATAGCGTCCACCAGTTCACAACGACTTAAATCAGCGTAACTCAACTTGGCGTAGTCTGGAGTTGAGTCCAGCTCAACTTTCTCTTAATTCCAGCCAATAGCATGGCATGTTCTGCTATCGATATTCGGGCAGAAATCGATTGCTACTCTCGATATCTCCTCGAGGAGCCATATTGAAAACGTGATTTTGTTGTGAAGTCGTATGTTGATACGTTTAAGCGAAAATGGATGTGGATAAGTTGATCGAGTCAGTGCAAAATAACCCTCGCATGTTCAACAAACCTTCCATTTTAATACTTCTATAGTTCAACTCACTGTTTACAATTAATACTTCACATATCAACTGAGCTGTTTCGGGGGAGCTTACTACAACTCTCGAAACTCACACTATCGATAGGCCTGATCAATCGATTGTAAGGTCGACTTTGGCAGTGGTGTGCTGTGTTTGGTTGGGAATTTCACGCTCTGGTTCACCTTCGAAGAGAGAATAAGTCAAGTTACGCCAAGTTAAGTTATTGTGAACGAACCTTAAGCCTCGCAAGCATGCACTACACTATAGATATGCTACCAATGTTAGAAGGATCGTTAGTACTTATGTATTTTGCAACAACACAAATGGACAGAGATTCAAGAGTTATGCTGAAAACATGCACGGCTTGCTTTAAGTATTAGGTAGCAGATAATGGAACAAGTATTAGGGGGAACTGTCACTAGCAAGAGCTACAGTACCTATCGACAAATCTAGTTAAAAGTCTCTTTAGCTCTAGTAGTAGAAAAATCTAGTTAAAAGGATAAATAACGTATCGGCGGCTTCTCTGTCGCCTCTGTCGATATAGAAGCGATGCCTGGCACTACGAACCGAGAATCGATGCGCGTTATTGGAAACGCTACGGACAAGAAGTATCGCGATACCGGTATCGTATCGCTCGGCGGCTGCGGCCGATATTTCCCCCTGGCGTCCTGCAAGAGTCTCCGTTCGTTCGTGCGACGTTTAAAAGGCCATTAATAACGTGACTGGCGCTGCGGTCTGTGGAGGGGAGGAGTTTGGGTGTGGGACGAGTGTAATTACAAATCGACGGCGCTTGAGCGCGGCGCCGCCATCTGTCCCCTCTGGACGGCGACGCCCCCCACCCCCTCACCCGTCGTCCTTCTTTTGATTTATTTTTTTCAATTTCGAAGATCAAGGTGATTACGTCGATGCTGTACGTCCTGCCTGAAATTTTTAGAATCAATTATTAAAGTGCGTTATTGACGTCACTCTCGTTTCAATCGCTCGTTAGAGTGGGAGGGGGGTGGGAGAATTCTCCCTTAGGCGGGTCAGAGGCGAGCCCAAAGATTCAATTCGTCACTTTAATGGTTATTACAGCGTAAAAACCTATATTGTGGGGGTTTTTAGAGGTAGGTGGGAGGGGGGGTGGAACATAGTGGGGGGGGGGGCGTAGGGCAGGCCTAACGCAGAGTGCCTACAGATGCTTCTTCAAGGATTCGACGTGATGTGTTTGGTTGGAGGCGCTCTTCATACGAGGATATTTGTAAAAGACCTACCACGAGAACTGGATTCTAAGGATTTCTGGCACCAAGACGCCAAAGATTGCATCGCCAACAATAGCACTTCCAATGAGAATTATTTGATTCCCAGTTAAATAGAGTGTGTTTAAGGTGTGAAACGAAATGAAGTAATCGAATATTTTTTTTTTAATAAACCTGATACTCTCGAGTTGCACAGCGTAATTTATTTATATTTATTTTCTCTCCCAAAAACAGCGCCATTGGCATAAGTTAATTAAATGTTCAAAAACAGATATCCTTAAATGTTCTGCTAGGTAGTTAAGGTGTTCCGGCAATTGGAAATGGCTTTTTAGCGCTTCTCCATCTTCAGCCCTTTTTAAATCAGTTCTTCTTCGGAAGACAAGCTGTGCTGAACGTTAATTAAGGTATTTTGAGCGAAAAATCACTTCACTTAGAATTTGATGAATTTGGCCTCATTTTAAAGAAACAACTCTCATCTTTCCAATGATATAAAAATATCAACTCCTTGCCGAACTACTTTTCGAGCAATTTGCCTGAAAATATAAGCTGTTTGACATGGGATAGATTATGGCTGAGTGCTCCACAGTGAGAATATTGAAGGAAATAGGAATTTATAATACCTAGATTTCCTCAAAATACTAGCGGTGTATGGATTGCATATTTTCTCATCTATTTATAAAAAATAATCTATTACTCACCATAGTAACTTTTACAGAAACGCAAAAAAACCTGCTGTTTCAAAAGGGTTTTCAGCCGTACGGCGGGAAAAAATGAGTCAAGTTAGAGACCTATGTCGCTTTATTTATTTGATTACTGAGATATTGTGCATATATAAGTATATCTTAGCGCCATTAATATAACAATATTTATTTCATAGTTATTACAGACGCTGTAATCAAAAATAAAACTTGAATATGGTCTCCACTATGACTAGGGAACTATCTTCCACAAACCTCCTTAAACGAAGGTGAATCTCAGTGTAGGGACAAGGCACATGCATTTGGCTCGGGCCTTGAGTAGGAAGCACGTGAGGAAGATATGTCCTCTTAGAAATGAAGCACGGCAATCACAGCGCGATATGTTTCCATGTCTGTTCAGTTCGGTGCTGTTGATTTGCAATACGAACCGTGCGAAAATATCGCACGGTGATTTTTGGCGGTGCGGAAAAGAAAAAAAATACCGTATCACAAGCACCGTTACATTACCCTTGCCAGCAAGGGAACGCCGTTGCCTCCTTTATTCAATTGCTGGCAAGGGTTGAGGCCGGGTGTTGTAAAGGGTGGTATACACCAACTGCCCGCACCACGAGTCCCCAGGATTAGTTTCAGTTGGGGAATGCCCTGTGTTCCGTTAGTGCAAGGGACGAGAGGGTCCGACTATTATATCTGAGGAGGAATGCCAGGGAAATGCCCAGTAGGCAGGATCGGTGGGCAGCGCAGCATTCATAGTATATATATTGTGTGCGTGCCAGTTTGTCTTTTTTTCGAGATCGACTGTGCAAAGCGAAAACGAGGTGGAGGGCTAAGGGTCGCGGCTAAGAGGGTACAACGGCCGCAGACGTCAATGTCCCGGGTTCAAATCCCTCGCAGGGGCGCCCCACCTGGCCAAGGGGGGGACCTGGCCTTTGGGGTTTCGTCCCTGGCGGAACAAAAGGGGGAAGGTAGGTACTACCCCTTCTGCAGGTCGTCGCCCGTGTACGGTCTGCGAGTCCCCGCTATGTTAATTACGGTGCTTCGGGCTGATGGAGGCGACAAGAGTTGCGGGCCTTCCCATGACTGGCGGGACCGACCCGGGTTCCATTAGCGAAAGCTACTTTTTTAATAGATATTTTTTTCATTTGCGTTCTTCCCTTCGCTTTCCGCGCCATGTGGCGAACGTGGTGCTGGGACATTGTACGAGGGTGCCAACCTCCGGACGAGACGTTGAAAATGTTTAAACCTCTGGCGTCCCTAAGAACAAGCCAGTCTCCGGGAGCCTTTCCTCCAACAACCAGCTGATTTCAACATCTTGGCAGCCCATCCCTATGCAGACATATGCATGGCTGAGGCATTGTAAACACTTATTTTCAAGAGTGCTCTGAGTTAAGGTGGTTTGAGGGAGATATAGATCCCTAGTCATAATGGAGACCATCTCCAAATTTTATTCTTTGATTTCAGCGTCTAAAAGAAGTACGAAATAAATATTGTAATATTAATGGCCCATAGATATATTTATAAATGACCAAAATTCTCAGTAATTAAATAAATAAAGCTACATAAGTATCTAACTTGACTCCTTTTTTCCCGCCGTCCGGCTGAAAAGCCTTCAAAACAGCAGCTTATTTTGCGATTCTGTAAATATTACTGTGGTGGGTAATAGATTATTTTTTATAAATAGTTGAGAAAACATGCAATCTACACACTGTTAGTTTTTTGACGAAATCTAGGTGCTAGAAGTTCCTAATTTGTTTAATTATTCTCCCTCTGGAGCGCTCAGCCATAATCTATCCCATGTAAAACATCTTATGTTTTTAGGTAAATTGTTCGAAAAGTAGTTCGTCAAGGGGTTGATATTTTGATATTATTGGAAATATGAGAGTTTTTTCTTTAAAATGAGGCCAAATTCATCAAATTCTAGGTGAAGTGATTTTTCACTCAAACTACCTTAATGGCTTAAACCATGGTCTTCCTCGTGCGAAATGTACGCATCGCCACCTCGGTGAAATAACGGCGCTTCTCAATTACAGCAGCCACGGTAGCTGAGCGTAAGTTGGGCCACCCATAGCAACCTCTACCTGCGCTGGAAACGTTTTGGTAGCAGGAGCATTAGTGGGACTGAATCCCAATTGGATGGAATTATGGGAAACCGTTTGAATTGAGGGATATGTAGATCACGCGAGGGACCGTCCGAACCATCCGCGCCGAAAGCATAGAAATTGGGCATAACTGTGTTTTTTTTGGGAGAACTTTTGAATGAGATTAAAAATTCTTGCTAAGTGTTCCACCACAACCAGAAAATATCTTCAGATTTGCCCACACCTTAAAGGTATTCTACATCTAAACACTACCCCGCAAGCCGCCTCAATAGGCGTGTGGCGGGGGGTGTTAGGACACCAGCCGTTTACATATAAAATGGACACGCTCTAATGAAATTACGCCTAGCATTTATTATAGTCCCTTATTGTTCGGGGGAAAAACGAATTCCCATACCTATCCGTTCGGCAAAATATCTCTCTTAATTTATCGTTTCTATCGGACCTGGAAATATAGTGGGGTTCTTATATGATGTTCTCCGTGTCGCTCTGAAAGATATCTATTCTCAATTGCTCAAGTAATCTAAGCCTAGCGCGCAGCCTCCGAGTCTCTATAGCGGCTCCCTGCCTAATTCGTTTAACATCTGTGTAACGCTGTCTGTACGCCCGTAGCAGTTTTTGAGGAATCGCGCAGTATTCCTTCGTATATTATTAAGTTCCCGGATTAAGTCTTACTGCACCGGATCCCATATGCTCGCTGCATATTCAAGGTGTGGCCGGACGAGTGCGAAATAGCACCTCTCTTTTACTTTAAATTAGTATTCGAGCGGGCACATTTAATATACTAACTCTCCGACAAGTCTGAGACGTTCTCGGAAAGAGTTTCCCGACACACTCTGCGAAGATAGTCCCCGAAATACGTCGGCTCTATCTTCAGCTTCATTCTCATTGCTCTCCCTAGATATAAGGAATGGCGAAATTAGGTAAAATATTATCCCATAATTGCCTTACTTTTCTTAATCCGCCGTCACAATCCGCAGAAAATCTGCATTTTTAAAGACAATAATAATAATGATAAAACGTTTATTGTCGTAGCCCCATCGGTCTTTTAGACATTTTGGTACATCATTTACACAAGATATAATTTAAAAAATATGATAATACTTACAAGTTACAAGATAGTCAGTCGCCACAATAGTATACATATACACACACACACAATATACATAGTAATAATAAATTTACAAAAAAAAACAAAAAAGTGTTTACACAAAAAAATTAAAATTGATTACAATGTTACAATAATTTTTTCACTTTCTCCTTTAACATTTTTAGTGAATATGGAATGAAATAATTTTCTTTTAAAACAGGGTGAATAATGAAATAATTTTCTTTTTTTTCTTTCTTTTCTATTACATGTTTTTATATATCTGTTGGGAGATTATTCCAATTTCTTGCTACGGTGGCGATGTATGATTTATGGTACGTTTCAGTTTTGTGCTGTGGGATCTGTAGGTCTAAATGATTGGATCTTGTTAGCCGGTTTTGGATGTTTTTTTTTTTTAATAAAAGAGTTGAACAGGTATGGAGGAATGGAGCGTGAATTATGAGGTATGGAGTATGAATTAATAAGAGTTGAAGATATGGAGCTGTTCATTTTTTTTTACGCGATTAAGATAAGTACAATTTAAGTTGGCTGATATATTTCACATCGCTTCCCGGTCAGGTGTTGCGTTGAACGTTTAGCAAACTTATCGCACACATTTTTGGGGAAAATGTAACGATGATAACTATCATAGAAGTATTATAAAAAAAATATACCATTCACTGTTCTGCCCCATGGAAGAAACCCATCTGAGAGGCTGTTACCAAACGTTAACTGTCATTCTTCGATTTAAGTGACTGAAGAAATTGAACAAGATTGAAGAAGGTGTATCCCCTTCCTTTTCTAGTTACTACAGTGGTAAGAAGGAAAAACAGCAAACGAGTTCACAACTTACGCTGGAAACATACCTAGATGAATAAGCCTTTCTATTTTGGGCTTCACCTTGTAGAAGTTTAGACAATTTGTATTCGAAATGGACTTTATATACTTTGTCAAAGTAATTCTTTAGGTTCCCGCGATATTTATTATTTCTTTTGATTATTTTTGGTGTCCATCGCGTTTGGTTTCTTATTTTACAACGTTTCGCCTCCCTTCCTGGAGGTTTCGTCAGGGTTAAAAACAAAACGTGATGGATACCGAAAATAATCAAAAGAATAAGATACTTTGTTCTTCACTGCCATCATCATCTGAGTTATCTACCGATTAAAGGTAGGTTATGATGAAAGTCAGAGAAGATCCAGCAGACTCTTACACGTGCAGTGCCCTTTCTACCTCTAGTATTTATTTCTTCATCTCAGCGTAAGTCCTACCTTTCTTCATCCCGTCCATAAAACCTATTCTCTTCCTTCCCCTTCCCCGCTTACCCAACATCCTTTCCTTTATCACGGCCTTCAGCAAACCATCGTCCCTCATTACCCCTTCCAGCCACCTACCCTGTCTTCCCCTAATCTCATCCACAAGTTTCCTCTCCTCGCCCACCATGTCAAGCACTTCCTCATTTGTCTTCCTTTCCGTCCTACGCACCTTCTCCATCCTCCTCCACACCCACATCTCGAAAGCCTTCAGCCTATTTTCGTCTTCCTTTCTCAGAGACCAAGTTTCTGCTCCATACAACGCCACACTCCATATCAAGCTCTTCCATACCAGCCTCTTTTTTACATCCTTACTTAAGGTTCCCGTCTTCAGCTCGTTCTTTAATGTACAACTGTTGAAAATTACAAAGTATTTTATTCCAAATATGAATACGATTTTAAATAACATGGCTACAAATTCGCATCTCCTTACGAATTTTACCTAGAAATATGGAGGATACATTTGCAAAATGCAATATCTTAACAGCCGAAATGGAGAAGCTACAGGTCTTTTACTCCTTACTTACAATTAGTCCTAGAGAATTTACCTATTATTCAAATGATCAAATGTTGGCAGATAAAAGAGGTAGGCCATATTCCACGTAGGTTCTCTGCCGTAATTCATTGACTTGACCCATTTGGCTCTGAGAAACTTCTTAAAGTCGACGAAGATATGTCAAGGTAGTATTTAAAGTTGATGAAAGTATAGCAGACATTGAAATGACGATCAAATTCGGTGACTTCTCTAACACGTTTGCGTTAATCTGTCTACACGTCGTGGAAGATCATGAAGGGTGGTGACAGGTGCGGGAGTAGTCAATTACAAGTCCTTGGTCTAGTGAGATTTTTAGCTTTTACGCGAAAGAGTTGATCAATATGGGTGTAAGAATACGATAACGGAATCATAGTTGGTCGTACGAATGAAAATATACTGAAAGTCTGACGTAATTTTGATTGTTATAGAATAAGAGTTGATTCCGATGAATGGCAAAGGAATAACGGACATTTCTGAGTGCAAGTCAATAAGTGTGAAATTTATATGAGCCATGAAACAAATAAATCAATCAAAATCTCGTATGAAAAAGTATTGCGGTACATACCTATTGATGCTTGATGGCACACAATAGAGTTTGTGAAAAATTACGTACTTCAGCAGCATTTTGGAATAAAATGTTAGCGGTAGCAAGGGACTCAGAAGAGAGGTTCGTAGTACGTGTGGCAGAATAAAAATTTGATGGAGATACAACACACGCTTTGATCCGTAAGCGGGGGAATCATACTCTCCAAGCAAGGTTTCACGGTGGTGGTTAAACATTGTGGTTTTTCTATACTTCCTAGTTAAGGTGCTTGATTGATCTAGGTCGCGAGCATCTTTTTCCTTTAGGAAGAGGTAGGGGGCTTTCCATTCAAGGTGTTGGAAGTACTGCGCACATCGGAACACATGAGAACACTTTAGCAAAACACACAAACGACGTTCAATGGAAATATGTGCGCTGGCGAAATCTTTTGTAACCTGTCGGTAGGTGGCATTCTGTGGTTCAACAACAAGTTACGGACGAATGTTTAGTTTAAAGATGTAGAATTCGTTCAAAATAAGTATTTAAGACGTTAGCTTTTTGTTGCTGAGTAATTAAAAACTTTATAATATGCATGCGCCACGCCTTTACTGAAAATCAACCAACTCGTCAACAATCACAGATGTCATAATCGATGTTCTTTTGTTGTTTAGCGCACATCAACTTTGCTCCCGATCTGTTTTGAAGTGCGCTACCTATTGCGCAGGGTCTGTAATGAATGGAATACAAGTGCGCTGTAGTGTATCGAAGTGATTAGCGCAGTATTATGCGAATGGAAAGCACCCGTAGCCACCCAAATAATTTCACGTGCGCTCTTAAAAACCGTGGACGAGAATGCTTCGAACTCGCAAGCTCCCACTCTCGGCCCCGTACATCGTTTGGCAGCACATGCACCACGCCCCTTTCCCCTCCCCCGCCCCTTCAACCCCCTCCCCATTTCTCCCCCCTCCCCTCCCCCGCCTGCCTCCCGCCTCCCCTCCCGCCTCCTCCACATCTCTTCGGCCGCATCTGAAACCTCGCCGCCTTTGAAGTCGGGCCTTGCGATATTTCGATTATTCATATCGACATGGGGATGGAAGGCTATGCTACATTAAGGTGGGTTTACACGTAAGTCGACTGCCATAACAGTCGTTCGATACACGATACATCGCTACTGCTACCGACGCGAAGTGTCCACCCCAACTTCCACAACTATCGCAGCGTATCGCCAGCAGTAGGCACTTCAAAATGGCTTCTATTATGCAAGAAATGCGACGAACTCTACTCACAGCCCTGCTTGTTAGAGAGCGGCAGAAGCAGGAAAGGAAAATAGTATAGGTTTGACCTAAGTTTAGAATAAACTCTCCTCAAAGATCTAATAGGTACTCCTTTGTGACGGCGAGGAATGTTGGAATTCTTACGTATTGAAGACGACATATTCCTTCTATTACATACTATGGTTGGTTTTTAAAGTTTTCTAATGGATATTACGTACTGTAACAATAATGAGAATCGGTTAAAAATGTCATGCATTAAAATAAACATGTATAGGTACCCTACTTAACAGACTGGTCCAAAACTGGAAAGAATCTGCAATGGAACGAGATAATATCTTCAAAGGTGCGACTGGCCATATGACTAAGTTTTTTGGCCACTGGGGATTCCTATCGGTCTTTAAGTCACATTTTTGTCGTCATTATTTTTATTATCCCCCTTCCTTGCATTCCATAAGCATTCATGTTCCTTATATCCTTCGATTAATCTGAAGAGTTGACTTCCTGGCAGAGAAATCCTCGCCAACTTCTTCAAATTCCCGGTCGCTATCCATAGCGCGTCCTCAACCGCTAGCGAGTGTTGCGATAAATTACACTTCAATGTGATGGAAAGTAGAAGTCCTTCTACTTTGGTAATAGCTCGAATCCGGGGTCGATCACGTTCGACCTAGTCCTCTATCGACTCTTACTCGCATCGCAGTTCGCGTTCACACGTACGAGTCGTGCTTAACAGTCGACTTCTATAGCAGTCGTTCGATACGCGATACATCGCTACTGCTACCGACGCGAAGTGTCCACACCAACTTCTACAACTATCGCAGCGCATCTCCAGCAGTTGGCGCTTCAAAACGGCTTCCATTTTGAAAGGAACGCGACGAACTCTTCTCATAATCCTACATGTTTGAGAGCTGCTGAAGCAGTACTGGAAACTAGAAGAGGATTGACCAAAGTTTAAAATAAACTCTCCTAAAAGATCTACTCCTTTTCGATGGCTAGGAATATTGGAATTTTTTACGTGTTGACCACTAATAGTTCCTCCTATTACATGCTTTGGAGGGTTTTTTATAGTTTTCTAGTAGATATTCCGTACTTTAACAATAGTGAGAATCGGTTAAAAAGTTCATGTATTAAGGCGTTATTGTACGGACGGCTGAAAGCAGTTTTAGGCGACCGCCTACTACCCGGAAAAATGCGCTAAAATTCTGTTTTTAAGCACACACTGAAATCAATATAAACGGTTAAAAGTTTTGTACACAATCAATAAACGGAGAAATAAACAAGGTTTAATGTGATTTACTTCATTTTAAAATCGATTGAGCCATCTGTGAGATATTGGTCTTCAAACTCGGGTGACGGAATTTTGCAACGGACAGTAAGGCCTTCTTTTCACTCTGTCCGTATTTACATATCATTCAATTATGGGATAACTATTAAAGATAGAGACTTGTGGTTTTCTTTACTTGATTCAGATGATGTCATTTCATATTAAGATTGGAAAGAAATATTTTTATTCTTTTATGTTAGTGAGAAAACCTAGCTGAACTTTGGCTAAGAAAAACTTACTTCAAAGTTAGAAATTAGAAAATCGGAAAAGATGAAACTCTAGCTGCATATTTCTTTTACAAGTTCCTATGATGCATAGATCATGATTTTAGGCGTGAAGGGGTTCACCATTTGATTGATTGCGGCCTCGGAAACAAATAATGATCTATGCTTTAATAGTTATCCCATAATTGAATGATATGTAAACAAGGACAGAGTGAAAAGAAGGCCTTAGGCGGTCGCCTAGAACTGCACTCAGCCGTCCGTACCATAACGCCTTTACATAATTATGCATACCCTACTTAACAAACTGGTCCAAAACAGGATAGAATCAGCAGTAAATTGAGAAAATTAATATCTTCAAAGGTGTGACTGGCCATATGTTTAAGTTTCTTGGCCACTGGATATTCCTATCGGTCTATGAGTTGCATTTTTGGCGTCAATATTGTCATACTCACCGCTCCTTGCGTTCCACAAGCATTTATGTTCCCTACATCCTTCGATAAATCTGAAGATGTCACCTCGTGGCAGAGAAATCCTCGCCAACTTCTTCAACTTTCCCGGTCTCTTCCATAGCGCGTCTACAACCGCTGGCGAGTGTTGCGATAAATTGCAATTCTCTGTGATTAAAAGTAGAAGTCCTTCTACTTCGGGAATAGCTCGAATCCAGGGTCGATCACGTTCGACCTATTACCTCTATCGACTCATACTCGCATCGCAGTTCGCGTTCATGCGTACGAGTCGAGCTTAACAGTTGACTGTCATAGCAGTCGATTGCCACGTGTAAACCACCCACCTTAAGGTACAACCTGCGCTTCGAAGTACTGCTTTCATTACATAGATAAACTCGACAGCAACAAGATAAAATGGCTCAAAATTTTATTAACAATAATGGAAAATAATTTTCAATCAATCAACATGGCTGCACAGTACATGAGTTTTCTTCAAAATAAAGTAATCCTGTCATAAGAAGAATGGCTTTTATATTGACGCCATGTCTCAGAGGAATTTAAAAACTTTCTCTCGAACTGCAGTGAAGCTGCATAGTTAAAAAATTAGGGGTGAATTAAAACAACAGAACTAGTGAGTGCTTTTGCTCTTTGAATGTAAACGTAATGAAAACAAATGTATTATATATAATTGTTGACGATGAACTCGACAACACTGTATAGCTATCAACATATCCTTGTTTCACTCCGGTCCGGCAACTTTATTTGTTTGTATAGTTTCAACTCAATGTTTTTGTTTACTCCTCGAACATAGTTGCCAAGTCTGTTTCAATATGGCGGCTACGGAACAAAAGTAAGACTCTTCATCGCTTTTCAATCATAAATATCTGCATTAAATGACCGGTAAGGTAACCTGAAAAAAATTCATTGTATCCGTTGATTATTTAATCACCATATAGTCGTTTTTGAGATAGCCTTGTCGAGGAAAATCTCGAGAAATAAAATGTTGAAGTGAGGGACGACACCATTCCGCCATAAGAGCAATATAATTTGAGGCTGAAAATGACGATTTTCAAATCCTGTTATCAGCGCTAAATGGCCGATTACCTCCAGTTAATTTTACACAGATCGGCTGAGGCATAATTTCTCTGAAATGTATAAAAGTATCAGGGCATGTTATCAAAGGTCCTTGTAGTAGAGGTTCTACCTTAATACTATGCGTTGTTATTGGACGAACTACGATTACGTATCATAAATGTAGCGTGGTCATTACCAAAGCGATATCACGTGTAAGCTCGTGTTGTCCATACAACGTGTCACGACGCTAACAAATTACATCGTTCAACCGTGCTTCATGGCCATATCGGTGCTTTGGCGATAAAAATTAACTTGCGTGAAATTTAGATCACAATTCAATATTCACATCAGTTTATAATACTGTATGGTTAATTTTATACTCCTTCATCCACAATACACGTACACTGAGATGTTTATTAGGAGAGAGAAAAAATAATATGTTAAGGTATTGAAAATACTCATTATTTAGTGACATGTGCACCATGGAAAGTTCTACTGGTGTTGTTGTCTTTGTCGGTTGACCTTCCTGCGTTATATTCTATAGCCCCGATAATGGAGTACATTATATGCCGAAACATTGGTGAAGAATAGCCGATTTTGATTTTTTCATTTCTGACCTTAACTCGTCAAACCGTAAAACATCCACATTATTACAGCCATGCTCATAAGATGAATGCTAGGCGACCCCGAAACATTTAAATTCACGTCGTTTCTGTTGTTTTCTTTTCTAGACCAATGTTTTTCTCTCTGTTTTTGAGGACTTTTGATATTGAACTCTTCACTGAGAGAGAGAGAGATAAATTACAAATGGCATTTCACAAATTACAACAACTGAGTAACATGTATAACCTTAAAATCTCAAAATCTAAACCTAAAACTATGACATTCTTAGGGAACAACCCGATAAGAAAAATAATTATCATAGAAAACCAAGTACTGGAACAGGTATCCCATTTTCAATATTTGGGATGTGATACAACGTAAGACGAGGACAAATATATCACAAATAAAATAAAAGTATTCCAGGGAATATGTCGGACAATAAGAATAAATTTATTTAAAACTGTGAAACAAGAAAATAAACCCAGATGACATTTTATAGAGTGATGGCAGTTCCTACTGTGTTGTATGGGCCAGGAGAACAAAGAGAACTGAAACAAATAGAATCGTCAGTAGTGACATTTCTCCGAGCAGTTCAAAGGGTGTACAAGGAATGAATACATCTATAAGAGAGGAACTAGGTGTTCAGATGATATCAGAAAAATTAGTAGAATACAAAAATAAGTGGAAAGAGCATTTTCTGCGAATGCCTAAGGAAAGATATCCTAGAAGCAGGCTTTGGAATGTAAGCCACTACTAGGTAGAAGAAGCGTCGGAAGACCAAGGATGAGATGGTAAAGTTGAGCCTAAACAGGCTTGAGCGAAAAATCACTTCACCTAGATCTTGATGAATTTGGCCTTTTTAAAGAAACAACTCATCTTTCCAATGATATCAAAATTTCAACCCCTTGCCGAACTACTTTTCGAGTAATTTGCCTGTAATTTGCCTTTCGAGCTGTTTTACATTTGATAGATTACGGCTGTGCGCTCCAGAGGGAGAATATTTAACAAATTAGGAACTATTAGCACCTATATTCCGTAAAAAAACTAACGGTGTGTTGAATGCATGTTTTCTCAACAATTAAAAAAAAAATAATTTATTACTCACCACAGTAACTTTTACGGAATCGCAAAAAAACCTGCTGTTTTGAAGGGTTTTCAGCCGTGCGGCGGGAAAAAATGAGTCAAGTTAGAGACTTATGCAGCTTTACTTATTTAATTACTGAGAATTTTGGTCATACATAATTATATATTTGCGCCATTAATATTACAATATTTATTTCACACTTCTTACAGACGCTGAAGTCAAAAAATAAAATTATAATATGGTTTCTATGATGACTAGGGAACTATCTCGCTGAAAAACTACCTTAAAGCCTAAACCTGGAATGAAGAATGAGGGAAAGAGGAGAGCTGTGCATGAGCAAACGTGAGTATAATCGCGAACATCTTGCATGTGATGCAAATGCGGGCGAATCTCCCCTTCGCTCGGTGCTCCCCGCGGTGAGTGCGGCGGCGTTCGTGGTGCGGGCACGCTCAAGGATCATACAGTCTCGCGAGGACGATGGCAAAATAAAAAAAACAAAACTTGCAGCTCGGCGCAGAGTGGCGCCGTGCGGTGACGAGCGAGTAAAACCTCACTGCGAACCACCGCCTATTCGCACTCGTGGTGGCTTAAAGTTGTCCTCTAATTGTCAAATGGGTGCTTTCCATTCGCATAATACTGCGCATAATCACTTCGCAACACACAGTAACAGCGCACTTGCATTCCATTCGTGATTCAGACCCTGCGCACTATAGGTAGCGTACTTCAAAACTGATCGGGAGCAAAGTTGATGTGCGCTAAACAACAAATGAACGTCGATTATGGCATCCGTAAACATATATATAAAATAGGACGATCATCGAGCCACTAAGAAGTGAGCCAAAACATTCCGCGCATTTTCAGCATCCCGATCTACACATACCCTGCCACGCGACAGAAAGTGGAACCACATATGTAAACACGGCTTGCTAGTAGCATTTGCTTAGTCACAACAAGTACGCCGAAAGAATGACGTTGTGATTTAGTAATAGTCATGTATTTTTTCCCCTCTTGTTATTTACGTGCGTTATTCTTTCGGCGTGCTTGAAAATGCTACTAGCAGGGTGGTTCCACTTTCTGCCGCGTGGCGGGGTATGTGTAGATCGGGATGCGGAATATGTGCGACAAATGCGGAATGATTGGGAGCTCACACTTTTTAGTGGCTTTTCATACATTCCCCCGATGATCTTCCCCTATTATATATATGTTCATGATGGCATCCGTGATTGTTGTCGAGTTTGTTGATTTTCAGTAAAGGTAACAAACATGCATATTGTCAACTTTATAATTACTCTGTGATAGAAAGCAAACGTTTTTAAATTCTTATTTTTTCACGAATTCAACAAATTTAAACACAACATTCGATCGTGACTGTTGTTCACCTAGATAAGAATGCTAACAACTGGTTGGTTACAAAACATTTCGCCATTGCGCACATCGTTCCACTCAACGTCGTTCGTTTATTTCGCTAAAGTGCGCTGATAATGTGTTCCGACGTGCGCGCTAACTTACGAATACCTTGAATGGAAGGCCCCCCATCATTGTATTCCGAGGGTTTTTTATTGCATGCAAGTACTGGACGTATTCACACAGTTACACAGAGTCTTTATCTTAAGTGTAGTGACACTTTGATATCATTGCACCGCAAGTCGCCCGACTAGCGAGAGCGGGAAAGGAGAAAAAAAATTATTATTCTTCCGGCAGGCTGACGCAAGATAAAAGTAACCGAGTAGCGTTGTTTTTTGTTTGTTTTTTTTAGGAGAGCACTTTCCTATGAAACGAAATGAACGATGCAGAAACGTTTTTCGGATGTTTCACCGGGTGATAAGGCTCAATATCTACCGACACGTCGGAAACATTTATAATTAAACATAAGAAACGTTTATATTTGTTCTCATAGAGATTAGTTGTTTATTATTCCTATTATTGTTGTTGTGCAAAATATACTGATCAATCTTACGACTTCTAGAAAGAATGAATTAATATTTTCATAACTGTGGATTACTATTTCCAAAAGCGACGTTTCGAATAACAACTGCAAGGGAAGTGAGTTCTTACTTATTACGGGGTAAGGGGAAGAAGCTGTTTGAAACAAATCGACCGACATACGCCTAGTCGCCAGAGTTCCCGGTTACACTTTATGGGATGGAGGAAGCAGTTTTGCAATAGGCGTTGGTAAGGTAAAAGTTGGATGGATGGACCAAGAGGCCTCAGCTGTGACTCATCTCCTCTCCATCAGATGCTGGCTTAAGGCGTCTTCCGCTGACAAAATCGAAATGCCCGAAACAACTCGTTACCGAAGAACAACAGTTCGTGCTCGCCGGAGATACACAACTCTTTTGTTTCAAGCTCATCTATACTATTACCTTATTGGCACATTGAAGTTTACAATCAAATCCTATGCTTTCCTTTCGCTCACCTGACTTCTTCGGGAGGAAAGGAAAAATTTACTCCTTTCCCCCCCTCCGTGGATTCGCCACTGCTGTGTTAGTACCTCAATCGGTCAACAAATACCTACATATAACAAATCCATCAATAAGCTCACCTTAGATAATGAATTGGTGTGTGCGTAAAAAAATTAATAGAATGAATAGTATTTTTAATATGTTGCGCACATTAATCAATTGGTTTTCTGAGGTTAGCTTAATGATGGATTTGTTACATTTAGGTTTTTTCTAGCTGATAGAGGTACTAATAATAATAATAAAGAGCAGAGATCCATTCAAATCTCTCCCGACTTATTTGCATATATTACTCTTGAGGGCAAAAACCAAGGTTTAGCCCTCATTTTACAAAAAAAAACATTTTTTCCCCATCATCTTCTCCAGTCTTCTTCTCCAGGCAGTCTTAATGTTCTCCTGGCCGGCTTCTTCTTCTCCAGACCGTCTTTTTGTTCTCCAGGCCGTATTTATATTCTCCAGGCCGTCTTTATGTTCTCCAGGCCGTCTTTATGTTCTCCAGGTCATCTTTATGTTCTCCAGGCCGTCTTTATGTTCTCCAGGCCGTCTTTATGTTCTCCAGGTCGTCTTTATGTTCTCCAGGCCGTCTTTATGTTCTCCAGGTCGTCTTTATGTTCTCCAGGCAGTCTTTATGTTCTCCAGGCCGTCTTTATGTTCTCCAGGCCGTCTTTATGTTCTCCAGGCCGTCTTTATGTTCTCCAGGTCATCTTTATGTTCTCCAGGCCGTCTTTATGTTCTCCAGGCCGTCTTTATGTTCTCCAGGTCGTCTTTATGTTCTCCAGGCCGTCTTTATGTTCTCCAGGTCGTCTTTATGTTCTCCAGGCAGTCTTTATGTTCTCCAGGCCGTCTTTATGTTCTCCAGGCCGTCTTTATGTTCTCCAGGCCGTCTTTATGTTCTCCAGGTCGTCTTTATGTTCTCCATGCTGGCTTCTTCTTCTCCAGGTTGTCTTTATGTTCTCCAGGCCGGCTTCTTCTTCTCCAAGATAGAGGTACTACCAGGATCAGCTGCAAGTAAGCATAAGGACATTCATAATGAGTGTGGTGATGGTTTAATAATAATAATAATGATGATAGTACGAGGCTGTGTGTGGTGGTGCGGGCGCCGCGAGTTCACGGTGCTGGTGGCATTGGTGGAGATGGAGAGGTGAGGAGTTTTTTAATTTTTTATTTAACCCTCATTTTTAAGACCCCTCTCGTCTCAACCCACCCTCCTCTCTTCCCCTAACCACCCACTCCAGCTTCTGCATACATGCGGGACCGGGGGCCGTTGCGAGGAGAACTAGAACTGTGCTCGCCGCATCGCCGTCGTCTCAGGCCGGTTCGATACTCGGCCGGAAGCGACGAGATTTGTGTGCTAGGGCACACCGATGCGGGGGATCGGAATGAGGGGGGGAGGGAGGGGCACAAGGGGGGCAAGGAGGGTCGCGCGCGCATTTGGCGGCGACGCCGACGCTGCCGCTGCTCCGGTACCCTATTCGCGAAAGGCCACGGAATGCCCGAGCCGCCTCGACAATAGAAGATTTTCCTTTCAAGATGCTGAGGTTGAACGAACACCAGAACGCACATCGGTGAACCTCTCCTCACGCGAGCGACTCATATACTCTCCGATCAAGGTTTCACGGAGATGGTGGCTTTTCTATACTTCCTAGTTAAGGTGGTTCCACCGTATAATCACTTGAATGTCATTGTATTCACATTTTGTTTACTTACAGAAAAACTTGTCCTCTATCTGATGTGAGCAACAAAATGTTACCTTTCCACGCTATTTTATTCTATATTTGAACATGAAATTACATGGTGTTCAATGGGAGTATGAGAGAAACACGGGGAAAAGAGTATTTTTCCATAAAATATAAATGCCATTTTCGCAGAAAACTGTTTACAAGAAGGAAATTATCCAGAGAAATTGAATAAAAATGTAATATAGGCATCTTACCAACTTATTTTTCTACTTATTGAAGAATTAATGCCGTAATTGAAGTCAAAATGCAGTAATTCGTAGGAAATGGCGCTGCAGTCGGCTCCTATGACTGGGAAAAGGTGCTCATTGAAAATACATTCGTTTAATAATAATCTGCATATTTTGGACTTTACTTTTGGTTTTTCATAGGTAACGCATTCCATTAGCGAAATCAGGATTTTTTGGACAAAATATCAAAAATGTGGAATTTAGTATTTGTTTTGACTCACACAGTCGCGGCGGCGGAACCTCCTTAAGGTTGATCTAGGTTGTGAGCTTCTTTATATTTTAGAAAGAATTAGTGGGGGCTTTCCATCCAAGGTGTTAAATTACTGCGCACATCGGAACACATCAGCACACTTTAGCGCACACGAACGACGTTGTATGGAACGATGTGCGCTGCTGAAATGTTTTGTAACCTGCAGGTTAGTTATAATTCTGTGGTTGAACAACACTCACGGCCGAATGTGTCGTTTAAAGTTGTTGAATTCGTTCAAAATAACTACATTTACAAACGTAGGTAAGCTTTTTATCGCACAGTAATTAAATACTTTATAATTTGCATGTTTTAACTCCTTTACTGAACATCAACAAACCTGACAACAATCACGTCACGCCATTTTTTACGCCACCAATCCAGTCCAATTCCACTGCTTCAACTTCGACGACAGAGTATCCTTTCTTTCTTTTATTACAAATATATCACTCATCTTTAGACCGTTTTACACGGTACATTTTTTGTACAATATATCGCGCGAACGCGTGTATCAGGAAATTGTACCGTGTAAAACGCCAAATTGTGCGAACGCCTGAACGCGAATGCCTGGGTTATGAACACACAAACACACAAGCACTCAATAAATCACTCACTCACGCACTCATGACGCGGGTCCGACTTCTGGGAGAATCTAGCTCAAAAGAGCGTAGTCAAAAAAATAGATTTTGATAACTTGTCACTTTAAAGAGACCGTAGAGCTCACGTTACCTATCTTTAAAATGAGGTAAAATGAATCTAATTAATGGGTGTTCAGTGATTTTTCACTCAAACTGCCATAAGCGTCACTTGGGTCTCCACCGGGAGTATTCGGCCCTCTTTAAGTGGTCCCACCATAAAAATCACTTAAATGTAATTTAAGTCTTCTTGTAGAAAACTTCGTTCTTTATCTGATATGAACAACAAATTGTAACCTTTCCACGTTATTTTTCTCTCTATAATTGAACTTAAAATCACATCGTGTTCAATGGGAGAATGAGGGAAACACGGATAAAAATAGATTTTACAATAAAATATATATGCCATTTTCGCATAAAACTGTCTATAAGAAGTAAATAATTCAGAAAAATTGAATAAAGATAAATTACAGGCACCTTACCGCTTTATTTTTCTAGTTATTGTGGAATTAATGCCGTAATTGAAGTCAAAATGCGGTAATTCGTTAGAAATTGTGCTGCAGTCGGATATAATGGCTGTAAAAAAAGGTCCTCATTTAAAATATATTCGTGGAATAATACGCATATTTTGTAACTTACTTTTGGCTTCCTATAGGAAACGCTTTTACCACTTAACCACTCGAAATAAGTTCACCTCCCAACTTCAACACGTTTCACTTTGATTGTCTCTTTGTGTGCGCAACTTTCTTCGTTTTCTTTGTTAAAGATTTTGTTTATGTAAATTATTTTTAATAGAACCCAAAATAAAGGCCACAGTTGCTGTTTTTAAGGTGTCATACGAAATAAATAAATTTCGTCAGAGATAGCAGGATTTTTTTTGTACAAAATTTTAAAAGTGTGAAATTCAGTATTTGATTTGACTCACACAGTCGCGGTGGAACCTCCTTAACTTTGCGGTCCTCATCGCGGAGAGATTAAGAGGGGAAGGAGGTAGGGGGGGGGGAAGGGTTCTTCCCCATGTATGTATGTATGTACCTGGGCCCTGACAGGGACATTGGAATGCGGGGAGGGAAAGAGGGGTACTCCATTGAGTGGGGGGAGACGGGGTTTGACCGAGCGCGACCCTTATCAAGTCAGGGTGGACGACTGGACCCGGCCCTCTTCGCCCAACGGACCTAAAGAACCACACATCTTTCTCCTCTCGGCTTGTAATACCCGCATGTAACGGCGAAATGTTAACATCTGCCATTTCTACATAATTACCAGCCCATCTTTTTCCGCGAATCTAACCGACTTTAATATCAGCTGGCCTCCTACTTTTTTCTAGCTCTACCCATGCCTCTATTACCATTTCCTCTGCTTAGATGTTAAAAAGCAAAATCGACAACGGGTACCTTTGCCTTACCCCCCTTGAATTTGCCTTACTGCGACCTATAACTGCCCACCCTGATTCACCGTCAGCTACCCTTACCTGGGCCCTCTGGCTCATATATACGTTTCTGGGCTCGAAATATATTGAGAAATTATTAATGCACATATTGAACACGTATAAATAACCTCTTCTTTTAAAGTTTTGGTCAATTAACATTCTTTTTTTCTTCACTGACAACGTGTCGGCAATTTTTTTGCAAATTTAATCTGTTGCCAAGAAACTGTTTATATTTACCCATTTATCTGTTTATATTTACTGTTTGCTAAATTGGAATGGTTGACATCCTGTTTATGTTGTTAATTTTGTTTTATGGTTTACAATTAACCCTGAGAATGGCAATAAATTTGCCGACACGTCGGCAGTGAAGAAAAAAAGAATTTTAATTCACCAAAACTCAAATAAGTTAAAAGAAGAGGTTATATTGAGAAAGGCGTGATGTTTTTGGGCTATGAGTTGGGAGGATGGATGAAGGAAATTGACGATGAACGAAGAAGTTCTAGGAAGTGGACGAAAGAAGGTGTAGAAGGGAATGCAGATGGGACAGAAGAGGTGGATGAAAGAGTAAGGAAGATGGAGGTCCTTATGGAAATGAGTATGTTGGGCTCAGGGATAAAGAAGGACAGAGGCAAAATATGTATTAAGGTGAAAAGTGTACAACGATCTGTGGAAATAAATTATGCTCTACAAGAGGTATGTGATAGACAGCTGCTGAATTCAAGGTTACTTAGAATTTTTAGTAGTAGTAAATCCTTGTCTACTTTTTTATGATGGAATGCCCATATACATTCACATGTATGCGTGTAGAGCTTGGCTGAAGGATCCTGGCACTTACGCAGAAACACATTTTCGGCCTGGGCGAGTCTATTTTAACGCCTTGCAGGAAGGGTGTATCAAAGTGGTCATGCTCTTTCGAGAATCCTCATGGACCACTTGCGATCGTTGCCCACCAGGCTTTTACTTCTTCTTAGCATGATATCGAAGCGCCAGAAAATTCCAACCGAGCTATAAGATGTTTTAGTTTATCCAGAGAGCAGCATATTTACTTTCAACATGACTCCGCTACGGAAATGTACTGTAGCTTCGGACTGTGTCTATTCACCAAAACAATACTTATTTTCCATTTTTTAAATTAGTTAATGCTTCTATTTGTTACAGAACAGCTCTTCCAGCTTCCAGTATCTTTCATTCCCCCAATCAAACCCACCACAGCCCCTTGACAACCAAACCTTCCAACAATCAATAAAAACATTTCCACGATAAAATAAATTAAAAAATTTAAACACAAATTACACCAGATTAAAACAAAATCAAAACACAAAATAAAGTGAATTTCAAACGTTACAGTACTAACTTCCTCTGGCTTTAAAATAGAGATATGACCATGCCAATCTATGGCGTTAACACCTCCGAAGGAAATGATCTGGATAGCTTTACACCGTAGCTCTCGGGAACACCATCGTCTTCAAACCGATGTATAAGTAAGTAATGCGGCGGCCCTCCTTGGCTGCGCGCCGCGGTCTTCAACCTAACACGGCGTCTCTTTGAGCGGTGAAGGTGGAGGTCACGCAGAGGAAGCCAGTTAGTCCCTTTCCCTGTGGTTTCCCAGAAAGAAATGGTACCCAGAAAATCACTCACCTCGGGTTTATCCGGGCATACGTGAAAACGTTCCCTCCCGCAATATACACCGCGATGACATCAGAAGGCAACCGATTGCTATCTCTCTCTCCTCCCTCCACCCATTTCGAATATCACGCCGTCATAAAGCATCAGGTACGTTCCTGTATATCGTGAATTAGATAGGTTATGGGTCCACGTGAAGTGCTCGATTGTTTCCGGAGAATATACTCGAAGCAGTTGTTAATGAATCGAGTGAAGGTTCACCACAAGAAGTCCAAGATAATAGCGCAGTTGAAATATGTACGTTATTATACTGATTTGACTTGGAAAGAAATTAAAAGTAAGCAAATTTTGTATGTCTTTAAAAAAGGCGACCATCGTGCATTCTTCGGTCACGTCGGTCACCTTCCACAAGCGGTATTGGACGTATTTTACATATTGACTGCATTTCCAGCTGCCAACTCCGCTATCGTCTTGGACGATGTGAGACATAAAATTCATTGTTTCGCCTCTTTAGGAGTTGAGCGGTTCAAGGATGGCAGTTCTATGTAAGTGTTGATGGGTCAATGTAATCATCATCCAGAGCATTGGTAACAGAAGAAAATGTATGCATTTACTTAGATAGCCTGGGTCTCTCCTAAAATAATAGAGGGGAACTAGCTGCACTTTAATATACCAATATTTATAGTTAGGACAGTGTTTCCTATACATTAAACCCTCGTACTGAACAACAAATTACAAATTACGCAATATCATTAATATATACCTATACATGGGCGTACCCAGCGAGGGGCAGGGGGGGGCAGCTCCCCCCCCCCCTAGAGGCTCAAAAATAGAACCTTGAAAGAAGACAAAGCGATTTTATAGAAAAATTGCGTCGAATCGTGTTTCTTGTCGTTGCAGGTAGGAAGACAACATATCTTATTTCTGTACTTACTTAGGAACACTAATAAGAAGCAGACGAATGACACATTCCATAGCATAAAGTTCCTCTACGTAATCGAATTCATCTGAAATATGTTTCGTTGGTTCTGTCGTCCTGACAAAATGACTGCAAATATTAAACGGTGACTTCTTACTCTGCGGATTCTGAAGAACAAGAGAATGAATGAAGCAATGCGTGAAGGAGACTGTTGCGTTTTGTGCTTAGTCAGAGGAGTGCGGAGGGATATACCATTTTATTAATAATGATAACTTTCATATGAACCTCATGAGGATGCACCGGCATTCGAGTTTAGCGGGCAGCATTACATTAAGAAAAATTAGCTACTGTACTTACTTACTATAAGCATTATCTCTTTTTGTTCGTTGTTAATATGAACTAAACATAGTAACGCAAGAATTGCCCATAACTCGTTGAATTACGTATTCGTCAATGCTTTCCATGTGTGAGTGTCGGTGCTGCTACGTAGCGGCCGATCGTTTCGTGTTATAGCCACGTACGGCGGAAAGGACGTAACACAGCGGGAAGGTTTACCTAGAGCGTTGCAGGGCCGATTTATTAGATGTATCACAGCATCATAGACTCTAACAGGCCAAGAATCGAGACATCGAAAGACCTTTGAGCGTTAGTGGGAATTTACGAATCGATTCTGGCGACAAAAAAATGAAGAATCACCTAGAGACGTGACGTCGAAATACAGTTTACACTTCGCAAAAAACACATTAGTTAGTTTATAAGGTGAAGTTATTAAGGAAAAGGTGATAAGTGATGTTCAAAAAGCTATAGCTTACGCAGTCTTAGCTGATGAAACAGCGAACATAACAGATAAAGAACAGCTATCAATCGTCTTGCGTTTCTATGATGACATCCAAGGGAAAATTCGAGAAGAATTAGCTGGTTTTGTGGAAATGAAAGCACAAGATGCCCCCATCAATCGCCAGAGCAATCGACAATTTCTTGCTTACCAATAATCTTCCATCACAATATTGTATCAGATTTGGTTTTGACGGCTGTTCTGCAATTGCAGGCAGAGAGGATGGTAGACAGACGATTTTAGGGAAAAAATATTCGCGAGCATTATTTTTCCATTGCTTAAATCACAAACTCAATCTTGTTGTGAATGACACAAATAATGTACCGGAAATCATTTGTTTATTTATATCAATAACCTGAATACAGCCTCGAGGACCATTTTACATCAGGCGTTGTAACAAAGGACAACACACACAGCCATGTCCTGGGAGGAGAAAAATCCTCCCCTGGCGGGATTCGAACCCGCGACCTTTGGGTTGGCAGGCGAGGACGTTACCCCGTCGCCACCGAGGCCAACGAAACATAAACTCTATTGTCACTGTAAAGGATACTATAAAGTTTTTCAGGGAATCGACTGCTCGTAGGAATTTGGCTCCTTATCTATCACGAATGTGCGAGACCAGATGGTCTGAAAAACACAAAAGCATTCGAAAATTCTCCCCAAATTACCCCGAGCTAGTCAAAGCCATGGAAACACTGTCAATCGAGGGAAACTAAGCCACAAGAAAAGCGGCGTACCTGCTGCATTCAGCGGTAACTAAACCTTCGTTCATCGCTGTCCTAGTAACCATTGCAAAATACTCGGAAGTTTTAGAACCAGTGGTTAATGGCCTGCAAGCAAATAGCATGGTTCTGATAAAGGTATGATAACACATTATTGGAATCCTTGAAGTAATCGACAAAGACCCTGAAGACGCATACAGAGTCTCTGACGAATTACTTCAAAAAGCGCAAGGCATTGCATAGGAATCGGAAATAGACTATGATTTGAATAGGAGATTTCTGATCTACGTCTTGCTCATAAGCAAAAATACCGACGTAATCCTCCACCTGACTGTGGTAGTTACTACTGGAGGCGTTCACTATTTATATAATGTCTTGATTATCTTGCATTATCATTAAAAAATCGATTAACCAAGAAAATACCCCAGCTTTTGTCTTGACAAAACTACATCCTTTGTATATACCCAAAATGAGTGTCAGGGACTCTCCAAAGAATGCAGAAATCTTTAGAGGCGTTTATAAATTAGAAGGTTGGACCTATGGTATAACTTGTGGAAGAAGAAAAAATGTAACCGAGGACAAGTTAAAGGATTATGTAGTCGTTGATCTTTTAAACGATAAAAATGTTTTTATCTCTCTCTCTCTTCTCTACTCTCAACTTTAATGGCAATCCCAACCACTACGGCGATTGTAAAACGGTCCTTTAGTACTCTACGAAGAGTAAAGACATGGCTTAGGAGATGGGAGAGGAAAGAATGACTGGATTATGTCTGACAAGCGGGCGTCGAAATTTTGTCCAAGAAAATCGTAAAATGGTCGAAAAGAAAGTTATTTATAAAGAAAGAAATATTTTCACCAAATACAAGAAAATTATTATTAGCCTAACACTAAAAACTTGAGTGGCTAAGCTGATAAAAAGATGGAAGAAATGAATTGTTATGGTATTTTTAATGCTACTAATCACATGTTTTTCCAAAAACAGTCATTTTAACTAGCTTTTAACCCCCCCCCCCCCACCGACCGAACATGAGCTGCCCCCCACCCTATTTCAAATCCTGGGTACGCCCTTGTACCTATAGATCACAATATTCATGATTTGAGGTCCATTTATCTTCTTAATCATCAATCCCGCCAAACAACTTTTAAAAGATCTCGAGGTGTCTTCTTTCATTTTTCGTTTGTCTTTAGTCTTGAGCGGAGTTCTGGCAAGGATGCACAATGCACATGCCAACCGCGATAAGGAAGATTATAAATGCAGTCGGTGCAATAGCTCAGCGGCCCTCACGACGGCATCACGATGCGCACCCAAGGTACGCAGGCAGCACCACCCACCCACCGAGAGCCGGGCCATTCCGAGCCGGCGGCCCTGAGGGGCGTCTGGATTCCGGGACGAGGCAAAAAGTAGGCAGAAGAAGGAACCCCTTCCTCACTTCTCAGATCCTCCACCACCCCTTCCCCCTCCCTCCCCCACCCCCCTAAAACCCTCCCCACCCTCAAGCACGCACGTTGGAATCCCCCCCTTCCTTGCTGGCAGGCGGTGGGGGCGTGGAGGGGGGGTTAAGGGGTGTGGGAGGCCTATTCACATGATGCCGCCTCCCCTCCCATCATTCCTCCTCCCCTATCTTCCTCCCGCCCCCTCCTCCACTCCCTCCTAACTGCCCCTCTCTCCAAAAAGAGGTATGGAGGGGTGCGGGGGGGTTAAGGGGCCCCCACCACCACCCCATGGTGATCCCATCACACACTTGTGCCCGCCTCCATAATACATATTATAAAGCACATCCATGTGGGAACGCGCCGGGGGTCGGTCGGCCGTTCTCGGGCGGAAGGGATCGGGGAAGGAGGGGAAATGGAAAGGGGAAGGGAGAAAGTGGTTGAGGGGAGGTACAAGGCTTCACTGAAGGAGGAGGGTAAAACGGGGGGGGGGGGGGGGGGAGAGGGAGGAGTTGGAGTTGGTGGTGAAGACGGACTTCGGCTGATGCTTGGGTTTCCCTTCTCCGCTGCTTCGTCTCAAGGTATAGTGTGTGTGCTACGGATATTCGTACGAGGTGGCTGACGCACGATTTTCTATTTCCACGAGATATCTCGCGATGCGCAAAACTGGCGTCGACGCGACGTATCGCTGCGGCTGCTGCCTCCTGAAGTTATGGCGGATAGGTTCGGCGAACCTATCAGTTATCTGGAGCGGCAATGAGATGTGAAGGCGCCTTCACGTCCGAAGTGAGTGATTTGGATGCCAATTTCTTCCACGATTTTCCAATCGTTGCGATTGCATAGATGATGATGATATGATACACAGTCTATGATGACAGGAAAACGGAAGGTTATGCATATACAGGTGAAGGTGTATTTTTGTATTTATATGTCTGATGTATAGGGAAATGGTTCAGTATAAATAAAATTGTGAGAAGTAGTCTAAATAGGTTGATATTCGGGCAACATCTGGCAAATAATTGTTTTTAGGTTCATATAATCCTCAGCCTTTTAATGAGAAAATATAATTTAGATTTCTTGCAACAATTAGTGACGTGATGAAGATTAATCATATATCTCTCAAGTCACATTTTGGAAATAAATTACAACACAGTGTAAATTAAACGAGTCGTAAAATGCCTGGAGTGCCATTGATAAGGAGTAGGACAGTTTGTCAGCTGTGAATGATGATATGTGAGTATCGCTGATGTCGTTGAACAATAATCAAAGTTAAAGCGAGCGTGTATAGTAAACGTTGCACTGAATCAAACCAGTGAAATGAGTTTCAAAATGAGATGCTAATTAGGATATGATGATGGGTATTTAATTTCGCTGCGGAGATGCACTCCACCGGTTGATGTGGCGTCGACTGCAATGAGAAGTGGCCATTATTAGACGTCGCTTCTCAGGGCCAGCGGCTAGCTGGGTGAGGGCCGCGGACGTTAATAAAGTGGTACCACCGTAAAATGACTTAAATGTCATTTTATTCATATTCTGTCTACTTGTAGAAAACGTTGTCCTCTATCTGATATGAACAACAAAATAATACCTTTCCACTCTATTTTATTCTATAATTGAACTTGAAATTACATTGTGTTCAATGGGGGAATGAGAGAAACACGGGGAAAAATTGTATTTTTCCATAAAATATAAATGCCATTTTTGCGGAAAACTTTCATAAGAAGGAAATAATCCAGAGAAATTGATAAAAAGAAAATATAGGCCTCTTACCACCTTATTTTTTTAGTTATTGAAAAATCAATGCCGTAATTGAATTCAAAATGCGGTAATTCGTAGGAAATGGCGCTGCAGTCGGATCCAATGGCTGGAAAAAAGTGCTGTTTTAAAATAAATTCGTGGAATAATCTGCGTATATTTTGTACTTTACTTTTGGGTTTCTAATGGTAAAGCATTTCATCAATGAAAGCAGGATTTGTTAGACAAAATATCAAAAATGTTGAATTTAGTATTTGTTTTGACTCACACAGTCGCCGTAACCTCCTTAAAGCCGTTTTACACGGTACATTTGTTTGTACAAACTCTTCCGTGAACTCTTGCATGAGGCAAAATGTATCGTGTAAAGTGGCAAATTGTATGAACGCTTGTGCGAATGTCTCAATGCCTGCACGAGAAAAAGAACCTGTTCTAATTTCGTTGAGACAAACGCACATACAATCTCAAGTACATTCGTTGTTACAAAATATTTCATTGTGTAAAACGGTCTTTAAGGTAGTTCGAGAGGAATATCACTTCACCTGGAATTTGACGAAATTGACGTCATTTTAATGATAAAATTCCCATCTTTTTAATGATATCAAAATATTAACTCCTTTGCCGAACTACTTCTCGAGCAATTTGCCTCAAAATACGAGCTGTTTTACACGGGATAGATTAATAATTAGGACGGGATAGATAGCTATGCGCTCCAGAGGGAGAATATTGAAAAGTAACTTGTTAAGTAACACAGTAACTTAAGAATCCCAACAAAAAAACCTGTCGGTTTGAAGGGTTTTCAGCCGTTTGGCGGGGAAAAATGAGTCAAGTTAGAGACTTATTTAGCTTTATTTATTTCATTACTGAGATTTTTGAGCATATATAACTATATATTGGCGCTATTAATATTACAATATTTATTTCGTACTTCTTACAGACGCTGAAATCAAAGAATAAAAAGTGAATATGGTCTCCATTATGACTAGGGATCTATCTCGTCAATATCACCTTAAGGGCCGTGCGAAAAGGGACTACTAATGAGCAGAGCCGTTCGTTCTAGCGAGCGAAAATCGTTCACGAACGACTCACGGGAATGGAGGAGCCCGCTCCGCCGCTGTCGTCACGCGCGTCCATGATAAACAGCTGATCACCAATTAAAGAGCCGTCGAAGGGGAGGGAAGGACTTTCGCTCGCCCGCGATACTCCTCGAGTCGGCATATCGATGTTCTCCGCGATACGAGCGAGCGGCGCGTGTAAAGAGAACCTCCATCTCGTGCCCCCCGCCCCCCCTCTATCTGCCGCGAGTCCTTGAAGGAGCGGGGAGGGAGTGTGGGAAAATCGGGGAGGGTCACGGAGGGGGGAGCCGGATGGAGGGAGGTGGAGGGGAAGGACGGTTTCCCTCTCCCTTTCGCCCGGAGGGGAGGGTGTTGATGCGGCGGTGGAGGGGGAAAGTGAAGAGGGGGAGGAGGTGTGCATTGTCGGCAGACGGGAGGAGGGGTTGGGGGGTAGAGAGAGGGGCGGTGCGCATGCCCAGACACACAGACACAGAGGAGGGGAAGCGAGGGGAAGGGAGGGGAGGAGGGGGAGGCGGTACTCGCCGCGCCAGTTGGTCGGGGCACCAGTAGTGTCCGGAGCGTCGTAGGGGGCGGAGGGGTGGAGTCCGCGTGAGTGCGTGTTTGTGTGGTGCGTGCGTGTGTGTGTGCGTGACGTGGAACTTGACTGTGGTGCTGGTGCTGCGGGCGTATCTCGTGCCGTGAGTGCGTGCTCTCTCTCCCGTGAGGCAACGGCGGAATCGACTCGGCCCCACTCTAGAACGGAGCCTCCTCGACGACATTATATTATACTCACGCACGCAAACAGTCCACTCAACACACACTAGCACTCACGAACGTCGAAGGATAACAAACTCTTTCAAGAGGACGCACTCTCACGGATATCGAAGTGCGCTGCTCTCACTCTCACGGAGAGGAACGCGAAGAGAGTCGGTGGAAGTGGAAGCGCTGCGCTGCGGACCGCTGGCTGGAGCGAGCCGCCGCCGTGTTCAATACCAATTTCCGGTGCTGGCGAGAGAGTAGTAGTAGTCCGTTCCCCTCCTCTCCCTTTCGTGGGGGCCTTTCCCGCTCCCCACCTCACGACCGGGGGCATCTTCCTTCCCCCCGCCCCTTAACTGAGGGGCGCCGCCTTGGCCAAGCGTTGCCTTCTGCTCGCCAGGCACTGAGAGGAGACGACGAGTGTGACATTGACGCTGTGCTGCGGGAGAGGTTCTCTTGCCCTCCCAACACCCCCACTCGCATTGCACCCGGGGAGCGGAAGAACGGGGAGCGGCCAGAGCCGCGCCGCTTGGATTGGCCCCACAGGCGGGCGTGTGTGAGTTAGTGTCATGAGTGCGGCAATCAAAGGGAGCAGCCGTCCTAGGAAGGGTGATGGCGAGTGACGACGGAATGAATACTTTGGTGTGGACGATGTTGCCCGCCGAGGATTTCGAATCACTTCGCCACGATTAGCGAAGCGGCGTCTTCGTCGTCCTTCCAGGGCGTCAGTGACTCGATCGGTTCTCGCAAAGACCTCGTCTCGCCTAGTGGTCGAAACATTGCCGAGGTCTTTTTTTTCTAGTGTCTGTGCCTTCCTTTTTTAGGTGGATGTTTCTTCGTCACTTTCATCTTTGCTCGGAAACAGTTGAATCATCATTCATCGTCGGTGACCTCAGCGTATCGGAGCTCGATCACTTTCCTCCCGAATACCATCGAAGTCTCTCCACCTCGTGAGCAGCTTGTGAAACAATTTGAGTGCGTTACTTTTAAGACTTATCGATATACCTTCTCATCTTCCACGTATATTCGCATTGAGGTGGTGCGTCAGCCTTCCTGGCAAGTGATAACCGGTACTTACGTACGAATCCCCGTCCTCTCCCCCTCACTTGCCAATGTTCCCGGATCAGCAGAGTGGATCAGCCCTCTCCCAGTCCCCTTCGATGAACCGAGGAAGTAGCACCGTTGTGGGAATCCCAGCCACTCGTTCCCTCTTGTGTCACGTGCTGTCGAGTGATAGTGGTGCTCCTTGCCTGGGGAATGAAAGTGAATGCGTGATTGAGAGCTAGCGGGAGTGTGCAGTCAGTGCAGGGTGTCGCCCCCCCGAGTTGTTATACCTTGCCAATTGCTCGTATTTGTATAGAGCGTATACTTCAAAAAAGAGGGCGAGGAAACTTAATCGCGTCAAAAGTGTGATCATCGTTTGTGTGTTCGTGTCGTCATCGCTGAACGAGAAATCCGCAGAAGAGGGTGTGCTGCGGTGAAGCAGGTTATCTCCTTTTACAGGGAATCGGAGGCGTGCGTCGGGCGGGGATTTCTTCCAGGAGATGACGACGGTCTCTGTGCTCGCGGTCTGAGACGTCGCCAGCGGAAGCACTAGTGGGCCATTCTAGTGACGCAGACCCCTGCGAGGATCAGAGGGTCAACGGGGCAGCACCACAGCTGACCAACCGTCGTCGTCTCTGACGGACAGCGGGGGCACCATGTCGGAGTCTAACAAGCGGCTGTGCTGCTCCCGAGTGGGGGGCGGGGGAGGTGCCAGCGGGAGCGGAGGCGCCGGCACCAGCGGCTACGGCCACCCATCCTCCTCATCATCCTCCTCCTCATCGTCGGCCGCTGCTGCCTCGAGGGGCTTCGACTTTTCGGCCGCCGGAGCCTCCACCTCGTCTTCCGCCTCGGGCGCCGCCGGGCCGAGCTCTGCGCTGGGCGGCGCCTTCGGCCGGGCGACGGCCGCAGCCACGGCCGGCGCCTCATCCTCCTCGTCGTCTTCCTCCTCGTCGTCCGGGTCGTCGAGGCGCAGCCATCACCACCACCACCGCCATCACCACCACCATCACCATCGCCACCACCGACACCGCGAGCACGGCGGCGTGGGCGGCGGCGGCTACCACCACCACCATCACCATCACCACCACCACCGCCACCGGTGCTGCAGCCGCGCCGCCGCCGCGATGGCGGTCGCCGGCGGCGGGCTGCACTCCGCCCACTCCAACGGCGGAGGCTCGTCTTCCCACCTGCCCGCCTCCGCCGTCCCGCCCTTCGGCTCGAGGGCCCCCGAGGCCCCCAGGGGGGCGCAGCCCACGTGCCGCAGGTCCCCCGACTCCCTCCTCGACCTGTGCGCCCGCACCGTGGCTGAGAACGTGCCCTTCCAGCGGATGGAGGAGCGGTTCGAGTGCATCCCGGACTTGGTGCAGCGCCGAGTCATCTTCTGGGCCTTTCCACGCGACGAGCGAGACATTTGCATGTACTCGTCGTTGTCCCGGGTGCCTGTGCACGTGCCATCGACGACGGCCGGCGCCGCTGCGTCCACGGCGGCGTCCTCGGCGTCTTCCGTCGGAGGCGGCGCCGGGGCGTCGGCGGGCGTCGGCGGCGCTCCCCCCGCGTGGACCACGTCTTCCAGTGCGGCTCCGGAGTTCCAGAACCTCTCCTTCCACAAGGGACTCAAGCTGCTGGAGCTGGGCTGCGTCAGCAACGTCCTCCAAGTCGGTGAGTGTCTGGAGCACGATTCGCGTGTTTTGCAAGCATCGCTTCCCTTTAATTCAAAGGGGGCGATCGAAGCGAAGAGATCCTTGCGTACTCGAAGCGTTTGCAATCGCACGGGGTTATGTTTCCTCTATAACAGCGGCGACGCGCTTTACAGAGTGAATAGCTTTCCTCCACCAGCCATCAGACTGTAAATTCTGCCCAAGTGTCGATTGTTGCAGTTGCGTGGTGATAATAGCTGCTCTTTTAGCCGGGAGGGATATGGTTGTTTCGATCGCAATACGATGTGGCCTGTGCTTTGTCTTGGAAGGAATCCATATTCGTTTTTCCTTGTTCTTTTCATCTTCTCGCCTCGTTTTCCTTTCCGAGATCCAAATGAATCGCTTCAACTTAGGATTCATTATAGCATACGTAAACGAAGAGCTAATAATTTTCCTCCATAGGGATTGGAATGTAGAAAAATTACATGATTGCCGTGCCTCAAAATCCATTTTATGTGCAAACGAAAGCGATATGTCTAAGAAAACTCCACAAAGTATTGGTAACATCACCCTAAAATGTCTCTGGACTGACGGAGTATTGTTGAATTTCCGCATGGTGTTAAGTGCCGTTTGGACTATAATTTCTGGGTCATAAGCTGATGAAATGAGGATGACCGTTTGGATATAGGAGAGCGATCAGCTGATGGGGGTGTCGCACCTCCAAGCGGCCGATCACTCTTGCTCCATTCTGCAATGAGCCGTGTTTGACAAGTAGTTTGGCACCCGGCCGTGTGGCAAAGTGACGGTAGCCGTCGATTTTGGCGTCGCGACGCCGGGTCGCCAAAAAGCGGAGCGTGAGAACGTCTTAGCACGTATCCGCGGAGCGAGTCACCGGTGGTGGTGGTGGTGACGTCACATCCGGATGGTTTCTTCCAGCCTTCCTCCCCCCCCAAGACACCACCACCTCCCCGTTGGGTCTTCAGGTATCCCTTCTGTTTTTACGCGAATTCCGGCTCCGCGGTGAATTTGGGCCTTTATAACTCCGTTCATCTCTCTTTGCGCTCCTTAAGTGTTTATCGTCCATGGTCACAATTCGTTCCTCTGCCCTAGCGAAAGAGGAAACTTATTCCTTGAGGTGATGCTGCCGGTTCAGCAATTTTCGACCGCTAGCTTCATCATTTTGGAGATCTTTCATCGTTGTTTTCGAGCAGATACGTGATTTCATGCATATCTTATCACTTAGAGCCGTATTTCACAAGTGAAACCAGAAGAGGGAGATAGCATTTGCCTTTACCATCCATTAAAACTTTTTATAACTGTTGATTTTATGCTTGATTACCTAATTATAGCTTATGCGTATGTCTTTTGTGTATGATAGTCATCAGTTTTCATAATTTTTGCGAGTTGGTCATTATGAAGCCGTCAGCCTCCGATGTTACGAGAATTTTCGTGGGATTTTATTTTTGATTTGCTTGAAATGAGGGCAAAATATCTAATCGCAGTTCACAGAGTCTCCTCTGAGTATCTGAACGTCGCAGGTATTCCACCGAAGCATTTTCCAACTTTTCTGCACATCCCCGTGGAAGAGGAGATATCGCTGAAACTTATTCCGGTTACTGCTTGGTTCTAATTCTTATACTCCTTCAGTCCACTGTAATAAATAATACATTTTGAAAGCGCAATATCTGACGTGGAAGTTGTTTGGTAAGAAATGAGGATGCATTTTAGGCTGAACTCCATCATTAAGTTGGTTTCAGCGAGATAGTAGTTCCCTAGTCATAATGGAGACCAAATTCAAATTTTATTATTTTATTTTAGCGTCTGTAAGAAGTATGAAATAAATATTTTAGTATTAATGGCGCAAATATATAGTTATATTTGGCCACAATTCTCAGTAATTAAATAAATAAAGCTACATAAGTCTCTAACTTGACTCATTTTTTCCCGCCGTACGGCTGAAAACCCTTCAAAACAGACGGTTATTTTGCGATTCTGTAAAAATTACTATGGTGAGTAATTGATTAATTTTTATAAATAGTTGAGAAAGCATACAATCTACACACCGTTAGTTTTTTTACGAAATCAAGGTGGTAGAAGTACCTAATCTGTTTAATATTCTCCCTCTGGAGCGCACAGCCGTAATCTATCCCATGTAAAACAGCTCATATTTGAAGGCGAATTGATCGAAAAGTAGTTCGGAAAGGGGTTGATATTTTGATATCATTGGAAAGATGTGAGTTTTTTCTTTGAAATGAGGCCAAATTCATCAAACTCTAGGTGAAGTGATTTTTCGCTCAAACTACCCCTTAAGGTATACTAGTAAAACCAAGTATATAACCAGAGAGTAAACAAATAAAACGAAATGAAACAAACACGATAAAACTGAAAACAACTGAATTAAACGCTACGTCAGCTATGAGGGGGAGAGCGCAAAAACAAAAAAAATGCAGAAGTTGAACTATTTTTATCCACGTAACTCCCAAAGTATGCGAGGGAGGGCGTTAATATTAATACATTACGTAGAGCATGTCACATCCTACTTTTGTTTTCCTAACTGGAATAGTTTCGGAGATATTTTTAACTACATGTTTTTACGAAACATTCGTGAGGTGAATGGAATGTGAGATGGATGAAGATGCTGAAGGCATGACAGAGGCAAAAGGAATCTTCCGGAGGGAATTGTATGGATGGATTGAGGAAGTGGTGGTCTCGGAGGAGTCGGTTGGAGTTTGAAGGCCACGATATGATTGGGATTGTAGGTTTGGGGTGGTGGGAGAGGCATGGAATGGATTCGGAGGAGAGTGGAAAGTGAACAAGATCCACGAGATAAATAAACGGCATTTGCGAATGGCGCCAGGAGAACACCCAAGCCTAACGTGGATGGTACTACATTTTGAGCTCCTGCCGATAAGTCTCCAACAGGCTGGAGGTGCGATGTTGACATTAGCGACAGGAAAATTAACACGGAGAGCTCTGCAGTATACTAACTGCACATTTAGGAGTCTTCCAAGATGCACACATTACTCCCGGAAGTGACTCACTTTCATTTGAAAAAAAACTTTCCTCGGTTGGAAACGTTTTCCCAAGTTGTCTCATTAGTGAGGTCACTAAGGGTAGCTTGGACAAGAGCGTTTTCAATAGCGCACATTCTGTCAACTACGCGTGCAACGCTCAAAAGAATTGAAACGATTAAAAATGTAACGTGTGACGAATGATGGGCGAATGCTACCCATTTTAAGTACGTCCATATTTTGCTTCTCGTAATGATGCTTCTGCTGTCTAGCCATTGGTTATCTGCGCCCTGAGCATCGGACGACACGAAAAAGGGGGCCGACGGCGCTCGCCGAGCTCCGCGACGCCCTGCATGGCCGTCGTCGCCGCCCCTTGAACAGACAGAGGGGCAGGGGTGGCAGACAGACAGTGTCGGAGGAAGAACGACGCTCACTTTCCGTCGTCCCGGAGTTCCTCAAGACTCCTCGAATTTGCGCCGGTCAGTTTTGCTCGCCAAAGACTAGAGGGAGGGGGGCGTCGTGTCTCCCCCCCTCTCACCCCCCCTCCTTCCCCCCGCCCCCACCAACCTCCCCTCCCCCTCATCACCGCCTCTCCCGCCTCAGTTTCTGATTAAAGGGATTAAAGGAAGAGCGAATTGCGGCGGTCGTGACTCACGCCCTCGTCCGCTACGCGATGCTCGCTTGTTCGCTTGCGTCCTCCGAGGCCCTCGGAACCACGTTCCTTACCGTCTAAAGGTATACGCTGGGCCGAGGTGGTGACTCACGTGGAATTTCAGGACTCGAGGGATTTTCGGATATAGTGCTGTGTATGGGTCGGAAACTTGGTCATTGCGAAGGGAGGATGTGCGTAGACTTGAGGCGTTTGAGATGTGGGTTTGGAGAAGGATGGAGAGGGTGAGCTGGGTGGCGAGGATGACGAACGAGGAGGTATTGGATATGGTTGGAGAGGAGAGCAAGCTGGTGGCAGAGGTTCGGAGAAGGCAGAAGAGATGGATGGAGGAGGTTTTTGAGAAGAGAGGGCATGTTGAAGAGAGTGATAGAGGGGAGAACACTGGGGAAGCGTGGAAGAGGAAGGAAGAGGATAGGAATCCTGGACGAAATAAGAGGAGGTAGAAAATATGAGAAATTTAAGAGGGATCTAATGGTGGGACATCCTTTGGAGGGAAAGCGAGACAATGTTTCAGGAATTTGGATGCAGGATGGGGACTTTCCAAGAACCTACCAATCAGCTAGTAGAATACTCGAACGAAAATGGTGAAAACTCATCCGAAATCAGAGATTTTTGTAGAGGTGTCCAACCCTCTGCAGAAATCGAATCCTCGAACAGTCTAATGCAATACAGAACGCCCGCCATATCACACACATTTGCGGACGCTCCTCATCTACATGTACGTTTTCAAAAACCCTGCAAGTCACCTCAAGGGTGTGTGGCAGGGGGTGAGCACTATTCTCTATTAAAGTCAGTGTAACTACGACAATTGATGCATTAGCATAAATCGCTAATGCATAAGTCAGGAGGCGAAGCCTCACAAGCATGCACGCTGGGAAGATGGCCCAAATAAGTTCCCCTTGCAGTGGTGCGGCTTTAAAAGCAGGCAGTCTTGGCTACATTCGTTACAGTTTCGAGTTTAACGGCAATTGAACTCTTCCAGCTATACTGTCGATGTATATGCAGGGCAGGTCGAGCCATCTCCTTAATATCTTACCTTTCCTAGGGCTTACGTATAGGGTAGGTGGTTTTCCTGAGCTACGCTTCATATGGGGTGTACATTTTGATTGTTATTAAGGTCGGAGAAAATTCTGTATGAATGATGTGAGAGTTGTATTTACGAGACAGACTATTTGGGACTATGTTTGAAGATGGATATCTGTTACTAATACCAATTTTATAAAAGTGGTATTAGTAACAGATATTCATCGACAAACATAATGGAATACCACAAAGTTTTTTATGAACTAGTGAATTTTGTATTTTGGACTAGCTATTTTCAGCGTTCTTCAAGTAATTTGATAAATTTGAAGTAAAGATCCGTTAGTATTGGTAATTTTTTATGTAAATGAGAAAGCGTACTGGAATAAATAAGTAAAATTAAAGGATTTCCTTGGGATCACGTAAATGGCGAACAAGATTGATTCTTTTAGGGAACAGATAAGATTCTATGAACTATCCAAGGCCCAGGGAACCAGTTGGTGAACATTTTTAAGTTCCCGATATGTATTTTTAGCCAGATTTCATCGACCTCACAAATAAGATGGGAGAGACGGAGGTTATTCATTACTGGACCAAGGCTATCAAGGGTAGAGCATAAAACGTTTATGAAAATGTGATCTTTGCCGTTCGCCAGAAGCGCTACCCCTTCCGAAATTTAGAGCCCGTCTCCCAATCGACGAGGGCGCCCTGGTATCTGAAACAGGGAACTCAAAATGCAGTCCAGGTGGAAGCCCTTAAGACAGGGGTGGGCAACCCTTGGAACGCGTTCCAAACGCGTTGCCCGCCGATGACTTGTTTCTGGCTTGCCAAACAAGTGCTTGCCAAATTTATTTTCATTTTCTCGGGGGCACCTGTCAGCGGCGGGGACAGTCCCGGTGGGTGCAAACCAGCCTTGTGATGGAAAAACAAAGTCAATTTATCCTTTAATAGATAAAGGGCTACGCACGCAGTTGCTAGGCATAATAATTCAGATGTGTGCCAATAGATGGCAAGCAAGTATGCATTTTTCAAATTACACACGAGAGAAACTGCTTAGTCTCCGCCTATTACATAAAATATTCTGTGTGCAAATAAATCTATGGCGTTTAGATATTATGCATTTTTTACCATATATTTTTTTCGTTAAAAATACAAACAAACATTACGTAATTTCTATTTAATTATTTACTTTATTCTTCACTTTTTTGCTACTTCGTTAATTTTTAGCCTGTTTGTAGCTACAGTCTTTTCGACTAGTTAGGCTATGAAAGCGGCTGTGCGCAAAGAGAAGCGATCAGTGTGATATCCTTATTTTTTTGTTATTAAATAATTTTATGCACTTTTTATGCATAATTAATAGGGGATTTAAAATCAGAAAAATATTTCCTGCAATTATCAGTATTTTAGTAGTACAAATATGCAAGTATTATACCAGCTGATTGATAGGTTGTTGGACAGTCCCAATTCTGCATCCCAATATCATAGACTTTGCCTCACTTTCCCTCCTGAAGATTGTTACATAGCGAGAATGCTAAGATGTTTTCATTTTATTTTTATGATACCCCGCGTTTTACGCAAAATGAAACAATTAATACTTATATTAACTAATGACTGCTTAATCGAAAATAAATAACAGTTAGTGTTAGCTTGTTGTGTTGATGCTTGTAAGTGTCTTTAAATTGTGTCAATATCTATGGCAGTAACATTTTTAACACACAGGCTAATAAAAAGTAACCACAAAAAACTTTTTCGTAAAAACTTTTCATAATTTTTTTTCATTCATCCAGTTTTACATGATTTACAGAATCACTTAAAAATAGAATATCAAGATATAAAATAATAGGTTCTCTAAAATGTTTGTTTGGCACGTTTTGTGTCAGAAATTGGGCCGATTTTGTCACGCACTCAGAATATACTATGATGCAATTGATTAGGAATTACACGACTTATTTACGATATTTTTTCCCGAGATTAATTATTGATGAGAAACTTGACTTGCGCACTAATGCTAACCGGATGAGTTAACTTCTCGTTTGGAATTTGTTTTCTCCGATCGAATGGCATTTTGTCGGAAAGATTGGATTTCTTTCGTGGAACAGGATTTCCCGCTTTACAGACTTTTCCCTTCGGCCCTGAGCCTTCTCTCTGGGTCCGTGGCAGTGCTGCCTGCATGTGTCGTGTAATTCTACTAGGGCCCCAATGCGTCCGAATCACCCCTAGCACCGACGAGGGGGCGACGGCGATTATAACGTCTTCTTGCTGAAATGACGTTCCCCATCTGCGCTCCGTCGCCATCTTGGCCTACTTCTCGTTATCAAACCTGGCCGCACGCTGTTGTCACTCTCCTCCGTCGTCCGCCTCTTGAAACAAGAAGAGTAATCATATGAAAAGGGAAGAGCAGTCCTTAAAGGTGTACCTCGTCCGAACTTTGCCCCTCAGATGCATAAGAGGGCTTCGGGTGACCTCTGGGAGCAGGGACTGCATCTTGGCCGTGTTCTTGTTCTTTACGTCGCTCGCCGACGTTGAACGCTATAACCTCACGAGCTGCACTAGCGCATGTATATGGCAGGTGGCGTGGCATTTTTTTCCTCTGTGAAGCGAGCAAGTTTGTTTTCATCTCGTTGTTCAATTTGATAAGATGTGTCCGGAGCATAGGAATAATTATTTTCACCCAGAAGTATTTCTTTTTCCAGATGTATGTGCATACGATGAAAATAATGGCTCGAGTCACGGATCCCTCCCCCCCCCCCTTAACCCCATACCCGTCACCTTTATCTGGACAATCACCTGAAGAATACCTCCCCCCTCTCATGTTCGCCATTTGAGCAATGTCTTTTACAATGTCTGTACCTGATGATGTCGCGAAGCGATGAAACCCTGATGGTGAGAAATAAAGGAAATTGATGTGGAAAACAAAGTAATTCATCATTTAATTATTCAGCATGTCCATACGATCATGAAATTTAGTTTTTATTTGAAACTACTTTCATGGCGTTGAACTACATTTTTCCCGCGTCAGTGCCTCATTTGCCTGCCTATTGTCACTTCCGGCGTCGATGTTATCGGAGAGCCCTAATGCAATTCCCCTGCTTCCTTCCGTCAAGAGGCCGCCGCGGTGGGTGACCAGGTGTTGGTGACTCACTTCATGTCCCCCCCGCCCCTGTGTTTCGCGAACATTGCTGATCCCCGAACCATCGGCCTCTCTGCCCTCTCCCTGCTTTGCACGGGAGCCTCACGCCACCTGTGCCTCTCTTGCCTGCTTCCGATCAATACCTACAGGGGCTGCTGCATTCCTTATCGAAGTATTCAGCATCTCCTCTGATCCGGTGCCTCACTCAGAGGGCAGGCCGGCTGAGGCCGGAGTGTTTCGAGGTTCAATTACGAGCGAAACCTCTTATGACTCCCGTTTTAAAATCCCTCTGAGGTATGTCTCGCTGGATTCCAGAACTCCCGACGGGCCGAGAGGAGGCTTGAATTCGAAATTAAGGCTTCCCTCCCCTGTTAAAAGGCCAGCCATTCGAGCCGATCGCCGCGTGAGTTGAACTCCGTTTGGTTTCCCTCCCTGTTCAGGGCCTCAGGCTCATAACCCTCCATCTTGTTGGCTCACGCGATGCCCCTCACCCTTCATAAATGGGTCTTCATGCACCGTCCATCTAACTTTTAATGGCTACGCCCGAACTGCATTGAGCAACAATTTCATGAAATATTTTTATGAAAAGAGTTGTTAAGCCAGGTCTACTTCTTTAAACGTTTTTCTACAACCTTATTTTACGGAAAGGATTAATCGTCTGCTTGCGCAGTTTGAGCAACTAGCGGTTTATTGTCTTAATTTCGGACTAGCATATTTACGGATTAAACTTGCCTTAAGCAACGGGCATTAAAGGAAAGATTAATGTGTTACAAAGTATTCCATGTTATCGCTGTACCGTGTGTCGCTTGATGCTTATCGTTCTGCTCGCATGCGAGACGCCAAGGTGCGCGGCGAACCACCCGCAGAACCACCCACACCGCATCAGTGGTGTGAGCGCCGCCCCCGGCGCGTCTTGCCCTCCTCCGCCCCCCTCCGCCCTCACAGGGGGACGATGGGGGTGCGTGGGAGGAGGAGGAGGAGGTGTTCGCCCCCCCCCTCCCCCGTGGCTGTCCTCCTCCAAGCGGAACAACCCCCCACGCCCCACTCCTCCCACAACCCACCTCTCGCTTCGGGTGATCCCTTGACGTCGTCAGCCGCCACACGCGGCGCTAGGCGGCTCTGGTAAGAAGGAGAAGCCAGGATCAGGAGGAGGAGGTGGAGGAGGAGGTTTAGGAGGAAGAGGAGAAGGAGTAGTAGGAGGTGGAGGAGAATGAGGAAGAAGAGAAGGAAGATGTGTAGGAGAAGGAAGAGAAGGAAGATGTGTAGGAGAAGGAAGAGAAGGAGGAGGTGGAGGAGAAGGAAGAGAAGGAGGAGAAGGAGTAGGAGGTGGAGGAGAAGGAAGAGGAGAAGGAGGAGGTAAAGGAGGAGGTAGAGGAATAGGAAGAGGAGGAGAAGGAGTAGGTGGTGGAGAAGGAAGAGAAGGAGGAGGTGGTGGAGGAGAAAGAAGACGAGAAGGAAGAGGAGGAGGAGATAGAAATGTGGCGAGGCCGGATGGAAGGACTCAGTCGTCGACCGCCTGGCGGCGCCACCACACCCACGTCCCCGCCCCGCCCACCCCAACCCACCCTGAGAACTCTTTTTCAAACTCTTTCCTTTTCCGTTTTCTCTCCGTTTTTCTCTTTGGCCCACTTGTTTGTTTCCTTTTCGAGATTTCAAAGCTTCAGTGCATTGCTGATTTTAGTTCCTGAGGAATCCTCTTCCCTGGCAAAATTAATTGCTCCTAAATGTGTGCGTATCCATTTGTATTTGACAAAACCAGCGCCGCGAATCTTGACAGTTTTGCAGTCGGGGACATTTTTTCTCTCTTGTTCGATCCTCCTCTTCCCCGATCGCCGCGCCTAAATGCGGAACCGTTCCCCCCGGCGATCTTTCCCACCGCCGTCGTATAGTGTGTCTCTCCCGTGTTAAGATATCGCGAGAGGCTATTCCTTCGATGCGTTTCTCCAGGCGATCGTGCGCAATAGGGCAAGTGCGCACCCGACGACTTAATTTTCGCATCTAGGGTGGTGGAATGTGATCCAATATGAAAAACTTCTTTCGCGTAACTTATAAACGCATCGTAGGATTGCCGACTTCGAATGAGGAGACAAACGGGGTGACAACATACTTAAGCATTTTGAAAGTAAAGGCATTGCAGTTATGAGTGCAGTCATGCATAAGCGCCAGAGTGGTGCTAGGTGTTGATGCTATATATTACATGGAAAGAGAATCAAAACATGCTTAAATGCATCACTAATGAAGGGATTACAGTTATGAAGGTGAAAAATATATTTGTGTAAGAGTGATACTATTTAGGTAGTTCGAGCGAAAAAACACCTATCCAAGAATTTGATGAATTTGGCCTCATTTTAAAGAAAACATTCTCATCTTTCCAATTATATCAAAATATCAACCACTTGCCGAACTACTTTTCGAGCTCTTTGCCTGCAAATGTAAGCTGTTTAACATGTGATAGATTACGGCTGTGCGCTCCAGAGGGAGAATATTGAAAAAATTAGGAAATTCTAGCGCCTATATTTCATCAATAAACTAACTGTGTGTAGATTGCATGTTTTTTCAACTATTTTCAAAAAAATAATCTATTAGTCACTTCAGTAATTTTTAAAGAATCGCAAAAAAACCTCCTGTTTTGGAGGGTTTTCAGAGGCACGGCGGGAAAAAATGTCAAGTTAGACACTTATGTAGCTTTATTTATTTAATTACTGAGAATTTAAGTACCTAATATATTACTATATCTTTGCGCCATTAACATTACAATATTTATCTCATACTTCTTACAGACGCTGAAATAAAAAAATAAAATTTTGATATGGTCTCCATTATGACTAGTGAACTATCTCACACATACCACCATAATAAACGGTTATTCCAATGGTAGGGCAATTTACAATAATTTCAACAAAAATAGGATTTCGTTGTGTTCATATCAAGTTCGTGGTTGATTTCAATCATTCTTGGTTCCACCCTGTAGGAAATAAACCGATTAATTAGGCATGTTTTAATGAAGTCGTGTGTGACTGTGACCAAAATACTCTAAAACAACTCGGGCAAATGTGTGGGTAATGGCTGAAGTGATAATAATAGATAAACGCGGAGGCTATCTACTGTCGGAAATATGATAATCGTCGCGGAACGTTCTCCTGTGAACAAATGTCGAAACATTGCGAATCGACTGATTACTACCTACCTAAGTGGATCGAGGCGTGCGTCGAATGAATAGATTGAAGTTAAGTGATTAGAGATGGCGAATTGACGGAGGAAAGTGAAGCCTGTATTTTTGTGCAAAAAAATGACCCTCCTAACGAGGCTATCGCGCGTAATTTGTCCTTAAATTTAATTGATAACGCCAATTTTTATATATTTTTTTTCTAATTTTCAGGTATTTTAGATAAAACATTACGTTGCCGTGGGAATTCCGCAACTAATACCTGTCTTTCCGAGGTATTTAGCTGCACAAATGATGCATTAAATTGAGTCGATTGCGCAATGATTATGGCTTCAATATTCTCCTGTGCTATCGCAGCGTATTGTTCCATTTTTATTCTCTATTTTAATCGATGGTCGAAGTGTACCGCCGATGTATCGGAGTGACGTCTTTGTGTTCCTGTTTGAGGCACACACGTGTCTACGAGTCGAGCCTCAACAGCCGACGATTACGAGTCGCCCTCATTGGCGGCAGCTGGGAGGCGCGCCCGGCCGACTGCACTACGCTATCCGGTGCCGCTGCCCCCCCATCAGCTGACGCTCCCCCTCCCCGACCCGCTGTCTTTCTCCTCCGCATTGTGAGAGGGGGTGGGGGGTGCGAAGGGGTGTAGGGGCCCCTCCTTCCCCTCCCTTCACCGCCGACTTCCCCTCCTCCCCCTCTTAGCATTCCCACAATCACCAGTGCATCAGCGACCATCCGCGCGGTGCGTCGCTGCCGCTGAATAGAAGTGAGTAGCGTCTCTCTCTTCCACGTCTTTGATCCGAACGACTAATTCCTCGCAGTGCGTCAGTTGCGTAGGCGTGCGAATTTCCTTTTGCACTGTCAGACGAAAGAATTAATGTCGACGTAACTTGACAGCATTTTTTTGAATCGACACTTCGACTCTATACGACGCATTGCGTAGCTGGAATTGTTGACATTCCCTTCCTCCTCGCGTGACCTAGGCAACAGCTATTTTTCTTGAAAACGAAGCTTCGACGGATCGAATTGTTTTGAAGCCCCTTCAACAATCTGAATTAAAAATATTTTTTCTTTATTAATGGAAATCTACATCTACAAAATACCCTGCAAGCGAACTCAGGGGTGTGTGGCAGGGGGTGAGTATTCACCAACATGCATTACACTACACCCTAAAGTTAGTGTGACTACGACTAATTATGCGATAGCATAAATCGCTAACGCTTGTCACGAGGCGAAGCCTCACAAGCATGCACTACTACACCACAGATGTCATCACAATGGAGAGGGACCGTTATATATATGTATTTTGCAACTACACAAATGGACAGAGACTCAAGACCCATGTAGAAAACATGCACGGCGTGCTGTTAGTACTAGGTAACAGATACGGATTCAAGTATTAGGAGTACTACTACTACTAAGAGCTACACTACCTATCGACAAACCTAGATAAAAGTCTCATTGGCAGTGCTGTTATGCTCCATTATAGTTCGTGGGAAAAATGACATTTTAAATCTGTCAGTTCTGCAGTCTAGTTCCCTAATTTTATTCCCATGATCTGATCTACGGTAGTTGTTACCTAGTACATACTAACAGCACGCCTAGCATGTTTTCTACATGGGTATTGAGTCCCTGTCCATCTGTGTAGTTGTAGAATGCATGTATATTGACGATCACTCTCCATTTTGATGACCTATGTAGTGTAGTGTTGCATGCTTGTGAGGCTTCACCTCATGACAAGCATTAGCGATTTATGCTAATGCATAATTAGTCGTAGTTACACTAACTTTAGGGTATAGTCTAATGCATGTTGGTGATTACTCACCCCCTGCCACACACCCCTGAGGTGGCTTGCAGGGTATTTTGTAGATGTAGATGTAGTATGTCGGATTTCGTAAAATATTATCAGCGTCGTCAGAAAAGAGACCGGTTTGGAACTTACACAAAAGACTGAGTCTAAATTTTAATCGACGTTCTGAATGCGTTTCCCATCCCAGTTGCTGCATAAGTTGTTGAAATATTAATCTATAACTCATATTCCGTTTTAACTGGGAGTGAAAAAACTAAAGTTGATTATACGTATGTACATTGTATTTCACTGGAGTTTTAGTACTCTCTGCACTACTGACAGTTAATTATTTTTTAATTTCTTCATTTTTCCGAGGCTTCTATCGCGTCTGTAGGTTGTTTGGTGACAACAGTTCTACTGGCACTCCTGGCAGAATCTTCAGGTCCAAGACGTCGAAGCTGTTGTCATCAAACAATTGACAGATGGGGTGAGAAGACCAGAAAAATGAAGAGAGTTTTTAACAGTGAATTGCGCGGAAGCCTGCGAGCGAATGTTACCTTTTTTTGTGCTCGTCAAGCCTTATAATTGCTGATTTAGCGTTCCGTTGGGTGTCTGCTGAAACGTGCTAAAGTTTGAAAGATTGCCTCGGTCGCAGATAGAGTGCATCACGCTGCCGCGTGCGACGTCCTCTTGACCGACGACGGGCCACCGTGAGGACTTGCTGAGCTGTGAGTTGCGAGATCACGCCTCGCCCAGTGGTATCGGGGAGTCGTGCTTTGGGTCCCGTGACGCACGGCCGTGTCGTTGTCCGTTGTTCAGTCACCTTCCATCTAGACGACCTGTACAGCATGACGCTCAAGTCCCAGAACGCTCCAGTTCAGGGGCGGGTTCGATTTGAGCATCCTGAATCCCATCCGTCACTGACCTTCTCGGTACATCTACAATATACCCTGCAAGCCACCTCAAGGCTGTGTGGCAGGGGGTGAATAGTCACCAACATGCATTGCACTATACCTTAAAGTTAGTGTAACTACGATGCATTTGCATAATTCGCTAATGCTTGTCACGAGGCGTAGCCTCACAAGCTTGCACTACAATATTTATATTCTACCAATGTTAGAGGGATCGTTAGTATTTATGTATTTTACAACTACATAAACGGACAGGGATTCAAGAGTTACGCTGAAAACATGCACGGCGTGCTGTAAGTACTACGCAGCAGATAAGGATACAAGTATTAGGGAGTAAATCAACTGACTAGATACACTTCCTATCGACAAACCTAGTTAAAAGTCTCATTGGCAGATGTTCTCTTATCGTTCGCGGGAAACATTTTAAATCCCTCCGTTCTTCAGGCTACTTCCCCAATCGTATTCTCCTTATCTGATCTACCGTAGTACGAGCACCGTCGTATGTCGGATTTACAATGTTATTAACGTCGTCAGTACGTGTCTACTATCGTTCTCCGGTTGTAAGGGGGGGAGCGACCCGCAACTGAGGTCATTTGGTGAAGATTTCTAAGGACTGGTGGAGAGGTTGGTGAGGGAAAGTACTCTATGGGGACTGGAGGAAAGGGTGGAGAGAAACACGGTGCCGGCTCGCTCCTAGCGAACGGTGCCGATGGGACCTCAGGTTAACGCCTTTGTCAGCTATTGGTTCGGTACTGAAGGCAAAGACACCGAACCCGGTTGCCTTGCGACCTCACGTCGTTCGTCATTTCAACATTTGTTAATGCATTTCCAATGTCTCCGTTTTATAATAAATAATTGCCAACATCAAAGAATGAGTATGTCAACACTGGGCTTTTTTTTCTTATGGAACACGGCTGTATGAGTGGTTAAATTATTGTCAGTGACTTGGTTAAACAGTTGAACTGCGCCTATTGACCCAAGTTTATGCGCTATTATGGTAGTTCGAGCGGAATAGATCACTTAACCTAGAATTTGATCAATTTGACCTCATTCCATAGAAAAAAAACTCCAATCTCTCCAATGACATCAAAATATTAACCCCTGGCCGAACTACCGTTCGAGCAATTTGCCTAAAAATATAAGCTCTATTACATGGGATAGATGACGGCTGTGCGCTCCAGAGGGAGAATATTGAAGGAAAAATAGGAATATATATAACACCTAGATTTCGTCAAAAAGTAACGGAGTGTGGAGTAGGATGTTTTCTTAAGTATTTATAAAAAATAATCTATTACTCAACGCAGAAATATTTACTGAATCGCAAAAAAACCCTCTGTTTTGAAGGCTTTTTAGTCGTACGACGTGAAAAAATGAGTCATGTTAGAGGCTTAAGAGAATATATTTATTTTATTAGTGAGAATGTTTGTCATATTACTATATAACGAAACTATATATTTGCATCATTAATGTTATAATTTTTACTTCATACTTCTTACAGACGCTGAAGTTAAAATATAAATTCCGAATATGGTCTTCATTATATGACTAGGGAATTGTGTCTCTTTCTCGAATTAGGTACATACCTTATGTCCAACCATGGTTCATCTTTTTGATCGCCAGTGTGATGGTTGTGTCGAATGACGACTCGGTTGTTCGTCTAGCACTCGTCACTTTCCCTCCCTGTATCCCTCGGCCCAATTGCATCGTCAAGTGCCCCGTATCACATTCGTCGCGGCCGGGTATCCTGCCTCTTAAGTAGGCTTGGGCAAAAAATATCGATATATCAAAAACTCGATATATTTTTTAAAATCTATCGATAATTATCGTCGATATTTTTCATGCCGATATATCAAAAATTGATTTTTTTTCCGAGTATCAAATTCGATATATTTGTTTAGCACGTCACCGTTGTAAATTTGTTTCTCCAGCTGCGGTGTCTAGTGCTATAACGAAAATAAGTGATGATATTCGCGTAGAACATAGGCAAATGGTACAACGTTCTCCAGAAGTACGATCTGCACAAACAGAACGAGAAAACGCTGATAGAAGTTCAATTTGGTCCAGACATGAACACCTATTATCTCTTAGCACTACTACGCAAGAGGTTCCTAGCTCTAGCTCTGTCCCTAATGAGCTGAAGCAGTATCTGGACCAACCACTACTGGAGAGGAAATCAGATCCAATAAAGTTTTGGGTGAACTCCCGACACTTCACAACGATTCTTTCGGAAATCGCGCGGAAGTACTTAATATGCGAAGCCTCATCTGTTCCATCCGAAAGAGTGGCTTCTGAAGTTAACTTCGTGGCACCGGACAACAGGAGTAGATTAACGAGGGAACATGTATAACCGAGAGTTCTTCTGATGTCAATATCAGACAAATACTGGTTTGATTGATTTAAATTGATCGTAAAAATAAAAAATAAAAGATTTTTTTATTACTTCTACATGTCCATAACTTTCCACATTTTACTTCAACATTTTTTTATATATATTTTGGTGAAACTTTAAGGAACCACTTGTTTTGGCAAAATTATCGATATGTCATAATATCGATTATTTTGGCTTGATAACTATCGATACATGTTGTAAATATTGATACGATAATTATCGATATATTTTTTTTACTTGCCCATCCCTGCTCATAAGACTTCTATTCCATTTTGTTGTTCTCGAGCCGCGGTGGTCCGTTGGTGGTCCATTTGATCAGCGGAGAGTGAGAATCTCTCTCCTTATTCCGCTGTTGCCTCGTCGAAAAGGAAAGTGGTCGCCCTATGGGTGGAGCTTCTTGATCTTCCAATTTGGCGACCTCCGAAGGCCCTGCGAGAAATGATTCCGCGACCCCGCACGGCCACCATTGTCTTGCAGGGCGATCAGTCATCTACAATCGCACGACCTTTCCTTTAAGAGCGGTGTCCATTAATAGTGCCCGTCGACTTTTTTAATGGGGTATTTTGACTGTCTCTGGCGTCCATTGACTGAGGTGCGGCGATGCGACTATTTTTGGGAGAGCCAGAGCCGGTATTTTCTGAAAATATTCGTGGAATTCCCTTCGGGTCTCCCGTCGACGCGCGAGAGGCTCGTCGTCTTCGTCATCCACGAATGGACGAAGACCGAAAACATATATATATATATATATATATATATATATATATATATGTAAGTTCCAAACCGGTCTATTCTCCGGTATATACCGGTAATATTTTACGAAATCCGACATACTACGGTACATCAGATAATGAGAATAAAATTAGGGAACTAGACTGCTGAACGGACAGATTTAAAATGTCATTTTTCCCACGAACTATAAGGGACCATAACAGCGGCCAATGAGACTTTTATCTAGGTTTTTCGATAGGTGGTGTAGCTCTTAGTAGTAGTAGTACTCCCTAATACTTGAATCCTTATCTGTTACCTAGTACATACTAACAGCAAGCCTAGCATGTTTTCTATATAAGTCTTGTATCTCTGTCCATTTGTGTAGTTGCAAAATACATATATATATATATATATATATATATATATATATATATATATATATATATATATATATATTAACGGTCCCTCTCCATCGCGATAATATCTGTGGTGTAGTAGTGCATGCTTGTGAGGCTTCGTCTCGTGACAAGCATTAGCGATTTATGCTAATGAATAATTAGTCGTAGTTACACTAACTTTAGGGTATTGTATAATGCATGTCGGTGAATACTCACCCCCTGCCACACACCCCTGAGGTGGCTTTCAGGGTATTTTGTAGATATAGATGTCACACCTCGAACTTGTGCATACCAGCGTGGAGGGTACCAGAGTTGATAAGCAATTGATTGGCCAAGACCCAAGATTTGTTCTTTGATTTATTTATCTCGTAAAACAGCATTGAGTACTTTGCCTAATTGAAGCACCTTCCGAGCCTAATCACTTCCTCCTGAGGAAGAAAGCCTGATGCCATGCAAAAGTAGCCTCTATCCCAACTAGTAAACGAATTAAATGTGCCTAAGATACTGGTCGTGAATACCAATTCCAATTAATGGTGGGTGTTTTAAAATTTTGCAATGCTGGGTGGTGATGATCATTTTAAGGCCTCCGCCTCTTCACGTGAAGGACTACTAATCAAAATCTCATTACCTTGGAGGAGGACGAACACGAACGTGTTCAGATAAAAATTCTCTTCTTTTGGGATAAGGCGCCTTATCGACGAATGAAAAAAAAAGAGAATGGACGTCGTCATGATAAAAACGTGACCGTGGGGGAGTTATTCTGTAATTTCACCTCACGGAACATGACGTCACGGATCGTTCCTTATACGGCGAATATTACCTAAGGTGGAGTTGTAAAACCGTGCCCGCTAGACGGCGAGACCATCGACTCGTTCTTTTCTGCCGAGAATGGTTCGTTTCCGGTTCTTTCGGTCGCGGAATTGGGCTTCAAATGAGTACTTCCGAGAGCGGAATAGCTCAAATGAATCGTTCATTTGAGTTAGTGCTCTTCCGGAAGAGTTATTTCGGTAGTGGAATTCAGAATAACCCCCCTGGGGCCCGATTCTGATCTTCCACCAGTGGAAGACTGGTGGAAAGTTCCACCATTCGTTCATTGAACGACTCTTGATCCGTTCAATGAACGGCGCAATGACCCCTTCTGGAGAGCCGAACGTCACATACTTATGCCGATTTCCAACTTTTTTCGAAAAGGTGAACAAAACAATGTCTACCTTCCGCACGCTTACTTCAGTCGGAAAGTTTCCACCACGACACTAGCTCCGTTCCACCAATTGGATGACGGGTGGGAGGGAAGCTTGACTTTCCACCAGTCATTGAACGATGAACGATGGAGTGAACGATTCTCTGGTGGAAGGTGGAACATGATGACGTAGTGTTGGAAAGTCATGACGTTTTGGTGGAAACAAATGACGTTTTGGTGGAAAAGTTGAACATCGGGAAAGCATCAGAATCAGTCCCCAGGAAGAGGAACCTGGAACGGCTGTTGAATCATTTGCATTACGTCCCATGGGCCTTGGGCTATAAGGGGTGTGGGTCGTCCTATCGCCTCGACTCTACCATAATCCGCGGGAACATCTCGTCACCGTGGACTCTTCTGAAACCGAGCGCTGCTGCACGGTTGTCGATGCGTTGAGGCGCGATTAGAAGCAGGAAGATGAGGCGGGAGGAGGAGGAGTAATGGGTGGAGTGAGTGAATTAAGATGCTCTCTCTATACATCCCCATCGCTAATGATGGGAAGTGACTCGTTCACGGTTTCCCGGGAATGATCGCCTCATTCCTCCGCGGTGTATTGGACTTGGAGGGGCTGGGTTATTTTGTAATCTCACACCTTTTTAATGACTCTTTTCGGGAGGGCGGGCTGACCCGTTTCGCTCTCTTAAGGTGGCTGGAGCGGTAATCGTGAGTCGTTGAAGGCACATTCTAATAACTTTTCAAGCAAGTCGAAAAAAATATTCTAAGACTACATGTCACTCAAGTACACCTGTTTATACATTGGAAATCACCGTACATGCAGTAATGTATATGATGCAAGAGTTGTATTTCAAATTTTCGCCTTATTTAAAGCATTGTTTTGACTTGGAATTTCGGCGCGAAAATCGAAATTTACGAGAAAATCATATCTGAATACGCTTTTCTTACTCGGCATGATACCTTGATATTTGTTAGCAGCTATTATAATAATAATATGTAACGTATTATTTCGCATTTAGGAGAAAATCTGTACATAAGCAATCGAATTATTTCAAAATATATGCCGTGTACCATAAGAGTACTATTTAAAATATCATTTAATTGCCAGGAAACCAAATCGGTAGCATTCAGTTTTTTTCACTTTTATCGATAGATATTACTAATAAGGACACGTATGCAAAGTTTCACGCAAATCTGTACACATACAAAAATCGCTCCAGCCACCTTAATGATCGGCTCACGATCGGCCAAGGTCCGATGGTGGCTTCATTTCACGTTCCTTTAAACGACAGGTATGAATTGGAACTATGGAAAGGTGGAGCCAAATGAAACGGACCACGAGTCGAAAGATACGGTGCAAGAGTCCGAAAGAGCCGGTGAGTTACGGGAAAGACCTGATGAGTCAAAGGAAAAGACCTGCAGATCACCACTTGAGAGAGCCGAAGATGGTCACGTCGCCTGGGTGGCGGAGTGGAACTACGAAAAATGACGCCCAAATACCTTCGCGCGCGTAGCTGTGCGAAGGGCTACGTAACGATAACGGTATTATGACGTAGTAAAACACCGGTTATTACGATCAGTTACCGGTTTCCGATGTCCATTTGTCTAAGGCACTTGTCCTCCCTTCATATTTTGTAATTCCAGATATTTTTTAAAATAATTCAAACGTGAATATTATTCTCATTTATTGTTATGATTGATTCCGTACAAGGCAACTATTGATTCCCGAACTCCGAAGGCGCGTGCAAAATAAACCAGACAATCGTATCCATATTCGCCTTGATTATTTCGAAATGGTTAATCGGCATGATAATCCAGTTTAAAATATTCCGTGTTTTCGTTTTCGACGGAGGATTTCTTAATTTCTGCCCTTTAGGTATTTTGAACAAAAATGCCTGTTCAACTTCGTAAGTTTGACACTGGGAATATGAATGTAAAATCATACATTTCAATATCGTGGTCTGTAGAATCCTTGGTTTATTCGTTTTTATTTCTTAGAAACCATTTGATTCCTACGTTCATCTACATCTACATAGTACACCCCGCAAGCCGTCTCAATAGGCGTGTGGCGGGTGGTGTTAGGACACCAGCCGTTTACATATAAAAAAGGAAACGCTCTAATGAAATTACGCCTAGCATTTATTGAAGTCCCTCATTGTTAGGGGGAAAAACGAATTCCCATACCTATCCGTTCGGCAAAATATCTCTCTTAATTTATCGTTTCTGTCGGACCTGGAAATATAGTGGGGTTCTAATATGATGTTTCCCGTGTCGCTCTTAAAGATATCTATTCTTAATTGCTCAAGCCATCTAAGCCTAGCGCGCAGCCTCCGAGTCTCTAGCGGCTCCCAGCCTAATTCGTTTAACATCTGTGTAACAATGCTGTCTGTACGCCCGTAGCAGTGTTTGACGAATCGTGCAGCTTTCCTTTGTATTATATTAAGTTATTTAATTAAGTCTTTCTGCACCGGATCCCATATGCTCGCTGCATATTCAAGGTGTGGCCGGACGAGTGCGAAATAGCACCTCTCTTTTACTTTTTCATCTGAAAATCCTCCCACAATACGCTTGACGAATCCTAGCTTCTTCAGAGCTCTGCCACATAATATTTCTTATATGTGTTCCCCACGATAGGTTCGAGTTGTGTCTTTCTTTCTTCGTTCTTCCAAGTCCACCTCGATGTCGAACCGTTGACCCCTTCAACTCCCATTCAACTCCAGTGGCGACCCTTATGGGCGTGCGCGCGAACTATTTCGGGCCATCGAAGATAGCGTGGCGTGCATCGCGCGACCTGTAAATATTGACTCTGACGCCGCTTTGTTTGAACTGATCTCACAACGGTGTTGCTCCACGACGACAACGCTATAGTGATCGGTCAGATTGGATCGAAATCCCTTTTTTTTGTGACGTGATTCCCTTCCTTAGATCTCGAATCAATCGCATGTACTAATTCGATTACTTTTTTGATATCCCTGCATGGACAATGGCTGTTTGGTAATGGTGAAGTTAACATTGATCATATTTGTTTGATGATTATTGAGATGAGTTTCACACGAAAGACCTGCACGTGATCGTGGATGAAAGTGGATTAGCGCTATTTTCGGAGTTGAATGTTGTGATATCCGAAGAAGTAAAAGCCGATGGAAGCTCTCCGTTCGCGCGCGAATCCAAGGATAAGCAGAATGCGGCAATGGGAGGTTAAGTACTTCGTATCAGTCGCTACGTCGCTAAATTATCTTAAGACAAGCATTTTAAGTGGCATCCGACCTTCGGAATGGATTAAGAGCCTGCCGGTGGACTTTGATTCTTCAGCTGCTCCAGAGGATAGCCGGGCGAAGAGATCTTTCATGAAAAGCGAAATTTGTGGAGAAATCTAACAACCTTCTCCACCTTAAGCAAGCGTTGCTCTCGTTGGGCCCAAAAGATTGAGATGATGCATTTACATTAGACGGAAAAATGAACACAACGAAGTAAGCAGGCAAGCCGCACAATTCCAAACGTTGAAACGAAGGAGACAGATTTGAAAGGGAATTTAGGAGACGAATCCCACTAAGAGTGGTTCCACCGTAAAATAACTTGAATGTCATTTTATTCATACTCTTTCTACTTGTAAAAACCTAGTCCTCTATTTGATATGAACAACAAAATAATACCTTCCCACGCTATTTTATTCTATAATTGAACTTTAAATCACATGGTGTTCAATGGAGGAATGAGAGATACACGGGGAAAAATAGTATTTTTCCATAAAAATACAAATGCCATTTTCGCGGAAAACTATTTAAATGAAGGAAGTAATCCAGAGAAATTGAATAAAAATGTAATGTAGGCATCTTACCACCTTATTGTTTTAGTTATTAGGGAATTACTGCCGTCATTGAATTCAAAATGCGATAATTCGTAGGAAATGGTGCTGCAGTCGGCTCCTATGGCTGGAAAAAAGTGCTCATTTAAAAAACATTCGTGGAATAATCCGTATATGTTGTATCTTACTATTGGATTTCTATAGGTAACGCATTGCATCAGTGAAAGCAGGATTTTTGGGACAAAATATAAAAAATGTGGAATTTAGTATTTGTTTTGACTCACACAGTCGCGGCGGAACTTCCTTAAATGTCCGAAGGTCCACTTATTTGTTCGGGACACCACCGAGAACGAAATTGAAGAGGAGATATCTCCGTTGTTCCGAACTCTTAAAATAACTGGCTGCATAAGTGTAGGACGTGGGGAATGCGTAAGAATTGCTGTGGAGTAATATGAGAAAAAAAAGAAGGTTGTCGTGCGTTCGAGCTCTGTGTCGATCCGTTGGCACTGGCTGGCGCTGGTATGGTGGCGATGCTCGGCGAACGCTACTCTGCTCGCCCGGCGTGGCGCGTGCCTCCCTACAACCTCCCCCAACCACCACCACGCCCTCTCCCTCGCACCAATCGGTCGATGACCCCTCCGCACCTCCTCCTCATTCCTCTCCTCCGCCCCCGTACCTCCCCCCCCCCGTTCCCCACCAGCGAGCGCCCCCCGCGCCGACCGGGCCAACCAAGGAGGAGTAGGGACACGAGCCGAAGGGTTGACCTCAGTAAGTCCTCTGTCCTCCTCGCGAGGGGGGTGGAAAGGGGGGGAACCATTAATCACCAATCGCCGCCTCCAGCACGGGTGCGCCACCCCTGGATGGCTCCGTATCGCACCCCATTTGCCCCCCCTGGATCCCCACACCCTTGCCTCGGGGAGCGAAACATCGCGAGATTGTGTGACGTCGACCTAACACTCGTGCACTTCCCAGCTCGCGAAAAATTGCCTCTAAATTCCTTTTTAGGCCGTTTTACTCGGTACAGTGTATTTGCACAATACGTTGCGCGAACGCTTGTATCAGGAAATCGTACCGTGTTGAACGGCTAATTGTCCGAACGCTTGTGCGAATGACTGAACGGAAAATAGAACCTGTTCTAATTCCATTCAGTCAAACGTACAATTTCGTACAGTTTCATACATTCGTTTGCACAAAAAATCGCACCGTGTAAAACGGCCTTTAGAAAGGCGTCGGATGTTACGGCACAATTTGAGAAGAAATGCATGCGCAGATTATTAAAAATAACTTGAAAACCCTGGAAAATTCAGGGAATATTTTTTACAATTTAATTACTGTTGTATTGAAAAAATGTTTTTTTTTTAATCGCTTAGAAAGAATGTTTGTTCCCTTAAAAGCTGCACAGTAGATGGATGAAACTGTAATTCCTTCTTCCGTTATGCCTAGTGTCTGGTGCTATAAGGTGTTTCTGCCTTACAATACTAATAAGGTGTGTACACACCTTTACTGGACAATCGTGGCGTCTTGTATTCGGTATTTTCCTCAATGACATTTGGCTACATACGCGCCTGTGTGAACATGCGGGGCGACATGGGAAGCTTGTAACATTTAGCCGGAGCAACTGAGAGAGGGAATATATCTCCTGGTTCCCGCGAACGTCGTTATCCAAACACGCGTGCGGGATGAGGCTAGCGGGAGGCACGGCGACGCTGACGATCGAGTCGATGGAGGTGAGGCGCGAAAAGTCGGCTCCCAACTGGAACGCTGCCTCCTGGGTATTATATGGTGGCCACACCACCACGAGAAACCTTCAAAAACCTTGATAACCTGTAAAATTTCATCTAGCGTGGGAGTGTTCATGAAATTGTGAGAGATGTTAATTTAATTTCCTTGAAATGCGAAGGATTTCGATTCAAACCCTAGACTTGCTAAATCACCAGTAAATGAAACCTGAAAAAATAACAACCACTACGTAGGTAATTCTAATGATCTTACCAGGTGTGTTAGTTATGATGGAGAAAACTTTAAAAAAACAATATTGTAGTATCATGATCGACATTTATGGCTTCGCGAGAAAATTAACTGTTGGTTACATCACTTTTGAAATGTTAACATGCTACAAGTCCTAGTTTTTAAAAAGATATATCTGATGCAGGTAAAAACTCCTGGTGAAGTTGGTTGCTGAACTTGAGAAAGTCTCATGAACGTTTGATGCAGACCACTTCTTTTTCTTGCGTTGCGTTTCCAGTTAGATGTTCAGGGGCTGCACCCTGGGCTGGTATTACTAGAAAAATTCAGATCAGGTCAGATTCAGGTTGACAGGGACGATATGTTTTTTAACACATCTCGACATCTCCAGAGCTGATTAGAAGTAAGAAAAGAAGTATGTCGAACATACATTGTCGAACTGTTGGGTATAAAAATTCCCCCTTCGCACTCAGTATTACATCTACATATACAATATACCCATCAGGGGTGTGTGGCAGGGGGTGAGTATTCACCAACATGCATTACACTATACCCTAAAGTTAGTGTAACTACGACTGATGATGCATTAGCATAAATCGCTAATGCTTGTCACGAGGCGAAGCCTCACAAGCATGCACTACTACACTACAGATATTATCACAATGGAGAGGGACCATTAATATATATGTATTTTGCAACTACACAAATGGACAGAGACTCAAGACTTATGTAAAAAAACATGCACGGCGTGCTGCTAGTACTAGGTTACTTGTAGTGCCTACAGCAGAAACGGGGCGATTCATTTAGGCACGGGTTTCTGACCTTTGGTTAAATATTTTTTTAATTTGACAACTGATGTGAATACATTCTTCCATCGGTTAAGTTATGGTCAATTTACTTACAGCCTGGTGTAAGTTACTAAACCCGAACTCTTAGCTAACATTAACATGACGAAAAGGCTACGTCATCTTGCGGTTGACGCTAACCAGGCATTATACACAAACCGAGCGTTAAGACACAAGTCAACTCACTTTCCGCCTTCTTCCTCTTAACGATCCACCTTCTTCCCCGCTCCCCTCCCGTTTCCACGGCGGATGTGTCTCCAGACTGTCACACGCCCCCTGCGGTGTCGATGTCGAGAACTCTGTGGAGTTTATACTCATTTCGCGAGAGGGGTTCTGCTGCGAGCCGTGACTGTGAAGTGCACGGGGAGTGGTCACCTCACGCGGGCTCCGGCCGGCCCGTCAACACGCGTGCTTGTTCGGCACGTCCGGTGATCGCCGCCAGCACGTTCATCGTTCGCACGAGTTGTTTGGCTGTCGTGCGGGGGGGGGATGTGGGGAGGAATGGGGGGGGGGGGCTTTACCGCGCACCAATCGGCAAAGGGGAACGATGGCTCGGTGGAAGTATTCGCCGAAACGGAAGTCGTCACTCTCCTATCTTTCGGAATGAGTGGGGGAGACGCAGGAGTGCCAAATTTACCAAATTTGACGTAAAATACTGACTCTACCGGATTGGCCACCTTGGCTTCAATGCCTGAGAGGGTGACAAGTATTTTAATATTTGTATTTCCTTTATTAAAGATTGGGTGATTACCCTGCGAACAAGGCTGATGAAATTCTCTCTGGTTTCCCAACGTGTCAGGAAGGCAGCTGTTTTCAACGTTTTGATGGCTGTCTCTGCTATCTTCTTCAGGGGTAATGAGCCCTGAAGACTATGAGCTCATTAGTCGGCCCTAAAGTCGGATGGCTAGAGAACGTGTCTTCTACATATACGAAGTACCGTGCAAGCCACCTCTAGGGTGTGTGGCACGGGGTGATTCCACACCAGGCATGCAGCACTCGTCCCAGCACAAATCGGGGCCTCACACGCTCCCCCGGCCGCTAGGCGCAGACACCAAAAAGCAGTAAAGGAGAACAGTGCGCAATCAAACCAGAAACTAGGAGAGTTCTACGTAGACGAACATGCAAACATGCATTAGCTTAAGGAAAGGATCTAACGCTTTCCCGGCGAATAATATGAGTAAACTCTTCTCGGGCTCTACACCGCTTTTAAACTGTTCATAATTGCCGACGTATCGAGAGACAACTCGTCACGGACAGTCTCAAGGCAAGAATATCGCAAATATTAAATTTATCTCTCGAAACGTCGGCAATTATGAATAGTTTAAACTGTTGGTGAGCCCGAGAAGAGTTTATTCATGCAGGACATTGGTGAAGAGACAACTACTGGTTAATATAACTAATACTATTAATTTATGAATTTTACGAGATACTACTTCATGCAGTAATCAAATAATTCCGGACACACCTAGCGGTGTGAAGTGTTGTTGATGATGTTATGTTATTAAACACAAGCGAGAATCTACTCTACCAAGTCTAGTCTTCCGTTGGTGCGCAGCCTGGATGATTCTCACAGCAGACGATCCGAGGGCAAATCCCACATCGGTGCCTGGCGAATGCGATTGCATTCATCGGTTTGTGAAGTGGAGAGGGAGAGAAGGATGGGACGATGGAATTGTGGAATGGAGAGGATCCGCTGTGAGTTGTGTGAAGTCTCGCTTCGGCCCTCTTTGGTGCGGGTGGAAGTGGAATTGTTTGATGGGGAAGCGGGCGGGGAGGACTTGAAGAGTGGGAGGAAATGCGGGCACATCGCTGGTGCAGGTGTGGGACCCTCTAAGGGGAGAGGGGGGAGATGGAGGGGGGGGGGGGTTGCGTCCGCTTTCTGGCTGCTTTATACGCGTGCCTATCTATCACTGAGATCGCCATTTTCCCTCCTCTTCTTCCTCTTTTCCACGGGAATATTCATGCTTCCGGCGCATAACAGTTATTAGGCGATCGCATCTATCTCCCCCCCCCCCTCCAATCGGGAGGAGGAGGAGAAAGGGGGGAGGGACCCAGAGGGGGGAGGAGGAGGAGGGGGGGGGTTGGTGGGAGGACGGTGAAACATTTTGGCTTTCCTCTCCCGCACGGTCATTGTGTTGGATCTTTGACCTCGCCTCGCTGGCGGCCGCGCCGGAGACACGGAGCAGGGTTGCTCGCCCTTCAGTGCTGCTGCCCCTATGCGCGAAACCGGTGGCGCGGCACTTTCGCGTCTCTCTCTGCACCACTGCCTCGTCTTCTCGTCTCCTCAGCCTGCGGCACCCAGAGTGTTCTAGAACTGCGTGCCAATCGAGGAGCGTTTAAGGTGGTTTGAGAGCGAGATAGTAGTTCCCTAGTCATAATGGAGACCATATTCAAATTTTATTTTTTGATTCCAGCGTGGGGAATTAGTATGAAATAAATATTGTAGTATTGATGGTGCAAAGATATGGTTATATATGGCCACAATTCTCAGTAATTAAATAAATAAAGCTATACAAGTCTCTAACTTGAATCATTTTTTCCCGCCGAACGGCTAAAACTCTTCAAAACAGCAGTTTTTTTGCGATTCTGTAAACATTACTGTGGTGGGTAATAGATTAATTTTTTATAAATAGTTGAGAAAACATGCAATCTACACACCGTTAGTTTTTTGACAAAATCTAGGAGTTCTAAATTCCTTTTTTTAATAAATATTCTCCCTCTGGAGCGCACAGCCATAATATATCCCATGTAATACAGCTTGTATATTTACAGGCAAATTGCTAGAAAAGTAGTTCGGCAAGGGGTTGATCTTTTCATTTCATTGGAAACATGGGAGTGTTTTTCTTCAAAATGAGGCCAAATTCATCAAATTCTAGGTGAAGTGATTTGCCGCTCAAACTACCTTAAAGGAAACAGTTTTTAGCACGCCAACCTTTTCCTTGAGCAGCGGCAGCAGTGGCATTTTTAGGTTGTGCGAGAACCGTAAAAGCCGTGTTTTATTTTCTGCTAATATCTCTTTTGAATGTAGCTGACGTTGCCCAGTAATTGACATTCCGTGCCGCATTACTTAACTCCTGAATAGCTTGGTTATCTCCGAGTTTAGGAAAAATGACGAGTGCAAGAATATGTTACCTTTCATTGCTTGATTCGTCGGCTTGATTCCGGAGAAATACTTGCTAGATGTTAATAGTTGCTGTAATACCGTTGGCCGGGGCCACGTAGGTACAGTCTTAGGACCCACTGAACTAAAGGAAAGGGGGAGTAGTTTCTCATGGAGTACCTAATAGAATAGGGTGGGGGCAGCGGTGGATATTTCGAAATACACGATTTGAACGTGCAGTTTGTGACTGATGATTGAAGTGAACTCCGCCGCGTGACTCGTCAACTTCGGGTCACCATCTGCTTCCAGGATGTTTGCCATTGCATAGTTTTGTAAATCACCCGAGTGAGGGCGTGCATTTAGTTGCGCTTCCGCTCTATGACTGAAAGCCTCTGGTGAGGTTCTCCACGGCATCACGGTATTGGTCACGAGGAGGAGGCAGTGAGGTGTGATGCGAAAGTGAATGGGGCTCTCTTATAACGGACTCGAGCACGTATGTCTCGACGCTTAAATCGCTTCTGTGAAACCCCCCCCCCCCCCCAGAGAAAGAGCTGGATGGAAAAAATTAAATAAATCCCGAAATTTCTTTTATATTATACTTTCTTCGCGATATAAACTTAGGAATTATTTATTAAAACTATCACTTTAATTTTTTATAAAATTTGATGGGAAAATAACTTGTGCAATCATCGACACACAATCTATGCTTATTGAGCTTTGAGGTAATCCTTTCGTAAAATTATGGAGTCATGTGTCTTGTGTTGAATATTTTTGATTCGCCATTCCTTCGTGTAAACATTCTCATTCGTGTAAATGTCGTAGGATCGCAGGTAGTGTTTCCAAGTTCGACAAGATCGAGTTTCCTTTGCGCCCTCACCCTCGTCCACGATCCATTTCTACATCTACAAAATACCCTGCAAGCCACCTCAGAGGTGTGTGGCAGGGGGTGAGTATTCACCGACATGCATTACACTATACCCTAGAGTTAGTGTAACTACGACTAATTATGCATTAGCATGAATCGCTAATGCTTGTCACGAGGCGAAGCCTCACAAGCACGCACTACTACAATACAGTGGAGAGGGACCATTAATATATATGTATTTTGCAACTACACAAATGGACAGAGACTCAAGACTTATGTAGAAAACATGCACGGCGTCCTGTATAGTACTAGGTAACAGATTAAGGATTCAAGTATTAGGGAGTACTACTACTACTAAGACCTACACTACCTATCGAAAAAACCTAGATAAAACTTTCATTGGCAGCTGTTATGGTCCCTTATCGTTCGTGGGAAAAATGACGTTTTAAATCTGTCCTTTCTGCAGTCTAGTTCCCTAATTTTATTCTCATGATCTGATCTACCGTAGAATGTCGGATTTCGTTCGTTCCATTCGGTGCGAGCAGCGTTTTGATTGGCCCCGCCAGCACACTGCCGCCCTTCTCCCAAATACGTATCCCCTCCTTGGAATCACGATGTCTCCTGGCTCGACCTCCTTCGTTGTGGTGACCACTTAAGGAATGATGGAGGGCGGGGGGGGATATCCATTGGCTTGTGCTGTCGCAACCTTTGGGGGTAAGTAACCAGCCCCCCCACCTTCCCCTTCCCTCCGCCCCAATGTCCCTTGTACATCATTAGTGTTGAATGATTGTTGACATGGCGGATTGAGCCAACTTGAGTTCACATGATTTCTGGTTTACCGTGGCGTAGATGGAATCATCCCACGCTCCTGTAAGAAGCACTGTGGTTACAATTGACTCGTACCAGAAAGTGGAAGAAAGAAGGCTAATTGGAAGTGAGGGTGCATATTTTGTTTCCTTGAAACTCAGCGACTACCACAAGTAAATTATTCGGGGCATGCACTTATGGTCTTGTCATAGAATAATTACGAAATATTGTTGAATTAGTATACGGGTAATTTACATTTAATATCTATCTAGAATTCATGTGAACTTTCACAGATTTATTATTGCCAAGTGTTTTAAAATGGAAGATTACTAAGTGGATTTTCATTTAACAACAGCCACAGAAAACAGCTCTTATATGGCCTTCATATCTGGTTATTAACAATTAACAACGGACGATCACATGCAACCATGCCCTAGGAGGTGAAAAATCCTCCCCAGGCGGTACTCGAACCCGCGACATTCGGTTTAGCAGGCCGAAGACGTTATCCCGCCGCCACCGAGGCCGGCAAATTATCATGGATATGGACGACTTCGACCAGGGGGCTTATTCTCTATCTCGAAGCTGCCGATGCGGTTGCTTCGAATAAGCTACCAGAATTGGCTTCCAACCGTATTCTCTAACTCGCAGGAGCTTTCTCAAGAACGGAATAGGAAGTGGAGAGAGGTTTGGTGAAAGGCGGGTATGAGAATCTTTTTAAACCAAATCCGCGGAAACTTCATTTCTGGTGACGTCATTCTTAGAACCAATGGGAAAGCTCGTCTCAATGTTTTTCCGTGGATAAAACTGGTGAAACCTGTTCTAAGGCTGATTTAGACGCTGAAGATGTACGTAAATCGTTTTTAGCGAAAAATTCCACGCATTAAAAATCATGCGAGCAAAATTCTAAAATGTTTTATTTTTGCTGACATAATCTCGTGAACAATCTCGTGAATACGAACGCACAACGTCCATCTTGGCTGTTTTGATCACTTGAAATAAGATTGTTCGTAAATATATTCGGGAATTAGGGTTCATGTCGATGATATGATTCAATATTCTTCGTGCTATTCGCTTTCGTCAATTACTAGTTGTTTCAAATCATTTAAATAATATATGAAGATGAAGCTTTCAAAAGAAATGCGAAGGTGATACACGTTACCACGGCCCACTAAGTATCCCATTATGGGCTGGAATCACGTAACTCACCCAAGGTAAATATGGCTTTCCGTCACTCCAGTTAATATCTTTTTTGTGAAAAATCCCGCTAATGGCGGAAATGACAAAGTAACCCAGTGAAAGTGCAAGGAATGCGCATTTAATAAATGTAAGAAACATACCCGTGCGTTGGATAATTATAGATATATAAGCGTAATAATATGACCAATATTTAAGCAGGGTATTCGGAGGCTGCGCTTCGTGAGGCTACCGTGGGAGCTTATTGGGGCTACGGAAGTAGCTTCGTGACATTTACAGAATTTGGGTAGGAGCCTAATATGCTACCGGTAGCTTCTGCTTGTTATTTCTCCGGTAGCTTCCATGATAGAAAATACCGATGGGAGCAAGTAGCTTATTGAAGCATTTTTTCGCCAGAAAGCTCCGATGCTTCGAGCTAGAGAATAAGCCCCCAGGTTCTCAGCTTGGCACTGTTTATTTTATTCTATCTAGAATGTTGGCTTCGTCAATGCTTTCTCCTCCGAAGAGATTCGCCGTAATACAAGTCGAAGATAACTTCAAACTCTTCTTCTGTGCACTGCTGCCGTCTTTATACTTGAACCTCTGTTTTCAAACTTGTATTCCACCCACCTCCCGTTCACACTCATTTCAAATGACAATTACCAGCGCCAACGCTAATAAGTATTACGTGGTTAAAAAGTTGACTCGGGTTGGAGCGAAACCGCGTTCACGCGACGAACTCTTTCCTTAGCGTCCGAATTACCGGCGGTATAAGCTAGTAATGTAAACAGGGCATTGGTGGTATCCTACATGTCGCTGTGCCCGCGATTGCCAGCCTCCCATTCTTACGCCAACCAAGGGAGAAAAGGGACATTAGCACCGTGCTCGAATATCTTTTTTTTCCGCACTTTAGCGATTCAATTGCGGCCATCTCCCGAGGCTCCCTTGAACAACTTTCGGCCTACCGGTTGGGTCGGTTTGGGTCGTCGTAAAATACGTTTAGCGCCGCCCGTCCTATGGCTCTCGAGCACGCGTGCGCGGTTGCCACGTCGTCGCCTGGCGCAGCACGCGAGGGGGAGGGTGGCCACTCTCCGTGAACTCCGTGGGCGTCGGAAGTGACCTCGAGTGCTTCTGTGATGCTGTCGGCGCGAGTCACTGCAAGACTCGCACGGCATGTCTGACATCCCGCGGAGTCATCTCTCCCCGCGTCCAACGGGGGATGCCATTCGCTGATCAATCTGAGGCGGAAAGTTCGAAAGGTAGTTTCTGAGCGAGATAGTACCCTTAGTCATAACGGAGACCATATTCGAATTTTATACTTAAATTTCAGCGTCTGTAAGAAGTATGAAGTAAATATTGTAATATTAACGGTGCAGAAATATATTCATATATATTACAAATATTCTCAGAAATTAGATAAATATAATACGTCTCTAACTTGACTCATTTTTTCACGTCATGCAGCTAAAAAGACTTCAAAACTGAAGATTTTTTTTGGTGATTCTGTAAAAAATACTGCTGTGAGCAATAGATTAATCGTTATATTTTGTTGATAAAACACAAACTACACACCGTTAGTTTTTTGTTGAACTCTAGGTGTTTTTTTATTTCAGCGTCTGTAAGAAGTGTGAAGTAAATATTTTAATATGAATGGCGCAAAAATATAGCTATATAAATGACAAATTCGCAGTAGTTATATAAATATAACTACATAACACTCTAAATGGACTCATTTTTTTCACGCCGTACGGCTAAAAAGCCTTCGAAACAGTTTTTTTTTGCAATTCTGTAAAAATTAAAGTGGTGAGTAATTGATTATTTTTTATAAATAGTCGATAATACTTACAAATTACTCGTTGTTATTTTTTTAACGAAATCTAGGTGTTGTAAAATCCTTTTTTTTATATTCTCCCTCTGGAGCGCACAGCCGTAATCTATCCCATGTAAAACAGCTTATATATTCACAGGCAAATTGCTCAAAAAGTAGTTCGGTAAGGGGTTAGTATTTTTATATCATTGGAAATATGAGAGTTTTTTCTTTAAAATGAGACCAAGTTCATCAAATTCTAGGTGAAGTGATTTATCTCTCAAACTACCTTAAACGCGTTACTTACCCATAAATGAGTCACTTTCCTAGCTATTCTCGATAGGAAAGTCTTGTTCTGATTTCTTGTTCTGACGTCCCAGATTTGACGTATACTGCATAGAACTTCGGCGTGCTCTTCGGCGATTATTGTCGTAAGCATAAGAAATTGGAATGAACGGAATAGCCTCAGATGTGCTTATTGTTTGTGAATAGAAATAGTGTCAATTCAAGGGCGATTCGTCAGAAATAGAAACTCGGAATTATGCTTAATCATGTATCGGACATTAGTAATTTGTGGAATCTCCTCCACGATACGCTGCCCCATGGGCACACACAGAGCTTAGGTCATGTTACAGACATGTCATGGGAGCGCATTTTTGTGCGTAGTGCAGTTGTCCCTCCCTCGTTCCTCCTGAAGGAGCAATGTTTCCGTGAAGGCTTCCGCGGAATCTTTGACTTGAAGAGACTTGGTTTCCGGGTTTCCATCCGCGTTTATCCATTTTCTTAGGACAATATCCCGCCGGTGTTCCAGCTGGCTCCTTCAGATCTGCTGAAGGAGTAAGGCTCTTCAGCGGGACCTGAAGAAGCCAGCTGGAACGCCTGCGAAATATTGTCCTAATAAAATGGATTCACGCGGAAGAAAACCCGGAAGCCAAGTCTCTTAATAGAATCGCAATGTTGAGTGCGCGCGGTGGCCATGACAGAGAGGAGGGCACGGCGGGGAGGCGTTGCGTTGGTGATTGAGATAGGAGTGGGAGGGGGGCGGATTGAGGGGGGGGGGTGTCGAACAGAGCTCTAGAATATCTCGCATAGCGCGCCTTGTCACTGCACCACCACGCGTGTTGCGTTCACCCTGTCGCCTCGTTAAGGCAGTATGGGCGAGTTAGTTCCCCCAGTCATAACGGACACCATAATCGAATTTTATATTTTGATTTTAGTAAAGGCCGTTTTACAAAATGAAAGATTTTGTACAAACGAATGTACGTGATATTGTATGTACGTTTGTCTCAACGAAATTAGAACAAGTTAAATTTCCCGTGCAGGCATTGAGACATTCGCACAAGCGTTCATACAATTTGTCGCTTTACACGCTACATTTTGCCTCATGCAAGAGTTCACGGAAGAATTTGTACAAACAAATGTACCGTGTAAAACGGCTTTAAGAAGTGTGAAATAAAGAAATATTATAGATAATAATAATGTCGAAAAATATAGTAATATGTGGCAAACATTATCAATAATTAATTAAATATATTTGCATAAGTGTCTAACTTGACTAAATTTTTCACGCTGTGCGATGGAAACGCCTTCGCGACAGTTATCTTTTTGCAATTCTGTGAACATTACTTCGGTGAGTATTAGATTAATTTTTATAAATAGTTAAGAAAACACACGAAATAGGTACACACTGTTAGTTTTTCGACGAAATCTTGGTGTTATAAATTCATAATTTTTTCAATATTCTCCCTCTGGAGCGCTCAGCCGCAATCTATCCCATCTATTAAAACAGCTTATGTATTTTCAGGAAAATCGCTCGAAAAGTAGTTCGGTAAGGGGTTGATGTTTTTATATAATTGGAAAGATGGAGTGTTGTTCTGTAAAACGAGGTCAAGTTCATCAAATTCTAGGTGGAGTGATTTTTCGGTCAACCTATTTTGCTCTCCCCGCCATCGTCAAACCAGTGCGGGGGTACGCGAAGAAAGAAATGGCGTGTTTCGCAAATATCTCCGCGTCGCGTCTCGCCATTTGCCGGCGTGACAGTTGAAGGCGTTGCGCGCTTTTCTTCTCCTTCGCCCTATCCCATGGGCAGTGTGATATTCAGGTAATTTCACTTTCAAACTCAAAGAACATTTGATAAAATAGAGATATTGAGATGCCTTTTTCACCATTTTTAAGCTTATACTCTTAAGAGTATAGGAAAAATACGTAGAAATCCGTAAATGTTCATACAAACTGAAATAAGTCTGCAAATCAACAACTTTTTATCGAATACGAAGAAAAACTGATTTCAGTTGGAAAAAATAATTTTTTAATAATGTGAATGTACATATATTGTAGTGTTTCAGAATAATCACTTATATTATTGATTTATTTAATGTTAATAATGCTATTGTAATCCTTTTTTTGTGTACAGAATACAGTGCTGATATCCAATATGTTTTACATGTCATGATAGACAAATCATTCAATTTAAAAAATAAAATTGTTTATATTAAATAAACTTTTCATTTTTTGCGCCACCAATTACATATTAGTGATCAGTCTAAAACACCTAAATATATATATTCAAAATATATAAAAAATATGTTTTTTTCTAATTGAAAACAGTTTTTCCTCGTATTGGATGAAAAGTTGTCGATTCGCAGACTATTTGTAAGTTCGTGTATACAATTACGGATTTATACGTATTTTTTCCATTCTCCTCAGAGTTTTAGCTTTCGAATGGTGAAAAAGTCATCCCAATATCTCTATTTTATCAAAAGTTCATTGATTTTTAAAGTGAACTCACCTGAATATCCCACTGTGCGGCGCCCACTGGGTTGCTGCGTTAGGATCCAACAAACGTTATCTTTTCCCCGCCAATATTGTTGCAGCTACCCTTTCGAAAATTTGGACCTAAAAAGCTTTGAATAAATGTCTTTGTCGCTTACATCTGCCTCCGTTATTTTTTGTTTTGCGTGAGAATCCAATGGAGGGTGTTATTACACCTAACTTTATTGGCATATCTTATCAATCATGAAAGCATTTTTTTAAATATTGAAATATTAGCTGAGTTTTTTAAGGAAACATGTGGGAAATTTTAAACTTTTGCAGTTCTAATAACGCATTTGTGGGTGTTTGTTTGTTATTACTCTAGAATACATAAATGTTGTGAAAGATCACTTCTCGAAGCCGTACTTAGTTGCTAGCAAATATGACTTGTGAATAAGGTCGTGACTTGAGCTTGTGTTAGGTAAGAAATGAAGAAAGTGTGATAAATACATTTCTCCCCATCCAATATTTCACTAAAAATATTTTTCCTTACTTGGGATTTTTTTCATCTCCTTGATGACGGCAATGGTGAGGATGTACGGATTAACTGTTGCGCCGCTACAGATCCTGTATGCGACATATTGGGAGGGAGGATCTGTATCCTGTTCGGATCTGTATGGGAGGAACTGATATTGACGCTTATCACGTTATGGAATTTTTAGTGGAATTTGGACGACCTATTGAAGTAATCGTTTGCTATGGTATTAATCAAGTGATCCTGGGCCTCTTTAAGTCGTCTTGCAGATTTCGACGTATCTATCGGACGAAGTTCCGGGAGTCCAGGTGGACCAACCGTTCTCTTCGATCATCTCTAATCACGATGCCTGTGGGATGCTGTGGGAACTGATCGCCGGCCACGGCGAGATAAAAAACTCATGCACGTCGGTAACTTCGATGGATAGTCCTCTCGTGATCCGATTGGCCATTGCGAAAGACGTTGCTTTGCGTGGATGACAATCCGGGACTCTTAAGCAAATATCGATCAGATGCGGTTTTTATCTTCCTACTACGCAACTGATTTATCTGCCGCTTATTAATCTTTATCACAAAAACAGCCGGGTTGTCCTTCACATTTACTCATTGACGATGGCTCGCTAGGAGGGAGATCATCCGTCAGAGAGGAATGTTAAGGGAAATGGTGGCGATTGAATTTCCACGAGGGAGTGACCCTTGTGTACAATTATCGCACCACACCACCGTCTTACAGAGTAGATTGCCGTCGGGATTATTGTCGGGAGCGATTCTTTAGCAAAAATTAAGAACGCAGAGCAGAGGGCAACCCACTTGACTTCAGGAAACACTGCAGCTAGAAAATAGTGCTGGAAGATTACTCGAAGTCGGAAGAGCGGTCTCAAGGTCATTGCCAACAGATGTGTCTATTGTGTATTAGGTGGATAATCCAACTGAAGCCAAACTCTTCAATAATGAGGTTAGTTATGTAGTTAATTGTTGGGTTTTCCATGTGCCGAGTTGTATCCACGCTCTAAGAAAGGGTTGCAGGTTCCATCCTGTGACTCCAATGATTTCCCAAAACTGAAATCTCACGGCTTGGACTTAGTTGAGGAGTCTCTCCTAGAATAGACCTCTCCGTCTGCAATCCTACGCTCCCCCCAAGTGGGCTGTAAAACCGTTTACGTAGGGAGTGATAAATCAATGATTGAACTCTCACTACTAGATGGCCCCGTGGGACTGGACGCTGCTTAGCTTGCTTGGATTCACTTTCATCTCGAAAGCGATATTCATGCTCGCGTCACGAGTCCCGATGCTCGAGGAGAAACGAAAAGGAGTTGAATTCGCACCCACGGGCTAAAAGGGCGTGTACGTAACCTGGGGCTTCCGGCAATTGAGGAAATAGTCGAAGATACACAGAGAATATCCGAAAATGAAACTGAAGGTGGTGTGGAACAAACAAAGTTGTGTGCATCAGTTGCTTGAAGTCAGATGAGATTGCTTTTTGCGATATTCCACAGAGAAAATACATTCGCCTTTGACCGGGATTCGAACCCGGAACCTTCGATTTCACGCCGAGTTCTTAAGCCAGTTAAGCTTTCCGAGGCGTCCTCCTCCTACCCCGTGGATTTTTGAGGGCTTTATAGGCGCGAAATCGAGGGATCCAGGTTCGAATCCCGGTCAAAGGCGAATGATTTTTCCCTCTGTGGCATATCGAACTAATGTGCACTAAGGGGGTTACTCCGTTAAGGTTAATAATACCGTGACCATTCCCGATATCATCAAAATTTGTCGAATGGATATGCTATTTCATTAGAAAAAATATAACTTATAGTTGGGAGTCGAAATGACGCCCCGCGGGCGTTCTAAGAGGTTAGTGTGATTCCTGGCGTCTTAGAGTTTAAACCCGTTTTATTCTCAACTGCGAGCGCGCGGATCGAGATGAGACATCTGTCGGCGTTAATTCTTTTCTTTTTCTTCGCGTAGACTCTCCAATATAAACGTGGCAATCGTCCGATCGAGGTGATTTAGGAAATCCTATTCCATTCTCGCAGCGAGCCCGCTATCGGCGAGATAATCGCGCACTATCGGCGAGATAATCGCGCTTTTAAGTTCCCTCTCGATATCCGGGATAATTTTTTATCACCACTGAGTGATAACTACGCTGCGTATTTAATCGTCCACTCTCGTTTGGTACATACACACACACACATACATATGTACCGCCGGAAGTTCTTCATTCACCATTCGATCGTCATCTACGTAGTGGAGGCGCGAGTGATTCAGTAAATGTTACTCAATCTTGTGTTCTTGCAATCTAGCAACGTGCCTGCTGCACTAGGCTAGTTGCCTTTTTACGGACTGCATGACGTAGGACGCTCTAGGGTGACGTCACGATGAAATTTTCCTCTTTGCGCTAGTTGCAGCCGTTTTTCATCCACCTACACATAAATATTTTAACTGTTTAATGATATGGATTCATTGAATAAATATGTAGCTGTCTAATCATTGATAAAGTTATTCTTGATAACGTTCAACTCATTATGTCCATGGGGTTCGAATGTTAAAGATTCAATATCCTATGAATGCGATGGTTGCTAAGTAATCTTGGATTAACAAATATCCTTATTTTAATGGTTATTGACCACTTTAATTGGTTAATTTATGGAGGTTTGGGGTCATATCTTTTTTAAGAAACTCAACTTTCTTTTTCCGCCAACGTTTCGCCTTTTTATTAATGAGGCTCCTTCAGGGTTTCAGTACAATGCAAGGAATTCAGTTAATAATAATTATAATACTACAAAGATAAAACAATTTTCAATCATAAATTTAGTACCTCAAAGGATTAAATTTCTTACTGCGACAATGGCAACACAAAAACAAACTCTTCCTCTTAGCAACAAAATCAACATCAACAAACAAAACCAAAATGGAAGACCTAGCTAAAATTATGTTTAAAAAATATAATAAGTGAAAATAAAAATATTTAAAATGAATAGCACAAAGCATTAAATTAACAATTACATTTATCGTAATAGAAGTTGAGTTAATAAAAAAAAGACATGACCAAACCTCCATATATTAACCAATGTGTCAAATATCCTTCGTTTTATAGTCCCTGGGACTGGTTTCTGTGCGACTATTATTCCTTTAAGGTGGTGAGGGATTTTATGCGTCATCGTTTCTACTATCCTAGACAGAGAACGGTGAGAGAAATATGTGCACAGGCTTCAGAAACGTTACACGCTCTTTTGAGTATGCTACGCCGATTCGTCGGAAATAATGGTGGAATTAAGTGTTGTAGCAGCGAAACGGCTGAAGAGACTCAATTGTTCCGGCCAGGCAACTGTTTCAAGTAACTGTTGCAAACAACAGGTTAGCTTCGTGATCGTGCCGCAGCCTTGCACTTCGTGCTGTGAAGCGGCCACTGAAGAAGCTGAAGATGACTGTTTCGTCTTCTATATTGGTCCTGTTGCACTGCACGTGTGGCTGCGTTGCGGTTATGAAGCTACAATCTTTTGGATTTGAATCTGTTTCAGACGGTTGCTGGTTTATTCAACTCACACATGTCCGCCCATCACTGCTGATAGATGTGAAACTGTGAAATACCTATCTTTCATGAATCCAAATGAAATTGTTACTTTATTTTAGTGAAAGATTTCTTATTACATAGAATACAGAACTACCAGCCATGTTCAGTTAGCGCAGCCATGTTCTGTTTTGTTTTTTGTGGATCTGGCGTGGCATCCAGCTGTTGTCCGCAACAGGATGTTTCACGGAACTGTTTCGCTTTGAAGCGGTTTCGGTTGCGAAGCAGTTGCAGTGAAACTGTTGTGTTCTTTTAGTGCCACAACTAGTCGGAAAGGAGTCCTTCTTCGAAAGTGATTATTCTGAATGGTGAATTTGGCGAATGAATGCGGCAGCTCAGTGGAAGAGGCGGTGGTGGTCGGTGCTACTTGTTGCCGGCGCGGGAGCGGCACTGGCCGTCTGGCGGATTCGGTGGTGTGCGGCTGCGAGAGCGGGAAGGGAGCGGGCGAGGAGTGCCTTCGGTGCCGTCCCCGCACTTCGCCGCGCGCGGTCCGACCGTTGAAAATCAATCGAAGTTTCTTTCTTCAACTTTCCTGCGCACGCGTGGATGTCTTAACATCCGCTCCATCGGAATAATCAAGAGTGTACCTACTTCTCCCGCCCTTCCCTGTTCCTCCCTTCACCCCTTTCCCAGCGGATCACCCCCCCCCCCCTGCGTCACTCCCCTATTCGCGACGCACGCCTCGGTGCGGCCCTCTGGTGGGCTCCCGGAAGCTCGTCACGCGTCGCCCGTCCACCGCGAGAGGACTCTCACCTACGACAGGCCTTTCGATCTGCCGCACGCGACATCGGCGACGTGCCCAGCAACGAGACGTGCCTTCTGACGAGACGTTGCCCAGTGACGAGACGACCCTAGCGACAAGACGTTGCCCAGTGACCAGACGTCCCTAGCGACGAGACGTTGCTAAGCGACGAGACGTGCCCAGCCAGTAACACTGGATCTTATTCTGCCGTGACGTCGCTCGGAATGGATTTCAAAGTATTATTCGTTGATAATAGCAATGTTTTTCTGAAACCTAGTTCGGTAAAATAAACTTATCGCGGAAATTTACAAAATGTTTCTGTGATAATGCTTTATGAATCGGATTAGTGACGTTGATTTGCTCAGCAGCATAGTAAACCTCCACCGCTTCCTTACAAGTTTCTGCATCTACATCTACAAAATACCATGCAAGCCACCTCAAGGGTGAGTGGCAGGGGATGAGTAGTCACTAACATGCATTCCACAGTACCCTATTAAAGTTAGTGCAACTACGACTAATGATGCATTAGCATAAATCGCTAATAGCTTGTCAGGAGGCGAAGCCTCACAAGCATGCACTACACTATATATATATATATATATATATATATATATATATATATATATATATATATATATATATATATATATAATAAAAACTATATATATATATAATAAAAACACTTGACAGGGGGTGGGGAAAGAAAAGTAAAAAGAGAGAGAGGACTTACTGGGACGTTTCGGGCATGTAGGCCCTTCTTCAGCTGTAGTATATACATATATATATATATATATATATATATATATACATATATATATATATTCTACCCATGTTAGAGGGACCGTTAGTATTTATGTATAATGCAACTACATAAACGGACAGAGAATTTGAGCAAGTAGCTGCAGCTGATGGGTACTAGTGAGAATTGGTTCACGTATGAGGTTGATAAGGGGAGATGTAATGGTATTCAGTGTGTGTCTCGAACAAAGCATCCAACCGAGGGGTGTCAGACTGGCGGAGTGGCTAGGATACTAGGGTCTCCCACGCAGTGCACGGTGCAAGTAGCGGAAACTTTTCAATAATAATCTGGTCCCTACTTGTGTGCTTTGAGGAGATACCTGAAGTACATACCTACAGAGTGCTCTTGCGCGTAGAATGGGACGTTAAAACGTTGTCCCTTTGTCGTCTCAAGGGCAAGAGCGGTCTAATGCCGGTTCTTCTCTCCTCACATCCGCCCAGACTATGTTCTACTTACTCTCGTACCCTTTTCCCCTTGTACCCTTTTCCCCTTGTACCCTCGCCTCTATCTCCCCCTACCAACCATGCTCTCTCAGCTGGTTGCAGCCTTCGTTTGCCTGCTTGAGATAAGGGAAGAGGGAATTATGGATAGCGAAGAAAATAAATTCTTTCCTTGGAATCCAGTTTTATGGTACTCCCTCTCGAATTCTACTTCCCCGTCATCTCTCTCAGAACTGAGGCTGACGAAGTTTTTTTGTCTACTGTAATAATTTCAAAGACTTTTTGACGTCACCTTAACGACTGGGACAGTATCATATTTGATTTGATCCATTGGCTACTTAAGTGCTTTCGAACGTCTCAAGTTTAGTTGCGGATGCGTGGACTTCCGAATGTGAAGAGCTGTCGTCTCCTTCCACGAATCATGTCAACGAAAAAAGGACCTCCTTGTGCCGTGAGTTGTTCACCAATCGTAAAAGCTGCAGTGATTAATTCTTTGATTAGGCCATCCTGATGATGGCAAGACATGCCAAAACCTAGGTAGTGTTGTTTCAAATTAAGTGTGGAATCATAACAGAGTGCTTGTTTTTTCATTCATTGAGTTCGATAGTTCCACAGAGGAAATATCCTCCGCTTTGACCTCGATGATTTTTCCTCTCTGGAATTCTCGCACGTCTGTGTACTTGTGGATGACGTATTGAACGTAATACCGCAGGTGTAAGTTCGCGCGGTATCCTCAAAGGTGTCTTTGCCAAGTGCGCGATGAACGTGGAAGAAATGGACTCTGGAAGAGCGGGGCATGACGGGATTGGATGCCCCTCTAAGGTATAATATGCATTTGCCTCGAGTGAAGGACGAGCGGGATCTTAGATGATTGAAGAGTGAGTAAGGCAGCTGGCCGCGGAGATGGCTCTAAGAGGAGAGAGAGGGGCGGCGAATGACATCGGGGGCAGCTGTTGCCTCCCCCCGTCCATGACCCCCGCCTCTTCCCTTTCTCGAAGAGGAAGAGAGGCTCTTCAGCGGCGAATAACGGCTCGCGTTTGAGGACGCATCGCCTCAACTGCAATCACGAATTCGTCACTCGAATGCGTTAACGTGGGATCCGACGAGCAGAATACTTATATACTGAATCAGTAGCGGTTCTAGTGGGCATCGTCATGAATTGCATCTCCGTCTTCGATCAAATTTTATTATAATAAAGTATAAAACAGGGAAAGGAACTGCCCCCCCACCTCCCCTGAATGAGTGAAGTTCACACGCCTGTGGCTTAGTCCCGGGTGGTCTCTACCCTCAACTATCCAAACCAACCTTCGGGTTGAATCACTGAGTGAGAGAGAGAGAGTATAAACAGCTTTTATTATTCTGGGAACAAAATCCCTTGGAACATAATTTCAAAATAACCAATACGAATAAGAAAATAACAGACACAAATAATAAATATCACTTAATTTGTGCGAGTCGAAAATATGGTGTTCGGTACACTGAGGGAAATAAGTAATCTACATCTACATCTACAAAATACCCTGCAAGCCACCTCAGGGGTGTGTGGCAGGGGGTGAGTATTCACCAACGTGCATTACACTTTCCCCTAAAGTTAGTGTAACGACGACTAATTATGCATTAGCATAAATCGCTAATGCTTGTCACGAGGCGAAGCCTCACAAGCATGCACTACTACACTACACATATTATCACAATGGAGAGGGACCGTTAATATATATGTATTTTGCAACTACACAAATGGACAGAGACTCAAGACTTATGTAGAAAACACACACGGCGTGCTGTAAATACTAAGTAGCAGATAATGATACAAGTATTATGGAGTACTACTACTTATAAGAGCTACACTACCTAACGACAAACCTAGATAAAAGTCTCATTGGCAGCTGTTATGGTCCCTTATACTTCTTGGGAAAAATGACATTTTAAATCTGTCCGTTCTGCATTAGGTAATCTTTCATGCTCCTTTTGAACTGCGAGACTTTCTTGCATAATTTGATGTAATTTGGCAGGGTGTTCCACAATGTACAAGGATTGTACATTGTATATGATGTAGAATGATTTTTCGCATTTATTTGTGTGGTATTTGAGGGTATGAAATGTTTTAGTTATGAGGGTTGATCTCTTAGTCGTTTGGGCATTAAATATAAAATATTTCATTTGAGTGAGATGGAGATTTCGTGTTGACTACTTTAAATGATTCTAAGGCCTTTTGAAACGTTCTTCTCAGCTCCAGTTTTAGCCAATTCAACTTTATGTAGTAAGGAGTTACGTTTTCATCATAACGGATATTAAAGATGTATCCGTAAACTGGGATTCTGGAGTCTTTGTAATTTAATGCTTAATTATTTGTTTACATCGGAGTAAATAACGGACAAATTGTTTGGAACGAACAAATATATGCTTCTACATCTACTAAGTACCGTGCAAGCCACCACTATAGGGTGTGCGGCACGGGGTGATTCCACATCAGGCATGCAGTACTCGTCCCAGAACAATTCAGAACCTCGCACGCTCCCCCTGGCTCAAGGCGCAGACACCAAAAAGCAGTAAAGGAGAACAGTTGCGCAGTCAAACCAGAAACTGGGAGAGTGATACGTAGGCGAACTAACGTCCCTAACGATTTAATAGTTTGCCAATATTTCTAACATAATTGTGAATATGCTTTAGATTTGCTCTTATAAGCCTTAGAGGATTTATCATTGAAGATATATAAAAACCTATGGCTAGATTTGAGTTGAAAATGGGAAGTTTTCTCCCGGTTTTTTCCATTTGGCGAGCCACCCTTGAAATCAGGGTTCATCTGAGCTACAATGAAGAGGATATTCAGAAGAAATTCAGAGGGAAGATATGGTATTTATCGCATGACGTGAATCGATTCATGTATATGTATCGAATTTATTTAATTGCTGACATATCAACCTATAATTATTATATCCATAATCGGAAATTGTGGGCAGTAGTGTTGGGGATTCAAAGGTTTGTTTGAGACTTGATGCCGGAAAATACTCTTCCGTTATTAGAGAGAGATATTATTTTCAGAATTTCCCGGAACGAGTCAACTGTGTGTGTCTCTCCGACGTCGCTCTGCTGTGCTACAACCATTGGTGATAGGCAGCTGTTTCACCAGAGGGCACTAACGACGCAGATCAAGAAGATTGGTTCGGCATCAACTGCCATACACCTGCGGGCGAAAGTGAAGATCTCGGAAACGACAGATGCACTGCGAAGTGGAAGGCAACATGGCCGCGTTATTCCATCTAGAAGATGCCTTTGAGCCTTGCATTAATAGGGCGTGAGCATTCCTCCCGTTAAAATACTTGGAAGATAGTGAAGTGCCCGAATCGGATCTGGGACCAGTGGGAGTGGATGAATGCGAGGCTGGAGCGTCGTAGGACGGGAAGGGTCCAACGGAGCAGGAGGAGATAAGGAGAAGGTGAAGGTGGAGGAGGCAAAGCAGGCTGGGGATATATATATATGTCCTCGGTAGTCGAAAATTACTCTGCTATCTACCTACATCCACCTATACACCTACAAAATACTCGGCAAGCCACCTCAAGGGTGTGTGGCAGGGGGTTAGTAGTCACCAACCTGCTTAGTGGAACTACGACTAATTACGCATTAGCATAATTCGCTGATGGTTGTCACGAGGTGAAGCCTCACAAGCATGTACTACTACACTACAGATATGCTACCAATGTTGGAGGGAGCGTTAGTATTTATGTATTTTGCAACTACACAAATGCAACACGCGTGCAACATGCACGGCGTGCTGTAAGTACTAGGTAGCGGATAAGGATACAAGTTTTAGGGAGTACTACAATTACTAAGAGCTACTCTACCTATCGACAAATCTAGATAAAAGTCATATTAGTAACTGTTATGGTCCCTGATCGTTCGCTAAATAGTAAAAAACATGTCGCGATATGTTTTTTTTACTATTTTCCTTGAATTTCATCTGCGGTCAAAATAGTCATGTTCAAGAATTATTTCCATATCCCTTGCAAGGGCGAACCACGGTCGATTACTACCGATATGTGGTCGATTACTGCCATAAGACGCCCGTCCGTGTACTTGCAAGGCTGGAAATCGGGGAATGTTCTTCCATGTTTTGTGGTAGTTTGAGCGTAATATCACTTCACCGAGAATTTGATGGATATGACATCATTTTAAAGAAAAAGCTCATCTTTCAAAAGATATCAAAATATCTACACCTTGCCGAACTACTTTTTGAGCAATTTGCCTGAAAACATTAGATGTTTTACGCGGAGCAGATTACCGCTATGTGCTACAGAGGGAGAATATTGAAAATATTAGGAATTAATATCACCTAGATTCTGTCAAAAAATTAACTGTGTGTAGTTTGTATGTTTTATCAACTATTTACAAAAAAAATAATCTATTACTCACCACAGTAATTTTTACAGAATCGCAAAAAAAACCTTCTGTTGTGAAAGGGATATAGCCGCACTGCGTGAAAAAAATGAGTCAATTTAGAGACTTATTTAGATGTATTTATTTAATTACTGAGAATTTTTATCATATATAAATACATTTTTGCACCATTAATATTCCATTATTTACTTCTCACTTCTTTCAGACGCTGAAATTTAAATATAAAATTCGAATATGGTCTCCATTATGACTAGGGAAATATCTCGCTCAAACTACCTTAAGCCGCCTTAGCTTCAAATGAAGAGGACGGATTGAAATCGGGCGTTAATCTCTTGTTTCTTGGGTGACCAGACAGGAGCTAGCAGTCAAATTCACTCTTTACCGGGAAAAATTGCCCCCCTCATTTCTACTAAGAATGCTGCGTAAGAATATTATCTCAGCAAAAGATTGTACGTACTTAAATACTTTGACATTTCACTTAGGTAATAGGTTTATTTTCTCATGGCGTAAATATGTGGCTACATGTCCCATTGGCTAATGACTATGAAGGTTGAATGCTGATTCGGTGCGTAATTATCGTTTCACACGCATTCTTGTCGTTTCCCTGGCCTACTTGCCCTCCCGAGGGAATTCTATGGAGTGAGCTTCGTCGTGCGTATATGAATCGATGGTCGGCACGCCAAGGGGATCTCAATAGTCCCGCGCCGTGGGAACACGCGTTGTCGAGGGATTATCATCCGATCTGCGTTCGCGTCATCTGGCGTGCGTGCACGTGATGAGTAGAACAAGCCAAAAGGGGTTCCCCGCGCGTGGCAAAGGGAGTCAGCGTCTTACGACGATGACGAGGACCTCCGAGAGCGTGAATAGGCATAGAGGCGTCCCGGGCCCAATGGGCAAGCCGACTGTTGTGACGTCAGCTATGGTGAGATTCGTTGCGATTACACAGATATGGTGAGATTCTCTTCGTGTGGTATCCTGATGTAATCGCAGTCAGGGTATAGGCATTTTGTCGGTGACGACTCTATGTTGAGGTGTCACTCAATTGTGTAACATTTTATTGCCAACAGAATGGGAAGAAAGGCGGTTTTTCGTTTCACTGACACGTAGGTAAGGGGACGTCCATTAATTACGTGAGGCGATTTTGGCGATCTTTCGACCCCTCCCCCTTAACCCCTTGGTGAGATGTCTTGAGATTTGGCTTGACCCCGTCCCTTCCACCCTAATGTCACGTGAGATTTAGAAAAATGCGTATTTTTAGCGTAAATACGTTAATATGTGCTTGATTGCGTTGGATTTATTAAAAAAACATAATTTGCTTAATTATTTTTATTTAAGACTATTTTTAGGCTATATAGTATTTAAGACAAACTAAGAACGTAATCTAGAATCACAGTGAGAAAATCGAACAATAAAATACTTTAGTAGGAACTACTAAAATTCGTAAGAGAATACTCTGGATTCTAATTCAGTAGTCCACGGGGACTCATGTGTGTGGTCTCTAGAGTGACTACTGGAACCAACATGTCAATGTGATTCGTTTCCACATGATAAACTTAATTTAATCCAGTTTTCTTGCAATTTAACACTGTTTCTTGCGGGAAAATAATCACGTGATATTTGCCGAGACCCCCTCCCCCCCTCCTTAACGCCTCACGTAATTAATGTACGCCCCCTAATTGTGAGACGTGAATAATAAGATAGGAAACATTTGTTTCTTCTTTTGGACACACGTTATCAATTGGATAAAAAGAGTACGAGGACGCTAATCACTCTATCCAGAAAGATGACACATGATGTATATAGAGCGTAGGATACCCAGGGATCTATCGCCTCTTTCTTCGTGTCTGCTGTCACGCGCCTCGTTGAGTTGCCGCGGAGATAACTCTTTCCATCTGCGGCGTATCATCTCCAGCTTAAAGGTAGTTTGATCGAGATAGTCCTCAAGTCATAACGGACACTATATTCGAATTTTATTTTTTGATATCAGCGTCTATAAGAAGTATAAAATAAATATTGTAATATTAATGGCGCAAATATATAGTTATATATGACAAAAATTCTCAGTAATGAAATAAATATATCCGCATAAGTCTCTAATGTGACTCATTTTTTTCACGCCGTACGGCTGAAAAGCCTTAAAAACAGCAGGATACTATTTCATGGTAGAAAACAAAATAATGCCGGTCATTTGAAGCGGGGTGAAATGTTAATAATGATGAACAGTAGGTTCAGTACGCATTGCATGATCATCATCTATTTCAATTGATTCTGAGAAATGTCTGGCACTTCTTTAAACATGTGATGACATCGCCACTTCTTTAAGGTTGTTCCACCGTGACTGTGTGAGTCAAAACAAATATGTACTAAATTCCATATTTTTTATATTTTGTCTAAAAAATCCTGCTTTCACTGATGCAATGCGTTGCCTATAGAAACCCAAAAGTAAGTTACAAAATATAAGCAGATTATTATTCCACGAATGTATTTTAAATGAGCACTTTTCTCCAGCCATAGGAGCCGACTGCTGCGCCATTTCCTACGAAATACCGCATTTTGACTTCAATTACGGCATTAATTCCCTAATAACTAGAAAAATAAGGTGGTAAGATGCCTATTTTACATTTTTATTCAATTTCTCTGGATTATTTCCTTCTTGTAAACAGTTTTCCGCAAAAATGGCATTTATATTTTATGGAAAATACTATTTTTCCCCGTGTTTCTCTCATTCCCCCATTGAACAGCATGTAATTTCAAGTTCACTTATAGAATAAAATAGCGTGGAAAGGTGTTATTTTGTTTTTTTCATATCAGATAGAGGACAACTTTTTCTACAAGTAGACAGAATATTAATAAAATGACTTTTAAGTCTTTTTACGGTGGAACCACCTTAACCAAGTTAACTGCACAGTTCTTTCTCGCATATTAAGTACGGTCATCCATCCGTATTCACATTGACGTCCGGTGCTTGTAGAGTGACCCCCACCTTTCCTTTTTTAGGTTTCCCTCGCCCCGTATTCCGCATATCCTGCTTGAATCCTCTTTCCGCCGCCCCTGTTTCAGGGGCGGGGCATCAGTGAACCGCGGAAAGTTTTCCGTGTCCCGAATCTGTACTCCAGATCCGGTCGCTCTTAATCGGTCGCCGGGTTTTCCGATTTGGTTTCGACAGCCGTGAGTGAGGGAGACTTGTCACTTTTAGCCTGGGTTTTATTTTGGCGATGGGCGTTGATAACGTTGGTGGACTTTCTTGCCGACCCAAAAAATGCGTGAGTTTTTAAATGGACGGCGGCTGGACCGGCCGCAGAACCGAACCGTCCACATCCAACCCCGGATGTTTCCACACCCCGTCAAACCTCTGGAGAACCTGTTCTGGAGGAGGAGCATCACCCCTTTGGCCCTTCCCCTCGTCTCCTCCTCATTTGCCTGCACGATCTCGGGCAGGACCCGTTGGGAAGGGTGAATGGTCCAGCGAGAGGACGAAAATATTATCGCTGACTACTACCTTGTAGTGGTTGCCAGACTTGTTTTGTTTTCGCATCCATGAGTACACGCACGCACGCACCTTCTGTGAAGAAGACTGCGCGGTACACGAGGAAAGTTACATCTTAGTAAACCGCTGTGATTATTATTATTTTCGACTTGTCACACTTTCTCAGCTAGTATTACACCAACTGGAAAAATTTCACCTATCCTAAAGGTGGATTAGCATTAGGCTCGGAAGTTCAGGAAGAGAATTCACCCTATCCTACTGTGTGTCCGAATTCTCTTGGCTTAGGAATCTCCTCACGATTTGGCAAGTTTGGAGTAGCACAGCTTTTTGTCCGTGGTTAGTTATTAGTGTTTTTATTCCCAGCTTCTCAGTTTGTTTTTTAAACATATGGGACATCACTCCCTCCTCAGAGATTACTATCGGGTGAATGCTGACATCATTTAATTTCCAGATGTTTTTTATTTCATCGGCTAAATTTCTGTATTTTGAGAATTCTCTCTCTCGGTGGACCTTACGTTGTGGCTTAGTGGTTCTGCTATATCGATTATATTAGCCTTTTTATCTAATTTATTGATTAAAAGGATACCCGGTCTATTGTAATCTATGGTTTTGTCAGTGAGTTGTCTGTCTGTCTGTCTGTCCCAGTCATGTCTGCCCCAGTACAAAACATGGGTTTGTTTCAATTACAGCAGGTGGCTGATACTTGTAGTATGGTGGGATATTTTTCTTTAAGAGCCCGTAAGTTAGTCCCAGATGTTGGTGGATTATTTTTGCCAGTAGGTTATGTCTATTCAGGTAGATTATTAATATTATTATAGGTGTAGGAGGGGACATTGGGGGTCAAACCCCTCCTCCCCCCTTTCTCTCATCCCTTCTAAGGATTTATGTGCATCATTTCCACCGTATGCCCTTCCCCATGACCACATCCTTAAAAAAAATATCACTAAAAACAATTCACAATTTTCAACCCTCTCAATTTTCATTCCTTTTAAAGTAGTTTGAGAGCGAAAAATGACTTCACCTAGAATTTGATGAATTTGGCCTCATTTTAAAGAAAACATTCTGACCTTTCCAATGATATCGAAATATCAACCCCTTTGCCGAACTACTTTCCAGCAGATTGCCTCAAAATATGAGCTGTTTTACATGGGATAGATTACGGCTGTGAGCTCCAGAGGGAGAATATTTAAAAAAAATAGGAACTTCTAGCTCCTAGATTTCGTAAAAAAACTAACGGTGTGTAGATTGCATGTTTTCTCAACTATTTATAAAAACATAATCTATTACTCACCACAGTAACTTTTACAGAATCGCAAAAAAAACCTGCCGTTTTGAAGAGTTTTTTTAGCTGTGCGGTGGGAAATAATGAATCAAGTTAGAGACTTATGCAGCTTTATTTATTTAATTACTGAGAATTTTGGTCATACATAACTATATATTCTTGCGCCATTAATATTACAATAAAGTTTTAAAATGGTCTCCATTATGACTAGGGAAGTATGTCGCTCAAACCACAGTAATGGACGCTCCATCCTTCCTTACTGCGTCCTCGAACAATCGCTCCAGCTTTTCCTAATCTCAGTTGAGTTTATTATGTTATATCTAATGTATATAATGTGACTCTATTTGCTCTTCTCGATTATTTACGATTAACTACATGCCTGGAATTCGCAGTAATAGACTTGGATTTTCAGTATTCCATCTGATACGTTTGCACCACATCGTCTAACCTAAGACCGTAAACACGTGCCGTGGCGCGTAATCCACTGGCTGGATCCGAACGTGCGAGGAAGGTTTTCAAGACTGGCGAGAATCGTGTAAACCTCTCTAAGGTTTGCGAACGCGGGGTCCAAATCTTTGAGACTGACTGATGTCTATTATCAGAAATTGGAAAAAATGAGACAAGTAGTAAAGATAGTAGATTTATCTATAAAAGCCCATATATCTATATAACCAATTTACCTAGCGCACTTGTGGACGGTTTCAAAGTCGAGCGGTGTGCCACGTTTTTACACGGTGGCAGTGTATTCCGTCCCCTCCGGCGCGTGTTTGGCGAGGGGCGGCGATAAATGGGCAGCCCCCGTGTTATAGTTGCCGCCCCACACCCGCCCACCTCCCGCTCCGCCAAACGCCCCCGGCCGAGTGAATGCCCCAATTAGCGCCATCCTGATGAAGGCGGCGGTCCACGGAATATGCAAGGTGTGGCAAAATGTAGAATGTAAACTGCTTGTGTAATATTCAATTCTTACGCCATACGAGGAGAAGGCGTTAAGCGGTTAAGGAGGGGTTCCGTGCTGTCACTCAACTTAAGAGAATTCGACGAAACTTGCTGAAAGCATTACTTATGTTGTCTTAAATCTACCTGATTTTTTTCAGAATTATTTACCGCAGTTTACTTAAGATATTTGAACGAGAAGTGGAAGAAAAATTACATGGGTTCTTATGGGAACGCAAGCTACGAGTAGCTTAATTCATCAAAAAGAACCTTTTTCTAGTTAAGAATAAGAAAAACAAAGATAGTAAAAATAAAGTATATCAAATTATTTTCATACATTATTCTATTGATGATTTAAATTATTTTTGTTTTTCTTAACTTAAAAATATTCTTGTCGATGAATAAAGCAATTCGCACCTCGCGTTCCCATAAGAACCCATATGTAATTTCATGTCCATTTGCACATCAAATATCCTAAGAAATCTGCAGTAAATAATTTTGAAAAAATTCAGGTAGCTTTAGGAAACATAATTAATGCTTTCAGCAAGTTTCGTCGAATTCCCTTAAGTTGAAAGAAACAAACCGAACGTCCTCGAGGTGAATGGATAATTTTTGAAAATGCAAATGAATATTCGACAAAATGCAAAAGGATTTCGTAGCTATGGAGGTGGTTTGGGGGTTCGGTGCCCTGGCGGTGTAAAGGCATTGCAACCCGTTGGGGAAGACGTACGACACATCCTCGTTTAACACGATAACAAAAGATCTATGCAACGCGCACTCACAATAATGTGACTGATTTAAACGGTGAAGAAACATCGCAATGCGCGCACACGTTCGCTAGTTTCCGCGTAATTACCGTGGAATTCTCCATTGAAAGTTTTGCCATTTTCAGCGTCGTTTTTGGTTTCCTCCTTCCGATTGTATTAGTAATGACTTAACAAACAAGCTTCTACTCATCTTGGTGACCACAGGATATTTTTATCCGCTAGTAAGCAAGCGTGGCGATTAAAAACGCCAGTGGTCTAAAAACGCCTTTGCTGCCGTCGCTCATCCACCCCCACTCTGTGTGTCAGACTGGTCATCAAAGGTCACATAGGTCACAAAAGCTATGAGATGATTAGGAGCTTCAACGGTCCAGTAAAGATGATGACCTGGAACACGCTAATTCAAGCCGGTGAACTTGAACGAATAAAAGTAAAGAAACGGTATTAATAATATGAAGCGTAGTTTAAGGTAGTTTGAGCGAGATATTTCCCTAATCATAATGGAGACCATATTCGAATTTTATTTCTTAATTTCAGCATCTGGAAGAAGTATGAATTAAATATCGTAATATTAATGGCGCAAGAATATAGTTATATGTGTCAATAATTCTCAGTAATAAAAAACGCACATAAGTCTTAAAACTTGACTAATTTTTTCACGCCGTAATGTGAAAACCCCTTCAAAAGAGAATTTTTTTTGTGATTCTGTAAAAACTATTGAACTTAGTGATTGATTATATTTAATAAATGGTTGAGAAAACATACAAACTACTTACAGCTAGTTTTTTTGACAAAATCTAGGTTTTAGAAATTCCTTTCCTAATTTTTTTCAATATTCTCCCTCTGGAGCTCACAGCCGTAATCTATCCCACGTAAAACAGCTTGTATATTTGTAATCAAATTGCTCGAAAAGTAGTTCAGAAACGGGTTAATATTTTGATATGATTGGAAAGATGGGAGTTTATTCTTTAAAATGAGGTCAATTTCATCAATTTATAGACGAAGTGATATTTCGTCCCAACCAGCTTAATGTACGCTTAAAGACGCTCGTTTTTTTGGGGTTTTGACTCGGCATACGAGTGTGCAATGGAAGAAGAGGGCAAGAACGGGAATTGAGGAAAATCTTGGGTGTGAGAGACGGAGAGCGAATGAGAGTCCGTCCCAATTCCAAGAGGCACGCACTCTCAGAAACTACTCTCTCGAATTGTATTACCATACTCATTCTTGTTTCTCTCACTGGACTCTCGTTAGTCTTCGTTTCATCCGGTTCCATCCGGGATTCTTACGCTTAACTTGGTAGTTTGAGAGAAAAATCACTTCACCTAGATCTTGATGAATTTGGCCTCATTTTAAAGATAAAAACACTCATCTTTCCTATGATATCAAAATATCAACCCCTTGCCGAACTACTTTTCGAGCAATTTGCCTGTAAATACAAGCTATTTAACATGGGATATATTATGGCTGTGCGCACCAGAGGGAGAATATTAAACAAATTAGGAAATTCTAGCTCCTATATTTCATCAATAAACTAAAAGTGTGTAGATTGCATGTTTTCTCAACTATTTATAAAAAATAATCAATTACTGACCGCAGTAACTTTTGCAGAATCACAAAAAAACCCGTCGGTTTGAAGGGTTTTCAGCCGTTTGGCGGGAAAAAATGAGTCAAGTTAGAGACTTATGTAGCTTTATATATTTAACTACGGAGAACTTTGGTCGTATATAATTATATATTTGCGCCATTAATATTACAATATATATTTCGTACTTTTTACAGACGCTGAAATCAAAGATTAAATTTGAATATGGTCTCCACTATGACTAGGGAACTATCTCGCTCAAACCACCTTAATTAGGTAGCGTCAGAAGTGTTCGGAATCATGTCCTACGACCATCGAAGAAAGAAGAGGGTAGACGAAATCTTGAAGCATCTTGAAGAAGAAGGCGAAACCTTTATTTTACAAAAACACTGACCCCCTTAATTTGGGCTATTGATTTGTGAGTAATTTTCCATGAGTAATGTAGTGGCTTTGTGAATATTATTTCCATCTGCGTTCCCCTTAGATCAGGGATTCTCTACCTGAAGGGGGGGAAACCCCCCTAATGGAAGGATTTAGGGGAGAATTGGCATCACTCTTCAGCAAAATCTGATTTTCTGTAGTTTTTATAAAAGGTGCAAAACTTATGTTTTTTAAAATTATTCTGTGGCGTTCTATAACGTTTATTGAACTTCACAGACTAGAATCAATACTTAAACCTGGGATTATATTATTTGAAATGCATATTTTGAGTCATACTATCTTGAGAATGGGTAATGATATTCTGAGGTATGGGAATTTAGCAGAAAAGGCTGGGAAACTGGAGAGATCATTACGATACCGCTACTATTCCTATGTTTTGTGCGCATTTAATGTACCAGACAGCTTCTCCATTTAATATGGCCGGTAGTGCGTTCTAATGGCTTAAATATTCACCTGTGCTATCTTACCCCATGGTTCCATTTATTTATTTATTTCCACATCTCCGAAAACAGCGCTAAAGGCCTCTTAAATCGGGTGTTTTAACATTTAACAATGGACGAACACAGTCACCCGTTTCCTGACTGATGAAAATTCCACTCTAGCGGAACTCGAACCCGCGACACTCAATTTAGCAGTCGAGGACCTCACCCCGTTGCCACCGGGGCCGACAAATTGTTTTCTTTTATTTTTAACTACGATGTTGTGGATTGTATGGGTGGGCGAGGGCCTTCTGGAGCCCTCACAGACCTCTTTGGGCCCATTGTGCCATCCCACATTTAACCTGCCTGCCACTTGCAGACAGGGGACAAGAGCACCACGGTAGAGGTATGGAGGAGGGCCCACCGTCCAACTTCCCGGTACAGGTATGGAAGGAACTACCTCCCTCCAACCTTCCAGGTCTGGGGCTTCCCTCCGATCCTCCCGGTAAACATCTAAAAGTGGGCACCACCTACAACCCCCGTCCTGGTCCAAGACCACCGAGTCGGTGGTCTTGCCTGGGCCCGACGTTGCTCTTCTGGTGGGAACCGGTGTTTCGACGTGGCTAGGCCCTTGCCAACTACGATGTCACTACAACTCGTAACGTAGTAACGTCAGCACTAAGGGGGCTATCCGCGTGCGGTGTTTGTAGTGTGTAGGAACCTGTGGCGAGGGTTGTGAAAAAATCATTCATTAGAGCTTGATATGGAGTGTGGCGTTGTATGGGGCAGAAACGTGGACCTTTAGAAAGGAAGACGAAAATGGGTTGAAGGCTTTCGAGATGTGGGTGTGGAGGAGGATGGAGAAATGGTGGATGGAAAGGAAGACAACTGATGAAGTGCTTGACATGGTGGGCGAGGAGAGGAGACTTCTGGAAGAGATCAGGGTGGAAGGCAGGGTAGGTCGCTGGAAGTGGTGATGGTGGTTTGATGAAGGCCGTGATAGAGGGAAGGATGTTGGGCAAGCGGGGAAGGGGAAGAAAGAGAATAGGTTTTATGGACGGGATGAAGGAAAGTTTACGCTGAGATGAAGAAAGAAATACTAGAGGTAGAAAGGGCACGGCACGTGTAAGAGTCTTTTGGATATTCTCTTGACTTTCATCATAACCTACCTTTAACCGGTAGAGATACTAATGACGATAATGATCACGATAATGATCACAACCTACTTTTACAAGTGGTACTTTCTCTCCTCTGATTCCAACTCGTCCAATATTTCTTTAAATAATTCCATTTGATGTCAACGTTTTGGTAAAGTTACGACGGTGAAGAAGTAGTATTTAGCACGATTGAATAATCGTCGCATTTATACTCTTCTCATGTATTTTAATGCAAATATACGAATATTGTGCCAGATTGACCTCTTGAGCACTTTTTCCGTGTCCCTTGCCCAGAGTCTGTTGGATATTCTCTTCTTCACTTTCATCATAACCTACGTTCAACCGGTAGATTACTCAGATGGTGATGATGGAGGGGTTTTGTCGAGGTATTTTTAATCGGATGACGAACGGGATGAGGATGGGATAATGGGACCGTTGCGTCGTTGGGCGCCAGGGTGGGGATACCCCTGTTGGCGCCGCGGCGACCCTACCTTCCTTCCCCGCTCCCCCACACCCTTTACAGCGCTCCCATGACCAAGTGCCCGTGAGAAACAACGGAAACCGGTTCGTTCGATGACCGCGAGCGCCCTCTTGCCGCATCGCCGGAAGGACGGGGAGGTGGTTTCCCCTCACTCCACTGCTGCCACCTGCCGCCGCTCTCCCCTCGGAAGGAATTGAATAGGAGAGACCGTTCGCAGTCGGACCGGTGTGGGATGGCGACGACGGGAACTGGTTTCCTTGCGCCCCTCCCCCCTCAAAACCCCACACCCCCCCTGCGAATGCCAATTTCGTCATAAATCGTGTCTCTTAATGCACCCACCCTCCGCCGGCTAATTTTCACTCGGAAAAAGCGTGGCTATTTTAATCGTTTTATGGATTGTGTCGCTTAAAAGACTTGGGACTCCTGAAAACAAGTCGCCAGTCCATTGGTCTCGTGCCTTTTTATGAGGTATTTTTTTATTATGTTCGAATGTGGCTTCCTTAATGAAGACATTAGAATTTCTACTTCGGGGATCTCTCGATAATTGTACGGAAATCACTGCTCATTTGTCTGTACGCCGCTAAATTTGCACAGAGTAAAAGCTGTGGAGACACTTCATTTTTGACTTGACCCGGAAACTCACGGATAACATTCAGCTCGACTGTCAGTTATTTTCAATGGGAATCAGATGTTATACAAACAATGTTTGGTTGTTTTGGCAATGTTCAACCGCGAATCAACAATGCACAAGCGGAATGGGAAGCTCTCATGAATCCTCTGCAGTAGAAATATTGATTTAAATGCCTCTCTTCCGTTCTCCGTAAGCCACGTTCATTTCGACCGGATCGAGGTGTGTGAAAGCACTCACGGGGCTTCGTAGACCGTCGACTGGTGACAGTCTCGTCCACACATGAGAGGCTGACTGCTGTTCACTCCTGAAATTCGTAGTAGTGGACGTTTTGCTGATATTTGGTCATTAGCTAAAGCCTTACACCAACACTTCACCAGACCGTCAGAATTTTTCACTCACAATCAGCGTTTCTTCCGGATTAGGTGACAAGACAGCCAGAAAACTCTTTTGCAGGCGTTATAATCCTGTCTTTCTATTGTTTCCTGAATTGTGTGACTGAGAACATTTTAGAGTTTCTAATGCAAGATTTCTTCAGCCAATCGTGACCTGAAAAAAAAATACAGAGAGCATTCTTAATACACCCAACGGATTTTTATTTCGTGAATGCGAAGTTACATTTTTATTCTCATTATTGGGAGATTCGTTTGCTTTGTTTTTGAGAAATAAGGTAGAAATGAAAGAAATAAAATCACATTATGTACACAACATTTATTCATCGAAATCATTGGTGCAAATGGCTAACCTATGAACAATTGGTCGATGGTAACTAATATTTTCTGATTTCCAAATTTAATTTTATATTTATTGTATAATGAACGTCTAACTCACGTTCACAGCTCTCCGTAGACACCTCGATCACTAAAATCGACCGACTCGTTCCGGAGATACAACTGAACTGAGCTGCGCGCCGTGCCCAACACAAGCCCAAATTTAGACCCCCACGCGCAGCGCTGTGACGTCACCTCGCAACCCCCCCTCCGCTCGCGACAAACCATTTCTGGTAGTCAACGAAACGGGCTATCCAGTCATAGTTTTAGATATTCTGTCATCCTTATAGTTTTTGCACACGAGGCCCTCGAAAGTACACAAATATTGGTCGCGTCAAAATATGACACCGAGAACGAACCATAAAATGTTCATTCGCATTCACATCAAAATACAATCCGTCGCATCTTGCATATTGACAGCCATGGGTGCAGAGGCTGCTGGGAAATTGCTCGGTGACAGGGCCAGTCGGCGAGCTAGGCAATAATGACGAGCTAGGCTGGAATTCCCATTCCGGGTGATTCTGATTGTATTTCCCTAAGCCGACTTTTCCACCACACAATAAGTATAGGCGTTGAGTCAGCCACAATCCCGTTTAAGGAAGAATTGGAAGCGATTGGGTCATCGCCTACGAGGCTAACTTCAATTGGTTTATTCTTTGAAAGGAAAAGACAAACTACGCATAAATGCACTGTCAAGCAATTGTGTTGAGCGGCTGTGTTGATTTCTGTGAAGACGCCTACCTATCTGTGTGCGGGAACTGCGAAAGATGAGATCGAAACGAAGTCAAATCACTTTCGAGAAGTTTAAGGAATGTTCGAATCTTTTGTCCACCTAAACCGTCAATCACAGTCCTTGAGGCCTTATTCAGTAAGGATTCGACACGGTCGAACCTCGGGAAATCCGTGGATTTGACGTCACAGCCCCCGACAAATCTCAACTATTGATTGGCCCTGTTTGAAATTTTAGGGGCTGTGACGTCAAAATTTCGTCACTTTCGACGCTCGGCAATTCCGAGAACATACAGAATAGCCCCCCTGAAGTGTTTACCCAACACCCATACCCAAGTGTGTTTGCTTGAAGCAAAGCCATGAAGGCTCGCAGCGCGTGCTTAGGATATAATGTGCAGCTGAATGATTTTGTGTTTTTTAGATTTTTATTACTGATGGGAGGAGAGTAATTCGAAAGGAAGTTTTTGTCGTAATTATTTGTTCCCAGAATGGGATTGGAATAATTGTGGCGTTTTATTCCGCAGGTGCATTTTTTTTATTTTTTTAACAACAACCACCAAAAACAGCTCTAATATGGCCTTTATATCGGGGTATTAACAATATTAACGACGGACGAGCACATACAAAACCATGCCCTTGGGAAGTGAAAAATCCTCCTCAGGCGGAACTCGAACCCGAGACCTTCTTGTTAGCAGGCAATGACGTAACCCCGCCGCCACCGAGGCCGGCACTAATGCGACAACTTTCAGGAACTACTAAACATTTCCCGTTTTCCCGGCGCCCAACGCCTGTTCACGTTAAACTAGGATGTTGATGTCTCAAAGCGGGGCCTCAATTTTAGCGGTAAATGCCTTCCTCTTTCTCTCTGCGGTTATTTAAGGTAGTTTGAGAGCGAAAAATCACTTAACATAAATTTGATGAATTTGGCCTCATTTTAAAGACAAAACTCTCATCTCTCCAATGATATCAAAATATCAACCCTTTGCCGAACTACTTTTCGAGCAATTTGTCTTAAAATATAAGCTGTTTTACATGGGATAGATTATGGCTGTGCGCTCCAGAGGGAGAATATTTAAAAAATTAGGAACTATTAGCACCTAGATTTCATCACAAAACTAACGGTGTGTAGATTGCATGTTTTCTCAACAATTTATAAACTACCTCAGTAATTATTTCCAGAATCACAAAAAAACCTGCTGTTTTGAAGGGTTTTCAGCCGTACTGCGGAAAAAAATGAGCCAAGTTAGAAACTTATGTAGCTTTATATATTTAATTACTGAGAATTTTGGTCATATATAACTATTTCTTTGCACCATTAATATTACAATATTTATTTCATACTTCTTATAGACGCTGAAATATAATAGTAAAATTTGAACATGGTCTCCATTATGACTAGGGAAACCATCTCGCTCTCAAACTACCTTAAAGGTCTTTCGTTGTTTTATCCAGTTGCGCAGGATGCTTCCCCTTAGATCACGGGTTTTCAGGTCTCATGCCTCGGGCCTGCGCGTTCTGCAAAACCTTGTGGTTCGGACGCTGATCACTGTTCTTGTAGTTGTTCGTGGAGACTCCAGTGATGGGCAGATCACAAGTCGCCCGAAGAGCAAGAGCAGAACCAATAAAAAACGATCGCTCATTGAGCTTCATTTAATTTATCATGTAGTCCGTTTACTTGTTAAACCTAAAAGCCGGTTTCTGAAATATCTTTGTGCTCGATCTAACCTATCCCGTTGGAAATATGTCGTAGAAATAAGGCTGTGCCATGGAGAGCAATGTGGGGAGACAATGTCACTTACTTCTTGTAATTAATTGCCGAATTAAAATGAAATTTGTTATGATACGATGTGTCTTGTGACTTTGCTTACGTATTTTCTCTTTTTTTATTTTAGGTAAGTACAGAGTGGTTGGTCCTTTTGATGTGTGCACGCTGCCTTCAACCTGCTTCGGTGCTGGGTTTTGCCGTGGCTCGCCCTGTAAGTGTATTCCGACCTTGCCTTCTGCTGCATTGGGAAGTGCGCTCATTTTGATGGGACTGGTTTCTGGATGTTGGAATCGGGCGACTCCTTGGGAAAGAGACCAAGGCGCCTCCGAGGAAATATAAAAACAAGACGTATGACGACTGCTCACCGACTAAGAATAGTTCTCTCTCACGTAACGTAATCAAAGCACTTGGAACTCTTTATGGAAGTTGTTAATTAATGGCACTAAGCAGTTCGATGTCTCCATACCACAATCAATTCAGGTAATAGACGGAGGTGTTTTATAAAATGGCATATTCCACCATGGTCATTTCAAAGTAGGTACACCATATTAATTTAGATGTGTTAGCCAGTTAGTCATTCCACCAATCCGTGCAAACCACGAAGTATTTCACGAGTACCATATTGTGGGGGAAATGCAAAGTTTATTCTTATCTCCAGACTGAAGCTCCGGTGGCGGTATCGTGCTTGCTAAGGAGTGCAGGGGTGGGAGAGCGGGAGGGGGGGGCGTCGTGGCGGAAAGATGAAAGTGTTGTTCCCTAGGCGCCCCTTCCCCTCCCCCCCTCCCGCTTTCCCTCTCGCTGAAGGGGGGGGGGGGGAGGAGGAGGAAGAGAGTGAGAATTGGGAGACATCGGATGCACATTTCTGACGACCGTGGTTCCGTCAGACGCCGGGAGAGACGCAGGAACGTGTTGCGCGCTCGATGCCTGCCTCTCCCATGCGGTGTAACTAACTAGGCGGCGATAAAATTTCACAAGTTCACCATTTCCGAAGAGGAGGGAGTCAATGAGTTTGGGTCTGAGGAGAGACGTGGAGAAAATATGGGTGACAGCTCTTTCATGGAGAGTAGCGCTGTATGGGTCGGGAACTTAGTCATTGCGAAGGGAGGATGTATGTACGCAGATTGAAGGCATTTGAGATGTGGCTATGGAGTGGAATTGTGTAATCTGTGGTGCGAGGACGAAGAACGAGGTGTCGGATATACATCTAAGAAGTACCGTGCAAGCCACCACTATAGGGTTTGTGGCACGGGGTGATTCCACACCAGGCATGCAGCACACGTCCCAGAACAAATCAGGACCTCGCACGTTCCCCCGGACGCTAGGCGCAGGCACCAAAAAACAGTCAGGAGAACAGTTGCGCCGTCAAACCAGAATCTGGGAGAGTTATACGTAAATGAACATGCAAACATGCAGTACACTGCTAAAGAGACAACTACCGGTTTATATTTATAATACTATAAATTTACGAATGCTACGAGATACTAATTCATGCAGATAAAATAATGCCGGACATTTCATTTGGGGTGAAATGTTAGAAATGATGTTATATTTAAACACAAGTTAAAATTCTACTCTACCTAGTGAGGGTAGGAGTTACATAGAATTGATCTATCGCAACTATTATTATCCCTTAATGTACGCGGAAAAAATTACGTTTTTAATGTATCAGTTTTCCTTCGATCAGTGAGAGATTCCCACCCCAATTTCTTCAACAATTCTGTAAAACTGCTAAGTTAATCGTAACATCCCTTTACAAATCAAAATCAGTCCGAAGATTGGTTTGCTTTAGCTCCCCACTACTCTTTTCTTTCGTCAATCCAATTTGTCCTTTTCTTAATATTATGCCGACGAGCGCAGTATGCAAGTCATTCAATTAGGAGCCAATTAGTGGGAAAACCCGTGCTTGGTGACAAGGTTTGACGATTCTGTCGTAAAAAAGTTCCTTTTTTTCGAGGAACAGACCTCGGACTCTCTGTTCAGCGAACATACGTGTTAATCCCATTTTTTATGGTGCATGCGCCGTTCCTGACTTTACATCTACAAAATACCCTGCAAGCCACCTCAAGGGTGTACGGCAGGGGGTGAGCAATCACAAAAATGCATCACACTATACCCTAAAGTTACTGTAACTACAACTATTGATGTATTAGAATAACATGAGCAATGTTTGTCACGAGGCGAATCACAAGCAAGCACTACACTATACATATGCTACCAATTTTAGAGGGACCGTTACTATTTATGTATTCTGCAACTACATAAACGGACAAAAGTTTAAAATTTATGCTGAAAACATGCCCAGCGTGCTGTAAGTACTAGGTAGTAGATAAGGATACAAGTATTAGGGAATACAACTACTTCACTTCAGGGCTTATAGTTGACGCACTTATTTTTGTTTCACGGAGTTTTCTTCGTTGAATTTTCGGATCTCCTGACGAGTGATCGAGTAGAGAATGCAATGTTGGGAAGATTTCCCTTCCCTCCCTTGAAAGAGACGGGCGGGGGAAGGGGAGGAGGAGGGAGGTTGAACGGGTTGAAGAGTCAAACATCGAGTCAAGATAAGGAAGTGCGCATTTCGGAGTGGCCCGTCGCACTAAGTAAGTGGGAAACGAGGCAAGTGGGCGCCATATCTTTTGTTTTATGCTCTCTTTATGCATTGCCCAGCGCGAGATTTCGTTATTACCATCGTGGCTATTTTCGTGCAAGAATGCTCTCTTTTAAGTGGCCAAGTCGCGTTCCGGATGGGCTGTTTTTTATGCCCGTTATCATTTAAAAAAAAAACGTGCACTCATATGGCCTCGAAACGAGTGTATCTGGCCTCTCAACTTAATCACTGGGCGTTTGCGAAGCTAACTCTTCTATCTTGCACGGCAAGAAAGGAATTCCAAACTTTCCCGTCTCTCTCATCTCACATTTATGCATTCAACCCATAGTAGTCTCCTAGACTTTGTTGGATCATAAGCTTCTATTACCGACGCAGCTCTATGTACGTGAAAATGAAGAACGACGCGCCGCGGCGTGAGAAAACTAAGCAATTAGATAATCGCTGCTCATTGTGACAATCATTGTTTCGCCGAGTTTCAGAACAACCATGAAAATAAATAATTAATGGTTTATTTTATATTTTAATATGCATTTTTATTGTGCCATAAATATTTTATTATTATCAAAACCTATTCGAGATGTGGGTGTGACGGAGAATGGAGAAGGCGTGTTGGACGGAAAGGAAGACAAACGAGGAAGTGCTTGACCTAATTGAGGAGGAGAGGAAACTTGTGGATGAGATAATGGGAAGACAAGGTAGGTGGCTGGAAAAGGTAATGAGGGACGATGGTTTGCTGAAGGCCGTGATAGAGGGAAGGATGTTGGGCAAGCAGGGTAAGGGGAAGAAAGAGAATAGGTTATATGGTCGGGATGAAGAAAGGTAGGACTTACGCTGAGATGAATTACGAACTACTGGATGTAGATAGGGCACTGCACGTGTAAGAGTCTTTTGGATATTCTCTTGACTTTCATCATAACCTACCTTTAACTGGTAGAGATACTAAATGACGATAATGATCACAACCTACTTTTACAAGTGGTACATACTTTATCTCCTCTGATTCCAACTCGTCCAACATTTCTTTAAATAATTCCATTTGATGCCAACGTTTTGAAATGGTTTACAACGGTGAAGAAGTGGCATTTAGCACGACTGAATAACCGTCGCATTTATACTCTTCTCGTGTATTTTAATGCAAATATACGAATATTGTTCCAGCTTGACCTCTTGAGCACTTTTTCGCTGTCCCTTGCCCTGTCTCCTTGTACCCGAGGAGTCGGAATATGCGGCCTCGTGTTGGGAGAAGGGAGGGGGAAGGGGGGGGGGGGTTAGAAGAATCAGGGGCCGCCAGGGGTGCAGGCTGGAAAAATTAGAGGAGGTGGGGGAAGGAGGCACGTGAGAGGAGACGCCGTCCTCGTGCCAAGAGCTTGCGTATTTTTGGAATCAAACCCTTCTCCTCTCTCTCTCCTACCACCAATCCCTAAGCACCCTGACTCGATTCTCCCCCACTGGCCTGGAGGGCTCATCTCTTTAAGGGGTGGGGTTGGTGATTGCTCGTTCGCTGGAGATGATTCCGATCACGTGACTATGGGAGTCACGTGATGTGATGACGAATTGTTCGAGATTTTGGTGTGTTTGATAAACACACTTTAAAAAATCCCACGCAGACGTCCCGATCGAGTTTCTCTCACCGCAATATTGTCGATCGTGTTAAATATCCTGATTAGAGGCGCAATGAACATCAACACATTCGAAGGTTAAGGCAGTTTGAGCGAGATATTTCCCTAGTCATCATCATCGTAGTATTACAATCCTAGGATTGTTATACTGCAGCCCTCCATTTCTCCCTATCCCATGCCACTTCCTTCACTCCCCTATGGTTCTTCTTCCCCGTATCCCTCTTCACTTGCCCCAAGTACTTGTCTCTTGGTCTTCCTCTGGGGAAGACCAAGTCATACTGGGTACTTATTTGATTTTTTTCATTTCAGCGACCGTAAGCAGTTTGAAGTAAATATTGTAATATTAATGGTGAAAAAATATAGTTATGTCCAAAATTCTCAGTAATTAAATTAATGCATAAGTCTCCAACTTGATTAACTTTACACATAAGTCTCCAACTGCACATAAGTCTCCAACTTGATTAATTTTTTCACGCCGTACGGCTAAAATGCCTACAATGCAGCAGGTTTTTTTTGCTGTTTTTAAAAGTTGTTGCGGTGTGTAATTGATTAATTTTTATAAATAGTTGACAAAACATTCAAACTACACACGTTAGTTTTTTGACGAAATCTAGGAGCTATAAGTTCCTAATTTGTTTAATATTCTCCCTCTGGAGCACAGCCATAATCTATCCCATGTAAAACAACTTATATTTTGAGGCAAATTGTTCAAAAAGTAGTTCAGCAAGGGGACCTTTGACCTTTGAAAAGCAGTTTGGCAAGGGGTTGATATTTTGACCTTATTGGAAAGATGAGAGTTTTTTTCTTTAAAATGAGGCCAAATTCATCAAATTCTAGGTGAAGTGATATTGCGCTCGAACTACCTTCAATTTTCTATCCGTATCTATGGTTCTATGTTTTACTGAACAAATTTTTGAAGTGCATGATGTGCTACACACTCCGTGTCGCATTGAGCCCTTTCTCGCTCTGCGAAATTCCCTTTCCTTTCTTCCCCGATCCTTAACTCGTTTTCCCTACGTCACCTTACGCCGCTGGAAAAAGATTGTCTTCAGGGGCCAATTGTATGGTTCAGGACTCATATTTCAGTTCATTGATGCCTGTGTAATACTATTACCTGTCAGGAGATTGTGCGTAATACAGAACTAAGAAATTTAATGTGGATTTGTCGAGCCATCTACCTCTGGTGTTGATGAAGTCGTAATATTTTCTAGTTTACAATGTCTTACGCATTCATTTCACTTATTACGAGTGTCCCAAACCGGGCCGGTTGGAGGGAGGACATCCTTTATACCTGGTACTGGGGTGAGGCAGGGGGAGGCCAATCCTCCATACCTCTACCGAGGTGCTCTTGTCCCCTGTCTGCAAGTGGCAGACAGGCATGAGGTTGGCACAATGGACCAAGAAAGGTCTAAGTGCCCGGGCTCCTGACGAAGGCCCCCCCCCAATTACAATCTATTACGAGTGTCACCGTGTGTAGAACCACGGTAACCGACGTGCGTCAGTTTTAATTCTGAGCAATATCCATTGATTCATTCATTACAGTAGTCTACCGGTTAGAGGTAGGTTGTGATAAAAGTCAGAGAATATCCAACGAACTCTTACACGTGCCTTGCCCTATCTACCTCCAGTATTTCTCTCTTCATCTCAGCATAAGTCCTACTTTTCTTCATCCCGTCCATAAAACCTAATCTCTTCCTTCCCCTTCCCCGCTTACCCAACATCCTTCCTTCTATCACGACCTTCAAGCAAACCATCGCCCCTGATTACCCCTTCCAGCCACCTATCCTGTCTTCCCCTAATCTCATCCACAAGTTTCCTCTCCTCGCCCACCATGTCAAGCACTTCCTCATTTGTCTTCTTTTCCGTCCAACGCACCTTCTACATCCTCCTCCACACCCACATCTCGAACGCCTTCTGCCTATATTCGTCTTCCTTTCTCAAGGTCCACGTTTCTGCCCCACACAATGCCACACTCCATATCAAGCTCTTCACCAGCCTCTTTTTTACGACCTAACATAAGGTCCCCGTCATCAGCTCAAATTAAGTCGGTGTATGTTACGGTTTTTAGAAAACCAACTCGGTGGCCTTTGGGAAAGCAAAGCCCTCTCCCCCTGCCTGCCCCCCCCCCATTCCTCAAAAGACTTGAGAAGTCGTACTCTCGATCCTTCTGCGAAGCTTTCCTGCCAGTATCTACATCTACAAAATACCCTGCAAGCCACCTCAGGGGTGTGTGGCAGGGGGTGAGTAATCACCAACATGCATTACACTATACCCTAGAGTTAGTGTAACTACGACTAATTATGTATTAGCATAAATCGCTAATGCTTGTCACGAGGCGAAGCCTCACAAGCATGCACTACTACACTACAGATATTGTCACAACGGAGAGGGACCGTCAATATACATGCATTCTACAACTACACAGATGGACAGAGACTCAAGACCCATGTAGAAAACATGCAAGGCGTGCTGTTAGTATGTACTAGGTAACAGATAAGGATTCAAGTATTAGGGAGAACTTCTACTACTAAGAGCTACGCTATCTATCGACAAACCTAGATGAAAGTCTCATTGGCCTCTTTTATGGTCCCTTATCGTTCGTTGGAAAAATGACATTTTAAATCTGTCCGTTCTGCAGTCTAGTTCCCTAATTGTTTTCTCATGATTTGATCTACCGTAGTTTGTCGGTTTTTGTATCTCCCCAGGGTGAGAGAAGTATACTCGGAATACTTCCGTTATCCACGGGGGACCCGTTTTGGAGAGGACCCGTCTGCTCTTTGTGAAGGTTTTAATCAGAAAGGTTTCAAAGGTGCACTCAAGCCAAAACCGGCAGAATTCCTATTCCTTCGGGATATCCACTAATGGGGTTTTGGGGGTGGTCTGAGAGGCCCTACCTTGTTCAGGGGATCCGAACTAAGACCCCTAGCCGAAGTTTTTATCATGGCATGTTTTCCAACAATGTATGTACGATCGTAATGAGGAAGACGCAGGCGCGCAGCCAAAACGATGGCGTCTTTATTGCACTGCTTGTGCCTTTACTACGATCTATCTAAAGGTGGTTGTACTGTCTTAAGATACAACAAAATAGATTGAGATTCATTGATATTGGTATTTATTCCACCAAGTTATGCGTACAAAAATACAAGTTTACAATTGATTAGTGGAACAACAGACACCCCTAAGATAAAAGAAAACCTGTGTTGGGGTTGTCGCCATTTAAATTTACCAAATATAACTGGCTGGTGCGAGGCCACAACATAAAAATATTACTATTCATTTTGCATTAGAGTCAGCATGTTGCATATTAAATTGCATTTTAAAGTGTGCTCACACAATCGTTCACCAGGAAACAATGAGAAATAAACACATGTTCCATGTCGTCATCTTTAGTTTGTTTAATTTTAAAGTACAAGTGCACTAATAAATTACAGAAACGTTAACTGAAAAGCACATTCCCTCACCTTTTGTCCGTATGTTTTACCACGATAACATTTGTGGGAGAATTCGAGGCATAAACGGCCTCTAAACAGAAAAATATACTATCTCTACATCCTGGACGACGTGGCCGAGGGCTGACCCAAGGTCTCCTCCCTTCACCCTCCTTCTGCCTTTCGCTACCACGTCCATCCCTGCCATGGAAACCATTCCGAATTCCCAAATCTGGCGGTCTCTCTGCCCGGTGCAGTGATTACAGACAAACTTCAACCCTGGACCTGGAAGAGTGTAATTCGACGCCGGCGAAAGAATAGCGAAATGGCTGGAGGCGAAAGAATGACAGCTGCCTGCGGTAGCCCTAAGACCGTGTATTCTATGCCGTGCATTCTGTGATGTGTGCCTCTTTTTTGTCGCCAGAAACCTCTTCGCGCAGGACCGTGCAAACGAATGCACAGAGGACAAACGGCTCCAGCGCTCGTCTAGCGCATTGGTCGCCTGCGTAGGCGGTCGCAGGGAGGGAACGGTGCTTCCATGTCTTCTATGCACGAAGGAAATCCCTCGTTGTGAAGCACTGAATGACGGGAAGGCATTTGTTTGGTTTGGGATCGGTGGGGAAACGTCCCCTTTTCTTCGAGGAGAGCCCAATGAGCAGGGGTGCGCCCCTGAAAAAGGAGAGGATCTCTCCCACTACAAGGCCCTCGCGGCTGTCCGAAGCGTCGCTCATTGCCCTTCTTTTTTTTGAAAATGGTGACAGAACCTGGAATTCGGGACTCGTGTTGGTCTCAGGAGGACGTCTAGAAACTCCTATCGACTCATGTGAAATATTAAAGAAAATGAGGGAAAGCCTACTCTTCTTCAAACAAGTCTATCGGAATAAGAAAGTAGTGGAATGATTCATATGAGAGAAAAGAGTAGAAATCAGCATTGCAAAAGCGTTGACGATGTGTCTTGACGATATTAAAAAAAAGGAAAATTCTCTGAAACTTAGCGTAAATCTAACGGTATTTTGCTTTCAGTTGCTTATCCTTACTTGCATCCTCAACCGTGGGATTGCCGGGGAAGGTTAGGAGACGCTACATCTAAAGAATACCCTGCAAGCCAACTCAAGGGTGTGTGGCAGGGGGTGAGTAGTCACCAACATGCATTACACTATACCCTAAGGTTAGTGTATATACGAACAATGATGCATTAGCATAAACCGCTAATTACTGTCACGAGGCGAAGCCTCACAAGCATGCACTACACTATAGATATGCTGCCATTGTTAGAGGGATCGTTAATATTTATGTATTTTCCAACTACATAAACGGACAGGGATTCAAGATCTATAGCGAAAACATACACGTCATGCTGCAAGCACCAGGCAGCAGACAAGGACGCTATGCTCCTCTTATAATATGACTTTTCGACTATCGACTGGCTATGAGTTCGCAGTAACTGGTGAAAGGTGTGGGAATGGCAGGTGTGGTGGAATTTCAGGAGTCATTGGTGAACCACTCGCACATTGTCATCGTGAAATGACGTGGGAATGAAGCGTAACTTCCGCTTCAATGGGATGGCATCATGGCGAGATGTACACCGTCCGTCCCGTTTCTTATATCTACGTCTATACCAAGTGCCGTGTGTGTTAGCCTCCTCCTCCAGGGTGCGTGCAGGTACAGGGCGGTTCACACCAGGCATGCAATTCTCGTCCCAGTTCAAGGCGGATAATGGAAAAATGGAAAGAAATACAAGGCTAAACTAGAAACCAGAAGAATGTATTATGTTGAAGACAATGCTGAAATTCATTGCAGGGTTAAGATTTTAATGCATGTTGCTCACGCTAAAATTTTCGGTAAAACGTTTCATAAACTGGACTAATTTTATAAAAATGGGCTTGCTAACGATAAAACCGTTTTACGGAATAGGACAGGTTCTATTTCCATAAAACCGTTTTATGCAACAACCAATGAGACGTTCCGCTCATCGCGTTGATAATAATCTCGTATCCATGGGAAACCAATCAAGGCTAACGAACATGGCTGGAAGTTCATGGAACGTTGAGGTAGTATCCTCCTTCTTAGAAGAATGTGTTTGAGCTTATCACCGTTGAGTATGTGATCAGAAAGTAAGTAAATAAACAATACATATATAGTTATTAGCCTAACAGTCATCCAAAAGAGAGTGCATTTATCACTTCACGTGTTCGCAAAGCGTCTCATAGATGGCAGGACATTGCGGTTTTATGAGCAGTTTTACCGTGAGCAAGCAAGTACGTTTTACGTACGATATTCATAAAACTTTCAATAAAAATATTTATAAAACTGATTTATGGAAAATTATACCGTAAGAAACAGGCATAACACTGATTAGCAAAACTAATGCGACTAATTCATGGATACCATGGGATGCAAAATCTTGTGGGACATTTCTAGCGGAATGAGGTGTTAGTTATAGTGATAAGTTATTGTATACCAGGGTTGTCTATTCTGCTGACCAAGAGTGGTAATTTTACAGAAAATTTATTTATATTTTTTTATTTTATTTTTTTTCCGGCCACGGTGGCGGTGGGATAACGTCCTCCTCGCCTGCTAACCCGAAGGTCGCGGGTTCGAGTCCCGCCTGAGGAGTATTTATCACCGCATGTGCTCGTCCGTTGTTAATTGTCATTACACCGACATAAAGGCCATAAAAGAGCTGTTTTCGGTGGTTGTTGTTAAATAAAAAAGTAAATAAAAAAATAAAGTAAAAGATAAATCGCAGCTGTTGTCCTCTGCGGAAAAAATTACATTATAAGTCAATCTGCTCCGCGATCTATTTCCTTAAATCTTATTCTTGTGCTCGTTTCTTCCGTGTAACGCGTCGGCTTCAATAAAACACGCGGAACGTCTTCCGAAGTGTGTTCTGCTTGGAACTTGAGGTAGTTTGAGAGATAAATCACTTCACCTAGAATTAGCTGAATTTGGACTCATTTTAAAGAAAAAATTCTCATCTTTCCAATGATATCAAAATATCAACCCCTTTCCGAACTACTTTTTGAGCAATTTGCCTAAAAAAGATAAGCTGTTTTACATGGGATAGATTATGGCTGTGAGCTCCAGAGGGAGAATATTAAACAAATTAGGAACTTCTAGCACCTAGATTTCGTCAAAAAACTAATGGTGTGTAGTTTGTATGTTTTCTCAAATATTTACAAAAAATAATTTATGACTCACCACAGTAATGTTTACAGAATCGCAAATAAAGCTGCTATTTTGAATGGGTTTTCAGCCGTTTGGCGGGAAAAAATGAGTCAAGATAGAGACTTATGTAGCTTTATTTATTTAATTCCTGAGAATGTTGGTCATATATAATTATATATTTGCGCCATTAATATTACAATATTTATTTCATACTACTTACAGACGCTGAAATTCAAAAATTAAATTTGAATATGGTCTCCAATATGACTACTAGGGAAATATCTCGCTCTCAAAGCACCTTAAATTCGAGGCGTCGTGTCGTCGGGTGAGACGTGGAGGCGTCGCCTCACTTGCTTCCCGGCTCACGTGCTCGTCTCCTCGGGGGAATGGTTGTGCCACTTGCCTCGGGAATGCGTCTCTGGAGAGGGACGGGATTAGCTAGCGGTCCAGCGAAACGAGTTTCCTGTTAAGACGCACGGGAGTGCTGCTCTGAGGAGAAGAGAACCACCACCGCACCAAGCACCCGCTACACACAAACACGTAGCATACACCAGGGCTGCAAGTCGGTCATTATTACCATTATTGGTCATTATTTCTCATCTTGGATATTAAAAGTCATTATTATGCTAAAAAAGTCATTATTATACTGTAAATACGTGCATATAGGACGAGGTTTTTTGTCACTATTATCCGCTTAAAAAATCGGGGTGGTCGTCCTATGTGCGCGAGCGAAGGATTCTTTGCTGTTTTTTTTGGGGGGTTAGTGTCAAGGTCGAAATCAAAGTCACCTTTGTTGGATGGTGCAATAATAACATTGTATGACCGGTGACTTGTCGCTATTTTTGACTCGTGTGTTCTTGACTTTGTTCTTCTAGTCTGGAAAACGTGTATGATGGAATCACATAATATATTTGTCACTCAACGAATTAAATATTTTATTTTACTATTTTGTTACCTTACGTTTCTAGTTAGGAAGTGCGTGCAAGTTATTTTTTTTTCGGAATTAAGATTTTTTTAATTTTGCATTACTTTTATGTGAATAAAGTTTTATTTGACACATTTTTTAATACGTCGTTCAATTAATTTCCCTCTTCAAAGGCACGATGTATGTACCAGGAAACATCAGAGCCCTGCATTCTCTGCCAACACCCCAACTGGCAGCCGACTGGACCCTAAAAATCCCTTGCAATGCGCGAATTGAAGACGCCCGAGTACAAGATATGTGCTCGAATTGTGCTTTTTTATAGATTTTCATTGCTTAGTCGGCCAGTTGGCCACCAGTTTGCGAGTTGGCGGAGAATGCAGGACTCTAGGAAACATATACTCAAGTATGTTTGGCCGGTTTCAGTAAGGTTTTGGTTGTATTTGGTCAATTTTTGGTCATTATTTGGTCATTATTTGGGCAAAAGTAAGTCTTTTTCCATTAAAACCAACTGGTATGACCGCTTGCAGCCCTGGTATACATACAGTGGGTGAACATCTTCCGAGTCGGGTGAGGACATGATAATAGGGGCGGGTGTCACTGTATGGCAAATCATTCCGTGTCATGGACACCTCACCAAAAAAAAAGAAATTGTGCGATTCATAAAATGTAAAATTTCCTGGTAATAAAAATGCTGGGTGACCGAGCTACGTTTCCGGGGGATGAAATTGCCTATTCGTAACGAATGGCCTCACAGTACAAGATCCTTGTGTTCATGTCTCTCTCACGCGCTCGGCGTGCATGTGAAATACGTTCGTCAATTGTCGATACATGCGAAACCAGCCATTTCGATTTTCAACCGGAGTAACAGGCCAACCAGGGTCAGCCAACTGTGGCTATAAATTTAACCACGTTAGGTGCTAACTTCGGTTTCCACTATAAAAAGATAACCACCGTTAGAGATAACCAGCGATGGAAAAGGGCAACGACTGCACAATCATCTAAATCTACAAAATACCCTGCAAGCCACCTCAGGGGTGTGTGGCAGGGGGTGAGTATTCACCAACATGCATTACACTAGACGCTAAAGTTAGTGTAACTACGACTAATTATGCATTAGCATAAATCGCTAATGCTTGTCACGAGGCGAAGCCTCACAAGCATGCACTACTACACTACAGATATTATCACGATGGAGAGGGACCATTACAATATATGTATTTTGCAACTACGCAAATGGACAGAGACTCAAGACTTATGTAGAAAACATGCACGGCATGCTGTTAGTACTGGGTAACAGATAAGGATTCAAGTATTAGGCAGTACTACAACTACTAAGAACTAAACTACCTATCGACAAACCTAGATAAAAGTCTCATTGGCCGCTGTTATGGTCCCTTATAGTTCGTGGGAAAAATGACAATCAGGAGCCGGACGAGGAACAAAAGTAACAACGTTTTATTGCTTTCAGTAATTCGTCGTAAAGAGTTATTTCAGAAGCTCACGTTGAATATACCGGCATACACCGGACGAAGTTGGCCATATTATTTAGCAGCCTGGAAGTCAGGCACGTCATGCATACTTACAGAATCGCATTAAACTCTGAAATACCCCTTTTATCCACATTACATTGCACTTCAGGAATCTTCTCCTCGCTCCTGCATGAATCGTGGTGCTCAGGGGTCTTTCACCTGCTGCTCCTCGTATTTCATACTCCACCCGGTTCCTCCTCGTGTGACGTTCCATCTGGTTTATGGTCCACCGTAAACTACACCCGACTCTCGGGACGTCTTCCGAAATCTCATCCACCTTCCACCATAGACCAACATTTCTCCGTTCGCTCTCTGCTCGGAAGGACTTGCAAGGAAGGTAGGCTCGCAACTCGAACTGATACTTTAATCGAGTTGCGGAGTTCTTCAAATCATATCAATATGGTACCTTCATCATCACGCACACCTACATTATTCCGTAACCTCCGTCCTTATTCAAGAGAATGGAGATATTAAGTTTGCAATAAATACGTATATATATATTTTTAACGTACCACCACAATAAGAGTAAACGTCGGGTTGGCAACTTTGGGTTAGGTTCTATGATGCTGAAAATTGTTGAATATGTATTGCAGAAAGAGGAGAGCAAAGGCTAAGCCTGCATTTGAAACACAGATATCCAGGGCTATCAACCTCCTTTTGAACTACGAACATATTTACAACAATGATCAAGATTTGTCCATCTTGGGACTATTGTAAACCATTTAAACATGAGATCTGGCAGCTTCGATCTCGAAGGACATGTGGACGCCGTAAACTAGATTCGGCAATCGATATATCTCGGATGAAAGAGAGGGCTGATATCGATACTAAGGTACGTCGATTACTCCCGAGAGGTAGAGCATCGGACCGTCGAACAATGTCGGGACAAGAATTTCGTTCCAATGCATCGGAAGCGACTGATGCGCCGAAATATCAGCATCGCAGCCTCCTTTATCTCGCCCTCCGCCATGTTTGTTCTCCCACCTTCTTCCACCGCACTTCTTCCTCCCCCCCTCCAACCAACATCCTCCCCTACCACCGCCAATCGTGTGTTTGCCAGCCAATATTTGAGGACGAGAGGGAGGGGAGGGGGAGGGGAGGGATGGGGGGGAGGGGAATAGTGCGTGCGTGCGTGAGGAGATATGTACGCACGCACCCTTCCCTCCCTCTCGCCACCAAACGCTTCTCCCCTCTCCCCCCTCCCCCCTTTGATAACTCACCCACCACCGTACGTACTCAGGGATGCTCCTCAGGGTCGAACCGAACCCTGACCTCCGATGCACCGACAATTGCCTGGTGACCCTGGCTGCGTTCACGGCCAAACCCACTCACCACTCCGAAGAAACGTGTCTTCGACTCACTAACCTCCCAGCTGCGGCCGGATGACGTTGGTCGCAACCAACTCTAAAGCCAGCATCACGCATTTCCCCTTCCCTCCAACTCCCTTTAAGGTTGCTTGCTGGGTGTGAGCAAGAGGGCTTTGCAGAGTACTAACAGCACGCCGTCCGTGTAGTCAGTCCTCTCCGTCCATTGATGTAGTTGCAAAATACATAAATACTAACGGTCCCCCTAACATTGGTGGCATATCTATAGTGTAGTGCATGCTTGTGTGGCTTCGCCTCTCCTGGCAAGCATTAGCGATTTATGTAAATCGGTTTACGTAATGGGATTCCACAGAATTAATAGTGAACTCATTTCATTTAATTAGCGATTTATGCTAACGTATCAAGATTCGTAGTTGGAATAACTTTAAAAGGGTATAGTGTAATGCATGTTGGTGACTACTCACCCTCTACCACACACCTTTTAAGTGGCTTGCAGGGTATTTTGTAGATGAAGCTATATTTTGTTGAATACGTGACCCAGCACAAGACTTGGTAAGCTAGCCGGTAATTGATTTTGAGCACGGAATCTAGTATAGTTTGAGTCGTCCTAAGTGAGGCTTCTCGCGATCATTGAACATGTACCAGGAAGCGGTACTTTCATTAATGTCGTGCAGCAGGTCTACTGTAGCTTTCAATCAAGAATCGCACCATACGGTGCATGGTCACCTATTGTTGATTTCACGGCCAGAAAATTACTAACTGCCGCGACGACATATAGGAGGCACTGATTTAAAAAAAAAGAAGATCGCACAGCAACTGTAAAAGCTTAAAAGGTTGGTCGACAGCTACTAGATCCTACTGAGGGCAATTAGAATCCCATCAATTATTAAATCATGTGGCTCAACGAGTGTGATAGCATGTTAGTTACCGAGTAAGCTATCGAACTACTAAAGCGAGTAGTCTCGATTTTTTCTGGATTATGTGTCGAGTGATGCAAGCAAAATGCTGTGCCAGGACTTCCAATGGTGCTTTAATACCCAATATATTGGTTACTCATGGTGTTTGCTTTGGTATGCCGACGATTTTCTGAACGCCACGCCTTGTTTTCTTCGTCTAAACTGGTGCTGCCTATACTTGGCAAAATAAATATTTCGATGAAATGTACACTGGTATGCAGTGTAACATGTAATGTTAATGCAGTGCGGGGAAAATTAAAATATATCGCACTTTAATTTAAGAAAAAACTACACACCATATGAAAGAACTGATAAAACTGCAAAGCTCTAAGTCATTTCTTTGATAACAAAAGAAAACGTGATATTCCTGAACAGGTTACTGCGGACGGCGATTCTTCTACTTCACATCGAGATCATTGTTATTAATTCTACATTTAATGGATTGCACATTTTCTTTTTTTTTCGTGAAGGGTCCATGACTCGGAATGAATGTTGATACAGTGTAACCCGCCCTTAATATCACGTCCAGGAGGAGCCTTGGGGAAACAAAGCATGCGACGTCAGCTCATTACTCGGTGGTCCATTTGTCGTAGTGATTCCTTACCCTTCGGAGTTCATAGCTTCTCAGGTTGACTTTAAATTTAGCTGAATACTGGATAGTTTGTATCCTGCCTATCACTTCGTTTACATTTCTTACTTACTTCCTCGGCACTGCAGAGCCCGGTATGGGCTTTGGCCTCCCTCAAGACGCCAGTCCATTCTCTTCTGTTCTGCACTTTCTCTCCCACCATCTTAAGATCCTCATAGCCTTTAATGTCTTCTTCCACATCCTGCATCCATCTTTTACTTGGTCTTCCTCTTTTTCTTTCTTTCCATCCATATTTCCATGTAGCAGCTTCTCAGGCATCCTTTCTTCACTCATTCTTTCTACATGACCTAGCCAAGCTAACCGTTGGGTCTTCACAAATCTCACTATGTCTTGACCTCTGATAATATTTTCTATTTCCCTGTTTGTTCTTATCCTCCATGTTACCCCATCTGTCACGGGACCATATATCCTTCGCAAAACCTTCCGTTCAAATATCCGCAGAGCTTGCTCATTTCCAGCAGAGATGGTCCACGTTTCTCCTCCGTATGTCACGACCGGTCTGATAAATGTCTTATAGATCTTGACTTTCATCTCCTTAGAGAGCAGAGTTGACTTCAGGAGCTTAATATTAGCCAAGAAAGCCCTATTTTCAGCCATTATCCTCTTGTTGATCTCTTCTGTCATTGAGTTTTTTTTTAGATTTCCTCATCACCATATCTGTTCTACTCCTGATAGGAGGGCATTCGTCGACAAATCTCTTCATTTTTCCTCATTTTCATTTGCTATCGCGAACGGCGCCACCGAATTTTGGGGCGTCGCCACCATCCCCTTTCCGGCCATATTCCAGCCGTGGCCGAATTTCCAAGCCTGCTCGTCTCAAGCTTGCTTGAGCGTGTCGATGGGAGCATAGGGAGCATCCATCAGCGAGTATGCTGAAATTCTTGCCATGCGCATTGGCTGTGGCTATAGTCTTGGGGATGCACTGAACTCAATACAGTGGAATGACGACACCCCGAGTGAAGCCAAAAAATTGCGCATCCCGCCATCTTGCGAAGGACTTATGGAGCATTGCACTCCATAAGAATGCATGGGAAATTTATGCTTCTATGAACATTTTTTCCTTGGATTATATAATTCGGATTGAATTGCGATTTGGATGATCAGTCACTGGGGTTTTTAACTACATTTCAAGCACGTCAAAAAGCACTATGCTCACATATGATTTTTCCACTTTTTACCATTTGAAGTACATGGTCCGAGGGGCTTCCCAACTTGACCGATCTGGCTTCAGCTGTTCCTACGCGCGGTATACGGCGTTCGTCATTCCATTGTATTGAGTTCAGTGCGGGGATGCGGGTTTCGATAGTCGGGTGGGCTTCGATATTCGTCTTTGGGAAAGAGTTTGCGGGATTCTGAAACATACGGCTGTCAACCACGATTCACTCATCTCGGCCGCGGCTGCTAACTATCACGGCCGAAAATTGTGTGAATCGGAGCTATACCTGTGATACAAAGCATAATTTCAAATTATAGTTCCTTAAGGGGGGGTTTGACCGAGATATTTCCCATACTCATGACGGAGACCATATTATATTTTTTAATTTATGCGTCTGTAAGTAGCATGGAATAAATATTGTAGTATCAATAGCGCAAAGATATAGTTATACATGACCAAAATCCTCAGTAATTAAATAAATATATCCTCATAAGTCTCAAACGTGACTCATTTTTTCACACCGTACGGCTAAAAAAACCTTAAACAGCAGGTTTTTTTTGGCGATTCTGTAAAAATTACTTCGGTGAGTAATAGATTTATTTTGAATAAATAGTTGAGAAACATGGAAACTGCACACAGTTAGTATTTTGACGAAATGTAGGTGTTAGAAGTTCCTAGTTTTTTTCAATAGTCTCCCTCTGGTGCGCACAACCGTAATCTATCCCATGTAAAACAACTTAATGTTTTCAAGCAAATTTCTCGAAAAGTAGTTAGTAGGCAAAGGGGTTATTATTTCGGTATCATCGGAAAGATGGGAGTTTTTTTCTTCTTTAAAATGAGGTAAAATTCATACCAAAATGTAGATGAAGTGATTTTTCGCTCAAACTACCTCAAATACGTCCCGTCTCAAGTCGAAAATGACTCCAGTGACTCCTTAAATGCCCCTTTCAACCGCAACCCCTCTTCCTCTTGTATCCAATTTTGACGAAATTATGGCGAGATTCCTCTTGCTCAATCACACTCTTTTCACACTTGTATGTCACGACGTGATGTGCATGCACGCAAAGTCACTATGCCGTTTTACACGAGGTATTTTCTTTTTCCAGAATCTTAAGTATGCATGGATGCTCATTGAAAATGCGCCGTGTAATGCGATGAATTGCAAGAATGCATAAGGCCGTTTACACGAGGCACTTTATTGCATAATTTGATGCACAGAAATTGCGAGAACGCGAGCACTGAATTAGAGCAGGCGTTATTTTCACATCCGTCGTTTATGCATCTGCGCATGCTTTCTTGCAATTCACCACTTTAGACGACGCAATTTTCAATGCACGTCCGCAAATGCATCAGATTGTGCAATCAAGTACCTTGTGTAAAACGGCCTTAAGAGTATGTGTTGCAAGGTGGATGCTTATTAATTTTTGACCAAGTACTTCTTATATTTCCCCCACACTAAATGTAAGACGAGGTAGAACCTAAAAAAAGAAAAAAAAAGAATAGGGTCTATTCGGATATTCAATTTTGCTGGTCTAAATGAATTTTCCGTAAATATATATGGATTTATTATCAGATTTCTCTTTTCACATAGGAACGATTCAGTTAAAGGTTTCATTACGGGACAAATCTTGAGTGAACGTGTCTATTTCTTTTATTAGATTTCTCACAAACTCCTTTCAACACAAACTTCGCGCCCGCTTCAAAACGACAGATTGGAAAACAGCCCCCCTGCTCTTAACTCCGTGCTCGCAATTTCTTTGCATCAAGTTGTGCAATAAAGTGCATCGTGTGAAACGGCCTTATGGGAGCGCTCGTTTCATTCGTGCCTCTCGGGGGTCATGCTCGCAACGAAATTGGAGCAAATGGCGGTCGGACGCCGCTGCACACAAGTCCCTCCTCGGTCGACGGATGGGATGCACACCGGTTGCCTTTGGCCGAGGGCTGCCTCGGAGGACAGAAACCTACAAGCACAAGGGTACAAGCGGCACTCCCTCCCAAACCTCTTTCTTTTGTGTTTAACTTTCCTTTACCTGCGCGGAGGATGGAAGAGTCTCGGGCGATCGAGGAAATGCTTCTTCCCACGCCCCCTGCTGGCTGCTGCTCTGCTCGTCCCACCCACCCCTTGTGTCTGTGTGTTTGCCCGTAAGAGGGGCGTTGGGGGAAGAGGGTGGGGTTAAAGGGGGAGGATATAGGGGAGGCAGCTGCTCAGACGAAGAAGAAGAGCAGGAGAGAGTGGGTCCCTCGCAGACATCGACCTCCTCCCCTCCCATACCCAACCCAACCACCGACTTCCTTCCTTCCTCCTCCTTGCACCGCCCCTACACCAATCTAGTCCTCTCTCCCCCTTGTCATAGAACCCCACCCCCCCCTCCTTATTCGAGGGCACCTCGCAAAAGGCCCCGCCGCCGATGTATGTGCTCCAACGTCCACGCCTGCCAACTCTCCGCTGTCGTGTGGTGCACACTCAGTGGTGCCAATTCTGACAATACCAAATTTCAAGCAATTTCCAACGAACTGAATTGATTTTTACATGCTACTGTAGTGGACTGGATGAAGAAAGTTAGGATTTATCTACATCTACAAAATACCCTGCAAGCCACCTCAGGGGTGTGTGGCAGGGGGTGAGTATTCACCTACATGCATTACACTACACCCTAAAGTTAGTGTGACTACGACTAATTATGCACTAGCATAAATTGCTAATGCTTGTCACGAGACGAAGCCTCACAAGCATGCATTACTACACTACAGATATTATCACAATGGAGAGAGACCATTAATATATATGTATTTTGCAACTACACAAATGGACAGAGACTCAAGACTTATGTAAAAAACACTACACTATAGATGTGCCTCCAAAGTTAGAGGGATAGTTAGTATTTATGTATTCTGCAACCACATAAGCAGACAGGGATTCAAGACTTACGCTGAGATGAAGAAAGAAATACTAGAGGTAGATATGGCACTGCACATGTGAGAGTCTGTTGGATTTTCTCTTGACTTTCATCATAACCTATTTTTAACTGTTAGATTACTCAGATGATGTTGATGAATTATGTTTCACCCTAAATTTCTCAAGGTAGCTTGGTGTAATTCATCTTTGGAATTTTTTTTAAATTAACGCATTCCCATTGTTGAATATGAAACAGTAGAAGACACTGCACGTGTAATAGTCTGTTGGATTTTCTCTGACTTCCATCATAACCTACCTTTGACCATTAAATCCACTCAGATGATGATGACTAATGATTTTGTTATTACTCTGCACGGGTTTGAAGATTCACACGGCCGTTGTTGGACTTGCCATTTCTGTTCTTCTCTCCTCAACCATCTTGCCATCCGACCGCATCATGCCCGATTCTAATTTCGATAAATAAGATGTGGCGTTATTTCTTTTGTTTCCGTTGCACCTGCATGCTTCCCTGGATAATGAGAAGAGTGACGTAGGAATGAAACAGCTGACAGCAGAGGAACTATAATTTAATACCGCCAGATTCCCCTCTGTACGCTGGCTGTTGTGTTAATGAACTAGCTATCAGCGATAAATGATAATGGAGCAGGTGCGTGTAACCGAGTGTTTAAAAATATTCTATACATCTTTCCCTTTCATTTGCTGGGAAACACCAGCCGTGGGCACGCTGTTCTTTTTCTCTAAGTCGGATGAAAAATGATTTTGCGAGTTTTGAGAGCCTATGTTCACAGCTCGAAGCTTTGCATGAACATAGTTAAGGGGAGACGTGAATTTCAATTTTGCATGAGTCGGACAGTTATCATTTTGGAAGCAAAATGATGAATCGGTGCGGGTACAAATGCCAGTATGTTAAAAATTATTCTTAGATGATAATTTTAATTCCAGGGAATTTCACGAAAGGGCATGCGGCTTCATTTGTTAGTACTATAAAACCGATAATTATTGCTTAGATAGGCTAATTAAGGGTTTTTACTTTCCAACTAAACCATTTCCTTATGGTTTTAAAGGGATAGGAAACAATACCGTTCACTTTAAATGTTACTTAAGAAACGTATTTTACCCGCTGTGCGGCGTTTAAAGTACCAGTTTATTATTTGTATATATCCCAATATGATACTCGAAAATAGTAGTACGTTCACATTTGGTAGAAACTACAGTTTTATGCCATCTTGTATTGCATTCCTTTGTTACAATATCTGTTGCTACTCATAAAATGATCGCACGTTATTACACATTTTTTCTACGAAATATAGACGTCTACTTTATTGGAATATTGTAATATACACCCGAAAGGTGTTATTTTTTATTAAGAAGTTCATTGGAGCATTAGTGACAACTTTTCATGGACAAGTCTCATCGGAATCCTTCGACAGTGGACTCAGGTCCTCGGTGATTGGACGAGCGGTCTGTCGTCTCTTGCTTGGGTGAATCGGACGAGCATACGTGATATATTTTCGTTCCTTCCAAAGATTAAGGTGGTTTGACCGAGATAGTTCACTAGTCATAATGGAGACCATATTCAAATTTTATTATGTTATTTCAACGTCCGTAAGAAGTATGAAATAAATATTGTGATATTAATAGCGCAAAGATATAGTTATATATGACGAAAATTCTCAGTAATTAAATAAAGCGACATTAGTCTCTAACTTGACTCATTTTTTCCCGCCGTACGGCTAAAAAACCTTAAACAGTAGGTATTTTTTGCGATTCTGTAAAAATTACTGTGGTGAGTAATAGATTATTTTTTGTAAATAGTTAAGAAAACATACAAACTACACACAGTTAGTATTTTGACGAAATATAGGTGCTATAAGTTCCTAATTTTTTTAAATATTCTCCCTCTGGAGCGCTCAGCCATAATCTATCCCATTAAAACAGCTTACATTTGCAGGAAAATTGCTCGAAAAGTAGTTCGGCAAGAGGTTTATATTTTTATATCATTGGAAAGATGAGAATTTTATCTTTAGAATTAAGTCAAATTCTCGGTGAAGTGATTTTTCGCTCTAACTGCCGTAACACCCCAAAAGGGGATGTGGTCCTCTGCGTATGAGGGCCGAGGTGGTCCTCCGCTGTCTGTGGTCGACTCGACTCTTTGGCGCCTGTCGGGCGTCTAATTCCCATTCCATCACAGTCCGTCCGCCCGTGCCGTGGCATTTCCTGGCATCGCGCTGCTTCTCGGACACTACTTCCCTTCACACCAAGAAGAGCCATCATCAATGGCATCGAGCTGCACGTAAGAATCTTATCGCTTGAGGTTGATCGCGCAATGAGCAGTGAACGTGACCCTGGCGAGCGCTTTATTATTTATTTAGTCGACGTCTCCCCTAGCAATGGTAAGAAATGATGCTGGCTAGCTACACTCTTTTCCTCGAAGGGACTTACTTAGTCTAATGAGCGTAATGTTCTTCCGGATGCATTATCTCGTAGCAGAGCTTTGGTGTCCGAAAAATATACACATCCACAGTGGAAGCGAAAGAAAGTAGGTTTTATGATAGCACATTCCGGCTGTCGTGTGAGAGTTACCTTTTTCCTACGAACTATACGGGACCATAACAGCTGCCAATGAGACTTTTATCTAGGTTTGTCAATAGGTAGTGTAGCTCTTAGTAGTAGTAGTACTCACTAATACTTGAATCGCTATCTGTTACCTAGTACTAACAGCACGCCGTGCATGTTTTCTACGTAAGTCTTGAGTCTCTGTCCATTTGTGTAGTAGAAAAATACATATATATTAACGGTCCCTCTCCATGTGAGTAGTGTAGTGCATGCTTGTGAGACTTCGTCTCGTGACAAACACTAGCGATTTATGCTAATGCATAATTAGTCGCAGTTACACTAACTTTAGGGAATAGTGTAATGCATGCTGGTGAATACTTACCCCCTGCCACACACCCCTGAGGTGGCTTGCAGGCTATTTTGTTGATGTAGCTAATCACACTCATTATCTCCGGTAATCCTATTTTCACACTCTGGCCGTGATCCTGTGGATCTGGCTGGCAGTACCAGCATGCCTTTGCGAAGTTTCGCTCAGCATTCTCTATTCTTATTTTTAGCGTTTAATTTGTTTTTCAATATCTCGTATTCGAGGAAGGAACAGCACTTTTGAAGAAATGAACGTGTCTCATCCTCCCCACAAGTGTTCTTCAACACTTTGTGCGTCTTGCACGACCAACGGAGGAAGAACTGTAAGCTTTTCTTGGATCCTGGCTTCACAACAACTTATTGTGACCAGCGTCAATTCCCCGTTAACACAACAGCCGTACGGACCGACCCGACGTAGCAACCCTAAAGGCGTCTACACGACGTTGGCGTTAACAGGTGTAACTCAATGCTGCTCTCTACAGGAATTACCGCGAACAAGTGAAACGCAAGCAGTTAATTTAAAAAAAATTAGAATTCCAGCATTCATGATACCTTTTGAAATATTCGGAATAGTTTCAGGGGCAAATGAAACTGTTCTCTGTTTATCAAACACAGTTACGCCACGCCAGTGTTTTGCTCGTTCTTACTGGCGTATGTGGTTAAGTGTAGTGGTGGCACTAAAAGAACACAACAGCTTCATTGATACTGTTTCGCAATCGGAACAGTTTCAAACTGAAACATTTCCGCGAAACACGCTGTTGCGCACAACAGCTAGAGGAGCACACCAAACAACTGACGATCGATCGGCGATGTTAGAATGTGACTGGTAGGTCTGTATTCTATGAAAAAAGAAATCTTTCAGTAAAATGAAGTAACGATTTCATTTGGATTCACGAAAGATTGGTACTTAACTGTTCTAATTCTATATCTGCTGCGATATGCGGACATGTGTTGGCTGAGTTAACCAGCAATCGCCTGCAACATATTCAAATCAACGCAGCCACACGTGCAGTGCAACTGGAACGGAATAGAAGACGAAACGGTCTCAGCTTCTGCTACATATCAGTTGCCGCTGCACAGCAAAGAGCGCAACGTCGCGGCTTCGGCACGATCACGAAAATATCCTGTTGTTTGCAACAGTCATTTGAAACAGTTGAGGCTCTGAAGCCGTTTCACTCCGACAACACATTTTATTCCACCACTAGTTAAGTGGGTACGGAACCCGTCCATGACTGAAGCATTTCGGCGTGGCTTGTAGATTTCGTTCCGTTGTACTCGGACTCTGATCGCGGTGGTTCTGTGCTCGGCGACTCATGTTCTCGACGCGGACGGCCAACATGTCGGCGTTGTAGCGCTCGTGCACCACGCTGCTGGTGCGCTGGAGGGGAGCCTCTTCCTCTTGTGGTGCACGCTCGAATACGCAGGCACAGGGGCGGCGAAGCAACTCAACCTTTCTCTCTCCTTCCCCTCCCTTCTATCTCTCTCTCTCTCAGCTGGTTGACGACTCCTAGCCAGGGGGAGGTATGGAGGGGGGGGTGTTCTCATGTGAGTGGGGGAGGGGGAAGGGGGCGGGGCGGACGGCCAGGTAAGAAAACCGAAAGAAACCTTGAAATGCTCTCCGCGGCGTCTGGTGGTCGGGGCGGGATATGGGATGGCCGGGTTGGGTTTAAAATTCTACCCTTCGCCCCCCCTCCGTCCCTCCCCTCCCCCTACAAAAGGGCTCCGTTACGGGATGAGTAGGGCCCGTCGCCTCTTCTCCCCACAGCGCTAGGGCCGGTAGAATGAGGAGGAGGGGATCCCTTTATATCCTCCACCCTATACCACCCACACTCATTTATTCCCCGCTGATGATGGGGGAATGGGGGATGAAGGGGTGTTCCTCCCACCCACCGCCCCTTGAAGCGAATAGGCATTCGTCTCGCCGTGAGACGAGGGGAAGGGGCGGTTTTTGCCCCTTTCGCCCCGGAGTCTTGTGCCGTGGTCTGTGGTCGCATGTTGCAAGGGGAGCCCTCGGAGGGCTTCAGCCTCTCCAGAAATACGGCCGTGCTTCAGCCCCTCCGCAAGGGCCGCCTCCTCCCGATGGCAACAAGGGAGGAGTAGGTACTGAATCTTCTCTGCTGCTCCTTCGACTCTTCGAGATATCGATCCCCTCCCTGCAGACCAGATTCCTTCTCCTTTTCCGAGCTCGGACACGTTGTCCAAATCCCAAGGTTGTATAAATCCCAATACGCACTAGAGCGCTTACTCGTAAATTATCGATTTATATCGTATGCGCTACGATGTCCAACTCGACTTGGATGGGCAACAGGGGCGGCTCCAGACCAGAGGTTCGGGGCAACAGCGGCTCTTGGGATATGGAATATACTCCCCAGGAAAAGGGGGGGTTCGCGGGTCTCGTCCCGGAAATTCGTAACAAACTATATGCAAAATGGTTTTAGGGGGGGCAATTGCCCTTACTGCCCTCCACCCCTTGGCGCCGCCAATGAAGGACAATCATGTATAATTGTCTTTGTCACGAATTGCAATTTCGAAATTGCTGGCGCCGCGGTGTCGTCATTCAGAACCTCAAACACAATCATATATCTACCTTAGAAGGGTTATTCAAGATAGGAAGATATTTTTTTTAACTCTACGATTATGAGTTTATATTATTGAAGGTGTTTAAGAGTCAAATGTTAAGCTCGACTCGCACGAGCTAACGCGGGTAATAATAATTAGAGTACACTGTCGAACGTGATCGACCCTTAAATCGATCTATTGCCGAATTATGAGGCCATCTACTTTCCAATAGAGTTTATCGAAACAATCGAATGCGGTTGAAGGCGGTCGATATCCGAGCCCATTGGAGATTCCTCTACACGAAGGAGATTTCCTGAGATTCATTAATAGGTGTGGGCAGCCTGAGTGTCAATGGAATGCCTCGTTTTTCGATTGCAAGAACAGAAAGGATTGACATGTAGCTATAGTTGATGTGACTTCCATGGAGATTTAATTATATGGAATAATGTATTTGAAAGATTATTCTACTGGGTAATATTTATTTACTGGTCAACAAATATTGTAAAATTCACTAATTCTTCTTTTGAAATGATTCCAGAAAGGCTAAAAATAATAACTAGTGAAACTCTATGTTTCTTACGTTATTCAAAAATCACTTGACTATGAAGTACCACACTAGGAGAGAAATCAATCAAAATAATTCAAAAAATATTTTTCATAATCTTAGAAATTTCTTTACAAACAAGAAGATCCTGGAAATCAACATCAACAGAAAATATTCACGTACCACATTCTAAATTATAGTCTTTAATTAACCAATTATCATTGGTCGCATTTCAATATAATAACCGAAGAATAATGTAATTTGTGCGATATTTTTGTACAATACGGGTTTGCTGAATAAGTCAACATAGGATTGGTAAGAAATGTTTATTTAGCTTCTTTATGTATGAGGAACGTTGAAAGTGCTTTATTTTCTTATGATAGCCGATGGCTCTCGGAGAGCAACTCACGCATGTCATAAATGTTGTGACGTACGAACACTTCCTCGAGAGAAACACAAATATATCGATTATTGAACCGGAAAAAAACAGGTTTTTCTCTGAAGGTTGTAGCACCCAAGTATTTTTAGCCCTGAAATCAGCCGGTTTACTAACCTTACACTGGTCTTTTCCTCATAACCACGCTCCGATTAAACCAACCCTAATGCCTGTTGCTCACGGTAAAATTTTCGGTAAAACGTTTTATAAAACCGACTAATTTTATAAAAATGAGCTTGCTAACGATAAAACCGTTTTATAAAACCGAGTTTTATAAAACGTTTTACGGAATAGGACAGGTTCTATTTCTATAAAACCGTTTTATGCAACAACCAATGAGATGTTCCGCTCATCGCGAAGGTGAGCTTTCGTCTCGCACATTTTTTCGCGATTTTCACCCACTTTAAACAGAGATATCGGAACCAAATTCACCTCCCTTATTATGCCAACTTTGCAAATTTGTTTAACACTTTCAACACAACAATGCATTAACTACTTTAGAAATGGGAAACTTTCAAACCTGAGAAGTGCGATTTTTCCTCTCCGCCATCTTGTGAAAAAATGCCGTTTCCTCTTATCCACTGTACGTAGCGCAGCGATCGAGCAGTTGTTTCTCTAGCATATACACACCTCTCCTACACAGTTTCTTCCCTCCTTCCACTGAAACTCGCCCCGCAACGAGTGTTAGAGAATGGAAAAAGGTTTAACCTCAAGGTATACCCGATGCTAGCGCCATTTACGGCATAGCGGTTCATATTAGTACTGCTTCGATTTTCCTCTTGAAAGGTTCTTGAGTTTTACCGTGAGCAAGCTAGTACGTTTTACGTACGATTCATAAAACTTTCAATAAAAATTTTTATAAAACTGTTTTATGGAAAATTTTACCGTGAGCAACAGGCATAAGGCAGTACCTGCAAATACAAGCGTGGAAGTGAGGAAACATTTCAGTAGAACATACATCTGGAGCATTCTACTATATGGCAGCGAAGCATGGACAATAACAGCAGCAGAGAAGTCCAGGCTGTAAGCATTTGAAATGCGGTGCTACCGAAGAATGATAAAGATAAAATGGATCGACCGAGTGACAAATGAAGAAGTCTTTAAGAAGAGTGGGAGAAAAGAGATATCTACTGAAAACCATAAAAAGGAGTCGGGACAACTTAGTAGGCCTTAATCTTAAGACACGACGGCCTGATGAAGACAATCGTCGAGGGAAAAGTGAACGGGAAGAATGGAAAAGGCAGGCCTCGCATGAGATGAGATGGAGCAAGCTGTGAAGGATGTAAATGAGAGGAGTTAAACGTCAATATATGAACAGGTTGGCAGATAGAAGAATTGAGTGGAGGGCTGCGTGTCAAACCAATCCTAGGATTGTTGACCGATGATGATGAATGCAGTTTCAGGTAAATATCTCTTCACCTAGAATTTGATGAATTTGACCTCATTTCGAATAACATTTCTCATCTTTCCAATGATATCAAAATGTTAACCACTAGCCGAACTAATTTTCGAGCAATTTGTCTGTAAATATTTGCTGTTTGACATGGGATAAATTACGGCTGTGCGCTCCAGAGGGAGAATGTTAAAAAAATTGGGTTTTTTATAACACCTAGATTTCGTCAAAAAACTGTGTGTAAGTTCTTTGTTTATCATTTTGTCATCGTCTCGTTGCGCTTATTTTTTTGCTGTGGCTGTTCCAAACGTCAGCGCATCGTTTATCGTGGTTTGAGCCCTAGTCATGATGGAGACTATGTTCAAATTTTATTTTTTAATTTTAGCATCTGTAAGAGGTATTAAGAAAATATTGTAATATTAATGGCGTAAAGACATAGTTATATATGACCAAAATTCTCAGTAATTAAATAAATAAAGCTACATAAGTCTCTAACTTGACTCATTTTTTCCCGCCGTACGGCTGAAAACCCTTCAAACCGGAAGGTATTTTTTTGCGATTCTGTAAAAATTACTGTAGTGAGAAATAGATTATATTTTATAAATAGTTGAGAAAACATGCAATCTACACACTGTTAGTTTTTTGACGAAATCTAGGTGCTAGAAGTTCCATATTTTTTTAATTATTCTCCCTCTGGAGCGCACAGCCATATTATATCCCATGTTAAACATTTTACATTTTTAGACAAATTGCTCGAAAAGTAGTTCGGCAAAAGGGGTTGATACTTTGATATAATTGGAAAGATGAGAGTTTTTTTCTTTAAAATGAGGCCACATTCATCAAATTCTAGGTGAAGTGATTTTTCGCTCCAACTACCTTAAATAGCGTGAAGCGTGGCGACTCGGAATGTTTATCGCCTTTCATGTGTCTCATATGTATATTATATACCCTTTTGCTTCGTAAGACGCGTGCGACGGCTGGCCTCGGCGACGACGGACGGAGGCGTGTGACGCCGCTGCTAATCGGAGGGCGAGCATCGACGGTGGTCGCACCTCGGAGCACATATCGCAGCCGAAGAATCGCGCATTCGATTCATGGACGTGGGAACATGGAGGAGTTTGTCGGATCCAGATAAAAGGACATGCGCAGCCGTCCACGTATTGTTGCACCGGGTTTGCGAAGATAAGGGCGAGAATTCACTTGTCTTGTAGGTCGTGCCCTAGAAGTAAGGCTTATCACCCGGAAATTTGCCGAGTCGGCGTTTCTCGTTTTATCTGATACCCACATGCATCGACATGGTGTCAGTGGAGAAGGCAAATGTGTCCAGGAGCTTGGATGATATTTAGAGGATACAAGATATTACAGCTATTAGTAAAGTCCCTATTCCCACCCCAGGTAGACCACTATTTGTATATCTTGGTATTTTAACACTCCCCTCTATCTTTATACTTACCTGTGCCACGTTTGTAAGAAACTATCCCCATATTTTCCTTGTTAACTCTAGCTTCCATAATCACTACACTCGCTCTAGAAATGACATACATAGCCAACAATATTCCTACAGTCTATGGCTGAAAGGCCCATAATCACTCCATTTCCACAGTTTACAACAAGATTCCAATTGAAATTCGCTCCATTTCCTCATCATCATGCTTCAAGTCCAAACTGAAAAAAATTGTTAAATCATAAAAGTTATTATAGCTTAAGCGAGTATCCATCTGATGTTTTTCATTAATTTATGTATATTTGTTCTCACTTTTCCGTAAATTCATGTATATGTATTTGGTTTCATTTATTTATTTATCGGCTACCTCTGTATTACACCTGCCAAACTGCTTGTAAATATTGTGCTGTTAAATTTTGACGAAACTCATGGGCGTTATATCCCAATGGTGTTAATAAATTGTGATGTGATGTATGATATGATAGAAGGTAAGCCCGATAAGTAATGTTAGTGCATTTTCAGCAAGCAATGTAAGTAAATGGAGAAGCTCCACGACTCAGACTCTCTAACTCGGGCTCGACATGCTCGCACAACTGTTCTTCCCTGGGAACTGACTGATGAGCTCAGTCCCGCGACATTTCAAGCGAAGCATTAAGCTTTTTTTCTCAGCACAGTGGTATAGTATGTACGATTACGTTTCCGAAAGAGAAGCTTCTCCATAGGCTTCCTTCAATCTTTGGCTGAAGTACTTAGTTGATCATTTCAGTGAGTTACAAAAATGGTACACAAATAATGGAATTGCAGCTCCGTTTGGAAATAATAAATTCCATGATTCAATCGATTAAAATGGAAATGCTCGTTTATCATTGATCGATGCATTATTCCTGTGAACGACATGCTTGAGATAAGGATCGTTTGTATTGAAAAGTCTTGTATCTCTTGCTGATTCGTCACAACGTTTGCAAACCCTGTCTTTTTTCTCTTTGAGGGTTTATCCCTAGGCCTATATTTGTTTCCTTTCTGTCCTAAGCCTCACCCATATCGCCTTGGCTCTACTGTTGCCACGGTTCTCTGCTTGTTATTCTTCTAATTTGAGCCTATTTTAGGACATGCATTTAAGAAGGCTCCGAAATAAATCCATCTTGGTACATACATTGGAATGACGAATTGAAATATTTTTCACGAGTCGTTCAATGCATGCTATGATACGTACAAGTAAGCGTAGGACTATGTGGACAACATTTCCTTGCCTGGCCGTGTTTTCGTTGGGTGAAAATCTTTGGCTACGATCCTTAAAGAGTTTCCACGTGACTGTGTGAGTCAAAACAAATACTAAATTCCAAATTTTTTATATTTGTCCGAAAAATCCTGCTTTCGCTGATGAATTACGTTACCTATAGAAACCCAAAAGTAAAGTACAAAAAATGCAGATTATTCCACGAATGTATTTAAAATGAGCACTTTATTCAGCCATAGGAGCCGACTGCAGCGCCATTTCTTACGAATTACCGCATTTTGACTTCAATTACGGCAGTTATTCCCTAATAACTAAAAATGTAAGGTGGTAAGATGCCTTTATCTTATTTTTATTCAATTTCTCTGGACTATTTCCTTCATATAAATAGTTTTCCGCGAAAATGGCATTTATATTTTATGGAAAAATATTTTCCCCCGTGTTTCTCTCATTCCCCCATTCAACACAATGTGATTTCAATTACAATTAGAGAGTAATATAGCGTGGAAAGGTATTATTTTGCTGTTCATAACAGATTGAGGATAACCTTTTCTACAAGTAGACAGAAGTTTTCCTTGAAAATGGCATTTATATTTTATGGAAAAGTATTTTCCCCTGTGTTTCTCTCATTCCCCCATTGAACACAATGTGATTTCAATTACAATTAGAGAGTAATATAGCGTGGAAAGGTATTATTTTGTTGTTCATATCAGATAGAGGACAACCTTTTCTACAAGTAGACAGAATATTAATTAAATGGCATTTAAGTCATTTTACGGTGGAGCCACCTTAATGGAAAAATGAGTGGGTTAGCATTTCGTTGATGCAGTGAACGCACACAATGATAAAGTGATTGTAAACTTTGCTCTCTAACCCTTCGGAAACTAAAGGAAGGAAAAATTAAAGCTTTACGCCTACTGTTTGTCCTTCGCTGATTTTCTCCAGTCTGCTTTCATATTGAAGGATGATAACATTTAGTGTCTGCTGGCGTCTTGTGTGATGCACCCTCTATTTTGGAACTGACTTCGCAACAGGAATTTTCTTAGCTCACGAGTTCCCGAAATCCTCGCCTCTTGCGGTAGTTAACATGTAATCGCTCGTCGTGGTGATGTTTTCCTCATTCTGGAATTACTTGAAGGGAAGAGGAAGTTGAGCAGTCTAGTCGCGTTGGCCGCAACCACATAAGTCCTCATTAGTATTTCCGTCCTTGCAATTGAATTCGACTTCGTTAATTTGAACTTCATTTCAGTTGACCAAACATTTTGAGATCGAATTTATAATTTTGGTGTACATCTACATCTACAAAATACCCTACAAGCCACCTCAATGGTGTGTGGCAGGGGGTGAGTAGTCACCAACATGCATTACACAATACCGGGACCGGGCAATGGAGACAGAGATAAGGAGTTGTGCGACACTCTACTGCACCCATTCACATCTAATTCCTTACATCAATTAGTCACAACACCGACCAGAGGAAACAACGTTCTAGATCTTCTAAACGTAGTAACAGTGAACGGAATTAGTGATCACAGAGCAGTAAAAGCTAGATTCCATAGTAGTACTGACAAAAAGGCATCCATAAAAAGGAGGGTATTCTTATTTCACGAGGCGGATTTTGAAGGTTTTAAACGAGAATTATTGACCTCGTATCAAAAATATGTGATATTAGCGAAAACCATTGTACTGACTATACATGGAATACTTTTCGTAGCATCACACGACTAGCCATAACTAGCGCAATATCAAGTAAACTTAAAAAGTTCAATACTGAACCTAGGTGGTATAATGCGGACGTCCGGAAATCTCTCAAGCGACAACGAATCTGCCACGCAAAAATGAAGAACGCACGTCAGGGTCTCCCCGAAGAGGAGTATAAGAAGTTATGCGAAAAATACAAGAAAGAGAAAACAGCAGCCAAGGCGGCCTTTCAAAAAGCATTAGCGGAATTCAAATATAAAATATTGGGAGAATATTTAGAGGATAACCCAAAGCCATTTTGGTCGTAGGTGAGGGAGGTTCAAGGCTGCAAATCAACAGTAACGTCACTAAAGAACAATCTAGGAGAAAGAGCAAACGACAAATTAGATAAAGCAAATATCCTCAACATCTTCTTTCAAAGTGTCGATACAACATGCTCTCCAAATGACACCATGATGGTGATCAGTAGACTCTTACGTAGTATGCCCGTATTCTACATACATGCGTACAGACGAGTGCCTTGCGTCGTGCGACTGCGGGGAGCGGTGTATGCTTGGAATGTGATCACTGCGGAGATGTTGCCCCCGTCGCGAGATACGCATCCGCCCTAGTCTTAATAATAGAGTGTGTGTGTGCGCCAATTAACAATTTGTCAAGTTGTGCTTGAGCCACCGGGACGAGTAACGGAGGATGTCGGACGATGACGGCGTAAGACTCCAGTGAAATCCGTTAGGAGTGAATTCAAATTGGGAAGAGGAACTGGAGCGATCGGAGGATAGCGGATCTGTTCCCAAAGGAGTGAAAATTTTGTTCCCGGGAAAGAAAGAGCGAAGCGCGCTTTGAAAAAAAAAGCATAATTTTATATTTTTCATACTAATCCGTTTTTCCATCTTCTCCCAGTTTCCATGGATCCGCGCCTGCACTCCCGCGAGTCGCCCTCCCACACTCATTGTTGTATTGTTGCCCGCCGCCCCTATCAGCGCCACGGATCGCCTTAAAACCCCCCGCCCCTTAAAACCCCTCTCAGTGGGAGAGTCGCCGGGGAAATTTCTCGGAAGAGGGCTCCGTTTTCCACGGAGGAAGATGAGCATACAATGTTTGGAGCCTATTCCTTGCGGGGTTGGGTCGGAAGACTAGGCTGTCTTCTTCTCTCTTGTCTTCTTCAGGGGGGAAAGAGGGGCGGGGCGGGGGGGTTAAGGGAGCAGGGGAGACGATCCCTCAGTTTTCCCGTTGCCTTCTCAGCGTTTACCTTTCTTCCGCAGGGGAGGGCTCGCCCATTAATAAGAGCGTCGAAGGATTGTTTGGCATGCTATACGCACCAATGCCTCTGTTATTGCGGAGTATACTCTCCCTCGTGTGTATCGGAATTCATCAATAAGCATGTTTGAAGGTAGTTTTTGAGCGAGATAGTTACCTAGTCATAATACCACATTCGAATTTTATTTTTTTATTTCAGCGTCTGTAAGAAGTGTGAAAAATACTGTAGTATTAATGGTGCAAAAATAGAGTTATATGCGACAAAAATTCTCAGTAATTAAACTAATATACCCACATAAGTCTCTAACTTGACTAATCTTTTCACGCCGTACGGCAAAAAAACGCTGTCACAGTTCAGAAGATTGTTTTGCGATTCTGTACAAAATACTGCGGTGAGTAGTAGATTAATTTTTGTAAACAGTTGAGAAAATACACATACTACACACCGTTAGTTTTTTGACGAAATATACGTGTTTTAAATTCCTAATTTTTTTTCAATATCCTCCCTCTGGAGCGCACATCCGTAATCTATCCCATGTAAAACAGCTTATATATTTTCAGGCCAATTGCTCAAAAGTTAGTTCGGCAAAAGGGGTTAATATCTTGGTATCCTTAGAAATATGAGAGTTTTTTCTTTAAAATGAGGCCAAATTCATGAAGTTCTAGCTGAAGTATATATTTCGCTCGAACTACCTTTAAACGCCATTCTCAGTTGTCTACATAGCGTTGGGTGTCATTGAAGGATTCCTTCAAGGAATACAAAGAGCATAGATGTTGCGTTACGTGGGGTGCTTCCACCTAGCGACGGGAAGGGGCACGACCCCTCCTCACCCTCTGAGCTGGATGCCCTCAGGGGGTCGCAAGAGAAAAGCGTCAGACCCCTCCCCCCCCCTCCATCCCTTCCTACCAACCCCCAAAGACCTGCATCCTCGGCTCTCACACGGACCCATATTTGCTCCCGCAGGCACACAACGACTCTAGGGCCCCGTCCTCCTTGCCCTAGGGCCCCCGGACCCTCCTGCCCACACCGGCGTCTCTATTTCGGCCTCCTCCCAAGATCCTCCCGATCTCGGAAGGGGGCTCTGCTGTTTTTTGTTGCGTGGACTTCGCAGCCAGCCTCCGAGGGAGGCGGTGGGGGTTGAGGCGGGGCTGGTGGCGGGGGTCCTGGCGAGGTTCACGGTGAGGGGGGAAAGGAGGGGTGGCTGAGGGGCTGGGCCGCAGAATAATTTTACATCTACGTCATGCATGTGTGGCAGGTGGTGAGTATTCACCAACATGCATTACTCCATACCATATTGGCGTTTGTGTAACTACGGCTATTGATGCATTAGCATACATCGCTAATGCTTGCCACGAGGCGAAGCCTCACAAGCATTCACTACACTATTGGTATGTCACCTATGTTAGAGGTTATAAGTTAGTGTTTATGTATTTTGCAACTACATAAACGGACAGAGATTCAAGAGTTATGCTGAAAACATGCACGGCGTGTTTTGAGTACTAGGTAGCAGATATGGATATAAGAATTAGGGAGTAAATCAACTAACTAGCTACACTGCCTATCGACAAACCTAGTTAAATGCCTCATTGGCAGCTGTTATGGTCTCTTATCGTTCGCGTAAAAATTATAATTTAAATCCATCCGTTCTTCAGTCTAGTTCAGGTGCTCTGTTACCGAAATTGTGGCTTTATCCACGTGTAGTTCTCCTTCGAATGCTGACATTGGTCCCGAATCAAAGCCCTTTACAACTTATAGTGTGGAGTGTTATCCGTCATCACTCTACGAAACATTTTCGTCGTTGAATTAAAGAAATAGGATTGATCAAGCGAATGATAGGAAGGTATTCGAATGAAAAAGTGAGAGAGAGAGAGAGAGTGACGTGCTATTTCCAACTCTGCTCTGTTAGGGCACATCTGCAATGACTAGCGAACATTTTGGAGCTCAAAGATTTCTTTGGCCAAAATGAAATACAAAGAAAGGTCGCACGCTCATTTAATAATAATTACTACGAACGGAGAGAATGTGACACAGCTGAGCAAAGCACTAGGCTTAGAACCTCTTCTAAGAGACTCGAGAGGCCACACGCTGAGAGCTACGTTTACTTGAAAGATTGAGATCACAGAGGTTGATGGAAGGATACTGTTTATACCCCGAAATATATCTCTAGAATTGATTGAAGCGGCAAAAAAGAGATTCATTGCAGAACGGACATGCACTAACTAGGTTTGTGAATAGACAGTGTAGCTAGTTAGTTAATTTACTCCGTAATACTAGCATGCATATATGCTATCTAGTACACGAAAGCAATGAGATTTTCTAGAAGTAAGAAGGCGGGGGTGAATATAAGGGTGGGAGGGCAGAAGATAGAGCAGGTCGAGCAGTTTACGTATCTGGGTAGTATTTTGGAGGAGAATGGGTTTAGTGGTAAAGGACATCAGTTGAAGAATTGCGCTCGCTAAAGAAGCATTTTCGAAGAGAAGGGAATTGATGAGGGGGGGTCTGAGAAGAGACGTAAAGAAGAGGCTGGTGAAAACTTTAATATGGAGCGTGGCGCTATATGGGTCGGAAACTTGGACATTGCGAAGGGAGGATGTGCGTAGACTTGAGGCGTTTTTAGATGTGGGTTTGGAGAAGGATGGAGAGGGTGAGCTGGGTGGCGAGAAAGACGAACGAGGAGGTATTGGATATGGTCGGAGAGGAGAGGAAGCTGGTGGCAGAGGTTCGGAGAAGACAGAAGAGATGGATGGAGGAGGTTTTGAGAGGAGAGGACATGTTGAAAAGAGTGATAGAGGGGAGAACACTGGGGAAGCGTGGAAGAGGAAGGAGGAGGATAGGAATTCTGAACGAAATAAGAGGAGGTAGAAGATATGAAGAATTGAAGAGGGATCTAATAACGGGCCATCCTTAGGAGGGAAAGCGAGACAATTTCTATGAGGTTGGGATACAGAATGGGGACTGTCCAAGAACCTAACAATCAGCTGGTAGAATACTTGAATGAATGAAATGAGTACAAACAGCAAGCCGTGCATGTTTTCAGTATAACTCTTGTATCTCTGTCCATTTATGTTTTTGCAAAATACATAAATACTAACGGTCCCTATATAACAGGGGCGTCGGAACTATTTTCGCTGGGGTGGCCAACTTTGAAAAAGGCCGGCTCCTAAGAAAAGGGCCAGCATTTTTTTTGCGGATAGGAGGGGGTAGAGACTAGAATTTCGCTAAATGAGCATTTGAGGGTGTGAGGATGTGTGTCGGAAGGTAAAAAGCTAGCTGGAAAAAAGTAAAATTTAATTTTTAATTGACGAAAACCACACATTTCTTAGAAGTTTTCATAGGAACTGTATTGTTCACGTTATTCGATTAAGATTGCAAAGGATTCAAAGCAATTCCAAAACACTTCCTTCGTTCAGTGGATCCAACTCGCTCATTGCACTGAATGTGTCATACAGACTCTAAGCGGACTGTTTTGCTCCAGTCGCGGTGTAATTTTATTTCCGCAAAGCCTTCGCAAGCTGCTCGGCGGGTTCACAAATCGGAAGCGAAATTTTCAAAGCTATGAATGTTGAAAATTTGCCCATTTTCCCTGGATAACCCCGAAGGGAGGCCTTACCTCATCACTCATGTTGATGGAGCTGTCATTGAGCATAATATCTAAGGTTTGTCTCACTCGTAAATAGTACTCCAGGAATCTTCGCAACTTAGCAGTGCGTATGCATCAACGAGTCGGAGACACCATGCGTAGTCATAGTCTCGTTGGGGCATGAATTTTATCAGACCCAGAATCAGTTAAGCATGGTTCAATAACGATGTCATTTAAAATCTGCTTTCTTTTAGCAGACTCCATTATAGCTTTTGAAACTTATTTCAGGAGATATAAGCCATCAGAAAATATGTCACATTGTTTGGCTAATTCTTGAATGACCAAGTCCAGCGAATGAATCGAGCAGTGTACAAATATTGATTTTGGTTGCTCATCCGTAGTCAATTTTTGAAAGCCATTAAGTATTCCGGACAGGGTAGCTGTGCCATCGAACCAGTGACCAAGAAGAAATTTCTTGCTCAGGCCTATCCATAGAAGAACATAAAAAATTGTCATCTTCGCAGATGACGCAGTCCCACTTGATATCCAATAGAGGCCAGCGAAGACTTCGTGCACTTCTGAAGCCGCCTTGCTGACATAGCGGAAGCAATTGAATAGCTGTTCATCACCTGAGGTGTCGGTGGTACCATCGGCCATCAGCAATATGAATAAACTTTCCATTATATCCCGGACCAGAGTGCAATGGACCTCGTGCGACATAATTTCTCCCAAGTTTTGAGTCTCAAAAGAGGTCTTCCAAAAGGGCCCGCTTCGCCTGGAAGGGCCCGGTTCAAATTCTTGGGGGGGGGTCATTCGACCCCTCCTGCCCCCCACTTCCGACGCCGCTGCCCTATAACAATGGTAGCATACCTGGAGTGTAGTGCATGCTTGCGCCTCCTGACAAGAATTAGCGATTTATGCTAATACACCAGTAGTCGTAGTTACACAAACTTCTGCAAGATACAGTGTAATGCACGTTGGTGACTATTCACCCCCTGTCACACACCTTTAAGGTGGCTTGCAGGGTATTTTGTCGATGTGGATGAAAATTCCCAAATTCTACGCACTATCAGTGACTACAGCCTAAACGGAGCGTGACCCTAATTACCTACTCTCCATCCACACCCTCTATTTCGTCCCCTCCCTTTTGTCTTTCACTATTCATTCCCTTTTCCGTGACTGGTGTCGTACCACCTGCCACGCATCTCGGCGACGGTAGCTCGAAGGTTAGTATGCAGATGTGGATCATTTTAATTATATTAATATTAAGAATAAGAGTGGTCAAAATAATTTGAGTCAAACATGTTTATCAACACGATAACTCAAAATACCTTTCGGCCTTAAGAGTGAATAAGCGCGAGAGGTTCTCTCGAAGGAGCCTTGGTCTTAAAGTAGAACCTCTACCACAAGGACCTTCGATAACATGCCCTAATATTTTCATGTATTGCAGAGAAGTTATGCCTTAGTCGATCTGTGAAAAAGTAATTGGAGGTAATCGGCCATTTAGCGCTGATAACAGGATTTGAAAATCGTCATTTTCAGCCTCAAATTATATTGCTCTTATGGCGGAATGGTGTCGTCCCTCACTTCAACATTTTATTTCTCGAGATTTTCCTCAACAAGGCTATCTCAAAAACGACCATATGGTGATTAAATAATCAACGGATACAATGAAATTATTTCAGGTTACCTTTTCGCCCATTTAATACAGATATTTATGATTGAAAAGCGATGAAGAGTCTTACTTTCGTTCCGTAGCCACCATATTGAAACAGACTTGGCAACTATGTTCGAGGAGTAAACAAAAACATTGGAGTGAAACTATGCAAACAAAAAAGGTGCCGAACCGGATTGAAACTATGATATGTTGATAGCTATACAGTGATGTCGAGTTCATCGTCAGCAATTATATATAATACATTTGTTTTAATTACGTTTACATTAAAATAGCAAAAGCACTCACTAGTTCTGTTGTTTTAAATCATCCCTAATTTTTTTAATTATGCAGCTTTACTGAGAATTCCAGAGAAAGCTTTTAAATTCCTCTGAGACATGGCGTCAATATAAAAGCCATTCTTCATATGACAGGATTACTTCATTTGGAAGAAAACTCATGTACTGTACAGCCATGTTGATTGATTGAAAATGATTTTCAACTATTATTAATAACATTTTGAGCCATTTTATCTTGTTGCTGTCGAGTTTATCTATGTAATGAAAGCAGTACTTCGAAGCGCAGGTTCTACCTTAAAGCTCGTGGTGACGTCGGGTTAAATGAAAAGGTGGAGTGAACAAATGAACGCGAGTCGGCGCCTGCTGCTGCATCCGCGCGTGGGAGAGTGAGCTTCTAGGGTGACGACCTCTCTCTCCCCCGCTTCACACCCCCCTCCCCCCCTCCCTTCCTCGGGTCGTCCCCCTTGGAAGCTGCAGGCTGACTCACTAGGTCACTGACTCACTGTCACTTATTTCCCTCACACACCCCTAACCTAAGGTAGAAATTGAACTTATCCAGGAGTTTCTCATTTATGAGAACAAATCGGAGAGTGTAAACAGATACAGAACAAATAAACTAGTTGAAAAGACTCAGCTTTTCCTCTCATAGTGCTCTTAATTTTATCATTTTAAGACGAGAGAGATTAGTTGCCTACGAGTAATTGTAATTAATACAAGTTAAGTGAAGGGTAAGGTTGAATTTTATTATTTATCCTCGTGTGTTTTTTTTTTGCTTTTTGAAAAACTTGGCCTGAGAACATGGAACTCTTTCCGTTTCCTGATATAGTACGTACGTCGTTAAATTTCATTGTCGTTTAATTTTCACTTGTGCTTAATAACACCACATCATTACTAACTCTTCACACCGCTTGATATGCCCAGCATAATTTTATTTAGTTCATTGCATGAAGTAGCATCTCGTAGTATTCATAAATTAACAGTATCAGTAATATTAACCACTAGATGTGTCTATAGCATTTCTTTGCATGTTCTTTTACGTATCACTCTCCCAGTTTCCGGTTGGACTGCGCACTGTTCTCCTTACTGCTTATTGGTCTGCGCCTAGCGGCAGGGGGAGCGTGCGAGGTTCTGATTTGTTCTGGGACGAGTGCTGCATATGCCTGGTGTGGAAGCACCCCGTGCCACTCACCCTGTAGTGGTGGCTTGCACGGTACATCGTAGATGTGGATGAAATTGAGTGTTTAGTCCTCTCGGAGTCTTACAATTAGTTAGAAGGTGAAAATATTGCCTGACTAGTTGGGATTTGGAATTAGAATTGCCTTTTTCACCTCCCATCGTGAGTTTTTCAAATTTATGTTGCCTCCCTCTATTTTTATTGCTCTTCGTTATAATCGGGCGAAGTATGCTGCAAGAATTCTGGATGTCTTCAAATTTTGATAAACCCTAGTCCTGTGCAGACACTTTTTGCTTGGCTTTTCTCATCATTAGGATCCCTGGTTATGTATCTTCCAAATTATGACGTCAAAGTTTCATGGGAGTGTGTCTTGTGTGACTTGATCCGAGAGTTGGATTCTACCGTCGTTGATTCAAATCCGTCTGCCCCGCATAATACTATAACATGCAGTTTTTTTTGTTAACCTCATGCAATTAATTGATTGTAGTAAACGTATGTATATACTGGACTCGTATCAATGGAAGAGCGTAAAGGAGGTGTAATCGCGTGGAGACATGTCATTTAAAAAAATCATTTTTCCCGCGATCCTTATGAGACCATAATAACTGCCAGTGAAACTTTACACAAAGTTAGTCGACAGGTAGTGCAGTTAATTTGTTTATTTGCTCCCTAATGATCGTCTCTTAATCTGCAACGTAGTATTCAATATCACGTTTCGCATGCTTCCTACATAACTCTTGCATCTCGTCAAAAACTGTTACGGGCGTACAGACAGCGTTACGCAGATGTTAAACGAATTAGGCTGGGAGCCGCTAGAGACTTGGAGGCTGCGCGCTAGGCTTAGATTACTTGAGCAATTGAGAATAGATATCTTTCAGAGCGACACGGGGAACATCATATGAGAACCCCATTATATTTCCAGGTCCGACAGAAACGATAAATTAAGAGAGATATTTTGCCGAACGGATAGGTATGGGAATTCGTTTTTCCCCCGAACAATAAGGGACTTTAATAAATGCAAGGCGTAATTTCACTAGAGCGTTTCCTTTTTATATGCAAACGGCTGGTGTCCTAACACCCCCCGCCACATGCCTATTGAGGCAGCTTGCGGGGTAGTATGTAGATGTAGATCTCTTTGCGTTGATGTAGTTGTAAAATGTATTCATATCCACGGGTCCACGGTGAGACATACCACGAGATTAAAACCACTTTTGAACTGGTAGCTTTGGCCATTTTAAAAGTATCGTGGAACGACGAGTTAAGAGACTTAGCAGAGTCATTTGCTGAGGAAATACAAGAATGTGTACTTTATAATAAAGAAATATGTAATTCCCTAGGACTGGATTTCGTACCGATATTACTGCATCCACGATCATTTACACGATATTAAATCTCAAACACGATTTCGAATTGAAACTGGTTATTTGCAGCAAAAACATTCGCAGCTGCATACGTATTAGGGATTTTATGATTTATCGGCGATATTAATTTTTCCTTCGTCGTCGGAAGAGTTTTCGTTCGCATTGGATAAGTCTTCCCTCCTCGTGATATATGTCCCAACATAAAAGTCTGCGGATATTTTCCAATGAAGGCAACTATTCTTGTAATGTGAGTGGGTTGTGCTTCGCGCCTAAGAGGGGACATTCGCCTCATTTTCGGCATTCATTGCGAAAAAATTCATTCCCTCGAGATAGAGAGAGAGATGGAGAAGGAGGAGGGTGAGGGAGAGCGATGGCCAACCCCCTAACAGGGGTGGCTTCGAAGGATGAAGGGGGTGGAGGGTGCTGTTTGGGGGTGAGGGGTGTTTGGAGTGGGTGTCGGCTGCCCCCCCCCCAGCCTTTGGTCCTCTTTCCACCACTCTGTCTCCTCGGCCCATTGGTAGGGGTCCTTGGAATGCGCCGCCCCCCTCTTCCCCCCCCCCCCCGACCCTGACGCGAGGGTCGATATCGCCCATGTGCGGTGCGCTGCGGGAAGTGGCAGGGGTGGATTGGGGGGGGGTGTTGGGGGTGGGGTGGGGCGCACTGCATTTGTGCGTTCGGCTACCCCTGGAAAGGGCGACGAGGGAAGGGGGGTGGGGGCGCAGAGGACGGGGAGGAAGGAGGGGTAGGAGGGTCGACTGACAATGAGACGAGTTAAGGTAGTTTGAGCGAAAAATCACTTCTCCTAGAATTTGACCTCATTTCAAAGAAAACAATCTCATCTTTCCAATTATATCGAAATATCAATCCCTTGCCGAACTACTTTTCCAGCAATTTGCCTCAAAATGTAAGCAGATAGATTATGGCTGTGCGCTCCAGAGGGAGAATATTTATTAAAAAAATAGGAATTTATAACACCTAGATTTCGACAAAAAACTAACGGTGTCTAGATTGCATGTTTGCTCAACTATTTATAAAAAATAATCTATTCTCACCATAGTAATGTTTACAGAATCGCAAATAGCAAAATCGAAATAAACCTGCCGTTTTTAAGGGTTTTCGGCCGTACGGCGGGAAAATATGAGTCAAGTTAGATACTTATGTAGATATATTTATTTAATTACTGAGAATTGTTTTCATATATATATAACTATATATATTTGCACCATTGATATAACAATATTTACTTCACACTTCTTACAGACTCTGAAATTAAAAAAATAAAATTCGAATATGGACTCCAGTATGACTATGGGAACTATTTCGCTCAAACCCACCTTAAATGTTTCACACCGTGCAATTCCAAGTCTTCACTTGAAGTAGTCTGAGCGAAATATCACTAAACCTAAAATTTGATGAATTCCACTTCATTTTAAAGCGAAAAATCATTTTGCCTAGAATTTGATGAATTTGGCCTCATTTTATAGAAACAACTCTCATCTTTCCAATAATATCAAAATATTAACCCCTTGCCGAACTACTTTTTGATCAATTTGCCTGAAAATATACAAGCGGTTTTGCATGGGATGGATTACGGCTGTGCGCTCCAGAGGGAGAATATAATGAAAAAAAATTAGGAATTTATAACACCTAGATTTCGTAAAAAAAATTACGCTGTGTATTTTGTATGTGTTCTCAACTATTTATAAAATTCCTCATCTCTCTTCCTTGCCGATTCTTTTTAAGACCACTTTCCTCCTGTATCCGATATTCTCCAGGGCATCCGTCAATTAGTGTTTCTTTTCCGCAGCTCAAGGTTCGGCATCTGATAGTTTGTAGGCACGCTGTACCAGTGTAGTAGCAACTAGAGAAGCCTTCTGCGCTGGGTGGTGGTGTGGTGATGAATGTAAACAGCGATCTGTATGAGTTACTTTCCTGTACACTGCATGGCCCGGATTCACGTCGTCCGTCCTTTTTACCAAATACGTCTAGAAAGGGTATCTGCTTGTTCTTTTCCGTCTCCATGGTGAACTGTGTCGCCTGGTGCTGATTGTTGATGTGAATCAGGAATATCTGTAGTTATTATATGGTGCAAATCTCATGAGTGTTTAGGTCAATTATATAATTATATATATTCATACAATCATAGGAAATGGAAAGGGATAGGAACACATAAAAGGACGAACACAGGGTTTGGTGAGGAAGATGAAAATGTGTCGAATCCAGGCAGAAAAAATTTCACCTTACCCAGGATTCGAACCTGGATCTCCCGATTTTTCGGCCAGGTATGTATATATATATATATATATATATATACATACCTGGCCGAAAAATCGGGAGATCCAGGTTCGAATCCTGGGTAAGGTGAAATTTTTTCTGCCTGGATTCGACACATTTTCATCTTCCTCACCAAACCCTGTGTTCGTCCTTTTATGTGTTCCTATCCCTTTCCATTTCCTATGATTGTATGAATATATATAAATCGGATTTTTATTTGTCCATCTCCATGGCTATAAACAAATGATACCTGATGTTAAATGTTTGACAATTCTTTTTTGATTACATGATGGTTAATTTAAAGTCATTAAATATAAAAATACATATAGACATTCAAGATTGTTACCTTTAAAGTTTGGTGCTGTTTTTATTTATTTACAATTTTAAATTGGTTGCTTGGATCCATTTCTTTGTTGAAAAGTTATATGTCATTTATTAAATTATGATAAATTTTGCTTAGATAAGCAATGTCCTTAAGTGTATGTGGAAAACAGCACCAACCTTTAAAGGTAACAATCTTGAATATGCCTACGTATTTTTATATTTAATGACTGTAAATTAACCATTATGTAATCAAAAAAGATTGTCAAACATTTTCAACGTCATGTATCATTTGTTTATAGCCATGAAGATGGATGAATAAAAATCCGAAACTTCGGCAAAATTTAAAAAAAATATAAATATATTATTGACCTAAGCTCATGACATTTGCACCATATATTAAAAAAAGAGGTCGAGAATAAATACAATTTGAATAGTTTATTCTGTATCATGTTGCCAGATCACGAATGCATCGTCCACGTGCCTGAGCCATAGATAAGGTTTCATCTCGTAGGCCTCGGAATGCCTACTGTCGTATTCATAGATTTCGAATTAAACCTGGGGTTATGCGGTTTATCTTAGTCCGGTCTAAGTGCGGTTTAGAACGGCACTAAAATTTGGTATTCATAGCTTGGGTCGAGGGAGATAGCCTCGGGAACTTACGGAGTTCGGGACTTGCCTACCGCGCGAGGATGGAACGCTTGGCAACACCGCTGTTCGTCAAGTAGCAGGGTATTTCCTGGAATTTCTGAACTGGTTTTTGGGGTCTTCTGAGGAGTTGTGCGTTTATCTGCGAACCCTTTACCCATGCCTTTACCACTCATTACTTGCCTCTGGGACTTTCTTACTCTGACTTTAAATCGGCTCGAAATCCTGCTCCCTGCATTTTGGATATCTTCGATTTCATTTTTGTAATCATTTATGACTTAGGTAGACGTGTTGCAATTCATTTTTCTATTTTTCTTTAAGTTTACTATCCTTATTAAATATATAACATAATCACCCGGTTTTGTTTCGTGCAATGCACGTAATTTAATTTAGCTACACACATAATAAATTCACTAAAACAAGTTATTCATCAAAACGCACAGCTGATTGAAATGAACGTGAAAACCTATGTAAAATGTAAACAAAAGGATGTAACACAGTATGAAAGGTATAAAATATTATTGATATTATTGTGGTTGAACATAACTCACCATACGAAATGTAAACAAATGAACACAGCTAAGCGATGTGAAAACAATTAATCAGTGCGAGCGATAATACCTAATAAAAAATGTACTTACTAAATTATAAAGTTGATTAACTAACCCGATTACCGATAAAATTAAACTCAATAAAAAAGTAATTGACTATGTATCCTGAGAATGAAACTACTTCATTACTGCCTATACAACTATTTACGTCAGTATAGACCTAAATCACTAAGCCAGCAATATTCCTAACGATAGACTAACAAAAAATACTACCTCTTAAATTAGCTCTAACTAGGAGAACTCGCGATTAATCACTTAACAGCTTCGATAATCACCAACCCACAAAAACTGAAGATAAAATGGCGACGCGCGGAGCTTAAACTCAACGTTAAACCATTATTCCATAGGTTTAACTTCCTCCGGACTAAAGCTGCCGGGGCTAAGGTCGATCAGCGCTAAAACGAAGCTATGAATATGAGTTCAACGACATTGCCGGTCTAACTTCCTAAAACCTGCGGTAGGCGTAGTCTACATCTACATCTACATCTACAAAATACCCTGCAAGCCACCTCAGGGGTGTGTGGCAGGGGGGGGTCTAACGTAACTATGAATACGGCCGCTAATGTTTGAATATCTCTATGTGTAGGTTGGCAACACTGGGGAGAGCGGTGACCCAGTGTCCTTCGCGTTGTTCCTAAAAGGCTCTGTCCCTAAGGAAATAGGAATTCCGGATGCAGTACTCAACCAATTCAGGGATAGTCTTCTGGAACGCCGGATAGACGTGAGCTGCTTTACGATCTCCACCGAATTTTGGATTTGGGTGTTGTAAAATTAACAGGGATGAGAAGTATAAAACCGGCCATGATGTGATTCTTACCTTCGGTCAGCCCCTTTTAAGATTTCAATGAAGTGAACGGAATTATTCGCGAAGATTTCTCCGGGGCGGGGTCATTGAGGGAGACGCGTTGGTCCCATTTTCGCGTTCCAGAATAACCAGACCGCGTTCCTCTCGAATTCACGGCTGTCGTGAATCAATAAAAAAAAAAAGTTCGCGACCGGATGAGCGTGAATCCAGGTGGACGTTGGAACGATCGGAAGGGCAAAGCGGTCTTCTTCGTTGCTGGTCCACTCCTCATCCACACCCACACATCTACTGCATGTGTGGCGTGCATGTGGGGATTCTCTTGCATGCTGCATGATGGTTTTTAGTTAATGATGGAATTGGTTAGTATCCTTAATATTCATGACCGTGCGGTGTGCATGTGGCGGTCCGCTTGCATGCTGCATTTTGGTGACTTGTCACCCCCTGCCAAACACCCTAGAGGTGGCTCGCAGGGTAACATGTAGATGTAGATGTACTAGGGTCTTTGTGTCGTCGACGGATGTGTTGCGAATGATTGTGTGGGTAACGATCCACATCATCCTTCACGTTTCCATGGCCACGTCCACCGTTCGCGTTCAGCCTAAACTCCCACTTGTACTCCGTTTAAGGCAATTAATATCATATCATAATTTATTAACATCATTGGGATATAACATCCATGAGTTTCGTCAAAATTTAACAGCACAGTATTTACAAGCAGTTTGGCAGGTATAATACAAAGGTTGCCAATAAATAAATAAATGAAACCAAATACATATATATATATGAAATTACGGAAAAGTGAGAACAAATATACATAAATTAATGAAAATCATCAGATAGATACTCGCTTAAGCTATAATAACTTTTATGATTTAACAATTTTTTTTAGTTTGGACTTGAAGCATGACGATGAGGAAATGGAGCGAATTTCTATTGGAATCTTGTTGTAAACTGTGGAAATGGAGTGATTATGGGCTTTTCAGACATAGACTTTAGGAATATTGTTGGCTATGTATGCCATTTCTAGAGTGAGTGTAGTGATTATGGAAGCTAGAGTTAACAGGGAAAAAATGAGGATAGTTTCTTACAAACGTGGCACAGGTAGATAGATGGGAGTGTTAAAATACCAATAGATACAAATAGTGGGGTGCTAATTATGTAAGAATTAAAATAACTTAGTTAACTCCACTAATTATATCACTCCAAAAATTAGTGGAATTAACTAAGTGATTTAAATTCTTCCGTAATGGATAACTTACGCAAAATCAAGACTTCAACAGTTTCCTTTGTTAATTAATTATCTTTCCTGTCGAAGTGACACCACTCACGGACATTTTTGGGTGCCTTCCATTCACATAATAGAGCGCTAATCACTTATTCGTAACACTACAACAGCGCACTTGTCTTCCATTCGTGATTCAGACACTGCGCACTAGGTAGCGCACTTAAAACAGATCGGGAGCAAAGTTGATGTGCGCTAAACAACAAAAGAACGTCGTTATCCGTGATTGTTGTCGAGTTTGTTGATTTTCAGTAAATGCTTCAAATATGCATGTTGTGAGGTTTTAAATATCTCATCGACAAAAAAACTAACGTTTTTAAATACTGATTTTGAATGAATTCAACAAATTTACCCATTACATTCGGCCGTGACGCGCGTTGTTCAACCATACGGAATGCTTCCAATACCAAATGGATGCCCAATGGATGAACACAAGCACAACGAATATAAGTTTTACATTTCGAAAACATTCGTTGTTCTTTTTTACATTTCGGTGACTTTTTTTGCATGTTTTTCTCATTCTTGCAATTTTATCGGATTTTTATCTTTTTCGATGTCGTAATCACGATGATGCATATCTGTCGTCAAGTGAGCGGACCACATTTATAAAAGCGTCGGGAGGGAACGCGATAACGTCTTATGGTTTATGGTGCCGTCTGGACTGCGTATTTTATACTTCCTGTGACACGCAGTCAGCTTTCCTTGTGGGCACGAGCCATGTATGACGAAGTTAACGGTGGGAAAGGAATTGGAAATACGAAAAGTGAAGGTAGTGTAGCGCGATGCGTTTTCGCTCTGTTTCCGTTGTGGAGCCACCTGTGTCGCGTGCAATTGGGGAATTTTTATACCTACCTATTAGTTCGTTTTGTATCTCGCGTATTCCCATCAGTTGTAAAGGTTTTGCGTGGGTTTAAAATGGTAACATCCATGTCACCTTGAAACTCGGGTGCAACTTAGTATGTCTTCCACATTTAGTTGACTGCATGGTCCTTATGTAGAACACCGTTGCCAAACTTCCGCTACGTGTGCTCACTTCCCGATCACGTAGGCAACCATTTCCATCACCTCGTTAATGTTAATTGCTTAAGGTGGTTCTACCGTAAAATGACTTAAATGTCATTTTATTAATATTTTGTCTACTTGTAGAAAAGTTATCCTCTATCTGATATGAGAAACAAAATAATACCTTTTCACGCTATTTTATTCTATAATTGAACTTGAAATTACATGGTGTTCAATGGTGGAATGAGAGAAACACGGGGAAAAATAGTATTTTTCCATAAAATACAAATTCCATTTTCGTGGAAAACTGTCTCTTAGAAGGAAATAATCCAGATAAATTGAATAAAAATAAAATATATGCATCTTACCACCTTATTTATTTAGTTATTAGGGAATTAATGCCGTAATTGAAGTCAAAATGCGGTAATTCGTAGGAAATGGCGCTGTAGTCGGCTCCTATGGCTGGAAAAAAGTGCTAGTTTAAAATACATTCGTGGTATAATCTGCATATTTTGTACCTTACTTTTGGGTTTCTATAGGTAACGCATTTCATCAGTGCAAGCAGGATTTTTTGGACAAAATATCAAAAATGTGGAATTTAGTATTTGTTTTGACTCACACAGTCGCGGCGGAACCTCCTTAAGAAAATGATACATGCATAATGGAATAGTCCTAGATGTACAGTTAGTATTCTGCATTGCGCTATATGTTAATTTTCCTGCTTTTAATGGCAACATCGCACCTCCGTACCGCATGGAGATTTACACAGGAAAAGAAACCATACTTTCAACTAAATGTTGACACCCCATGCTCACTGGGCTTCTTTCTGCTTGCACATAAATTACAGTTTTTGTCCCGGAAAAATGAATGATGGAATTAAAACAGTAAAAAAATTGCTATTACGAAAATCGCCTAATTACAGCATTGAACATCACATTATTCTAGATCCATTGGGTTTCTCTGTCTCTATCCCTATCACAACCGCAGAGATAGAGAGAGAGGAAAGCTAAGCGCTCCCTTCTCCGTCTTAAGGCAGTTTGAGCGATGTATCACTTCACCTGGAATTTGATGAATTAGACCTCATTTTGAAGAAGAAAAAAACTCCCATCTTTCCAACTATATCAAAATATTTACCATTGGCGGAACTACATTTCGAGCAATTTGCCTGTAAATATGAGCGGTTTTACATGAGATAGATTATGGCTGTGCGCTCCAGAGGGAAAATAATAAATAAATTAGGAATTTCTAACACCTAGATTTCGACAAAAAACCAACGGTGTGTAACCAGTATGTTTTATCAACTGTTTATAAAAATTACTCACCGCGGTAATTTTTTCAGAATCGCAGAAAAACTTGTTTTGAAGTCGTTACCACCGTACGGCTTGAAAAAATGAGTCAGGTTAGAGACTAATGTTGATATATTTATTTGATTTCTTAGAGGTTTTGTAAATATATTACTATATTTTGACACCATAATGTTACAATATTTACTTCATACTTCTTAAAGACGCTGAAATTAAAAAATAAAATGCGAATATGATTGCCATTATGACCATGGGAAATATGGCCTCGCTAAAACTACCTTAAAATATTTTCCCCGCTCATCTCCACTCTTTCCCCTCCGTCGCTACCCCCGTCCCCCCCTGGTAGTGTTGCAGCGAGAGACGAGGTGGCTGCTGTTGTTGCCAAGCGGACGTGGCCGCCACCCCTGTCTCTCCCCCCTGGGGGTCTCGGGTTCGCCTCACCTTGAGCAGGATGTCGGGGAGTAGGGAAAGGTGTCATCCTTATGCTTTATCGGCCGTTTTGCTGTTAACCCGAGACACCCTATCCAGTCGGGATACGAGACGTTCCCGCTCGCCAAAATCGATCCTCCCGTTCCTCCCTTCCCTTCCTTCTTCTTCTTTAGTCCCTTCTCGTTTCCATTCTTGCTCCTGTATTTTTTTGGGTTTACTCTGGGTTGGCATTACATATACTATCGCAAATCGGCAAGATACGTTAAAGGCCGTAACGATAATCTCGTTAGTGTTACTGACCTTATGCAGCAACTGGGATGGGAAAAGCTTTCAGACCGTCGATTAAAATTTAGACTCAATCTATTATGTAAGTTCCAAATCGGTCTATTCTCTGACGACGTTGATAATATTTTACGAAATCCGACATACTATGGTAGATCAGATCATGAGAATAAAATTAGGGAACTAGACTGCAGAACGGATAGATTTAAGATGTCATTTTTCCCACGAACTATAAGGGACCATAACAGCGGCCAATGAGACTTTTATCTAGGTTTGTCAATAGGTAGTGTAGCCCTTAGTAGTAGTAGTACTCCGTAATACTAGAATCCTTATCTGTTACCTAGTACTAACAGCACGCCGTGTATGTTTTCCACTTAAGTCTTGTATCTCTGTCCATTTGTGTAGTTGCAAAATACATGTATATTAACGGTCCCTCTCCATTGTGATAATATCTGTAGTGTAGTGGTGCATGCTTGTGAGACTTCGTCTCGGGACAAGCATTAGCGACTTATGTTAATGCATAATTAGTCGTAGTTACACTAACTTTAGGGAATAGTGTAAATCATGTTGGTGAATACTTACCCCCTGCCACACACCCCTGAGGTGGCTTGCAGGGTATTTTGTAGATGTGGGTGTAGATGAATATTTGTAGAATAATTTTAAGAGTACACTGTAATGATTGTGCTCGTTGCTCCTGATTGTCGCTTACTCGTTCCAAGAGAATTTGAACAAATAAAGTTGTCTTAGGGCAGATATGGTGGAATGGACTCATTAGAAATGGAATAAATTAGCAGTTTTCCACTTTTTGACAGTAATTATATTATTATTTATTATTATTAATATTAGAACCGTGCTTGAAAATGGTGCAAGTACATCGAAGCCGGTCGTAATAAACCTATGATTACTATAGAAAACATGAGAACTGCTAATTTGTTTCATTCCTAGAATTAGAACAAGTTGGATCGGCTTGCCAGAGCTGTGTCGACGGTTTAACTCGTGCAAACTGCATTTTTCAAACGGTCCGATTTTTGCGAAGTCAACGGGTAATCCTCCAGTGTAGAATGGATCTTTTACCTGCTATTAAATTGAACCAGTATCGAATACGCCTGGCCCATAAATGTATCCGTACTTTACATCTACATCTACGAAGTACCGTGCAAGCCACCACTAGGGTGTGTGGCACGGGGTGATTCCACACCAGGCATGCAACACTTGTCCCATCACAAGTCAGAACCTCGCAAGCTCCCACTGGCGTTAGGCGCAGGCCAAAGCAGTCAGGAGAACAGTGCACAGTCCAACCGGAAACCGGGAGAGTGATACGTAAATGAACATGCAGTAGTACAATGCTATACACATCTAGTGGTTAATATTACTAATACTGTTAATTTATGAATACTACGAGATGCTACTTCTAGCAGAGAGCAAAATAAAATAATGCCAGACAAATCGACCGGTGTGAAGTGTTAGTAATGATGTTGTGTTAATAAGCACAAGTGAAGATTCTACTCTACCTGTTGAGGGTGGGAGTTTCATATGATTGATCTATCGCAACTATTATGATCCCTTATTGTACGCGGGAAAAATGACATTTTAAATCAATCGGTTCTGCAGTAAATTTCCTTTATTTTATTCCTGTGATCGCTTCTACTGTAATACGTTGGCTCTGCATCTGCTTTAGTCGCAGTTCACGTGTGTTTACACTTACTGGTCAAGCTGAATAGCAGTGGATTGGTTTAGAAGTCAACTGCTCCGAACACAGTCCTCTACTATTAATTTAGATCACGGCGATCACTCATATTCCGCAACCTTATCCATCATCATCTCGGTCAACTTCGGAGTATTCTGTCGCCTCGATTATTATTTTGAATTAAAAGTGTCGCATGCATGGAGGACTCATGCATGGTCATACGGAACTGTTTCCCAAAGAGTTTAAAAATAGTTCTCGAATCGAATCGACCGGTTTAGCGGAAGGATATACTTTTGAAGGCTTTTTTTTAACAACCGGTCCGACCGAGACAACCGGTGGTGCGGCGGTGGTGGGGGCGCATGACAGCCTCCTCACGGTGAGCGCTCGCCGCCTGGTGCACGAGCACCACCGGAAGTCATACGCCGGGGATGGTGCGGATGTGGGCGTCTGAATCAATCGGGAGCAATCGGACGGAGAGTTGGTGCGGGAGCCCTTTTGGGTGCGGCGCCGAAGGACTTTCGACTGCATCCACGTCGTGGTGCCCTGCCACTCCAGACGAGACGCGAACTGATCGTCAAACATGGTGTCATACTGTTATCGGCAATTTTACTTTATGTGCACACTGATACGTGACGCATGATGTGTAAAGTGCAGGGATTTTATCCAAATAGGAACTTTTAAGGTGGTTCCACCGTAAAATGGCTTAAATGTCATTTTATTCATATTCTGTCTACTTGTAGAAAAAGTTGTCCTCTATCTGGTATGAGCAACAAAATAATACCTATCCACGCTATATTACTCTCTAATTGAACTTGAAATTACTACATGGTGTTTAATGGGGGAATTAGAGAAACACGGGGAAAAATAGTATTTTTCCATAAAATACAAATGCCATTTTCGTGGAAAACTATTTATAAGAAGGAAATAATCCAGAGAAATTGAATAAAAATGTAATATAGGCATCTAACCTCCTTATGTTTATAGTTATTAGGGAATTAATGCCGTATTTGAAGTCAAAATGCGGTAATTCGCAGGAGATGGCGCTGCAGTCGGCTCCTATGGCTGGAAAAAAGTGCTAATTCAAAATACAATCGTGGGATAATCTGCATATATTTTGTACCTTACTTTTGGGTTTCTATAGGTAACGCATTTCATCAGCGAAAGCAGGATTTTTTGGACAAAATATCAAAAATGTGGAATATAGTATTTGTTTTGACTAACACAGTCGCGGCGGAACCTCCTTATGTAAACTGTCTCTCCGCGGGCGTGCACTGTTGGGGGTCGCTGTGGTCTCCGGTGGGCAGTGCAGCACTAGCCAAAGTTGCCCCGGGTGGGGCGGGCGTCGCCCCGGTTTATCCCCCCCTCCCTTGCGTCGCCCCTCGCCGAGGAAACGGCCCCTTTGCCATCCGGTGGAAGTCCCTGGGATCGATCGCCTTTGATGCGGGCGATTGCTTGGAGAATGGGATTTCGGGGGGGGGGGGGGGGGGGGGGTGGAAGTCTTCGGCATCGATGTTTAGCTTGGAAATTAATCATTAAATAATGAATAATGCCTTCCCTCGGTTGTCCTAGAGACCAATTGAGGGGGGAAATTGGTGTTTCAACTATTTGATCTGGTCGCTAATTGATCTTTTATTTCTCTTCTAGGTAAGTTACCAGAGACATGCATCGATGAAATGTTGCCCCTCTGACCTTGGGATGTGAATTGCTCATCGCTCAGTAAGTTGAAAATCTTTTCCTGGTATTCGAACTTAAATGTTCTACTTCTCCGCAGTAGTCCATTTACCACGGAGCTTGTGTTAGCAAACTTCGCACTTGTTTCCTAGATTAATGTGACCAATTGTAAAGGGCGTTTTCATTTAAAATAGCGCTTCTTTACGTGACCTTTTCATTGAGACGTAAACCTGCCGATCATTCTTACACACTTCATAATAGCCTTATTCCAGTAGTGAGAGATCCCACTGCGACCTAGGTGTCTTTTTGGACGATAGGCTGCATTTCCAAGACCACATAAAAAAATTCGTGGGGAAGGCGATGGCGGTGGTATCTACCGTCACACTGGCATTATCTACAGTACCTTCACACAGACATTCAAGATCCCCTTGCCCTTAGAAAAGTATTTTTTGTGTCCTTCAAATCTTAGAATACTCCTCACCAAGTTGGTCGACTGCTTGCCCATCCACTCTGGAAATCCGAAATCGTACCTTCAATTTTTCCTATCATTTGCCCGTCATATCGCATTCCCTCCCTCATGAATTCAACCCGTGAATCCATTTCGTCCTTCCTAGGAATTCCTCTGCCCTCCCATCGCCGTGCACTATCTGACCTGAAATTCTTGCACAGTATAATGAATGGACAGCTTCGTTCCTGCGACCTTCTTTCTATCTCTTTCCAAAACGTGTCCCTCCTCGCCCCACGCGAAACTTCAATCTCCTACACATCCCTTAAATTGCGGCTTTCCCTATCACAGCGTTCCCTGTTTTACCGAATCCCCTCCAAATTTAACATAGGTATTGTCCTCAGCGTATCATTCCCTTGACCTATTCTCCTCACACAACATATTCAAATCATTCATCAAACGGCACTTGGGTAATGGTGCCCCAAATTATAGTTGATTTGTTTTTCTGTTCGTTTTGTTTTCATTTCATTCTTTGTGTTACTCTTAATTGTTGTTATGTGTTTATTTATTTTATTACATCGACCAATTTAATTAGCTATTGTGCCGTTTGTGGTCACAAGCATTGTAGATGCATTGGAAATTCAGTTTGAGAAATACGGAATAAAGTTTAATCACAAGAAAACAAATGTTATGTGATTCTCTAGGGCAAAGAAAGCGAGGCTGGTCATAAGAATAGAAAGATAATAACTAGAGCAAGCATAACAATTTAATTACGTGGGAACTACGCTAGAAGAAACAGGGCATAGTAGAAAAGATATTAGGAGGAGAATAGTGCTGGCGAAGGAAGCCTTCCATAATAGAAGGGAGCTGATGACGGTCACCTTAACTAAGGATGTAAAAAAGAGGCTGGTGAAGAGCTTGATATGGAGTGTGGCGTTGTTTGGGGCAGAAACGGGGACCTTGAGAAAGGAAGACGAAAATAGGCTGAAGGCGTTCGAGATGTGGCTGTGGAAGAGGATGGAGAAGGTGCGTTGGACGGAAAGGAAGACAAATGATGAAGTTCTTGGCCTAGTTTGTTGAGGAAAGGAAACTTGTGGATGAGATAATGGGAAGGTACAATAGGTGGTTGGAAGGGGTAATGAGGGGCGATGGTTTGCTGAAGGCCGTGATAGAGGGAAGGACGTAGGGTAAGCGGGGAAGGGGAAGGAAGAGAATAGATTTTATGGACGGGATGAAGAAAGGTAGGACTTCCGCTGAGAAGAAGAAAGAAATACTGGATGTAGATAGGGCACTGCACGTTTAAGAGTCTGTTGAATATTCTCTGACTTTCATCCTAACTTACCTCCAACTAGTAGATTACTCAGATGAAGATGATGATATAATGAGTAAATGCATACATAACATAGTCGCTGTACATGATTTCGCGTGTCGTAGGAAGCGAAAAGCTTCCTTGAGGTTAATCCCCGCGCTAGTGTGCTGCGGAAGGACGTCACGTGGGGGGGGGGATATTCAAGCGACACTGTCGCGTCGAGGGGCGGCGTGTGTTCCATTCTGGAGCATTGTGGTGGGCGGACGAGGAGGAGAACGAATAGAAAAGGTCTTCCTCCTCCTCCTCTTTAAGGAGAGCGACCGCGAGGAGTCGACTCGACCAACTGGACCTTCGTCCTCCTCCGGCAGATGTCGCCGGGTGGGTGGGACGCGGTCCCGCCTCTCTCTCCCTTGTTTGGGGGGCAGGGGGGCGGAAGGGAAGCAGCTCTGGGGGGCAGGAGCCGAATTCCATCTCATGCGCCCACGCGATAGAATCGCTTAGCTCTCAATCGTCCGCTCTTCGGCAACTTCTTAATCGGATAAGTGTGTCACGAGATACGAAAATTACTTCTTGGATTCAATAAAGCATAATATTTAAACTCGTAGCTTGAACAGAGACTATTGTCTATGCCCCAGGGGTACATCCCAAACGAATACTTCCTTTGAGAAGTTAATATTCCCACTCTTAAAGTGAACTCATCTCCAAGTGTGTCCGTCAACACGAACGGTTACTCCGCTGCTATAAAAATCCAATGATTTCCGCCCTGATTCCGGAAAATTCGGGTGTCCCCAAAAACTACTCCATACCAGATCTGCCACTTCCTCTTAAGAAATAAAAAATGTTAAAAAAAATCCTTTATAACTTTGCCATTCCTTCTTCCCTTTGCAAATTCCGTGTAACTCCTCTTTTACTCTTAAACCTCCAATGCCATTTCAATCATATCACGTAGACTCAAAGGTGTTCTTAGTTTTCAAAAAATAAATTTCTTATTGAGTAGTCTAAAAATTTATGAAATAATTATTCACGAACATTTTCCCGTTCATATTTTGAGCCTGGAAACTTATTTTCATTTTTTTCCCGGTTGAATCAATAGTTATTTTGCCGATAGCTTGTTTCAAATGCATATGCTGTCGTGTTCTGTTTGCCTTACAGAATCCTCGACTCCATAGGGATAGTATTCCCACAATAACTGCAAATCAGATTTTCGATTTAGTATTGATATTGGAATGTTTTTTTCAACTATGGAAAACAGTGGGTGCGGTATAAAATCTCAAAGAACGTCTTTCAAAATGTGACTGCATGATTAAAGTAAGCCTCTTTCAAGCAGTTTTGGAGTTGGACGTTGTTTTGGGAATAGGTTTTCTGAGGTGGAATGGACTCAAACAGGGCTTTCAAAATATTATCCTACCGTTAGGTATTCGTTATACTATAGTTGGCTGCGTTTATTTTAGACACCATTTAGGTATTTTTCTTATTTCATTGTCATTCGTTAATTTCGAATTTAATGTTCTACTGTGGAATTATGTGCGCGGCGATGTAGTCCCTTGGGAAGCCATTAGAGCCAGGGCAATGGAGTATAGATGTCCTCTAAAACGCGAGTAACGATTTAAAAAAATATAGAGATCTGAAATCAATGGCAATAAGACTGGGGTAACTGATGTAACACTGTCTTATGTATCAGTGGTATTTGTTTATATACATCACAGGATAAAGCAAGTTATGTGCCATGTGTGTTGTAAAACGAAGGATGTATAAGTTGAATTCAGAACCCTGGCGAGCTTTACCTGTTCTGGAATGAATATGATAAAAAAAGGAATGAATCACGTTTATTTGCTGTTCTTTTTCGCCTAAAACCGTCTTCTCTCTTTTTAAATTGTCTCAAGGAAGAATGTTGCTGTTTTTATCCGAAACCATTTTAATGTTATTGTAAGGAAACGGTTAGTATTCTTTTAAATCCAACAATATGTTCATTATTGGGAACAAGAGAACCCTTGATAGTGCTTAATTTGATTACTCAACGTAAGTTTGTAAATCTCAGCTCTACTTAAATTTGATTGGGGTCAATGAGAATCCTTACTCTTAGGAAGGGAGGATGTGCGTAGTCTTGAGGCGTTTTGAGATGTGGGTTTGGAGAAGGATGGAGAGGGTGAGCTGGGTGGAGAGGAGGACGAGCGAGGAGATATTGGATATGGTTGGAGAGGAAGCTTTTGGCAGAGGTTCGGAGAAGGCAGAAGAGATGGATGGAGGAGGTTTTGAGAGAGCGGGCATGTTGAAGAGAGTTATAGAGGGGAGAACACTGGGGAAGCGTGGAAGAGGAAGGAAGAGGATAGGCATTCTGGACGAAATAAGAGGAGATAGAAGACATGGCGAAAAAAATATATCTTAGTCTTTTCGTTATGTCTGTGACTATGTTCCACAAATTTACGCCTTCAACCATTAATAGTAGATGGAAGATTTGAGGGTATTAAGAGGGATCTAATGGCGGGACATCCTTAGGAGGGAAAGCTAGACAATGTCTATGGAATTGGGATGCAGGATGGGAACTGTCCAAGACCCTACCAATCAGCTGGCAGAATACTTGAATGATGAAAGCAGCGACTTTTCAACGCAATTCCATTTGAGGACGTACAGTTCTGTTCAAAAAAATCGTACCGCTGAAAATTTCAAAAGTCCCGAATTTACGACAATGTGACAACCTGGCAGAACCACGCCCCCCTACGTACGTACAAATCAGCGTCAAGGGGGACTCGTATACTTCACCGCGATGCCGGTGCGTGGCCCTCTTGGGCCTCCACCGCTTCTTGTAGTGGGGGGCGTCGTCGTAGCAGGCAGAGCTCCAACCCACTCGCGAGGCGAGGAGGAAGTGTCTTCTCCGGTTACTTAACAAGTTAACGACTCGAGAAACAATTACCTCCGCTTCCTCGAGATACTCGGCAGGCAGGAAGGAGAGGCCTTCGCCCTCGCGTTGGGCACACTTCGCCCTCCCCCACCACCGCCTTTCGACCACCATTCCACCAAGCAGTCCTGCCGGGCGTCGCCCTCTGCACGGTCCTCACCTCCGCCCACCTCTGCGCCGACGAACGCACTTCCAACGCCACGGGGATACCGTTAGCGCCGGGGGAGTGACATCACCGCTCCAATCCAACTCTTCAACTGTTGGAACGACGCAGCAGTGGAAGCGGCGCTGGGAATCTCAAGTTTCATCCCCTCCCCCTTTCCTCTCCCCTCCATCCCCCTCCTTAGTCGATTAATTTCCACGCATCCGAGAGACACCCTTAACCACGTCGCTGGATGCCGTGGGCCGCACGCTTCCGGGGCGGGGAGTTTCATCCGTGAGTTGGGCAACAGAGCGTCAGCAATGACTACCCCCCGCCACCACCGCCGACCGCGTCCCGACGGACTTCCTCCCTCGCTCTGACGTCCTCTTCACTGCCCGCTCCAATACGGATGGACGCGAGGAAGGCAGTGATGCGGTGCAGTTTTTGTTATTTCATCCGGTTACGTGCACAGCCAAGCTGCTATTTTTCAAGTGGCCGATTTATTGGTACTTGGGTATCGTAATTTCCTCTTCATCCCGTTAGTATTTCCCATACATTGGTTAATTTATGGAGGTTTGGGGTCTTGTCTTTTTTTAAGAAACTCAAATTCCTTTTTCCGCCAACGTTTCGACATTTTATTTATGAGGCTTCTTCGGGGCATACAGTACAATGCAATGAATACAGTTAATAATAATTATAATACTACAAAGATAAAGAAGCTTTCAATCATATATTTAGTACCTAAAAGGATTAACTTGGTTACTGCGACAATGGTAACACACAAAAACAAACTCTTCCTCTTAGCAACAAAATCAACATAAAAAACAAAACCGAAATGGAAAACGAAGCTAAAATTTTGTTTAAAAAATATAATAAGTGGAAATAAAAATATTTAAAATGAATAGCATAAAGCATGAAATTAACAATTGCTGATATCGTAACTTCAAATTTCGAATGTATATTACATATTTTACGAATATAAAAAACATATTCGTATTGAAATTCTGGAAAACACTACATAATACATAGAAAAAAAAATTAGTTATAGGAGATCAAATTATGATAGATTTTGCTTACATTCTGTATATATCCGATCTATGGTTACAAACTGAAGGAGTTTTTATGATGTGGACCATAATTTCCGCGATAATTTTTCTCCGGTGAATTTACAGAAATCAATTTTACTCTTCCATATTTTCCTGTAGTTTGTCTTAAGCGCCTGCAACTGTAAATAATACCGGAGCTGCAGATTTTAAAAAAAATGTTGTTTCAAAAGGCGGTGAAATTCGCCATGAAAAAATCGAGATTCGAACCCGGATCTCCCAATTGCCGGTCAGTTGTGTTAGCCATTTAACCCTGGCCAAGCCTCGGTGGTTGTAACTGGTTGACACACTTGTCCCGCAATTTGGAAATCAGGGTTCGAATCCCGGTCAAGTAAAATGATTATTTCATGGCGAATTGTTACCCTCTTTGGCGTGTACTATATCTTCGCGCCCATGCGCTTATATATCTACGCCACCCACCTCTACGCAGTCAGTGCACCACATAATGTGTGTGCTATCGACATGGATGGCAATCGAAACGAAACGAATATGTTTGGTTTCGACCCGATGTGAAGTGAAAATAGGAGGTTCAGGTATCGTTTTCATCCCAGTACGAAATGATATGCGCCAGGGAGTTCAGTTTCGAACCAGTACGAAACGAAACTGTTCGCAACTCCTTTGCGCGTAGTTAAGTTTCAACCTCAAAAACAGAGTGGAGTGGAAAAAGAGGCGATAGTTTCGACCCATGTATATGTGATTGTAGCTAAGGTAGTGAGGTTAAAACATTGCGTTTTACTATATAAGTATCTATCTTCGTCGTAGTATTACTAAATACTATGCATGAATCGCTCGGGAATGTCCTGCTATATCCATTGTTGGCGCTCGCTATACCAATAATGCAAACGGCATTATTTAACCCTGCCAATCTTAGCGCGATGCAGGATATACTCGAGTATTTATTTATTTATTTTCAACTACCCCGGAAACAGCTCGCAATGGCCTCATACGTCGGGTGATGTAACATTAACAACGGACGAAGTCAAACAACCATGTCCTGGGGTGGAGACAAATCCCACCCAGGTGGGACTCGAAGCCGCGACCCTCGGATTAGCAGGCGAGGAGGTTACCCCGTCGCCACCGAGGCCAATGTTGCTTGGCGTTTGTTTTGAATAGCCTTTAGTGACTGGCACTTTGCATGAGTGTTATGCTCACGAATGAACAAGAGAATGAAGACTTTGGGTCCAAATATAAACCTGATTATGAGGCTCACCTAAATTCTTCCATATCCTAGAGCACGAAGTTTAACTAAAGCACGATCACTGCACAGACAAGTGAATACACGCGTCATTTTAATTCAATAATCACGATTCCACGTGTGGTGCGCATGTAAACAGTGCGAAGATGAAGAAGCACATGGTCCCACCGGTGTGAAACTTAATTCGTGTTTGGTTTCGTTTCGGGGCATTTGTTTAGTTTCGACCACGGAGTAGTTTCGACTCCAATTTCGTTTCATCTTAGAGTTTAGCTCCTCGGGTTTCATTCCATTTAGTTTCGCTTTTACATTTCGCTCCCGAAGGTGAAACTATTGAAAATTTACTGGTTTTCACTTTCGTTTCGTTTCGATTGCCATTCATGGCTATCGAAAATGATTGGAAAACATGGTTTCTATGTTCAAAGTGCCGTGTCGTGTGTCAGATGAAGTCATTTTTTGAAAACTATTCTTACTGTCCGAGTATCGGCAACAACTTTCTCTCTAAGCGAAGACGAACCTAAACTTTGTAGGCATTTCGTAATCATTGATCAGAAACAACGAAAGCGATTTTAAGTGGATAAGCTTAGTAATAATTATTAAGGAGGTTCCACCGCGACTGTGTGAGTCAAAACAAATACTATATTCCACATTCCTTGTATTTTGTCCAAAAAATCCTGGTTTCGCTAAATGAAATGCGTCACCTATGGAAAAGCAAAAGTAAGGTAGTAATAGTTCAGGTTATCCCACGAATGTATTTTAAATTAGCACTTTTTCCCAATCATAGGAGCCGATTGCAGTGCCATTTCCTACGAATTATCGCATTTTGACTTCAAATACGGCATTAATTCCCCAATAACTATAAAAAATAAGGTGGTAAGATGCCTGTATTTTATTTTTATTCAATTTCTCTGGATAATTTCCTTCTTATAACGAGTTTTCCGCGAAAATGGCATTTATACTCGTATTTTATGGAAAAATTCTATTTTCCCCGTGTTTCCCTCATTCTCCCATTGAACACCATGTGATTTCAAGAATTATTATAGTATAAATTGCCGTGTAAAGGAAACATTTTGTTGCTCACATCAGATAGAGGACAAGGTTTTCTCTAAGTAGACAGAATATGAATTAAATGACATTTTTAGTGATTATACGGTGGTACCACCTTAAGATCCGGACACTGAGAGCATAAGTACCTCGGAGAATTATTATGTATGTACCTACGCATAAACCAATGAAAGAGAATGTGCCGATGTTTTTCTTCAAAATAGTTGTTAGGAGAATGAAATTCAGCGATGTGTTTGCATAGAGAGTTTTCTCGATATCGCCCACATTTTAGCCCTGCCTCCCTCCCATTCTCGGGGGTGGGGGGGGCATAGGGAAACACGTTCTGTCGCTTGAGTACCGAGTGCTGAGCCAGAGCAAAGCGGTGCTCATCTCGGCTAGTCCTCGAGGGGTTGTTAAGATGATGAAGGGGAGGAAGAGAGAGTCGGGTTATCATCCGCCGTGCGCCAATGGGGGAGGCGGTGCGGGATGGACTCCTAGTGGTGCTCCTCCCTTTCGCTTGTATTTGGCGCACGAGTGGAAGTTGAGAGGGCGTCCATAGTATCTATAGTTCCTCATCAAGTTTTGCGTCAATTAAGCCGGCCCCGGTGGCGCACAGTGGGAAATTTCGGGACCTCAGGCGACAAAACCCCGCTCTACAGCTTGTGGGTGGATGAAATGATATGTTTTTTATCTAAATACTCATCATTGCATGTAGTTTAAGGACCCGCTGCGGAAAATACAGGTTAGCTTTATGTTTTTACGTGAGAGTTGATTGAAATAACCTCGAATTTGAAAATATATTGAAACATCTTTGAATTGGCCGGATACAAAGGGGGAAACTGCGGATTTTCCCCCCGAATGCTTGGAAATTAATGGTGTTACTTTTTAAAGATTATTTTTTTTAATTTATAGTTTTAGGTTGGGTCAGTCAGCGAATAAGGCTGCAAATCACGCAGTCACGGATTTACATCACAGATGTCCTTGGTTCACGTATATGAAAGTAACAATAAATCTTTTTCTTGGCAGATATTGTGGGTACGAAACATAGCTTCCTAACCATTGACCATAACCCCAAACTTTAAATTTCAAAAAAATAATCTTTACAAAGTAACACCATTCATTTCCAAGCATTCGGGAGGAAAATCCGCAGTTTCCCCTTAGCATTGCAAATTCAAAGATGTTTCAACATATTTTCAAATTCGAGGTTAGTTCAATCTACTCTCACGTTACAATATAAAGCTAACCTGTATTTTCCGCAGCGGGTCCTTAAACTACATGCAATCATGAGTATTTAAAGAAAAAACATATAATTTCATCCACCCACAAGCTGTAGAGCGGGGTTTTGTCGCCTGTGGTCCCGAAATTTCCCACTGTGTGGCGGCGGGGTAAAGTCCTCGTCTGCCGAACCAAAGGTCGCTGGTTCGAATCCCGCCTAGGTAGGATTTTCACCTCCCAGGGAATGGTTGTGTGTGTTTGTCTGTACATCAAATAGTTAGTAATTAGCTTCGGCTGTTACCTAAAAATAAACTATTGTTATATTATTATTAATTCGTGTGGAGAATCTCTTCTACAATCTTACATTCTGAGTGAGAATAACTTTTGGTTGTGCGGTATAAACGAGGTTTTGATGCGATTCACTGGTTTAATGGAACGCACTTTGACACCGAAAGAGCACAGCAGTTTCACAGCAACTGTTTCGCATCCGAAACAGTTTAAAAAAAGAAACAGTTCCGCGAAACACCTTGTTTGCGGACAACAGCTAGAAGCACACCTATCAACAAGCGATCGATCGGCGCTGTTACAACATGTCTGGTAGTTCTGTGTTCTACGTAATTATAAATCATACTAAATGAAATACAACTTCATTTGGATTCATGAAAGATCGGTACTTTACAGTTCTTAATTCTATCTGCAACGATGGGGGGATACGTGTTGGCTGAATAAACCGGCAACCGCCTGCAACAGATTCGAAACCAACAGATTGTATCTTCATAACCGCAACGCAGCCACACGTGCAGTGCAACTGGAACAGAATAGAAGACGGAACAGTCTCAGCTTCAGCTTCATCAGTTGGCGCTGCACAGCACAGAGCGTAACGACGCGACTGCGGCACGATCACGTAACTAACCTGTTGTGTGCAAATCTGATATTTGAAACAGTTCTCTGACCAAAACAGTTTGGGCCGCAGCTGTTTCGCTGCGAGTGCACTTTATTCCACCAATATCTAATGCTCTTCTTTTCACGGCAGAAACAGCGGATAATAAAATGGTCTGGACTCTGGTTGATTAGACGTGCAATGTTGGTCTGCCGCTCTTGTAGCTGTCCACTGCCCGTCGTGTCCATTGCCCGCTCTCTTTCAAGGTGCGGCCATTTTAGTACCTAGAGGAGAGTAGGTGACTAGTGTCCCAAACGTCGTTTCCTACAACGCCGTAAAATCAATGCCGCAAATTATGTGAGTGAAATTCAGTTCAAGGATGTTGTTATGCTGTTGATGAACTTTGCGAAACTGTTTTGCAAACGGTACCGAGCGTGTATTGTTTTTTCTTTCGTGTGTCGTACGTTTTCATTTCAGAGATTTAACTGACTAAAGTATGGAGTTTGCTGGCTTATCAATCGTGAAATGTACATTTATTGTTATCCAACATTTACACTGATAAGTCTGCCATAATTTGTACTAAAGTAGAGAGCAGTCGTTTTACAAATGGAATTGGCCGAAGAGGTATTTGTATTGTTATTTATCTCCGATCTTACTGCACGCGTACAGTATTTTATTGATAAAATATAAATTATTGAGGTCACTTTCTGGAAAGGCAGGTCATTAGAATAACGGTGTGGACCCCGGAATATTTGATGCATTTGTTTCTGTCTCAAAGTAAAGTTCTCGAAATAGGTGATAGATATGACCTGCTTACGTGCTGGTACGCCTTCAGCGCCAAGATTCACACCGAAGATGCCGTAATGGGTCAATAGTAGCGATGCCGTCAAGGCTGAGATTAGCGTTGGCTATAATGTTACCGATTTTAGATATTTTTTGGTACGAAGTGTAAAATAGAATTGGACTCGACCTATGGTTAGGGATCGCTTGCTGTCGGGTGCAGTGACTGCACCACTTGGACGCTAGCGTTGGTTCTCGGTTTGTCTGCGGGCGGTGCGGCGTGGTCTTGTCTCCCAAGGGCTCTCGCGGTCAACGACCTTCCTAACTCGACCAATTACCAGAGGGGGGGGGAGGAGGGGGATGTTTCGGGTTCTTCCGCCAGCCCGCATGCTGGGATAGCCTGCCTCATTGATCCGGGGGTCTTCAGTGCGTGTCGGGGATGTTCTGTGAAGGTCCCGAGGCCCTAGGAAAGGTGTTCTTTGAATAACGATTTCTGTTAGTGTGACAGCTTTCACGCATGAAATTATAATCGGAGGAACCGGTTTCCTTAATCCGGTCGAAAAATGTCTCCCGGTCGGGTTGTGGGCTTCTTGATCACGGTAAATAAAATCGTTTTGCATCGAGATTTCCCCTTGCGCTCCTGCCAAACTTGCATCCCGGAGAGCGAAGGAATTCCTTCGGAAAACATTGGACGGTGTAAATATTTTCATAATTGTACTAAGTGGTAACGACCATATCTCGGAAAGTATTAAATATTTAGTAATGAAACTTGGTGTGCACTTCTAAGGTGTTACTCTACACGTTCGGTGCAAAAATGGATACTATAGCTGTAATACTTCAGTATTTTGAGAGGGAGGTATACATTCGAAAATGTAAGAATAGGCGTAATTTTTAAAAATGCTACATTTCGATTGAAATGGAAATTATCTCGGAAAGTATTTAAGATGTAGTAATGAAAATTGGTGTGCACTTGTAAGATATTACTCTACACGTTCGGTGCAAAACTGGATACTATAGCTGTAATACTTCAGTATTTTGAGAGGGAGGTATGCACTCGAAAATGTAAGAATAGGCGTAATTTTTTCAAATGATACATTTCGATTGAAATGGAAATTATCTCGGAAAGTATTTAAGATGTAGTAATTAAAATTGGTGTGCACTTGTAAGGTGTTACTCTACACCTTCGGTGCAAAAATGGATCGACTCCTAGTATCGAGGTGATGAAATTTATAATAAGTTTAATAGCGTTCTCCCCTTCTCGCCAAATGAGTTTTTCGACACCCGGTGAACCCATGGACCCAATAAAAGCGGAATAAGCGGACCCATTCGAAGAAAGGAACCCTTCTTCCACATTTCCCTGACTCCGTAATGAACCCATCGGCGAGACAGAGCAGACATTAACTATGTCAATAGGGAACTAGTTTGTATGATCGGAAGAAGAACACTCCTGCGATAATTACGAAGACCTCTTCTCTTATGACATTTCAACATGCCTTCCCCCTCAGGAAAACGGTTCAATTATGCATGCACTGACTCACTCTTGCTAGACTTTGACTTTCTGCAACAGAACGCTTTTCAAATAGTTATTTACAGTGAAGGTTGCAAACGTTTGGGTACCTGACGCTTCTGTAAAAAATTACTGCGGTGAGTAACTGATATTTTTTTATAAATAGCTAAGAGTAAATACAGACTACTCCCTTTAAAATTTCTGACGAGATTATTTGTGAGAGATTTCTCACTTTTAAAATAAAGTTTCTTAGGACAGCGTACCCGTACCATTTCCCATGGAAAATGGCTGGTAATTTTTGACAAATAAATCTGTGAGTATAGTGGTTACGTGTTGCGTTTCATTGTGATGAGACGAAATTCATTGAATTTAATGTGAAATTATATAAAATCCACAGCTTCAGGGTCTACTCTGTGGAAATTTTTAATATTCATTGCAATAAAGTTTAAAGCTTTTCTACACTTTTTATTTTTTTAAACACACTACACGTTTCACCAATTTTACATTTCCTTCCCAAAGGTTTAAAAATGGGTGCATTGGAACAAATTGAAATTATCAGGCATTCTCCAAATCTATACAATGAGCAGCTTTTTACGCATACCTCCCCCCACTACTTTCTGGAAAAGTTACGTTAAAAAAACCTTGACTTTTCTCATACCAACACCCCTTGATTTCAATGTTTTTTGCCAAGCATTGTATGTAAATATTTGTTGTTATTTTCATGAAAATACTTTTTTTTACCCTCCTTTTCATTTTTTCTTTTTAATTTCATTTATTGAAATTTTTTTAATGTAAACATTTCTTTGAAATCAAATTTAATTTTATTTATTTAACAACGACAACAATGTAATATCTGTAAACAAACTGCTTCACCTGACGATATCATAAAACTAGGGAAACGCGTAGTGTGTTTAAAAAATAAAATTTGTAGAAAAGTACTGAACTTTATCGTGATGAATGTGAAATTATATCTCACTCAAAATATGTACATACCAAGGGGTCTGACGGAATTGCGATATCTCGTACTATGGATTACTACTAGCGCCAATTGTTTCAGGCGCAAATATAAAAATAAGTATGCGTGAAAAACATAATGATTGTATGTTTTTGCCATAAATATTTTATTTTTCGTGATAAAATGCAGTAATTATTCCTTTTGTTGTAAGACGTTTATCAGCGTCAATTTAAAATACGCCTGGGACCACACGAGACATCGCCATCGCAACCGTAAGTAAACAAAGAAGATGGCCGAGAAAGTACAATGCGAAAACGCCAAGAGAAGGACTGGAAGGAATTATTGCGCTGCAATATAGTTCCAGAATTTTTCAGGATGCAGAATTGATTATACAATTTCCTTTTTAAGTTTACCGTGAGAAATAAATAGGTGATTTCCTACTTAAATCTGCAAGATATTCAATTAAAGAGTATGCCTGTCGCGCTGATAGTTAGCGCCTGACCGCTAGAGTGCTCTGGGTGAAATGTATAACCATTGGAGTGATGTGAGTAGTGCCAGAGACCCTTGGTATGTAAGTGCCTTATAGGGCGAGCAAGCAGCGAGTTCGATGCAATCCGTGGACCGTCGTGGACCCGCGAAGGAGCGTCTCTGGGCGCGGAAGGACGGTCGATGCGGCGACGCCCCCCCACCCCCTGTTCTCCCACCGCCCCCCCCCTGCCTTCACCCACCCCTTAAACCCGAACTCCCTTTCGGTCCCTGCCCTACGCCCCCCCTGACACTCGGTCCGCGTGAAAATAAAAAAAAAACGGTGGCTTCCATCGATCGGCGTGAATGCTCTTCATGCCACTCGCACTCGCTCTTGTGCCAACTTTCGATGCGTCGTGCTTTTTGGCGCTCTTCTCTTGCCTTCAGGGGTGGTAGTGGGGGGGCAGGGGGGGGTAAGTGGGCAAGGGGATCGATTTGAGGGCCGTTGAAGGCACGCGCGCGGATGGCGGTGATCAGATCGCTGGGATTTTCATCGCCAACTTCGCGTGGTCGGGAGATGAAAAATTCCATTTTTTCGTCTTTCGGAGCACAAAAAATATATATGGATCAGTGATGTGAATGCTTGTTCCTAAAGTTTATAATAATCAAACAAACGAAAGAAAAAAGATCGCCAAATTTGCTGTAATGTAACCATTTTCAATGGAGTGACAACGAAGTAATGGGAAGCGAAACGAAAGCACACTTAATGCGCCATGCGCTCACTGATCCTTCTCTCCGTTGATTCCCAGTCATTTCCCGAAAGTGTACTATAGATGATTCCAATCGAATCCTTGTAACCGTGATAACCGGCGAGGTTGTCATACGCCTTACTCGGCGGTCTGCCGTGCGAAGGCAGCGCCGTCGTTTCCTCCCCACCCAGACTCTGCAGTCCACCCTCATTACCTCCACTCCACATGAATCATATATATCTCTCCATTGGCAAAAATCCTTAACCATTTTTGGCGAATTTCTATTTGCATTTTCGGAAAGTATACAGTCCTTCCAAAAATATTGATTGCCTTCACCGAGAATATTTTATCTCACCATGACTTTTTTCTCGTGATTTTTTTTTTAATTTTTTTACTGGACGCTTATGATAGGGTTTGCCCCAAAATGATCATCTCTCCTTTTTCCCTGGGTTTACACCGTTTTGCGTTGAATTTGGAGTCGACGACGGTTTTGCTGTCGTTCCAACCAGGCGTCTTCAGCTCGAAAGGTTGCTCCGATTAGTATTACTTGGCAATTCTTCTTCCCTTGGCGGAAATTACTGTCACTCACTGCTCCCTCCACCCCGCTACCCCTCCCACTCCCCCCCCCCCCCTTAACACTGCTGCCGCTGCGAAGGACTTCTCTTCTCGTTCTCTCACCAAGTGGCAGGGAAGGAAGGGGGGGGGGACATGACAAAGGAGGAGATAGAGAGGCTGTGCGCAGGCGTGCAAATTTCCCCTCTCTTTGTTGCCCTTCCCCTATTCCCCTTTTGTGGGGGGTGTAAAAGGGGAGGGGAAGGAGGGTAGGAGGGGTGTGGTTGGAGAATTCGTTCGTCTCCACAGGAGTGGGAGGAGGCAGCGTCGCTCTCCATAAGGTTGTTATCATTCACAGCCACCCCTTCTCTCCCCTACCCCCCTCTCCCCCCCACCCTAACTTCCATCAGCAGGGCCGGGGGGGTTGCCGCGTGAGAGGGCTCAGGGGTGGTTTTTATTCCTTCTGCTTCCCTCCCCTCCTCCCTCATTCTCCCCTCCGTCCCTCTTTCCGTTAACCCCCCCCCCTCATACCCTGAGGAGGGACGTGATGTGGAACCCTTATAAAGCAGGGGGGCGCAATTTTGGTATGACTTCCGCTCTCTCGTCTTTAATGAGTATTCCGTCGTCTCTCTCCCCGTGAACACACCTCCCCTCTTCTCCTTTTCTTCCCCTCTCCACCCGTCCCTCCCCTCTCCACTGCAATGGTGTGTAGAGGGTCCTCCAGGGGGGGGGGGCGTTGAAGAGCCCACCCCCCGCTCTCCCAGCCCCCAACGCGACTTGCCGTGGTTTTGTGCACGCGCGCGAGCACGCTGCTGACTCCAGGATTTGAACAAAGGCATACGCTTCTCCTCATTCGAGAGGCATTTGTTCCTGCAGAAGCATTCGTCGACCGCTCTTGCCGCGTTGCCTCGAGTAGCAGAGCATGCGTGGTTTTTTAGAAGGGGACTGTTTTGGCTACAGCCTTTACGAATGTTACCACACGGCTGAATCTGCTGTTACACACATTTTGGGTGATGGACGATCTATATTATCAAGTCATGCCTGTTAGGCGATCATTTAGAGGCCCTAAAGTCGGTTATGCGTTATGAATGTGAGAAAATAATACAACCACATGAGTTCAACTCATACTTTTAGTAGTGACCGTCATTTAATCTGAAATGACTCTCCTGTCTAGATTTCGTAATAGTTCCCAAGTAGTAGTATTTTTGTTTAACGTGCTTCAACGGCTAAGGTAATTTCGCACTTGCTGCCTGCCGCGTGCAGACAGGGGCAACAGCACTCGGACGAATCGGATGGATCACCCCTGCAAACTCGAGCCGATCCCAACGATGCTTAACTTTGGTGACTGATCGGAAACCGATGTTTCCGTCGTGGCAGGCCGTTGCCCAATAGCTCTCAACCAAACTGATTATCGCTCACATGCATTGTTCCACGAATCTGCAATCTAGCGAAAGATCTTGAAATCAATCAGCCAGAATCTTACAGCGTGTCCTGATTTGTATTGCATCCTTTTACCATGTGGTTTGTACGGGGGGGGGGGGATGTTATCAAATGGGAAGGTTGGCTGCAGTGGGAGTTTGAGTGACGCCTGAAATTCACTCCCGAGTGGTAGAGTAGCTTACGTCACCCGTGCTATATCTCTGTTTCTCGTATTAGGGGACTGTGTTCGAATCCCGATCACATAATCTCGAATCGATTGCTACCACAGGCCCTCGCTTCGATCGCAAATCATGCGAGATTTTAAACCGCTCTCTTCAAAGGGACGCAGTGTCTTCCAGATTTGAGTTCTCCTCACCCGGGAAGCACTGGTCGTGGCGCATGAAGAATTCCTAAAGGCTCGTTCATAACAACTTAACTTGGCGTAACTTGGCTTGACTCGGCGCAACGCCAGAGATGAGACCTTGAGAATAGCGTCTACTAGTTCACAACGACTTAAAGCAGCGTAACTCGACTTGGCGTAGCCTGGAGTTGAGTCCAGCTCAACTTTCTCTTAATTCCATCCAATAGCATACCATGATCTACTATCGATAGTCGGGCAGCAATCGATTGCTAGTCTCGATATCTCCTCGAGCAGCCATATTGAAAACGTGATTTTGTTGTGAAGTCGCATGTGGATACGTTTAAGCGAAAATGGATGCGGATAAGTTGATCGAGTCAGTGCGAAATAACCCTCACATGTTCAACAAACCTTCCATTTCAATACTTCTATAGTTCAACTCACTATTTACAATTAATACTTCACATATCAACTGAGCTGTTTCGGGGCAGCTTACTGCAACTCTCGAAAGTCACGCTATCGATAGGCCTCATCAATCGATCGTAAGATCGAATTTGGCAGTGGTGGGTTGTGATTGGTTAGAAATTTCGCGAATTGGTTCACCTTCGACGAGAGAATAAGTCAAGTTACGCCAAGTTAAGTTGTTGTGCCCGGGTCTTAAGAGTGTTCTAACCGCCCCGATGTAGTGCTTGATGCATCTGCATCAATTTCTCCTCGTCGTGTGTTCACGGTGGAAGCTCTTTTGAATGCAAGTCAAGCCTCTTCGTGTGTTGGCTCGCCTGCCAGATCAAGATGTTAAGATCAGCAACCGAAATTATCGACCAAATAGTGGCCTCAAGAGGTTTATTGATGCCTCCTTATTTGAGGAGGATTGGACATCGTACGGATTTCGCGTGTGTGAAAATGTATCGTCACAGCCTCTGCAAATGTCGATTTGGGATTCGAATGTTGGTGGTTGTCTCGACAGCGTCGTAGAAGACCATTTACGATTTTTAGGGTTTCCTGTATTTATCGGTCGCTTCGGAAGGGACTTTTGGGGGGGGGGGGTCTCCCAGCAGCCGAGGGAGTACTGTTGCTATCCGAGCCTCGTCTTTTGGAAGGGGTTGCTCGCGAAAAAATCTACCTCGCTTAAGTGGAGAGCAAGGAGTGTGCTGGAGGAGGGGGGAGGGGCTGGAGGGGCCGCACTCCATCGCCCCCCCCCCCTCCCCCTCTTTACTTCGTCCAATTGTGCATCAAGAAAGAAGAGAAGAATGAAGCCCAGGACTTACAGTTGGCGAAGCAAGAAAAAAAGAGGACAGGAGAGAAAAGAGATGAACATAGACTTCAATTATAGATTAATTATTAAATTAAGACATTATTTTAAAACTTGAAAGCCCAAGTATAATACTATTGTATTGTTTAGTACAATATTTAGTGTAACTAAAACTATTACAAGTCTATCGCAGATTTGTAATAATTGTATTAAATAAAACTTATTTTTATATTTATACAACTCAGAATACTTTGTAAATTAATTTAATATAGTAAGAAATGTAAAAATAATAATAATGATAATATTGTTATTATTGGTTAAGTCTAACGAACCCCGAATGGTTGTACCTATATTTGTACTTCGTTTAAAATGCCTCAGGCGTGTCATTGTTGGCAGAGGTGGGACGTCTATGGTGTGTCTAAAGACTGGTCAACACGACTAGTTGGTAGGGAAGAGGGGGGTGGATTCGAAGGGACGTGTGTCCAGTTCTTTGTCGCTTCCTCCGATCGCCCCGCCCGCCGATCGTCAGCTGTTCCTCGGCCGTCGTCCTCTCGTCGTTCTCCGCCTCTCCCGCCTTCACTTGTCACGCGCCCGTGCGTGCCCTCCGAATAGAGGCACGCCAGAGATTGTCATCGGTCGACGGGACGTGCGCCTTGACGACCACGCGTCTCTACTCCCCCCCCTCCCCCACTCTTCCCCCCCGCCCACTGTGGCCATATATATATGTACTATAAAAATACATAAATACTAACGGTCCTCCTAACATTGGAAGCAGACCTACAAAGGCGTAACTAGGGAAAGCTCTTGGAGGGGATTAGTGTTTGTGCTCATATGGGAATGTAACATGAAAATCGACAGAGTTTATAACCGTTTTATTTCAAAACAAGCCTTATAATTACAGCTATTACACTTAATTATAGTTTATGCAACTAAAAATTGAAAACCTATGGTAATTACATATGCATTTATCAAAATTTGAATGTAAGATATTAAAATTGAGAGTTTTCCCCATCCTGGGGGCGGGGCGGGGGGGGGGGGGGGGGCGATCGCACCTATTGCCCCCCCCCCCTCTTCTGGTTACGCCCTTGTACTTTATGGCGTAGTGCATGCTTGTGAGGCTTCACCTCGTGGAAAGCATTACCGATTTATGCTAATGCATCAATATTCGTAGTCGCACTAACTTGACTAGGGTATAGTGTAATGCATGTTGGCGACTACTCACTCCCTTCCACACACCCTTGAGGTATTTTGTAGATGTAGATGTGGCCACTCATTGCATCGCCTACTTCCCACACATTCCTTGATGCGACTCACCGAACTTGGCATCTCGAATTCCAGATCAGAATCAGCTAATTCCAAAGGTTTGAGCCAGAGATAAGAAATGATTGAAGGAAAGTATTTGTCCGGGGTATACAGGGATCATGTAAGTATGCATGAGGTAAGAGGGATCAATCCTAGAGGGTAAAATCTTTGAGGTAACCTTTGACGTTAGACCATTAATGCACAAAATCTCAACTCACTCAACATACACAGTCGGTGTCTGTGCTCCTTCATCCATTTAAACTCACCTCAACCGGCAGAGATAATCTTACAGAAGATTCTCGAAAATTGTCGCCCTGGTCATCGTCTTAAGAACGTTCAGTGGTTTCTTTCAACTTAAGGGAATTCGACGAAACTTTCTGGAAGCATTAATTATGTTTTCCTAAAGCTACCTGAATTTTTTCGAAATTATTTACCCCAGATTTCTTAGGATATTTGATATGGAAGTGTGGGCATGAAATTACATATGGGTTCTTATGGGAACGCGAGGCGCGACTAGCTTTATTCATCGAAAAGAACGTTTTCTAGCTAAGAATAAGAAAAACAAAAATACTTTAAATCATGAATAGTATAATGTATGAAAATCATTCGATATACTTTGTTTATTATTTTTATTATTCTTAACTAGAAAAGGGTTCTTTTTGATGAATTAGGCTACTCGTACCTTGTGTTCCCATAAGAACCCATGTAATTTTTTGTCCACTTCTCGATGAAATATCTTAAGTAATCTGCGGTAAATAATTCTGAGAAAAATCAGGTAGATTTAAGACAACATAAGTAATGCTTCCAGAGCAAGTTTCGTCCAATTCTCTTAAGTTGAGTGAAACCACCGAACCCCTCCTTAACTTGTGAGTGGGTGGCTGTTGGGGGTGGGAGGGGGGGGGGTGGCGCCCGGATGTCTCCCACCAGACATGCAGAGAAAATAAGTGTCGCGAGGGAATCCGTGGGAGTGTCCTGGGATGACCAAACGTGGTCCAGTGGGTGTTAAAGCGCACGATAAAGTCACCTCTTCCCACGCTGCTGCGTCAGCCACGCTGCGTGTCGACAGCGGCGAAACAGCTATCGTACACCACGCAGTGGACCCGGTCTCCCGGAAAAAAAACCCATTTTGTGAAGCACCGCAGATCTTTTCGGCATCGATTGTAACTTGAAGTCAAATGTCAAGACAATTATAAAACTGTGAGATTGCTCGCCACAAATACGACCAAATCCACACAAATGAGTGTTTCTTTAGACTACGTTTCTCCCATCAAGTTTCCACCCGCTTTCAGTGCCAATTGCACACTTTTGGGAAGTGACATCTAAAAAATCTATCGATACTTCAGACACTAAATTTTCATTCTGACGCTCGAGAGGCTTTTCGTTAATTTTTTTATCAGCTAATAAAATCTAATAAATTATTATTGCGCCGAAACACTGGTCCGCCATGTTTTGTAGGCTCTGACGTCATCTCCCATAGTCGACCATTTGTTGATTTGGAGATTGTGCGACTGCGTAGTCTTAACTTTAGCTATTAATTAGCAAATATCGAAATAACTTCGAAAAGGCAAATACTATTTCAGTCTCAACGCACAACGCTAGGCTATTTCGCTTCTGCTAATATGGGAGATGACGTCACACTACGAAGAACCAATTGTTGGGCGTTTAGACCTAGGCAATTTCGATGCTAAAACAATGCATATTAAAAGCTATTTATTAAATTAATTAGTTGGAATTATACCTTGGTATTTCGTACGTGGCATTTCGAAACCAAACACTACTCGCTATAATAAATTTCAACAAAATGCCTCACTTACGCAAATACTCTATTGTCGCAATTTCTCCTCTCGCTGGTCTCGTGTTCGTACCCACTGTGCAGTGATAATTATTTCCACAACCTTAAATGCCTTGTACTTTTTATTTGACTGAATTAAAGATTAGAATGTTAAAATAGTGTTTTAGGACATGCAATGTAAAAGAGCGGTTGACACATTTTGATGATACCAGGCCGATGCATTTACTTTAAAAAATCCACTGGCGAGGTGGACGCCTCGGTACAGCTCTCGCATAAGCTTATGGCGTTCGGATGCGCAGAAGAAGACGTCGTGGAGGGGGTAAAGTTTGGTGGAATGGGTAAGGGGAAAGGGAGACGTAGGGGAGAGTGAAGACATGGCATTTCTGCCTTGCATGAGTGCATTACAAAAAAATAGAATTTGTATGACGCGGACAACACAAACGCTTCCGAATGCCATAAGCTTTCGCGAGAGCTGTACTTACTGGCTAAGGCACTCGGCACGAAATGGAGGGATCCGGTTTCGAATCCCGGTCACGGCGAATGATTTGTCCTCCGTGGAATATCGCATCAAAGAGCGGATGTTGAGTTTTGAATGAGAGCCAACATATTTGATTCGACTTTTGTTCAGCGGCCACCGCTTTTGCGGCGGCCAGCCTCGCGGTAGTTGGGCGAGGGGGCGGTCCCCCCCGAACCACGTAGGGGGCGAAGGGGGCGAAGCCCTGTTCCTCCGCCGCGAGAGACACGACCACCAAGAGTACCACTTCGGTGTCCGAGAGGGAGGAGCGTTGGGTCGCTGCGAACGGGAACCCGCGGTTCTCGCTGATCGATGCGAGGGGAAGATGAGGGGGTGGGGGGGGGGGCCGCGGCTCGTTCATTACAGCGTGTACGGAACAATGGGCGTCGCCTGGGGGAACCGGGATGGTGACCAGGCTCCTGCTTTTTTATTCCCAAGGGGAAGCGTCCTGGGTAATCCCCGTGTGCCCCTGTCATTTCCTCCGAAATGGTGGATGTGCACTTAAGTGATCCTGTAACTTATTCGCTTTCCATTCGACGTTTTGAATTTATCGCACATCGCAATACATCAGCGTATTTTAGCGAATCACACGATCTTCGTTAAATGGAAAGATACGCGCTCGCTGAATGTTTCGTAACCGGTCGTTAGGTGGCATTTTGTAGGTGAACTGCAGTCACGGCAGAATGGTATGTTTAAATTTGTAGAATTCGTTCAAAATAATTATATACAAACATAGGTAAGACTTTTATCACAGAGTAATCAAAAACTTTGCAGTATGCATGTTTGCTGCCATTACTGAAAATCATTAAAATTGTAAAAAATCACGGATACGATGTTCTTTTGTTGTTTAGCGCACATCGACTTTGCTCCCGGTCTGTTTTGAAGTGCGCAACCTAGTGCGCATGGTCTGAATCACGAATGGAAGGCAAGTGCGCTGTTGTGTTACGAAGTGATTAGCGCATTATTATGCGAATGGAAGGCATCTGTAATCAACGGAGGATGAAAGCCCTTTTTTTAATCAAGTAAAAAAGTCACGGCTTAAGGCTGTTATATTATCTAGGACACCATTCACCTTTTATTAAACTAATATTAGGAATTCTAGGGAAATTTGAAAACTAATCTTGGGTCTCACGATGGAGCTGTCTTTGACAATAAGTTAGAACGTTCTCGTAAATCGTGTAAAATGGCAAATGGTTCGTTGTGACGCGTAATTTATTTTAAGGTAGTTTGAGCGAAAATCATTTCGCCTAGAATTTGATGAATTTGACCTCATTTTATAGATACAACTCTCATATTTCCAATGACCTCAAAATATCAACCCCTTGCCGAACTACTTTTCGAGCTATTTGCCTCAAAATAAAAGCTGTTTAACATGGGATAGATTATTGCTGTGCGCTCCAGAGGGAGAATATTAATCAAATTAGGAACTTCTAGCACCTAGTTTTCGTCAGCAAACTAACGGTGTGTAGATTGCATGTTTTCTCAACTATTTATAAAAAATAATCTATTACTCACCACAGTAATTTTTACGGAATCGTAAAAAAAATACCTACTGTTTTGAAGGGTTTTCAGCCGTACGGCGGGAAAAAATGAGTCAAGTTAGAGACTTATGTAGCTTTGTGTATTTAATTACTGAGAATGTCTTTGCGCCATTAATATTAAAATATTTATTTCAGACTTCTTACAGATGCTGAAATTTAAAAAAATTAAAATTTGAATATAGTCTCCATTATGACTAGGGAACTATCTCGCTCTAACCACCTTAAATTACCGATGGTTACTGTTTGTGATGAACGGAGTCGGTTCGGAAGGCACTGCAGCCATCGCTAGGCTGTGTACTCAATAATTCAGTTTCTTCGGGAAAAAAGTGGGTCGCACCGGAATTGCTCATTTATGTCATTAACTCTTCCTGGTTTTCTTTTTTTTTTCATTGTCTTTTTTTTCCATAATTTCGGGAAACCTGGTGCCGAAATACCACTGCTTCGACGGCGATAATTTTCAGATCTTTCACGTGCGATCATTTTGTCTGAATAGTGACAGGCCTCAAACACTAAAACTTTTTCATAGAATGATATTGAAGATTGAAATCATGTGTCATAATAATGCTGGTATATTGATTTCCGTGCCAATTTAGGACTAGAAACGCCTGTTATCACAATTTACTATGTACCGCTAGAAAATAAACTCATTATTTCATCTAATTCCACTCATTTCATTTGAATTACATGTCATGGTTTTTCCATAAATATCCGAGAATTATATTTGAGTGTAGTAAGGATAATGGCGTCAAGAGGTGCATCATGGGAATGGGCCTGGATAGGGATTATCATTCATTGGGAAATTTTTTGTCACTTATGTGAATATATAAGAATTTGATAGATTTGGGTGTTAGGCAACAAACATCCCCATCTACGCCATTTATTTTCTTGTGGACCTGGGCTTTGCTGACGTGGAATTTAGTCCATAGAATCATTCGTTGCCTGATTGGAGGGATTTCGCCTGATTGATATCATGTTTATGAATGCAATCAGGTGGAAATAGTGATTATTATTATTGATTTCAGACTTTAATGTGAGGTTTCTGTCGTCATCTTTCAAAAATTATGTTAATTCTAAAGTATTCATCCCCGTTTTAGAATGACCGTTCGCTCCTTCCACGAAAGGAAGATCTCAAGATGATGACGGCCCATTTGCATTTCGTAATGTGGGAAGTTTAATCGACTGACAACGAAATTAAGAGCAGCACACCGGCCTTTTTTTCGCACAAAGATTTCAAATGGCCCATGTCTGCTTGAAAATGACTATTTTCATGGAATAGTGCAATCTTTTGTGCGTCCTTAATTTTCTTGCCTGCTCTAGCTTAAAATTTGAGAGTGATGCCCCTTCAATATTAGTGATAATTCAGTCCCAGAAAATGATGTAGTAGCTAATAATCATCGTCCTTCGGTAATTGTACGACTTTTAACTCTAAAAAGTAATCTATGCGAAATGAATGAGTGCTTTCATCAGAAAATGGACTAGCCATACGTTATTGGCTCTTTGAATCATATTTATATTGTTACTTCGTATTCAAATGTATTATAACATTTTATTGAGTATTTTATTTATTATAAACCCGGAGGATGTTAACTGAGGTGTTTAACAACCTTATATATTTCACAGATTCAGGCTCTACTTTGTAGAAACTTTTAATATTCATTATAATAAAGTTTTGTACTTTTCTACAATTTATATTTTTTTAAACACACTACGCGTTTCATCATTTTTTATGGCATCGTCAGGGTGTAGTGACCTGACACCTATACCTGGCGTCTACACCTGACGATGCCATAAAAATTGGCGAAACGCGTGATGTGTTTTGAAAAATATAAAGTGTAGGAAAGTGCCAAACTTTATTGTAATGAATCCTATATATTTCTGTATTTGAAAGTTTTCTAGTTGTGATTAGCATTTATATTTGAACTTCGGAGTACTTATTTTTTGTTTCTCTTCTCTTTCCAGGTGAGTTTCTCGTGGGTTGTCTTATCACTTGTGGTGTCCCAACGCGTGGTCTGCACTCGTTTCGAGAAGAGTGAGTACACATTCATCTTTCGCCATGCCAACGGAGCCATGTGTGTGAACCGGTTGGTAGCATCTTAGTCGTTATAACCAAACTCATTTCACATGAACACAATTGCGAAGTATTTGCTCGCCAAAGATTGGGTGAAGATAAATTGAGAAAATGTCATGTTCATAATGATATTGATGGTCGCGATATGGAAAATGGACGTTCATACAATTACGATGTAGATATGCATTAAATCGTGACGGAATCTTTCGAAGAGGATCAGAATCAGTGAAGTTGTCTCTTGGTCCTTTCGGTGGTTCCACCGTAAAATGACTTAAATGTCATCTTATTCATATTCTGTCTACTTGTAAAAAACTTGTCCTCTATCTGATATGAGCAATAAAATGATACCTTTCCACGCTATTTTATTCTATAATTGAACTTGAAATTACAAATGGGTGTACAAATGAGAGAAACACGGGGGAAAATAGTATTGTATTTTTCCATAAAATATAAATGCCATTTTCGCGGAAAACTATTTATAAGAAGGAAATAATCCAGAGAAATTGAATAAAAAATAAAATACAGGCATCTTACCACATTATTTTTTAAAGTTATTGAAGAATTAATGCCGTAATTGAAGTCAAAATGCGGTAATTCGTAGGAAATGGCGCTGCCGTCGGCTCCTATGACTGTAAAAAAGAGCTAATTTAATATAAATTCGTGGAATAATCTGCATTTTTTTATACTTTACTTTTGGTTTTCTGTAGTTAACGCATTTCATCAGCGAAAGCAGGATTTTTTGGACAAAATATAAAAAAATGTGGAATTTAGTATTTGTTTTGACTCACACAGTCGCGGGCGGAACCTCCTTAATGTGTGTATGAAGAACGTTAGCCCGTGTTGCCGTTGGGAGTAAGGGCTTGAACTAAATCTTAGTAAATGCACTGCAGTACAACTCTTGCAAAAAGCCTACACACCAACGACATGTCTGCAATGTGGGTGTAAGTGAACGTAAAGTCGTCAGACGAAGTCATATATCTGGGAATTGCCTTAACCTCAAACCTATCGTGGAGAACACACATACCTATTATACATAGGCGGTGCAGATTTAAATTGTAGGAAGGTCCTTGAATGAAAAAGTAAAATAGAGGTGCGCTACTTCTCTCTCTGGTTAGGCCACACCTCGAGTACGCGGCGTGCATTTGTGACCCTGGGCAGAAAGATTTGATTAGAAAAATAAATAAAATACTGCTACGAGCGAACAAAGAGTGTTTCACTGCTTTTAGAGGGATTAGGTTGGGAACCGTTGAGAGATTCTGAGGCTAGACACGCTAGGCTGAGAATGCTAAAGAAATACAGAACGTGTATGTTTCAGTGTGACACGGAGAATATCATTTTTAACACGCCGCACTACATCTCTAGGTCCGATAGGAAAGATAAAATAAGAGAGATAAATTGCCGAACAGATAGGCACAAAAAATGTTCTTCCCACGCACTATAAGTGACCATAATAAAACTGAGATCCACTCAAAACACTGCCGAAATACACTTCACCTTTCTCACCTCCCTATTTCATTCTACTTCACACCTTTACACGGCTGGTGTCCTAACACCCCCTGCCACACGTCCATGCGGCGGCTCGCAGGGTATAAGTATGCAGATGTAGTAATATCTTCTTCAAAGAATTTTTCTTGGAGGTCTTGTGATAGCTCTTGGAGGAGACGAAGATGACTCTGTATTTTGCGCCGTCAAAAATAGACATGACATGCTGGTGTGGGATTACTCGGTTTATAAGCGGAGGGAAGGGTGGAGAGAAACCCAGCGTAGGCTTCAGTATATTCTTAATTGAAGGTGTCAAGATGTCCTTTTGGTTTGATTCCCAGTCAAAGGACGGGTCATTGCAAGAGACTGTCATACACGCATAGGTTACACGGCTGGTGTCCTAGCACCCCCTGCCACACGTCCATGCGGCGGCCTGCAGGGTATAAGTATGCAGATGTAGATAGTGCAAAGATAGAAATGGAGCCAAGTGCAATTGAGCCTAATAAAATATGCATTTAATTAAGAGAATCGTGCACAAAAATGAAATTATGGGTTTCTAAAAATTGTTCAAACTGCTGTAAAAGCGTCTGATAACCGTCACCATTGAGAAATGAGGAAAAATCCCAAATTAAGCGCTTAATGGAAGGTGATAAATGTATGAAAAGTCCATTTCCCTCTTCATATAATTTTAAGTAATAGTAGGTCGTCTAAATGACACTCGAAATTGCAATTTTTAGGAAGACATATCACTTCTTGCCTTCACTCATTTGTCATTTTCTTCCTCACGGAGACTGCTTATTAATATATATATATATATATATATACACGAAACGAAAATTTCGCCAATAGGCCACAATATAATAAAAAAACACTTGACAGGGGGTGGGGAAAGAAAAGTAAAAAGAGAGAGAGGACTTACTGGGACGTTTCGGGCATGTAGGCCCTTCTTCAGCTGTAGAAAATTTGAGCAAATTTTCTACAGCTGAAGAAGGGCCTACATGCCCGAAACGTCCCAGTAAGTCCTCTCTCTCTTTTTACTTTTCTTTCCCCACCCCCTGTCAAGTGTTTTTTTATTATATATATATATATATATATATATATATATATACCTTGCGAATACACTAAAGTAAACCACTGAGCAATCACGTCATGTTTGTTGCTATTGGTAGTCATCATAATAAGACCTCTTCCAATAGTATTATTTTTAGTTTAAATCAGTTCCGCTTTGCTTTTATCAACGGCTTGATGGGTTCTGTAACTGCTACATCTCTTGTGAGCATTTGGAGTACAAAGAATTTCTACATGCTCATGACACCGTGGTTATACATATACCTCTGAGTGACCCTTGAAGGTCAAGGGATGACAAGAGGGATCTGAAGACCTTAACCATCGATATTGGCATATTTTTAAACCTATGATTCGACAGGTTTGTAGCGGCGATTCGCTTTTCCTCACCCCTATGACCTTGACTGTGCCCTTTCAGGGGTCACGGTTGCTATTTCGGACTCGGAAGTTCTTCCATCGTGTTTCTCGTGCCCAAAAACCTAATAATTGAATGTTTCGCAAAGAAATTGTCTTTTTTTGTATTTCGAAAAATTTAACATTGAAAGCCCATAAGGCAAAATTTGGATTTTTGGTTGGACCCTATTTATGGGGTCAAAAGGTCATATTTATAAAATTTCGCTTCACTCAACAAACCTTACGACCTTTTTCTACCTAGCTACCAAATTTCATCCATGTGGCACGAATGAAAGTGTCTGAAATTATGGGTTAGAAATGACACACAATCAATGTATGTTCCTGCTTGTTAGCCCCCGGTTTTCATGCTCGAATTGCCATATCAGCTCTAGCAGAGAAAAACTGCACGAAATATGTCAATGGATCCGCACTATCTAGCTTCATCGTTTTGGTGGTGCTGGAGAAGGAGGAGGTGCCAATAGGAGGCACGCGAATCGCGTGATCCAGCGGTTTTCCCGTGCGACCCAAGTGCGTCGATCTCACGGTCCCGTGATATTTACAGCAGCGCGTCTCTCTCATTGTTCCTCCTCCTCTCCTTTGCCGGAAATGGATCCCTTGTTTAAAGCGGATGGATCCCTCCGGGCGATTAAGGGGGGGGTGGATGGGGAGGAGGGGGGGTCTGCGCGTGCGCAGAAGGAGAAGGGAGTGGGGGGGAGGGAGAAGGGGGAGGGGCGGGGGGTGAATTGTGGGAGAGAGTGGCGGGGATGCCTTAAAGCTTTAAGTGCGCCTCTTCAAGTCTTCCGGCGCCGGAGGGGGCGGGGGGTGGAGGCCTAAGGGGGTGTGGGGGGTTGGAGAAGGAGGAGGAAGGAGGGGTGGAGTTCGCTTAAAGCGAGAGTGAGTGAGTTTGGCGTGTAATCTCTTTAAAAGACGAGGAAGGGAATCGGAAGGACGTAGGTGGAGCACGTGGATTTTGTTTCTCTCTCTCTCTCGCTCCGACTGGCGTCCCCGCAATGTCATCCCTTGCAGCGGCACACGGTCTTCAATTTGGCAGAACTGTAAGGAAGACAAATCCTCTTCTTCAATAAAAAAGCGTGAAGTATTTAAACGGGATGGTTGAGCAACGATATTTAGCCTGTTGCTAACGGTAAAATTTTCCATAGAAGAGTTTTATAAAAATTTTTATTGAAAGTTTTATGAATCGTACGTAAAACGTACTTGCTTGTTCACGGTAAAACTATTCATAAAACCGCAATGTCCTGCCATCTATGAGACGCTTTGATGCACTCTCTTTTGGATGACTGCTAAGCTAATAACTATATTTATTGTTTATTTACTTACTTTCTGATCACACTCAACGGTGCTAAGGCTCTAACGCATTCTTCTAACAAGAAGGAAGGATACTAGGGATACTAGGATACGCTCCAGAGGGAGAATATTGAAAAAAATAGGAATTTATAACACCTAGATTTCGTCAAAAAACTAGCTGTTTGTAGACTGCATGTTTTCTTAACTATTTACTAACTTAACTTTAACTTAACAATATTTATTTCATGCTTCTACAGACGCTGAAATCAAAAAATAAAATTTGAATATGGTCTCCATTATGACTAGGGAACTAGTCTCGCTCGAACCATCTTGATCCTGGTTGTAGTTGATTGGAGGACACAGCTCGGTGCATACGAACTGAGTTTCTCCGATATCGATCGTCCTTTGATTGTTTATGCGCGAGTTTCTTCTTTTCATTTACCGAACCTTCGCATTGATGCATTTAATCACATAACTTGTTTCCTGCCCGTTATTAGTGAGTTCACCCGGACACTCAGTGGGTTGCCCTTTTCATCTGGCCCAGGTTGCAGGGTAACGGATTCTGGTGCAATAGTTGGTAGTTTAAAAGTAAATGAGAATGCATTTGGTCCCAGTTTCTTGAGAAGTCGTTCCTGAATTACGAGAACGAAAAATGAAGATGAAATTATGTACCTTGCCCTTGATATAGGTAAACACGACGAGGGTATGATTGTAGATCTATATATGTGTCAGTGATTAACTTCTCGGTGATGGAGACGCTATGAATGTTTACCTTACTTGAGTTAGAAATGTGTATTAATGTTTTTCGTCAGGTAATAGTTAACCGTCTCTGAATTAGCGACGCACTAATCTCATCAACTAGGAATTTATTAACTCTCAATCACCCCAAATAGGAACTAATCTGTTTTTACCTCTTAATGCAAATCAATTTCAATGCATGAATATCACGGATATTGTATCCGCTTGCATTTCAGCATCCAGCACAGATTTTTATAAAATGGTTTATCGATTTGGGAAGAGTTTAGCAGCGGACGCTTGTGCCCTTACTTACATAGAATCGGTTTTATATTCTGTGGAATATCGCACTAATTTGCACTTGCGGGTGACCCCGCGAAAGGTTATTCCGTGGCCAGGCACGTAGCCTTTAAGGTGGGGCCTTTAAGGGCTTCAGAAATCTTTCCCTCCGAAATTTTTCCCGGTACGTCGACTGTCTTTCGCCAAGGGAACCACTAGCCAAGGGGCACTCATGCTCCGAGCTAGACTTAGCCCCCTCGGAGCAAATTTCTGGCTACGCGCCTGTCCGTGGCTAGCCCCGGCACCCTCAAAATTTGTCTGTAGATATATATTTTTTCGGTATGATTACCTGAAGACGTTACTGTGTTCTCCCATCGAAAACACTCACGATAAAAAAACTGAGTCTGATGTGCATATTATGCGAAACCCAAACTTTCAGTTAAAAACCAGTGAACAAATAGGCTACATCATATTTATTTAACGTTTACCGGATATAATCTAACCAGACTTTTGCGATTTATCTTTAATCTAACAAACTGTTTCATGGTTATAATACCTTTCGATGTCTTTTTTTACGATTTATATTTGATTCAAAAAACCGTTGATTGGCTCATCCGATAATCACGTTCTGCTTCTCAATAGACTCATTGTTCGTTTTTTCAGAGATGCTCGGATTCCCATTCCCATCAAGTTTCTTCTCCCTTCGTCAGCGGTTCGCCTTTAACTCGATCACTCGTCTCCACGCGCTTAATTCCTTTTCCACCCTTCCAATTCCCTCTCAGCAGAATATACACTCCCTCACCCTCCTCCCTCAACCTCCCTCCCTCACCCTCCCCCCCCTCTCTAAATGGAGGGATGAGTGAGATTCCTCCCTCTCTCGATGGTGGCGCCTCTCGTCGGCACACATCGATACTGAAAGGAGGTACTGGGTGGGGGGTGGAGTCGGGGGGTGTTGGAAAAACAACTTTCGGTTTCCCGGCATGCGGCCACTGAATGCAGCGCCGCGGTGGTTAACAGTGGAAACTGATAGCTAAACTCATTCGCGTCTCTGCAACCGACTATGATCCCAATCGCGGCCAATTGGCAATATTTTTCATTTGAGACGGAATATATGTCCCTCATCGTGTTGTAAACCGTGTTCGTATTTTATTTCAAAAGTAAGCAGTCGTAAGAAGTATAAAGTGAAAATATCACTGTATATATGTATATATATACACAGTGAATATATATATATATATATATATATATATATATATATATATAATATAATATTTCGTTCAGACAGATGGTGAAAGAAAGAGGATAGGAAACATAAAATTGGACAACACAATGGTGATGGAATGATGGCCGATTCACAGTGAAAAACATTCGAGTAGACCGGGAATTGAACCACGGACCTTCCGATTTCGCGCCGAATGTTCTGACCACCAAGCTACCTAGTCTTGTAAGAAACACTGCAATCGGGAGGGGGTTTATATGAACCAAACACCCCCATGAGTAGCCCGCAGATGTCGCCGAGAAATGGCGCAGGGCAGTTCCATTCACCGGCAGAGAAGGAATTACGTGTAATATATATATATATATATATATATAATCTTTGGAAGTTTTCGCCAATTGGCCACAAATATATAAATTCAAACTTACAGGAGGTAGGAGAAATAGGAAAAGATAAAGAATTCGTTCTTACGGAACGTTTCGAACCAGTTGGTCCTTCGTCAGCTCTAGAAGTGAATAAATAAATAAATATATATATATATATATATATATATATATATATATATATATATATATATTTATTTATTTATTTATTTATTGAAGACGCAGAAACATTGTTTTCAAAGATCCAGGTCCGGCCATGGGACCACTACATGCGACCAATTGCCAGACTGGACACTGCTGACTCACTCCCTATGGGAAAGGCTTCTCCCGTAGGAGCCCTGCGAAGTATCCCCCGAGACGCCAAGAGACCCGGGAGAAGATTTCATCACGCCTTCAGAGGAAACATCCTGGCAAGGCGATGAGATCCATCCCACCATTAAGGGCATGGAGACAACAGCGTCCATTGTTTTCAAGACTGAACTAATGAGACATTAACTAAATATTCATGTTCGACGCTATAACTTGGCCTAAAGTAGTTTGAGCGTGATATTTCCGTAGTCATAACGAAGACCATATTATAATTTTATTTCTCAATTTCATCAACAAAGTATGAATTAAATAATGTAATATAAATGGCGCAAAAATATATAGATATATATGTAAAAGATGCTGTCATTAAATAAATTTGTCTACATAAGTCTCCAACTTGATTTATTTTTTCACGCCACACGGTGAAAACGCCTTCACAACAGTATGTTTTTTTGCGATTATGTAAAAATTACAGCGGTGAGTAACTCAACCTTTGACTTGTACGCGTGCACAGCTATTAATAATATAGCATGCTAATTATACGAGCAGAAGCGAGCGAAGTCTGTCGGGTGTGCAGGGGCTGAATAGGCGACCCGCCGCTCGTGCTTGCTGTGCGGGAGGCATACCTCCACGGGTGCGCGGCTGTTCGGCTGCGGGGCGTGGTTACGTCCTTTCATTCCCTCGTTAGAGGGCGCTTGTCCCTCGGGGTGCAGCCAGGCCGTGTCTCTGCGCGGTTTTTTTTTTTCGTATTCCAAACGCGCTGTTTCGTGTGATATCCTCGGTGACGCGAGTTGCGCGAATTCATTCAAAAGTCCAAGCTATCTTCACGAAGGCAATGTTGCCGTATTCGACACGACGCGACACACGGTGGTCTTAAATCAGAAGAAGCTCGCCAAAAATCATATCTTCCACATTTTTTAAATTAGAACCATGATTTATTCACAGTTGAATAAATTTAGGCTCCTAATATATATACTCCGTAATATTGACCCAATTTATGGCACCGAGACCTAGTTTTAAACAAAATGGCGGGGACGGTAAAATCTGAAAATCGATAATTGAACCGTTACGATATCAAAAGCTAATTTAACTTACAGGATAGTAATTCAAAAGCAGGACGAGTTTAAAAACAATAAATTTAAATGTTATGTATGTAAAATATAAAATAATGATAGGTATGAATCCACTAAACTATTAATTATATTCATCCGAGTCGCGTCACTATCCTCATTGGAACTGGTGGGCAGTTCCATCAGAAGGAGGTCCCATGCTTCTTTTGGTATATTTTTATTATTGTTTTGGTACATCATATGGTGATATATTCGGATCTGAAGTAAGGAGATGCCTTCGAAATAGATCCTCGAATTCAGCAGATCGCGAAATTTTTCGCGTATGATGCGCCCGCTATCTTCGTATGTCCTTGTGCCTCGATTCTAGGGCTTCCTCTGATATCTGGCCTATCAGGAGCACTACCGCCTTTGCAAGAGTCACTTAATGAAGAAGCACTTTGTGGACAGTAGGTGGCATATGATACCATGGGTACTACTTTACATAATGAGAAGCAGTGCTGGAACAGTAGTCGGAGAACGCGGTATGATTTATTTGAAGCACAGATGATAGGGTTTCAAAATTGTGGAAAATATTACAATAATTTCCTCATCAATACCTAAAATTGGAACAGAAATACGTTGCAACTATTTGGTAATCTACAAGTAATATGCTGATCATAAAGCTTCAATCTTGGGAATATTCTTAAAGCAATAAATTGCTAACATACCGCAAATTTCCGACGAAAACTTAGGATTGGAAAAAAGCGTCGGGTAGTGTTTCCATCACTAGTTGTTCCTTGACCAGGATTTGGTATGTCTATTAAAAGTTCCATTCTTTTTTCAATTCCTCTTGGATTTCTTTCTTCCCATGTTCCAATGCATTTTTGATCCTATTGGTAGCTTTGGTCTGAGAGATATCACGAAATTCAGGTGAAAATGTGGCTAGTTATAGATATAGTAGAATAGTAAATGGGTCATTATAAGAATAGATTATACTAAGCACCTACATCGAACTTTTCACTTACCCTCCATTTCTTAATTTTCAAGCGATAAGAGATTCGGAGAAGACACTCAAATAATCGTATGTAACAATGGAGTGGAGGTAATTCAAATATTTTTTTTATTAATAATCCACAACCATTGAATTCATTCTCTCCAGTTCATACAACTCAGAAATGTTTGCGCTACATATGAAGTAGTTTAGAAACGGTTATAATTAAAAACATGAGATCAAAAGTATGTTCGATTTTTGTTTACCAGATGCTGAGTCCAACATTTGCAAAGGCACGAGAGAGGTGGCGAAAAAGCTGTCATATTTCAAATCTGATTTCTGCCACGTTCGGTTGTAGCGAGAGTGACCAGAGCTTCCATCGAAACCCCTTTTACATATCAATTTACCCGTTGAAGCGAAAATTTCCTTGCCTAATCCTTCAATGCAAGAAATAATTCTTGCAACCATATGATGAAGCAGAGGCTGTAATTCTACTTCACACTTTTCTTCTGAAATGATTATCCCTTCCGGATAAGCCACCTTTTATGCTATTTTTACCCTCTCTTTTACTTTTTCGGATGAAAAAGTAAAAGAGAGGTGCTATTTCGCACTCGTCCGGCCACACCTTGAAAATATGCAGCGAGCATATGGAATCCGGTGCAGAAAGACTTAATTCGGGAACTTAATAAAATACAAAGGAAAGCTGCGCGATTCGTCAAAAACTGCTACGGGCGTACAGACAGCGTTACGCAGATGTTAAACGAATTAGGCTGGGAGCCGCTAGAGACTCGGAGGCTGCGCGCTAGGCTTAGATTGCTTGAACAATTGAGAATAGATATCTTTCAGAGCGACACGGAGAACATCATATTAGAACCCAACTATATTTCTAGGTCCGACAGAAACGATAAATTAAGAGAGATATTTTGCCGAACGGATAGGTATGGGAATTCGTTTTTCCCCCGAACAATAAGGGAATTTAATAAATGCAAGGCGTAATTTCATTAGTGCGTTTCCTATTTTATATGTAAACGGCTGGTGTCCTAACACCCCCCGCCACACGCCTATTGAGGCGGCTTGCGGGGTAGTATGTAGATGTAGATGTACCCTATCATAATTTGTATACATATCGTGTCCATTAAATTTTGCCGTTTCCCGAATGAGGAGATATTGGCTCTTCGTCAATTGCGCCGTCACAATCAGAGAAACAGCTTCCTCTTCCGAGAGCTCTCTTTTCGGAGTGCATTTAGCCCTCCATTTAGAAAGCATTCGCTTTCCTCTTGTTGGGGTTGTAGTTGTCACCTCTTTCACAACCTTGGCTGCTGCATCGTCTCCGTAGCGCGTAATTCCATGGAAGTCGCTGCACTTAACTCCTCTAGGGAAGTGGAACTTCTCAATTTCACTACTTTTCTATGCTTAGACCTAGCACTTACACTATCGAAATCCACTGACGGCCTTCCACGGAGTGTGCTTTTTGTTAAGCCTATAAAAATGATAAATAAAGAAATAAATGATAATATTTCGTAACATAAGAAAACAAGGAATGAAATATTCAGCTAGTTGCTTAAGTCATATCATTTTCCGCTATGATTAGCAGTCACAATAGCCAGATGCACATGGGAGATATTTTAACACAGCGGCAGGAAATCTTATCGGCTGTTTTAACCAAATTCCATTTTTCTTCATAAATCTGCTGTTCAATCTGGAGCACTCTGTCAACTTTCGGAAGTATTGATGGAAAAAAAACCTTTTGAATAAAGGTCGCAAGCAAAGTTTGTAATTTCCCGTCTCCTTCCAAATTAAGTTTCTTGTGTAAAACCTCTAGCGCGAACGATTTCTTCTGATCTATGGACACTCCTCTTTTTTCCTAGAGCAAACTATGTAAATCTTTGTTAGTCACTTTCGTTGAATCCGTAGCTGGGCAATGACACTGTGAACGTCCTTCAGCACAAACCTCGACAACGAATACTGAAGGGACACTAATGTCAATCACTCGGCCACAAATGAACCGAACACTCTAGCCAATCGCATAGAGGGTATATTTTGGAAAAACACAGTTTGCACAATGGTAACATGCACGTGTTGAAAGTGAAAGAACAAATCTGGGTGCATAAGGGAGTAGCCGCCGCGGACAAAGGTCATGGGGAGCGCGCGGACCGTTAGGTTTATTTCCGCCCGCACGCGGCTGCGGGATTAGACCCTAAGGTAAAAACATTGGAAGAGGGTACATGCCATGAAGGCAGCGCAAAGAATAAGTGTTAAGTAATGTGCGCTCAAGGTTTAGGGAAAATCCAGCCTCTCAAACAGACTGCTACGCATTTAACGGAAAATATACAAAATAACCGAAATACTTGGACGGGGACTTGGCGATAAGTAAACAGGGTAGAGTATAGGTATATTTGCGCACACGATTTGTAAGAAAGGATCTGAATGCGGAGGGTGACGAGAAGAGATAAAGGGTGGTTGATTGCAAAGCAAAGTTAAATAACATTTGGAATTCTGTCGGTGTATATCTTATGTATAGCGAAGTGAAAATCATGACCAGATGATTCACATTTCTTTAGCGGGTTTTTTCATTGATACTACAGCTAACTCAATTAAACCATTGGGTTGAAGATGGTACATGGGCTAGAAGTTATGTGAATTTTACACAAATGCAACACCAAGGAGGTCAGGTCGCACCCTTAAGTGACGTCGTCGAAGGTCTTTCCGTTCCCTCGCCACTAGAAGGAGAAGAGGTGGAACAAAAATAAAAGTGTAAGGTGACGGAAAGGAAGAGGATTAAAGCGGAGGTCTCCTCCCTGTACCTCCTATATAGATAAGTACATATATAGCGCTCCCCCCGCCCCTCCCCTCCCCCCTCTCCCCCACCAACTCCCTCTCCTCTCCTTCCATTAAAGATTAAAGCGCGCGCGCGTGTCAGGGGCAAGTATGCCGCCCCTTCTCCTCCTCCCCCCACCCCCACCCCTTATTCCTCCCCTCCTCCTCCCCCCACCTGCGCCCCCTTCCACCCCTCTCCACCGCCGACTCTCCCGCTCTTAAAGGCCGATGGATCCGACGCCAACGCCACCCGTAAAGGCTCCTTCACAACAACTTAACTTGGCGTAACTTGACTTATTCTCTCGTCGAAGGCGAACCAGTGCGCGAAATTTCTAACCAATCACAGGGCACCACTGCCAAATTCGATCTTACAATCGATTGATGAGGCCTATCGATAGCGTGAGTTTCGAGAGTTGTAGTAAGCTCCCCCGAAACAGCTCAGTTGATAAGTGAATTATTAATTGTAAATAATGAGTTGAACTATAGATGTATTAAAATGGAAGGTTTTTTTCGTCAGGGTTGTTATATAACTATAACTAATGTGAGGGTTATTTCGCACTGACTCGATCAACTTATCCGCATCCATTTTCGCTTAAACGTATCCACATACGACTTCACAACAAAATCACGTTTTCAATATGGCTGCTCGAGGAGATATCGAGAGTAGCAATCGATTGCTGCCCGGATATCGATAGTAGAGCATGCTATGCTATTGGATGGAATTAAGAGAAAGTTGAGCTGAGCTTAACTCCAGGCTACGCCAAGTCGAGTTACGCTGCTTTAAGTCGTTGTGAACTAGTAGACGCTATTCTCAAGGTCTCATCTCTGGCGTTGCGCCGAGTCAAGCCAATTTACGCCAAGTTAAGTTGTTATGAACGAGCCTTAACGATCCCTCCCTCGACGACGCCCTCAACCGCCTAGCCCATCCTCGCCCACATCCTCCGTCCACCTCTCGCTACCGCACCCACGAATCGCCTCCAGCATGGCTGAGGTATCCTGGTTCTTGTATATTTATGTTTTTGCGCTTACTACTTAAGTCTAAATTCACGAACTCGGAAGAGTTACGGGTGCCTTCCTTTCGCATAATATTGTTCCATTCCTAGTAGTAGAATTCCATCTTGAGACCTAAGTTATGGTATGTACTTTGAGCGAAAAATCACTTAACCTAGAATTTGATGAATATGGCCTATTGTTAAAGAAACAACTCTCATCTTTCCAATGATATAAAAACATTAACCCCTTGCCGAACTACTTTTCGAGCAATTTGCCTCAAATATGAGCTGTTTTACATGGGATAGATTATGGCTGAGCGCTCCAGAGGGAGAGTATTGAAGGAAATAGGAATTTACAACACCTAGATTTCGTCAAAAAACTATCGGTGTATATTTTCTCAACTATTTATAAAAAAATAATCTATTACTCGCCACAGTAACTTTTACAGAATCGCAAAAACACCTGCTCTTTTGAAGGGTTTTCAGCCGTGCGGCGGGAAGAAATGAGTCAAGTTAGAGACTTATTCAGCTTTATTTATTTAATTACTGAGATTTTTGGGTATATATAACTATATATTTGCGCCATTAATATTACAATATTTATTTCGTACTTCTTACAGACGCTGAAATCAAAGAATAACATTTGAATGTGGTCTCCACGATGACTAGGGATCTATCTCGCTCAAACCACCTTCAATTTTCAATTTTCCCTAGAATTCTTAGTATTAACTTCATAGGAGTTGAATGGTGTTCTCGATCCGACAACAGCCTTAAGCCGTGACTTTTTCACTTGATTTAAAAAAAAGGGCTTTTCTCCTCCTTTGATTTCGGGTGCTTTATATTCGCATAATACTGCGCTCATCACTTTGCAACACACAACAGAGCACTTCAGTCCATTCGTGATTCAGACCCTGCGCACTAGGTTGCTCACGCGAAGGTCGGGAGTTAAGAATTAATGTGCGCTTAACAACAAATGAACATCGATTATGGTATCCGTGATAGTTGTTGAGTTTGTTGATTTTCAGTGAAGAAGTCAAGGTTTAAACCTTGACGCGGATCTTTTAAACCTTGACGCGGGGTAACCAAAAACAAAAGAACAATACTGTCGTTCGTGTGTTTCGCCAAAGTGCGCTGATGTGTTCCTAAATGCGTTAACTTCAACGCCTTGAATGGAAAACCCTCTAAATTCCACTGGCTCTACACATTAATCTTCCAAACCTGAGAACCTGCAACTTGGAGAATGTTATGGATAAGTGCATTTAGCCTTGAAATGTGAAATATTCAAATGCTTGCGTAATGCTGTGCAAATTTAAGTCATACCCATGGGTTTATCCGAATCATACATGATGATTGTTGGCTTTCGAGAAAGCCCTCCACCAGGCGGTTGATAATCATTGGAGTCTTATTATATTTTTTCAAGCCTGCGTTTACTTCTCTCTTAGGTTCCTATAAATGTATTAGAATTAGAAGATATAGGGCCATGTTAAACCCTAAAGCAGCTATAAGAAATTGCTGAAATTCAGTTCTTCAGTTGCTCTTTGAGAAGTCTCGAGTGAAGTTCAATTGGTTAATTAAAATGAATGTTTAATATTCCGTCGTCCATTGGCTACAGGTATCTTTTCCGCTAATTTGTTCGAAAACCGTTTTTCACTTGAAATATTTGTTTGAGACGAAATTGCAATCACCTGATTCCATGTTCGTCCATATTTGTTTCTTCGTTTGATATTATTTTAAAAATAATCTTTTTTGACAAAACGTTAGTGTGTGCGCAACGTTTTGCTAGTTTCATATCTACGAAATTAATATATTTGACTCACTGTTTTTAAACGCTTACGGTATATTTTATTTTGGAAAAATCTTCTGTATTTTTCATCTTGGGGAAAATGTTTGACATTTCTCTAGTCTATGGACTTCTATGTTATTTGTATAGGTGATTTTTTTCGTGTTGTAGGTGCTAATTTCTTTTTCATATGGTATAATTTTAATGCACTTAAAACGAAGCATCTTAACTTGATAGATTAAGTTTTTTTTACCAGTGTATGTAACCACGATTCATTTTTATTCTTTCGTTAAAAATACATGAAACTACAATACCATCAAAGGGTTACGAAATAATTGATTCTTTGGAACACCGTGGAACGAGCATCGAAGAGAACGAACCAATCGATTTTCCCCAATCGTTTTCATTTCTGTGGCGGCGGGGTATCGTCCTCGCCTGCTAACCCAATGGTCACGGGTTCGATTCCCGCCTGGGGAGGATATTTCACCTCCCAGGGCATGTTTGTGTGTACTCGTTCATTGTTAATTGTTGATACCCCGATATGAAGGCCATATTAGAGCAGTTGTCGGTGGTTACTGAATATAAATAAAAAATAAATTTCTATGAATGTTACATCACCCGATGTAAGAGGCCATTGCGAGCTGTTTTCGGGGTTATTTAAATAATAATTTTAAAAAAAATCAAGAGAGGTAAACGAGGTATCTCTGACGCTCCATTCAATGTGTCGAAAGACATAAAATTATCGGCGTGTGTTCACCGGCGTTCCAACATTTTGGAATCGGTCCGCGCCGCATCGTTCGGCTGGAGCCATGTGCTGCCACCTCATGCCAAAAAAATGGAGCGAATTCACTCCTGTGCCCCTCCCCCATCCCAAATGCACGGCAGGGGGAGGGCAGAAGGGGTGCTACTCGACCGACCCTCCTCCCTGGCTGCTGCATGTCCCGGGGGGGTGGGGGAGAGATTTGGCAACGGGGCGGCCTCCCCGACCAATAGGAAATCGATATCCGGGGCCACGCGGCGAGAGGAGTGCGCGGGGTGTCTCGACGCCACTTTCACTGTGAGCGCCGCCTTCGCCCCCACGACCCCCCACCGGCCAACCGCCGCCCCCGCCCCAAGAGGCCTCCCGGTCACTCCCGACCTCCTCCCTCTCGCAACCAGGGACCCTGGTTGCGAGGGATGTTGATGGTAAAGTGCCGGAACAAGAAAGGAACGAAACTAACCGTTATGACGTGGCCAAGGCAGAAACGGAATATGGATTCATTAAAAGGGTAAAGCAATGGTTTATGTGCAATGAGGAAGTTGAATTTTTTCTCTCTCGCAACCATCCCTGGTTGCGAGGGATGATGATGGTAAAGTGCCGGAACAAGAAAGGAACGAAACTAACCGTTATGACGTAGCCAAGGCAGAAACGGAATATGGATTCATTAAAAGGGTAAAGCAATGGCTTATGTGCAATGAGGAAGTTGAATTTATTTTCTTAAAGCTAGCAGACCAGCTGCCTGCTTTGCAGGCAGTCAGGCAGTCTCCGTCTAGTGTGGTTTTGAGATGAACTTGGTGTTTTTCCTTTTTTTGCACTACTCTAGTGTAAGCAGTGGGAAATGTGGCTAAATGAGTGCATATGTTTCCCAAAAAGGAAAAAAAACATTGAGAATAGTTTTTGAAACAAGAAAACATTTTGTAGTAAAACAAATCTACATATAATACATGCATTTCATATGCTAACCTATTTAAGTGAACCCGGGAGTCCCGAAAACCTTTAGTCCCAGGAATCTAACTAAATTTAAACTATCAAAAAACACGGTTTTTTGCATTTTTCTTTGCGCCACCAACTGCTAAAACTCCAAAACTACTACCAGATCATACAGACAGAGAATCCACATTGAACGTACCAAACCTCATTTCTCTAGCTCAAAAATTGAGAGAGAAATGAACAAAATGGATACAGGATGACTGACTGACTGACACGCTACAAAATTAATATATATAGAAGGTTATAAAAAATGATATTAAATTGTATTAACTGAAATGGGTAAATGAGTTGTATGATCTTATCTGTACTTAATTTTGTGTATATATATGAAGATATACATATCCATGTATGTTTAAAATTGTGTGTATATTTGGGTGTTATTTTTTAATAGTCATGAGATTAAATACGCTGCATGTGGGTCCTCCAGAATATGAGTGCACCAAATTATATAAAAATTTAATAATTGTTCACTAATATAACAATGTAACTTATAAGCAAGAAATAGCACCTGCTCTGCCGTTGTAAAACTATTCACTATGTTAACCCTTAAACAGGTTTTCCTCTGGGGTATATATATTCCATCACTTTGTTAAAATAGTACTATATTGTACTTTAAATTCTGTATGAATGGGATAATAGATATATTATTATTATTATGGTACAATACGGGACCTGGGAGGTAATTTGTCATGGTGAATTTCACCGTGCAGTAATTGGAAAATTCTTAGGTTATATCCTAAATTTTACATCATCCTCATAAACTGTGGATGCCAGAATTTAAATCCTGTTTTGAAAATTCTTAAGTTCCTTCGGTGTTTGGAAACATTATCTCTGCGCATGTGTTGGTGACGATATATACGAACATAATGGCATAATAGTGGTCGTCCGTGCTCGCTGAGGAATTCTCCAAAGGTGTCTGTGGCGTTCACGTCAGTTAGGCTGCGTTTTTCCAGAAATGTGTTCGATCAAGAGGGCATCCCGTTTTAATAATGGAACTTGGAATTAATATTTTTCTGTTTCAACGGCCATTTCACAAATATTTGTTCCGTGGGGGAAAAAAAGGACTCCAGATTGCAGAGGAGTGACGGAGGAGAGGCGACCATTTTAAAACTCGTTTCCAATTCCGGCGTCAATCTTCGCACTTGATGAATTGAAAACATTTGAGATTTCGGACGACGACTCACTTGTCGATTCCAATTGAGCGTCCATGGCGCCTCCTCCCTCTTCTCCGCCCCCCCCCCCGTTCTGCCCCCCCCTCTGCCCCCCCCTCTGCCCCCACCATACTTGTCCGGAAATCTCGAGCAATCCTGCTCCCCGATCCAAATGATATGCGAATCCTCCGAAAAGTGACGCAACACCTCTAGGCTCATTGACTACACGACTTACGGAGAGGTTCCAGTGCGCGCGTCGAAAAAAAACGCCGAATATTCTTTCTTTTCCTTTTCATTGTATAAACAAAATACTGATTTCGCCAACGACATACCCTTAAAAAAACAATATTGAGTTATGTACAAAATATGAAGATTAGTCGACGAATATATTATTTGTAAACAATTTATCAGGCTATGGGAGCCGACTGTAGTGCTGTTTCCCTTGAACTAATAGCGCATTTTGACTCCAATTACTATACCTATCGATGTACAGTCACCGCATAATGTCTGACGACATCGGCAACTTAATTCCCTTAATTCGCAAGCCCCTTAGACGAGGTTCCGATTCACGACTACTCTGGCCCTCTTTCTCACCTCCCCCCCTCCCACCCCTCTCCCTCCTCTCTACCTCCCCTCCCCCACCCCCCTCTCTTTTGAACCAGTTTTTTTTATTTTAAGTTATTAATTATAATTATATTTATATGTTTAAATAAATGATAATTAGTTAATTGTTGAATGTGTAAGGTAAACGTAATTTATTTTTCACAAAATAAATTGTGATACACCGAGCAGGGTGAGAACACAATGCCAGCTCCGTAGACACCGTAGACTTCTACGGGAATCTGCCAAGTCTGCTTCCTCTGCTCTCCTCCCCGAGTTCATTCCCGACTGCCTGACGACTCCCCCCTCTTCCTCGGCAATCCTCTCCTCTTCTCCGAGGTGACCTCTCTCGGCTAGGAGGTCGTGCGTCAGGCCCCAAGACAAGTGAGGCCCGAAATGGCGCAATTTACCCGTTACAAATGTTTATATTGAAAATGGGGTTGTTAGGGGGTTGTTGAAAGGAGAGAAGAGGGGGATTAGTTGGGCGAGATGTGAGGATCGATGATGTTTTTGTGGAAATAAAGAAGGGTTTTGTTCTAAGAAAGTGAGTGAGTAATTTCATAATAAGGGTCACGACACCACAAGGTGTCGTGACCCTTGGCAAGGCGTGTCTCTTGGCGCGTGCTTCGTGGCACGAGAGTGGCACTGACTGACTGGTTGCGAGGCCGCCAGGGCGGTATTGGGGATGTCCCGTCAGCAGCGCCCGTTCTCTCCCGGCCGACGGAGGGGGGACGGACTTTCGGCTCGGAGAGGGCAGTGTTATGAGAAAGCTATTCCGCGGAGGGCCGCTCCGACCACGCCCCTCTAGGGGCAGCATCGCCGCCGCCAACGCTCCCACCACTTTTTCACCTCTCCCTCCCCACCTACGGGGCGAGGGGGTGCTGCAATACTGTATTTTTACGTAGCTGGGAAGGGGAAGTAATACTGCTGCTCAATAGTTGATAATGCATTTAACATCACGACAAGGTATGGCAAAAACAGATAGATAGATACATAGATAGAAAAATATTTATTGTTCAGGCAAAAATCCATAAGAACAAAAATAATAATAATACAGTTTGCAGGCACAATTATAATTACAAAAAAGACAAACTTTTCATCATTTTTTAAATGTCAATACATAATCTCTTCTCATTTCATAACATAACAAATGTATGTATTTAAAAAAAAAGTCAAACACAAAAAACTCATGTATTCATAACTTAACAAATAGCAAAATGATACAGTAAATAACATGAACCATAATAACATGAACACAAATTTGAAAAAAATAATAAGAGTAACTTATGTTATTCCCGGGAAAGTAAATAATCATGAAATTTCATTTTAAATGTTTTAACAGATATGCAATTTTTAATATCAGTTGGCATCTAATTCCATATTTGAAAAGCTGTTACAAGAAATGATTTATTATATGCTGTGGTGCGATGCCCTGGAAAATACAATTGATTAGGATAAGACCTAGTGGACATTGTGGAGACAGAGGGACAACTAAGGAACAAATCATACTACTGGTAGTGTCAATGATGAAATGCGGGATTTTCCTAGCCCTTCGCCGAATCGTTCGCATTGTACTTCACCTTCTTATCAATTAAGACCTCTTCACATCATGTTCATCACGATAGTAACGCATTTACAAGACATTTAAAACGGTTGCCTAAAAAAAATGGGATGGCATTTAGTTTAGTCGTATGTCTTTCAGCCTTCGGGCCATCTCGTTCTCATCTCTCTTCTGATTCGGCGTATTCCATGGCGATCCAAACGTTTCGACGCCCACTCGTACACCTTCCCTCGTCGATTTCCTCCAAAATGCCTTCTAACCATTCCCTTGAACTGCCTTGTTTATGCGTCGCCACTGTCCCTTAATTACCGTGCCTCATTTTCCACCGAGCCTCAGTATTTGCACGTACGGCAGGTATTCCCCGTGCAACTATCTCCAAAGAACAATAGGCTTTACAAGTGAACGCAGAGATGAGAAGACAGGAGAAACAATTTTACATGTAACATTGTAACGGAAATGAACTACGTATAAAAGGAATTTTTTTCCAATGAAGAAGTCTTACTAAGAGTTAGAGAGAAACTATTTACAATGACGACTCTTAGAAGAGAAGAAATAAACTTAATGGACATTTTCGACGCAACATTCTCTTTAACAACAATAATGGAAGAATAACCGAGGAATGCTAAGGATATAATACTTCAGATATATTATTAAGGACGTCGAAGTGAAACCTAGGTGAGGATGAAATCTTCATGTACAAAATACCCTGCAAGCCACCTCAAGGGTGTGTGGCAGGGGGTGAGTATTCACCAACATGCATTACACTCTACCCTATTATAGTTAGTGTAACTACGGCTATTGATGCATTAGCATAAATCGCTAATGCTTATCAGGAGAGGAAGCCTCGCAAGCACGTACTGCACTGTATGTATGGTACCAATTTTTGCGGGACCGTTAGTATTAATGTATTTTGCAACTACATGAATGGAACGAGATTCAAGAGTTATGCCGAAAATATACACGGCGTGCTGTAGGTGGTGAAGGCTGGACCTTCCAAGCTTTCCACCGCGTCGTTTCATGTCGTGGGTAGGGTATGTTCGCCGGCTACCCTGGTGGATCCCTTCAGCTCCTGGTCGACAGAAGCCTGGATGACCGGGTGGACGTGGACGCTAAGAAGCCAGCCGGATATATCCGGAGAAATATCGTCCGTAAATTGAACGATGCGATTTAAAATCCGGAAGAGGGGGAATGTTCAGCCAGGGGTATGAGGGGGGTTATGCCCCGTTCACACCACTGACGTAGCGAACGTGGTTCGTACCATGGTAGGCGCTAACCACCGTGTGAACGCCCGTTGGTTACCGATGGAATAATAGTTCTTAAGGATGTCACTTTACAGTGGTCAGGCACTGGTGTCGCCCGCGGAAACCGGAAATGATGAAGGACGATAGTCAAGAAATTCGATCAAAATAGTGTAGCAGATAGATGGTGCTACTTTTATAACTAAGCAAAGAGGAGTGTCGTATTATTTGTAAACCATTTCGAAAGCCTCAAAAGGCCTCAGTTACGTGGGGATCCTTATTTTGTTCGCTTGCTCTGTACTATTTTTTCGGAATTCCTTGTGAGGAATGAGTTACAATAGTAGTGTGAATGCACGTAGGGTTACTAAGTTGGCTTTTTACGATTGTAGTCTAAACCGGGCATTAAAAGGAGTGCGGATGTGGGATTGGAGAAGGCGTTGGTGTGTCTTGGGAACTCTGGTGAGGCTCGTCGTAAGTCCCTTAGGCTATTCCGGGAGCGCATTTTGCATGCGATTAAAACTGGATTATCGGCCGTTAAAGAGGAACGTTGGGACGTCCCGAGGCATGTGCGCGAGGCGTGCTGCGCCTCCCGTCCTAAGAGGAGCGGCAAAGGCTGCAGGGAGCGGTGTTCACGGATGTGTGTGGGTGCGTGTGTGATAGTTTAAAACCGAGCGACCCTTCGATCGCTTTTAAAGGGGAACGGACACTTCGAGGCTGGGGGCGGAGGAATTGTGTGGGGGCAGGAAGGGGGGGGGCGCGATTACCCCTCCCTCTTGCACTCTCTCTCTCTAACCCCCTCTTTACGTACCCCTATCCCCCCTCAATTCGAACCCTAGGGCGGGGGAGGGGAACTCATGCGTGGTGGGGTTGATTTGGCGAGGGGAAGCGCCTCATCTTCCGTATGCATCGGGGATGGCGAGGAGGATCATGGGAGTGCGGACGCGGGCCAAACCCTTTTGCAAGTGCCGTGAAAGAAATGATACTATCCTTTCTTTCCCGCCGTTCTCTTCTTCTAAGGGTAAAGGCCCAGCCACATTGACACATCGGTTTCCGTAAGATCACCGAAGTTAAGCAATGTTGGGCTCGGACGGAGGGATGGATGGGTGACCATACATACCTTCACCGTGGCGCTCTTGTCCCCTGTCTGCAAGTGGCAGACAGGCATGGGGTTGGCACAATGGACCATGAAGGTCTAAGTGCCCGGACTCCTGTCGAAGGCCCGGACTCCTGTCGAAGGCCCCTCCCTACAAACAATCTACAATCTTTCCGCCGTTCCTAATAACAGTGGAGGCAACAGCCTCTGCCAACGTGAGGGTGACTAGTCGCAGCGAGCTTCTCTCTACGAAGCGAAAACCTAGACGCGATTGGATGAAAAGGTTTCATTGGATACACGATTGTCGCTCGAAGAATTTGACATCGCGGGCGCATCAAGGCGGGCGCTGGTGCTTGCGAAAAAAAACAGTTGATATTTGATAATTTTGATATCTTTTTCCACGAGTCTTCCTTCGCTGCTTCAATTCGGATTTTATCGCATAAATTTTAGCCAAATGGCCCTGGTAAATCCCACTCACATTTCTCGCGGATTTGTTGAAAATTGATAGGAAAAGTAGTAATTTAGTAGAAAAGCAGTAATAAGACCATTAGAAAACAGCCTTTAATGATGCTAGCACACTGATCCACTTCGTAAATAATGCAAACGTATACCGTAACATAGTAACTTATTTGTATGTGCTACGTAAATGCCTATGTTCTGACTTCATTGTCACGAAAACACGGTACAATATTCCACTGATTATTTTATTGCTGTCGACCGGTTTCGACGACTAAAGTATCCCCGCAATCGATTAATTTGATGCCTATGTTGTGCTTTGCGATTGCTGGAAAGTATCTATTCATCACTCGTGATTTCGCCGAAGGTTAGTTAGAACTTGTTTTCTACCACATGCGTAAGGCATGATTATAGAAATATTTGCTGAGTTTGAAAGGTTTAGGTGTCCCAGGTCTCTGCAGCTTCGCTGGCGAGGTTTTGAACCTAGGTTTCCGTCCAATTTCTGGGCATGGTTTTTGTTGCCCAGGGGATGACGTGAGGTCATGTTCCCTTCGCGAGAAACCTTGGGCAAGCGATCCCGGCGTGTCACCGCTCGCTGGTGGCAGCAGCATCTCCTTGCCTGCCGGGGCACACGCGGGAGACTGAAGCAAGGAATGCCGAGGACTCGGAGGAGGAGGAGATGGGCTCCTTGCAGGCGTCGCTGCCGATCGATGAAGATCAAAGTGAGAAACTAGTGGATGGGGGAGGGGCAGCGGGAGGAGGGGGGGGGAGTGGGGAAGGGAGGGGGCGCAGTGCACGCCGGGAGAGGGGAGGGATGGATTTTCAGCGCTGAAGGGGAGCACGTATAGAGCAGTAGTTAGGAATGGGAAAATTAGCGTAATTTTCATCTGAGGTAAATCACCATGGTGAATTATGGTCAATTACGAAAATTACCGTAATTTTTCAGTATTTTTTAGTTTTAATCATTTAAAAGCAAATGTATGGTTCAATAAGAAAGCCAATGGAAGTAGGAAGGTTATAACGATGTTTATACCATACCTAATACAACATTAATTTATTAGAAATTTTTTAAATATAAAAAAAGCCGCGGCAGCAACACGCAATCTGGCTTTCTTTTGCCTAAGTATGAGAAATTTTGTAGAAGAATATTCTAATGTTTTACTCTAATAATGATATCATGTGAGTAAAATATTCCAAAAATGAGTTGTACATGCCTCAATTTATAATTTAACACGTGGGAAATGTGAACCTGACTTAAAAGAACATGTTGGGAAATTATCTGTATGAAAAATTATCTCGAAGATAGGTGAATTATCTAGAAAATTACGGCAATTTTCAAGGGGCGTGGTACATTACGAAAAATACCGTGGTTGTTTACAAAAATTACCGAGGTAATATTCAGAGAAGCCCACCTCTGAGAGCAGCCCAGTGGCGCCTTTGGGTTCCCGACCTCCTGCGGTCAGGGGCGGAGGTGAATCTGTGACGTGGGGGTGGTTCCGGCGGCCTCCATTCCCCTTCCCCCACGTCCCCTCCGCCCCCCCCCTCTAGAATGAGTGCCATTGGGAGGAAGGGGGCAGAAACGATGAACTGATGACGTTAATGTACTTTGAGCGAGATAGTTTCCAGTCATAATGGAGGTTATATTCGAATTTTATATTTTAATCTCAGCGTCTGTACGAAGTATGAAGTCAATATTGTAATATTAATGCCACAAAAACATTGTTATGCATGACCAAAAATATAAGTAATTAAATAAATATAACCACAAACAAGTCTCTAACTTGACTTATTTTTTCACGCCGTACGGTGACAACCCATTCACAACAGAAGGTTTTTGTTGAGATTCCGTAAAAGTTACTGCGGTGAGTGATTGATTAATTTTTTTAAATATTAAATAAAACATACGTCAAAACTACGCGCATAGTTTTTTTGACGAAATATAGGTGTTATATATACCTAATTTTGTTCAATATTCTCCCTCTGGAGCGCACTGCCGTTATCTATCCCACGCAGCACAGCTTGTATTTGAAGGAAAACAGCTCGGAAAGTAGTTTGGGTAGGGGTTGATATTTTGATATCATTGGAAGGATGTGGAGTTTTTTCTTTAAAATGAGCTCAAATTCATTAAATTCTATAGTTTAATTAACATTTCGCTCAAACCACCATAAGGCTACCGTATACATAAGGTGGAGCAACGTTACCCTCGATAATAGCCGCCGGAAAATATCTACGTGGACCGGGCTCGACCGTTGTCTTGCCGGGCCTCTGAACCGCCGCGGCCGCTACGCTACCCAAGCTTCCTTGGAGCTCTTAATTTCTTGGTAAAATTGTAGCTTCATTTCACGTTCCTAACGACAGGTGAGATGGAGCTAATGAAAGGCGGAGGCAAATTAAACGGATCGAGAGTCGAAAGATACGGATCAAGAGTCGAAAGAGCGAATGAATCAAATAAATAGACCAGCAGTTCACCGCTTGAGAGTCGAAGACGGTCACGCCGCCTGGGTTGCGGAGTGGAACTATGACTGAAATGGCGCAATTTTCCGTATTTTATGACGTATTCTGACTTAAGTGAGATTGCAAAATAACCCCGTGGGCACAGGGCCGTGTCTCCGAGCGCAGGAGACATCCGATAGTCGATCGCCGCGCTGTGCGGTGGGAGCGGCATCCAAGGCAGACTGCCAACCGTGTTGCGGGAAGCTAAAGGGTGGTGTACGGGCGATATCGCCTTGGAATGGATGGACCCGAGGACCCGGAGTACTTTTCCGGCTCATTGGAAAGGGTTTTGCATCAATTCCGCCCACCTTTGTTTACTATCAACGCTTGCAACAATAGAGGCCGCGGTTTAAACTTAGCCAGAAGCAGGTTCGAGAATTGGTGGCCTATGAACCGCTATTTAGTCCGCGGTTTGGCGGAAACCTCGTTCTCGCAAGACAAAAACCGCTGTTTTTTATGTTTTCGGCAGACGCGGTTCAAACTTCGTTCTTGCAATCCACCCTATATCATTCCGATCTCCCGAAGACCTGAAGGTAGTTTGAGCGAAAAATCACTTCACTTAGAATTTGATGAATTTGGCCTCATTTTAAAAAAGCAACTCTCATATTTCCAATTATATAAAAATATCAATCCCTTGCCGAACTACTTTTAGAGCAATTTTCCTGTAAATGTAAGCTGTTTAAAATGGGATAGATTATGGCTGAGCGCTCCAGAGGGAGAATATTGAAGGAAATAGGGATTTATAACACCTAGATTTCGTGATAAAACTAACGGTGTATAGATTGCATATTTTCACAACTATTTATTAAAAATAATCTATTACTCACCACAGTAACTATTACAGAATCGCAAAAAATATCCTGCTGTTTTGAAGGGTTTTCAGCCGTTCGGCGGGAAAAAATGAGTCAAGTTGGAGACTTATTTAGCTTTATTTATTTAATTACTGAGAATTTTGGTCATATATAACTATATATTTGCGCCATCAATATTAGAAAATTTATTTCGTACTTCTTACAGACGATGAAATCAAAGATTAAAATTTGAATATGGTCTCCATTATGACTCGGGAACTATCTCGCGCAAACCACCTTAATCCCAAGACAGACGCAAGACAAAAATTGCTGGAGGCAAGAGACGACCCTTAGACCTAGTTGTCACTGCGGCCCTGACCCCCCCCCCCCCTCCCTCATACTGCACGATAACGCTTCTCGACGGTAGCCCCCGGTAACTCGGTTCTCCATTTCTGACTGATAGTGTCTCTCTATCCGTCAACCGTTTCATCTACATCTACAAAGTACCGTGCAAATAACACCTCTAGGGTGTGTGGCACGGGGTGATTCCACACCAGGCATGCAGCACTCGTCCCAGCACAAATCGGGACCTCGCACGCTCCCCCTGGCGCTAGGCGCAGACACCAAAAAGCAGTCAGGAGAACAGTGCGCAGTCCAACCAGAAACTGGGGGAGTGATACGTAAAAGAACATGCAGAACAATGCTATACACACATATAGTGGTTAATATTACTGATACTGTTAATTTATGAATACTACGAGGTGCTACTTCATGCAAAGAACAAAATAAAATAATGCCGGACAAATCGACCGGTGTGAAGTGTTAGTAATGATGTTGTGTTATTAAACACAAGTGCATAATTCTCCTCTACCTATTGAGGGTGGGAGTTTCATATGATTGATCTATCGCAACTACTATGATCCCTTATTGTGCGTGGGAAAAATGACATTTTAAATCTATCGGTTCGGCAGTCAATTTCCTTTATCTTATTCCTGTGATCGCTAAAGATTCCTGTTTCGCGTCAATCGAGTATGAAATCGCCCGGTACGTGACGCTTTCCCGCTCCCGAAGTTAAGCATTTTGTTGTGGTTAGGGGAGGAGGAAGGAGAGGGGGGGGGGGTGGGAAGGAGGCTTTCGCTTTCCAGGAATGGGCAGTGGGGGCACCGCAGATGGAAGGAGACCATTCCCGCTTTCCCCACAGAATCAAACATCGTCTCTCAGTACATCTCACAATCGGTGGTCGGGGTCTCGCACGATCGCCGACCCCTTCCCTCTGGACCCCCCCCGCCGCGGGTGGCGCTAGCCGGCGCTCTATAGTCGAGTGGCGCCAATGGCGGGAGGGGGGGGGGAATCGCTTTCACCGGGCGGGGAAGGGTGGGGAGGGTATGCTGTCGTATAGCATACATGTATTAAGAGTGGTTCCACCGTAAAATGACTTAAATGTCATTTTATTCATTATCGGTCTACTTGTAGAAAATGTTGTCCTCTATCTGATATGAACAACAAAATAATACCTTTCCACGCTATTTTATTCTATAATAGAACTTGAAATTACATTGTGTTCAATGGTGGAATGAGAGAAACACGGGGAATAATAGTATTTTTCCATAAAATATAAATGCCATGTTTGCGGATAACTATTTATAAGAAGGAGATAATCCAGAGAAGTTGAATAAAAAGAAAATACAGGCATCTTGCCACATTATTTTTTAGAGTTATTAGGGAATTACTGCCGTTATTTAAGTCAAAATGCGGTAATTCGTAGTAAATGGCGCTGCAGTCGGTCCCTATGGCTGGAAAAAAGTGCTCATTTAAAATACATTCGTGGAATAATCTGCATATTTTGTGTACCTTACTTTTGGGTTTCTATAGGTAACGCATTTCATCTGTGAAAGCAGGATTTTTTAGACAAAAATATCAAAAATGTGGAATTTAGTATTTGTTTTGACTCACACAGTCGCGGCGGAACATCCGTATGAGTGGTCTGTTTTTGCTCAACACTGTGTCATCTGGGGTGGTTATTTTTTAATCTCACTTATGCGAGAATACGTCATAAAATACGGAAAATACGTCGTATTTCAGTATTAATATCACGTACTCACAATTCACGATCAACAATTATGGAGAAACATAGGAAAACATAATGCCTGTCATAATTGTTGTGGTGATGTGTTTTTAAGTATATCACCTTCAAAGTCGAACTATAAGATTACATTTTCTTTCCGATCAGCTATAAAGTCTTATTTGTGTTCTCAATTGAGAGATTTCTAATCTAATAAGTTTATGGTTTCACCCTAATATCATTGTATACATTTAAAAAAATCCAAATTACCTGGTCATTATCTTATCCCAACCCGTTCAATTCTTTTATATCATTCTTTGAACTGTCTATCAATAAGGGATGAAAATTATTTACCTCAATGGACCAAATAAACCTTCCAGATGGATCCTTGTTCTCGTGAGAATTGATGCAAATGATTTGTTGCGGTGCGGTAGTATGATTACTTAATGCTATCCTTTGTAACGGCAGTCAGTTGCTATTTTTTATAAATTAATATTTCTAATAGAATACTTTTGTTGATTTTTTTGATATGTTTCTCGCCGTAAACATTAGTTGGAAATCCATCACCGAAGCCGGATTTTAGTTGCATGCCGTCATCGTCAACGTAATTCCATCACACAATTTTGTGTAGAATAGTGCATTATATTTGTAATAAATGTTGATGTAATTTGTCAATATTCTCCGACGGGAAAACTTAGCAACGAGCGCGGTGGTCGAGTTAAAAATCGGACCGCGAGGTGTCGTCGCTGCAGAGCAGCCAGTGATTGCAGCTGGGGGTGTCTTTATGTTTGACTTTTTCCTTACATCATTTCTTGGCCTCCTTGCGTGATGATTACTTACCGGACGATTCTACTATACATTACCCTCTGTATTTATTTACATTACTTTGTTTGCTATTTTAGTGCATAGTTCTACGACTTCCTTTATATCGCTTTCTTTGTTTTTCTTGAAATATTTCTCTGTTATATTGTTTATTACCTGTTTCATTGGTTTTATGTTTGCAAAGTTGAATATGTCATTGCATTGTTCGTCAGTCTCTTGATTTTGAGAAGAGAGCGGGTGGACTTTCTAGCATTTATTTCCAGTCTCGTCATAAGTCTTCTTTGGGCTGTACTTTATTTAACTCTGTACCAATGAGTGAGCACCGGGTCGGGGGGAAGAGCACGCCTCATTTGGCTCAGTTAAAATAAATCCAAGTCAAGCCCTTTACCCAAGCGGATCGCTCTCGTAAGAATTGCACTTTCTTTTCTCTGTATATCGGGGCTGTGGCGGTTTTAAGATAGTTTGAGCTAAAAATCACTTCACATAGAATTTCATGAATTTGGCCTCATTTTTAATTAAAAAAACTCATATTTCAAATAATATCAAAATATCGGCACCTTGCCAAACTACTTTTCGAGCAATTTGCCTAAAAATATAAGCTGTTTTACATGGGATAGATTATGGCTGTCCGCTCCAGAGGGAGAATATTGAAGGAAATAGGAATTTATAACACCTAGATTTCGTCAAGAAACTAACGGTGTATAGATAGCATATTTTCTCAACAATTTTTAATAAATAATCTATTACTCACCACTGTAATGTTTACAGAATCGCAAAAACACCTGCTGTTTTAAGGGTTTTCAGCCGTGCGGCGGGAAAAAATGAGTCAAGTTAGAGACTTATGTAGCTTTATTTATTTAATTGCTAAGAATTTTTGTCATTTATAACTATGTCGTTGCGCCATTAATATTACAATATTTATTTCATACTACTTACAGACGCTGAAATAAAAAATATAAAATTTGAATATGGTCTCCATTATGACTAGGGAACTATCTCGCTCAAACCACCTTAGGCGGGGTGACTCCCACTTTTCACCCCAACGGAATCTGCTAGTTTAGGCTCCCAACCTTCGGAGTCTTGCGTCTCAGAGCATCGAGAGAAGAAATCATTCGCTTCATTTCTGGACCACTGTTAAGGAGCCGCTTCACTCGTATCGCTGTCGTTGCGTGTCCCTGAATCGAGATTACGTGGACGGTAAAGGGGATGTTTTTGTTTTCTTTTTTTCCAAAGTCGCCTTTTGACAAGAGGTTGTTTCTGATGCCCGTTGATTAGCGCTCTTGCTTCCCGCGTCGAAGGGCGGAGGTTGATGACCCGTTGACCTGCTCTTGACCTAGTGAACCGGTCATCTCCTCTCTTGAAGGATGCAAATCGATCAAAATCGCGTGTGACAACCTCGGAATTCAGAATCTTTCGGCGTCGAGCGATCGTGTCGGGAACGATTGAATTTCTCGTACTGTATGGCAAGCAAATCCATTTCAACATATTTATATAATAAGTACATACAGTGACAGCAACATTCCGAGATTTTTTTTCAAATTTGCGTCGTGCATGGATTGTGTCATTCATGTTTTTATGCCTGGACGTAATGACTTTGGTTTAAGGTATGCACTTCCGATCTGGGGCCGCATAGGGTATCGAGTACACGCAATCGAATCCTCTGACCAGTCATTCATACCCTCATGGTTAGTCGGCAAACAGGCGGCCGAAAAAACTCTTTAACATGGAACGAAATGTTTCGGAAACAGTTCCTCTCTAATCGTTGAATTAATACGTTGATATTATCACTTAAAAATATTAGGTGAATTCCATTCGCTTCAATCACCTCAAAATCACCTCAAAACACAACAGCGTACTTGCCTTCCATTAGTGATTCAGACCCTGCGCACCAGGTAGCGCACTTCAAAACATCGGGAGCAAAGTTGATGTGCGCTAAATAACAAAAGAACGTCGATTTTGGCATCCGTGATTGTTGTCGAGTTCGTTGATTTTCAGTAAAAGCGACTAACATGCATGTTGTAAAGTTTTAATCACTCTCCGATAAAAAGCTAACGTTTTTAAATACTTATTTTGAACGAATTCAACAACTTAAAAAAAAACATTCGGTCGTGACTGTCATCCATCCACAGAATACCATCTATCGGTAGGTTTACAAAACATTTCGCTAGCGCTCGTCGTTCCATTCAACGTCGTCGGAGTGCGCTAAAGTGCGCTCATGTGTTGTTCCGATAACTGAGCTTACTTCAATACCTTGAACGGAAAACCCCCATTATTAAATTGTTGTGTCTGGTGCGTGCATAATGTATTTCCGTTAGCAATATTTATTCAATCGGTAGATACATTCATGTTCATATATATCTACATCTACAAAATACCCTGCAAGCCACCACAGGGGTGTGTGGCAGGAGGTGAGTAATCACCAACATGCATTACACTATACCCTAAAGTTAGTGTAACTACGACTAATTATGCATTAGCATTAATCGCTAGTGCTTGTCACGAGGCGAAGCCTCACAAGCATGCACTACTACACGACAGATATTATCACAATGGAGAGGGACCATTAACATATTCGCATTTTGCAACTACACAAATGGACAGAGACTCAAAACTTATGTAGAAAACATATATTATATAATTAGGTTTTAAAGGAGGGATCGAACGACATTGTTTCTTGCGCTTGACGTCCACCTCATCAAGTACAATTATTACCAAAGTATACCAAAGGGAGCGCCAAAATACTCGTGTCGCTTGTGAAAAAGCCAGGAATTTTATTGCGAGAGTTTATCGATCGATTTACGGTGCTGGAAATATTATTACTCGTCCATTTGAAGAAATACGAGCTGAATCCGAGCAGAAATGAATGTGCTGGAGTTTCGTGTGTTCAACAGTAAACATAAACATCGGGTTATCATTCATTCGCTCTTCAATTGTTCTTAAAATTTAAACCAAAATCATTTGAAGTTCATGTGATTTATTAGCACGCCTGTGTTAAGGTAGTTTGAGCGAGATATATTTCCCTAGTCATGATGGAGACCATATTTGAACTTTTTTATTACAGCGTCTGTAAGAAGTATGAAATAAATATTGTAATATTAATGGTGCAAAAAATACATGACAACAAATTCTCAGAAATTAAATAAATATAACCACATAAGTCTCTAACTTGACTCATTTTTTCACGCCGTGCGACTAAAAAGCCTTCTTAACAGAATTATTTTTTTTACGATTCCGTAAAAATTACTGCGGTGAGTAATTTATTGATTATTATAAATAGTTGATAAAACATACAAACTATACACCGTTAGTTTTTTGACAAAATCTAGGTGTTATAAATTCCTATTTTTTTCTTAAATATTCTTCCTCTGGGGCGCACAGCCATATTCTATCCCATGTAAAACAGCTTGTATTTACAGGAAAATTGCTCGAAAAGTAGTTCGGCAAGGGGTTGATATTTTGATATCATTGGAAAGATGAGAGTTTTATCTTTAAAAAGAAGTCAAATTCATCAAATTCTAGGTGAAGTGATTTTTCGCGTAAGTGCATGGTGCCTGAGTCGTTTACAAGACGTTACAAGTTGTCTACAAGATTTGAGTCGTTGAATCGTCTGCAAGAGAGTGAAGTCGCAAGGAGATCGGGAGGATTCGATTCGAACTGGCGTCGTGCGTCTCCCAAGTTGTCACCCGCCCCCTCCCCCCTCCCGTGCCTCGCCCCCACAGCGCCACCCCCATCTCCACCCGCGAACTATTCGGTCCTCACCTCCCTCTCCCTTCCTTCCCGGTCCTCACACCCTTCCCCCCCGCCCTCTTCAAGGTCCGACGACGGAAGCGGTGAGGAGGTCGTCCTCCCCTTATTGCCGTTTAAAAGACCTGGAGAAGGAGGAGGGGGAGGGAGGGGCCGGGCGGGAAGGGAGGGGGCAACCGGTCTGACCGGCAATCAGCCGTTCGACCCCCCTCGGAACCCCTCCCCCTTTTACTCTCGAGTCGTAAGTAGTTGAAGGGATGCACAAATCCTTATGATGGTTGAGAGCGAGATAGATCCCTAGTAGTCATAATGGAGACCATATTCAAATTATATTCTTTGATTTCAGAGTCTGTAAGAAGCACGAAATAAATATTGTAATATTAATGGCGCAAATATACAGCTATATATGCCCCAAAATCTCAGTAATTAAATAAATAAAGCTAAATAAGTCTCTAACTTGACTCATTATTTCCCACCGAACGGCTGAATACCCTTCAAAACAGCAGGTCTTTTTGGTGCGATTCTGTAAAAGTTACTGTTGTGAGTAATAGGTTATTTTTTATAAATAGTTGAGAAAACATGCAATCTGCACACTGTTAATTTATTGACGAAATCTAGGAGCTAGAAGTTCCTATTTACTTCAATATTCTCCCTCTGGAGCGCACAGCCGTAATCAATCCCGTGTAAAACATCTTACATTTTTAGGCACATTGCTCGAAAAGTAGTTCGGCAAAAGGGGTTCATATTTTTATATCATTGGAAAGATGAGAGTTGTTTTTTTAAAATGAGGTCAAATTCATCAAATTCTAGGTGATTTTTCGCTCAAACTACCTTAAGAAGAGATGCATGGACGCCTGTTGAGGAGAAGTGGATAACTTGGAACTAGATCATAATGAAGTAAACACCTAGTCTCTGGACCAAGGCGACGAAAAAATCTTCTAAGAGCACTGGGCGGACCACCAGTAACTTGTTAAGTCCTATTTACGGAGCATGTATATAAAAAATAAACACCTTTATTGAGTTAATACTTAATAAATAAATTGCAAATTTTTACTCTTTACTTATTCTTTAAAGTTACGAGAGTTAAATCACGGAATTTTTCTTTTTAACCCAGTTGACGTATGGTGATTAATATGAGATATCTCATTAAGATGAAGTAAGGACGTGTTTGCATAAAAACCATTCGACTACGGGGCCTGAAATTTTCTCTGAACTGTTTTTCCATCCGTTCCGTCGAACTCCTACAGACCGTGAATTACGTGTTGTCATTCCGAGCCATCGGTTTGAATCAAAAGAGTGGTCGTGAATACAGTTTCACTTTCAGATCGACTCGAACGGAAATCTTCATACTGCTATATAAAGATCAGGTTAGCTTTGGGTTTAGAGAATTTTTTTGTGTAATTTATTTATTTATGTACTTCGTGCGTGTTCCTTGAGTGCGTGGTTGCGACCTGTTTTACACATAACAACCTATCACCCTAGGGCTCTGATTTGGAAGTTCTGAGGTTCGAAAAGGATTCCCGGTATCAAGAACTTGTCTTCGGAATGACTCTGAGAGAACCTTGCTCTTATCTCGTGCATTTTGTCACATTTGAAGGCATCATCCTCTTTAAGGTAGTTTGAGCAAGAAATCACTTCTCCTAGAATTTGATGAATTTTGCCTCATTTTAAAGAAACAACTCCCATATTTCCAATGATTTAAAATATTAACCTCTTACCGAGCTACTTTTCTAGCAATTTGCCTAAAAAAGATAAGCTGTTTTACATCTGGGATAGATTATGGCTGTGCGCTCCAGAGGGAGAATATTAAACAAATTAGGAATTTATAATACCTAGATTTCGTCAAAAAACTAACGGTGTGTAGATTGCATGTTTTCTCAACTATTTATTTAAAAAAGTTCTATAACTCACCACAGTATTTTTGACAGAATCGCCAAAAACCTGCTGTTTTGAAGGGGTTTCAGCCGTACGGCGGGAAAAAGGAGTCAAGCTAGAGACTTAAGTAGCTTTATTTATTTAATTACTGAGAATTTTGGTCTTATATAATTATATATTAGCGCCATTAATATTACAATATTTATTTCATACTTCTTACAGACGCTGAAGTCAAATAAATCAAATTTGAACATGGTCTCTATTATGACTAGGGAACTATATCTCGCTCAAACCATCTTAAAAAAAGAAATAGCATGAATGTCTCGAAACTCGGCGAGCACCACTTAGGACCCACACTGAAGAACTAATAATAATATGTAAAAAAATACTTTTTTTTTAAACACACGCTTACATTTAAGTGTTCTAAAAAGTATAAAATATTTTTTTCATCTTCTCCTAATGTAAAAGATGGGAGCTGGTGGAATAGATTTATTACAATAATATAAACGATAGAGATTGGATGTTGATTAAGAAAATAAGCGCCCACTCTTTTATTTTCCGAGTGATGAAATAACATTTTTTACTTTTTTATTACTCTTGAATATAAGCATGGTTTTTAAAAAGTATTTTTTACATAAAATTCATTTCTACTTATTAGTCTTTATATTAATTGTCCAACGGTTCTTTGAAATTTATATTATTAGCATTTCTCCTCATCATAAATCCCAACTTCTACTGGCGCCATCTATTGGCAAAAGACTTTTATCCATGTAAAATGTAAACCACTTAATTCTAGTAGGATATCTTGATAATTAGTGAATTAATTGACTGATTCTTGTGTTGTCTTCGAGATTAAGTGAGCGTGCCAAATGTCGGCACGATTGAACATTGGGAAGTGGGTTACACTTCGATTACAAGATTCCATTCAAGACAGACCAACAACAAACAAACAGCTGAAGTTGAAATAAGCGAGGTGAAAAGAATCGCGTTGGAAATAACATGCGCGCGCATCGATCGTCACCCCGTATGCCGCCTGCGTGTGAGGCATCGCGTTGGGTTGGGTTTTATCACGTCCTCGTGAGATGAAGCATCATCGATGCGGGGACGTGTGTGTTAAGAGAATGGAATGGTGAACGAAATGAATAACGTCTTACGGTTGAAATTGTTGGGGTGTGTCTCTCTTACGCTGCCATCATTCCGACATCCGTCACCGAATAGCCGCGGGAGGAGGAGGTCGATCGGTTAACCGCATCCTGCCGCCGTCGCCGGAGTGCAGATTATCCCACTCGTTTTTCGAGTGCCCCAGGGGTCACCGAGTGGGATTGGTTAGTGGGGGCACCGGATCCTTCAGTTCGAACGCCGCACACAGGCCACAGCTCTCATCCAATGCTCATGAGCTTATCTTCTGTCATTATTTTAAAGAAAACGCAGTTTTTTTCCATTTCTGACAGCTCAACTTTATTGCTTCCTTCTTTTAGATGGTAACAACAACAATATAAACAACACTGTTTACAAATAACAGCTGTCACTGATATCTCTTATAATGTTTCTTAATTCTAAGGTAGGGTAGCGCTTTTATATTTAAGGTGGTTCCACCGTAAAATGACTTAAATGTCATTTTATTAATATCCTGTCAACTTGTAGAAAAAGTTGTCCACTATCTGATATGAACAATAAAATTATACCTTTACACGCTATATTACGCTCTAATTGAACTTGAAATTACATGGTGTGCATTGGGAGTATGAGAGAAACACGGGGAAAATAGTATGTTTCCATAAAACTGTTTATATGAAGGAAATAATCCAGATAAATTGATTATGAGGAAATGGAGCTGCAGTCGGCTCCTATGGCTGGAAAAAAGTGCTCATTTAAAATACATTCGTGGAATAATCTGCAAATTTTGTTCCTTACTTTTGGGTTTCTATAGGTAACGTATTTCATCAGTGAAAGCAGGATTTTTTGTACAAAATATAAAAAATGTGGAATTAAGCATTTGTTTTGACTCACACAGTCGCGGCGGAACCTCTTGAAGTATAAGTTAGAAAAAGGAAAATTATAACTTATTTCCTGCTGATTCACATTTCAACGACTCGTCCTTTTTAAGACCTGTTTGAATGCGTTTTAGGTTCAAAAGGTTAATTAGAATTATTTATTCTAACTTCCGTCTTGTTTGAGCTTGGTTTGCAGATAACTTGAATATATGTTTCAGCGGAGGCTTGTTTCTTTAATCAATGCTCCCACAAGTGTCCTGAAGATAACCGGAGCACGTTCTCAACTAATATCGTCACGGCCTAAGTTTATAAACGCGCTTTGAAAGATAACGGCCGTTGTGAGGCATTTTGTGTGACAATTATAGAAAAAAAAATACCTTTTTGGAATATTTCTCTGAGGGATAGTCCCAATTTGTGTTATAATTCCATAATTTCATATTCGTATGGATTTTAAATTAGTTAAAACTTGGGCATTTTAAACTTTTTTGTGCTTTGTCTTGCCCGATTCAAAATAGAGTGAGTAGTTGGTCATTGCATGTCATCTGTAGTTAATTGTTGCTAATGGTATTTCTTCTTTCTCTTCTAGGTGAGTATTTGGTGTGAGTCCTGCGACGCATACTGAACTGGATGGAACGGTTGTCTTTCGCTTCGGAATCCTCCCGGTAGAGTGCGCGAGGCACTGCACCACACGAACCCTGGCAAAACGGTAACGAAATCGTCGTCCTGATTGGATTGTCATTTAACCCCTCTCCACTGACTACTAATGCTTTAATATCAGACACATTTACCATTACGTCGTTGTGACTTCATCTACCTCTACATCTACGAAGTACCGTGCAAGCCACCACTATAGAGTGTGTGGCAAGGGGTGATTCCACACCAGGCATGCAGGGGGGTTATTCTGTAATCTCACCTTTTTAGTGACTCTTTAGTGGAAAGGCGGGAGATCCGTTTCCCTCTCTTAATGATCGGCTCACGAACGGTTCGTGAATTGTCCAAGCTTCAATTAATTACCTTATATCAAATAAAAGATGCCGAAACTAGCGAATACCCAGATTGCTCAACATCTTACGGAAGATAGCTTACACTGCACATACCACGAAAATCTAAATACAGTCAAAACTACAAGCGACATGTAATCTATCACTCATTATTAAAAAACAATAAGTGCATCTAATTAGTGTTCGATGCACAAGCACGGGAAATATCTACCAAGAACGTAGATTTTAAGGCAATATTTGTTAAAATTATGAAATTATGGTATAAATAACTGAATCCCATTCTCCATACACTGGCGGATAGGCACACGAAAACAAAGGTATCAGCAACATTGTTTGGGAAATATTGATACGAAATATATACACAGATAATTCAAGCTATAATAATAACATAAGCATTTAAAAACAAAGCATGCCTTCAAGTGCCCAATATATTGGAGTTGAAAATTCTGAAGTTCTTCACGTTTAGCAAATTACAACAATGCGATTTAAAGTCGTTTGTATCTTTCGCGCCCTTGTTTATTTTCCAACTCAAGCTTCAAGTGGAAACGATGGTGGCTCCATGTCACGTTCTTTATGACGGGTGAGATGGAACTAATGGCAGGCGGAGATAATGAAACGGATCGAGAGTCGAAAGATACGGATCAGAGTGGATGAATCGTCTAAAAGACCAGCACATGACCCGCAGTTCACTGCTTGAGTCCCGAAGATGGTCACGCCGCCTGGGAGGCGGAGTTGAACTACGAAAAAGTGACATTTTATGACGTATTCTCACTAAAGTGAGATAATACAAAATAACCCCCCCCCCCCCCACCCCCAGCACTCGTCCCAGTACAAATCGGGACCTTGCACGTTCCCCTGGCCGCTAGGCGCAAAGACCAAAAAGCAGTCAGGAGAACAGTGCGCAGTCAAACTGGAAACTGGGTTAAACATGGAAGCATACAGTGCACTACTATAGAGACATCTAGCTAGCACTTAACTCTGTTCGCATAGAAGTGGTTTATTGTTGATTGCCGATGAACCTTTCGTGCATTTTTCTCGTTAAACACCCTATTTTCAAGACTTAGATACCATTTGTAAAATATTTTTATTTCATCCCAAACGTGTATCCCAGGTCAACTCTTCTTCACGCATTTAGTGTTTTTCGACTGAGATAAGTAGAAAGGTGGCGTATCTTACGGAAAAAAGTGTACAAAAACAATGTGAAAGCCGTAAAATATTCAAGTCAATTTGGAAAAATACCAAATAAATTCACAAGCGTTCCACATAATTTTGCTTACTTTCTTTTGCATTGGCTTCGCAATGATCAGTAATGTCCTCAGTAAGACAGGCTGTATTATTATATTTTTATCTCTTTAAACACAATCAACTCCCGTATATTCTCGGCCTTGACAGTTGCTCCTTACCTATTAATGCTCACAGAACCCATTATTTCGGGACACTTATTTTTGTTGTTGGCTACTTGTAAGAATTCAAAAGTTTGAATTTGAATATTAGCTAGTCATCTTCCCGCCTCGTGACGTGAAGCAAATGTGCATGAAAACTGTTATTCAGGTAGTTTGAGCGAAATATTTCCCATACCTAGTCATAATGAAGACCATATTCAATTTTTTTAAATTTAAGCATCTGTAAGAACTATGAAGTAAACATTGTAACATTAATTGCGCAAAAATATACTTATACATGGCAAATATTCTCAGTAATTAACCAAATATATTTAATTAAGTCTCTAACTTCACTCATTTTTTCACGCCGTATGGCTAAAACGCCTTCAAAACAAGGCTTTTTTGTGATGCTGTAAATATTACTACGGTGAGTGATTGATTAATTTTTATAAATATGTAGTTGTTAAAAGGTACAAACTATACACTGTTAGTTTTTTTACGAAATCTGGGTGCTAGAAGTTCCTAATTTTTTTAATGTTCTCCCTCTGGAGCGCACAGCCGTAATCTATCCCATGTAAAACAGTTCTTATATTTATTAGGCAAATTGCTCGAAAAGTTGTTCGGTTAGCGGTTGATATTTTGATATAATTGTATTGATGAGATTTTTTATTTAAAATGAGGTCAAGATCATAAAATTCAATATGAAGTGATTTTTCACACAAACTGGCATAGATGCAGAATGTGTTGTTATCAAATAGTTGAAATCTTTCTCTCTTGCCCACTGTAGTGAATGAAGGATTAATATATAATCCTTCCCGTCCTGTCGAATGGGGCAGACGGCGGCATCCTTCCCACGCGCGGCAGCAGAGAGGCATTCACCTCGTCCCGTAGCGAAGAGGCTTCGTGCCCTGATTCTCCCGACCCCCCTTCCACCTTCCACCTTCCTTCCTCCCCTTATCCCCCCCTCCTCCTCCCTCTCCCGCCTCTCACGACCCAATCCACAGACCTAGGAAGGAGGAAACGCCGAGACCACACTGTATCGCACAAGATCCCTTTAAGGTAGTTTGAGCGAAAAATCACTTCACCTAGAATTTGATAAATTTCCCTTCATTTTAAAAAGAAAAAACTCTCTTCCGTCCAATGGCATCAAAATATTAACCCCTTGCCGAACTACTTTTCGAGCAATTTGCCTAAAAATATAAGCTGTTTTGCATGGAATACATTACGGCTGTGCACTCCAGAGGAAGAATATTTTTAAAAAATAGGAAATAGGTACGAGGAATACCGATACTGACCCTCGAATTCGAATGCCCGGCAATGGGTTTTCAACACTTGCTAAGGCTTCTTCCTCCTCCTCCTCTTTGACGGTTTCCCGGAGGCTATGCGTTGCTTCATCGGTCGACACTCGCAGGTCGGTTTTCTCTCGTGGAGGGCAAAGAAAACTTCCCCTCAGACTAGCGATGGGTAGGTCCCCGACCTGTTTGGGACCTGCTGCTATTTGAACCAACTAGGGGGCAACATTGAACCTCCTCCCGCTATCCTTTGGGACCGTGGAACAAGTGGAATTCGTAACTAGATGAATTCCGATAGTTTCCGGTGCGTGGGTATATAATATGGATACTATGTGTATATTTTATAGATATGTGGATGAAAACTATCGAACGGGGTAGGGTTGAAACACATCATTCTGCTCGGGACTACGTAACATTGTTGGGAACGAACTTAAAATACCCATTGTCACTATCAACCTTCACGACAGATGATGTCATTCCCGAAAAAACATTTTTCCCACGAACGATAAGGGACCATAACAGCACTGCCAATGAGACTTTTATCTGGGTTTGTCGTTAGGTAGTGTAGCTCTTAGTAGTAGTAGTACTCCGTAATACTTGAATCCTTATCTGTTACCTAGTACTATACAGCTCGCTGTGCATGTTTTCTACATAAGTCTTGAGTCTCTGTCCATTTGTGTAGTTGCAAAATACATATATATATATATATATATATATATATATATATATATATATATATATATATATATATATATTAACGGTCCCTCTCCAATGTGATAATATCTGCAGTGTAGTAGTGCATGCTTGTGAGGCTTCGCCTCGTGACAAGTATTAGCGATTTATGCTAATGCATAATTAGTCGTGGTTACACTAACTTTAGGGTGTAGTGTAATACATGTTGGTGATTACTCACCCCCTGCCACACACCCTTGTAGTGGCTTGCAGGGTATTTTGTGGATGTAGATGTATGTGGGCGCATATTGATTAGTCAGCTGCACCACTTGGTGGTGTTGTTGGTGGGCGCACGGACTGTTGGTGCACGGTGTGCCTCATGGTCCCGGTTGTTGCGGGGCTGGTGTTTTCACTCACGGGCGAATGGCGAACACCGACCAACTGATCCCCTCTTTGCCGGCACCCTTGCCGCTCACATTGAGATGTCCCTCACTTTGGAGAAGGGATCGCCGCCCTTATGCCCGTCCCTCGCTGGGCCAATGCTGGAGGGAGGGCAGTACTCTCTCTCCCTCTTCACTTGCCACCCCTCTTGCTCCAAGTGAAGAGGGGGGGCGGCCCCCGTGGCGGGGGTGGGGAGGGGGCAAGATTATAATCCTTGATCCCTCGTTTCCCACGCTCCCCGCCTCTCCCCGGTGGCGCTGCCATCCGCGTTGCGGGCCGCTGTTTGCGAGCAAGCCGAGCAAGTGCAGCGATGTGAACAAGTTGCAGCCGTGGTGCGAAATGAAACGATGCTTTTTGTGACGCGAAATACCGGCGAATCGGATCGGTTATGAACTGTTTACACCACTAGCTTTCTACGGTAGTCAAAAGTTCGTCGCGTGAACGCAAGTTGGCGCTATCTCTAGTAAAAGTTTTTACCACTATTACTTAACTAGGGTTGGCGCTGGTTACTGGCACTTGAAACGTGCATGAACGGAAGTAAGTTCAAATACCAGTTAAAAAATGGCCTCCAAAAGGGTATCCTCCGGAAAAGAATATCCTCCTGGAACGTAATATTGTAAATTGGGCGTAAGTGTTGAGAAAAGCGACCACCACAATGCTCCCACTTCCTCCGCAATAATATCCATCGTCTTCAACCGTGTATATAATCTTTGTTCTGCAATTTGCAGCGTGCGCGTCGGGTGTTTCAACTGTTTTTAGCGATTTTTCTCTTCACCAGAGTAACTTCATCTCTATATCAGTAATCTTGAATAGGTGTGAACGAAAGTTAGTTAAAGCCGCCATATTAACCATCATTCGATCCTAGTTATGTAATGCAAACGGGGCATTCATTTCCTGTCATCCACGCCCTATTTGACTCCATTTCCAGTTTTGTTCTCAGTAGTTGACCAGGCAGATTTTCCCGATTTGATGTTAGTTATTTGGGAGACATTCATTTCAATGATTCTAAAGTTGATGTTTTTCTTTTTTATTATGCTTCTTAGGGTTTATGCCCAAATTTTATTCGTGTCGTATATTCCGAGAAAATTTCATTTGTTCTTCTACTTGCTCCTAAAATACTCGTAAAACGCCAATGCCTCGCGAACAACCACAGAAATAGACACATTTTTAAATTTTAAACTTTATTTTATTTTTTATTCCAGCGCTATTTAAAACTTTCGTCGGCAGCGAGGTTTTGGTAGGACAGTAGTATGTGTGTGCATTCGCTTAAGGTAGTTTGAGCGAAACATATTTCCATAGTCATAATGGAGACCATATTCGAATTTTATATTTTGATTTCAGCGTCTGTAATAAGTACGAAATAAATACTGTAATATTAATGGCGCAAACAATAGTTATGTATGGCAAAAATTCTTTGTAATTAAATAAATTAAGCTACATAAGTCTCTAACTTGACTCATTTTTTCACGCCGTACGGTGAAAAAACCATCAAAACAGCAGGTGTTTTGCGATTCTGTAAACAATACTTCGGTGAGTAGTAGATTATTTATTATATATAGTTGAGAAAACGTACAAACTACACACCGTTAGTTTTTTGACGAAATCTAGGTGTTATAAATTCCTAATTTTTTTCAATATTCTCCCCCTGGAGCGCACATCCATAATCAATCCTATGTAAAACAGCTTATATTTACAGGAATATTGCTCGAAAAGTACTCGTAGTTAGGCAAGGGGTTGATATTTTGATATCATCGGAAAGATGAGAGTTTTTTTCTTTGAAATGTAGTCAAATTCATCAAATTCTAGGTGGAAGTGATGTATTCCGCTCAAACTGCCCTAAGATGAGTAAACACCTTTGCAACTCAAGACCCCGTATTTTCGTTATTGTCGGCTATGCCTTGGCCCCAAGGTGAATAGAAAGATTTCTCTACTCACCTTGGCCCTACGAGCAAGATAGGGGAAGGGAGGAAGCGAGAATGCATTGTTGTGGACAGGGGGGAAGGAAAAGAAGGGATGGACAGGGGTGGTTTGCGCTGGGGGGAGTAGCGGTCTTTGCTGTGAGTGGGGCCTTGCTTTGTTTGCCAGCCGGCCGGGGGCTTCCACTTGGATTGAGGGTCGGCCCTGCTTTGTTGTATTTCGGGGGACCCTTGGTCCGCCCCTGCCCTTTCATCCATCCCCTAAAAAGGGTACTGCCACTCACTCACTCCTAAGCCGATGGGAGCGAAGTTATCGGCACTCGCGTTGCGCTTTAATTTCACATCTAAGCCATTCATTCGCTAATGAATGAATAAACCTCCGCGGTCATTCCTGTGGTCTTCATCGCCAAAACACAGCGTCGTGCCACCGGGCGTCATGAAATTCGAAGGCATTGTGAACGCGGTGGCCCGTACCATGGCACATGGTATGTGACTATTTTCTTTCCGTTCTGGCCGACTCATCCCTGGTTGTCGTTTTCCGTCGAACACTTCTATTTGACTATTTTGTGCTGGACTGCCATCTTAGAATACCTCTCCTTGTTAGAGAGCGTTGCCAGTGTTGCCAACATTCCCTGCCGCGCACCCGTGCCACACAAGTGCGCAGTGTGAACGTCGCCCAATGAAGAAGGACTGTCTCCCTCTCCATACCAACTTCTGTCCTTTTCCGGCTCTGAGGGCAGATTCCACCGCGGCACTGAAGTCCCACCTTTCGTCTTTATTGTTTAAAAAAATACTGCTCTCACTGATTATATGTCTTAGATGTTGGCGAACAAAATTAAGGTCTGAAGCATTCAGATTATTCGACGCATATGTTTAGAATGAGCACTTTCCGCCCGTAGTAACCGACTGCAGCGCTATCTCTATTGAATTAAGGTGGTTCCACCTTGAAATGACATAAATGTCATTTTATTCATATTCTGTCTACTTGTAGAAAACGTTGTCCTCTATCTGATATGAAAAAACAAAATAATACCTTTCCACGCTATATTACTCTCTAATTGTAATTGAAATCACTAGGTGTTCAATGGGGGAATGAGAGAAACACGGGGAAATATAGTATTTTTCCATAAAATACAAATGCCATTTTCGTGGAAAACTGTCTCTAAGAAGGAGATAATCCAGAGAAATTGAATAAAAATAAAATACAGGCATCTTACCACATTATTTTTTAAAGTTATTGAAGAATTAATGCCGTAATTGAAGTCAAAATGCGGTAATTCGTGGGAAATGGTGCTGCAATCGGCTCCTATGGCTGGAAAAAAGTGCTCATTTAAAATACATTCGTGGTATAATCTGTATTTTTTCTGCCTTACTTTTGAGTTTCTAATGGTAACGCATTTCATCAGCGAAAGCAGGATTTATTTGGACAAAATATAAAAAAATGTGGAATTTAGTATTTGTTTTGACTCACTCAGAATTCACTTCTTATTATGTTTTTCGCTTCTTATTAATAATTCACTTCTTATTGATCGAGAATGGCTTTTTCAAATGATAGAAAAACACTATCTTCCCCCGTGTTTCACACACTGTCGCATTCACCACTATATAATTTCAAGTTCGAATTTCAAAAAATAATAGCCTGTTTTTTCCGTTCAAATCACGCTAAAGACTTATATTTTTCTATTACTAGACTGAATTAGAATAAAATGACATTTTTGAGACGTTTAGGATTCACGTTATGGGTGCCTCCAGGGTGCACAGGTGAAACTCCACCCTCGCAGATCCTAATGGCAAACGTCGCCGATGAGGCTCGCTGTCATCCTCGTGCCACGAAACCACCGCATTCGGTTCTGCGAGCGAGTAAATTGTGAAAGGGTTCATCCCACTCGCTGTCGTGCGATTCAACCGCTGGGCGTCGCGTCGTCCTGGCCTCGTGTGAGTCTTGGGAAAGTCGCTTCGACAGGCGACGAGTCTATTACCTATTCAGGTTTCAAATCATGACGAAATCCGTTCAGATAACTCCGTCTTCATCCTTCTTTGGTTTATGTGGCTAGGATTGCAAAGATATCATCATTTACGTTTTCGCAACACACTCGTTGTAGTTGCTCGCTCAATGGCCGTGAAGTCTTTCAAAAACCTCCTTTTCAAGCCATCATTAGGAGTCTAATAATAGCTCCTTAGCTCCCTTATATATTAGGAGATCCGGATAATTGCATTCCAACCAATGCATTCCTAACTCCAGTTCATATTCACCCAGAATGGTATTTTTATTTGCTTATGCTATTCTTTGTTCAATCACTACTAAATTAGGAGGTGTAAATGAATTATTTATATCAATTGCTATCTTATTTATTTTGGCTATTTATCAAAGTAGGTTTCGAGGACTACAATTTTATCCAAGTAACCAAGTGTTATATTGAGCAATTGTAAGTACAGTAGTATTATTAAGATAAATTGGAGCACGTACAGTCGAGGATCCTTATGTTATCACAGGACAAATCCTTACAAATCGCTCATTTCTTATTTTATATTATTCATTCTATAATAATAAAGACCTGAGATTACATTATAAATTAACTAATAAGCTTTAAGAAGCATATGTTTTGAAAGCATAAGATGAAGATGTATTCTTTATTAGTTTATACTACCTCTCCCCCTTCCAAGATTCTCGTTCCATTTCACAACTCTGAAGCTGTTAATATGTGCTATGTCCATCTTGATATCCAGTTCCTGTTCAGCGTCTTCCTAGAATCATGGAAGAAATTACGCTGGCCTTTCCAATGGGAATGTCTAAGGGAGATTGCTCCACTTCGATCGTATTCCCCTCGTTATGATCTTTGGGAGGAAATCGATTTGATCGTGAGAGGGATTGCGAGTCTTTTAGTCTTCGATATACGGAGACAACAATCGTTTACTTTCGAGAAAATTGGATTCGGCTGTTAAGAGTGATTTATGTGTCGTGTGATACGAGTGAATGACGTGGTTTCAAGAGCACCGGATCAGCTCTGAAGGGTTCCCTGTTCACATTGCGGGGAGATTTATATCAAATCTCGAATAAGACTCCGGGATTCGAGAAATCAAATGCTCAAATTTCCGCAGAGCATCCCAGGAAAAAAATAACTCCCCTACTCCAACGTGCGGCGATGTTGGCAGCCCTGCTTGGTAGCCGATCGAAGCCAACCAAGTGCCAGTGGGCGGGGCGGGAAAGGTGGTGTGCCTGTGGATCCCTCTCTGCCCTCCGACTCGGATCCTATTGGTTTTGGGCTGCATGCATTGGCAGCGTCTGCTTCTGGCTTCCCAGGAAACCGCAGAATTCTTTCTTCCCTCGAGACCCTTAACACCAACGATTACCCCCACGAGATAGTTTCCTTTCGTTGTCAACCGTGTATTTATCTTTCTTGTAATACTCATTCCTTTAAATTAGCAACAAACAATTCAATCGTGACTCTTTAATGGGGATAATATAATTTTAATGCATCATCATTCCTCTTGGAAGTACTTTTAATCTGATAGTCTTATCTGGAGCTTGGTATGGAGTGTGGCGTTGTATGGGGCGGAAACGTGGACCTTGAGGAAGGAAGACGAAAATAGGCTGAAGGCTTTTGAGATGTGGGTGTGGAGGAGGATGGAGAAGGTGCGTTGGACGGAAAGGAAGACAAATGAGGAAGTGCTTGACATGGTGGGCGAGGAGAGGAAACTTCTGGATGAGATTAGGGGAAGACAGGGTAGGTGGCTGGAAGGGGTAATGAGGGACGGTGGTTTGCTTGAAGGCCGTGATAGAGGGAAGGATGTTGGGTAGGCGGGGAAGGGGAAGGAAGAGAATAGAATTTATGGACGGGATGAAGAAAGGTAGGACTTGTGATGAGATGAAGAAAGAAATACTAGAGGTAGAAAGGGCACGGCACGAGAAAGGTAGGACTTGTGATGAGATGAAGAAAGAAATACTAGAGGTAGAAAGGGCACGGCACGAGAAAGGTAGGACTTGTGATGAGATGAAGAAAGAAATACTAGAGGTAGAAAGGGCACGGCACGTGTAACAGTTCGTTGGATATTCTCTGACTTTCATCACAACCTACCTCTAACCGGTAGATTACTATAATGAATGAATGAATCTTATCTGGTCTATCCGTGATATTATGTATTTTTGTAATCAAGAAGTTTTTGGGGACGAATTGCACCGAAGGGAAACATAATGGTCTGCTTGAGGAACCAGAGCTGGCACCAAAATGGAGGATTGTATCACGTGCTCCTCCTATTTTATTAGATCATTATTCCCCCTAGGAATAGGAGACGGTGAGATGGCGAGGAATTAGCTCATGGTTATTGAATGAGCCTTGCACAATATTCCGTGGAGAGAAATTTAATCACGACCGATGTTTCAACGTAGATTCAACATCATCACCTGAAACCTAGGTCGCGTTACAAGTTCTTTTCTGGCATACACATAACTGATCCATGCGTGAAGTTACGTCATTCATGTTTTTATTGAATGGATAAGCGTTAATGGAAGATAAATTCCGAAGGGAAGCGGGCTAGCACCAAAATGGCGGATTGCATCTCGTGGTCTACGGTGGACCAATCTCTTGGCTTCGCTGTCAGTTTGCCATTCGCTGTCTCGACAACTTGGGTTCTCCTGATAGGCTGTCGAGTGCGCCCCCTGGTCTGAAACGGACGGAAAGCAACTGCGCTGTATTGTTGCGAAACTAGAAGCGAACTTCAGCGAATGGGAATTGACATTTTTTTTAAAGTGACAAACTTCGAAGGAATGCGAGGGAGTCCCTTCAGTGTTGATCCTATCCATTGGCGGCCCCAACTAAGGCAGGGGCAACTGCCCCCACCCCCAAAAAAATTCCCGGCGTATTTATTTGTCATAGACCTTAAATAATTTTTTTTTATAAAATAAACTTTTACAAACCACATAAAAGTTAATTTTATTAAAATTTAAAAGAATAGAATACCACAAAGTTACTAGAGAAAGTCTTATATTCTTAAATTAAAAGCCTAAATTATTTTGTCGCTTTTTTGCTATTGAAGTTTTGGTTGTTTTACTTTAAAATACTGTTAAATTTTATGTAAACTAAAATGGTTTTTAAAAACCACAAGCTAAATGCGAATGTAAATCAAAATAATTTTGGAATTAGTCGGAACTTGGTGGTAGTAATCTAAAAGGGAAATAAGTATGCATTTAGTAAAAACTTGCTCTTCTTGAAATGAAAACGTTCGCTTCCAATCCACTTATATTTACGCGCCATTTTGCTCATAGTTTGTTAGCAATTTCCGGGACGAGACCGGGGTATTTCCAGAGGGGTATTCCATACCCCAAGAGCCGCTGGTGTCCCCCCCAAACCTCTGGTCTGGAGCCACCCCTGATCCAACCGCTTATACATAATCGCTTATTCGTTGCGACTTCTGGTGAGATGGGGGAGCTGTGTGGAGTGTAGTAGAGGACGGTGTGGACGGCGCGTGTGGATCGGTCGTGTTGGTACGAATGATAACGGGAGTGGGGGAGGGTACGCATGAAGGGATGAGGGCGTGGCGGGGGGGGGGGGGGAAGGTCCCTCACAGCTGTTCCACCACCCGCCTCTCCACCGTTGATTCGTGCTTTGCATGCAGTACGGCGAAGGGGGCAGTGGGGTGCTTCCTCTCCAGGGGCAACTCTTAAGATGGTTGAGAGCGAGATAGCAGTTCCCTAGTCATAATGGAGACCATATTCAAATTTTATTCTTTGATTTCAGCGTCTGTAAGAAGCACGAAATAAATATTATAATATTAATGGCGCTAAGACATAGTTACATGTGCCCAAAAATCTCAGGAATTAAATAAATAAAGCTAAATAAGTCTCTAACATGACTCATTTTTTCCCGCCGAACGGCTGAAAACCCTTCAAAACAGCAGCTTATTTTGTTGCGATTCTGTAAAAGTTACTGTGGTGAGTAATAGGTTATTTTTTATAAATAGGTAAGAAAACATGCAATCTACACACCGTTAGTATTTTGAGGAAATCTAGGTGTTATAAATTCCTATTTCCTTCAATATTCTCCCTCTGGAGCGCACAGCCATAATCTATCCCATGGTAAACAGCTTATATATTTACAGGCAAATTGCTCGAAAAGTTGTTCGGCAAGGGGTTGATATTTTTATATCATTGGAAAGATGAGAGTTTATTCTTTAAAATGAGGCCAAATTCTAGGTGAAGTGATTTTTCGCTCTCAAACTACCTTGACACCCCAAAAATTCTCCGCCGCGAAGGTTTGAGTCAAAACAAATACGAAACTCCAAATAATTGTTTGTTTGGTTAAAGAAAAACATGCTACTTTTTCTGAAGACTTGCGTCTACTATTGTAAACCAGAATTAAGGTACAACATTTGCAGATTATTCCACGAGTATATTTTTCTTGGAGTCTATATTATTATAGACTCCATGATATTTGTAATGAACATTTTTTCATAGCCATAAACACCGAGGGCAGCGCCATTTCTGTTGAATTACCGCATTATGACTTCAATTATTGCGGTAATTAGCTAATAACTCAGAAAAATGTGGCAGTAAGATGGTTCTATTTCATTTCTATTCAATTTTCGTGGATTTTTCATTTTTTATAAACAGTTTTCCGTGAAAATGGCATTTACATTAGACATAAAAATATCATATTTCCCCAGGTTTCTCCCATTTACCACCATGTAATTTCAAGTCCAATTCGCGAGAAAAACAGCCTGGAAAGGTAACATTTTGTTTTTCATATCAGATAGAGAACTTTTTTTTTCAATAAGTATCCGGAATATTATTGAAATGACGGGTGCTTTCCATTCGCATAATACTGCGCTAATCACTTCGCAACACACAACAGCGCTCTTGCATTCCATTCGTGATTCAGACCCTGCGCACTAGGCTGCGCACTTCAAAACATATCGGGAGCTAAGTTGACGTGCGCTTAACAACAAAAGAACGTCGCTAACCGCATCCGTGATTGTTGTCGAGTTTGTTGATTTTCAGTAAATGCGTGAAACATGCGTATTTTGAGGTTTTTTTAATTATTCACTGGCCTAAAGCTAACGTTTTTAAATAATAATAATGCAGAACGAATTCAACAACTTTAAACGAAACATTTGGCCGAGGCAAACCATACAGAGTGCTACCTACCGGGAGGTTACGAAACATTTCGCCAGCGCACATCGTTCCATTCAAATGTCGTTCGTTTGTGTTTCGCTGATAATGTGTTCCGATGTGCACCAAACTTCAACGCCTTGAATGGAGTGGAGCCCCCGATGGCATTTCTAAGGAAGGGAACCGAAGTGAAGGAAATGGAGGAGAAAGCGCTGTTCTTCAGGCGAGGGATATTCATTCCCATTCGCTCATCGGCAGTCCAAGGAACACGTGTGCGAAGAGCTGTTTAGTTCTCTCTTTCCTTCTCCTCGTCCACCTTTTTGTTGCCCTTGTGTTGTTCTTCCCGCTCCGTACCTGCATTTCCTCTCGGCGACGCACGGACAAAGGATAGGGGGAGGCATTCGCAACAATGGATGAGAGATTCTTCGTGGACCGCTGGGCGATGCTCTGTGAGCTCCCGAAGACGACGATGGAATCCTCTTTCCCCGTGTTCAACGCGGTGTGGTGAACACACGCGCGTGATTGGGTGGAGTGGGAGGACGTGCTAGGAGCGAGTGATGGGGAGGGACCATTGAAGTGGACGGAGAGAGGGCGTGACGTCACAAGCGTGCGATTCCGCCGTCCGCCATGTTGGTTATCCCCATTCCTTTAGCCAGTACTGACGTAATGTACGATTTTGGCTGCCCTTTGCGAATGGTGGTTTGAGCGAGATAGTTCATCCCTAGTCATAATGGAGACCATATTCAAATTTTATTTTTTTATTTCAGCGTTTGTAAGAAGTATGAAATAAATATTGTAATATTGATGGCACAACGATATAGTTATATATTACTTAAATTCTCAGTAATTAAATAAATAAAGCTACATAAGTCTCTAACTTGACTCATTTTTTCCCGCCGTGCGTCTGAAAACCCTCCAAAGCAGCAGGTTTTTTTGCGATTCTGAAAATTTTTGTGGTGACTAATAGATTATTTTTTATAAATAGTTGATAAAACATGCAAACTACACACCGTTAGTTTTTTTGACTAAATCCAGGCGTTGTAAATTACTAATTTTTTCAATATTCTCCCTCTGGAGCGCTCAGCCATAATCTACCCCATGTAAAAAGCTTATATTTTTAGACAAATTGCTCGAAAATTAGTTCGGCAAGGGGTTGATATTTTGATATCATTGGAAAGACGAGAGTTTATTCTTAAAAATGAGACCAAAATCATCAAATTCTAGGTTAAGTTATTTTTCGTTCAAACTACCTTAAGTGAGCCTATTTGTCATTCTGCTATATATTTTCCATTTGCGCTGATGCGGACTCTTTCTTAAAAGGAAATGATGCGTTTACTTTTCAAATATGCCTCAATATATTCAAATATTGAAGAGCTAACATAAGTTGCTAACATTGCTTACTATTTGAAAATATTGATGTCAAATAATGAATCCACAAGTGTTGTGTTGCTCTGCTTCCGGGCGTAGCAATCACGGCGTTAGACTAAAAACCTTTCGTATAGGGTAAAAAAAGGACTTTCCAGAAAGAGGAACACCGCCCGGAACGTACTACATCTACCCCCATCCCCATGTCATAATTAGAATACATATTGACGCGCAACCAAGGCGAGAATTTTTAACCCTGACGAGGTCTCCGTCAGAAGGAGAAGCAAACGTTGGCCATTTTAAATTCAGACGCGGGAAATCCCAAAAGCAACTGTTTTACACATGACTACCAACCGTGAAAGATTTAACAATTCAAATAGAGGTCAGTTTATACACTATTTTCATGTTTAAAGGCTTGATTTATAAACATTCGAAGGCATTGAAGCCGAGGGACAAGTAGAGCGATGTCAATATTGAAAGAACGGATGAAGATATTCACGCCTGCCGGAAATAAGGCGATGAAAAGTGACGTTGAAATTGCCATGCCGGAAAATATGGGACTGGGCCGTTAATGATCGAACGAAATGGGCTAGCCGGTCCACTCCACAGTAAACATCCAGTCCTTTTGTCTCCTCCTAAATTGTCACCGGAATCAGGGATCTTGGGTAGAGCGTAGTGGTCTGTGCACTGACCCTACAATTCAAAGGTACTTGGTTCGATACCCGGTCCAAGTCATGGCCATCCGCGTGCTGCTGTTAGTGACGCGTGTCTCTAAAGTGACGAAATTTTGTCATCACAACCACGACGATTTCAAATATGGCCGTTGAAAAATTATGATTTTTCGGAGGATTTGACGTCACGTCCACGGAATTTCCGAGGTTAGGCCGTGTCGAATCCTTACTGAATAAGGCTCCTTGAGCGGTTTTTCGCACGCGTGGAGTTTGCGAATCCATTAGGATGTGCTTCTTGAATCGCGTCCCACTGTATGTTTCGATGCCTTTCGTATCTTCCTGGTATGATTAGCGATAAGGTGACGAGAACTTCGCTCAATTTGGCGCCCGCTTAAGTGCGCCGGCCGATGAAATGGATGATAATAAGAAGGTTTATAATTACTTTAATTTAATTGGTTTCATAATGGAAACATTTTATTTCCTTTTTTTTTGATAAAATTCTCCCACTTTCTGGCACACTCATCGTTTTCATCCCCAACTATTCGAATTATTCGCTAATCTTCGTCAGAGCTACGACCGTGTAGCATGGCAACCATAAATATAACCATCCAGAGATGTGTCTTCACTTTATAAAATATGGAAGTGCTGGTTTCATAGGGGTAAAAATAACTATAAACATATCTATCGGGTTATGTATATAATGTGCCATATTGGTGTAATCTTTATGACGGCACGGTTGCTGTGTCGTGTTTTTAATTACGAGTGACACTCTGCGTTTTTGTTTATCTGATCGAGACATCTGAATTATATACAATAGGTTGTCAATGATGAATGTAAGAAGAAACTAGTGACAGCGATATTTCACGTGGAATCCAAATTAATCCTACTCGGCTCATTCTTCCCAATTTATAATTTTTTATTGAAACCGGGGTTGATATTCTTTTTGACAAGAGAGAGAGAGAGGCAAGGGAAGTGTAAATTTATTGGATGATGGTATAAATGACAGCAGGTAGGACCATTCTTGTTTTCGGAGAAAATTTAGATTTAATCGATTTTGTATCGAGTGTAGTGTGTAGAGGAGGAGAATAGAAGAGGTTGGCTAACGAGGCTATTGGAACACATGAACAAAATATTTTTGAAAACTGTTGGTGAAGAAAAAAAAATGTCTTGTTTTTCTGGGAAATTTGACCTCTGAGAAATGAGTTGGGTTGTTTATCGTTGCCTTTGAGATGTTGGCACGGCGGAGAAAATGAGTTGGTTGTTGAGGAGCACGTATGCAGAGGCTTGAGATGTGGAGATGGCGAGGTAAAGGAATTTGATGGGCTGGGGATTGCAGGGGTAGAGGAGAGTTCGGTGAACGGTTGGAGAGGGAGCGACAGAAGTGAGAAGGGGTTTGAGGGTATGATGCTGGAAGAGGGAGGAGGAATAGGGTGGAAGGAGGATATTGGATTCCATGGGGGGGGAAATAGATGTCAAGAGGGAAATGGTGTAGAGCTGTTGATGAGGAAGGGCTGATTCACAAAGTGGAGCATTCTATGGCGGGGATGATTGCTTTATTTCGAACGTCCGTGGGAACAGAGGTCGCTCTCAATTTAGACTTCCAGGTGTACGGAACGATTATACGAGCGTTATGCTATGTTCGAATATAACCAGATAAATAATTCGATCACCATTTTATGTATTTCTAGTGAACGCTTTCCAATGTTTGAATTAATTGATATTGGTTTGTCGATTCCCTCCTCTACATTGGTTTAAGTTTTGTGATAAAATTGGAAGTAAACTGGAAACATGAATGCTTGAATTCTTTAGATAATGCCTATGTATCTTATAAATGGTTTTTAAATATTATTTCCGCGCCTCCTTCTCCAAAAAGCATGAACTGTTTTTGGGAAGGCTCATCATTGAATGCAATACTGTCTAAATTTTCTGGTTTTAGTTCATGTTATAATTTGAATTATTGCGATAATCAATACGAATGGTTATTACAAGTATTATTATATAATTAATATATAAAAATATTAATACCAAGACCGTTTTCACAAATATTCTCCCGAATACTATACCGAATAGTAAACCAGAGGTAGTATTCATATTTAAATGGGCTCTGTTCCGGTTTACAATATTTACGGCCATGATAAGGAAGGGGGGAGGTGTGGATATTCCGACGCAAGCCTCCCACTTTCGCCACGGTCCACCAACGTGTCGCGTCGTCCCGCCGTGCTCCTTTGCTCCCCCCCCCCGCCCTGTCTGCCCCCCCTCCTCCTCCTTAACTGCGTCTGCAGGCGCCACAGCCCACCACAGCCTCCGCATTGGAGGCGCCACTCAAAGTTTCCCCGAGATCCAATTTATGCGGGCTGCCATTGGTGAGCTCCTTTTTCGAGGGGGCGTAGATGCGGGGCCCTTGCCCCTTTTGAGGGGCGACTCTCCAAGAGGGCGTCGTCTGCAGGCGATTGGCAGGGGAGGAGGAGGACCTTGCCCCTCTCGCGTGCTTTTCGAGTCGCGGCGCTTCTTTCCGTTGTTTACGAAGATGGCGGCGTGCAACGGAACGACGGATTTGTACGGAGCGGATGGTTGAACAGCGACTGCGAGGGCGTCCTTTTCTGCGGCGAAACGGAGCGAAGCTCAAAACGATGGAAACAATTGAAGGAAGCGGTGCGGGGGAGAGCAACAACTTCCTTTGTCCATTGGCCCCGCGGCAGCGTGCCGGCCAGCCCACTCCGCTATCGCGCGGGAACAGCCTCGCCGGAAATCCACCACCGAGCTATTTTAGCCGTTGGGTGGCTATCTGAAGAGATCAGGCTGGATCCCCGTTTCATTTCACGGGATATGGCATCTTATTGCTTTGTGACCGCGCCAGCGCTGTCTGAATACAGGAAACGACGAGTATTTTAGAATGCGAGGGAAAGATACAAATTATATGGTTATCGTAACAACTTATTACAAATCTTGCTGCTCTCCGCAGTACTCAAATATATTTCTGAGACCAGTCCTACTTTGTAAGGATCCCTATATGCCAACGGCACACTCCACAAGTGGGATCTCACGAGAGAAAAGTGACATTGCTCTTTTTTTTCTCTTTTTTTACGTTCCTTCTCGTCACATTTTTAAATCCCCCTCCCTCTTTAAATCGTCCCCCATTCCTTTAAAAGTCCCAATTTTTTATTAGCCTTCCGCAGATTTACCGTACGTGTTTCCCCCAAAGGCATGTCCTGAGTAAGGGGTCACACATCTACATGACCAAACACTGTAATTTTTCGGTTTCTTCTACGACCTGGTACGGAGGGTCACACATTTCATTTTCAGCCTTAAACTCCTGACACATTTCGGTAGCGGGGTCGGCTGCTTAATGAAGGCGGTAGCCTCCTCTGGTGCAATGATTCAGACTTATGTAAGGTGTTTCTTGCGCACGCTGATGTCGTGTCGGAGAAGAAAGGAGGTACAGAGGCGAAGATGGGATTGCTGCCATGCTGCTTGCGGCCGGCCAGGGGTGCGCAAGTGTTCGGCGTGGAGGGGGAGGTTTGTTCTCCTGCCCCCCCTGAGCTGGCATGCTCGCCCTCTCCACCCCGTCGCTCCCCCCAATATGGCAGACAAGATCGACCCGTTGCGGCACTATCCCTCGTAGCCCCTGATCCCGTTTCCACCAGTGGCGAAGGAGTATGAACTACGGAGTACTTCAATTTCATCCCCCTCCCCCCGCCACAGTTAAAAATCTATATGCTCTGCGTGTCTGCAGTTTTGAAGAGGCGCCTTTGAACTACGGATTGCAGTGATATTGCTCTCCTGGCTAGACGGGTTAATAGCTCAGGATATAGAGCAATTGGTAGCTGCTGAACCGAAGGTCCCGGACTATGGCCCGTGCTAATGTTTGTAGACTATTCGGGAGAACTTTCTTTGTGCAATGTCACGCAAAATCAATCCGAAATGACCGTGAGCCACCGATTCACTCAGCCCAAGTTGTAGGTTTTTCTCATACGACAATCAACAGATCTATCCTCAGAAAACCTCGTGCTAACGCACCAGATATAGATGTATTTAAAAAGAGCTATAAAATGTGGTATTTATTATAATTTTCAAAATATTTCCGGGGTAGGGCCCTCAATTAGGCTGGTCTCAGACCCCTGGTCCTCGCCTATTAAAAATATGATGTATAAAAGTATCTACTTATTGCATGCCGTTTATGTTTTCGCTATAGCTTGTCCTCTGTCTCTCTGACCATGAATCTCTATCCATTTACGTAGTTGCGATATACATCAATACTAACGGTCCCTCTAACAAGAGTAGCATATCTATATTGTAGTGCATGCTTGTGAGGCTTCGCCTCCTGACAAGCTATTAGCGATTTATGCTAATGCATCATTAGCCGTAGTTACACTAACTTTAATAGGGTATAGTGTAATGCATGTTGGTGATTACTCACCCCCTGCCACGCACCCTTGAGATGGCTTGCAGGGTATTCTGTAGATGTACATGTATCTACGAACTAGATCTTAGTGAATCATCTTAGTTGACTTGATTCAGTTGTGGTTTCGATGACCTTTCGATTGAAGGCTGTCATTACTGGTTTGCTAGCCGTAAGACCTCCGGCTCTGTCCCCGGCGCGAGCAACAGCAACCCTGGCCCTACTTCCGCCCCGTCGTTATCATTCCTCTCCTGCTGGTCGGAGAGGGATTGTAAATGTCAGGAGGACTCGTGACAGCTCTTCCACCCCACGTGGCCTTATCGCAGCGGAGCAGCGCTGTCTCCTCCCCTCCCAGCGCTGTTTTCGTCGCCTTGACGTTGTTGCCGTTGGTTCCCTAACATCGTGAGCGTCGGCGGGGAAGTGCTGGACATCAATGGCACGTCGTGTCCCATCGGCGAGGCTCGAATCCAGCTCCCGTCCTCTGGGCACCACGCGCTTCGGCAGTGCGGCCCCCCGCTCGTGGGCCATCTTCACATCCCCCCCATTCAACTACTTCGTCCACGATCACGGAGCACAACTGATAATTGGTTGTTGGGGTATTTTGTCATAATCACTGCAACGTTGTCTGAATCTATACGTAGAAATTAAGGTAGTTTGAGCGAAAAATCACTTCACCAAGAATTCGATAAATTTAGCCTCATTTTAAAGAAAAAACTCTCATCTTTCCAATGATATCAAAATATCAACCCCTTGCCGAACTACTTTTCTAGCAATTTGCCTGAAAACATAAGCCTTTTTACTTTGGGTGGATTAAGGTTGTGCTCTACAGAGGGAGAAAATTAAACTAATTAGGAACTTCTAGCACCTAGATTTCGACAAAAAACTAACGGTGTGTAGATTGCATGTTTTCTCAACTAAGTATTTATAAAAAATATTCTATTCCTCACCCTCGTAATTTTTACAGAATCGCAAAAAAACCTGATGTTTTGAAGGGTTTTCAGCCGTACGGTTTTAAAAAATGAGTCAAGTTAGAGACTTATGTAGCTTTATTTGTTTAATTACTGAGATTTTTGTCATTTTTAACTCTATTTTTGAGCCATTAATACTGCAATATTTATTTTATAGTTTTTAAAGACGCTGAAATAAATAAATAAAATTTGAATATGGTCCCCATTATGACTAGGGAACTCTCTCAAACTAGGTACCTTAATAGGTGTGTGTAATCCGAATGCTATCGAAGATGGCTTATTGCTTTAAACGGACTGTTGACAGACAGATACACACGTGAGACCTGTGGGTGACGGAAGGTAACTTTCTCGAAATTATAAACCTCTGGATCTACACTTCGCTATCGTATTTCGTTGACCGTCTTTATCCCATCGTGCCAAGAGTCTCTTTCTTAGTAATTAGGCACCGTATACTTGTAATTTGTCAAAAATAAATGATAATATTAAAGGTTGCAATGAATATATCGCGTATTCTCGGTTGACTTTGCCGAAAAATATTTTCATAAATCCTTCGCACACGGTAACAGCGATCGACTGAACTGGCGGATAATTTGAAGCCTAAAATGAAATCATGCCACCTCCAACGTGGATCTTCCCTGTCGAAAACTCGTGGAATGTATGGCTTCAGCGTTGCACTCTCCTCATTTACTCTGCTACCAGCAACTTGAGTCACTCCATCAATGAGTTCCATCAATTGTGGGACAAAGAAACTGAATACTAACTTGTAGTTCTTCATTTCATCACTTTGGGGGGTCACCGTCCTCAGTTCTAAAGGGTTGGGAATTTCCCAAATGTCGAGTAATTAATGCGAGCATGTGCGTAATTACCTATTCAAATATTTTATCCGTCTGTGGTTGCAGCTAAGCTGGATGTGCTAGCATTGCTCTGTCATTGTTTTGGTGCTATAGGAATCAGATATGTGGTATCCAAATGCACGGAACCCTCATCCTCCTCTTCCATTGAATCTGGCCCTAAAAAATGGATCTGTTTCTATGTATGAATTCGGATGATGGTTACCACGATCGACGGACCAATCAAATCTCCCCCATTTCCCGCGCTCTGCTCCGCGTGCTCCCATCCTCTCGGGGTGCCGCGACAGCCGATCGGGTGCGGCGGCCACCACCGACCCACGCACTCGTTCGATAGGTCGACTATATCGAGCGACACCCTCCGATAGAGCGACTCTCGTCTTCCTTCTCTGCGGGTGCACGCACACACCGCTCCTCCGTGCGAAAGAGAGCACCGTGGTGCCGTCCTTAAGATCTCCGTCTTGGTTGGTGCACGGAAGACGAAGAAGAATCCCGTCCTAAAAACCTTTTTCCGACCGGTCCCTCTTCCTTTCGATATCCCTCCCCTTCGCAACGAGGAATGGAACGGAAGGCGAGCGACCGGTCCATTCCCTTTAAAGTCAAGGCTATCTCTCTCCCACCCCCCACCCCACCCCCCCTTTCTCTCGTTGCCTGCTGTGGTGTTGGTGCTTAAAGGGGATGGAGCGACCGAGCTGCTTCGGCCGCTATGGAAGCGAGCGAGAGCGATTCCACTTTACTCGGTGCAGTTGCGTGAGCTGTTGTTTCCTGTGGGCACTTCTCACTCTCCTTACGAAAGTCCTGCTGCTAGAGAGTTATGCACTTACGTGGGCCCCAGAAGAATTACTTTCTTTAAAATAAAGTATTCGGAAGTGGAGTGCATTTGAGAGGAATGTCATTGTGAACAAATTATCTTGTAAAGATAAAAATGCGATGGCCGGATCCGCTTGAATAAATCGCTAATAAATTTCTGAAGATAGGCGGAAAACATTTTTTTTCTGCTTCCCAGACTTGCGCGTAGACATGAGTGTAGGTACTGCCTGACCAGAATGGCGACACTTTTCACAGTAGTGAAATATGCGACTGCGTACATATACCACAGCTGTTACGCCGTCAAACTTCGTTCTTGCACATTACAATCGTCTAAAATACCACCCGGGTCTCCATCACCTAACTTCTCATTGCGTGGTGATTGTGTCAATCGGAATAACACGAGCTATCTTCGGCGTGTGTCCATCTATCTTTGCGTCAGTTTGGTCCTGATTTATATTTTGTCATGTGGTTTGGTTAATAGAATTTTTTTCTGTTCTGAAGTTCTGACTAATTTTGAAAAAAAAAAATAGATATTTCATTCATGACTGCTGAATCTAACGTCCTGTAGTGTTTTGCGTAAGTGTATCCTGTTTATTCCCAAAATCGCCTTTTTACATTCCTGGGAATAAATATTAAGAGTTATTAGTTTGAATTTAATTTCATCCACTCAAACGTGGTTACAACTTTAGAACATGCATTTATTATTAAAGAGTTGAACTGTAGTGTTGTATCAAAAGAGATTTTGGTCCACAATTTTATGTGTATTCTGTTGTCAGACCAAATTACGTGAGTTCTGGAATCCTATCCAAGAGAAATAAATCAAAATATAATACTCCTGCAAAACATTATTATTCGATCTACCGTTCTGTCGCGGATTTCTGCGTGTAAACTGTGGTTATTCTGAGCAAGTAATGGAATTCTGAAGTTTACACGATTCTCAGCTTTTGAGAAATGTAGGTATGTGCGATATTAGTAACATCATTTCTTCGAAAAAATAACTCGCAGGTATAAATATCGCGTACGAGATTTTTGGAGACGCGTGTTAATGGCGTAGATTTTGAAAATTGAACCGCACCACAACACCGAAATTACCTTTGGAGGGAATAAAATTTTCATAAAAAAGTAAGAAATAAATGAAAAAAAAGGGAACTAAATTATTCGAAAAGTTTGTGGAAATTGTAAAGTTTCTTCTTACAACATAACTTATTCGATTAAAAGTGGACTGAAGGCATTAATTTCAGCATTCCATTCTGAATTCGTGGGTAAACTTGAGACTAAATTTGTCACGGTCAGCTTAAGTGTCAGCAGTGTCTTGTGGATAGTAGTCGTTCGTTACAAAGATTACAATTACTCTTTCCCCCTCCCTCTTTGAATGTTCAATTAACGCCAACGGCAATCCTAGTTTACGTCTCCTGTATCTCAAATGGAAATGCAAATTTAATCCTTAAATACGTGTCTATGGCGACCTTTAGATGTATTCCTCGTAAAAAAAGAGGATCTGCGCAGTAATAATTTCGCACGCACCCTACGCGGCGGGGAGGGGAGAGATGTAGCACCCCCTGGACTCTCGCCCCTTGTTGCCAGCTCCTGCAGCCGTATATGCAGATTACTAACTCCCTCTTGGCTATGGAAATGTTTTTTTTTTACACTGGTGATGTTGGGCATAAGGTTTAAGCCTCTGCACCCGAAGCCAGTACACCATCTACAGGATATCGTAATGCTGGTCTTCCTCTCGAAAAGCACATGTTGCAACACTGTACGTGCGATTCGTGTTTCACGGTCGGGGAGTCATCCTTAGTTCCGCCCACCTGCAACCGTGAAACATTCTTTTCTGCGCGGACGACCCTTTCACCGGAAAGTTTTCTTCCGATGTTCCGCTCTTTCTATCATGTTTCTCTCCTCTCCCGAAAGCACTACAATTACGCCTGCTCACGTAGATGCAGATCTTACGGCTTCAGGCCTAATCGTATCTCGTTTCAACAGCAGTGTAAATTTTATTTATTTATTTATTATTCACGTCCAAAAACAGCTCAAGGCCAATTACCATGGACAAATAACAACATTAATCCAAAGCAAATGAAAAAAGAACCATATAGCAAATAACAGCATTAAATAAATTAATTACAAAGAAGTATGTAACAGTTAACAAAATAGAAGCAAACAGACGGGGAGCGAAAGACGAGAGCGGATCTAGGGGATGAGGGAAGGAGTGCGGACATATACGGAATGAATGGAATGGATCGAATTCAGGGACACTTTTAAATATAGCATTGCACGTAGATAAAAGACCGTTGGAGACGAGAGAGATACGTGGGGTGGTTCATTGAAATAGCTCATTCTGTCTTGTGGTTCGTATAAAAAAGAACACGTAAGGAGAAAAGAGAAAGAAGTTCCGATGACCTTTTAGTTTTCATCGACTAGGTATTTTCATGAAAAATTTGCCGTCGAGTTTAAGTTCCTCCAGATGAAAACAGTGCACCGAGTGTGTGAATACCAATTTTTTTCGAACGAAATTTTTTAATTAACTACGTTTGGATCCATTCTTTTCAATTGTCCCGAAAATTGCACCTACGAGATGGAGCGAGGGACTCTACCCTTTTTCCAGAGCGAGTCTTGTACCGGGGGCGTTCTTCGTTCTGTCCTCCTCTCTGTATCCGGCTGGAGAGATCCGACGGAGCAGTGAAGCAGACTTGAAAGGCGAAAGGGAAAAAGAATGGAAGGGGGGGGAGAGTAGGGTGGGAGGGAGGGAGGGTTAATGTCGGCCGTGCGTGTTGTTTAGTATTCTTGCGTGCCGCTAGGGGAGGGAGTGGCGATGTTAACGGAGCGGAGGGGAGGGATGATGGGAGGGGAAGGGAGGGGGTGGGGAAGGTTCTTTAAACGACCCATTCCCCTCCGCCCATCCAAACAATCGCCCCTCCCCTATGCTCCGTCCCCTTTAACGAACCGGTGGGGGAGAGCCGGCAACGCCGCAGAGGAAGTGACTTCGCACAGGAAAGGTATTTGGGTGTGTTGCAGGGTGGTGGATGGGCTCTTTGGCCCTCCAGGGGGCGCTGGGGGGTGAGGTTGGGAGGGCAGAGGGGGTGGGTTTGACACGGGGGTGGCTGGGTGATGTGCTCTTCTTATTCCTCCGCCTCCATCCACGGGGGTGGAGTTTTCACCACCACTGGCCTTTCCGAGGACTGCCAATAACATCGCTGCGGGAACGCTCCTCCAAACGGCTGTAGCTAACACTGCCAACTTTACACTGAATGAGGCTACATCAAACATCTACAAAATACACTGCAAGCCACCTCAAGGGTGTGTGGCAGGGGGTGAGTAGTCACCTTCATGCATTACACTGTACCCTACAGTTAGTGTAACTACGACTATTGATGCATTAACATAAATCGCTAATGCTTGTCACTAGGTGAAGCCTCACAAGCATGCACTACAATATAGATATGCTGCCAATGTTAGGAGGACCGTAAGTATTTATGCATTCTACAACTACACAGATGGACAGAGATTCAAGAGTTATACTGAAAACATTCACTGCGTGCTGCTAGTACTAGGTAACAGAAAAAGATTCAAGTATTAGGGAGTGCTACTACTACTAATTGCTTCACTACCTATCGACAAACCTAGTTAAAAGTCTCATTTGCAGCTGTGATGGTCTCTTATCGTTCGCGGGAAAAATTATATTTTTTGACCGTTTGCAATCCACTTAACAGCTCTTCCCGCATTTCCTGTCGATGGCCCCTTACTATATCATTCACCCGTTGAATATTGGAGAAATCAACATTGTCGTTATTTACAAAGCAAACTTTCAGAGAATTGCGAAAAAAACTTTCCGTTGATAGGTGGCGTCCTTTCGTCCTCCTTTAGTTGTTACGATAAACTTAGCGGTGTTACCGAATTGTTGAAGGAATTAGGGTGGGAATCTCTAACTGATTGAAGGGAGAAATACAGGTTGAATCTTTTGCGTAAGTTCAGAGCAGACAGTTTTTTGCCGAATGTTCAACATTTATTGCTAAAGCCAACGTACTACGGTAGAAGCGATCACAGGAATAAGATAAAGGAAATTGACTGCAAAACCGATAGATTTGAAATGTCAATGATAGATCAATCATATGAAACTCCCACTCTAATAGGTAGAGCAAAATTTTCACTTGTGTTTAATAGCGTAGCGTCATTCATAACACTTCACACCGCTTGATATGTTCGGAATTATTTTATTTTGTTCTCTGCATGAAGTAGAATCTCGTAGTATTCACAAATTAACAGTATTAGTAATATTAACCACCAGATGTGTGTATAGCAGTGTATTGCATGTTTGCATGTTAATTTACGTATCACTCTCGCAGTTTTCGGTTTGACTGCGCACTGTTCTCCTTTACTGCTTTTAGGTGTCTGCGCCTAGCGCCAGGTTCGTGTGAGGTTCTGATTTGTACTGGGACGAGTGCTGCATGCCTGGTGTGGAATCACCCCGTGCCACACACCCTATAGTGGTGGCTTGCACGATACTTCACTCTGCATGAAGTAGAATTCATAAATGAAGTACGAAAAGTATAGGTACGATGTTACCTAGTATAAGTACGATGCTTCACTCCTTGTGTTCATATTTCTGGACTGAGGTTGATGTATAAACATGTCCATCAGATATTTAGGTTCTGTAACGGAAAATAAGGAGAACAGGAAGACGCTTATAGCAAGTAATTACGCCTGCCCTTGACAGTTAACCAACAATCAAGTAGAAGATCCCACTCCTTCCCAAAGGAAGCTGCGGGGAACGTGTTTTTTGCGCGATCTTGTGTTTAATTGCGGCCGAGAAAATGTTTTAAAACATCCGAAATTGTTTGTGGATGTGCTCGCGAATTAAACCTCCGCCACTCTCTTTGAGTGGACAATCTTGTGTCCTGCATGTGGTTAGTATTTTGATATCATTAGAAAGATGAGAGATATTCCTCTTCAAAATGATGTGAAATTCATAAAAATTCAAGGTGAAGTGATTTTTAGCTCGAACCATCTCGAAGTGCATCATCTCCTCATCGGAATAGGTGGAATAGGCCTCTTTTTTCGGTCGAAGCGCATTGGAATGCCGGCGAGCCGAAACATCCCTCGACGCCCACTACCCTCCCCTCCATTCCCCTCCCCACCCTCTCCCTTCCCCCCCCTCAACAATGGCCGCGCTATCTCCTCTGTCCACTGCACATCCCACGCATTGCCGCCCGTCGACTAAAGACTACTCCCTTGCCGCACTCGGCTCCATCTTGACGCCACTCCTCCGCTGACAGTGCACACTTCACTATCTTTGCGTTCTCCTGGGGGTGGGGTGGGGCGAGAGGTGAGGCGAATGTCTTGGCCGCCAATGGCAACCCTCCCACCCCCCTCTTGGCGAGATTGCAGCTGCGTCTGAGGCTGGCTTGAGAGGACGGCTCTGCTCTGAAGAGGGGACTCCTTCCTCTCTCTCTCTCTCTCCGTCTCCCGAAGGTTCGGATGTCTTTCGTCTTGAAAGGAGATTGAGAGGGTCTCTTTCTGTGTCCTAAGATCCATCAGACCCCGCTTGCTGGTTCTCCACAGTGACCGCGGTAAGGATGCTAGTGGCCTAAAGCACCGCCACTGGGCACCCTCTCTTCCGAGGTTTCTGCACCATGGTGACGCCTTTAAATGACCAGTCCACAGGCTACGAGGTTGAAATACTAAACTGGAGGCGGTTTTTTAAAAGAGATTTTCGTGCGGTAAAAAGTTCGCCACATTGGCGTGTCAACTTTTTTAACGTAGAAGTGAGCTTCCCTTCTTGGAGCATAATTTTAAATATTAAATAAAGCACCATAATAATAACCATTTAATCAAATTTCAGTGATGATTCCACAATACTAATGTCCATTTTCAAGCCGAAAAACTCGTTAAAAGAACGTGAAAAGCAAGCATTTTCCTCATCGTTTTGCTTCAGGAAAAAAATCACTAGGGTCATGAATTACCAAGCACGAAAATTATTATATTCATCATTTTTCAAGTTTATTATAGTTTCCAGCACTATTTTACCCCGAACTACTGAGTAGTCGTACCCACCTTGTAGCCCATTGCAATATCAGTGTTTTGGTCCATTGAGTGGGCGTGGCTATCATCTATCTGCCATGGCTCCGTTTGCCAATGCATTGAGACAAAAGATTACTAAGATTGAGACCGCATACCTACGACCAGTGACATAGGGAACGGGGGGTGAGGGGGGACGTGGGGAGGGGAAGGGGTTAGGGTTTAAACCCCCCCAAAAACGTGTAAACCTGAATTCGTTTTCGTTCGTTTACCTGAACTAGCGTTTAGAATTTAGTTTATTGGACTGAAAAATATAGTTGAATTGTCTGCACGGAAATAGTACGTTAATTAATTATTGTTTTAGTGAATAATAATCTAAATATCATTCATGATGATGCACATAAATATTAATTAAACTCCCCCCCCCCTCCCCCCACCCAGAAGTCAACCCTGCGTACGCCACTGCCTACGACATCTCCGGTGTATTTTGGTTCTCCTTGGTCACAGGGGTTTTCCCTTGGAGAATGCAGCGCCGAATTAGTTTTACCTATAAAACTGATGATCTCAGGCCTGACCTCGTGGGAATTATAGATATCCATGATGAGAAAACCACCTTTGTTATTTCCACAAACTTTCTTACGCTGGCACGACGCACGTTTCACCACACTGTGGCATACTCATGTGCCTGTTAGTTTTACCTGGTAGTTAGTTAGTTTTTCCTGGATGTTAGTTTTACCTGGTATCGATAGTGATTTTTCTTCCTTAGGCAGGAACAATATTTAGTTTTTTATCAGTTGTTTAACTTTTTGGGTGAGTAAACTCTTCTCGGGCTCTTCACCGGTTTAAATTATTCATAACTCGCCTCCTGACACGCATTGGCGATTTATGCTAATGCATAATGAGCCCTAGTTACACTAACCTTAGGGTATAGTGTAATGCATGTTGGTGACTACTCCACCCCCTACCACACACCCCTGAGGTGGCTTGCAGGGTATTTTGTAGATGTAGGTGTAACTTTCGGATGCCGCAACTTTGCAATTCGAATGCAGTGTCATCCACAATCGAATGCCGTCAAGATGTTCGCGCGGGCTAGTCCGCGGAGTGAATGTCCGCGCCGTTCCGTCTGTCCAGAATGTACACGCACGGAAGTCCACTGTCTCCCTAGCGGTGGGTGGGAGGGAAAGGGGGAGGGAGGAGATGGTGTGTTCGCACATGTGCGTGAGTGCATGCATAAATAAGCGCGTATTTATAAACAACGAGGGGGGAGGGGGTGGTCGTGATGGGCGACGTTGCCAAGTTTCAGTCAAGGTCGCGGGGCCGTCATGCAACACTCTCTGGCGCACTCCCGCGGAGAGTTGACTCCCGAGAGGCGCAGCACCACGCAAGACGATCGTGATTGGATAGATTTATATATGTGTATGGATGGATGGAGGGGAGGTGTGGGAGGGAGGGGAGGTGGGAGAGTGGACCTGGATGAATAATGTCTCATCTTCAGTCATATCCGCCGAAGACGGCAATGAACCTGAGATATCAAGTCGTCAAGGGAGTGGCAGGTAATACGTCATGCCGTTTCGTGCGACTCGCTTTCGACCTATTTCCGACACGTCTTCATCTACATCTACGAAGTACCGTGCAAGCCACCACCACCAGGGTGTGTGGCACGGGGTGATTCCACACCAGGCATGCAGCACTCGTCCCAGCACATATCAGAACCTCGCACGCTCCCCCTGGCTCTAGGCGCAGACACCAAAAAGCAGTCAGGAGAACAGTGCGCAATCAAACTAGAATCAGGTAGAGTGATACGTGAATGAACATGCAAACATGTAGAATACTGGTAAAGAGACAAATACTGGTTAATATTACTAATACTATTAATTTATGAATGTTACGAGATACTACTTCATCTACATCTACAAAATACCCTGCAAGCCTCATCAGGGGTGTGTGGCAGGGGGTCAAAGCACTTCATGCAGGGAACAAAATAATGCCCGACATATCAAGCGGTGTGAGATGATTGTAATGATTCTACATGTATTGTCTTACTTAAAATTCACCGTGAATACGTCTACTTACAATTAGTAGCCTGCAAGGCACCTCAAGTGTTGTTTTCTGACGTAGGTCTGACGTTCAAGTTCGCAGCCATGTGGGTGTCGAATGCTTTAAATACTCCTCACTCAGCCGGAGGAGAGAATCATCCCAGAGAGAGTAGAATTTAATTGTGGATTTGGATAAAGGATAGTCCTCGTGCACGCTGGTACACGACTCACGACGCAGAAACGACACTAATGTAATCAATAATTTTAGGAGTTTAATAAATCAAGGCATTCGTGCAATGTATGTTGCTGAAACACTCGATAAAATTTTTTATGGTTTATCAACTGGTGTAATAGCTCATTTGACCTGATAGATGATGTTACCTCATGAGCTCCATAGGTAACCAAGATGTTGGATTTGCAATGAACAGTTTGAACGAGCAAAATTGACTGATAGTTGAATTATTATACGACGATGGACGGGTTTGCTAGTTAATATTTTTGTAATGTGCGTAAGTAACACAATTCTTCAAGCCCAGAAGTATCACAACTCATGGATTTTAATCTGAGGTAAGAGGATAGACTAAATTGCCATAGCATCAACTATTTGGAGATAGGCACGAAGGCGATTGGCCCTGCATCCCGAATTTTGGGTTCATATACATCTTCAAAATACCCTGCAGCCACCTCAGGGGTGTGTGGCAGGGGGTGAGTATTCACCAACATGCATTACACTATACCCTACAGTTAGTGTAACTACGACTAATTAGGCATTGGCATAAATCGCTAATGCTTGTCACGAGACGAAGCCTCACAAGCATGCACTACTACACTACAGATATTATCACAATGGAGAGGGACCGTTAATATATATATGTATTTTGCAACTACACAAATGGACAGAGACTCAAGACTTATGTAGAAAACATGCACGGCCTGCTGCTAGTACTAGGTAACAGATAAGGATTCAAGTATTAGGGAGTACTACTACTACTAAGAGCTACACTACCTATCGATAAACCTAGATAAAATCTCATTGGCAGCTGTAATGGTCCCTTATCGTCCGTGGGAAGAATTTAATCATAAATCTGTCCTTTCTGCTGTCTAGTTCCCTAATTTTATTCTCGTGATCTGATCTAACGTTGTATGTCGGATTTCGTAAAATATTATCAACATCGTCAGAGAATAGACCGGATTGGAACTTACATAAAAGATTGACTCTAAATTTGAATCGACGGTCTGAAAGCTTTTCCCATCCCAGTTGCTGCAAAAGGTCAGTAACACTAACGAGATTATCATAACGGCCTTTAACGTATCTTGCCGATCTTCGCTGCACGCGTTCTAACTCAGTTACTAAGCCTATCTCATAAGGATCCCAAATACTGGCAGCATATTCCGAGTGAGGGTCTAACGATGGAGAGGTAGCTGATTTCCCTAACTTTATCGTCGCACTTTCCAAGTACTCTTTAACAAATCCCTATTTACGATTTGCTTGACCGGTAATTTCTCGAATATTTTTATTCCAAGAGAGATCATTAGTCAATTTAACTCCGAGGTATTTAACCGATTCTACAGTCACTAATTTGCTGTTGTTGAGTTGGATAAGGTTACAGAAACTATTACTATGGATTCCTTGGTTAAATGTTTGTGCGATAGGCCATTGGGCCTGTAATCAGTTGACAAGGAATGGAGATGGACAGTTGTCCCTAGTCCTTCTCCCACCCTTGGATCCTCGCGAAATTACTATGGGCGCATAGTGATCGTCACCAGGATGTTTTCGATGGGCTTCTCTTTAAAGTAAATTCGCTCGGATGTGGGCCCTGCGAAGGGCCGCCATGCCTAACCCCCCCTTCGTCTGTTTCACCTGGAGTGCATTTCCGCACACGTCCCCCTTGGACGGATATCGCGGTTTTATTTTCTGTTTTAATTTCTCATCTCGTGTATCGTCTGAGGAAATGGCCCCCCATCTGCAAATTTTACTCGTTGGGAAATGTACGGAAATAACACCTGCCGCTTCGCCCGCGTCCCTTCACCATCCTGATCCACCTCCTCGCAACAGAACGGACAGATTTAAAATGTCATTTTTCCCACGAACGATAAGGGACCATAACAGCACTGCCAATGAGACTTTTATCTAGGTTTGTTGTTAGGTAGTGTAGCTATTAGTAGTAGTAGTACTCCTAATACTTGAATCCTTATCTGTTACCTAGTACATACTAACAGCACGCCTAGCATGTTTTTTACATAAGTCTTGAGTCTCTGTCCATTTGTGTAGTTGTAAGATGCATGTATATTGACGGTCCCTCTCCATTGTGATGACATCTGTAGTGTAGTAGTGCATGCTTGTGAGGCTTCGCCTCGTGACAAGCATTAGCGATTTATGCTAATGCATAATTAGCCGTCGTTAGACTAACTCTAGGGTTTAGTGTAATGCATGTTGGTGATTACTCACCCCCTGCCACACACCCCTGAGGTGGCTTGCAGGGTATTTTGTAGATGTAGATGAACAGGTTGTGTGCTTCCACACTCCTGACCGTATCGGAGGCGCTGAAATTTAGCCGTGCGCTTCGATCTATCGGTGCAAATCACTCGAACATTGTTTTACGAATGGGCAGAATTCGTGCATTGTTACATTCCTCTTTTCTTTTACAGTCTTTATTGTTTGTGTAACGTTAAAACCCATTCTCCGTACTCATTCCATTTGCAAATTCTCATTTTGTTGCTCACCGTTCATTCCTCACTCAATTTTGATCAACAGTACCTAAGCATATAAGTTAGTTACGTGAGGCCAAGAAGCACGCCGCGCCTGTTAAGTCTTTCCCCCGTAACAATCCGTGAGCCTTGGCGGCGGAATTCTAAGCAAACGGAATTCCCACAGAGGAAGGTCAACCGCGCAAATGGAAAAATATCTGTCCCCACCCGCAGTCAAATATTCCTGTTTTCTCGCGTCGCGGTGAGGGCCAGCGCGTATCAAGTCACCCGAGACACATTGCTAATACATTAGTACATAATACATAGATGTATCAATGCCACGGCCCGAGGATGACGCTCTCTCTCTGAACAAGCGAAGGAAGGAAGAGACATGCGCACGAACAGTTGAGGCATGGCACGCGCAGCAGTCGACGCTATGTAGTATCCATGGTCAACGCACCGACACCCGCGCCGTCTCCGAGAGAAACGGAAACTGGAGGACGTGGTTTAAATATTTATCGCATGGTGTTCGTTTGAATGCGTTAAACCACTCGATGGCGTGCACTTGCGGCGTGCGTCGGCAAAATGTGGCGGTGAATGCACTGCCTTCTTGCGAAGAGCGTTTGATATCGGCCGACTGCTCTCTTTGTCGATTCACCGAAAAGGGCGACTGGTTGCAGTCAAACAAGACCGCGCTCGCCGTCGTTTCAAGAGGCGCGGCCTTTCCTCCCGTGAGACACGTCTGCGTTCGGCGAGGGCGCTCCAGAACGCCCAAGGCACACACAGTGTGGTGGTAGGACACAAGTTGCACAGTTGTGTACCCCTATAGTCGTGCGAACACTATAAGTTCCACACAAGAATTCCTATTTGTACGTGTAGGTACTAGGTAGTTGTAAGGCACCTAAGGCTCCCGTTGAATGATGATGAATGTAACAAACACTTTGATTTGTGGCTTCATGTAACTCGTTTTGCTCCTCGAGTGTATCACTTTGGAGAGTAAGGAATTGCGTAAACATATTTTTAATGAAGGTTACCATGAAGAAAGCACAATATTCGTAAAATATCGTAGCACTCATGAATTAACAGTATCAGTAATATTAACCACTAGATGTGTGTATAGCATTGTAATGCATGTTCATTTACGTATCACTCTCCCAGTTTCCGGTTGGACTACGCACTGTTCACCTGACTGCTTATTGGTCTGCTCCTAGCGCCAGGGGGATCGTGCGAGGTTCTGATTTGTTCTGGGACGAGTGCTGCATGCCTGGTGTGGAATCACCCCGTGCCACACACCCTAGTAGTGACTTGCACGGTACTTCGTAGATGTAGATACCTTTAAAGATAAGTGAAAAAAAACTATGAAAAAAACATTTACCGCGCCAGGGTATCGAACTCCATAGCTCCCACTCCACAATCCACCATATTACCAGCAACCTACTATCGCTGCCTTGGAGGAATTAGCAGTTCACAGGGGTTAAATGTGTTTTCGTGACTGTGGCTCCATCTTACAGCGTTACAGAGTCAGTGTGTCCGAGAAACTATATATGTACTTTTATCCAGAGATGATGACCTGCATGTAATCCATTTTTGTCGATGCAATAATTCTTCCCCGAGTCGTCGCTTCAAGGGTCTCGGGGCGTTTCGACTGGCAGCATTCAATTGGATGCACCTCCTGAATGCTGAATAGGTGCGGACTTTGCAAAGTGTCGCATTACTCTCTCACATGTCTCACTGCGCGACAATGTTGCTGCCCGAAGACAGAGAGTGAGCGAGTGGCCGGAGATGCATTATACACATACGAGTGGTGGCATTGCGTGGGGGGGGAGGGTTGGTGAGAGGGGGAAGCCCCCCCCCCACTCTTCCTCCCCTTCAAGACTCGTCCGCTTGCTGTGGGGTAGCGGCGTCACGAAAACAAAAGGGGAAGTGACGTAGAGAGGGGCGGGAGGGGAAGCGTCCGAACAGCTGAGGGCAAGACACTCACTCCTGGGAGGGGGGCAAGGGGAAATGGGGGGGGGAACGGCGCTCGGCGGGGAAACTCCTGAAGCCGATGACTCGCTGTGAGACGTCCCACGGTGGTTAAGCCTCAAGTACACGAGGCGAGTTTACAAGCTACAAGCCGGCTTTTTCACAAGCAGCTCGGAAAACTAGTCCAGTGTACTCGATGCACTCGCTCCGTTAGCTGCTTGTAAAAACGCTCTAGAAAAAGTTGAACTGCCGGCGACTTTACACTCCACTCGCCGGCTTTTGAGTGAGCTAACTTGTAAACTAGCCAAGTGTACTCACAGTAGCTTGTGCACAAGTTGCCAGTAGCATTGGTCAGCAGACGACAACACGTGGTTTCCACACGCCAGCTAGTTGGCTACTGAGCAAGTGGGAATTTTTGTGTGTACTCGACTACTAGCGTACTCGCAGACTCGCCGGCTTTTTACAAGCCGGCTTGAGAGCTTGTAAACTCGCCCCGTGTACTTGAGGCTTTAATCACTGCCACGGCAAGGTGTTTCCAAATAAAAATGTCATTTCATTAGCCTAGTACTGGAAGTGATTAAATTCAATTCAAGGAAATTAGCCACACAATGTCAAGACCATGAAGAAACATATGGATCCTAAACTTGCCCCCAGTGGGTGTTGCCAAACATTCCGCATGCACCGAAAAATCAGTACCAAGCAGATTGTAGCGCCGCCACTCTAGAAAAGGTGGTTCTAATTCGGAAAGGCCGTGATTCAAATGATAATGGAATTGGCCTCCCAATTAAACCGGCCATTTTTGACACAGAAGCGGAACCATGCCGATTGCAGCGCTACCTATCTTTTGCGGAAACCTAGGCAACACTGCTGCCCGTAAAGTGGTGCCGAAGATTTAGATCCATATGTATATTCATGGTCAAGACCAATAGAAAAGCATGGGGGGGCTTTAACCTCATTTCTATTTTGGCACCTTATCTTTAGTCCATTTAAAGATATTCTAGAAATTGTATATATTAAGGCTCTCTATTCCATTGAATACCAAATTCTTCATGTTTAATGAATTTATGTTGATATCGAATATGAAATGCTTTTCGTTGTGCTCTTGTCATTGTGTGGCTAATTTCCTTGAATTGAACTTAATTATTTCCAGTACTAGGCTAAAATTTCATTCACTGGAAAAAATATTATTTTTTTTTCATTTTTAGGATGATGTTAAGACTATTATTTCTTTTTAGATTTTTTAAATCAAATTTTATTTTTTTAGAAAAGCACGCTTATTTTTTTCATGTTTTTATTTACTTTCGGGATACTTGTTGAAATAGTTTTCCTATGTTTGATTCGAACAATTACATCGCACCCTCCCACTTTTATATATTTTGCAAATTGAACTGGAAATTACGTGCGAGATCGTCTGAAATGTGGACCGTGGGGAAAGTGGTATTTTTTAAAAGTATAAATGCCATCATTTTAGCGGGAAATTACGAGTGAAAGAAGGGTATTACCCCTCCAAGAAATTGAACGGCAATGAAATGCATGCACCTGTTTATCTTAATTTTTGAGTCGTTGGCAAATTACTGCAATAATTGAAGTCGAAATTCGCTAATTCACTGGAAAGGGTTCTTGCAGTCGGCCCCCATGACTGCAATGAGTATTCTATTAACTGTATTTGTCGAATGATCTGCATATTTTTCTCCTTACTTTCTTCCTTCTAATAGGTATGGCATTCCATCGATGAAGGCAGTATTTATTAAAAAATGCAGACGAAAAGGTGAAATTCATTATTCGCTCTGACTCACACGGTTGCGGCTGTACTACTTAAAATCCATCGGGACTTAATGTTCTCATTTTCGTAATGGCAGGTAGTGTGAGCGATGAGTTCAGTCTGCCAAGCCACAATTGGAATGGAACACGATCCTCTTGATTGGAACTACATCCTTACACTACATAACCATGTATGTACATTCCTACATATTTCGTTCAGGAATTTGGCAAAGTTTTTTTTTATTATCGGGAAGGAAATTTTAAATTGTTTACGCAATAGTGGAGAAAACTCCTTTGAAAGAATGTTATACTTGGCTTTGGAAGCATGAAAGCATTTTTTCTACGCATATTAAATTCATGGGTCATTGGCAGTAAACTTGCTTCATTGCCACTTCTCACGTAAATTTTTTTAAATAGTTATAAAAGAACAAGTAGCAATATGATAATATGTTAAGGCTAAAGAACAATGGAACAGATGGTTGGAAGGCATTTTTTATGCGTTTTATGCCCGTACTATTCTCTTCTGTAAATACTGCAATATGCTCTTTGTATTTTTGTATGCGCTTCCCCAACAATCAATACCGTAATTTAATATCGATTGAACGAGTGCAAATAAATAATAATGCTTATATTACGTTTAGGAAGTATAAAGGGCAATTATTTCTGATAAACTATAATTTTCAGAGGCAAAGTCGTAGCGTCGCTACCACATGATAACTCCATTTCAATTTACTATCCAGAGTTAATCCCAAATCTTAGTACTCAGTTACGCACTCAATTTGTATACAATCAATACAGTTTCCTCTGTAGCAATACACTGAGTGATAAACATTTTACCAATTACACCTAAATCTATTCGATAAGTCATAAACCATACTTTTAGTTTTCATACTAAGCTTATTTTTATTAGAATCAAACCACTTCCTCAATATTGTTAGATCTTCTTCCATCACTTTGTTGACAGATTTCCATGGCACACCATCACAATTTAACGCTACATCATCAACATAACTTGTCACGCATCCATGGCAGCCATTGTTGCAGAGATCATTAATTTATATTAATAAAATAATAGGTCCCAATACCGAACCTTGTGGCACACCAGGTTTTACTTTTTTTATACATTACAACAGCTATTGACTCGAACAAATATTACTAACTAAGTGAATGTGTATTAATAGGCGATAGCGACGCGACTGTATACACGATAATAGTAAAACGCGACTTCTGTAGTAACTTCTGTTCTGATAATAGTAACTTCTGAACCACTGTTGGTCATTTCCCCTGACTCAGGCCCAATGAAGTTTCTCTAGCAGGATATTGTGGTCTAGTGTACCAAAAGCTTTTTTTTTAATATCAATAAACAGGGTTGCTGTTCGTTTATTGTCGTTCAATGCATTGTAAACAGTTTGCAGATGGTGCGTTAGTGTTCCTTCGGTGCCTTTGTCACCGAATACTGGTCAATATGGTGTCGTTCATTGAGAGAATAAAATTTCAGTGAAAGTTCCAAAATACTTTAAAAGAATCGCAACCAAACTTTGCCAAACATTTTGATCGCGGGATGAAAACGGTGGTTTGGTGAATTGTGTGGAAAATTTCTTCACGTAGCAAACCTTCATATTAGTTTTCGACGGCTGTGGTTACGACGGAATTTGCTGGCTAGATGCCCACCGAGGTGTGGTAGTGGTGTAATGCAGAGGGATTACACTTGTGCACTTGAGTGTGAAGCTGAGTCACTCGAGTTTCATTTCATAATAAATAAAGGTCGCAGTTGGATGAGTACGTCCTCCATTATTTCGAAGAACAATTCATCCGCGCGTGCGACGACGCCGTATAAAGGTCTGAAAAAAAACATTGCATCTCCAGTTCGCGCCTCTCGGAAAGGACGGATGTGACTCAGAAAGTGTTTGTTAGAACTTATATCTCGTGCTTTCATGACCAATTAAATCAAAATGTTGTAATTATGCCTTTAGTTGTAAGAAGTTTATCTGCGTCCATTTAAAATACGCCTGGGACCACACGAGACATCGCCATCGCAACCGTAAGTAAACAAAGAAGATGGCCGAGAAAGTACACTGCGAAAACGCCAAAGAGAAGGACTGGACGGCATTATTATCGCTGCCATCTGGTTCCAGAATGTTTCAGGATGCAGAATTGATTAAACAATTGCCTTTTTTAAGTTTACCCTGATAAATAAATAGGTGATTTCCCACTTAAATCTGCCAGATATTCAATTAAAGAGTATACCTGTCGCGCTGATAGTTAGCGCCTGACCGCTAGAGTTCTCTGGGTGAAATGTATAACCATTGGAGTGATGTGAGTAGTGTCAGACCGTTGTTCATGACTACTACTTGAAAATCGGGCACTAGAGAGAAACCGACTTTAATGTTTCACGCATTAATTAACTTACATCAATCTTGCAGAGTCTCAAGGCCGTTTTACTCGGGGCACGAAATTGCGCAACTTCATACTGCATGTTTTTCTCAATCGGGTAGTGCAATCATTTTCGAATTAAGAGCATGGTTTATTTTGCCACCTCGCGTTCGTGCATTCGCACATGCGTTCTTGCGATTCACGGCGTTACACGATGCAATTTGAAATGCACGTTCGTATGTACATGCATCAGATTGCGCAATTTCGTTCCCCGTCCCCATGTAAAACGGGTTTCATACTTTGAGATGAATTTATTTATTTTTTTATGCGAAACGAAATATCCTGCATTGAGTTTTCCATTTCCAAAGATTCCTGTGTTATTCAGGATTCGAGTTGTTTTATTTAAGTAATCGTTCACGTGTTTAGTTCATTCAATACTTGAGCATAATTATGTCATATTTCATATGCTTCTTATAGTTTAATCGCATTGTAACGAGAGTAGTGTCTCAGGCGACGCGGGGAAGGGCAAGTGTCCGAATCATAAGGCTTGCCGAGGATTGCAGGGCCGGCTGCACGCGATTCCCTTGACCTGAAAATTTTATTTGATGTTATATTAGAGCCAATGCATTTAAGGTGGTTCCACCGTAGAATGACTCAAATGTCATTTTATTCATATTCTGTCTTCTTGTAGAAAATGTCGTCCTCCATCTGATATGAACAACAAAATAACACCTTTCCACGATATTTTATTCTATAATTGAACTTGAAATCACATGGTGTTCAATGGAAGAGTGAGAGAAACACGGGGAAAATAGTATTTTTCCACAAAATACAAATGCTATTTTTGCGGGAAACTATTTATTTGAAGGAAATAATCCAGATAAAAAGGATAAAAATAAAATACAGGCATCTTACCTCCTTATTTTTCTAGTTATTGAAGAATTAATGCCGTAATTGAAGTCAAAATGCGGTAATTCGTAGGAAATGACGCTGCAGTCGGTTCCTATGGCTGGAAAAAAGTGCTCATTTAAAATGCATTCGTGGAATAATAATCTGCATATTTTGTAACTGACTTTTGGGTTTCTATAGGTAACGCATTTCATCAGTGAAAGCAGGATTTTTTGGAGAAATATAAAAAATGTGGAATTTAGTATTTGTTTTGACTCACACAGTCGCAGCGGAACCTACTTAATACGTGTTGAATTAAGAGTTACGAAAAAATAAAAGAAATGAAATGGCTTAATTGTCCACATTCTTTTTGTCTTTATGTTTCCAACTATCTTGGTTCACTTCTGTGACCCCATTCTTGCTCCCGCGGAGGGCAGCACCACTGTGCACCTCGACGGCACGGCAAGGGGGTTAAGGGGGGGGTTGCAAGAGATGAAGGGAGGGTGGGGGGGGCGTGCACCACTGTCCGTCGCAATTGCCCGAAAGGAAGGCGAAGGAAAAGGCGCCATTTTGTCGACGTCCGCCCCGGAAATTCCTCCGGGGGCGGTGGGATTCCTTCCACTCGCTGGCGCCCGCCCCCGACCCAAGAACGCCCCCGCTCCTCGCCCCCCCGCCCCATTCCACGGCCTCCCCCCCATCCCAACGGCCTCCGTGCCGTGTTGGTTGGCCGAGAGGGAATGTTGAGAGCGCTGGCAACTAAACAGTCGACTGTTCATTTATTTCCGGAATCCGATTTCACTCGCGTCGACGAATGACGTCAACGACCGTAATGATGGAGTTTTCATATTTCTCCCTCGATTAATATTGTAAACGAGCTCTGCACTCATCATAATCATTGGAAACATTCCCCATTGCATGCGGGGCTCTGTCGTACTATAAGTAATTTTCTTATCATACCTAACGACGGAATCCACTTCTGTTCATTATATTTCTGGTCTTTAGGTCTATGGGGAGAGAATTCCATACTTTTGTGGATTTGACCAGGAAAGAGTTGTGGTATTTGGTGGTTCTATGGGCGGGGCAATATAAGTACGATGCTTCACTCCTTGTATTCATATTACGGGACCGAGGTTGGTGTATAAACATGTTCATCAGATATTTAGGTCGTAATGAATTAGGAATATAATTATTCATAAGAGTGCACTTTAATTCACTGATTGTCGTACTTTCCGTGCGTCGTGTAATCGTTTGCAGATAAAATTTAAGGAAGTAATCGATTTGCGACTCCGATTAATCGAATTTTCGATTGGTCGCACAGCCACAGATTGGAATTCACCTTCGACCATATTTACAATCCCTTCCTCCCCCTTCCTCTAATGTCTTCTATCGTGTTGTTGAGGTTATTTTTCCTTTGAACCAAACCAGGAAATCCAATCAGCCGCCGCCTCGCTGATTCTCACAGCGGTTACCGCCGTTAAAAACGTCATCGTAAATGGCTTGAAAATGGCACATTTAAGGAACTATTTTACGCGGTTGCTATGTATGGATGTCCCCGGAAGGCGGCACACGAGAATTGAATTAGAACACCCCTCTCTCTCTTATTGGCTGGGTTGGTCGGAAATCCCAAAAACAATTGATGCTCTGTGTAATCGTCTCATTGCTGAAATAGTATATTTAGTCACTCGAATATTTCGTGAGTAAATTTTTCAACGATGGATTTTATCTCAATTTTTTCTGGGTTGTGGGGGGGGGGGGGGCGAAATTGTCTTTGCTGTAGATATTAGGTAATATTCGTGTGCCCTCAAAGCAGCACATGAAGCGAAAAAAAAATGCTTTTCATTTCTTAACCTACATCTACATACTACCCCGCAAGCCGCCTCAATAGGCGTTAGGACACCAGCCGTTTACATATGAAAAGGAAACGCTCTAATGAAATCACGCCTAGCATTTATTGAAGTCCCTTATTGTTCGGGGGAAAAACGAATTCCCATACCTATCCGTTCGGAAAAATATCTCTCTTAATTTATCGTTTCTGTCGGACCTGGAAATATAGTGGGGTTCTAATATGATGTTCTCCGTGTCGTTCTGAAAGATATCTATTCTCAATTGCTCAAGCAATCTAAGCCTAGCGCGCAGCCTCCGAGTATCTAGCGGCTCCCAGCCTAATTCGTTTTACATCTGTGTAACGCTGTTGTTGTAACGCTGTGGAATCCTGTATCATAGTGGAGTATTTTCATTTCTAATGCACAGTTTAGTATAGTTTCGTAATCGGCTCTCCTCACTTATGAATATATTCCTCAAATCTGATGGAAACTCGTATGAAAGGGACAATGGAGTGCTTTCTACACTTACCTCTATTGATAGATGATGCATCTCATTTTGACGCGATTTTGCATTCGACATTTCCAAATGGAATACGGCCTTTTTATAAGCCTCGGTTCCATCTCCACTTTGTAGATGTCGAGATGTTCTCATGTAAACCCACAGGGGGTGTGACCTGGGGATGAATCGCCGTCCCTCTCTCTCTCTGTACCGGGAAATGGTGCGGTACTCGGGTGTGGTGCTGCATCCCAATCACCACTCCCCGACCAAGTCAGTTATCTCCTCTTATAGTTTTCGTAGGTTTTTCACAGCACCCATTCATATGTACGGGTGTGTTCATCATGCAGTGGGTTTTTCCCGTGACGGATGCCATCCGAAATCCTCACATTTTTGGAAAGAAATAAACTTTGTAGTTGTCCACACGTTTTTTTTTCTTTTTTTTCCACGTTCATCTTCAAGAGGTTAATAATAGATTGTTAACCTCTTTGAAAATGACAAGTATTCGTTGAAACCGGTTGGGGGGGAAATAAAAAATAAAACGTGTGGAAATCTACAAAGTTTATTTCTTTTGGTAAGTTTCTTTTGGATTTCTACGATTAAACTAAACTTTTTTAGCAACAGTTTCGCCGTGCTATTCTGCCGGCTTCGTCAGGCATTCTAAATCAACAATGAAAAATAAATAAACAAACTTAAGCGGTTGTTATGTACAGCATGATTAATTAATACTTTAGTTTTTCAAAAGTCTTTTCCACGTATAAGGAAGTTTGTAGCCATCTTCTCTGTTTAGGTTGTTAGGTCTTTTTTTTCTATTTCAATGGCTTCCCTGATGATCCGTGGATAGTAGCTAATTTATTTACATAAAACGTCCGCCCTTTTGATGTCAGTACTGTGACCTTCTTCTAAAAGTGTGTGCTCAGCCACGGCAGAGAGTGATACCAATCTTTCTTCCGAATCGTTCGTGTTCCTTCAGTCTGCATCCTATGGCTCTCTTTGTCTGGCCAACATATTAAATTTATTATTAATTATGAGTTTATTTATTTCCAAATATGGAAAAGTTACACAAAGCAAGCCCGTCGAAGATTAATTTTATTCAAAATCCTCACTTTTTTCCCTCAATTGCGCACATCTTTTTATATTTATTTCTGATAATCTATTATGTCGCGTTAATAATCTATTTCTATTGCTTTTAGTATTTTTTCTTTGATTTATGTATTGCAGTGTTTGTCATGTTCGCTTTATTCAAGTGTGCTGACTGAGGGGTTAAGATGGAAGTTAAGGGAATTTTCAAAAAGTCCCAATCTCGCCCCAATAATAAAGAAGACGTTTATCCATCTTGCTAATCGAGTCTCGTTCTTCTTCGCCCTTCAGGTTTCCACTTGAGCGGAGTGGTCACCGCCGCATCCAAAGGCGGCTCCTCCTCCTTGCAGTCGCCCGCCGCAAGCGCGGCCGCCCAGGCGCCGGCAGCCGCACCCGCGGCGCCCAACGCCAACGCCGCCGCCACCGGCTCCTCATCGCCATCTTCCGAGACGCAGCGGAAATACAAGGTCTCCCTCAGCTTCGAAAGGTATGTCGGCTCAAAAACCCGCTCCTCCTCTTCCTCCGTCCCCTTTTAAGAGCCAATGCATAAATCACCTCCTCTCTACCTATCTCTCTCTCTCTCTGCCCTCTCCTCCTCTCTAGATTTGCAACGCAGGTCACTCCGCCCTGTGTGAGACAATCTAACCGCCGCATTCGTTCTCCAAACCGACATGATGCTGTGGGATTGCTCTCTAGCGAGAAAAACTCCTACCGAGCGCCACTGCCGCGGCGTGGTGTGGTTCGGAACTCAATTTAAAGGGGACGACGTCTTGGCGTCTGCGGGGAGTCTTATGAATTGTTACTAGAGATGAGCGTCTCTGAAAATTACCTCTGTAATTTTTGTAAATTACCGCGTCCCTTGTAAGTTACCGTAATTTTATAGATAATTCACCCATGTTTGAGATAATTTTTCATACAGATAAATTCCCAACATGTTCTTTTAAGGTGGCTGGAGCAGTAATCGTGAGTCGTTGAAGGCTCATTCTAGTAACTTTTCAAGTAAGTCGAAAAAAATATTCTTGGACCACATGTCACTCAAGTACACCTGTTTATACGTTGGAATTCAAAATACTCGCAGTAATGTATGTGATGCAAGAGTTATATTTCAAATTTTCGCCTTAATTAAAGCATTGTTTTGACTTGGATTTTCGGCGCGAAATTCGAAATTAACGAGAAAATCATATCTAAATATGCTTTTCTTACTCGGCATGATACCTTGATATTTGTTAGCAGCTATTATAATAATATGAAACGTATTATTTCGCATTTAGGAGAAAATCTGTACATAAGTAATCGAATTGTTTCAAAATATATGCCGTGTGCCATAAGAGTACTTGTTAAAATATCATTGAATTGCCAGGAAACCAAATCGGTAACATGCAGTTTTTTTTCATTATATCGATAGATATTACTAATAAGGACACGTATGCAAATTTTACGCAAATCTGTACATAAACAAAAATCGCTCCAGCCACCTTAAGCCAAGTTCACATTTCCTACGTGTTGAGAACGCATTTCCAGGCTCCAGTGGAAATCGTTGTGTTTTTGGCAAAAGTATGACGGTAACTTTTTAAAGTTTTTTTCGCCTAAGATTATATCCTTTTCGCGCGGCGCAAATGTTTTTGAATTGCATATTTTTCCGTCATCTAGCAATCTGCACATATAGTTATTTTTTATATCAATTACCTTGAGAAATATAACCCATTGAAATTTTTTTTCCCATTCAGAGAAGTGGGGAAATTATGGGAGCTTTTGTACTTCTAGCGCGGAGTTACTAAATCCTCGCCTCAAGTGTTTTAGACTCATCGATCACTAACGCTAAAGTACACACTTCAAATTTTCCTATTTCGACTTGTTGTCAGATATAGTTAGTTCTTCGATTTCTGTGCTGGATTAAAAACAATTCTGGGTGTTAGATCTTTGGGCGAAATTGGAACCAATTGATAGTTGTGTTGCATGTGAACATGACTACTCTGTGATATGACTCGTGCAAGATGTAGGGCACAATAGCCGAAGGCGTCCGGTTACTTCCTGAATTAATACACCTATTGCGATTATGGGCAGATTATTCAATTTTCTGCGTTCTTAAATTGGACTTTGTCAATTTATTTCCATCGGCTATTTTATCGATTTGTCAAATATTTGGGAAGAAATGTAACATTATTGTGACATCCCAGCTGGTTCCATATATATATGTTCAGGGAGTGTAACAAATTTAAAATTGAAAATTTAACAATTTTTTTTTAAATATCCGTGGATATTGTAAAGGTAGAAGGCGCGCGCTCAAGGCTAAGCGAGACGGGAAATGCGGCATGGGTCACGTGGTACGAGCATAGAGTTACGCGGCAGTTTATGGATGGTTTGCGCTAACGGTTACGGCCGCACGTACGTTTTTTTCACGCGGTAAAAGTAGCTTGTTTCCCCGCTGCTTGAAATCCCGCCACACGGCGGCGCGTGGAATCGTCGCAGTCTTCCCTGATCGTTGCTAGTGAACGTATGTTACAGCAAACATGAACAGTTTAAATAAAAATGCAGTAAACGCTATACGCGCGTTATTAGTTGATCGTCGTCCACCCAAGAGAAAATATACTGGATTCATCCAATTGTAGGCGACTGAACCACCATTGATCAGTTTTTGTTCATAATCGTCCACAAATAGGTCGGTTAGGAGAGGTGACAACGGCGACCCCATTGCTAATCCTTTCATTTGTCTGTAAGTATTTCCCATTGAATTTAAAGTAATTTTGCTCCGCCCACACTTTTAATAGAGACACAAGATCACTGATGACGGCTGCTTCCGTCCCCGTACTTCATAGAACTTTTTTCGCCACTTCGACTGCTTCCAAAGCTGGAATATTGGTGAAAAGGTTTTCCACATCAAATGACACTAATATGTATTTAGAGGCAGTGGCGGATACAGAAAAAACTCAAGGGGGGGGGGGGGCGCAAGTTATCGCGACGATTGTAGCTTTCAAACTGACTGCCTGGCAGCGACTCTGCTTCCCTTATATATGTAGCTCGGTTGTTTCGAGAACATTCGGTGCCAGAATGTTCGCTTCCAGACTTTTAGACTTTTAAGGAGTGTGAACAAATACAAACAGTAGAATATTCACGACTTTTCTCGAACTAATGCCAGACAGAAATACGTATCGAGATCACTAGAATGGCCGCGACTTTTCTCGTAGGTTAGCTATCTATGTGCCAGACAGAAACGTATAAAATACGATGACGCGGACGCGCGCGCGTACTACATAAGAAAGCACAACTACTCGATAACTCGACTCAGAGTCGATTGACGAAAGACACGAACGAATAGCGGGCGGGCTGGCCGGCGGGGGCGGCAATGCGGGCGGCCCCGCAAGGGGGGGGGGGGGCGCGCGCCCCCCATATGTTTCCGCCACAGTTTAGAGGGGGGAGGAGTTTTCTTGGAGAGCCGGTCACAAAAGTCTATCGTGTTTTTCACTCCAAACCTCGACTGAAAATTAGTCAACTCCCTAAATCGAGAATTTAACAAGGCCGCAAGATTTCTGGAAGGAGCTTTTACACTGGAGACGACTCGTCGAAATGGAATATTCACACTATGAATTTTGGGGAGGCCGAAAAAACTGGGTGCTTTCCTGTGCTGGGTGCTCTCCAACTGGGTGCTGGGTGCTCTCCAACACCCGCTACACGTTTTCCACCCCCTTCCACCCAACAACCTTCTTCCTCCCTCCTCCCCCCTTTCCCCAACGCCTACCCTGGATGGTATATAAGGATCATGTTTTTGCTTTCACTCTTTGTACCTGAAGATGACGCCGCTGCGTCGAAACTAGTAATACCTGAAAATAAATTGGTGGAATATAGCAAAGTTTTCCTTTTCATTTGCGATTGAATGAACTTCCACAAGGTTGAGCCTGAGACGATGGAGATAAAATTATTCTTTAGTAATGATGCATCACAAAATTCTGATTCCAGTGTAAATGCTTCTTTTCTTCACAACAGGTGTAAAATTACTGGAGTTGCCTGCACTTGTGACACCAAAGATATATTTTGGTGCCAGCATGTGGTGGCATTGGCATTATACAGAATCCGCAATGCAGATACCGTCCCACTTCATGTCCCCATTTCCGGTGAGTGTCCATTTACATTTTACTGTTCATCACATCTGTGAGTGTTGCAAAAGTGGTGAATCAAATGATTGCACGCCCCTGTTTCTCAATAAGCCACTTTTATATTTTGAATTTCCTTCAATACTTGATGCTGGCGGCTAACTGTTGTCATTTTTTTACAATGAAAAATCCATTTTCTCTGTCAGCTTTCTAGATTGTCAAAGAGTAGCATTGTCTTATAGTCACAAATAATGATTTAGATGCATTCTTCCTGGCATATATTATATATAAATAGTCTCATATTTTGCATCTTTCCTGCAGAAACCCTTTTGCGTATGGATAGGCAACAATTGCAGAAATTTGCTCAGTACCTGATAGCGGAGCACCACACAGAACTGCTGCCAACAGCACAGAGATTAGCCAATGAACTCCTTCGTGATGGATCTGAAATGAATCGAATACCAGGTGAGGATTGCATTCTCGTGTATCCTTTGTGTGCGTATTTAAATACTGAATTCTCCATATTATCATTCCATATCACCTCTCCTACATACCTATGTACTTGCATATTTAGCTCGATTGCATTACTTTGTTTTGCATTCCAATTTCTCTCTTGAGTTATCTCAGATTTATTTCAACAAGTTACCTCAGATTCAAGTGGGGTTTAAGGTTTCCATGGTCTCTATAGTGTTTCAGTGGATCTGAACCAGCTTCCAGGTGTTCCTCCACCTCAAGATGTCCTTTGGTGACAACCAGTTCTCCAGCCATCTTCTCGTGCATAAGTTATGCCCTGAAAAATACCAGCAAGGTGGCTGAAGCCTAGAGACTGTTGTTGCCAAAAGACATCTTGATGCAGAGGAATTCCCAGAAACCATCAACCCTTATTTCATATTTAAATTTTCTCAAAATGGCATGTACAATAAGGTACAGAATGTTGGTGAATGCATAGTTGTTTGTTGGTTTTTTACGTAATGCTTGCATTGTATTCAACTTGGGTTTCCTACGCAATAACTCCCTTCTTGACATTCCCAAATTCTGACTCTCAATATCCCAACGCTCCCTATTCTACCGTATCCCAAAAACTTTCAACTCCCTAGCCTCGCAATTGCCCTCCACCTTTACCTCTCCTCTCCACACCCTCCTCCGTTTTCAAATCAGTCCTAAGGAAACATATTATAACCGAGTTGACTCCATCTATCCCATCTCCTTGTTCATAAATCCCAACACCAAGCTTTCTTTCCTACGTATTTCTCTGTTATCTTTCGTATTTTAAGGGTATATTTTGTTAAAATTTCTATTTATTTGTTTGCCAATGTAATAAGCCTTTGTGCCGTTTTTTGGGGACTTTTTAAATAAATAAATAAATGTTGCATTCTTCATCAAAGTGTGCAAAGAATAGATTCAAAAGCTGAGAAACCTGATGACAAATCAAAAATGGGATTCCAGGGTCATAGATCCCCAGAATCGTCCAGGAAAGCAAAAAAAAAATATCCTGTCTAAAATTTTGTGCTGCACCTCTTGAACTAATATGTATACATGTGGATTGTTGGGATACCTTTCAAAGGATGGGAATCAAAATGCTTTTCTTTAAAATGGGATTTCTGAGAGAGTGCATTTGTTGTCGAATAGATTCTGTTACCATAAATGTATTCCTTTCACCTGAGTGATTTCCTCATATCCCCAGGTGCCCCTGACCCCACGGCTGGGGCTAGCGCTGATGAAGACCAGAGCTGGCATTTGGATGAGGAGCAGGTGTGCAAGCAAGTGAAGGCTCATTTGGCGCAAGGGGAATTCTACGACACCAACCGAGAACTCAATTCACTCTTCACCAAGGTAGGAGTGCTCTGTCCAGGCTCGGCTTAAGACAAAATCTTCACCTGGGCGAGAGAGAGAGAGTATATTCCGGGACCCCGAGCTTATCAAACCTATTCACCAGTTAAACGTTGTAGTAAAAAAAACTATTTTTTCACAATCCCGGCACCCTTGGACAGTCGTCCAGACCTTAAGCCGGGCCTGGCTCTGTCAAAGGAAAGAGAAATGGGCCACAGTACCACACCTCTCACAGAAAATCTACTGTGGAGGCACAGGGATGGATTAGACAAAAATTTATGATAAAAATTTAAATTTTGTCGTTGAATAATCTCAGCCCTCCAGCCATGAAAACCGTTTGAATTTTTTTATATAAAATGCCTATTGGTGGTCCGAAATACTGCCCAGGGATCATGAAATTTTCCTTTCCTCCATTTCTTCACGATGGCATTGTTGTTTTACTGGTAATTATTTTTATTTTAACATGATTGGTACTCATCCCATAGTTCTCATAATAATTCTATAATGAGTCTTGCTATGAAAGCAGATCCTTGATGACCTGTCAAGCAATGCATGATCAACAGCTGATATAACCAGCTTATCAAACTCCCTACATAGTACTTTTTTACCCCGCTTCCTGTTCATACCCCAACCACAACCCATGTCTATCATTCTATATTCTCTGCATTTTTAAGAGCCCTGGTGATAATATCCAGTGATTTTTTCTGGAAAAAAGGTGGTGGAACTCAGTTTTCCATAAGAGCTACGAAGAAATCCAAATGACCTGAGATTGATTTATACGAGTTTAGGCAATTTACTTCGACCAAAAAAGGTGCCGGAATGCAGTTCTTCCACGTACCACCAGAAAAAAAGCCCTGATAATATCACACCTTGCATCACTCCATGGCCACCCTTGATTTCTATAATTTTGCACTTGACCCCCCTTGCTAGTGCTGTCTTGGCCACCATACTTCATTGCAAATAAGACAATCTCTCTATTTTCTTCCTAAGGCCTGAAATGCATTCATAACATACGTATATCGTATATCCACTCAGCCAAATCCAGTGCTTCCTTGTATATTCTGAGCAGACTAAGCATTTTGTTGTTCTCCATATTACATGTGTACTTTGTGATCATGTCATATGTTTTAGGTATAAATACGATAGGCATGATTAAAATGTTGCCATTGCCATATTTCATAGTCATTGTAATGATTATCTCTTTATTGCCTAATGTGTGTGAGTAGGTACCCAAACTTTGTTACTATTTATTTATTCAACAGCCAACGGGTAGTAACCCATTTACATTATGTGTTGTGGTACATATTTGGTTCAAAAATCATCTTTAATTACGATATGATTATAAATTAAGTAAGATATGTAACATAAACAAGTTATTAGAGAACAATAATAAAATTTACAATATTATGACAATGAATACGGTTACATGAAAAGTACATGAAAAACATTGAAAAAAATATTTCAATAACTAATACTGAAAACAAGAAAAAAAAGAGGTAGTATATTATTTAATATCAGGTAGGTTCTTTATTCGTTTAATGTGCCAAATATTAGTATTAAAAATATCAATGTTATTTGAATTCATATAAATATATTGCCTAATCTCTGGATTCTAGTCATTGCTGAATTTTGAGAATATTTGGTTGAGTGAGCTTCAAGAAAAGAATCGTGAATGAATCGAGTGGGATAACTTGGTACTCTGATTTTTATGAGATTCAATACCTCAGGACAGTCACTTTTGCCATTAATAATATTATAAAAGACGACCAAATCGGATATAATGCGCCTAAATTCTAAGGATTGCATATTAAGAATCCCAAGAATTTTGTCATAAGAAGTAGTTGATACTTCTAGTCTTAACTTAAAACTACCTAGGCGTAAAAATTTGTGCTGTACACTCTCAATGGATTTTATGTGTTTGTCATAATTAGGATTCCATATTGTGGATGCATATTCCAAATGTGATCTCATGTTTGTACTATGTATGTATTTCCAGAATTGCTTGAGAAAGGGTGTGGGTACTATGGCATAAATAAGATGAAAATTACGTATGGTTAGAGAGATTGATTGATATGTCATGCCGTAGTATCTTCAATTTCTTAAGCAGGGAGAGATTGATTCTAAGATTTCTTACCACTGTCTTTTGTTGCAGGTGAGGGAAATGATGCGTGCCAGGGATTCAAACGGTGCCCGAATGTTAACCTTAATCACGGAGCAGTTTTTGGCCGACCCCAGGCTACCGGTGTGGAAGACTCAGGCTACTCCTATGACTGACAAATGCAGGCAACTATGGGATCAATTAGGTGAGGACCGTGCTGAAAATCTTTTTGATTTTATTAAGCAACACAGGGTCTAATTAGGTAAATTGTTTTGTGATGTGATGAAGGCATTTTATCTTGAACACTACTCTTTCTCATGACCATAGGAGCACTGTGGGTATGCATCGCATTGAATCCTGAATTTGGCAGTGGGAAAACTGTAGCTTCCGCCAACAAACGTCATTGGAAGACATTACTGGAGAGGTGGTCTCAACTGGATGCCTGTCCACTGGAGGAGGAGCCTGATTTCCGACCTCAGCCCATGCCTGGAGTCAGAAATGTGCGCACTGCTTCATATAACTATGCATTAGGTTTAAGTTGAAAGATGTGTTCCTTGTTCGCATAACATTAAAGTCAATGCATCAATCTAAGATCTTCTTCATACTTATGTAATTTTTTAAATATTTTTGTTGGCATTTAAAAAAAATTTAAACCTAGGATTTAAAAATTGAGCTGCAGCATCCCATTATGGCAGCTGTGTCCAAGTTGGTGCTTTGTATAGAGCTCATACCATAAATGATTAACAATATGTCAAAATGATGACATATGGGGTACATATTTCAAAGTAAACTTATATATGTAATCTAATTTGTCCATTTTTAACAAAAAACTTTGTACTTTTCCACAATTTTTTTAAAAACTGCGACCGGTTTTACCTTAATAAAGAATCTTCTGATGCCTTATTAAGGTGAAACCGGTCGCAGTTTTTAAATTAAGTGTGGAAAAGTGCAATGTTTTTTATTAAAAATGGATATCTATCACTTCCACGAAGTCAAGCCTGAAACAATGAAATTTAATCTAATTTGGTTTTCCACAGGAACCATGGGAGCATTGCATTAAAGATAAAGTACACAATACTTTGACGTACAAAATACTCCTTAGATTCTAGTCAATGCATCAACATCCTACATTCATCTCTTTATGTAGCCTTGGTGTATGTCATTCCAGTCAAAAAATGTATATCGAGGCTCTTTTGTGTAAGCGTTGGTATACTGATCATCATTATTCAGACAGGACAGTTCAGTTAATGAGTGACATTATATGTATTTTGATTTTTTCAAACATCTGTGTTTCATACTTCTTTCTGCTGACTGTTGTTGATCTAAGTCTTGAGTTAATTTGACAATATTTGTTGTGTTGACAGTTGCTGGGAGCTTTGGACTCGAGTGATAGCAGCTCCGATGATGATGGAGATGTTGCACGGCCAAGGGGTGGCCGTGGAAATGAGCGAGGCAACAGGAGGGGTGCGCCCAGGGGCTCCAGGCAAAGGCACAACCAACGTCCCCGGACTATATTCCACAGGTAAAGCCACTCTTCTGTTGGCTCCAACTCTCTCTCTCTCTTTAACGCTCCCAAGCATAGGCGTGCATAGGGTGCCATGGGTGCCGCGGCCCAAAACATTTTCAAGGGGTGCCAAAATTTGGATGGAACAGAAAACTTGGGGAAAGCGGGTCCTGCTGAAATGAACTGGAAAACCAATCAGTCTAAAAAATGTTTTAGGTCTGATTTTATTTTTTTATCTGTAATAAGACTACTCAAACTATCATTGTATGTGCATCTTTGAAATAGGGTACGGAGTCCGATTGTGGGCTAGAAAAAATGAGAAGTACATATTATAGTATTAGTATATTAAAACATTTATTCTGATAAAGCTGATTACAAAAAGTTTTTCTTATTTTTTAATCAAATCTTCTTCTCGATAGTTACTCTGCTTTTATTTGATAAAAAGTAAATAACTTACTAGTTAAGATATTTTATGCAAGAATTATCAAAGCTTTATTTAATTGCAGTTTTAAAGTATTTTTAAGAAATATCTTATCCTAGCATCGAAAATTAAAGCAGAAATGTAACATATAGATTTTTGTTTTACACAAATATTGGGCCCTTCTAATTTATTTTTGGGAGTTGCTTTATGGAACTGGCTTTCCTCCAAGCACTTGGGGTTTAGACTTATTGCTACGGTCATGGGCATGGGCAAAAGGCGACATTTTAATCGTTGGCACTCCCAATTGCAAAATCCTGCACACTCCTATGCTCCCAAGTCTGTTTAGTTTGCATGTGTTGTGCAGGACATCTAACATTCGGTGTTGTGACACTATTTTAGTCATTAGATGCCATGTAGTACCTCAATAAAAAACTTTTAAAAGTATTTACCTGTACTTGATGGGCATTAATGTTTAGTGGATAGATTATAAACCAATAATATTCAATAGCTCACAATTTTGCATCAACTATGCTCAGTTTTCTTCTCTTTGTAGTGAGTGGCTTATTTGACATTTTGTTATATGTACTCACCTTTTTGAATGCTAGATTTTGCCAGGTCGTTTTCTTAGAATTTTGCTGACAAGTGTATTTTCATCAAAACATTTAATTTGTTGGCTGATGTAGTAGGCTGTTTAAAATGAAGATTCATCTTTTATTTGACATGAGATTTAAATCTCTTTGGTCTTTTCCGTTTAATTACTTTTTTTAATAATTTTTTTTTGTTCTTAAAATGTGTTTGGAATTGAATACAATATGTTGCTGTTTTGTTTGTTAAAGTGATTTATAATTTTTTGTAGGGCTCTGGATGCTGTTGAGATGCCATGGGACAATGTCCACCTCAAGAGAATACTGTCCGGAGACTCATACTGCAGCCACACGCCCGCAGAATCATCTTGCTACTACACTTCCCCTGTCCCTTGTTCATCATCCTCCTCCTACTCCTCTTCATCCTCTTCCAGCAGTATGTTCAACTCTCAGGGTCATCCCCTTTGGCATGGTGAGTCACACCCCCTGATGGGCAACTTGAGTGAACTGAGCCAACCGCCTTGCCTCTCCACCGTGATAACTTGTTTTCAATGTGTGGTGTTTGTGTGGAAGTGGGAAGGATGGAATTGATTGCAATATTACACATTACTGTATGTGGAAGGAGTAATAGTCCCTTGGAAAGGATTTGATAAACCACAAGTTAAAGTTAAGGCCAGTTGCTTAATGTCTGTTATGGCCTTAGTGTAGTATGGGTAGAGTCATGGTTTTACATGAGAAAAGTGTGACGGTGATTCTAGCCGTAACTATGGCCATAATCAGACTATGTGCAACCAGCTCTAAGTGGAAAAAAAGGTGAAAGATGTAATCCTCAAATTAAAAAAAACAACTTGGGGTTTTCTGTTCACTTTTTAGCCCCTATGACCCTCGATGCAATTGATTGGTCCTCCATCCCTCCCAAATCCAATGGAAATCACCTGTTTCTCCCGCTGTGACTTCACCCTCTCCCCCTCCTTCCTTTGCAGAGCCCCTCCCATTGGCCGCTGCCCGCGTGGATGCGCTGCGCTCCCACGGCCACCAGAGCGAAGCCCTCCGGCTCGCTGTGTCCATCGTGAGGACGATGAAACACCAGCAGCAGGTGGCGCAGCGCAGATGGTACCACCACCAGCAGCAGCAGCAGCTCCAGCACCAGCCCCACGTCTCGTCGCTCCCCTCGTCCTCCAGCGCCGTGCCCTACTACCACCACCATCACCATCACCACCACCACCCCCCCACCTCCTCCTACGCAAACCCCCACTCCTCTTCGTCGTCCTACGCAAGCGCCCACTCCTCATCGTACCCGTACGCCCCCTCCACATCGTACTCGTCCCACCCTTCGAGCAGTGGCGGTGCTTCCTCCTCATATCGCAGCGGAGGGGGTGCGTCCTCGTCTTTGACACCCTCTTCCTCCTCTTCGAGGCCGTGGCCCTCGTCGTCGGGGCGAGGGGGGAGCGAGGGTAGTGGGCTGGTGGGAGGCAGCTGGGGGGACGGCTGGGTCGGCCATCCCCTGGACCCCGTTGGGTGCCTCTTCGACACCCTTGCCGAGGCATCCATCTTACCCGATGAGTATATGAGGACCCCTGCCTACTTCGGTGAGTACCTTATTCTGGCCGTTTATTCAGTAACTTTTCGGATCAGAATGAGAAAAGTTCATTCAGCTGCTATTAGCTTGGATTTAAAACTTTTGGTAAGAAACAAAGCATTTTTTATTGCTAGAGAGTTGAAAAATGACACATTCAGACATTCAATTTGACCATGGCGTAGATTTCAAGTTTTGCCCTTGATACAATTGGTACCAAAGTTACAAAATAACCACCCAGATCACCTCAAGGTGGTAACATGTGATTGGGCCAAAGAAGTTGTTGACACCTGTGGCCACCATGCCAGTCCTCATGGTTTCTGGGCATGTGCCCTCGGAAACAGTTGATGATTGAACTGGTTGATTTATCTTTTTTTAATGTTAATTCTTTTTATAAATATGTATGCATTTCGTAGTAGGGTGTTCTCTTGAATTCTAGACATGACTTGGATCTTTCAAATTTGATGTGAATAGTACTTCACATGCAGACTTGACGCTGGTAATGATTTTTCTACAATTAACTGAAGTAACCAAGGAAGACCTTTCATAGAGGGTGTTCCTGAAGTAACTGTAATTTTTTATGAGTACGATCATGATTTTAGAATCATGATTCTAAAATTAATGAAAGAGAACATGGAAAGTGCCATAAGCTTTGGAATATCTTCCTCCTTCCTCCTAACAAATTATTGACCAAAAAATACTCAAAAATGCTAGAAAGTGATAGCATTGTGGTCCAGTGACTTGAAGAAAGTACAACCTATCTGATAGTATTAATGATCAATCCAATATTACTTCACTTTATGGTACTCTTTTTTTCATCAGATCAGTAATACATCTGTCCATTGAACCAAAAGTTGGTCCTGAGCATCTTAGTTTGCACAAAATTAACACTGGTGGTTGAACCCAATGAGGACCTGAAAGTATGAAAAGGCTTATCATGATCTCAGGGGGTCAAATGCACCATCAAAATCCTCTTCAAAATCCACAGTTTTTTGCACATTCTATCAAATGATCTTGTATTTCTTGTCCTGAAGTAAAACTCCATGTCTTTTGCGGTCCATAGATCCTGTTGGTATGATGGAGGAGGCAGCAGCTGTGGCAACGGTTGCCAATGGTGGCTCCAAACCACCTCCCCCTCGCTACCATCATGTGCAAGTCCATGGTTCCAGAGACCGATCCGAAACTTACTTGACGCTGGCTGTGGAAGTTGCTCTCATGGGCCTGGGTCAGCAGAGGCCAATGCCGCGAGGACTCTATGCACAGGTTGGCATGAAGTGTCCAGTCCTATTGACGTAATATAAAGTATTCAGTCCATCGATATCTACAAACTGAGAGTCTTTTGTCAAGCTTTGTTATCAGTTTGGGCTTGTGTGCTCACAACTTCAATTGGCTTTGTGCATAAGTGAATTATTTGCTCTGAAAAGGTTTTCATCCTGATATAAATTTAAGGAACTCCTTTTATTTTGATCAAAACTATGTATTCCCTTGGATTACATTTGTGCATTAAAGCTGAGCATATATCAACAACAGACCTGAAATTCTAAGATTTGTGTATGACTCCCCATTTTTCTACAATCCAGTAAGAATTTTCTACCTATTTTGACTTGTTTCTTTCTATTTCTACCTATGGTGGCTTATTTTAATGCTCTCAGTGTGCTTCATATTTGGCCCTTGTCCTCCTGGTGGATATTTTTTCCTTACAATGTCCCCAGCACTCATTCAAGTATGTATGTACGTTAGGGTGTCCCAAGACATAAGGGAAATTTTTTTTTTCGCGAAATCAAATACGCATACCCTCTACTTTTTTTCGTTTTGACCTTAATAACTCACATAATAAATATTATTGCGATTAAATTATGATAACACGTGCCGACTTGATCCCAAAAATGAGAAATAAAAATTTTTCCTGGCTTAGTATGGAAGGATTCTGGAACTTAATGTTTATTTAGTAAATAAAACACCAATATGCCTATGTCGTGTTTAATTACTGTTTAACATGTAAAAAAACATTATTCTTTAAATTTTCTTTTCAAAGTTTGCTTTTTGCAGTCGGGATAAATCTTCCGCTGTTCTTGTACGCAGCGTAGCAAAAATTGCTTTTGTTCCTCCTCAACCGTGATTAAACCGTGAAAATCTGGCATCAACTTGACCGCTCTTTCAGCTGTATCGTTCACTGCCCTTAGCGTTGAAACCTTCTTTCTGCCTTCTTGAAACAAAGTATTATTTGACCACATGGTAGGACATTCGTGGAGAAAACTGTCATAAATTTTAAGACGATCGCACAATGACTTACTTCTGACTGAAATGAAGTCGTAGATGTTTTTATCTGAAATAAAACTAGAGAAAGTCAGTTGACGAAATTGTGATCTAAACAGAAGTCTAAAGAAACAACTTCTATATTTACTAATTTAACTTACCATACAATGGTCCGCGAAGTTCTTCCTTCGATGAGATGTAACGTTTGCCATGAGTTGGTAAATTCTTTTTGGTGAAATTTTCAACCATTTTTACATCAGTTTCTTGATCCAACTCACCGTCAAACAGTGATAAGACAGAAACTTCATCAGTCAAATACCATAAATGCTGGCTCATCTTCTGTAAAGCTGCTTTTATCAATTTTTTCGTAAACCGTCATCGACTTCAAAAAGCACAAATCTTGGTAAGGTGCTTTACTGCCAAAATACATTGGAGTCATGGCTTGACGTAGGATGTCACGATGAACAGGCAAACGTCTAAGAGCGCTGCCTTATCCTTGATCGTAATTTTGAATTGATCACTAAGTAATGATATTTTTAGGGAATAAATTGTTCTCGCTATCCATCGAGCTTGGTGGATGGCACCTGGAGGTCGAATTATAAATTTTCCCTCTGTATCTCCGCTTAAAAATATTACAGAAAGCTCTATCAAATCTTGATAGTCATTTCTGACTATTTCTTTGGTCAGTTCAGTTCGGTACAACTCAAGGAGATTTCCAATTTCGGAAACAGTCAGGTGCAATGCGAGATTTTATTTATAGCGCTGTATTCTATTTGGATCGACACCATTCCAGTTATTTCGGAACTTTTTGAAGAGTGGAATATCAGGATTTGCTGTCACTTGACTAATTTTTACTTCGAACACGCTTTTGAACACCAATTCATACACGTGATGGCGGAAAGCAAAAATAAGTATACCTCTATTAAGTGTTTGTTCAAGAAGCACACTGGCACCATTGATATTACCTGTATTTGAAGCCTTAGTTTCACAACAAAGAATTTGCTTTTTATCTTCGAGATTCTAGTCTACAATCGCGTTCCAAACAGCCTGCGCCTGTCCGCTTCCTGAAGAGCTTTCCAACCTCTCCAGAGCAATAAGTAGTTCTTTACTTGCATATGAAATAACTATTGGAAGACGTTCTTCTTTTGATTTCCGAGAATTTAAAGCAGGCAAATGTTTGCCATCCCAGTGAACAGTCACAACATTTAGTACCTCGTTTCTAAAATTAGCTTTTATGGCCTCCGCTCGCTCTTTCCATTTTTCCGTACGAATCTTTTGAATCGATGACTTACTTATAGGAAAATCATCAGTATTAGATCCAAGTGCCTCAATAGTAGCTTCAAGAATAAACACTGAATATTTCAAACTTAACTGACATCTATCTAGCGCTGCTACTCATTTTGGAGTTATGAAATTTTTCCGCGAAGTTGTTTTACGGGTTCCGGGCTGTATGTTCTCGATCAGAGTTGGAATATCTTATTTTAAATGCATGTCATTTTCATTAGAATCAGAAGATCAGTCGTTTTGTAACGGTTCATAAGATGATGTCGAAGGAGTTGGCGTGGAAAAATATGTAGCACGTCGCATTTCTTCTTCAATAGTTCTGAGGCGCGCCCTTTCCTCCTTATCAGTAAGTTACTTCAGTTTTTTGTCCACTCCAGCTACGTGACCAGGCCGACCTGGCTCTCTCTGTTGCTGTAAGAAGATTCTGTCTTCATTTATTTTCATCTGCGTGTTCAATGTCAAATAAATTATCTTAGTTGTTGACAAACTCTTGTCGGCGCTGCTTAAATACGTTTTGGGTTTTTTTGTGCATTTTGCTGTAACTCCCTCCAAAATTGATATAGGTTCACTAGTTTCTTCACACAATTAGGGAAAGATTTGGTAGGTACACTCGCCTTTTCCCAAAAGATAATAAATTCGCGGATAGTGAGATTTGCACTTTCATTGACAGTAAAATTAACTTCACGTATATTATAAAATAAAACTGCCAGAACTTGTCCATTAGAGGGCAGTTTTGAACCTTTTATTTGATAGAACTAATGATATTAAGTCTGACCTCGTGGAAATTATGGATATCCTTGTGGAGAAAACCACCTTTGTTATTTTCACAAAACTTTATTCCGCTGGCACTCGGAATAAAGTTTTGTGGAAATAACAAAGGTGGTTTTCTCACCATGGACTGTTATTAGATGTTTACGCCCCTTTAAAAATATACACTTTTTAGAACTACGTAATTCCACTGACATGTTAATTGTTCTCTGATTGAAAACAATACATTTACCAACAAAATAACAAGTAATTAAAAACACATCGACGGCTTCGACGCGTTAACACATTGTCACAACGTACAAGCAAAACCTGCTTCACTAAACAATCACTAAGGACAACCAACGTGACTCTAGCGAGTTCCAGCTCGCACTGATCACATGTTCAATCGAACACTAAGCTATCAGTCTCATTACTATATTTGCACACCTTGTACAATGTACATTTGTGCAATGTACATTGTACATTTTTCGCTAAATTCGCATTAACCGGTGGGCGCACCCGCACCGCCGAAGTTTCTTGGTTATCAATAATAAATGTCGGTTACGCTATCTGTAAGTCTAGCTATTTGTACTTTGTCTTATTTTGTGCACATTGTGGCAGTTATTTTGTGCTTACCATCTCATTGTCAGTTCCGTTTGGGCGTTCAAACTTGAGGTGTCGGGTTTTGGTACGTTCCTTGCGGTGGGACCCTTCGGTGGGCGAGCCGCCGCCTTCCGCGCGGTATAATTTCTTGGTTATAAAAAAAAACCAGCCATCATACCAGTCACCAGACCATGTTCAAACATCATATATTAGTTTCCCATTACTTAAAAAAATTGATATTCAGGTTATACTGCTGCATCAGTCGCCGGAAGTTAACATATGGAAGGTTTTCAGTGACGCCTTAGCAAGTACTGATATGTTTCAATACAAGTCGGCACGGGTTTCCGAGGTCCTACGTTTATAAAATTTTATTTACAATTGTTTTGACATCGTATAAATAAATTAAGAGGGTATGCGTTCAAAAAAAACGACTTCGATTTTTTTGGGACACCCTAATGTACGTGCAGGCTGAGGCAGTTATTATAGATGCAAAGAGGGGATTTGATGCTAGAAAGATAAAGGGAGCATTGTATAAGATAGATTGGTGGACACACTGATGTAGAGATGACTCTTGAATGTTCCAAATCCTGAACTTAAAAGATATAGTGTGAAAATGGATTGAAGAGCTGTGAGTCTTGGGCTGATCAATGGACGGAGGAAACAAGACAAACGGACATAGAATGAATTATAAACTTGGTTGGGAAAACAATAAGTAATGGAAAGACATTTGAAGAGGATAGAATGGGGGGAGAAGATCGTGGGAGGCAGTTTGATGTTGAAGGATGCAATGGAAATGTTGGGTTAGTGAGAAAGAGAAAGGTTAAGATTTAAGAAATGGTGGTACGTAGTCTGAATGCTGAACTAAAGAAATCACTCCAGGAAATAGGTATATATGTATGTGCATGCATACAAGTCAAAAAAATTTTTAGTTAGTTCTATAAATCAATCCAAACCTACTTCTAATACTAGAATCCACTATGGACCCAACAAAATTCCAGAATTTGAATTAGTTTGTTAAAAATATCTACTGACTGATTAAATATTATAATGCCTGAATGTGTTAATTCTAATCTCTTGGACTATGTTTGTATTCAAGAGGGGTTTTCTGTGTTTAGGTAGATCACCACCAATGGAATGCAAGAAAAGTTTATGAATTCCGGCTGAAGGTTTTTGGGAAATATGAGATATTTGATGTCTTTAGTTAACACTGGCTCTTTGTCTTTTTTTCCGCAGGAGAAGGGGCGAAAACAAGAGGAGAGGTTAATAGCCAAGTTGCAAGAGGTGGAGGCTGGGACGATGGGTGAAGGAGGAGGCAGTCGGTCATTGGCTGGAGTCCTTTGTCGCCAGGCTGTGGCACTCCTTGAAAGTGGTCCGACAAGCGGCCTTGGGCAATACGTTCATCCGGAGTCTGTTCCAATGCACACGTTTGCTCGGTTCCTCTTCCTTGCTCTCTTGCCTCACCACCCGGACCTGGCTTATCGAGTTGGACTACGAGCAATCAGGTAAGCGTCACAGAGATGCACGGTCAAACTTGCCACCCGTGTCTTGCTGGCAGGGCAGAACTCACTTCTTTCAGCAAAACACTACTGTCCCCGAAATCTTGATGTCATGATTGTCTCAGTCCACAGAAGGCTTTGTAGGCGAGGAAACTTAACAGAGTGATGCTACATATTTGTTTCTACAGTTACATACTTTGGGTTTGGAACCTTGTCATATCAGTACTATTCTTTTGGGTGTTGATGTCCATTTGAAGGCTGCCAATGACTGAATAACAACTTTTTTCTTGGGAAAAATAATTTACAAATATTGGTATTATTAAAGTGATGAAGATATAGTTTAAATGGATGTTTATAGCAATTGAGAAAGCGCAAAATTACATATTTAAGAGCTGTGTGTGATGAAACAGATAACCCCTGTTAACTCTAATATGGGGATACAACGTGGACTTTGAAGGAACTTAGTGAGATGAAAAAATCATTTTGGGAAATGGGAGCAAATTAAGCAGTAGGGAGTTGATAATATCCTCAAAGAGCTTTGAGTAATTTTTGGAAAAAAGGGAAGCTGAGTTTTATGGAATTAATTTGCATTATTTATGAGGGAGGAGTATGGCCAGAGGAATTTTTAAGAATATGTTGATCCCCATCTCAAAGAAGAAGAAAGTGGTGATTAGTGGAGATAATACGCAGTGTAATGAGCCTAATTTATCATGTGGCAATGAAGGGTGACAGGCTGTTGAAGGGGGTGATGGAGGGGAGAAGGAACGTCAGACGGGAGGCAGAAGAAGAAGTAAGAGGTGTGAAGCGTTAAAGATGGGGATAATGATTGACTCCTGCGGTGATTTGCATTGGATTAAATAGACAAAAGAATCTGAATTTTGGGAGTTAGATAGTCCTCCAACCTACCATTATTCATTGGTGGACCAACAGTGGGATCATGCACCGCTGTGACTATTTGTCACCTTTTTATTTTTGAGCTAATGTGAAGAAGCGGAAAAAAAGACCCTCGCTTTCATAGGAAGTCACTTTTAATGCTTATACATTAAGATGTATAGGGGAGTTGACTTTGTGTAATTTTTTGATTTGCATTTGACTTGATATTTCAGCTATATTTAGACTCTTGGGCATCATATATGTACCCCATTACATCCTGTCATATTTGAGCATAGTAATGGTCTGTTACTCCTTCAGCTATGAGAAAGGTTTATATCTTAAAATAGATGATATTTTTGTGGATATGTATTACATTCACTGAATGAGGTTCTCTCTTTGAATCAGACTTCCAATTCTGGAGGAGCACGATGACCGAATGGGAGATGAAGGGGGAGGAGGCGGAGGAGGTGGTGCTGGCGGTGGAGAGGCTGTGTCTTCCCTTGTCCTCAGGAGCAGCCATTACCCACGATGGTTCACACTGGGTCACATTGAAACTCAACAGTGTGCCCTTGCTTCGACCATGCTCAATGCAACCAAAGGTTTGTTAAAAACATCATAGACTCCAAAAGTCCCCCCCTTTACCCCTTCAGGGGTCTTTACCCCTGAAATTTTACAATTCCTTCCCAAAGGTTTAAAAATGGTTGCATTGGAACAAATTGAAATTATCAGGCATTCTCCAAATCTATGCAATGAGCAGCTTTTTACGCATACTTCCCCCCACTACAATCTGGAAAAGTTTCGTTAAAAAAATGTTGACCTTTCTCTTTACCACCACTCTTTTTCATTTCATTGTTTTTTGCCATTGCATTGTATGTAAATGTTTGTTTTTTTATTATTTTCATGTCAATACTTTTTTTTACCCTCCTTTTCATTTTTGTTTCATTTCCTTCTTGTAAGTTTTTGAATGTAAACATTTCTTTAAAATCATATTTAATGTTCTTTATCAAACAACGGCAACAATACCATATGTAAACAAACTACTACACCTGACGATGCCAAAAAAATTGGTGAAACACGTAATGTTTTTAAAAATAAAAATCGTAGAAAAGTACAATACTTTATTGAAATGAATATTAAAAGTTTGATCTCTGCATTTTCCGGGTTATCTTCCACGTCAGTTGGCTATTTTGACAACAGTTTCGCTGGCTCTCCTGCCAGAAAATAATATTAAAAGTTGCTTCAAAGTAGAGCCTGAAGCTGTGGATTTTATTTTTGACTCCAATAGTACTGTATTTCCCGGCCCACAATTTTTTTCTCGAAAATGCTTTTTAAAATTGGCTTTCACCATATGGGCCGAGGCTAAAGCTACTTTCATCCATCAAATTTTTCATTTCTGTCAGAGGTGTCCATCTCTATGCTTGTACTGTGCATTGTGGCAGAGAGCCAAAGGTGTGCTCTCCATTATTCATTTATTTCATGGATTCTACTATGAATAACATTAATACAGTTGCAGATGTTTAAAGTTTACATTCCTATTATGTATCTTCCTATACATTTTTGACATTTATGGATGTTGTGTATAATTTTTTTCTTCAAAAATTTAACGTGAAAAATCGCTGTGTGGAAGATGTGAAGGAGGTAGGTATGGGCTCGGATACATGGGAATATAAGAAATAATCAACTGCAGTGCCCAGAGTCTTTCATGGTAGGGGATGAATGCCCTAAACCTGGCATCTCCAAATGATCTGTGTCCCCCTTGAAGAATTTTCTGGCTTTTTAGTTGAAGCCAACAAGGTGTATTATATTTCTTAACTATAATTTATTGGAAAAATCCTTTAACAGTGCCACTGTTCTTAAATCTCACCTGAGATAAGCAGAACCCACATTTGCTTTCATTCTCCATTTTTTTCTAATGTGTCAAATTAACTCGCAAAGCTTCATGTTTCAAGTTTGTCTTGTGATTAGTTTCAAGTATCAATATTCTCTTTATATTTTTTATTAATTAAAATTATATTTTTAAACAGCAATGATGTTAGCCTCAACATCATTTCCTCATTCTGGTTTTCCTGTTTATTTTGCATCAATGAGATTATGTGTTTCTATTTTTGAATGCTTGTTACCTACTTTAATATTTTTGTGCTCATTGGAAACACCAATTCACTTTCATCTTTGTATCTACATGCGTATTGGGTTACAATAGCAGTTTACTCGGCTTAGACCTTTACAGTTCATGACTTGTTGAAAATGATGTGCTTAGTGATTACATGTTTATCACAATTGCAGGTGAAGTTGTGCGCCTGCGGCAAGTGCTGGAATCTTTACAGCGTCACATTCACAGCTCTTCACATCTCTTCAAGTTGGCACAAGATGCCTTTCGCTTTGCGACGCCTGAAAATGGACCTAGGCAACCCATGCTGCTGTCTGTTGCCTTTGAACTGGGATTGCAGGTGATTGTCTTATGTTTTAGAAAGTTGCTGTGCCAGTTGTAAAATTGTGCTGTCAATGCACAATGAATAGAATCGACATTGTATTTCAGTTGAGTGCAATACAATCAAATAATTTTTACCATTTCCTTAGGTCCTCCGTAAAACTCATTCTTGCCATGACTGGCGTCGCCTGGAGATGGTTCGTTGGTTGGTGACGTGTGCTACAGAAGTCGGTGTTGATGCTCTTCTCTATATTATGCAGACATGGTATCAACTTTTTACTCCAACAGAGGCTACTGGTGAGTGGACATGAGGATTAACATATGCATTAATATGCATTAATTACGCCTTTAAATCATTCGTTAGGCCTATTTTAGAATATGGGGTGTCAGTTTGGGATCCTTATCTGGGAGGGGAGATCAAACAACTGACAAAGGTTCAGCGTTTAGCTGCAAGATTTTTGATGGGGAATTTTAAAAGGAAGGCTAGCGTTACGGAGATGATAAAAATTTTGTGTTGGAAATCACTTGAATCGAGAAGGAGAAATGCATGCCTAAAGCGTAGATATAAATCCTACATTGGTGATCCCGCGTGGATTGACATATCTGATAGATTGAAAAGCCCTCGTTATATGTCAAGGAAAGACCATAGTTGCAAAATTGAGCCTCCAAGACTGCTATCAAATACATACATTCAAGTATTCCTTTCTGCTTAGTAGGGGATAGGGGGTTGGAATGGTCTACCCGTGTAAATGTTAGAGCCCTTCCCAAATAACATTCAAATGTTGATTACAAGTAAATTTGATTGTTTCAGGCTTGACTTCGTGGAAGTGATAGATATCCATTTTTAATAAAAAACTTTGTACTGGCCAGAAGATGCCAAATTATGGTGAAACCAGTCGCAGTTTTAAAATAAAGTGTGGAAAAGTACAAAGTGGATGACAAGATTGAAAAAATTGAATTGTGATGGTGTTTAGATCTTGAATTGTGATGTTTTTAGATTTAGAGCTTTTTCTTTATAAAAATTGAAATGTGATAGTTTCCCATACAGCACGGGGTGAGATATATTCGTGTACCCTTGGACAAAATATGGGGTAAGGGAAAAGTCCAAAATTTGCCCATTTTTATGCATGTTCTTCTGGTATAAATGATGGCCCTAATGGCCAATCTTCCATCTTTACGGCATAAGGCTTACGGCCAGCCAATCAGAGCTCGCCGTCAGGGGTGATTAAAATATTATAGAGTAGAAGAGCATTAGGCCAACCGCAGCACCACCTGTTGGGGAATAGTGATAGCTCCAATTTTTTTCAAGATGGTGGAAAGCGAACGCTCACACCTCTTAGGTTTGACACTTTACTAATCCCTAAATATTGGAGTGATCACTATTATGAAATACTTTTAACAATTTGCATAGTGAGCAGAAAAGGTGTACGTAATGTGGTTGAAAAATATCTGTTGTAAGTAGGTTAAATATCAATATTGGTGATTTATTATTTTATTATAGAGGAGAAGAAAATTAAGCCAACCGCTACGCCATCTGTTGGGTAGAAAGTAATATATACACTTTTTTCAAGTTGGTGAAGAGCGCAATAACAAACTTCTCAGGTTTGGCTCTTTACTATTCCCTTAATAATGGCGTAATTGCAAATTCAAAAGTTTTATAACAATGTGCATAGTGTGCAGAAGAGGTGAACTTAATGTGGTTGAAGAATCTCTGTTGTCAGTAGGTTAAAAATGAATTTGGGCTGGCGGGACAAAAGCACAAATTAACCTTGTTTTCGATATCTCGTGCGAGAGTTTACGGCTTACCTATGGATTCCATTGGAGATTAGCTTCGACCATTAATGTAAATGTAAATTTTGTTATTAATTTAATTTATTATTATTAATTTCATGCCATTTAAATACATGGTCGAAGGAGATTAGTAGACTTAAGAAAATTGTTACGGTCAAAGTCTTATGGCTTTAGACTTTCGTCATACTTCCATTGTAGAATGGCCTTTAGGAAGTGAACTTCTCCAAAGTTACAACTTATGCATAGTTTAATGCCAAGGTATGCCACTTTGCCATTTTTCACATTTCCAAGGAAAAACTGCATACTAAAGATAGGCTATATTATTCCGTTACGAATAGATGTTACTTCAAGATGCATATCTACCAAAGAACTTTGTCTATTCTGTATGCCTATAACCATCATAAACACCTTATTTAGTATTCTATGGGTGAATATTTTTTTCCAAAAACAAAGATTTTCCATGTCATCGATTCTTCATTATTTTGATAATACGTTGGTTTTTTGGTTCAATTGTAACGAACCAGAATTAATATCTGTTCAATGATAATATTATCTGATTTCGTAAGACTGATAGATATTTCCAAGCATATGCGTGAACATCTGCATTAATTTTTTGTTCCAAATATTTGCAAGTTTCCTTTCGGACAATGCCAGAAGCACAATTATGGAATACTTCGTGGCCATGAATGCAGAGGAAACAACTTCTTTGCATTACAAGTTTTATTTAAGTAGCCTCGTGGCCGAGTGGGTTAAGACACTGGTATGATAGACAGATCTAGGGTTCGCCGGTTCGCGGCTCTCCTGCGCCATATTTTTTAAAAAATTTTTGGTCAAATACGAATCCAAACCTGCCAAGTATTTTTAAATGGGTTGTGGTCAGTGAACTTAAATCCGCTTTCAGAGGGATTTGAACTAATACCTATGCCTTCCTTAGCTCTTTGCCATAAACGTGTATTGTCAGGTTTGAGGTGGACAAACAACCGGGTTTATGCAGAATTTATTCCACTTCCTCTCGTGTAAAAATGGTTTTTACACGACATAACTTCCGTGTAATACACCGCCTGCAGACCATTTTGCAGCCGTTTGTGCTGTATGGGTTTAGATCATGGCATATGTATATGTTTCTTGTGAGCTTTTTCGTTTTATTTATTGGATTTTTATATTTTGGTTCATAACCATCTATGTTACCACCCGACCAAATGGTTGATTTGTAGCTATTGCAATAATAATAATTTATAATAAATAAAAATGAATGCAGGCTGTTTGCCTGCCATAGAAAATGTATGGTGATGAGTCGTCATTGAATCATTATCTTGACTAATTATTTGCTTCGACTTCTCTTTTCAGGACCGGTGGCAACTACTATTATGTCACATGCAACCATCTCACGTCTGAACTTGACAATGGCTCAGCAAGAAGAACTTTCAGTGTGTGCCCGCTCTTTGGCGCTTCAGTGCGCAACTAAAGTAAGTCCATTACAGGCTCCCTGCATGAGTTTTCATGAGAAATGTAGGTGGCTTATCGATCTCATCTCCAGGATATTAGACTTTATGGTGTTGCTGATCTTAGCCTTGGTAGAATTTAAATGCATAATTAAATCATGGATTGGAGTGAAGGCTAGGAGGGGCCACAAAGTCACTGTTGATGTCTTTATTGTTTTCTAAAGCATAGAAAATGACATGAAAAACATTTTCAGTCTATTTCAGGTTGTGATAAATAATACATTGCCATGTTTGTTGGGTACATGTAATTTTTTTAGTTTTAAGAAACAGGCTTTTCCTAATTGTAATGTTTCCATTTTGTATTTACTTGCTTTGAAATAAAAAATCATAGCCTTATCCTTTGCCAGTTATAAGGCATAATTTTATGTTTTACTTATAAGTTTGCCATGCATTCCTGTTTTTCTTTTATCATTGCATCTGATTCAAAGTTTACCTCTCTTCATAAATATTGTACCTATTGAGCCTAATGACTTAATTTTGTCTTTTTTCAGGATCCTCCTAATTGTGCCTTGAATGCACTGACTCTATGTGAAAGTGAATCACTAGCCTTCCAGACTGCCTATCAAATAGTTGCAGATACAGCATCTCACGCCATGACCTCCTCTCAGCTGTTCACAATCGCTCGCTACATGCAGCATCGAGGGTATCCCCACCGTGCCTACAAGCTGGCCCTTCTTGCCATGAAGAAAGTGCACCTTGCGTACAATCAGGTGTGTGTTGCTCTGGAAAAACCTCTCTTTTATAGAATACCTTTTGAAATTACATTTTTCAGCTCATGAGTCATTTGATTGGCTTCATTCTTGCTACTCGTGAGGATGATGATGCAAAATGGTAAAGGCCTAATTCTTCGGAATCCTCTGAATGAAAAAGAAACTCATTTTGGATTGGATAAAATCAGATTGCATAGTTATTTTAAGTATTGGTGTTGAAGTCTACCTTTAAAGTGGTTGGAATATTGTTAATACGTTCTCTTAAATACTGACTGAAGCCAAAGTATTGCAAAGTGTTTATGTAGTTGCTTCTTAGATTGACTATGCTAGGACAAACCAAAATTTAGTTATGTTGCAGAGTCGTGTTAATTTTGTGATCAAAAAGAATATTTAGGTAAAATAATTTTGTGGAAGGATTTTGAATTTGTGCTTGTCACTCACAATATGTTTAAAAAGTTTTGAACTTATGATATGGAATAAAATTTAGTAGATTTTCTCTCCTGCGGGAATTAATTATGCAAATTCTTTGATGGCTTAACCTTGAAGTTGGTGGTTCCCGGCGTAACTTTGTGGAATTTGCTAATTCAGTTTGAATAAAAAAAAAGGCAACAACTTTGTTTTTCCACATTTAGGTTTTAATGTAAACGACCATGGTTTCGATGATTAACGTCATCATCAGGTAAAGATACAATTTGTGAGACACTTATATAGTTGAGAGTGCAGGGAGGGGGATGGATAAATGGCTGTGCAGATGGGGTGGGGGAGGGAGAGGATGGGAAGATGAGTGTTAAAGAGTTGGGGGGTTTTGAGTCATGGGTCTGGAATGTGGGAGAAAGGGACGCGAGGGGGAGGGGAGGAAAGTTAGTAGAGCCTTTGGTGTTGACTACCTGTGGTGGCTGCGGGTGGGTGAATCGGTTGAAGGGTTGGAAGATAGGGAAGGACAGAGAAGGAACGAAGGTAGGCGGTTAGTGGAAGAGAGAGAGGTTGAGGAGGGGGGAGCGGGAAGCATACAACAAGTCGTTAACATTATCACAATCAGCATGCATGCATTTCAAAATTTCAACTTGCGCGAGAGCATCTAGCCGGGTGCCTTTCCCTTCAACGTGTAAAATTTCCAAGGAAAAATCACTCTAATGTCCGTTGTCCAATAGGTGCTTGGCGAAGTTTGAATTATAATGCCTGTGTTTAAAACATGCTTTGTGTTCCTTAAGTCTATCTTGGAATTTCCTACCACTCTGCCCGACCATAGGCATAAGAGTGACCGGACCGACATAAGACCGGACGTAAGAGTGATTTTGAGTGAGAGTGAGCTGGAGCGATCCGTTGTAATGGCGGAATTTCAAAGTGGAAGTTTCGAAAGGTTTTTAATGGATTTATACAAGGGTTAGGTTCAATCAACGTATTTAGTGCTTTGACTATTTAAAATAGTGATCAGCCTACCAGAATGTTAGATATTTCTGAATCCTGTTTATTATGATAAATTTCAAACTAATGTGAAGTTGACGAAGTCCACTAAATGTAAGAACAAGAGAAATATTATACTCTAGTGGCCATTAACTGTATACAGCCATTAGAGTACAATACATGTCATTTTCTTGATTTATAACTGTAAACTATTATTTCTTTTTTGATTTTTTTTTATGTTTATGATATTTGTCTCATAATTTAATAATGTAAGTCAACTTTTGATTATTTATTTTTTTTTACACGGCCGTTGGAGTAAAATATTTCTCTTGTTCTTAAATTTCACTAGTGCATTAGGAGTTCATAATAAGACGAATGAGTTATCAATGAGGAATGGAGTTTAAATATTTTTTTTAATTTTTGATGTGGTGATAAATCAGTTTAAACAGAAAGGTTAGTGATTCAGTCTCTTTTAGAGTGAGCACATTGTGAGCATAGGCTTTTGTGAGCATGTGATTACTGTACTTCATGAACAGGCTGAGTGAAAGTCAAATTATTCCAGGCCAATAATATCTCTTGAATATTTTAACATAAATGTAAAACTGAGCATTTTCTCAATTATTACCTATGAGCAAATATTTCAGGTAAAATCTCTACCATTAGGTATGGCTATCGAAATCTTCTTGCTGCAAATCACATTCAGAAAATGATCACATTAACAGCAAACTTCATGGAATTGAAATGAGAGTGCCTTGTTTTTAACGTAGTAATTGATAATTTGTTTAAAAGTAATGTAGGCACAAGTTGTAAATACAGTAAAACCTCTCTTTTACACTTTTGACGGGGATGAAGGAAAAAAGTGTAAATCGCGGGAAAATGTAAATCGAGGGTAATCGTAATTTGTAGGAAATAGAAGAAAAATCATAGCCTAATGTTAAATAATTTTATTTAAATTAACAGGTGATGTTTAATATTTGATGGGTCACCAAATAGACATAAATAAATTAATAAACAAAAGTTAACAAAAAATAAACGTATTCTCAAATTTTAACTGAACTTGATTTGAGGTGGTGTCTACCTACATATATTTATCTTTGCATCAAGGGCATAAATTTTTTCTTCAACAATAGTCTATGTCATCCATGCCTTTGTGTTTGCTCATAGAGTGTAGCCAAGGTCTTTCTTAATATTTTTAAAGCAACGTGGATTTTTGGACTTTTCAAAAACAAAGGGCTTCAGTCTCTCACTGCCATCTGGATTAGCTCCTGATAAAACAGTAAGGCGACCTTTGCTGAGCTTGGCCCCATGACAAGGGTCCCCTTTGAAGTCTATAGGGTCTTGTGTGGCATTATTTAAAAAAAAGACCTGTCTCGTCCACATAAAAAATGTCTTTAAGCGCATAGGCATAGCCATCAACATAATTATGCAAAGTTGTGCACTTCCAGTGAGAAACTGTTTCAGGATCAATGTAGAGTACCTACTCTGTTAGATTCACCAAAAATTATTTTATAGACAATATTTATATCGAATTTTGAAACTGTGTAAACATCCATTTGATTCTTTGAAGACATCAGTGCGCCGAGCGCCTCTAGCAGCGGTTATGCGGCCTTATTTCGGGGGAAGATTGAAACAATGTCTTCAATATTTCTTCAAGTTCATCGTACTTGGAGTCTTTAATGTAATTACGCCTTTTACCAATAGGACCGCAGTCCTTAGCACTTTTCTCTATACATTTACGGGTTTTTACAGTTGTGTTCCACGTTGAACCTGGTATATCACGTTCTTCGTTCAGGGACACGCGAGTGCCCGTATTAGAGTCAATTCTCTTTGCAAAAGTCGATTTTTTCTTCCAATGATAACGATTATCTCGCACGCTTGTTTGCCATTTTAAAATACGTTTCCTCACGATTGCCGTAAGTAATTGCACATTAAATAAAACTAAAGGTGAAGTAACTAAAAACCTAAAAACACAAGATGAATGGCATTAGTGCGGGAGTTACGAGAAATAAGAAAAAGATCGCTGCGAAGGATGAGAACAAGAGTTAACGTACGTTTTAACTTTTCGCCACAATGACAGGAATAGTTGGCCAAATAATATCTAATTAAATATATTTATGGCATACGCTACAATTTAAATGTACTGTTTAAACAGCTAGTACGGCCAGGGAAGATAATTCTATTCCCTGGTATGGCTCCTTAGCACCAATTCGAGAATCCCGATCGCAAGCATTACAATATCCGGCATAAATACTTTTGAGCAATGCTATCGATGTTATGTGCTACCATCAAACAAATAATTGTGTTTTTAAATAAAACCAAATAAATCAGCATTCATTCGTCATGTTTAAGCATGTATTTTTATCCACATTTAACATTAATCACGCTCGAAGGGCCGCCAGCTGAAGTGCGCCAGCCGCCATCTTTCTTGCCTTCAAATGTCGTAAATGGCGGGTTTTGAAAGTGTAAATAGCGGGATGAAAATACATTATAATGATGCAAACATTTTTGGGACCGGGAGAAAATGTTGTAAATCACGGGAAAACGTAAATTCCGGGGACGTAAAAGCGGGGTTTTACTGTACATAGATTGCCAAATGTATGACGTCCATTTCAAAACTTGAGTGCCAATGGCCAGATTGAATACAGTGCCTCCCTGATTTTCTCTCCTCGTTATCATACAAATATTAGCCATTATCTCCCTCTCTCATTGCCCTCAAAATTTCCAGCAATATAACCTGTTGATTAACTGAATAATCAATCATCTTTGGAAATGAGAATTGGTCTCAAAGCAAGTGCATTCCGATGCAAATAGCAGATGATTCCTTCTATCTGAACAACAGCAAATGGTGGCCATGACACTTTGCTACAAATATGCCAAAACTGGTTCACTTGCAAAGGTCCTGGTGCAGTCGTAGCGCAAGTGGACCTCTCTTTCATAGCGTTTAGAGTGAGAGCATTTGTAACGCCCCATAGTGTTCACTGGACCACACCCTGTGAAAACTACAATGTAAAGTCTGTAAGGGAACTTATGTGGACATAGCTTGATTTAGAAAATACCATGGCAGCACACAAACATATTATGCATGGCTTTACTTTCTCCCTAGAATTTCAATTTGTGACATTGGTCTACAGCTAAGAAGGCTAATTGGTATGGTGTAAATGTCTAGCGTACGTATTGTATAATGTATTCCCTCGCTCTCTCCACAGGATACTCACCCTGCCATCAACGACATCCACTGGGCCTGCGCATTGGCCCACTCCCTCGGCAAGCTGGAGCTTGAGAGCATCGTCCCACTCCTCATCAAGAACGTCCGCTGCGCCACTGTCCTCTCTGACTTCCTGCGTCGCTGGTCCCTCACGCTGCCCGGCAGCATGGTGCCCCCTCGACCCCCACCACAGATCTCATCGAGCAACTCGTCATCGGGAGGGCAGTCGGCGGGAGGGGCATCCTCCCTACCACCCCCACCACAGCCCCCGGCACCCCCTCCATCCCTGGTGGGCCTCGGGGGGTCCATCTGCCCCGACGGCAAGTGCGGACTGGGTAGCATGGGGCTGGGTGCCATGGCGTATGGCGGCATGGGCTGCGGGAGTGGAGGGGGTGGAGGTGGGGGAGGTGGAGGGGGAAGTGGTGGTGGGGGAGGGGTGGCCATGCCACTCCTCTCGTACGAGCGTGCGCCGCTGCGGCACCTGCTCGAGGCGGCCATCGCGGCGTATGTGGACACGACCCACTCGCGCCTCGCTCACATCAGCCCCCGCCACTACGGGGACTTCATTGAGTTCCTGGCAAAGGCCCGTGAGACGTTCCTCCTCGCCAGCGATGGGCCGGCTCAGTTTGCCGCGCTCATAGACAACATGACGGTGAAGTACAAGGGCAAGAAGAAGCTCATGTGTCTGGTGAGGGAGAGGTTTGGGTGAGCAAGGTGCTGGAGTGGATCCGTCACGCTAGAACCAAGTGTTCCCGGGCTTTTTGCTGTTTCCCTGCTGAAGGGCTGGAGGGCGTCTCTGAGTCGGAGGACTTGAACCGTTGTACTTAGAAGAGAGCCGAGCAGACTTGTGGGAAATATTTTGCAAATTGAGGATCGATTCCAGCAGCAACTTAAGTGGTATGTCAAATAGTGAGCGTATTTGAGCAATATTTTGAATTGGCCGTGCAATTTGAGGAGGAACATTGGCATTGTGGGCTGTATTTTGCATTGAGGGCCCCAATCGAATGGCATACTCTGCCTGCCTGTCCTTTCGCTTTTGTTCTACGCCAACTGTGGTGGACAAAAGTTGTATATTGAATTAATGGTATAAGATGTGTACACTGACTTCAAGATCTCATCTGAGTAGTTTAATAAAAATAATATTTTAAGGTGTGTAAGAATTTGCTAAGTGTGTACATGCAATTACACTTACGGAATGAATGTATGTCAGAATAATCATATAGCCTTAATTATCGTGGGTTGGAGGATATTTCTCTCTCCTTTTCATGGTGGCTTCTGACAATGTTTGCTTTTTGCTCGGTAATTTCGATGCCTGTGTGTGTTTCAGCCAAAGATTGTTTGTATGGAGGCGTTTTATAAGACTATTTTATACTAAAGTGCACAAAAGTGTGAAAAATATAGCTTCAGGTAGCCAGTTTGAGGAGCAGGCTTACTGAGTTGCCAGAGTATGAATACCTCTAGAGACAAGTACAAATAGGAGTCAGTTCACAGATGTAAAAAAAACTAGTTCAAAAGTAGAGGGTGAGTGTGGTATCATGTGAATAATGTAACTACCTCTGCTGATCCTGTAAACCCTGTTTTTTAAACAGTCTTGTGCTGCTGCAGCATTGCAATTTTTTTCAACATATCGAATGATACGCTCGAATATTTGTTTTTTTTTTTGTAAATACCATCACAAAAAGAAATGGTCTCCATATAGTGAGCATAAACTGAAAGAATAATTATTTAATCAAAGTGTGAGAGAGAGTAAGAAGATTGATAATTCATGCTATTACACAACTGGCAATGGAGCTAGAGGTGCCATGAACATGACAGTACTCACATAAAAAATCCACCAACATAATACCAATTAGGCATTGTTACTTCGAGGATTTTTTTGCAGTTGCCTGAGTAAGTGTACCTACTCAAACAGGCCTTCCTTAAATTGATTAAAATTTGAAAAGTCCTCAAGCCAACTCTCAGGAAATAATATAGCATTTAGTGAACTCTCTAAGGTCTTGAGCTAGTGCTACAAGGAGAAATGCCAAAGTTTGCCTAAATTTATGTCAACATCTGCCCTACCCATGCATATTGTATATTGGCTGTATTATCAAATTAATAATAAGTAAAGTGCTAGTGTTTTATTTTACTTGGTGCACCAGTGTTTCATGCAGAGTGACTTTTGTAATCAGTATACAGAGTGTTGCTCAGGTTTACGAGAGATGTTTCTTTGCTCCATGATATGTTGGCATCACTGGAACTACCTCAATTTCTTCCACTCTCAATTATGTTTCATTCTGATGATATGAATGATTCCAAGGTTTGCTCATTTCAATTCATGTTCTATGTATAGTTTTGTCTTCAAGCGTGAATGTTGTATGATGTTTTCATCATAATTTCCTTCCTTTTTGTGATTGAAGTGTTGGAGGTGATTGTGCAAAATGTAAGTGATAACGAAGGAGCATTCCTAGTGCAATGGTTAATTATTTTATTCATTGTATATGTGTTTGATTTGATGTACCTATTGAGATATTTTTGCTTATGTGCTGCTGAAGGAACCATCATGTTCTGTGTTTTTGGATGACAGCAGTGGGAAGAACTTCAAGATAAGAAAATTCATTATTAGAGAAGTTGAATATTGAACAGAAAATGCAAAAAATTGACATAATGCTAAGGCTATGACTCTATAGTTAAAGAAAGGTGTGATTTATTTGGTCATTGGAGGTGTTCTCATAATCGTTAGCAGCAAGTTAAGAAATAGCAATGTAAAAAAATGCCGGGAATTACTCAGACAAGGTGTTCCATTTTGTTTCACAGTATGTATTTCCTAGTTTTGAGAGTGCATACCTGGGAAAACACTGACAATGGGAGTTCGTGCAGAATTGCATCATGAAAAGTTGGAGTCAATCTTTTTGGAAAAATGGAAATGTGAGACCAAAGGTCCTGTCTTTCTAGTTAAAAATTAATTTCCACCTAAGAAAAAAATTGAATGTATCGTGTAGAGACTCTATGCTACAATTGCAGGCAGCTCTGTACTACTATACGCCTTCTGATCTTTATGCTTTATTTATATACAATTTTGGAACTATTATGTTTTCTGGAGGTCCTGACTGCTTCACCTCCGATACCTAAAAATATCAGAATTGAGGTTGATGTAAGCAGCTAGTTATTCACTAGCAAAGCCTTAACATTTTATATAAATTCACAATATAATACATTATACAAATCCAGGAGAATATTTTGTAACTATTTGAAACTTTCTTGTTTTAGTTCAATTGCTTTGTTAGTTCTTTCTTAAAGTGCAGGAATATTCATGAAGTCCTTATATTGCTGTGGAAAATCATGAAATCTTCAAAATGGATTTTCACCAATAGGCCTCTCTGAAAAGATACCCATCTATCATTTGTGTTCCAATGTATAAACTAAGGTATAAGCAATATTTTACCAAGGTGATTCCTTGACATGTCCACTTTTTATTCAGTTAAGTGATAAATATAAATGAAAAACGCTGATATTTTGTTAATCCAATTAATGGCTAACCTTGGTTATGAAGCTGGCCTGGAGTGATGCAAGTGATTACGTTGTGTCAAATGTAAATAACGTGTACAAGTATTAACTTGCGGCTACATTGAAAGCAAGCCCCAATTACAAGGTTCATTAAGCTACTGTGTTGAGTGAGTGTGATCAATGGTCACCTTCCATTGTTGTGAAGGCTGAGGAAATTGGTTGGAGTCAAAATGTTGGTTATAAATGTACGGATTTTCTTGAGTATATTTTTCATTTTATTGAATTATTAAAATTTATGGATGGTGTTGTAGATTGTTTTTGTCTACACATTCTGCCCTTGTTTGATGATTTGGTTTTTGCTTGTGACTTGTTTTGACATCATGTGTAATCAATTGAAATTTGTTTTCTACAATATTGTTGGTTAATTTTGTATTGTTACTATATTTAGATATAATGAGCAAAAGGGAGTATCTGCATGACTTCCAGGACATACCAGTGAAGAAGTGAATTAGCTTCTGTGGGTGGCGTGACAAGCAATTCAAAACCACGATAGTTAACTGATTTTTTTGGGACAAGTCACATTTATTGTGAAGTGCTAACCGAAAGCATTTACACCATGACACAGATGACAAAATCAATCATGGATATACAATACATATGACATGTGTTGTCTTCCCTCTGGTTGGAGTGTAACGAAAAGAAAATTTGGAGGGAATCACATGCTTCAAATGCTAATTAGCTGAGGAGGATGAGCACTTTGCCATAGAACTTCAGGTTGCAATATTTAAACTGTATTTATTTACAATTTTGTAATGTCGAAGTTGTAGTCTTGTGTCCCAAATGGGAAATATGTGAGTGATTTGTTGTGATAATATATTACCTTACATAGATGTTACATATATATTTCATTTCCCCTTATCCTACGGATGAAGTACTTTGTGTTGTTGGTTTTTATGGCAGTGGAATGAGACTTAATCAAGGTTGCTACAGGACTGCAAGGGCATAACCAGGGGTGATCATCACTGGTATTCTATTCCCCATCCCCCCCCCCCCACCCACCGATGGAGAAAATACTCAATTTTAATGTCCTACATTCAAATTTTGATAAATTCAGTTCAAGCATGGATAATCTGTTTTGACGTGTTGTAGCTAAAGTCCTTATTAACCTTTAAGAGCTGGATTTAAATGTTCAATAGTCGACCTTCACTGCCGGATTTAATTCCGGCCTGTTCAAGTAAAAAACAAAAAAAATAGAAGCAATAATTGAAATACGGAATGAAAATAACAGATTGAGAACGCATCCAAATGTGACTTGCCGCGATGCTGTCCCATGCAAAATATTAGCACCGTGCGTGATCATTTACATAAAAAAATTATTAATAAGTTGTATTTAAAAATCTAAAAACAACACTACTGTATTAAAAAGACATCTGTCTACAACACTAGAAAATTTTGCTCCGCTAAGTTGAAATTCATTTACGTTGGAGCCAATCAAAGTTAGCGTGACCGTATGGGCACGCTCGGCACCGAGTGGACCTTTTTTCCCGTCCCCTTCCGGAATGCCAGGCGTTTAAAGGTTAAAGATATGTTTTCCAAGGAACAACTGTGGTTATCATCACTGGTAAGAGTCACAGAGGGGAGGGGAACAAATACTAATCGCCCCGCCCCCAAGAGCTTTCCCTGGTTACGCCCTTGGGACTGGAAAAGTCATGGCAAATTAGCTATGAAATTTGCTTTTTCAAGTCAACATTTGTTTTCTTTTTTCAATAAGAGAGGATTTCGAATTTAGGCACTGTCCAGTAGGGCAAGTCTCTTACTTCTAATTCCTGCCGACAAATGTTAATTGTCTCATCTGCAACCAGTGGTGCACAGCCCCCACCCCCAGGCTTAATGACTCCTCCATACCCCCTGCATGCAATATTGTTTTTAAATCTACCCTCCAAACCATATAAACTGAACTATAAAACAGCCATTCCATTGATTCTGGGTGTGACTTATGTGAGCGTTTAATTTTAAATTTTCACATCAAATACCTACTTCAACTAAAATATACTGGTGTACCTACATATTTAGTAAGCCATAGAAGAAGGTAATTTACAAATTAAATTGCAATTTAAAAAAATCAACTAGCACCGTTGTAATTGGAATAATGCTGTGGTTCCGGGGGTGTGACTCACGCAAAAGACGCTCAATAACATAAGACTTCTTTAACCTGTTAACTCTATGAATAGCATAAACATTAAATATTGATATTAATATCAGTAAGATAAGAGTAATTGTTATTTAGTTTAAACTAATGGAGAAGTATCCAAAAGCATTATTTTTCCAGTTGTGAATCTTTTAATAAGTTCCAGGTTTGACATGGTGAATTTCAGGGTGTGACCTAATTACTCTTTCTGCTTTCCATTATGAGTAATAAAATTCAATTTCTCTTTGAAATTTTGGTAATGGCTCACAATCAGTATATTTGATTAATTAAGTGAAATTTAACCTGGCCAAGTTGGAATTTAAAATTGTAGAACAAAATCACATTTTTATATTTTCCATATTTGACCTCACTTTCAATGGAAACGCTGAAAACCAAACAAACCATAAAACTGGCTGACCCCCAAATTTCTTGAAATGCTGGGCTCCCCTCTTCCCCCTAATTACTTAAATGACGCACTTGGGGTCATGAGCCCCATTTGTGGTCACCACTGCCTGTAGCCTTTGTCGACATTGGTGAGTCGAATGTAAACCTCATCTTTCTCAAGGGTGTAGCTACAGTTTCGGCGACGGCGATTACTCATCGCTCGATGCAGATAAGTGGTTTTCGCCATAAAATAAGCAGTGGAAGTGAGCTCAAGTAATTGTCAACATCCAAAACTGTCAACCCTCGAGAAGATAAGCTTGTAGACGCACCATTGTTGATCAAGGATGCTGGGGAGATATTTGTCGATGGGTGACTAAACTTACTGACTTGACCCCCAGGTATATTTTCATCTCATGGCAATGTCAACTAATGGACCATGGATAAAACCAAGCACCATATAATTGTGGCACGAGAATTATGAGGGAAAATTCAAAAGCTGACTTTTTCTTTAACTTCACGGTATATTCTCTAATTCACTGTAACCAAAGAGAATGTTGGAAACTAAAATAAAGTACAGTTCCTATCACAGGAACTGTATCCTATGGTTCCTAGATGATGAATAATTGGACAGTTATTCTCTGAGATACGCACAACCATGATCAGCTTATAAATAGGTACTAATCAAGTCTTGATTCTTCTGCATATTACATAAGTTTTTTCCCACTATCATAAATCTCTAATTTATGCCCAAAATGTGAGTACTGAAGCTTCTACGTTCATGCAAGAAGTCACTAATACGACTTTCGGTTTATTCCCCTTAACCTGGAAGTTCAATCCATCCTCCTATCCCTTTTCAGGACGGAATTACAGGTTTAGGGTTTGGTGGGAAAGCGTTTTGGCTTCCCCTCCCCCCTTTAAATAGTATTTTTCAAGATTTAAAAAGCAACTTATAACAATCCTTTCAAATTCCTAAAATTTATTATTTTCGATCTCATGAATTGAGGTTTTCCGAGTCAATTTTCTGCTTTCACTAGAATCAAAGCCAATGTCTCTTTAGGGTATGGTTTTAAATGAGGGTACCTTCTGTACCCCATTCTTCATTCATTTTGGCGCCCTTTTCATCATTATATGGGGGGCAATGTATGTACCCTTGCCCCCCTACCACCCCCAATGTTACGCCTCCGCTGAAGGTGCATCTTCACTCAGTAGCGGTCAGTTAACTGCCCAGCCATTGTCTTCAGTTGGTTTCTGTCTAATAATGGGAGCTTTTTTGTATAACCTCCTGGCTTACCTCAAGTCTTGTACTGAGTGCTAGATTAGACTTCATGATAGAAGTGTATATGTATGTACCATTGGCTCTAGGCCAAAGGGATTGCAGGGAGCTCTCCTTTTTGCTAGCTACTTTGGAATTTCATTTCCAGTAATACCTTCATGCCCGGGTACTTGAAGGATCAGTGATATCTTAATCCTACAGAGGCGATTTACGGAGGCATTTCTCAACCAGCCACATATTCACAATTTACAATACTCTTCAGATGAAAACATCATAGTGAAAGCGATAAGGTAATCAGCTTCCATGCAGTGCCGTCCCTACTGTCCGTTGCAAAATTCCGTCACCCGATTTTGAAGACTAATTTCTCACAGATGGCTCAATCCATTTTAAAATGAAGTACATCACATTAAAGCTTGTTTATTGATGGCGTACAAAACTTTTTACCGTTTATATTGATATCAGTGTGTGGTTAAAAACGAATTTTAGCGCATTTTCCCGGGTACCTACCGGACGGATGCATCGCATTTACGGCTTCGTAATAACAACACGGATCAAGATATCGACACTTCCTTTTCAAATATTGTTGCAAAGATCTTTCTTAACAGTTATACGAAGTTTCATATTATTTAATGCATGAGTATTTTAGTTAAAGATGCTAGTTCAGTTTAGTTAGTAGGGTAGTGCGACAGGTACCGATGCACTGGGCCCCGCGCCAATGGGCCTGGGCTTGCCTCTTTCAGACGCCGCCGAAGGGAAACCCGCGTATTACCCGAAAGTACAACCTACTACTTAGTACACATGTAAATATTTTGAAATCATTAGCCAGTTTGTCGGTTAATTTCCTTCTTTCCTTCATGAAATATGCTTAAAAGATGCTGTTATATCAATAAGGGAATGCAAAGTTAAGGGGGCCCCCGACTTACGTTTGCACAGGGCCCCTCAATCCCCAGGGACGGCCCTGCAGTTCCATGCCTAAGAACTCTCGATAGCGATTGACAGGCGTTTGCAATGTATGATGGTGGCGATTGCCATGGGCGTAATTTCAGCTTTTTAGCTGGGGTGGCAAGGCCTACCTGGGGGAGGAGGGGTATGGAATACCCAGGTGGAATGGGGGTCCTCCTAAATTAGGCATGAGATTATTGAAGAATCAAGAATGTGCGGTGCATGTAGAATTGTATTTTCCAATTGTTTGTAAATTATTGAGATTTTTACTTCAAAATTCTGGAGTGGCAAAATACTGGATTTTGGACAGTTCTAGGGTGGCAACTGCCACCCCTTGCCACCCCTGAATTACGCCACTGGCGATTGCTATCACTTAGGGGGAAAGAACCTAAGTGAAGAGGATACACATATTTTTACAAGGCAGCGTGGGCAAGCGCAGCTTACCTAGCTTATAATCAATGCACACCACTGCGGACGATATATAGTTACAAGTAACACCGTTGGATGGTCTGGTATTTTCCCGGCGTATAGTGAACGTAAATTCTTAACGGTATTTACGTCCAGTAACACCGTTGAAACTGAATCAAATTACAATAAAAGTTTACTGATATATATAGAGTAATTTGCGTAAAACTTTCCCTGTAACATTCAATTTGAAGACACGATCCATTTGTCGACAAAATTGTGCGCGAGATAAAATCAGGAAAGCTATTTTATTGCTTTATGAACTTTTTAAAATATTGCATAGGACTAATTTAATTTTGCTGCTGCTATTGCGACATCATGCCGCCACTCTTTTAGAGATTTACACGAGAAATGAATCCCCGTAGACGTCATACTTACTGTAAAAAATGTGGAGCCCTCGACTACAACAGTCTTGAACCTGGAACACAAAGTTCTTGGAACAGAGCCAAAACGAAAGCAATGAATAGTCAGAAATAAATGAAGTATCCAACAACAAATTATATCGTTTATTTCGGTTGTCAAGACCGTGAAGTTGTGTTGTGGTGCAGAAAGAGTTAATAAGATAGGATGTGGCCATACCAAATGGTATTATTTTTTATGACGGTGAGTCAAATTTACCTACATATGTTTCCCTTTTAAAACTATTATTATTACTAACATTTAGATTCGTAGTTTTGGGTGGCTAGTTTTTGAGAGTTCATGATTTGTTTATAAAAATAGGACCATAATGCATAACAACATTTATTTGATACATGTTTGATATTTAAGTCAAAAGCTAAACAAATTATTAACATGGAAATCACCGGAGTAAATGTCTCGTTAACGTTAAATTGAATCCCCTTGGGACTAGAGTATTAAATTGAATCCTATCTTTATGCAAACTTGAGATTACCCGGAAGTAGTTTAGAACACCTGAGTCCAGAAAGAATGCCGTACCCTCGAAGACGTTCAATGGACTGGTAAAGTTGTGACGTCAAATAACTTTCCAAACAACATTTTCCTATATATTAGGCACTGATTTTGCATTTATTTGGAAAATAATACCTTGGTAACCAATTGTTCGTGACGTCATGCTTTACCAGTCCATAGTTTTCATACGATCTGTCGCCGAAATGTTAAAAAAAAGATATCCATTGGTTGCCTTCGCCAATTAGCCATCAGAGTTAAGAGTTTTTCATTGTAAACCTGTACATCGACAAAAATCACTTCAACTTCATCTTGAGTCGTCTTACGTGTTCTCTAGAAGGAATTTGGAAGGAGGTGGATCGGGATTTTTACTCACGAACCCTTCTGATGGCTAATTTCATTGGACTGAATTCAAGTTCACTTAGAATTTTTTCCGCCCGGGACCCTTCCTTAAGGGTTGCACCTATTTCGTCAGTTGTGCCATTGGAACCCCTTTCGTCGAATACCCCTCCACGACCCACGAGTATTCTCCACAAAGCATTCTTTCCTTTCACCGCGTCCCTTACTATCTCACCGACTTTTCCGGGATCCACGATGTCCAGAAATATTCATACATTAGTTACATCCCCGTATTCGATACGCTTCACATTGTAGTCATTGCACACACAGTCATTGCAGCCTCTGAACGAGTGCTTCACATGCGATAGAGAAGTTGGTAGATATAATTATCATAAGGCATTTTACAATGATACAATGATATCTACCAGCTTCTCTATCGCATGTGAAGCACTCGTTCAGAGGCTGCAATGACTAGGGTGATGATCGTTCTTTTTCCCGCGAAATTACCTCTTTGTCGAGGCCATTCAGAGACTTCAAGGGGCGAAATTCGATCGTTGTTAGGCATCGTTTTTTTTTAGAAAATCTAAGATGTCCAAAGTTCATTTCATTCAGCTTAAATCATTCCAACGATGTAGAAGTACCTACAATAAAGTTGCTAGTTGAAGTTAGCTCCGCTGAGCGAGTAATTCAACGAATGGAAAATTATGCTTTCGGTCTCTAGAATCAGTGCAGAAGTTATAAAAAGCCAATAATACTAAAAGGATAGAAGAATCAAAAAGGCGATATGTGACAACGATAGGTTACACCAGTGAGGAAAGCAAATTAATTTATATTTAGAGCGGAAATAAATGAAATAGTCCTCTCATTTTGACAAAAGTTCCCACTCTTGCGTTATATATATTTTCATCTCCTATGCCCTAACATTTACTTGTAAACCAGCCATTAAAACGAGAGGCACCGACGATAGTCGATTGGTATACGCGATAGTGAGCGCTGTCGATTCCCGAGACGATTACTACCGACGGAAAACAGCGCTTCAAATTTAATTGATAGCATGGGCCTCATACAGAACGCTATTGACAAACCTGTAATTGCTCACCTCTCACAGGCCACGTAGGCAACCATTTCCATCTGCGCTCTAAATTTAGGTGAGCTACTTTAAGGTATAATACTTGCATCTTGGAGGCAGTGGCGGATACAGAAAAAACTCAAGGGGGGGGGTGCAAGTTATCGCGACGATTGTAGCTTTCAAACTGACTGCCTGGCAGTGACTCTGCTTCCCTTATATATGTAGCTCGGTTGTTTCGAGAACATTCGGTGCCAGAATGTTCGCTTCCAGACTTTTAAGGAGTGTGAACAAATACAAACCGTAGAATATTGGCGACTTTTCTCGAACAAATGCCAGACAGAATAACGTATCGAGATCACTAGAATGGCCGCGACTTTTCTCGTAGGTTAGCTATATCTATGTGCCAGACAGAAACGTATAAAATACGATGACGCGCGCGCGTGCTACATAAGAAAGTACAACTACTCGATAACTCGACTCAGAGTCGACTGACGAAAGACACGAACGAATAGTGTGCGGGCTGACTGGCGCGGGCGGCAATGCGAGCAGCCCCGCAAGGGGGGGCGCGCGCCCCCCGCGCCCCTCATATGTAGCCGCCACAGCTTCGAGGTCTTCTAGATGTGCATTCTACGCAACACTGCGTTAATTCTGCTGCTGCTACAGGCAGCATTGCCCTCAGTTTTATGGTGATTTACACAGGAAACGAATCTCTTATAAGAGCTCACAGTTGCTGATGAATGTGGAACGCTCTCTAGAAGTACAACATACCTAATGTGGCCGTTTGGGCATTTGCTTAACGGCGGCATACAGTGATTAATGTAAATTTGAGAACGTATAAGTGATGCTGAAACCTTGTCACCAATTTCCCAGTAAAATTTGCGGGTTTTGTGAGCATCTTAGCGAAAACTAAATCATAAGAGCCCAGAACATGGGGACGACTTATCGATGTATCGTATGAACTTGGAAATGCATGGATGCACTGAACGCGCATTTTCTAAGGCAATTGAAGGCGCTCAAAGTAAACGCCGCACGGGAGGTGGTGGTATTCATTATGAGAAATGATCGCAAATATAACTTATTTGATAAATCGAAAAAGGTGTGAAAGATGTCTAATCTTACCCTTGAAAGTTCATTCTACTCCGTATTTCGCCGAGAACCAATGTAATGGACTCGAAGTAAGAGAACATACAAAAGAAAAGCCGATACCTTAGGCCGGTGATTCCCAATCCTTTTACACTTGCGGCTACCTTCAGACTGGGGTTACAATGTTGGGGCAGCCATCTTAGATTTTTTTTAAATTTATAAATTATTAATTAGTTAAATTGGAATGTGCATTAGAAAACTATTAACTTCACATTTAAATAAATACCTCCTCAATTTTATTTTATTTTATTTACGGAATAATTATACTTTATTAATTCCACTGTCACTTATTAATGTCACCTGAAGATGACACCAAGTGTTGAAATCCGGGTCGTGTTAATAAATCATCACCAGTGGAATTAACAAAGTTATTGTAATTATTTCGTAATGGATCAATTCCACAAGGTCAAGCCAACAACCGTTTCCTTTATTTTGTTTATTTAGTAATAGTAAAATCACCAACAAACATGTAATATAGTATAGTATAGTTTAGGTATAATATACTACTGGAGTCAGGTTGGAAGAAGTTCTTCGATTACTGTCACCATCTGTCGGGCGTGAGAGTAATCAATTCATACGATGGTCATACTAAACATTTTGCGTTTTCTATCTCTCTGCACCCCTCGCTGTTTTCCCGGCATCCTTAGGAGCCGCACCACATAGGTTGGGAACCACTGCATTTGACTCTCATTGTCGAGCGGGGCATCGTAGACCGGTCGGTATCACGCGTGTTGTCCTTGCATCACAATACCGTTTAGTACCGCTCGAAATTCGCCGCTGTGCTCGGTTTGTGAGTCAACCCAAGCGATGACGGATTTCTTTCCTTCCTTCCTTCCCTTCCCCGTACATCGCAGTTCGCGGCTCTGTCTTCCGAGTCGGAGGTGGTTGTCTTCGCAGGAGAGGAGGAGGCGCTGGAGGACCGCGACGGTGGCCCATCTGACGCGGCCTCCGCGGGGGCCTCTGGCGACGGTGGGAGGCCCTCGTGGCTGCGGGAGGCCCTTCCAGAGGTCGCCTCCTTCCTCAGATCCCACAAGTTCCACGAGATCGACCGGCGATTCCGGAAAATCGGCGACGGATCTCCTCAGGTTCACATCTCTCGTTTCTTAGGTGGTCCCCCCAGTTTCCTACGTCCCACGAGACACCGGAATGTGTTTCACTAACCATCATCCTCCTTTTTGGGATTTCCAGGGATTCTACGCCAGCTTTCCGGATCCGCCTTTGAGAAGCTGGCACTGGGAAGTGCACAGGAACTGCATCCTGGGCTTTGAAGACTGCGTTCGATATATCCAGAGGGTGAGTTTGTGATTTGTCTTCAGATTGTTGCTATCACTTTTATTCGTGACTCCTCAGTGTAAATCCAAGGGTGAAATCCACTTTTGATGGCATTTGACATTGAATAGACTGACGCGATGTTTTAGAATTGTAAAACAGGTGGTGGAAAGCAATCAAGGGAATCGAAAGCCCGTTTCGCACGATAATTTATCGAGCACACGTTCGAGGATACTCGATAGGTATGATAGGTTTCCAGTATCGTGTGATATATATAGAACCAGCATACTGGCTAGCATGCGTTATCACCACATCATAGTGGCTGAGCTACTTGATTAGCTCCGAGTTGAACCTAATTGCCTTCGACCAATTACCTTAGCTTTTACAGACGCTGTGCGATCTTCACTTTCTGAAAGCAGCGCCATCGATTCCTCCTCTTGGCTTTCAGTAATTTTTAGGCTACGTAATCAACAATAATGAAAAATGTCCCGACTTTTGTTTTGTTCGCTTGCTGTCATTGATTGGTTAGTTAAAATATTTTAGCAGACATACTTTAGGATATTAATGAAAATACCGCTTTCCCGCTTATTACAAGTTTCATTATCGTTTAAAACCTTTTAAGACGGCACCAACTATACTGAATTCCTTCCTCAATATCTAGTACCGGCTAGTATACTAGGCACCTATTGTGATCGATCATGTATAGTGTGAAACGGACTTAAATGCAAATTTAGAGTAGTAACCATTGCATTGAAATTGAAAGCGTTGTCGACTATCAGCATAAATTCACGCCACCTTCAGGACGTTAAAATTTCAAGCAATTTTGAATTGCTCTTTAGCAACTGCATTAAAGCTATTCGTCTTCGGATCCCAGAAACAAATGAGCGATGGAGAGCGCACGTTTAGCTCGCTGCCGTTGCGCAGTCTGAAAGTATGTACAGAGACGGTCACCTCCGACGGCAAGGTAAAATCGAATGCATGAAAACGTTGCTCAAATGCCGTTTTCCACTCAACTGCTCAATCTGATGAATGAATGGTATTGCATTGAAAATTGCGTCGTGCAAAGCGGTCAATTGCAAGAATGCATGCGCAAATGCACGAACGGCAAATGGGAAAATAGCCCCAGCTCTAATTCGGTGCTCGCGTTCTCGCAATTTCTGTAGGTGCATGAAACTGCGCAATAAAGTGCCTCGTGTAAAACGGCCCTAACACGCGGCCCATCATTAGCCGCATTAGCCGATTAAATGGAGCGCATTTTCGATTTTTTTAAAAAGCGCCTTAAAAAGGAAAGTTCCGTCGATATCTTCTTTTCTCGATACCAAAAAGTCAATCGAATGAAATGGAATTGTTGCAAATATTTCCCCTAGCCGTTATTGCGTTCTTGAAGGTTTTGATCTGAGAATCAATTCTTTACTGTGTTTTGACCGTGTTTTTTGTGTTTTCAAATCCGTTTTACTTCGTCAGCCGATAGGTTTGTTAGCTTATTTTGTTATATCTTCTAGAGAGAGAAACACTTTCACATTTTCCTCACTTTTATGAACTGAAGCCCGACAAAGGTTTCGGTACGTTATGAGGTATAACGTGCCGAAACCTTGATAAGTGTTCAATAAAAATATGGAAATTTCACAATAGTTTCTCTCTCTCTTGAAGATAGATATCCTTCGTTGCCACAAAGTTAGTGGCGATCCCCTTTCACAGTATTTTATTCCTGAATTTCTCTGGATTTACTACTTTCATGTCACAGCTTAGTATTGTAGTAATTGGTTTTCAAAAATGCTTCCCAATGCTAAGAGCCTAAAAGGGTTCATTCGGCTAGTTGCTTATTAACTCGTTTCAGTTTTAATGATCTGTTAATTAGTACGCCTTCTGAAGGGTAATAAAAACTGAAATCGACTAAGCTTTTGATGATTACGAGAAAAGCTTGGCTGATAGAATTTTTTTTGGAAAGCGCATTGGTTGCTCAGCAACGACTTACACCCAGCGAATGCTGTGTACAGTGTACAAGTTTGGCATAAAATTCACAGCTTCAGACTCTACTTTGTAGAAACTTTTAATAATCATTATAATAAAGTTTTGTACTTTTCTACACTTTTAATATTTTTTTAAACACACTACGCGTTTCACCAATTTTATGGCGTCGTCAGGGTGTAGTGATTCTGCCTACACCTGACGATGCCATAAAATTGGTAAAACGCGAAGTGTGTTTAAAAAATAAGAAGTGTATAAAAGTACAAAACTTTATTACAATGAATACAAGTTTGGCGTCTGAAGTGGGAATGAGGCAGTTTGTCATCTCAGTCAGGCCTAAACTTGGAGGTACCGATTCATACTGGAAATGAAACAGTTGAAGTCGGTGCTTCCACAAGGTTGTTTACACCTTTGCAGTGAATTCCACGCCTAATGGAGTCACCAGGTCCAAGCGTTTCATTTTAAAATATCAGGTATATTAATGAGACGGGAGAATTCTTTTAGAAGTCAGTAAGAATCGGTTCAAATTGAATGAATCGGCTCAAGTGTATCAAATATCCTGCCACTCTGCGAGGAGAGGGCGTGACGCGTTTCCGGATTGCAACGAGGGGTGCGGTGACAACCCTCCTGCCCAATTCTGACACACCAGGTGGCGCGTCGGGCGGCGTCTTGGCGCCGGAGGCACGAGGACGATGCTGAGGCTAGTCATGACGGCGGCCGACGACGACGGGCCAGGGGCGGCAACCAGACGGAAGCAGACGCCAAGCAGTGCAGGGCCCAACTGGAGAAGGACCTCAAGAGCGGTGGCTCCTTCGACGGCCCCTTGGAGAGGTTCCAGTGGCGGGTGAGTGGCAGTGTCCTCCCCCTCGACGCCGCCATAGCGCGGATTTAGGGCCGGGCGGTTTCCCAAATATATATTGATTCCAATATCTAAAATTTATTCCCAAATCATCTTGAATTTTATCCTCAATAGTATTCCATTTTTGTCCCTCATAACACAATGCAATATCACCGGCGAAGGCCATTAACATGCCCTTTGAAATGATGGGTACTCAAGTCATTTGCATGTGAGAGAAATAATATTGGTCCCAAAACAACTCTGCGGTACAACAGTTTTTATAGGATAATATTCACAACAACTATTTATAACTTTAGCTCGCAGAGACCGCAAAGATAAGTTGCTCTTAAGGAGGTTCCACCGCGACTGTGTGAGTCAAAACAAATACTAAATTCCACATTTTTTATATTTTGTCAAAAAAATCCTGCTTTCACTGATGAAATGCGTTACCTAGAAAAAACCAAAAGTAAAGTAGAAAAAATACAAATTATTCCACGAATATATTTTAAATGAGCACTTTTTTCCAGCCATAGCAGCCAACTGCAGCGCCATTTCCTACGAATTACCGCATTTTGACTTCAATTACGGCATTAATTCTTCAATAACTAGAAAAATAAGGTGGTAAGATGCCTGTATTTTATTTTTATTCAATTTCTCTGGATTATTTCCATCTTATAAATAGTTTTCCGCAACAATGGAATTTATATTTTATGGAAAAATACTATTTTTCCCCGTGTTTATCTCATACTCCCATTGAACACCATGTAATTTCAAGTTCAATTAGAGAGTAATATAGCGTGGAAAGGTATTATTTTGTTGTTCACATCAGATAGTGGACAACTTTTTCTACCATAGACAGAATATGAATAAAATGACATTTAAGTCGTAAATGAAAAGGAAAACTTTGTTATATTCCACCAATTTATTTTCAGGTACAACTGGTTTCGACGCAGCGGCGTCATCTTCGTCGGCGTCAAAGTTTTCCTTTTCATTTACGATAAAATGAACTTCCACGAGGTTGAGCCTGAGACGATGGAGACATTCAATTCATTTTACGGTGGAACCACCTTATGGTGGAACCGTAGACTGGTTGCCTACGGTTTTTCTCTCGCCAAATGACTTCTCATATTATTATTATGATTGAAAAAAAAACGGTGTTAAATTTTCCACAAAATAATTGAAGTTGTTGACAAAGCAATTAATCTGACGCTTAACTTTGTGGAATTTTATTTATTTATCTATTGAAGTGGAACATTTCTTACGGACGAGGGGTGGTAATCTCGGAAAAAAAGCCGAGCGTCGAGTGACGGAATTTTGAATCATGTTGTTGAGAAGATGTGACCTTGCCACCTTTGCCTGCGATGGGTTTCCTCGGGTCGGTCTCCAATCGGGTGACCTTCCCCGTGTGTTTGTTGTCCCCTTGCTGCTGCTCTTTGCTGAGAGAGAGAGAGGGTCGACGCTTATCATCGGCTGGAGCCCAATTTGAGGCTCGTATTAGCGGCGCGCGAGACCGTTTTAACGAGGCGGGGTGGGCCACCGTCTGGGGCGGGCGGGTGGGCGGGAGAGGCCCCCGGGGGTCGTGTCGCAACACCCCCGCACCCTCAGCTTCCGAAGCGGGAAGCGATTGAGACGCAGGTGAGGGCAAATTGTCTCTCTTTTCTTTCTCCCTGCCGACCTATGCTTGCGTCGCCCACTAAAGCGATCGGATCGCCGTTTGAATCGAATTGGAATCAAGCGGATGCTTTGGTCCTAACGAGTGGAAGTTCAATCCTCGAGAACAATTCCAGCATGAGTGATTTGTACATGATGTAAAAGTACTTTTTTTTTAAATAGTGTTTACCCATTTTCACGTCAGCCTATTTAATTTCATGGGTGAATTTCAATGAAGGACGGTTGGGGCTCCGTTGGCACTAATTGGTCGTTGACACTTATTTGCAATATCTTTAAGCAATAACACGGCACATGAGACAATTTTAATTTATTTAATCCAGCCTCAGTAGGAAAGGGTATTCCCAAAACGTGCAAAATTGAACTATTGCGTGTGCATGTCGGACCAGCTCTTTAAAATGTCGGCCCATTCAAATGTTACTCTCTTAGAAGAGAAACAAAAAGAAAATACAATACTATTTAGAGTGTTGTATTTGAAGTTGGTGTCTCATCTTTGATAAAAATTCTATTTTGCCTCCCTAATGTTAACTGTTACTATCGTGTACAGCAGTTGTAAATAAAGTAAGCCAACTGATCCTCGATGCAAGTGATGATGGATGTTTGAAACTTGAAAGCCTTGGGGGGGGGGGGGTGGATACCACGCCTGAAAATACATATTCTAATTTGTGATCTATTGTGGATAAATGAGAATTACGAATCCAGGTACACTATTAGAAGCGTTGGCAATTTTAAATCGCCATGGTGTCATGATAATAGATTTAAACATTCTTTTCCACCGTTTGGCACTTGTAATATGTGGCTGGAACTTATTGTTTGCGCGTTTACAAGATGCTGACCACGTCGGAGAAAATAATTAGAAAACCTATCAATGAAATAGACCATTTTAGATGGAATTATACTCGACTCAATGAAGCGATGAGAAAATTAACTTTAGAATAACTCCTGGCTGCATCCATTATCTTTAAATCCTGATATTTTCAAGTACGCAAGTTTCTGAAATCGTGTAAGTCAAGGAGGATGTCCAGCGCAGAAAGACTCTCGGTGCGGCGGATGTCAGAAATAGCGGGGCTGGACCGTTACGTCTGGCTTTTTGAGAAGTATCCACCCCCCTTAACCCTGATTTTTCCCATTTATCCTCATGATGACTGAGGAAAAACTTTTGGACCATCAAATATTCCTAGCCGCAGCAAAGTTTTAAGAAAACTTTCGTGCGTTCGAAGAGAATTCCTTGGTTTGAGAGCCTCATGTATCAGAAGTTCATTATTTCCGCAAAGACATGTGGCCTATATATATATATATATATATATATATATATATATATAATTATATATATATATATATATATATATATATATATATATATATATATATATATATATATATACATATATATATATATATAACTTCCAGGAGAATCACTCGGGTGATAAATATACAATATGCCAAGAGGGTGTGGCCGATAAAAATATAAAAAAATAAAAAAATAAAAAATATATCGTCTTCCCCCTCCCATACCTCAACCTCTATCCTTTTCCTCATTCCTACTCTTCTCCTAGAGAAAGGTGGAGCTAATATCTTCACCGAAATATCGGAAGTTTTTATTTGTAAGTGTTCTTTTTTCCGTTTTTTTATATTTTTATCGACCACCCTCTTGGCATATTGTATATATATATATATATATACACGTAACGAAAATTTCGCCAATAGGCCACAATATAATAAAAACACTTGACAGGATATATATATATATATATATATATATATCCTGTCAAGGTATTCCAATCCACGAAATATTTATTATTTACGCCTGTGAGCGGTTTGAGTGAATGAATGAATGGTTATATATATATATATATATATATATTATATATATATATATATATATATATATATATATATATAGCACTATAAGCCTACCACATTTGGTGATCACGGTAAGTCCATGCATTTTTATGCTGTAAGTTGGAATTATTTTTGGCTAATACCTCCAATCATCACGAAATACAGATTCGTCATGCCAAAAGGTTGGGATACCGCTCAAAATGTATTATCTGTATACGTATCTATCTATCCGTATACTCGATTTGCAGCTTTTATTCAATGCCACTCACCATTTATGACCTGTTTACATATATTACACCACCCCCCTTCACACCAATTCCTTCTCCTTCGCCTTTGCCCCACTTGTACCCCCCCCCCTTTCACCCCCTCCTGCACCGATACATACTCGTCCGGTAACTTGCACAAACTTCTCCTTGATAAAGACTCTGGAAGTCGAAAACTTGGCCGGCAAATTAAATAATAAATAGTTTACCGTAGAATATAAAAAGTTTCTCTTTCACCTAGTAATAGAGTACCACAAAGTAGCGCCTCCGAAAATTAAGTCTATGAATTGAAGAATTGACGAAAGAAAAGATAATTGCCGAAATCGGATGACTGGGAGAAATCGGATCATTTTTTAGAAATATTCATTACTTTAGGTTAATAAATGCTTTGTTCTGCGAAATATCAATATCAATATTGGTTAGAAACTTAAGGTAATGAAACAAAACATAGTTTTTTGACGTCATTATTGCATAAGAAAAGGCTAAACTATTTGTTAAACTGTGCAATGATCCAATTAACCCTTTAACCCGTGTTCCTCGTTCTAACATAGTTGTTGCCTTACACATCTACAGCCCTTTAAAAAGCTTAAGAGTACCGAAATTGACGTTCAATCCATTCCTATTATAATGAAATATATTTAAATAAAAACAATAATGTTGACAAAGTGCGCAAATTTAATATTATTTGCAACACCACTAAATACTTCCGGAGTAATCTGAAAGCTTACTAGATGTTTCCTAATGGAAAAAGAAAATTATAGAACAGACAAGCGACATATTTTTAATTATTTTATTCTGTTTCCTTACTGGAAGTCCAGAGTAAAAATGATGCAACTCTATATTTTTATGCCAGTAACCCAGCCTGCTGCATCTTAGTGATGCTTAGGCAATTTAAACAAACATTTAGCTACCTTATTTTATTCCAACGATGATGTCTCCAAAACTACAAAATGCACGATGTTATAGATGGCTTTGTATAGAAGTTGCTGAGTTGATCTCAATACTCGAAATGCGAAAGATAAGAAATGAAAAAAAATACTCCACCATTGAAAACGTAAGAAACGGAGAGTACCTAGTGGGTTCACATAGTTAGCTTGCGGCCGCCAACCGTCAAGGTGGCTTTGAGCTAAGAAAATGCCACCTTACCGAAACAGTGGGATTCAGATATTTTTGGACCCTCCGGTGTGGACTTCGATCGCTGGCAGGGCGCGATGGTTAATTTAATGAGCAGTAATGGGAAGAAATGCTTTTGCTTGGACAATTCTTTTACCTTTCCTTGCCTGCTTTCTGAATGAAATGCAAGTCTTTCCAGCTTAAATGGTTTTTTTATTTATTTAAAAATAGACCACATACAGCATGATGCCATTTTATAGTGATACAATTAACAAAATACGCAAAAACATTAACGAGAAGAAGATATAGACAAATAATATAACAACATGGCAAGCCAGAAAAGATAATTTTATTTGGGAATGAGACATGGCTTAGTTAGCGAAGGCGTTGGAAGACAAGGAGAAAGGGTCAATGTTGGCAAGAAGGGAATTCAGGAGAGAAGAAGAAAGTCGAACAATAAGGGAGCGCTTGGTGAGTGATAATAATCTGGGAGTAGGGGTATGGAGCAATGAGTGGGTCCTTGTAGGTCGGGTAGGAATTCTGAAATTCATGAAGCAAATAAGGTGAAGGCAGTCAATGGTCGAGTTCAGAGTGCTGTGTATGAGTTCAAAATTAGTTTTAAGGAAGTTATTATTAAGATTGGAAACAGAAAGTGAACGCAAGACAGCATCGGAGGATAAGTTGCGGAGATGAGGGACTCTGCTTTTAACAATATTAGTGAAAAAGGTGAGTACAGTGTTCCAGAGATTTAAGATTAGTTGGGGCAGACATCGACCATATAGGGGAGCAATAGGAGATAATGGGAAGGACAATAGATGTGAAGTAAGATTGTAATGCTCTTGGATCTTTAATTTCAGTGAACCGGTAAAGTAGGCCTAACAGGGACATAGATTTTCTTTTATTAGCCTGGATGTGTTCTGAATAAATGAGTTTCTGGTCAGTTATTATGCCAAGATCTTTTATTGATGTAACTCTGTTCAATGGGGTAGAGTTGATAGAGTAGTTGTTACTATTTAAGGCGTATTTAAAGTGAATCAGATATTACCCGTAAATTTTTCAGAAACATTTCAGGCGTTTGTCGATCTTTCGAAAACCTCATAGCCACTTGATGGAAACAGCATAGTATCCGTGGAAACAGCCACGGAAACAGCGCCCTCCAATCGACGCCATCTTGCATGAATCTCTGCGGTTCCCAGCCGATGACGCAGGGCATGGCTTCGATGGTTTCGATGACAACGACAAGGTGACAGTCAGACACACCCACGATAACACACATCTTGGCTGAAGTGACACCATTATACCACTCTCGGGCATTCCTTTCTCATCCTTCGTTCTTTTCTGCCATTGTGAATATCCTCCACCTGATCTCTCTGGTACAACTGCCTTGGTATAATGAATTGCAAGTCAACACCTTGATCGGTAAGTTTAATGAATTTGTTGTGGACTACATGAAGTTTACCTCATTAAATAAATGGAATACCAAAATGTTACGCCTGACACAATCAAGTCCCACATAATTATTATTCTCTTACTCCCAATCGATTTTTTTTAAACTTCATATTTTTCTGCATCAATCCTCAATTCAATTTTTATTCCATTTTCAGAGAATGGAAAACACAAGCTCCGTATGTTTTCTCTTTGGAAGAAAATATGCTACTTCGCAAAGTTCTTAGCTGCTCACCACCAGAAAAACTGGCGGATTATTTGATGTTTTTTTTCAGCAAATCGTAGTTTAAAGCCAATATAAATTGCATTCTTTTGTCTCGAGAATTATTGAATATTATATGATGCCGTTTCATGATTCTTGGAAGACGACCGCCTCGTACTTCATGTGCTGGTTCACGATGCTCCGGGAGCCGGCCCTGGAGACGATTGGCCAACGGTGCGACAATCACGCCTCGTGCCTGGACCCCGAAGACGAGGTGGCCAACGGAGACTTCAGGGCCGTCGGAAGAGATGGACAGGAGATGCCGTGGGCCTGCGCGCAGTACAGCTTCTGTCCAGGTCAGAACGGGGGGGGGGGTCCCTGCTCACAGAGAGAGGCTCCTTGAGTAGAGATGCGGGTGGAAAAATCACGCTGAGGAAAGAAACGGACATTTTTAGAGGCATTATACCTCTATCGCCAAACTACAGCTCAAAACATGTATAAGGGATTAAAATGTGGGATTCCTCCGATGACAATCGAAAAAAATCATGGCAAACGTCACGTGGTCGAAAAATGTTATATTGAAAAGCGTTGTTTAGTTTTCCACGGACATTACATATCTCACGACCCCGACTTCGTCGCGACGTCTTAGCTATACGCTTACAAGGGGAATACACGACCGTCGGGTGGCAAATCGAGTTCAAATTTTCTGATTCGGTAGTTCATGATTATTAATTCGATATGTCGAAGCTAGACGACGCACCTCCCGTAATGTTTTGAGAAAAAAGCATTTTAAAATCTTAAAAAAAGCATGTCGCGGTATGTTAGCTCTGTAGAATGCCATTCTCAATGCGACGGCGGCGGTGGCCCAGTGGATATAAGGCGGTCGACTGTGAAAGGGAAAGGTCCCCGAGTCACTCACGGAAACTTCTCTTACTATATTTTTCAAGGTTTTTACTATTTAAGTTTTCATATATTGTTCTCTTATCATCGTTACTTCAATGAAAAATATTTTAAGGCAATTGTTTTAAATATGAATGAGTTTTTAATACGGTAGGGAATTGAGCAGTGGCTAAAATAACCTTTTCAAGGGTGGTTATATATTTATTTGTTATATTTAAAGGTATATTAGGATATTGCGATTATAAATTGACATGTACAGGGGGTGGGGGCAGAATATGCATGGTTTGCCTCAAAGCTCACTGACCAGAGACAGTTTCCCGTAAACGTGAATGACGTGTGCTTTCCTTCGAATATCCAGGACAGTCGTTGCGGCTGGGGAAAGAACGAGTTCTCCATTTGCAAATCATTTTGCTTGGCCTGTTAATACGACGACTATCATCCTGAAACATGCAAATGATAAATAAAGAAGTAATTGGAGTGGTTAGATAGTGTACAGGCCTTTCGCATCCAATTCTCGGGTACGAATTTCCAGAGAATTCCAAAATTCCATCCTTGGATGTAATGTGGATTACACCGATGGTTCAGCACACCGTCCGTCGGATGGGACGTTAAACCGTGGTCCCCTTGGCGCCATTCGTTAAGAGTAGGCTAATGCCGACGACGGGTTTCTATCCACCCTCCATCCTCTGTTCCAAATCCCTAGCTGATCCATTCCCGATTCCCAATGGAAGTATAAGCAGTCTTTAGGGTGGATTTAACCCCCAATTACTTATTCCGATGCCAGTATTCTGCCCCCACCCCCTATATATGTAAATTTATAATCGCAATATCCTAATATACCTTTAAATATAACAAATAAATATATAACCACCCTTGAAAAGGTTATTTTAGCAACTGCTCAATTCCCTACCGTGTTAAAAACTCATTCATATTTAAAACAATTGCCTTGAAAATATTTTTCATTGAAGTAACGATGATAAGAGAACAATATTTGAAAATTTAAACATTAAAAACATTGAAAAATATACAGTTGTGGACCTCAAATTCGTCCCAAAATCCCAAAATTCAGAAAACCCAAAATCCGCAAGATTTGAAGCTAAATTTTCAAACTCCCTCCACATGTTTTTTCGTTCTACCGCCACGCAGCGCCACTATCGCTTCCAGTCGTGGAACTATTGGAGACGATTCATGTTAGATTTACGTGATCTTACTGACGTAAATTTGCTTGTCAGGTGTTATACCTCAATTTAGACCTTTTAAGAAGAATGAAATGCCTTAATCTTAATGAGGACCCAAAATACAGAAAACAACAATATCCAGAAATCACTCGGGTCCATGCTTTCCAGATTTGAGGTCCTGTACTGTAGTAAGAAAAGTTTCCGTGAGTGACTCGACCCTTTCACAGTCATCCGCCTTATATCCACTGGGCCACCGCCGCCGTCGCATTGAGAATGGCATTCTACAGAGCTAACATACCGCGACATGCTTTTTTTAAGATTTTAAAATGCTTTTTTCTCAAAACATTACGGGAGGTGCGTCGTATAGCTTCGGCATATTGAGCTAATAATTATGAACTACCGAATCACAAAATTTGAGCTCGATTTGCCACTCGACGCGTCGCGACGGTCGTGTATTCCCCTTGTTAGTGATGGGGCGACGCTGTGAAATTCTGGTCGTGAATACTCAAATGCTGTAAAAAAAATAGTAGTGAAAGACACAAATAAATGTGTTTTTACCACTATTTTGATTTTTACGAATCAGAATTGCAGGGTGGTCACGCCTCCTTAAACCTCTTGAAACCGGGAGAAAAAATACAGAAACGGGGCTACCTTCTCTGAAATTCCGGACATTCTCCTGGATTTCGACATTTTTGGCTTAGGTTACAGGATAATTTAAGATCAGGCGAGTTTCGGCAAGACGCGGAGGATATTATTTTGAAACCACACTATACTTGCAGAGGTGATAGAAGGGAAGAAATTGTAACCTACTCCCGGTCACATTATACTACCCTGCACTATGGATGGAAGGGGAAAATATTCCGATATGGGGGGAGGAGGAGTAGAAGGGGTGGGAGGATTAGCGAGGGTGGGATCTGTGAGCGTTTTCTGCCGCGGGAGAATGTAAATCAGTCGATGCGGACATCTGTTTGTGCTTGGAATTGGAGCGTCCAGTCAATCCACTTCTCACAGATGAGGTTAGATATGAGAATGCGTCAGCTGTCCGTTCTGCACTCTAGTTCCCTAATTTTATTTTCATTATCTGATACACTGTAGTATGCCGGATTTCGTAAAATATTATCAACGTCATCAGAGAATAAATAGGTTTGGAACCTACATAATACGAGATTTGAGATTTTAATAATAGATAATCTAATAGATTGAGTCTAAATTTTAATCGTCGGTCTGAAAGCGATTCCCATCCCAGTTCCTGCAAAAGGTCAGTAAAGGTCAGTCAGGTTATGCCCTTAGTGATTGAGGCGCATGGATAGGTGTAATGAAGCCTGCTGGATACATACCTATCCACGTCAAGTCTTGTTTTCCTCGTCCCCTTGCTGTGCACCCCTTCTCATGTTATCCTTTCCCGCGCAGACCCCTGCTGCCCAGGCAAGCACTACGCTGCGCGGGAGGACTGCGCGCGCGACCCCCAGGGTCCTTGTGCCGGCCTCGCCGATGGGAAGTGCGCCTTCAGGGCCGAGGAGAACCACCACCTCGGAGACATCGCTCGCGACCGCTGGAACGTGACCTGCGACTGTTCGACGGAGGCCGACCGCCCCCGCTACCCAGTCGCCGCCCCCCGCCGGCCCCCGGCTGCCGCCTCCGCCCCCGCGCTCAACGGAAGCGGGGGATACGAGTGGCAGTCCCGCTTCGCCGCCTGCACGGGTCAGCCCCTCCTCATTTTCCCCTTTTCACCTATTTTATCCTTTTTCTTTTCTTTTGTTTATGTTTTCCTTAAATCATATTGCTATTCCTAGAACTGACTAAATATGCATTGTTTGTTTTATAACGTAGTGTATAACCTAGATTCTCAATCAGTAGGTTTCGCTGGATTTTTAGTCAAGGATCGGCAAATCCTAAGGATTTTCTCACATATGTTTTCAACTTTCGTATTTTTTTAAACATTGTATCAAGCTCAATTTATAGTGCACAAACCTATGACTAGTAAGTATATTGGTATTTTAAATCCATTTTTTACTTGATTTTAAATATATCCTCAAGCAAAGTTTCAAACTGCTGGTCTCAACACCTTATTCTGTAAACTTGGCAATGCTATTTTGAATGAACTCTTCTCGGGTTTCCAACTGGGTTACACTCTGGCCATGATGGCCGACGTTTCGTGCATCGTCATCAGGGCTGTTGAGTGACAGCCCTAAAGAATTTTTATACGAAAGAATACGTTTATTTGCTGACGACGCGGTCATCTATCGCGAAATTAGTGATCACTCTGACTTTGAAATTCTATCATCGGATTTAAACAACGTTCATGTGTGGAGCCAAGAGTGGGACTCGAACTTAATCTGAGCAAATGTGCGGCGGTACATTTCTTGCGGAGGTCGTCCAACTATCCCCGTGTATATGCTGTGGATGGCGTTAACATAAAGGCGACAGATGAAGTGAAGTATCTGGGAGTTACGATTACCTCGAACCTATCGTGGGGAACACATATAAGAAATATTTGTGGCAGAGATCTGAAGAAGCTAGGATTCGTCAAGCGTATTGTGGGAAGATTTTCGGATGAAAAAGTAAAAGAGAGGTGCTATTTCGCACTCGTCCGGCTACACCTTGAATATGCAGCGAGCATATGGGACCCGGTGCAGAAAGACTTAATCCGGGAACTTAATAAAATACAAAGGAAAGCTGCATGATTCGTCAAAAACTGCTATGGGCGTACAGACAGCGTTGGGCGGGCGTTACAGACTGAAGGAGTTTTTATGATGTGGACCATTTCTTTGAATAGCCTCTTCTGAAGGTTCGATTCGAAATCTATTGGTTTAGCTTCCTTAAAGTTGAAATTGTGATTATTTTCTAGAGCATGGTTAGCTAAAGCACAGATCCCGGAATTTGTTTTAATTGAAGATTTATGATTGCTAATTCTATTTTTAAGATACTGTGAAGTTAACTTAAGCTTAAGGTAACTTTATAGAAATATTTCGAAGTAATTGGTCCATTTGTGCTCTTAAACTTTCTTTAAATTGATAGATTTTCATTGTGTCTGTTTATTGGTTACATTCGATGCCGCGAGGCAAGTTGCAAATTCCCAATTTCTTGTTGCAAGTGTTTAAAAAAAAACATTTAAGAGTGATATTTTCTCTCAAATAAAGCAAGAACAGAAGTTGATGACTGAAGAGCTAGAAAGTATTGAACACATTTCCAGGTTTAGCTCCCATTACGAAGAAGTCTATCTTTTTTCATAAATAGTTATGTCGTAGACGATAGACTGTGCCCGTCAATAACCGCTGTGACATTGACCAAGATAGCGAAGGACGACGTCATGTTGACGTAAAAACCACGGCAACGAAAGGACCTCATTATGTCTAACGACTTTAAACGTCTCATTTACTCCTTTTTGGTACCGTAATTGGAAATTCCGATTGGGTAAATTAATTTTTCTACTTTTAGCCGGTTTCCTGTTTTAACCTTTATTATCCTCTCCGTGACACCCAATCACGTATTTTTGGCCGAAACGGAGAAGCCCCGATCCGACAGCGCCACCCTCCTCAATACCTCCCCTCCCGTCCGATAATCGTCTCCTCTTTTTTTACCCCTCCCCCCCCTGACGCCTCTTCCCAATGTCTCTCTCTCGCGTCTGACACCTAATGTGCGCCTCACGTGAGAGGAGAGAGGAATGGTGTCCTGCCCGAGGTGTGACACCGCCCGCCTTGACTGTCGCCTCAGACATTGACGAGTGTTCGCTGGGCACTCACGCCTGCGACCGGGATCGCCAGTCCTGCCTCAATCTCCCCGGAGGATACGCCTGCACTTGCCGATTCGGATTCGTCGCCTCAGACATGATCCTGGACCGAGGGAAGCTGGACTTGGAGTGCCTGAGGGACAAGGCCCTGCAGGCGGCGGCCGGCGACATGGTGACCGTCGCCCGCTTCGGCGCAACTCCGCCGGACAAAGGTAGGGACACCGCCTTCTGCTCCTAAGTGTGCCCGTGACAACGTTCAGTCTCTCAGCTGTTTACACTATTACTACCCATTGATCTCCAGCCTCCTCTGTCCTCCATCCTGATTCCCGGAAATTTCAAACTCCGTACCACATTGTATGTGACGCCTCCAGAACTCAACAATTCCAAATACCATTTCGATCATACCATGTGGACTCAAAATATTTCCTAGTTTCCAAAAGAAAGTAACTTTAAACACTTCCGGTCACTGCTATTTCGTCTCTACTACCCTGACTACGTTGCCAAGGACTGACCCCAGGTCTCCCTTCTTCTGCGTTAACGCTTCCACGATCTTCTCCAGTCTATAAATCCCGATCCCGATACCGTATGACCCCAGCTGCAGAGGGCTTTCGCCTGGGATTGTGCGTATAGGTATCCTTTGACCCTGGATAGAACACCCACTGTCGTCGCTATTCCGGATAAGTGCGAGTGGTGGCGGGAAGCAGAAAAAAAGCCCAAGAGAAGGAGTGATGATCCGTACAGTGACCGTATCTACATATATTGGCCGTGCATCGGTGTATTGTTCTTTAAAAATACGGGAATCTACATCTACATCTACAAAATACCCTGCTAGCCCCCTCAGGGGTGTGTGGCAGGGGGTGAGTATTCACCAACATGCATTACACTATACCCTAAAGTTAGTGTAACTACGACTAATTATGCATTAGCATAAATTGCTAATACTTGTTACGAGGCGAAGCCTCACAAGCATGCATTTTGCAACTACGCAAATGGACAGAGATTCAAGACTTATGTAGAAAACATGCACGGCGTGCTGTTAGTAATTGGTAACAGATAAGGATTCAAGTATTAGGGAGTACTAATACTTCTAAGAGCTACACTACCTAACGACAAATCTAGATAAAAGTCTAATTGGCAGCTGTTATGGTTCCTTATTGTCCGTGGGAAGAATGATATCCTAACTCTGTCCGTTCAGCAGTCTAGTTCCCTAATTTTATTCTCATGATCTGATCTACCGTAGTATGTCGGATTTCGTAAAATATTATCAACGTCGTCAGAGAATAGACCAGTTTGGAACTTACATAATAGATTGAGTCTAAATTTTAATCGACGGTCTGAGAGCGTTTCCCATCCCAGTTGCTGCAAAAGGTCCGAAACACTAACGAGATTATCGTAACGGCCTTTAACGTATCTTGCCGATCTTCGCTGCACGCGTTCTAACTCAGTTTCCAAGCCTATCTCATAAGGATCCCAAATACTAGCAGCATATTCCGAGTGGGGTCTAACGAGGGAGAAGTAGCTGATTTCCCTAAATTTATCGTCGCACTTGCTAACGTCGGGATAGTGCTGATCTCGTCGCAGCTTCCCTCTCGCGTCGGCTGCATTGAACCTGCTGCTCGTATCGGTGAGGTTTAGCGCGCAACGATTCGTTTTCCTTCGTTTCGACATCGACACGTGGTGATTTCAGTTTTCCTCAGCTGTTGATTCCTCAATAAAGGTGGGGATACAAAGTATGATGTGTGTGTATTGGTTCTCTGTGAGATTGTGTGTCCGAGTGCAAAGTGTTTATAAAACTTGGGACCCTAGGAACTTAAGGTAGTTTGAGCGAAAAATCACTTCACCTAGAATTTGATGAAATTGATGTCATTTTAACTGAGGAACTCTCATCTTTCCAATTATATCAAAATATTAACCCCTTTCCCAAATGATTTTCGAGCAATGTGCCCTAAATTATAATTAAACATAATGAAATACCTTGTCTATTTCAGTGTGGAAAACAGTGTGGAAATAGGCAAGTGATTTCATTATGTTTAATATCAAAGATTTCCACCGAATTACGCCGGAAACTGTATTTTGTTTCTAAAATTATAAGTTGGTTTACATGGGATGGATTGCGACTGTTTTCTCCAGAGACGGAATATTGAAAAAAATAGGAATTTATGGCGCCTAGATTTCGTCAAAACGCTAACGGTGCGTAATTAGTATGATTTCTCAACTATTTATAAAAAAATAATTCAATACTCACCGCAGTAATTTTTACGGAATCGCAAAAAACAACCCTGCTGTTTTAAAGACTTTTTAGTCGTACGTCGTGATAAAATGAGTCAATTTAGAGACTTAAGTAGATTTATTTATTTAATTACTGAAAGTTGTTGCCATATATATATAACTATATTTTTGCGCCATTAATGTTACAATATTTAATTCTTAATTCATATGGACGCTGAAATTAAAGGGTAAATTTATCGCTCAAAAACTACCTTAAAAGTAATGTTCTGCCCCCTCTGCCGTTTAAGTCTCTCCGGATTGCCTTTGAAAGGGGGTGGTATGCCATCGCCATTAAGGAGGTTCCGCCGCGACTGTGTGAGTCAAAACAAATACTATATTCCACATTGTTGATATTTTGTACAAAAAATCCTGCTTTCACTGATGAAATGCGTTACCTATAGAAACCCAAAAGTAAGGAACAACATATACAGATTATCCCACGAATGAATTTTAAATGAGCACTTTTTGCCAGCCATACGAGCCGACTGCAACGCCATTTCCTACGAATTACCGCATTTTGACTTCAATTACGGCATTAATTCTTCAATAACTAGACAAATAAGGTGGTAAGATGCCTGTATTTTATTTTTATTCAATTTATCTGGATTGTTTCCTTCTTATAAATAGTTTTCCGCAAAAATGGCATTTGTATTTTATGGAAAAATACTATTTTTCCCCGTGTTTCTCTCATTCCCCCATTTAACACCATATGTAATTTCAAGTTCAATTATAGAATAAAATAGCGTGGAAAGGTATTATTTTGTTGTTCATATCAGATAGAGGACAACTCTTTCTACAAGTACACAGAGTATGAATAAAATGACATTTAAGTCATTTTACGGTGGAACCACCTAAACTGCGATTTTACAAAAGATACCATAAAATTTGTTGATATGCATTGAGGCATGAGACAGAGAGGAAACGAAATATTCGGAACGCATTTTAGAATTACTACAGATCAGGTTAGAAGTGTAATGCTTGAAAATATGGAGAGATGGCCGTCTTTATTTTACGTTGGTTCGGGTTTTCCTACGTAAACCATCGGCTGACATAGCCTTTGCATTTTGGTAATATTAACTGAAAAATTACACTCCAATGAGCACACCTGACTGTCAATTGGATTACATGATCATTATGGAGAGCATGATTCTAAAAACCGGACCTTTGGCTCTCATTATCCACCTGGCGACGCATGGGAAGCGTTCACGGGTGTGAGGGTTGAGAATGGACCATCTTGAATGACTGCTTTGAAATATCGCTGGATGGAAAGCAAAGATACACATTTATCTGCGGTGGTTTTAATAATTTTTTTATTAAATTTTTGTAATATTATCTTAGTATTGAGGCTGTGAATGATTGAAAACTATTCTCGCCCTTTTACTCAGCGACTGACGGTGCTAGATCGATATCCTGGAAGGCTGCAAGATTTACGCAGGCGTCTTAACTCAATTTTGTGCAGTAACTGAGGGAATGGTATAGAATCATGTATCCGAATCAAAACATTTGTTACCAGGAAAATGAATATCCCATTTTCCACTCAACAGTGTATATACATAGGGTGTTGCAAAAAAAACACCGAAAACGGAGGTGTGGTAGTACCTACATTGAATTGTGTTGGTCATTTTTTATTAAGGTACGAATAAAAATGAAAAAAAAAGCTTCTTCAAGTAGTGACGGTAAAACCTCCACTGCAAATGTGTGGTATCGAGCTCCATTTGAGTAAAGAGGCAACATGTTAAGTCCAATCAAATTGTCACCAATTATCCCGGCCCAGATGTTTACCTGGTAGCAGCGTACAACTTTTTCCTTAGGATTTTCATCCTTTTTTTCATTTTTTTATATTTTTTTCCGTACCTTATTAAAAAATGATCAACACATTTCAATGTACAGTCCTGTTCATTAAAAACTTACCACCTCGGAGCCCTGTTCATAAAAAACTTCCTAAAAAACTACCACCTCGGAGCCGAAAAATTTCAAAGTCACAACTTGACGGCAATGTGACAACACGACGGAACCACCTGAGAGGGGGGGGGGTTCAATAACCTCTCCAAGCGAAACTGGAACCCTTCCTCCCGGCAGTTGGGCGAGCAGAAAGGCCGACGGAAGGAAAATTTTGACCTGCGAAAAGGATTATTTCCGAGGGGAGGGGTAGGGTTTCTTTCCTTGTGATGTGTAAGAAGGTTGTACTACCTCACCTCCGTTGCCGGTGTTTTTTTGCAACACCCTGTATAACGTGTCTCGATTTGTCTCTCTGCTACATCAGGCATCCGGAACAAGTGGAGTGGGTCTTCGCGTACGTTTGATTGAGATGGCAAACTGCGGAAGACGACAGCGAAGGAACCGGGGAAGGGAGGTTGAAAGACCATGGCTCATTATTAGGTTGGAGTTGATGATGAGGAAAGACACTTGTAAACGTCGAGTCCAAACGAGATGATGAATGCCTGACAAATGGTACATTAGTCTACTATTCTTAGCCTTCTTCACAAATTTCTACCCTTCTAGTTCACCTGGCATTGTTTTTATAATTATTTAAGCCGTTCATTTCCAGTTGAAAATCAAATACGTTGCCAGGTTTACCGTTAATCGACTTTGGTCAAAAGAATGTTATTCAGAAGTGCGGCATTGATGGACTCCATTTCATGCTATGCTTATGAACCGAAAATTCATGGAATGATGCCCTAACATAGGTCGGTTTGATTTGGAGGTAGAGCTAGTACGAACATAACGGTTTTGGAGCATTTTGAGCTCTACAGTCATTAGCTAAACATGTGTTAACCCTTGATTAAATTGAGAATTATGCTTTCCGATTGATGGCACAGGATTTAACGGTACTATTCATGATAGGTTGAATATTAAACTAACGCTGCCTAAGGAAACATTTGCTGTGTAACTAGTGACAAAGACAAATAAGTGAGCTCTTACGGCTTGTAAATAGTGTTTGTTTACAAGCCGTAAGAGCTCAGTTATTTGTCTTTTTTTAATTTTCCTTTTTTTTGTCATATTTGATTTTTTGCGTAACTAGTGTTTGTTTCATGTACTTATCTTTTCTTCTGAACTTCCTGTGTTTTCACTTCTCTTAGTGGGTCTCTCCGCTTCGTTAGAGCCATTAAGAGAGAGTTAAGCCCTGACTAAATATCTATCACTTGAGCGAAGAAAAATAAAAGGATTCTATTGCTCTTTGCCTTCTCCATTACTCCTGATCGCACTTCCATAACAGGCTAGTTTTTAATAGAGCTATAGTTAATCAGTCATACACCATGGAGATTTTTTTTTCTATTGAGGGATGATTATCCCTCAAATTAGCTCTGGAAAAAATTGTTCTTTTTTGTTGGACTCTTATGCCTGTTGCTCACGGTAAAATTTTCCATAAAAGAGTTGTATACAAATTTTTATTAAGAGTTTTATGAATCGTACGTAAAACGTACTTGCTTGCTCACGGTAAAACTATTCATAAAACCGCAATGTCCTGCCATCTATGAGACGCTTTGCGAACACGAGAAGTGATAAATGTACTCTCTTTCGGATGACTGTTTGGTTAAAAACTATATGTATTGTTTATTTACTTACTTTCTGATCACACTAAACGGTGTTAAGGCTCTAACGCATTCTTATGACAACAAGAAGGATACTGCCTCAACGTTCCATGAACTTCCAGCCATGTTTGTTTACGTTTTCCTTGATTGGTTTCCCATGGATACGAGATTATTATCAACGCGATGAGCGGAACGTCTCATTGGTTGTTGCATAAAACAGTTTTATAGAAATAGAACCTGTCCTATTCCGTAAAACGTTTTATAAAACTAGATTTTATAAAACGGTTTAATCGTTAGCAAGCTCATTTTTATAAAACTAGTCGATTTTATGAAACGTTTTACCGAAAATTTTACCGTAAGCAACAGGCAATACTCATTATTATTTATCACCGCATTACCATGTTATTTTTCCATTGGTGGCGTACTATACGAACGAAATTCTAATGGCTTGTTTATAATTGCCGTCAACTTGAATTTCAGCTTCAACTGCAAGTTCAATGCATTGGTGTTAACACAGGGGTTTACGATTGCGTAAAAGCGTTAACTATGACTGTCAAAGATCAACTTAAAAATTCAACCAATACCGACATTCATGTTTATGGTTTGCGGTTGACGCGCAATACGTGGCTTAAATATAGTAATGTCTTCTCGAATTTCTCGTGTTTCCACAGCCATTGAGCCAATGATAAGCATAATATTATTATAGGGGAGACCAAAGAATCGCCATAATTTCCATTCGCTCTGCTGTAAGCACGTTTATCGAAATTGACGAAAATAAGCGTATCATCTCATTGTGTTTTACATTGACAGCAGTGAATGTTCACATGAGTCTGCATTAACCGAAGATTGAGAAAGATGTAAGACGATTGCCCGCGCAAGTTCCAGAATAGTCACGAGATCGTAAACCAAAAGCGTGAACTTGACTCCAATTGAAGGTTTAACGCTTCAAATTGACGCCAATCGTAAACTAAGCACGCTTAAGGAGGTTCCGCCGCGACTGTGTGAGTCAAAACAAATACTAAATTCCACATTTTTGATATTTTGTCAAAAAAAATCCTGCTTTCACTGATGCAATGCGTTACCTATAGAAACCCAAAAGTAAGGAACAAAATTTGCAGATTATACCACGAATGTATTTTAAATGAGCACTTTTTCCAGCCATAGGAGCCGACTGCAGCACCCTTTCCTACGAATTACCGCATTTTGACTTCAATTACGGCGTTAATTCTTCAATAAGTAGAAAAATAAGGTGGTAAGATGCCTATATTTTATTTTTATTCAATTTCTCTGGATTATTTCCTTCCAAGATACAGTTTTCCACGAAAATGTGATTTGTATTTTATGGAAAAACACTATATTTCCCCGAGTTTCTCTCATTCCTCCATTGAACACAATGTAATTTCAAGTTCAATTATAGAATAAAATAGCGTGGGAAGGTATTATTTTGTTGTCCATATCAGATAGAGGACAATTTTTTCTACAAGTAGCCAGAATATGAATGAAATGACATTTGAGTCAATTTCACGGCGGAAGCACCTTAATTTCCTCAACCTTGACCTGTGCCCGTTTTCGGCGCTGACGACTCTTTTGCCCGGACGCAGGTCGTCGCTTCGGCTCGTTCTTCCAGAGGGCGTTGCAGGCGCTCGGTTGGAGCAAGAGGACGTCGGGAGCGTCGCCGGGGAAGTGGACGCCGGACGCCGCGGCGCCAGGATATGCGGGCCGTGCTGGGCAATGGCTCGCACTGGTGCACACTCTGGCCGCCGCTCTTATCGCGCTGGTGTTATGAGCACCCGTTTGTGAAGAAAGAGAATAATTTTAGGAATTGATTATATTAAGATTCAGAAAAAGTTCAAGTGCATTGAAAAGATGTCTCATGTCTTATAATACATATCCAATCCAGTGGACGAAAATATTTTTTTTACTTATTAGTCACTACCAATTTTGTCGTACAGGCGAGGTGCGTACAATTACCTAGTGTTTCAAGAAAAATAACAGTTTTAGGATTTTATAATGTTAAGATTCAAAAAAAGTTCATGTGCATTGAAAATATGTCTAACTTTCAAATAAATTTATAACCAAGCGGATGAAAACATTTTTTAGCCTTTTAAACCATTATAGGTGTAGCGAAACTTGATGGCACTCGCCAGAGGAACGTTTGAGGTCACTGAGAACGAATTAAGCGTTGATGAGCTGGAAAAGTTATCGAAGGGCTCAGTTAGGGACGAATAGAGTAAACCTAGGCGTCTTTATCCTTCCTCTCTCTCGTATGTTATCTTCTCTCTGACATCATTTTCTGTACGGGTGAGTGCCACCAAGTTTTGCTACACCTATACCTAGTTTGTCGCATCTTTAACGGAAGTAGAATAGAATAGAAATGAGATTTATTATTCCGGGACAAAAATGTCCCTTGGGAACATAATTGGTGAACATAATTTAGAGTCAGACCCTCAATTACAAGGAATATATCGTATCATTGAATACATAGGTGATATAAAATTAATGATACACATTTGGCATTATTTGCCATAGAATAGTAAATACAAGAAAATGAAAAAGCAATGAAAAAATACACCTCATAGGTGTTGCAGAAAACAATATTCAATTGAATTGGGACAGCGTTTTGTTACAATTATTACAATACTATTGGAATGCAATAAGCAGAGGCATCAAGAAAAAAACACTATAAATAATATATTGTAGGTGTTACACCAAGTAGCACATCCATTAACGCATATTAAACAACATTTTATAACATTCATTTTTAAACCTGTTGGCAATATTACATTTTTTTAATACCTTCGGGTTAGTGGTTCCATATATATCACAAGAGGTGACATTGAAAGAATTTGCGTAGACAGATGAACGGTATAGGGGTACATAGAGTTCTTCCACGTGGCGCGTTGGGCGTTTATTTGTCGCAGAATTGTACAATACATTCTGATACAAGTATGTGGGGAATTTTGTAGTTATTATTTTGTATATAAAAGTTGTCTTATTGAGTAAGCGCCTGTTTTGTATTTTTAACAACCCGAGTTTTTCAAAATATGGTGTCACGTGTTCGTAATATTTGATGTCAAAGACATACCTCACACAGGAGTTCTGTCGAAGTCGAAGTACGTACTATTGTCGTAGCAGTTGATGAGGGGTCTGTGAGGGGCATTCGAGTCAATACGCAAGAAGGATGGGGGATGCATTGAAGGGGTGTGGCAAGGATGCGACTCCTGGGCAACGGTGTCACAAGTCCCTGGATTCCAAAAAAGCTCCTCGAAGGGGTTCAAATTACATGGCGCTCGACGATCAGCGTATTTTTCATTTTTTTATATAATTCTTCCGATGAACATGAGATACATATTGTGTGCGAGTGACGAGTGCGGTTTATTTAGTAAAAAAGAAAGAGGCACTCCGGGAGTGCCAACAGAAGTGAAAACTTGAAATAACGTGAGCATTTTTGAATGTAGGGAATAATTTCTAATGAAGTGTTTTATTAATCAGTAGAAAGTAGTTTCATGTACATAATAAATTAAATATTCATTTATTGCGCTATTGTACACAATTATTTTACATAAAAATTGTACACTTCAGAATAATCAACTTTCATCCATTATTTCAACAACTCTTTCATCATCACCGCCATCATCATCGGCAATATGTAAAACTGATACAATAGGCTTATGGTAACTAAAGTAAGAAACGAATAATTTTGATTCGAATTTGCTTAAATGTCTTGTAAATACTTCATCAATAGTAGTTTTATATTTCGTTGTGCCAAGATTGCGATCATTAGACATCGTTAAACCAAACTCACTATTTAAAAATTCAATCAATCGTAGATATTTATCGTCTCCAAAGTTTATGTTTATGTATATATGAATAAACTACTCAAATTGAACGTATTAAAAGAAATTGAGTTATATTGTACTAACCTTCACTATTCTTGTATCGAGTACACTCTCCCGCACGAGTATGGACTATTATATTATCCGGCACAATATTTGTAGCAACCCAAATTGAATGAACTAAACCGTATATTAGATATATATAATGTAATATGAATAAAATTATAATATAGTTTATTTGACGGTGACGCAAGTCCAATGGTTTTTACCCATCCACAAGTACTGTGTATATAGCGAGTATACTGTGTATATACAGAATATACATAATTATACATATATGTAGTAGCGGTGACGGTGACGCGAGTCCAATGTCTTTTACCCGTCTACAAAAGTGCTCAACGCGACATAAGAAGTTTTCACTTCAAAAGTTGTTAATAAATTACAATTAGGCCATATATAAACTTTAGATAATTTAGTTGGTTAGGGAGAAGAATTGGTTTCTATTTCTTTGTATAAATATTTAGTGGGAAACTGGGTTATTGGTAGCTGAAGCGGGGCCACATCTCAGGTACTCGGTCTTTGGGTCACAGGTACGCCGGTGTTTGTAGGTCGACCCTTGCTCGCGAGAGGATTTGTCTTTTTGCCAAAATTTTGTCTTAACCTGAAATATTTTCTTATGCGTTGCGATGGCTGAAACTGAATTTTACATATCATCTTTAAATAAACTCCAATTTCGTTATTTGATCAGGCTTCTTAAAGTTTGAGCAAAAATGTACCCAGTTGCAGCGTGAAAGCGAAGCGTCAACATTAACTATTTATCCATAACTACTAGCATTTTATGCTGTATACATATTATGTTTAAACGAGAATACACCATAAATGATTATTTTTTAAATATAACGAAAATAACCTTACTATTGGTAACGCTTTTGATTTTCGGAAAATATCTCGGATGAATTCACAATATAAAAACGGCGAAATAAAAAACGCACCCTATACTAGAAGTTGATGAGTAAATTGATCCATCGATATTTTTACAAATTGATGATTTGATGAATGCTAAAAATTAAATTAATAATCAACAGGTTTTAAACCGTTTTTTATTAAATGTTTGACGAATGACGCGAAGACATAAGTGCACATTTTTAATCAAGTTTAAAATGGTGCTACTTCTATTTAAAATTGACAGCGCTTTTACTCCCACTATCAACCAGTTTTTGAAACATAAACGGACTGAAATTTAATGAATATTTACTTCAAAATTTCAAAATATCAGTTTCTAGACACGTGCTAAGAATGTGCCAAATGTCATCAACATCCGATTTGGTTCTCTGGGCGATCGGAATTTTATAATAAAATATTTACTTTAGCGTGGCCTTCCTGGCGCTAAGCATGGTTCCTGAAATCTGTTGGATTGGTGTTGTCTCTCAGATATTTATTTCTGTCTATTTCTTTCCCACCATCCCATAAAGAACTCCTACGGCCTTTCGCAACGGGTATATTTATCAACGACCAGCAATGGACGGACAGAAACACCAATTTCATGAGTAAGGAAAAAAGTCCACCCTGGTGATGACTTAACCTCACCACCATCACAGTCGAAAAGTATGTAATTGAAGCAAATACTTTTTACAATCGTCTCACGGAATCCGATTCCGGAAAAATTTCAAAATATTTTGTTTCAAAAAAACATACGGTAATTTTCCATTTTACTAGACTTAAGGAGGTTCCGCCGCGACAGTGTGAGTCAAAACAAATACTAAATTCCACATTTTTTATATTTTGTCCAAAAAATCCTGCTTTCGCTGATGACATTGCGTTACCCATAGAAAACCAAAAGTAAAGTATAAAAAAATGCAGATTATTCCACGAATGTATTTTAAATGAGCACTTTTTTCGAGCCATAGGAGCCGACTGCAGCGCCATTTCCTACGAATTACCGCATTTTGACTTCAATTACGGCATTAATTCTTCAATAACTAGAAAAATAAGGTGGTAAGATGCCTGTATTACATTTTTATTCAATTTCTCTGGATTATTTCCTTCTCAGAGACAGTTTTACACGAAAATGGCATTTGTATTTTATGTAAAAATACTATTTTCCCCCGTGTTTCTCTCATTCCCCCATTGAACACCATGTAATTTCAAGTTCAATTATAGAATAAAATAGCGCAGAAAGGTATTATTTTGTTGTTCATATCAGATAGAGGACAACTTTTCCTACAAGTAGACAGAATATGAATAAAATGACATTTAAGTCATTTTACGGTGGAACCACCTTAAACTGAAAACAACCTAAGTAAGCCCAAACCATTGGCCATAAAGAAAGATAATGGTGTCCTCACATGACATGAAACACACAGTTCGAAATAAGTCTTTTTTGCTATTCCTGTCACCGATGTGAGTTCTACAAGAAAAGTGCATTAACCCTTGTCTTTTCTATCTCTTTTCGCCGTCAGTCATATTCCTTTCCCTACCCCACTTATCCCCCCTAACTCCCCATCCCCCTCCTACCCTTTGCCCTTGCGAGTGAGGGTTTGATTGACTCGAAGCTCAGATGAGGCAGCGATGGCAACCAGTCGGCAGTGTTCACAGCAAGGACAAGATACAAAAACACGAGTCAAGTTGGAATGGCCCTAAAACTAGTGGGCACGACAATCCAATTAAAATTTACTTTGCTATTAAAAAATTATTAATTTTCCGCGAGTACCTTAAGAGTCCAGCGAATATAATTTGAACTCGATATTCTCAGGCGTAACTTTGTGAAAATCTATATTGATAAAATGAATACAAACTTTGTAAATTTAACAATGAATTTCATTTAATACGTGTTAAAGTAATTAGACGAAGTATTAAATTAAACGAAGTCGTAAAGTCATAAAACCGTGAAGCAAGTAATAAATAAAATTCATTTTGAAATTTACAAATTCTGTATTGATTCTGTCAAGCATAATCAGATCCTGTCAATGTGGGGGGAATCATGATTAAAGAGTCCTAGCATATCTTCGTGACTTCGTAATTCATGTAAATTCTACTTGCAATCAACTCCTTTGTGAACTGTGTGTGCAGGACGAAAAGGCTAAATTTACATGTAAACAAACAACACTTTCCCATAATATAGGAATGAAATATAATATTATATCTTTCTGCTTAAGGCACATTTTGAAATATAGATCCATTCTTCGGAAACACTGCAAACAGCTTTAAATATTTGTATAAATGAATCGATTAATATTTACTGGAGATAGCAGATTAAAAGCCATTGAAAAAAACGAAACAGAAGAGTAAATACTAACTTGTTAACACATTTTCAGATCACACTTCAAGTGCAGAGGTGTGATGTTCCACCACCATATTGAAGAGGGACAGTTCCTCAAATAATTTGAACGTAGATTACCAGTGAAAAAAGCTTTTGTTAATCAATTATATTGATGGGTAAATGTTCGCAAAGCAGGATCCACCAACAAACATTTTTATACATACATATATTAATGATTACCTTTCAACAAAAAATCTATAAAACCTATTCATGAGATTCCGCCTTTAACATTTTGCATTTCTTGTTTTTCAGTTCTACTACTTATGCCTGTTGCTCACGGTAAAAGTTTCGGTAAAACGTCTAGTTTTATAAAAATGAGCTTGCTAACGATAAAACCGTTTTATAAAACCTAGTTTTATAAAACGTTATACGGAATAGTACAGGTTCTATTTCCATTAAAAACGGTTTTATATCATAAAACCAATGAGACGTTCCGCTCATCGCGTTGATAGTAATCTCGTATCCATGGGAAGCCAAACAAGGAAAACGTAAACAAACATGGCTAGAAGTTCATGGAACGTTGAGGCAGTATCCTTCTTGTTGTTATAATAATGCGTTAGAGCCTTAGCACCGTTGAGTGTGATCAGAAAGTAAGTAAATAAACAATACATATAGTTATTAACCTAACAGTCATCCAAAAGAGAGTGCATTTATCACTTCACGTGTTCGCAAAGCGTCTCATAGATGGCAGGACATTGCGGTTTTATGAATAGTTTTACCGTGAACAAGCAAGTGCGTTTTACGTACGATTCATAAAACTTTCAATAGAAATTTTTATAAAACTCTTTTATGAAAAATTTTACCGTGAGTGACAGGCATTAGACTTACTTGGTAGGCTTTTTTCTAAGGAAATACAGATTTTTTAATGTTACTGGGTTACCCACTCTTCCTCGTCCATTCTTCATATTGCCTATCATAGTTTCACGCAAAACAATTATTTGGCACCCAAAAATATACCATATGTTTCTCATCTTTTTGAATGGAAAATTGTTAAAAATAAGCAGTCGCACACAAACCGGCGAACGATATCCACAAATATTCGTGCCAGATAAAAACGCAATTAAGTCAACTGTATTCTTTCTCGCTACCAAGGGTCTCTGACACTCACATTACTCCAATTGTTATACATTTCACCCAGAGCACTCTAGCGGTCAGGCGCTAACTATCAGCGCGGCAGGTATACTCTTCAATTGAATATCTTCCTGATTTAAGAAGGAAATTACCTATTTATTTTTCAGGGGAAACTTAAAAAGGTTAGTGTACAATCAATTCTGCATCCTGAAAAATTCTGGAACCAGATTGCAGCGCAATAATACCGTCCAGTCCTTCTCTTGGCGTGTTCGCAGTGTTCTTTCTCGGCCATCTTATTTGTTTACTTACGGTTGCGATGGCGATGTCTCGTGTGGTCCCTGGCGTATTTTAAATGGTCGCTGATAAACGTCTTACAACAAATGGAGTAATTACAGCATTTTATCACGAAAATATAATAGATATATGGCATAACCATGCAATCTTTATCTTGTTCACACATACTTTTTTTCAATTTGCGTTTGATACAATTGGCGCTATTATTAATCCATACGAGACATCGCAATTCCGTCAGACCCTTGGTTGCTACTATTTAAAAAGAACGCGTGACGACAAACTGTTTGCATCACCTAGCAACGATAGTAGTAGTTTGTATTTGGGAATGACTTGGGATTATATTTTACAACATTCTCCCTGGAGCACAATACACCCTTCCTCAAAAGAAAAGGAACCTTCCTCTTGGTGAACTCGGAAACAGCACCATTAAAAAACATTCCAAGTGACTTTATATGTTTAGTCAGCTTATCCTTTGAGATTGCTTTGGTTAAAGCATATGCTACCAGTTTACTAGAATAATAGATACTTTAAGTCAATCTCCTTTCTTTGATCACAATCTGTAATAAAATTATGTCTGATGTCAATATGCTTAGACCTTTGATGGAACATCTGAATTTCACACAATTTTGTGCTGACATTTACTATCAATATAAATTACAATATAACAACCAACATTGAAAATTTATTTTTCTGCACATTTCTTAATCTTCCTAATGAAACTTATTTTGCTGCATCCCGCAAGAGTGTCATTCATGCAGCTCTGGTGGAAGAGAAAGCAACCGTGTGTTGATTACGGCTCTCCCAAGAAATGGGAGTTCCACTCACACGGTAAATATAGGTGTAGCGAAACATGGTGGCACTCACCAGCGGAGAATCAGAGATCCCTGAGGGTGAATCAAGCGTTGATGAGGGGGCAAAGGTAGTGAAGGACTCCCGGAGTGACATCTGGAGGAAGACTCGGCCACTTTCATCCCTTGTATGCTTTCCTCTCCCTTGAGTCATACTCTTAACAAGCGAGTGCCACAAAGTTTCGCTACACCTATACATATCCTCACTCACGGTCAATATTGTTCCCCCGATGGTATCTGCGTAGCCATTTATACCATCTGCATTGTTTACAACTGTATAAATCAAGATCAGAAGTGCCCTTTACCTACCCGAGGACTCTTTTGGCTAAATTACAATGCTCTAATGTAAAATCATGGTTGAATTGGCTTTAACAAACTACCTACATGACATATTTGGCCCTCATTTTCCTTTAAAAAAACTACCGATCTCATGGGAATGCTTCTTACATTTTACAAACGTGTATTTTTTTACTCTACCGCCTATTTGGTATCATTGTCAATTTCGCCAATTGCGGGGATTTTCGCAAAAGAAATTTGGCTGGCGACGCGATCACTCGGAAGCTGCTAGCGAACCTGTCTTCTCCAGTCAGTTGAGTAAGCCGCGGAAGGCAGCGTGGCGTCTCTCATGAGCAGGAGAATATGGACGGACGGATAGAGATAGCAAGTTGCCAATGACTACGCGGCCGTGGACCATTTCACGCCGAATGGCAACGCTTCTCATTTAAAAGGTGAGTCATCATTCGGCGTCGAACAGTGCGCGTGAAGTGCTTGCCTGGAAGACTATATTAAAGAGAAGAGAAGTATTACTAGTCTTCGTATCGACCTCTAACTATCCAATCTAAGGAAGTTTGAGCGAAAAATCACTTCACCTAGAATTTGATGAATTTGGCCTCGTTTTAAAGAAAAAACTCTCATCTCTCCAATGATATCAAAATATTAACCCCTTGCCGAACTAATTTTCGAGAAATTTGCCTGAAAATATAGGCTGTTTTACATGGGATAGATTACGGCTGTGCGCTCCAGAGTGAGAATATTAAAAAAAAATAGGAACTTCTAGCACCTAGATTTCGTCAAAAAACTAATGATGTGCAGATTGCATGTTTTCTCAACTATTCATAAAAATAATCTATTACTCACCGCAGTAATTTTTACAGAATCGCAAAAAAAACCTGCCGTTTTGAAGGCCTTTCAGCCGTACTTTGGGAAAAAATGAGTCAAGTAAGGTAAGGTGAGAAATAAAAATCAAATCAGCTATTCTTCACCAAGAGCATTGTCTTACGTTAGTGAAGAATAAGCCGATTTGATTTTTATTTCTCACCTTACCTCGTCAAACCATTTGAATTGAGATAAGTATAGCGTCGCGATCATTCCGAAGAACATCAACGTGCCGAGACAACCGAGGGAGGAACATTGCCGTGGGGTTGAAGACGATTGGCCTCCGCGACGATTGTTGAGGTAGGCTGTCGGCGAGAGAGAGAGAGAGAGCGCGCTCCCCGCCGCTCGTTTGTCTTTGAGCGAGGCGAACCGCGAGTTAAAACACTCTCGCGCTCGGAGAGAGTTCAAGCGTCATCGACCGAAAAAAGGGGGACCGAAGGCGGAATTCCCGATTGCGAGGAGAATCCGTCCGTCCTTTCGGCGGGAGCGGGGCGGGGAGGGGCGGTGCGGGGCGGTGCGGGCTTGGGGAGGAGGAGTGGAGTCGCACACGGCCGCCGGCTCCTTTTGAGCGGTGGGGGTTAACTTTAAAATTAGCCTCGGGGCTATCTTGGAAGGAACAGCTGATGCGAACCATAATATTTTGCTCGTCCGGCCGCTGCGCTTGCGCTGTTTGGCGGGAGGGGAGGCGAGGAGAGGGGAGGGGAGGAAATTGGGAGGAAATTGGTGGCGAGTTGAGTCTAATAAGTGAAGGTCCGCTAATTCTACGGAGAGGCGTGCACGCGAAGGATGTGTTGAAAGGGCTCGCTAGCCCTCGTCCCACGCAATAGCTCTTTTAAATATTTCGTATTTCAATTTTTCATTCGTGTCATTTTTTTCTCTCGAAAACGTTTTACTCTTTACATTTCTCTATTTTCTTTTTCGACAAAACCTTCGTCATTCCACGTCGTTTCATTTTCAACATCTTCTTCGATACATTGTCGCATGTGAAGTTCGTAGGTTGATAAATCGAATCACATTTAGGAATAATGATGACTGGTACAGCTCTCGCGAAAGCTTATGGCGTTCGGATGCGCGGCGTTTGTGTTGCCCGCGTCACGCAAATTCCATTTTTTGAAATGCACTCATGCATTGGCACAAACCCCACGTCTTCGCTTTCCCCTGCGTCCCTTTTCTCTACCCCTTCCACCCAAATTTACCCCTCCACGACGTCTTCTTCTGTGCATCCGAATGCCATAAGCTTTTGCGAGAGCTGTAACTGCGTGATTCATTTCAGTTATCATTATTATGATAAAAAATACCAAAAAGTTACGCCTAAAACCACCAACACACATTTACCAAATTATTGATTAATACATTTAGTCGCATTTATTTATTTATTTACACCTTTTGTCACTTTTTTATTAATTTATTAACATAATATTTGTCAGTCTTAATTCGTTGTCTCGGGCGTGACTTCATGGAATCGACTTAACATAATGAAAAGTTATAAGGCATGAAAATTCTCCAATGGCCGTAATAAATTGGCACCACTCCAGTGACCAACCACGAGAGGTTGTGGTTGGTCACTGGCGTGGATTTTTCCCCCTATTTTTTCCCGCAAACCAACACAGCAATTGTGGCGTATTTTTGACGAGTGGTGCCAATTTATTACGGCCATTGGAGAATTTTTATACCTTATAACTTTAAAAGGCCGTAGAGCTCACGTCCCCTAGTTTTAGTTATAATGAAAAGTAAAAAGAAAACTTTGTAATTCCACAAAAATATTTAATGTACGACCTATGTTTCGACGTGGTACGTCATCATCTGGTGGTCACACACACGTCATCATCACCAGATGATGACGACGTGCCACGTCGAAACCTAGGTCGTACATTAAATATTTATGTGGAATTACAAAGTTTTCTTTACTTTTCATATTTGTCAGTCATTTTGTTGTTTCCATATTGATAGATATAAAAAGGAAATTGTAAGAGGGGGAAGCATATTGGAATAGGATGCTTGTTCTAATTATCACAATATAAATGTTTGTTACCAGTGAGAGATGATTGGAATTCATTGCTGGACGACGTTAACATCTCTCACTAATCTTAGTTTGCACTTAAACCTCTCTGCGGCCTCCTCACATTTACCATTGCCCCTTATCTTGTGGTGGAATTCGAATAATGCTTCAGTAATTATTGTCCGTTTCTCTTTCGGAGCAAAGTTTTTCTTTCCTCGGTCAATACTTGCTGTTTGCCTCTAATCTGTAACCGCGTTACATCATTTCATCTTCCTCTGTTTAGCATCTGGTTATCCTTCTGGTGATAGAGTAGGAAATGTTGCAGCAATGATTACATTTTCAGCGCACATCTAGGACGAACTGAAGTCAAGAAGTTTACACATTTTGGGAGAATTGTCTTAGAAACATGATTGAGCAGAAGATGAGGACGCGGATTCTGGCAGCGTCTCTCGCATCAAATACCTGATCATTAAATGCCGAAACCGCTATCGTAGCGCATATGCATGCAAAGTCTCATATATTGCTTTATGGAAATGAAACGTGGACATGGCAGGGACGGGTAAGATGTAAAAAGATCAGATTATTGCCCCGGTAATTGACAACATGACAAGAGTGCGCCTTGTTGTCGTGTTGAAAAATCGATGAGAAAGAAATTGAAGTAAAAAGATTGGAATTAAAGGAGTGAATGGTTTGAGATGAAGGAGTACACGAAGATCGTAAATGAAAGAGGTGGTAGAACAGACACTTTTAGAGGAACAACTTTGTGAGTCACAATAGCTAGCATATTGTGGCCTAGCCGGAGGTGTGCAATAATTTATTACAGCGAGGCAACATTTACAAATCCACATAAATAATAATACACAACCACGACCCGGGTTTCGACGGCTAAGCGTCATCATCAGGTGAACAAAAGTGTACAGCAATCCCTTATATACCTTCAGTCAGTTGGGGGGGGGGGGGGTAGTGGGGTGAGGGGGGAGAGGAGGACGGGAATGGACAACAAAAGATGAAAGGATGGGGGAGTTGGCGGGCAGCAAGTATTCATTTAAAAGATTAACATCTGGGTCAACATTTCGTTTTAAAATTTCGAGCTGTTCAAATGCATTTAGCTCATATCGGTTATTAGTAAAATGCAGTACTTTAACTTTAAAATCATCGCGTTTTTTGCTGCAGGAGACGGCGAAGTGGTCCAAATCTTCACGTAGTATGGCACCAAATTCCACCGAAGGCATTTGCTGTTGAAGTATACAGGTATATTAAGGGATGCGATACGTTTCTTTAAGGATAATTTCCTATATGGAGGTGTGCAATGTTGGAGGTGTGCAATGTTAGGGTAATGAGGAAGATATTATTGAAACGGAGGCCGTTGTCTCTTTTTAACTTGTTTAGCTCCGGTCATAAATACGGTGGTGAATTACGAGTGGAATTGGTGCGATCAAAATCCACCAGGACCAGAAATCTGACCTTTGGCTCGCTTGCTGTGCCAATACGCATGCTCTCCAGGCTTCCTGATCCTGGAGCCAATTTTGAAGGATTCAAGGGAACAACATGGTACCCATTGAGTCCTCCAAGAGAGGCATGAGAGTTAGAAATCCAGGATAACGTGTTGGTCTGTACGTTGGTCCGGCAGCCAAGAGTCCGCGGTTCGATTTCGCTGTCGAGGTGGATTTTTATCGTGGGAATTCTAAGCTCCCTCTAAGCATATTATTATTTATTGAGCGCATCTTGCTAATTATTCCACTAGAGATATCATTACTTGACGAGTACATTTGCACTCGAATGCACGAAAAGACAGTATTTTAAGTACCTATGTTGTGTTACCTAGTCGTAGTTTTAGCTCGATTCTATGAGAATCTTCGGTTCACAGAATCAAAAAAGGGCAATTCTTTTTACAATTTCTGGGTTCACTTTTGGATTGGCATAACACATCCACTCTCTGCTGAACACAATATTGTGTTGGTAGGTAATAATGTTCCCTGGCAACGGCACTAGCAATGGCAGACCGTGCGTCATTTATAGATATTGTTGGCCTCGTGGGGATGATTTACCGTCGCGTGTGACTCCCTTTGATTATCGGAGAGCGCTGTCTTCAACTCATCGCCCTCGCGCTTCTTGTCAAGAGAGAGATTATAGCTTCCGTCTTGCAAGGAGCGGAGGCGGGGATCAAACTCGTCTGCGGTGCACAAGGGCGCCTCCCGAGCAAACAAGGAAGGTGATAGCCGATATCACCAAGGGGGTGATAGTATCGACGCCGTAGATCGACGAAACGCGTCGTACCGCTAATTAAAACTGTAGAAAAAATACTAAGTGTATAATTTAGTATGGATACTTGTTTGCAAGCCTAAGATTAAAAATGCTTATTTTTTAATTTGATAATGTTATTTATAACGGAGATTGGTTTATTGAAACGGTTTTTTTGTCCATGTTTGCTCAGCTGAAGTATATTTATTTATCTTAAGGACAAAGTAACGAATCAGTATTTCGTAGCAGGAAAACTTGGAAATGAAAATTAGAATTTAATTAGAATGCTCTTAATCAGGAAATCGTGGCTAGTTGGGAAGCAACTAATGGTTTTTTCCGTTAGTTTATGATGATACCTACCTCTGATGTGAGTATAATATAAGAAAACGCCTTCTCGAACCTCTATAAAGTTTAGTTCAATCGCACCGAAGATAAACGGCAGCCATGCAACAGCGATGATATTGTATTTATGAGGTTTATTAATCAAATTTTCCCATTTTTCCATCATGTGGGCTAACCACACTAAAAGAAGTCCATTTTCAATTAAGGCCGTTCAAAAATATTTTTACAGGTAACGATTACCACCAAAATATTGATTACTTTCAATGCAAAGTGAAGTCAGTGAAGTGAAAAGGAAATATTCAGTCAATAGAAGAGACAGAGGGAATAGTACAGTTGAACATACTGTGTAAGAAAATCAGGTATTTATTCAGTAAAGCGTTGAAATGGGGGTTTATCACGATTTTTGCTTTTAACTTTATCGTGCTGGGGGCCACGAAAAATTATTATTTGCAAATCGATTCCAAAAATTGTCCGAGATATTTGGAGTCTAAAGTTGAACTGACCGGCAACCTTCTCATAACGGCCGTGACGTCATTTCATCCATCGCTTCCTACCTCCTCTTCCCGATCCATTCTAAAAATACCTTTAAAAGGTTTTTGTGAAGATGTTCACTTCTGCCGGAAATACAACAGTGTAAAGATTCAGAAAATACTTTGAAAAAATATCCGTCTTCACCGGGAATCGAACCAAGGGCCTTTGATCGATGGATGAAATGACGTCAGAGTCGTTTTGTGGAAACAGAAAAAATGCAACTTTCTACGACTATTTAATTATTAGGCCTTAATGTTTCGAAGTAACTCCGTAAATCTATATGAAAACCTTTACAAATTTGATTTCAACGGTAATATCGAAAAAGCATTCGAATGATAATCCCCCAATGCTTAGACAGTGTCATCCTTCGGGACAGAAAGGCTGATTAGAGCCAAAATGCATTTCACTAAAAATTGAAGGATGGGTCCATTTTCTGTTTATTCCTATTCATACAGTTGTTATAAAATAAAATGGCGGTCACTTTGTTCAGTCAACTTTTTGCAATTATGTGAGGAATAAGTTACTTTACACATCAATAGACTCGGAGATATTCACACATGAGACTCTCCGAAGCCTCTAGAAAGTGATTCGAATAAGATTAGCTGCGACAGTTAGCGACTCCGAAAAAAATCGATTTTTTTTCTGACCTCAGGCAGAGAAAGGCTTAAGGCCCGTTCACAACAACTTAACTTGGCGTAACTTGGCTTGACTCGGCGCAACGCCAGAGATGAGACCTTGAGAATAGCGTCTACTAGTTCACAACGACTTAAAGCAGCGTAACTCGACTTGGCGTAGCATGGAGTTGAGCTCAGCTCAACTTTCTCTTAATTCCAACCAATAGCATGGCATGCTCTACAATCGATAATCGGGCAGCAATCGATTGCTACTCTCGATATCTCCACGAGCAGCCATATAGAAAACATGATTTTTTTGTGAAGTCGTATGTGGATACGTTTAAGCGAAAATGAATGCGCGGATAAGTTAATCGAGTCATTGCGAAATAACCCTCACATGTTCAACAAACTTTCCATTTTAATACTTCTATAGTTCAACTCACTATTAACAAATAATACTTCAAATATCAACTGAGCTGTTTCGGGGGAGCTTACTACAACTCTCGATACTCACACTATCGATAGGCCTCATCAATCGATTTTAAGATCGAATTTGGCAGTGGTGGTTTGTGATTGGTAAGAAATTTCGCGCACTGGTTCGCCTTCGACGAGAGAATAAGTCATGTTACGCCAAGTTAAGTTATTGTGAACGAGCCTTTAGGCTACCGGCCATACCGGCTACTCGATATACAGCAGTGCATCAAATCCCATGATTCACCACGGGCAAATATCTTTCCCAATGGCAATATTGAAATTTTATAGGTACATTGAAAAGGACCTACGTAGCTATAAAAATGGACATGTTACGAGGAGATTGATGTATATCTACGTAATTGAGTAATCGATATAGATAAGGCATGAAGACTGCTCCCCTCGGATACGATGCTCCAAAGAACTCGGTACATTCACGTGAATGTTTCAGCATCTATTAGGATATGAGATCGTTAGGTGACATCTTCGTTCATACCTAAAAGTTAATTAGTGACATATTACGCAGAAATAAGATTTTAAAGACCAGCATTGCCTTAATAAATACTGTTGTGTACTTTTCAAGTTATGTACACCAACGCTTCTTATTGAACTCGATCTTTTCAGGCTTCCCTGATCTTTCCCTTCGCTGCGCCTTGTTCCATTTCTCAAAATATCTAGTGAAAAAGCATGTTTGTAGGCACTTCGTCAAAATACCTTTCGCATCGGCATCTCTATTCAATTGAAAATTTTCAATCAAAAAATCTATCACAACATTTTTTTTTCCCACGTGCCTAAATATTTTTTCTCTACAATTTTTTCAGGAAGCCGTGACCGTGTCACTTCTCTACTCTCCATGGTTTCTCACAAATTTAGTGTAAACCACTACAAAACGAAATAAAAAATAGCAAGTAATCACACTCATCGACAGCCTTACTATCATCATTCTTACAAGGGTAGCAAAAAAACAAATTTTAACTCCAACTCGGAATCCATTTAAAAATTAATATTTTGCTTACCATTTGTGCTCAAACTACTTCTTGTATGATTGGAAAGCAAAGTCATCCTCGATGGATGCGAAGTACACGTAGTGAAGGCACGTAGCACGACAAAGCGAAGACGGGTGCAAGGAGACTTTGGTTCCCAGGTGCAACTATATCCTCATTTGAAACGGTTCTAACGTTGAACAGATCAACCCAGTGTTGCACAGCACAGTCACTTACATTGGGTGTTCACTCGATACTCAGTCTAGGACAACTGATGCATGCGGTACGCGAAAACAACCGTAAAACCCCCAAGGAAACTAACTAAGGATTCCGTTTGGAGGAACAAGTGGCGGCAAGGGTCAGCAAAAAAGGTGAAAAAGCATAACTTGAGATAGCTACCAATGGATCATGGGAAGTAGAAAAGAGTCATTACTGGCAAGGATGTAAAACAAGCAACCCCTAAAACCGTCGACCACAGCCTGTTCACGATGCCTGAGGGAAATCCGCAATTCATGGAAAATCCTTTCAAATATATGTTAGTCCATAACTCTGCTGAGAAACGTCATAACGACCTCCTCATCGTAGAATCGCCAGTCGCCAACGTAGCGGGAAATTGCAATTTGCGACAAGATTTACGTTGAATTTAGCCATTTAAGTAGAATGTGCCAATATCAAGATGAAAATTATTCATAAAATATCTATTCAAATTACCAATGTCATTGAACTGGCATTCCGTCGTCTTTATGCTCGGAAATCGTATACTTTCTTCGCTTAGACCCCACTAGTGGTCGCCACCGTTGCATGAGTGGCCGGGGTGGTTTTAAATAAAAATGGTTGTTAAAATTAGAATCGCAAATTTACCGCAAAAATTTCCTTCTGAATGTTGTTTTATATGTTTTTTCCACACAGTGCACATAACTCCGTGTAGCCTGATGTCGATAAAAACGATAATTACCGTTAAACATAAAATTTAATGAAAATAGAGCACAATTTTAAAAAAATTACAAAAATATTAAAAAACAAGTAAAACGTAACAAACTTTATCTCCATTCATGCAATAAGGATCAATTTTGTGGATCAATATACTTGAAGACCAACATTCTAAATAACGACTCTTTTGCTATATATTTACTTATTTTCCACGAAAACAATTTGGTCTCCAAAATCACCCTGACATGCTCCACTTTGACCAGCTGTAAATATTATCATGGCATATTCCATGCTCTGCATGATACCCTATCTTTAAGAGCACATGCTTAATAATATAAATAAACTGTTTTTGGATGGTTTGCGCGAACTTAATTTTTTACTTTTGGCCAGGTTTTTAGGATTTGGCCCACTGTCTGGCAGTAGAGTCATTTTCTGTTGCCTAGTACTAACAGCACGCCGAGCATGTTTTCTACATAAGTCTTGAGTCTCTGTCCATTTCTGTAGTTGCAAAATACTTATATATTAACAGTCCCTCTCCATTGTGATAATATCTGTAGTGTAGTAGTGCATGCTTGTGAGACTTCGCCTCGTGACAAGCATTAGCGATTTATGCTAATGCATAATTAGTCGTAGTTACACTAACTTTAGGGTATAGTGTAATGCATGTTGGTGAATACACACACACCTGCCACACACCACTGTGGTGGCTTGCAGGGTATATTGTAGATGTAGATAGATGTACTGTTTCATGTTACGTTTTACGGCAGCACAGTACTGGCAGTGAATTTCGGAACGCGCCCATAGTTAGGTGGTGTCCGCAGAAAGGCAGAAACCGACGAAAGAAGTCTTTGGAATTATTGATGACGTCAGACCCCTGACTCGATGCGCGGGACTCAACAGCTGACTTTTTCGCAGGCATATCCCTGCGCACGACGACGTCACACGCATGCAGCCCCATTCAAACCCCCCACCACCCCGGAACGACGCCGCATTCTCCGCGGCAGGGGCATTTTCCACGACTTTTCCTTCCTTTCCCTGGCGTCGCGACGGCGGTAGCTCCCCTTCTCTCTCTTTGGGGCGGAGGGGGGGGAAGGGGGGTGGGGGTGGAAGGGGAAGGGAGGGAGGAGGAGGAGGAACGGACCCCCTCCATCTGCAGAGAGTCGCCAGTCAGTCAGTCGCTCGGCCAAGTGCGAGAGTGGCGGTGTGGTTATTCGCCTTCGCTCAGCCGCTCGCCATTTGTCGCGCGCACGCCCGAGGCGCATTTTTCTTCCGGTGGCGATATCGCAAGGAGAACGGAGAGGGGGCGGGTCGTCCTCGGAGTTGCTCCTCTTCTCTCTTCTGGGTCCCATCCTCCTTCCTCGCCGATCAGCTGACCAAGGGGTGAGTAAGTGACGTGGTTGCTGTGCTACCACTCGGCTTGACACTCGTGCTCTCGCCCCGGGTTCGATCCCCGGTCTCTTCTCGTCATGGATACCTCTAGTTGCTGCGGGACACCGTCGGTTTCACCAAGGAAGTTAAAAATGAAATGGAGGATGCAGCAGGACCGTGTACTCTCATGGACGAAAGCATGAATATACATTTATGGGTCTAAATCTTCGACACCACTGCACGGGCAGCAGTGTTGCCTAGCTTTACGCAAAAGATAGGTCGCGCTGCAATCGGCATGATTCGCTTCTGTGTGTCTGAAATGGCCAGTGTTAATAGGGTGGCCAATTCCAATACATTTATTCCAGTATCTCCATTTGAATCACGTCCTTTCCTTATTAGAATCACCTTCTCTAGAGTGGCGGCGCTACAATCTACTTGGTCCTGATTTTTCGGTGCATTCGGAATGTTTGGCAACACCCACTGGAGGCAAGTTTAGGATCTATATGTGTATTTATGGGCGAAAGTGTAGCAAGTATTAGGGTTGCTTGGAATGGTTTTTTTTGCCGAGTAGTTGTGGTCATACCAGTCACAAAAACATCGCCTTGCCTGTGGTTTTTCACTTAGATTTGAGGAGTATCAAAAGCGACCGCTTGAATAGTTAGCCAAAGAGAGTAGGTATCAAATGTTCCGAATGTAATGGCGGTATTGACTTCAAGAATCAAGTAAGAAAGTCGCCTCCATTTTTTTCCTAACCTCCTTGGGTTTCACAACGCCTCTCTTTCTTGTGCCTCGCTTACGTTACTAGCCAGTCTCTGCGACAGTAACTAGGACGCTAATAAGCAATTCGCCATGTGAACGCAAGTTGGCTCTAACCGTGGTCAAATTCTTTACCGCGATTGAAAATTGCCGGCGCTAGTTATTGGCATTTGAAATGTGTGTGGACGGTATTTGGTTGAAGTAAGGATTGGAACATGGATTAAAGGTCAAGTAGAAAGACAGCAGCACTACATTGAAAGTGAAATTGAAGTTTTCCGCTACTTTTACCCCAGCAAGTACACCCAGAGGAGGAAACAGCGATGAAATTATCATTCTAGACAGATGTGAACTGTGAATAACCAGTGCCCTATTGCTAAAATATTTCGTAGTTATGGTGAGATGAGGCCGTGTATGCAAACCCGGAATAATTTATCTATGGTGGTCACTGTCTTAAGGAAACGAAATATCCGTCCTCTCCTTCAATTAGGCCTCATTTTTTTTATATTTGGTTGATGTTTACCATTGGTTGAGAGATTTTTTACACTCGCATGACGTTGATTGAGAGTTATTTTTTTTGTAAAATGCATCAGAAATTTGCCTTATCGATCCTCATCCGTTATCACGCCGAGAAAATGATTTCCAGACATAAAACCCGACCTTGGCGATCATCTCTACATCTACATCTACATACTACCCCGCAAGCCGCCTCAATAGGCGTGTGGCGGGGGGTGTTAGGACACCAGCCGTTTACATATAAAAAGGAAACGCTCTATGAAATTACGCCTAGCATTTATTGAAGTCCCTTATTGTTCGGGGGAAAAACGAATTCCCATACCTATCCGTTCGGCAAAATATCTCTCTTAATTTATCGTTTCTGTCGGACCTGGAAATATAGTGGGGTTCTAATATGATGTTCTCCGTGTCGCTCTGAAAGATATCTATTCTCAATTGCTCAAGTAATCTAAGCCTAGCGCGCAGCCTCCGAGTCTCTAGCGGCTCCCAGCCTAATTCGTTTAACATCTGCGTAACGCTGTCTGTACGCCCGTAGCAGTTTTTGACGAATCGCGCAGCTTTCCTTTGTATTTTATTAAGTTCCCGAATTAATTCTTTCTGCACCGGATCCCATATGCTTGCTGCATATTCAAGGTGTGGCCGGACGAGTGCGAAATAGCACCTCTCTTTTACTTTTTCATCTGAGAATCTTCCCACAATACGCTTGACGAATCCTAGCTTCTTCAGAGCTCTGCCACAAATATTTCTTATATGTGTTCCCCACGATAGGTTTGAGGTTATCGTAACTCCCAGATACTTAACTTCATCTGTCGCCTTTATCTTAACGCCATCCACAGCATATACACGGGGATAGTTGGACGACCTCCGCAAGAAATGTACCGCCGCACATTTGCTCAGATTAAGTTCGAGTCCCCACTCTTGGCTCCACACATGAACGTTGTTTAAATCCGATGATAGAATTTCAAAGTCAGAGTGATCATTAATTTCGCGATAGATGACAGCGTCGTCAGCAAATAAACGTATTTTACTGCTAATTCGAGAGCATAGATCATTTATGTATATAATGAACAAAAGGGGGCCGATTACGCTTCCTTGTGGGACACCTGATGTCACTTTAACTGCATCAGAGCTAATTCCGTCAAGAACTACTTTTTGCTTACGATCACTCAGAAAGTCGCCTTTCTGAGTGATCATCTTTCCACTTTCATCAATGCGCCGATTGTAAACACGGTACCTACTGCTTGCATTGAAGGATATACGTGTAAGCTACACAAGCTATAGCTTAGGGACCCCACTTTCTTGGGGGACCCCAAGAAAAATTGTCCGAGTGAGTAATTGTCATATATACTGCAGTAATATTTGTCCCAATGCCACACGTCCGAGACGTCCCATACTCTTCTTATAATAAAGATTTATTATTTCACCATCTGTATACTTCCTAATTGCATTTCAGTTTAACCCTCTAGGTGTCCGAAAAACATATTTGGCACTGACATAGACTATCTGGACTTATAAAGGGCCCCATATCTCAAATATCTTAGGGCCTTATCAAGTTTAAATCCGGCCCTGACTGCTTGATACTGCTATAGGCGCTCAGGTTGCTTCATTTGTTTTTTTAGCGATTACTTTGTCTTCTCCAGAGGTCATCTGCATCTCTACTTCGGTTAACTGGAAATTGCGTGAGTGCAACTTTGTCAGAGCCGTCATGCTAAGGTGGTAGGAGAAATTTTTGTTCATCTACAGATTTGCGTGAAACTTTGCATACGTGTTTTTTATAATCATTATCTATGGATAAAAGTGAAAAAAGTTACATGTTACTGATTTGGTTTCTTGGCAATTCAATGCTATTTCAACCCATGACATCTGCACATGATATATTTAGAAATTATTCGATTTAATGTGTGCATATTTTCTCAAAAAACGCGAAATATTAGGTTTCATATTATCGAAATGGTTGCTAATAAATATCTAGGTATTATACCAAGTAAAAAAAGGGTACCTACGTATGATTTTTGCTTAAAGTTCGAATTCCGCGTCGTAAACTAGTCTTAACAATGCTTTAATTAAGAGGACGTGGGACACCCCTATTTTGCCGACTCTTCTGCGTTCCGTTCTCAATCAGTCAATTTTGCTTATTTCAACTCAAGCTTTTTGAGTTATTAAAGTCAAGGAGTGATATAAGGGGGCTACCTTTTTCAAAATTTTCTTAATCCAATATTGGAAGGCAGGTTTTATAACAAATATAGGCCTTTTGCACGAAATGTTGCGGAATGCCGATTCAAGGAACGCCATTTATGGCTAGGTAGCCCCCAAGAGTTACTTGTCTGTAGTTGATACGCCGACTGCCGATGCGAAATTTTATCAAATAAATGTATAATTTAGGAAAAGCGAACGTGAGTTTTGATGAATTGCAGCGCAGTAATGGGCGTTTATGATAGCTCCCACTACCGTCGCAGTTCTCCATTTTCTCGCCGCGAGCGCTCCATCAGAAATTGAACACGCTATCTCAGATATGGTGTTTTCTCTGCTCGTCTGCGGGACGAGAGGGGAACAATGCGTGAGGGGAGCATGGTTGTCGCTCAAGAGCAGCAGCTATCGGGTTATTTTCTCTCGCATTCAGTTTCCCTAACGCGCGCATTGGCCGCTTTAGGAGAAACTTTTCTACATTGAGGATTTCATTGCCTCCTACAGCATTGTTAGCTTACTACACTTGTATCTTCTATCATTTAAATGCCTCCTGATAAGCAGCGTATAAATAAGAGGCATAGTAGCATTAAATTGAATTTGTCTGCCGCGAGTAAAATAAGGAAGGGAGAAAACTTAGCGCGATGGCGAGAGGAGCAAAGGTAAAAGCACATCCGTCATACTTTTCAAAAACATATAACCATACATAAAAAAATACCGCCATACATAAAATTATTCGCCGATAACATTTTACGCTTAAGAATGGCGGTCATAAAAGCTGTCGAGGAAATGCCAAAATGTAGCACTAGCGAAAAAAATTTAACTACTGCAACAGGATATCCTCAATAGGCCCAGCCATGTTTTTGGAGAAAATGAGCGATGTGTAGATTTAGGATATTTATATCATGGAAAAAACGCCCCGGGAAGAAAAAACAACATATGTACCAGCACTAAAAGAATGTCGGGTGTATGAAAAGTTGAAAACCTAGCACAAAACAATATTCGCCATAGGATAACAGTCCTTTAGAGCATTATAACGCTATCTTAGCAAAATTTATCGGCGGCAAATGAGTTAATTTTGCTCTTACCCGCTCAATAAGAGGAAGATGTGCCGGATCTGTGGTCAGCATTGACTCGGGAAATCCTTTGCATTCCCTTTACAAAAATGTTTGTAATTTGAGTCCCGGGTACTACTACAAAAGGTCACTCTAAAGAAGACAGCTGAAGGCAATTGCTACTTCCAACCGAAGGAAAAAACACCGAGATCGAAGAGAAATATCTAAAATGATATATTAATCCTAAATTTCCCCACCAGGTGACATTTAATTCTTCTTATGAATACAGTACTTAAGGGCGCAGGTTCCTCCTTAATCAACTGATTGGGACAAAGCCTGATTTCGATTACGGTCCCAATTCTGAAAGGCCAGATATGCCTATTGAGGAATTTAACATTGATTGTCAACTATTTAAGGAATCTCTAAAAATGAATGAGGAAGAAATTAAAGAAATAGAGAGGAAAACGATACGACAGAAGGAAAGCGTGGAATGGGTTGCGATGCGTCACAAGATGCTCACTGCCTCTGATTTTGGCCAGGTCTGTAAAATTCGTCCACACACAGGCTGCGAAAAATTAATCATGTACCGTTATTTCGATTCTCCTCACCTAGAGTACGGAAGGGTAAATGAGGACAAAGCTCGAGTGGCATTGGAAACAGCATAGTAGAGAAGTTTTTACCCTTTCCAAGGAGCAACTTCCGATGGAATAGTGGGGGATCGGAGAATTGTGGAAATAAAATGCCCATCATCGGCTGCAGAGATGAGTGTAGATGAGGCGATCGGAAATGGAAAAGTAGATTTTTGGATGAAGAATCACGGAATGAGAATAAACCGGAAGCATCATTACCACTCTCAGATACAAGGCCAGCTCCATATTTCTCGGCGAGACTTCTGCATCTTTGCTGTGTGGACGAAGAAGGGGTTGAAAGTGGAGAGGATCCTCAGGGACAATGGGTTCTGGGAGATATTTATGGTGGACAAATTATAACAATTCTATTTTGAATGCATGCTTCGGGAGTTAGGCGATGCGATATTTTCCCGGTCAATGCCGATTCGGAATTCCCCTAGTATTTTGGCAGCCCAAGAGAAGAGTCTTTCATACGTAAGGATGGGGAGAGGGATCAGAAAGGAAATTTGAAATGCAAAAAGCAAAAGAAATAAAACAATTATAACCAGCATGATGTGTTCTTTCAATAGCTTTTTCTGTATCCCATCATTGAGTGGAGCTCTGCTTAGATTGCACCACAGATGTTAGAGCCGAGGTGGTTCTAAGTTCTCGCTAGGAAGCTTGCTGACATCAATGCACGGACGGCTGTGGTTCCGGAATAATGTTTATATCGACTATTTAGCGCTTATTACAAATTTAATTAACCATTAACGTAAGACAAATCAAAATTTCATACTACAGAATATTATGTTGGATATTTCGTAAGTAGCTTTTTATGCTGTGGAATTTTCCGTGAGGTTAATGCCGTGGGGCAATATTTTCCTTATAACTGTGCTGACTTACACTATAATAGTTAGTGTGGTCAACTCCTTCTATAGTATTCTCCCAAGCTATTGTATGCAGCAATATTTTATGTTCATTGGGTTTATTTCATCGAAACTAATTATCTATGTCCATGATCATTGAGTCGAGTTGGGAAAGTCCCCTCGTGAAAATAAATTATTTTCTTGTCCTATTCCTCTAAAAACTAAACTTTCATGAAACTTAATCGAATTTCTAATGCTATAAAGACATTCCTATTATTAGTTAACCGAAGGCTAGTGCAAATGGCGAAGTATTCATAAAGTGAGGATCAGTAAGAGAGCCAAATTTGTTTAGGAAAGGGATGAGCGCGCGATACTGTATCCTGGATTGGATGAAGTAAAAGACGTAATACGCATTCAGATATATTTAAGTTATGAAGGTATATGGAGGTGTGCACCATGAAAAATCTAGAGGACTTTTACTCTCTTCCATTTAAGCATACCTTAACCGTTAGATTACCGTAATTATACATATATGCTATTGAACCGCGCTATCCCTTATCCACAGGTAAGCGCGTCATTCGGCATGCCATCATTTCGGCATCGCACTACTACCGAGCTGCAAAAATGACTGGTCCGCTGTTGCCATGCGGCCATCGGCCAAGTTAGTATCCATGAGCCAAGTCAAACTCACCCGCGCTGAAGTCACAACAGCGTGTCCGTTTAGACGTCCCAAAGAACGTGGTACAAAAACATTCCGAAGGAAGGGAGGGCTCGTGGTTTTCCCCTCCCCTACACGCAAAGTAAATGTACGTAGAGGCTACACTCGCGACAAATGCGGCAACTAGGTAGGCACTGACTTCGGTAGCTCTACTGGTCAATAAGAAAACTAACCTCACCCTCGGAGGAGGAAAAAAAATTATGTACTGCGTCCTCTTAAGGCGAAAACTTTAAAATGTAATTCTTGCATGGTTTGCTTAACTGCATGTTTGGCAATTCCCACCGTTTAAACTGATGTGCTTGACTGAAATGTGGTCCAAAATATTTTTTTACTTGCTTAAAACTTTATTAAAATGTGACCCACGATTACCACTCCGGTCATCGTGACTAATTGACCATTCAACCCTAGCAATGTAGGTACTCGGGGCATGTCAGGCTCCCCGAAGGACACCTATATCGCAGTCTGCCTCCTAGCATTCGGTGTACGGGAGTTGATCGCTACCTTTGCTTCGCATTCGTCATTTGTCCTTGACGCCTTCTGAACCCGGAATGCCAGAAGTTGATTAGAAATTCATCTTGAACAGTTAAGGTTTGAACGTGCGTTGTGCAAACTCTATCGGTATTGTTTTGTGTGTTTACCAGCGGAGTATATAGACATGTAATTTCAAGCGATTTAAGGTGATGATGACGACTAGGATTTCTGGTGTGACCTTCTCTATTCCGATAATTCCATTTTTTTAAACTAGCGTACCGAAACGAAATTTAAGTGTTTGTTTTGTTGCTATATATGTGACTTATTTAGGTTTTTGTCGGGCCCGAGGTTTCCCCTACATTTACTCACAAGTAAATCGCCATAAGAGTGTAAATTCAAAGAACTGTCTTAATCTGTTTATCTAAGTTAATAGTGATTTTGGTAAATGCTATATGCGTAGAATAATGACCAAATAATATGACGAGATTACTATCGAGCTTCATTTTAAATGCATGTCATCCTCTTAACAGAAACAGCAGTCAGAAAACAAGAGCTCTCTTTGAGTAAACGTTAACTCCTGGGTAAGTACCGATGTACTTGAAAAGGGATCGGAGATATTATATTTTAGATGCGGCTCGTTTTAGTTCTCGCAAAAACTTTCTTTTGCTCCAATCCTAGTTGGAAATCAACATGTCACCCTTCTTAGCAAAGGGTCAGGGAATGGCTTTGGGAGTTAATGGCGTTGGAGAGTGGAGTTAAGCATTTGAAATGTGTTGGGGAAGTGGAGGTGCCAGTTAGTGGAGAAAATGCACGAATGTCGAAAAGAAGATTTTTATGATCTTCGTCAATCAGTTAAAATAGAAACAGCGTGGACGATTTAAATTGTGAAGCTCAAGTCTATATTTTAGTTTGACCGGGAGGTGAGGTAACGAGGATGATACATCTTCATCTACATCTACATATTACCCTGCGAGCCACCTCTAGGGTGTTTGGCAGGGGGGTGATACGGATGGGAGAAGTATATAGTTTAGAACCGCGGTCTTCACTCTTGGGCACGAGTAACCAGGGAGGAACATGCTTTGTCGTTGGACGGTACGTGCAAATAGTTGAATAATGGTGGAAGTAGGTTTAAATAATAGGAAAAATGCAAATTACGGGGACTTTTTCTTCTTTATAAGGGGCGTACAGTAAAAGGGGCTATTGGTCGCTGAGGGGGGGTGTCAGTCGACAAAGTTTGGAAATAGCAGGTTTAAAAGCGTAGATTAAAAAAGAGTGTTGTTAGCGTCTCGAAGCACGAAACTGATTCGTGATTTTTTTGCGAAAAGTAATAAAAAAAACATGGTTATCGCGCGCAATATCGTCCGTAAATGTTTTGAATAATGTAATGATTGTCTGGAAATGTTTCTGCGTTTAAACGGGACTACTAATCCATTTAAGATGGCCGATCACGCATTTTATTTTTTTCAATATATCCCATGTGGTTCCATCCATTCTCTTATTTAGACTGCTTTAAAAGACACGTATATTTTTTTAAACTCGGGAATAGGAACAAATGTTGAATAGTTCAAATTAATTCTGAATTTATAATACCTTATCGGGAGTGTTTTAGGCATCTGGAGGAAACAATCGATGAGATAAACCTAATCGGTTAGGTCTTCGGAAGATTAGTGCGAGTCTCGCACGCGTGCTGAGAGACGGCGGTATTCAGGGTGCTATCCCATGTCGCCCCACGCGGCGGCGGCCGTGCCGCGTGCGTTGTCGTGTTGACCAAACAAACAAGTGCGATGCGGCAGAGGGGGTTCCTCCGTGATTCACTGTCTTCCCCCCCACCCCATCCCCACGCAGCCCCTCCCCCCACCTCCCTCCGAAGCGGCAGTCAGCTGTTCCACCGCGCTAGGAATGCGCTACGCTCATCGCCACGCCTTTGTTCTTCCTCTCCCGCGCGTTGGCACAGGGCGGCGGCCGACCATGGGCAGAAAATTGTAAAAATATTTAAATTAGGGTTATGTTAATGATATAATTTTCTTAAAACGGTTCTAGAAAATTGTGTATGTGGTGATCTGCTACCCGCACGCCAGTTTGAGGGAAATAGGAGATCCTCAAGGGTATAAATGGTCCCAAAATGTTGAACTGAGGTGAAATGATCCACACATGTGCAATGTTCTTTTAGATTGTTTCAATGTTAACATAAAAATGTGGAGGGTCATATTTTCAAGTTATGGGCAGTAAGTCACATTTGATCAGTAATTCATTCATTCAAGTATTCTACCAGCTGATTGGTAGGTTCTTAGACAGTCCCCATTCTGTATCCCAATCTAATAGAAATTGTCTCGCTTTCCCTCCTAAGGATGGCCCGTTATTAGATCCCTCTTCAATTCTTCATATTTCCTACCTCCTCTTATTTCGTCCAGAATTCCTATCCTCCTCCTTCCTCTTCCACGCTTCCCCAGTGTTCTCCCCTCTATCACTCTCTTCAACATGCCCTCTCCTCTCAAAACCTCCTCCATCCATCACTTCTGCCTACTCCAAACTTCTTCCACAAGCTTCCTCTCCTCTCCGACCATATCCAATACCTCCTCGTTCGTCTTTCTCGCCACCCAGCTCACCCTCTCCATCCTTCTCCAAACCCACATCTCAAACGCCTCAAGTCTACGCACATCCTCCCTTCGCAATGACCAAGTTTCCGACCCATATAGCGCCACGCTCCATATTGAAGTTTTCACCAGCCTCTTCTTTACGTCTCTTCTCAGACCCCCCCTCATCAATTCCCTTCTCTTCGAAAATGCTTCTTTAGCGAGCGCAATTCTGCATCTGATGTCCTTACCACTAAACCCATTCTCCTCAAAAATACTACCCAGATACGTAAACTGCTCGACCTGCTCTATCTTCTGCCCTCCCACCCTTATATTCAGCCCCGCCTTCTTACTTCTAGAAAATCTCATTACTTTCGTTTTCTTGTGATTGATCTTCATCCCATACTTTTCGCACTGCACCTCTAATGCATTCACCATTGACTGTAACCACTTGGCCGACTGACTAACTAATGCTTGATCATCTGCAAATCTCACTGATTTGATCAGTAATATGTTATGTATAAAAGTTCAAATTTAAACAAATACTGCATTCGTAACTCTCCGGTTTACATTAACATTTGTCGAATATAAATTCACGTATACATTTTTCTTTTGTTTCAGAAGAAAGCGACTAAAATAGGCGTTCCATATCAATATATATTTTCTCCTTATTAACGTCTCCGTGTCCATGTATTATTGCTGAGAGAGTATACAAGGTATTCTATGCAGTGGCGTACCGACGGTGCCGGGGGGGGAGGGGGTTTAGGGTTTTAACCCACCCCCAAAAACATGTTTACATGAATTAGTTTTCGTTCGCTTACCTGAACTAGCATTTTGAATTTTTCTTATTGGGCTGAAAAATATAGTTGAATTGTCTTCACGAAAAGTCAATGTTAATTTAATTATTGTTCTAGTGAGTAATAATAATGTAAATATCATTTTATGATAATGCACAAATATTAATGAAACATCCCCCTCCCCCAAGAAGGAAAACCTGCGTACGCCACTTATTCTATGGTATTGAGAATAATCATTATTTAGTGACATGTGCACCATGGAAAGTTCTACTGGTGTTGTTGTCTTTGTCGGTTGACCTTCCTGCGTTATATTCTATAGCCCCGATAATGGAGTACATTATATGCCGAAACATTGGTGAAGAATAGCCGATTTTGATTTTTTTCATTTCTGACCTTAACCTCGTCAAACCATTAAGTATTATTTTTGTCTGCCCGTCCACCATTAGTAGCGCGTCTATTGATTCTCCTTCAGTCAAGACGGGAGACTGACACTTGGCAAGTGCGTCCAGACACTGACCTTCCTACGCTTCGCGATGCATTTCTGGAGAGTGATGTTATACCCAACCCCCTACTTCCCTGCCCCTCTCTACCCTCCCCTCTCTACCCTCCCCTCTCTACCCTCCCCTTCTACCCTCCCCTTCTACCCTCCCCTTCTACCCTCCCCTTCTACCTTCCTCTCTACCTCCGTCGCTCCATCTGCGTACACAAAGGCCAAGCCGGCCAGGGAAGCCGATCACGCGTTGGATCGAATGATTTACGCCACTGATAAAACCTCTTTCATTAATGCTACCTGGTCGCGTGCGTTTATTCACGCTACGATATTAATTAGAAGAAACGCATATATAGCGAATTCGTGTGCTGTGTTGGGGCAATGTCTGACGTAGTATCAGTCTGGAGGCGTATCTACTAGTTTCAAAGCCTTTATACCGGCGCAGTCTGTTTCCTGATTTTCGTGTTACTTTCTTAAGGAAGTTTGAGCGAACTTTTCCTCGAGACACAATGGAAACCATATTAACTTTTCTTCTCTTAAGCAGCTGTAAGAAGCACGAAGTAAATATAGTAGGACTAATGACGTAAAATTCTAGTTTTACAAGATTTAACTTCTCGGGTATTAACTAAGTATTAATTGTCGAGGCTTCAACTTGACTCGTTGCATGCCATCACAAACCATATGTTTTTGGGATTTTACTATAATTGCTTTGTATTGCGGTGTGGCAAACATAATACTGCGGTGTGTTATACATTTATTTTAAAAAATAATTGAGAAGAGAGCACACAATCTTCATGTTTTGTTATTCATAGTTTTTTTTGTTGTCCTTCAAAGGGTTACTTTTCTAACGCGATCAGTGCGTTAGAACTTCTATAGTTTCTAATAGTGTTTCTATGGAGCGAATAGTAGTACCTAATCCCATTTAAAATGGCTTATAATTATTTTTTGCAGTTGTCTCGAAAATTAGAGCAACAAGAGGCACATATTTTGGTTATCATTAGAATAATGAGATATTTTTGTCTTTACAGTGAGGTCGTAGGAGGGAGAGAGGGTACGGAGGGAAGCTGGGGGGCTATTCTGTATGTTCTCGGAATTTCCGAGCCTCGAAAGTGACGAAGTTTTGACGTCACAGCCTCTAAAATTCCAAATAGGGACATTCAAAAGTTGAGATTTGTCGGGGGAAGTGAGGTCACATTCACGGATTTTTCCGAGGTTCGACCATGTCGAGACCTTACTGAATAAGGCCCCTGGGCTGGGAATAGCAGTGCGGTGGGGAAATGGGAGAAAATATGCCAGAACATCAGAGTTTTGTAGTAATTATTTAAAAAAGTAAAATACAAATTTTCATCAAATATTAAAAGAAATTGAACTGAATAAACTGGAAAATCATAAATAAAATAGTGAAATAAAGGGGGATAAAGTACATACCCCCATGTAACTATGAATAAATTGCACATTTCGCACACTACATCTGAGAATAAGCGGGGGCGTGTTTCTTTTTACAGTAAGGTCAAAATTAATTGAATTTTGTGCGTCGTTATATCGCGCTAAAACTAGGTTTTTACCACCGTAAATATTCGCGGAAAAGTGTGCATCCTGGGACGGTGAGGCTCGACGCCTCCGAAATTCTTCCGAGGGACGATGGCGAGGGAATGAATCCCTTCTCCTGTGGTCCATCGCTCCCCACAGCTGATTCTTCTCACTCCACGCATCTCGCCCTCCCTACCCACTCCCCCCTAACTCCTCCCCCCACTTGCTCAGCGAGTTTCGCGGCCGGGGTGTGACTCAATCGCCTCTCGGAAACGGGTGGACGAGAACATGCGAGAATCACGGCTACACACGTTGGGATGTTTTCCATTCAAGGCCTTGACGTTGGCGCACATCGGAACAACACATGAAGCGCATTTTAACGAAACACACGAATGTGGACGTTGAATGGGACGATGTGCGCTATGGCGAAATGCTTCGTATTAAGTCCGTTTCACAGGATACTTGATCCAGCACAAGTTCGAGGATACTCGCTAGTAAAATAGCTTTCCAGTATCGTGTGGAATAGAACTAGCATGCTGGCTAGCCAGTACACAGCCCGTTTTACACGATGCTTGATCCAGCACACAAGACCTATTATATGCTAGCTGGTACTTGATACTGAGGACAGAACCCAGTACTATGATAGAAACCGCGATAGAAGGTTTCACACGATCATTGAACTTGTGCTTGTGACGTAGTGGTACTGTCATCCACAGGAGCAAACATTTATAAGAAAATGGAAGATTTCCTTGAAAGAAGGCGACTTTTGGCTGCTGCAGTAACAGCAGGGATTGTCGAGACATCCACGGCACATTAACTTCACCGCCAAAGAGTGCGTAACACCCGCGAATAAGTGAGGCGCTGATTAAAAAAAGTGAAGATCGCACTGCGACTGTAAAAGCTAACGTGATTGGTCGACGGCTGCTAGGTCCTACTGGGAGCTAGCAGCGAACCAGTAGTACTGCATCAGTTATGAAATCAAGTAGCTCAGCCAGTATGATAGCAACTAAGCCCATTTCACAGGATACTTGATCCAGCACAAGTTCGTGAATACTCGCTAGTATAATAGCTTTCCAGTATCGTGTGATATAGAACCAGCATGCTGGCTAGCCAGTATCATCGCTATCACACTGGCTGGACTACTTGATTTCGTAATTGATGCGGTACTAGTTTGCTGCTAGCTTCCAGTAGTACCCAGTAGCCGTCGACCAATCACGTTAGCACAATTGATATTTGTATTACACCTTCAAACTCTTGCCGACGTTTCGGACCTTTATTGATCCATCTTCATGGCTATAAACAAATGATACACGATGTTGAAAATGTTTTACAATTCTTTTTTGATTATATAATGGTTAATTTACAGTTAGTAAATATATCAATTGACCTAAACACGTGATGTTTGCGCCGTGTGTTGGAAGAGGTTGAGAATAAATACCATTTGAATCACGTTAGCTTTTACAGTCGCAGTGCGATCTTCACTTTTTTTTAATCAGCGCGTCACTTATTCGCGGGTGTTACGCACTCTTTGGTGGTGAAATCAATGTGCCGTGAAAATGTCGCGACAATCCCTGCTATTACTGCAGCAGCCTAAAGTCTCCTTATTTCATTTTCTTTTAAATATTTGCTCCTGTGGATGAAAGTACCGCTTCATCGCAAGCACAAGTTCAATGATCGTGTTGAAACCTTCCATCAGGGTTCCGTCCTAAATATATCAAGTACCATCTAGCATATACTAGGTCTCGTGCTGGATCAAGCATCGTGTGAAACCGGCTTAACCTACCAGTAGTTAGCATTCTGTGGTTGAGCAACAAGATACGGACGAACGTTTAGTAGAAATTTGTGGAACTCGTTCAAAATAAGTGCTTTCGTTAGTTTGACCTAGATTTAACTTCACCAAGAACTTGATGAATTTGACGTCATCTTAAAGAAAAATCTTCCATCTTTCCAATGATATCAAAATATTAAACCCTTGGCGAACTACTTTTCGAGCAATTTGCCTAATAATACAAGCTGTTTTAAATGGGCTAGATTACGGCTGTGTGCTCCAGAGGGAGAATATTGAAAACATTAGGATTTAAAAAACACGTATATTTCGTCAAAAAACTAACGGTGTGAAGTGAGTATGGTTCATCCACAATTTATGAAAAATAATCAAATACTCAAAGCCGTAATTTTTACAGAATCGCAAAAATCATGTTGTTTTGAAGGCTTTTCAGCCGTACGGCTTGAAAAAATGAGTCAAGTGAGAGACTTATGTAGATATATTTATTTAATTACTGAAAAAATTTTTCATATATAAATATATATTTTTGCGCCACTTATATTACAATATTTACTTCATACTTTTTACAGACGCTGAGATTAAAAAATAAAATTCGAATTGGGTCTCCGTCATGACTAGGTAACGATCCAACTACCTGAAGACGTTGACATTTTATCACAGAGTGATTAAAAACTTTATAATAAAATTTTTTCACGCATTCACTGTAAATCAACAGACTTGATGCTAATAGCGGATGCCATATAATCCATGTTCTTTTGTTGTTTAGCGCACATCAACTTTCCTCCCGATCTGTTTTGAAGTGCGCTACCTGGTGCGCAGGGTCTGAATCACGAATGGAATATAAGTGAGCTGTTGTTTCATGAAGTGATTGGTGCATTATTATGCGAATGGAAGGCTGTCATTCTCTTGGCTCCTAAATTAGCAATGCCTTCATGTGTCTGCAGCTATCATGACTCACCTGATCGAAACATTGATCTTGATGTAGTGAGTTGCAAGCCAATGTTGTCTCTATCCAACCCATGTGCGACATCGAAGACTAGATGGAAAAAGAGAAATTTGATCAGAATGTGTGGACTCATTCGTTTGTTGTTTACATTTTGGTTGCTATGCGCTGCAAAGCCTAGAAATTTTCAGTTCGCACAAATTTCCAGAAAGTCACATTTCGTCTAAAAATTCAGAAAATTCTCGGAATTAAACTTTCAAGACATTTTCAGTAAACATGACCTTGCTGAAATTCAGCAAAATGTCTTAAATTCAGCAATTTTTAAGGATTATAATTCTCAGTCTGATTCAGCAAAAAGAATTTCTTAAATTCAGCCAAATTTCCAGGAAAATTTGCGGAATTTCAGCAAGTTTTCCTTGCTTAAAATATTGAGCTTATCAGATTTGCTTAAATGTTGGTGCAACTTCAGTCAAGAAAACCTCGCTGAATTTCAGCAAATTTGGGGTAATTTATTTGACAGTGTATGTACTCATATTCAACTTCGTTGCTGATCCCTGTGTCGCACGATATGTATTTCTAGATAACCGAGAAATTAGGCTGGAATGTGTGGACAGTTCTTTCCCACATCGCCTAGCAGTTTATCTTCCACTGTAGATTGTAGGGATCATTAGGAATAACCAATAATAATATCGCCGAGGAAGTGAATGATGAAATGGATTCACAATTAATATGATGTTGGATACAATGGATATTGTTGTTAATATGTTATAATTAAATCCATAAACTGTTAGTAAGTAGCTTCTTAAGGTACGCACTCACATTGTTAAGTAATTGTCTAGGCCTCACTACATGAGCTATATGTATTTTTAAGTGTAAGCATAACCTGTTATTATTTGATGGTAGCCTTAAAACAGGTTCTCCTTCAAGGCCACCTAAAGTTACTCAAAATTTGCTAATGAAATGTATTTTGTGTATGTAGTAATAATAAACTTACTTACTTACTTACTTACAAGGATGGGCGAAATACGTTGGAGGCTCAAAATTACTTGGGATGGAACATGCTTCTGAAAGTTTAAAAGAATGATGTGATAGAAAACAATGTGATGTTATCCATGATAGAAAACAACTTAGATTAAATCCACACAATTTATTGAATACGACCCGGGTTTCAGCTACTTACATTTTGTGCCATCATCAGGTAACAAATTTCACAGGTGGCCGGGTATAGTATATATGGTTGGTGGTGGGGAGTTAGGAACAAATGGGTTGGGCAGCATGGAAAGGGGGGTCAAGGTTGAGTCAATCTGTGTTTTTAAAAAAAGGAAGGAGCGTGCGTTCATACTGTGAAGGACGGATAAGGTGGCCGGGGCGGTTAACGGTTTTAGGGTTGGGGGAGGTTTATTTTAAGGAGGGGGGAATGAGATGGGAACAATTGATCATTACAAATACATATGCGGGCTATTGACAATTTAAAATTGTTCTAAAAAATCCAGTTTGGCACCGTTGTCATTAAAATGTAAAATTTCAAAATTAAAATCACTAAAATGTTATAAAAAATTACATAAATGCTCCGCAAAATTTGAATTCCCCGCACCGTTAACAAAACAATGTATATGTTCTTTCAATGAAAGCCTGAAACGATTACGAATGATGTGAACTATGCTTAGGAAATACAGGGTGTTTCAAAAGGGACTTTACAAATTTGAAAATTCATATAAAATTATTCCAAACAGGTACGGAGCTCGTATTAGTGTTGTTTTAAAGGAAAACACATCAAGTTTTGAATCGCGTAGTCCGCTAGTGCCTAATCGTGCCGCATAAGCCGCACAAGCGCTAGCGGCAGTTACGTTAAAGATGGCTGCCTTCACTGGACCCGAGCGTCTGGAGCAAGCGAGCTTCTGGGAAGAAATCGACTACCAATGGGATGTCTGCAGGATAACCAACGGAAGCCACATAGAACAGTAAAAAAAACTTGAAGTGTTTTCCTTTAAAATAACACCAAAATCAGCTTTATAACTTGTTTCATTAAATTTATATGAATTTTCAAAGTTGAAAAGTCCTTTTTGAAACACCCTGTATATTCAACGATGTCTGGCGAGATATGGTGGGGAACAGGTTGAGCCTGATGATGGAGCTTTAGCGTCGAACACGCGTTGTACAATGAAAGCAATCAGTGTACATTGCCAAGTTTTATCTACTGTAATTAATCATGCTCAGGGACGTTGTGAGAATGTCTCCAGTTGTCGATACCGTATCCTATCGTTCTTGAGATTGAGATCATTATAAAAATCCACATTTTGGCTGTGATTTGGTTTTCTCTTCCCTGGGATTGGTGCGGACGGGATGGTCCCAGAATGCAATGGTTTTATTGAATCTTTTGAAAACACGAGTACGAATTCGTGGTATAGTATATTGCTGCTTAAATAACTTGCAATTATGGATCGTGTAATATTTCTACGGAATACTATTTATGATTAAGTGGCCATTATCTTCGGCGAGATTACTTTGTACTTCAGCTGGAGCTGTGTCCCAGGGCCAGGAGTTCTACTTTGATTGCTCCTCTGATCTGCTAGACTATTTCTTTCCTAGATATGCAGTGCGGCCTATGGGTTGAACGATGATGAGTAGGCATTTCAGAAGGCAGATTTATGGTAAACTCATTCATAAAGTTGCCGAAAGCCTTTTCCCCTTGGCCTTTCCCCTTGCTACATTTTCGCTGCATTTTCACAACGATATGAGTATACGATTGGCCGCTAGCCATGAATGTCTCGAACGTATGACTAAAAGATCTCTTGAGTAATCGCTTGGCATGTTCCTCTTGTTCTTTCGCCATGTCTCGCGCTCAACATTGTCTTCCCAATTGACGGTCGGCCGTGAGTTTCCTTTATTAAAAGCTTTTTATAAAACAATAGCACCTAATTTCCAGGCTACCAATTAAAGGAAAAATGGCTCTCTGGGTGATAACATATATTGGGACGGAAGAGGAATATTTTTGGGAATTAAACTGTCAAGTTATGAGAAAGTGGAGGAAGAGGTAAAGCAGCAAGTTAATCCGGTGAGCAAATTAATCAGGTGTATGAATGACTCCATATCGTGGAAATAGTTTTTTAATCGTAAAAAAAACGCAAGAATCAATTAAACCGTTGTTATACCCAAGACGACATCATCATCATTGGTGCATCTGTCCGCAGGCAGGTTTCAACGGTAGCGTTGTCTCCACAGCATTCTGTCCTGGGCCTCTCTCTTCATCTCCGCATAACTCCTTTCTTCTTTTATATCCCTCAGCATTCCGTACCTCATCCTTCCTCTTCCTCTCTTCCCTTCTATTTTCCCTTCTATTATTAATTTCTGTAGGCTGTTATTCCTTAAAATATGTCCAATCCATTTTGCCTTTTTCTTTTTAATTACGACATATACCGCCGAAAAAAAACAAAATACTAAAAGCACTGAAGATAACGCTCTAAAAGCTGCAAATCTGAAAGTTCTGAGATGAATAACTAACGAGACGTTGGGGAAGATAACAAGGAGTGAATACATTAGGAGGCATGCGCAAGGTGAATAATATTAGTACGTGGATTATAATTCGAAGTGTTGGTTAAAATGTAGTTACTATTAGCAGACTGGAAGGAGATAAGAATTGTGAAAATTCCAAGGCGTTGATTCGCCCTTGGGCAGAAGATTCCTGGGATGACCATGAAAGCAATGGAGACGCATTCTATACGCATTACGGGACACTACCGAAGATAAATAATAGGCATTATGTCTCTCCAAGAACGACGGAAGATTCAGAAGAAAACTTATTACGTTTACTCTCCTTCGTACTTGAATTTAGAGTTAATTATTTCATTTAGCCTTTATTGGCATACAATTTGATGCGTCACGACACCGTACAATTTCACTTTTGTTTCTTCTTTGCTTTGTGTATGACCTTACTTAACAATTATTAAAACAACACCAGGCGGTTTTTTGTAATGGGTTTAGATTTTTCATCGTAAAACTTGAAGATCCTTTTTTAGTTTCTACAAAATCCAGTGGAAAGTTCCTCGCGAAAGATAAATACATAATTAATATTTCCCTTTGCTCGTTTCTTGCGCATTTAAGTTTAAGGTGGTTCCACCGTAATGTAATGACTTAAATGTCATTTTATTCATGTTCTGTCTACTTGTAGAAAAAATTGTCCTCTATCTGATATGAACAACAAAATAATACCTTTCCGCGCTATATTACTCTCTAATTGAACTTGAAATTACTACATGGTGTTCAATGGGGGAATGAGAGAAACACGGGGGAAAATAGTATTTTTCCATAAAATACAAATCCCATTTTCGCGGAAAACTGTCTCTAAGAAGGAAATAATTCAGAGAAATTAAATAAAAATAAAATATAGGTATCTTACCGCCTTATTATTCAAGTTATTGAAGAATTAATGCCGTAATTGAAGTCAAAATGCGGTAATTCGTAGGAAATGGCGCTGCAGTCGGCTCCTATGGCTTGAAAAAGTGTTCATTTAAAATACAATCGTGGGATAATCTGCATATATTTTGTTCCTTACTTGTGGGTTTCTATAGGTAACGCATTTCATCAGCGAAAGCAGGATTTTTTTTGACAAAATATAAAAAATGTGGAATATAGTACATATTTGTTTTGACTCACACAGTCGCGGCGGAACCTCCTTGAAGTCTATGAGAATATATTTGTGTTTGCTGATGATATCGATGGCTTCAAAGCTTGTCAATGTCTTCTGGGAATTAGTCTCAAATAAGTATGGAAGGTGTTACCTCGAGTTGGTGAGAAATAGTAACTATGAGGTTCTTACGATCAAATTTCGAGTGCAGCGCCACAGGAATCAAAGCTTTTACTCCTGTAGTCGTGACGGTGTCATCTCCAATTTATTTGTTTTTTTTAATGGTGTTTTTCAAGGGTTATTTAAAGGTGTGCGTATTAATTAGTTTATTTGTGTATCGTACCTGAATAATTCCGTTCGTATAATATTTTCACTCTGAGCCATTTGCTCACATTTCTGTGAAAGAATAAATGATTTAAGAGAGACTTTTTTTGCAATTCACAGAGAGAAACGAAAATAATATTAGGGAATCGACATTGACAAATAATATTCTCTTGTTACATTTTCAAGTTTTGATTCTTGTATACCTAAGATTAGTGTCATATTTACAATGGAGTATTAGTAATAAAGGAATAAATTTTACGATTGTTGTAATCTATAACCTGACAACGTTCGTACTCTACGTTTTTTCCCCGAATGCTTGACAGTGATTTTGCATGACAGTTTTGACGAAAGTTATTTCTCATATATGATTCGTGTGTTTGGTTAGGTCACTCCATAAAGTGAAGAGAGTAGACAGAGTCTTAACGTACAAAGGTGAAGTATGTTTTTAATGCAAAAAAAATGATTCACCAAACTAAGTGGCTATAGCGCGCAAAATTCCAATACATTTTTATCAATAATGCAGTGCTTTTATGTAAATTATTACTAATTTTCATTTTTATTGATAATTAATTAAGGTAGAACGAAAATTCCGTCACCAATACCCATGCTTTCGTCGTATTCGAACATCATATTAGAACCCCACTATATTTCCAGGTCCGACAGAAACGATAAATTAAGAGAGATATTTGGCCGAACGGATAGGTATGGGAATTCGTTTTTCCCCCGAACAATAAGGGACTTTAATAAATGCTAGGCGTAATTTCATAAGAGCGTTTCCTTTTTATATGTAAACGGCTGGTGTCCTAACACCCCCCGCCACACGCCTATTAAGGCGGCTTGCGGGGTAGTATGTAGATGTAGATTTATTTAGTGTACAACTGATCCATTCATAATGGCCGATTGCGCATTTTAATGACTTTTTAAGCTTTATGTTCTGTGAGTCATTTCTCATTTCTTAAATCTACATCCCCAGAAGAACTGGGAGTTGTATTGGCAATTAAGAGCAGTATTTATCATTATTTTGATTATTAATCAGTATTATGGTTGTTTACATTTTCAGTTTATTCTAATTATATGATATTATTTTCATTGCTGCGATAAACTGTGTGATTAAGCATTAGATTGCATCCGTTGACCCAGCATTCTGCATCGTTCGATGCCTTGGAAGTATGAAAGTAGACAGTAAACTGATCAATCGAACGGTTAACATACGTAGTTAATCATAATTTCACGCATTAAAGAAAATGATGAAGTCGCCTCGCATTCGGGATCTGGAATAATTAATTATCGCGAGAAAAGTTATTAATCTGGCGAAATTGAATGTTGTTATCGATATCACAAAAACTTTGGAGGAAGAGTCCTTGGAGAATCAAAAGAAAGAAAGGAAACGAATCGTCCTCTCGGCTGGGAGAGAGGAAATGAAATCAGCTGGAAATGGGCTGCATCTTCATGTTCGAAAGAATTACGCAATACGTAGGAAATGGAACGGAAGTGCTGGAAGTGATCATATCGTAGACGAGACAGCTGTCCGTTGATAACGGCACGGATGACTGCGTTCTTGTGGAGAAGAGAAGTAAATACCAAAAACCTTAGAAATGAAGGCGAGGTGAACTCCACGCCTCGTATCAATCGTCTTCTGTTCCGTTGACACCCTTGCCTATTGCCTGCATCTTTCTTTTGTTTCTGTCAATCGCTTCGTTGGCGACCTGAGGGCTGGCTGCTTCATGTAGAGTAACAGAGGTGCTCGCATGGACGGCCGTTGAAAACAAGAAAACACACCCTGTCGAAGATCTACAGTTTTAGTCTGATCCTGCTGGAATTTTGCAGACTGATAGTTCAAGACATGAGGAAAATCGTAGGATATTTTAAAAAGATATTAGTTCCCCAAAAGGTCCCTTTTTGGGACATTTTGGTGGTGGTCTACGCTACGTACCTACCTATTGGGTCATGTGCTGTGGTTTCAAATATTGCTTTTTAAAATTATTTCCGCTCAAGATAAGAGGGTTGGGATTTTTTAGATCAAATGGTTGAAAGAGTTATGTTTGTAATTATTTCAATCAATTATCTTTTCCGATTCGCACTTGTCTGAAAATCGCGTTTTTGAGCTGCAAGAACGTACATTTTTCTCTGAGATCAACAATAGCATATTTCCTTGACAACCTGATCTTGGTCTTTAAAGCTACGTTTTCATGTGGCCGTTTTTGCGTCGTTGCGACGGTGCGTTGTGCGGTAAACAAATACCCCGTTTTCATGTCAGCGTCAGCATTCGAGCGGAAGCACCTCGTAAGGTATGATATTATTTAATAAATATATAATTGTTTATTGTTGCAATTTAACCTCTTAGCGTATTAGTACCATTTTTCTTTAAATTGAGAAATGCGTTTGTAGACTGCACGAGACATATTATGGTCGAAATTAAGGATAAAATATTTCTAGCGACGAAAGGTAAACAAGGGAAATCCCTCACTTCGTACTTTATGAATAACTTTCAATAGTGTATTATAGCGTACATTGTAAATATAAGCATTCCATTAAATCATTGATACCATGCTTGATATTAATCTAACGTCATTTATTCGAGTAATTAGAACTTATATACAAATTTCCCTCACAAACGTCCCAGGCGAAGAGGACACTGAATCACGTTCCAAGTATGTATCATAATTTACGACTTTTGTGCCAGTCTCCCCCCAAATTATGAAGTGCGACTTGATATATGAAAACAGTGATAATTTTTGTGTGTAAATAAGACCCGTGGGAACATTATGAAGAACCATATGCGCGTAAAATAACTCAAATTGGAGGCAAACATATACTGCCATGCCGTGGGGACGCATTCTTGAGGATATAAAATGCCATATTTCTCGATTGTTTATATGTGGTGTCGTGGGCTAGTGGTTAGCCTTCTTCACTCCGGGTACGGAGTATGGCAGTTCGCGCCCCACAGGAGTAATATTTTTTTCTTTTTTTTTCAAGACATTTTTTTTACGCTCTGGATTTGAAACATTTTCAAAAACAGTGTCGGAGAGTCTGGTCAAAACATTAATTATATCTGTTGCTTCGAATGTTTTTAAGGTGAAAATTGTCTCGGCGATTCTAAGCGAATGATACGGGATCCCTCGTATGCAGTTCGAGAAATGAAATTTATGTTCCTGATGCACGCCTTCGGCATTGCCATTTCCCATTTCAAATCCTGATAAAATTTCTTTGGAAGCTTTTGAATGCAATTCCACTGCTTCAGTTACAATGAAAATGCAACTATAATTATGTGCGCTTCATCAATACCTTTTTTATTCAAAACAAGAATATCAAGGACAAGTCTTCGATTTCTTATTTACCTCTTTCGTTTTAGTGAATCTACATAATCTATTCCCACGGCTCAAATTGTCATTAAACGCAGCTACTTCACAATCAATTCAAAGGCAGCGAGGGAATCATCACAGACCACGGTCGCGCCAAAGTTCAACTATCTGAAGATGACCCACAATCCTAGGAAAAAAATCAAGTGATCAACAAATGACAGGCAGCAAGCGTGGGTCCTCCCTCCCCGACGCAACTGCGTCAACGCAGGCTGCATCAAAAGATAAAAGATGGGCAACTTCTACGTAAACGCAATCTGCGTTGAGTATCTCGCTTCTGATTGGCCGCGCAGTGTGCGTCAACGCAAAAACGGCCACATGAAAACGTACCTTTATGAATTTAAAATTCATTTCGCTTAGTTAATCTAATTAGGAATGCTAAGATTTGGGTTTCGTGCAGTGGTTTATTTTTTTTTCTTTTTAAAACTACTTTCTCTCAAGGTAGAGAGTTTAAATTTATTTAATCAAATACCCGAAAGAAAGAAGTTTTTCAATCGATCCTCCTTGTTAGTATGTGATATGAGTTATGAAGGGAGTGTGATCCCTTAGCAACGCAGGGGTAATTCAGCTAGTAGATAATGCATAGTAAATGACCGCGAGATGGTTTTACGAGAGCACAACTTACGGCTGGCTGTCGGTCATCGATCGCTGCGTCCAGCACCACTTATCCTCTCGGATTACCTACTGAATCCCCCCTCCCATCCCCCTTCCAATATCTCGTGGTTTGACGCATTCCAGATTCGTTTGCGGCAAGATTTCGATTCTAAGCGTATCGACGACGTGACGACGACGTCTGTGAGCCGGTGAGCGTTTTATCTTGCGCCATTACGCTTGACGCATGTGGTCGAGGCTTTCGTGACGTCACTTTTAAAACGACGCTTTCAGGGAAAGGAAATTGGCTGTGAGGGAAATCCCCGCGGAAGAAGAGAGGATTTAAAAAAATCGTTTTAAGACATTCAAAAGGGAAAGGAAGCAATTTTTCCTTCGGGGAGCTATTTTGATCTCATTCAACGTCTGTGGGTTTTTAACCTCCATGCTCCCCGTTGCCGGTTGCCATAGGGATCTTAGGATGGGATGTTTGATCATCATCAGAGGAGATTTGAAAGGCGATTAGAGATGATGTTGAGATTGCAGGTTTCAGATGATGATTAGATATCATGCTCCTTCAATATTTGTGTTGGTGTTCGTCTCTTTTGTGGCCACAAATTGGAATGACGATAAGATGATGTTTTACCCATTGCCAAATCTATTCAATGGCTATATTTATCTATTAATAGGTCTGTAGTGGTGTCGAATGTTCCTCAGTGTGAAGGTTTCTTAGCGCCAGTGTGATCAGTATACTAACCTGTATTTCGCATCATCTCGTCATGTTTCCACCTACCTGCGCACCTTGAAGCTTCAGCTCTCTCAGTCCATCAGTTCATCATTCTTCCATAACGTCACATTTCCATTGATTGCAATGTTTTTATTTTGTTCTTGGTCGTTTTCGTTGGAATATGTTGTCTAAATTGGCGGCTAGGGTATATGAACAAATGGTGAAGTGTAATCATTGGTGTCCATTATAATTATTTCCGATAAAACATTTTTTTTTAAGTTGGAAGGGTTAAAATCTTTTGATTCGGTGAGCAATGCATTAAAATACGGCAAAATTACAATTCATAAACACACGGTTATTATGAGGTATGACGTGCAAAAAAGGAGTCGACCATTTAATGCCTGTATCAATCAAAACTCCAAATAAATCGACAAACCATTATGTTAAACTCAAACCATGTCAATTTGTATCGAACCATCCAAGAGATGGTAAAACCTATTGCGTTAACCTCTTACTTGCTACTTGCTGCCTTTGACTTGGTAAACGTTTTATATTCACCTTCGATTAAAGTATTTAGCTTGAATTTACCTACTCATTATCAGGAAAACCTACGCATAAATTATATTGAACACCCCTGATAAAAACTATTGGGTATATTCATCTCAATTGTAAGGCAATTATACTAAAAATACCTTCGGAAAACAAACCTTTTATATTTATATTTCACCATATGGTTTTCAACTTGCACAAAATTCAACTTTTAAAGAAACGCTATTTATTTAAAATTCAACGATGGTGTTTCTCTTGATACACCTACTTCTGAAGGAAAACCTTTTATATACACCTCAATGCAAGGTTCATAAATTGCATTCACATCAAGTTAAGAAGGCAAACCTCTTTGCGTATCATTCGTACCTGAGGCGGTCTCCCGTTTCAGATGTGCGATTCCCACTCGTACGACTGAATATTCGATCGAATACTTTTGACCACCTCCACAAACTAAGACGACGGATACAAGAATCCAAGAATCGGACTCTGCCCCAATCGATGGCAAACTATAATCCGTCCAAGATAATACCGCAGTTGAAATATACTGATTTGAATTAGAAAGGCATGAAGAGTTTACTATTTTTTTCGAACGTATGACTAAACAAAGGCCACCATCATGGTTTCCTCGGTCACGTGATTCCCTTCCCAAAAAGGCATTGGACATGTTTAAAAATGGGACAGTTTCAAAACGAAACAGTTCCGCGAAACACCTTGTTGCGGACAACAGCTAGAGGCAGACCAAACAACAGGCGATTGCTTGGCGCTGTTAGAACATGGCTAGTGGTTCTGTTTTCTATTTCGTAAGAAATCTTCCTGTTTAAATAAAGTAGGTAACAATTTCATTGCGATTCATGAAAGATACAGTTCTAATTCTATCTGCAACGATGGGAGGACACGTGTGAGTTGAATAAACAAGCAACCGCCTGCAACAGATTCAAATAAAAAAAATTGTAGCTTTATAACCGCAACGCAGCCACACGTGCAGTGCAACTGGACCAATATAGAAGACGAAACAGTCAGCTTCAGCTTCATCAGTGGCCGATGCACAGCAAAGAGCGCAACTGCGGCACGATCACGAAATTAACCTGTTGTTTGCAACTGTTATTTGAAACAGTTGTCTGACCGAAGCAGTTGCGGATGTAACCAGTTTCGCTGCGACAGCACTTTATTCCAACACCAATACACGTAAAAGAACGACCTTCCGAGTGAACTCTTTAAGATTAGAGACCACTACAGTGTAAAATCGCCGCATAATAAGAACGATTGCTCGGTCGCGCTCAGCAAGGTTGTTCGATATCTCGATTGTCTTCCTCTCGATCGACGCCGCTGTGTCATTGACCTCCGCACCCTTCTCCTGCAATTCGACCTCACACCCAGCCGGAATGAGTCGAATTGAGCTGCTCTTCGATATCAGAGAACGCCTCGACCTCGTGATCGATCCTCTCAATCGACTGTCGGAGGGATCGATCCATCGACGCACACGTTTGTTCAGACGGCGTTGGATTTCAGCATTTTAACCATCGAAATTACGCCTTATAAAGTTTTCCGGTGTGACAGAGTGGAACGGTTATTTTTCTCAATTTTTTATTTTTCAAACATTGTGTTTATTCTCTGTAGTGTCATTTATAAAATGTGACACTACGTCCACGTCACTCCCGTTAAAAGGACACCGCGTTCTTGTTTTCAGTGAGAATGATAAAATAATCTTGCCTTGTGTTCTCTATTATTATTCGTTTGAAATATCTGTCTACATCCCTTTTTTTCAATGCGTATTCTTTCCTGTAGAGTGACTTTAAAAATTGTTCATCTCTTATTTTCATTTCCTTTCTCACCTTGTATGCTCAACTTTGTGTTATCCTTAAGAATTGCATCAAGATTCCTGTATTCTTTGACTATCTTGATTCCAAAATGTCTAATCTTGGATCCAATAAGTAGATATTGGATTTGCAATTATTTTTTAGAATTAAAATTGCCTTTTTCTTGCTGTATTTTAGGTAAGCGTTCTATGCATTTTGTTACTTGCATTTGATGATTTATGAAGTATATATTTATGATTATTTTTGACGTAATGCTTCATTTCATTTTATACTTATGTGATTCGAATAATACTCATGATATTTTCCTACGAAAATCCCTAGTGTGATTCACGTTTCTCAGGTGGAGTATGAGGATAAAATGGACAGATTGAAAAACAATTTTTCTCACTACTTTTCCTCCACTAAGGAGGCTTTAGGAGAGGGGTTTTAACGACCCCGCGGGTCGTTAACTCTACTGCGAGGATGCTTTCTCGTGGCCGCCATTGGACAGCCTCAAATCCTGGCCCCCACTCTCTCCCCGTAAACCCAAAGCAACAGGGATCTCTTTTGGACCTCATCCAATCCGTCAATTAACATCCTTTGGCTTACTCATGGATACTTTCACAAATACATCCATTTGCTATATTTTTAAATGAAACTCCCAAGTCCATTGCATAAACCGGAACCACTACCTGTAGACGACTGTGACGACTTTTGAGTGCGAATGGTCGTACTTCTAAAAGCATGACTTCGGTAAGGTTTTTGATAGCAAGATTACTTTTTCAAAAGTGTACCCAATCTGACTGATGTAATTTAAGAGCGAGAACTGGGATTGAAAAGATTAGTTTACTAGAAATTTTAAAAGTACTATTTATTGACAAAGAACTCAAACAATGGAATCCACTACTGCAGGACTAGGCGGTTCAGTATCAGCATATAGATATGTGGATATCGTGATGTCATTTTAGTAATTTGGGGTAAAATACTTAATATTCAGCAAGAAAAATAGAGAAAAGAGTTTTTGGCTAGGCATGTAGCTTACTATCTTGAAGGGGAAAGACTGGCGATGTAGTGCTAAAAGTATAATAATAGGAAACGAAAAAAAAACGTTGATTTACACACTCAAAAATATCATTTTACCGTAAATTTTCTAATTTCTAATTGTTTAGTATAAAAAAGGAGGTTGTTATAAAAATCCAAAACCATATGTGCAATCCTTGTATTGTATTTGTTCTTTTTTGTCCTACTTGTCAACTGTAATGTAAACATTTATATACTCTGTATTTGTTCTTATGGTGGCTTTCCGCACAGAACAATAAATGTAATATTTACATTATAAAATTACATGGTAACGGAACTACGGTTTATAGCAGCATCGCAAACGCTGTAAACGATCTAGTTAATTGGTGACAAAATTAAACCAAATTCCTCGTTATTTATCCTGCTGGTAGGTACGCGACTTGCTTCTTCTTCTTCCAATGGCGCAGCAGCCCTCCACGGGTCTTGGCCTCTTTCAACAGTAGTCAACCATCTTTTTTTTCTAGCTTTTACTATTCTATTCTATATTTTCTATTTTAATATAACTTTATTTGAATCCTTCCAATGGCTTATAGGTATTCATTTTTGCAGAATTCCAAAATCGTGTCCTTTAAAGGAAAAATGAATTAAAAAGCATTGAAAAATACATTACAAAGGTATTTAATTCGCATGTGGAATGCACGATAATTAATATGTGGAATACTGAATAAAATAATACATTTGAAATGTTTTGAAAATGAATGTGACAAATAAACATTTTTGAATGTATTTTAAATACATTTTAAGTGAGATAGACAACATTTATTTTTTCAAGACCTATTGACAAAGATTTGAAGACAATTTTTTCGAGTTTTCGAATGCATTTCAGTTTTTTTTACGTGGGTTAATTGTTCCCTAGTCGCACTAGAATAGATCCGTCTGACATGTACTGTATCATTATTTTCAACAATTTCGTTCTTTTGGGCTGGGGTCGTCAAGCCTACGCCCAACGCCCAGCCCAGGGGACAAAGTTATTTGTGATCAGGGTTGTTTTCCTCTTGCCCTTATAGATCCAAATACTTAATTCAATGCAGGAGGCTCTAGCTTTGTTCCTCCCTGGATATTTTGTTTCACCAACACATCCACCATGTCGGGCGAGCATTCAGCTATCTTCCTCTAGGGTGGGGGACCATTGTTGAACCAGCAGATCCACATGCACGCAGCTGGAAAAAAAATATAAATAAATAAATAAATATATATATATATATCCAATAAGGAATCACGGGCGTGAAAAGTAAAAAACATAGTGGCACAAACAAAAGAAACTCAAACGAACGGTTTAATTTTCGACGACGCTCTGTCGTCTTCTTCTGAACTGTAGGGAGAAGAAAATCTATTCTTCTCCCCTTACCCACATCTTCATCTAGTACTCTCTCCAGTTCAGAAGAAGACGACAGAGCCTCGTCGAAAAGTAAACCGTTCGTGTGAGTTTCTTTTGTTTATGCCACTATGTTTTTTACTTGTCGCGCCTGTGACTCCTTATTGGATATATTTTAATCTCGCGTCAATTTCTTTGATTGAACATTTCTCACATCACATCTTACATTTTCTCACTTGAAAGCTTCGATATTGCTCTACATTTTTTGTTTTCAATGCCGTCGAATCAACCGAGACGAATACGTAACTACTAGTTGTTAGCGATGAACAGCCATTCGCCTGATATCTCAAGACGTTTGACGCATACCTATTAGTTACAGCCGTTGGGAAAAACCTTATTTATGATTCTTGGTAAACCAACTCCTTGCTCGCATATATTTGTCAGGATTTAAGATATAAAGATGGCTTTCTTAGGTGTCCGGCTCCTCACTTTGGCAGGTCATGTTTAGTACCTTCAATTCTATTGTCATGATCAATTTCATATATCGTAACTTCGTGGAAGGGACAGATATCCATTGTAATGGCAATACTTTCCTCATTTCATCACTTATGCCACCGTTTTTACTTGAATAAGAAGATGCCAGAAGATGCCTCTCCGAGGCGGAACCTGTCATATGAATAAATTTAACTGCGGTAAAGAACTTAGCTTTGTTATTGCAATGAAAAGTATCAACAAGTTTCACCGGATGAGAGAAAAATTCTCCGACGAAATTTTTCACCGCATAGTCATAAATTCAAAGATTTTATGGCGGTGCCCTAAGTAATCATCGTTTTGAAAATGGTATGCTATGACAACGAGGGGTAAACAAATTTAACACTGCACTTTAAGTTGGCCGCTGTGTAAACGTAGTACCTTTATTGATGGTATCCCTAAACTGTTTCTGGAAGGAGAGTGCTGTGTGAGCTTCTTCACCTTCTGCATTCTAAATTTATTCCGAGGAAAATCTCATTTTATAATATTCATTGTAATATAGTTTTGTACTTTTCCACATTTTTTATTTTTTTTAAACACTATGCGTTTCACCAATTTCCAAGCATTCGCATTGCCAAGCGTTTTTTTAACGCCTTCAAAACCGACTCCGTTTTGTGTTTACGTGTGTATGTGATTCTGTAAAAAATTACTGCGGTGAGTAACTGATATTTTTTTGATAAATAGTCGAAAGTGGATACAGACTACTCCCTGTAAAATTTCTGACGAGATTATTTGTGAAAAGTTTCTAAGGACAGCGTACCCTTACCATTTCCCATGGAATAGGGCTGATAATTTTTGACCAATAAATCGAAAAGTAAAGTGATTACGTGTTACGTTTCATTGCGATGAGAGGAAATTCATTGAATTCAATGTGAAATTATATAAAATCCACAGGTTCAGGGTCTACTTTGTAGAAACTTTAAATATTCATTGCAATAAAGTTTAATGCTTTTCTACACTTTTTATTTGTTTAAACACACTACGCGTTTCACCAATTTTACATTTCCTTCCCAAAGGTTTAAAAATGGTTGCATTGGAACAAATTGAAATTATCAGGCATTCTCCAAAAATCTATGCAATGAGCAGCTTTTTACACAAATACCTCCCCCAACTACTTTCTTGAAAAGTTTCGTTAAAAAAACGTACTTTCTCATACCACTTTTGATTTCATTGTTTTTTTCCAATCATTGTATGTAAATTTATGTTTTTATCATTTTCATGGTATTACTTTTTTTTCCCTCCTTTTCCTTTTTGTTTAATTTCCTTTTTGAAATTTTTTAAATGTAAACATTTCTTTCAAATAAAATTAATGTTCTTTATCTGACAACAACGACAACAAAATATCTTAACACACTACTACACCCTGACGTAGGGTTTGGAAAATCGATTTCGATTTTAAACGAAAATCGATTTCTATTGAAATCGAAAATCGATTATCACAATCCGATTTTCGACTTAATCGAAGTCGACTTTTTATTTTGAATAATCGATCAAAATCGATTCTAGCCGATCGATTTTTACCTTGCTACAGCATTTTAATTTTGCCAATCGAGCTGCGCCAGTTCGTAAACCGCCCTCCAGTCGACCGCAAGTCCGTGTGAGCGACTATTTTCTCACGCCGGGTTAATTGCAACACTGGTGCGAAATCGATTATCCGGAAAACATTTAAATAAGTTAGTTTTCTTAAGGTCCATCCCTGAGGAACACTGGTTCCACGGCTTTGCAAACAAGAAATAAATAAAATTCTGTTTTTCATTTTGTGGTAAGTATGCCCACTTTTCAATATAGGTACAATTCTTATTGCTACTAAACTATATGTAATTATCTGGTATGGATTATTACTTCCCTGCATGCCTTATTAATATATTTAAAGTAATATATTGTATTAATAAATTTAACCGTATTCAGTTCTTATCCCTAGAGCTTCCACTAACCCATATTTTGCATTTTGTTACAGCAGCACATCCGTATTTCAGCAGAAAAATACTTTCCTATTTTAAAATATCGATTTAGATTTTTCGATTATTTTGGACAAATAATCGAATTTTTAGAAAATCGATTTTAAAAACCAAAACCGAAAATCGATTCTGGATTTAAATTTCCAATCCCTACCCTGACGATGCCATAAAATTGGTGAAATTCGTAGTGTTTTTTAAAATAAAAAGTGAAGAAAAGTACAAAACTTTATTATAATATGAATATTAAAAGTTTCTACAAAGTAGAGCCTGAATCTGTGAATTTGTATACTCAAGTTTAAAGATTGCAGTGGTAAATGCAAGTTCAGTTGCCTTTCCTTTCCCACTGCAAACCGGAGATTGTAAAAAAGTATCGAGTTGCATTTGGCCGTAACTGTACACTGAATATAGAATGTCTCTCTAAGGTGGGACAGTGGTTGAAAACAAATAATGAATTCCACATTTTCGTTTATATTTCTAAATAATACAAAATTTAGTTATAACGTCTTATCTAATAGAAAGCAGAATTTAGGTATAAAAGTTACTATTTATTCGACGAATAAGTTTTAATTAGGGGAGAGCCGATAATTAATTCCGATATAAATACTGGCCGATATTCGGATATCGGCATATCGGTATCGGAGCATCAAAATCCGATAATTTTTCCACTAGCATAACGTTTTCAACAAATTGCTGTATATCTCCAAATTGAATATTTTGCTTCGTCCGCTTGTTTGTTGTTTGCAACCTTCTGAAATAATCTACTAGTTGGCGCTGTATTTTTAAAACAGTACAAAAGCGTAGCCTAATTTTTCATGAGCGCAAGCACGAATATACATATGTCACATATGTATTGCAAAATTAAGCCTCACAATCACGTGTGTGTAACTGATACAAGTGTTGGTCAGAATGTCAGATGTGTGGAAGTATTTTGTTGTGAAACATGATGACCCCAATAAGGCATCTTGTAAACTTTGTAATATACGTGTGTCTCGTGGTGGAAAAAATTCTCGATCGTATACTACGACTAATTTGAGAGTTCATTTGAAAATCAACCATTTGATCCAATTCCGAGAACTGGAAAAGAAGAGACTAAAAACTGCAAAGAAAAACATCGTGACTTCGAAAATAAGTCTTGAAGATATACCTGAAGGAATATCTGAACTCCTGAGTGATGATGAAAAAATGGATAATTCTCGTCCATCTTCGAGTGCTTCAGATTGCTCGTCCTTTGTGTCAGCCGAATCAAATTCGTCAACGCCAAAAAAGATGAAATTTCAATCTTCACTCAGTGAAATTTGGAGGAAACCATACACGGAAGATGATCCTCGCAGGAAGAAAATTACTAACCTAATAGGTCGGATGTTGGCCGAGAACTTTCTTTCGTTCAAATTAGTTCAAAGTAACTGTAAGTATTTCGTAAATTGTGATGACATTTTGTTCATTGATTAGTTCTCTATTGCTTTCATATGTAATATTATTTCAGCTTTCATTAATTTGATGAAATATTTGGAGCCTCGATATGCTGTACCCTGCCGCCAGACCTTCTCCCGAAGGATAATCCCATTTTTATACAGCCAAGCATGCGACTTTGTCAAGCACGAGTTGGAGGAGGCTGAAACAGTCGCCTGTACCACAGACTTATGGTCATCGAATTCTGGTGATGATTATTTATCATTGACGGTGCATTTCATCACGAAAGACTTTGTGAAGAAAAATATTTTTTTGGAAGTTGTTCCATTTAGTCCTGTTTATCATACGAGTGAAAATATTTCAGATTTTTTAGTTGAAACACTAGAATCATGGAAAATTAAGAGGGAAAACATACATTTATTTCTTAGAGATAATGCATATAACATGGTTTCGGCATTCAGAATGTGTGGAATCCCGAGTGAAGGTTGTGCTGCGCACACACTGCAATTAGTTGTACGGGAGGCTCTGCTCAATCAAACTTCTATTTCCAATGTTTGTTCCAAAGTGAGGAAGATTGTAGGGCATTTCAGGCATTCCTTGAGTGCAAACAAATTGCGTATTGCCTACCAACAAAACAATAATTTGCCGGTGCATAAACTTGTACAGGACCAAAACACAAGGTGGGATAGTACCTTTCTGATGCTTGAGAGGTTCGTTGAACAAAAGAAAATGATCAATGGGCTTGCCCCTACATTAAACATCAGTGATATACCATCAAGTCAAGAATGGCAACTCATAGAAAATGTTGTTCCTTGCTTGAAATTCTTTAGATGTGCTACTCTTGAAATGAGTGAGGAAGGGCCTAGATCATCCATTGCCAATGTCATTCCGCTGATAGGAGGTCTGATTGCAAAATTAAATGCTATGTTTGACAAAGATACAAATCATTCCAAGTCATTTGGTCAATCATTAATAGTAAACTTGAGAAAGAGATTCAAAAACATAGAGAATAGCCATTTTTATTCAGTGGCTACCCTGATGGACCCAAGGTTTAAAGGTTTTGTCTTTTCTTCCCCAGAGTTACTAATAAAAGCTAAAAGAGACGTTATAAGTTTTATGAAAGACTCGTTAAAAAAAGATGCCAGTTTGGAAATTTCAAAAACAAAAGAAAGTACAGTGGGTTGCCCTTCACAGAGTTTGTACAGTATGATTCTTCCTCAGACAAAAATATCCCTAGACAATCCAGAGGATGAATTAGAGGATTATCTGAAGGAATCATTATTGCCCATTGAATCTGATCCTCTTCATTATTGGAAAAATTGTAAAAAATATGTGCATCTGTCAGAAGTAGCCAAAATATTTTTAGCTGCACCATCAGGATCTGTTGCATCTGAAAGGTTTTTCAGCACAGCAAATTTAGTATCATCTAAGACAAGGGGAGCATTGAACCCAAACAAGGTTAAACAACTTGTTTTTTTGGCTAAAAATATGTACTAACATGTAGTATCTCTGAAGTCTTGTTAATGTTTATATTTTGTAAACTTTTAAATAAATGTTTTAAACTTTAACACAATTTTTTATAGCCCTAAATAGCACTTTTCTACCTTTGAGGTATTAAATAAATATACAGGTACCTACATATATATATATATGATAAAAATATCGGTCCAAATCAGTTTGTCGGGACAAAATATCGGGTATCGGTTATCGGGAAAAAAAGGCTATCGGCTCACCCCTAGTTTTAATTAACATTCCTATGAACCACTAGAGCCGACATTAGCAAGAGTATTTAGCATTTTGAACTCAGTTCCTGTAGTATTTTCGAAACTAATTTTACCATTTCACCAAAAACTCATTTTAAAATATATTGGTACCAAAACCTTAAAATACCATTAGATTTGTAGCGGGAGATATTCCTCATGAACAGTTGTTTACGAGATTGGCATTTGAAATAGAAATGCACTTTTCTTCCCCATTTTCCACACATTCTCGCACTTAAAGACCCTGAAATTCAATCAAAATTCACTATGCAAAAAAATTGTTTTTGAAAATAAGAATTTTTTCTTTGTCTCAAATAGAAGACACGTTTATTCTATAAGTCACTAAGTCATCAATTAAATAATAATTGAGTGACTTTACGGTGGAACCACCTTAAAGTTTTAAAACGGAAATTTGGTTTCGGGTAAGTAGTTATTACGCCGTTGCACTAGTGGTGGCATAAAGTGTTGTCGGAGCAAAACGGCTGCATCCGTAATTGTTTCGGCCAGAAAACTGTTTCAAATATCAGATTTGCACACAACAGGTTAGTTTCGTGATCGTGTTGGAGCCGCGCAGTTGCTCTCTGTGCTGTGCAGCGGCAACTGATATGTAGCAGAAGCTGAGACTGTTTCGTCTTCTATTCTGTTCCAGTTGCACTGCACGTGTGGCTGCGTTGCGGTTATGAAGATACACATTTTGTTGGATTCGAATCTGTTTAAGGCGCTTGCCGGTTTATTCAGCCAACACATGTCCTCCCATCGTTGCAGATAGAATTAGAACTGTTAAGTACCAATCTTTCGTGAATCCAAATGAAATTGTGGCTCTATTTAAGTGAAAGATTTCTAATTACATAGAATACAGAACTACCAGCCAATATCTAAGAGCGGCGATCGATCGCCTTTTGTTTGGTGTGCTTCTTGCTGTTGCCCGCAACAGAGTATTTCGCGGAACTGTTTCGGTAGCGAAACAGTTTCATTGAAACTGTTGCGTTCTCATAGTGCCACCGCTACGTTGCATCTCATGAGAATGGATATAAGACAAAGTCTCTGGCTTCACCTGGCGGAAATTCCTTATGTCACACATAATAAAATACTTCGTTCTTTTCCACACATTTTTATTAAGATGCGACCATGGTTTCGACAAACTTGTGTCATCTTCAGGTAATACAGAAATAGGTTCAGGTTTGCCTTATATACCTTAACAACCAGAGGTGGGGGGAGGGGGGGTACATAAGGCAAACGTGAACCTATTTCTGTATTACCTGAAGATGACACAAGTTTGTCGAAACCATGGTCGCATCGTAATAAAAAGTATAGAAAAGAACGAGGTATTTTATTATGTGTGACTCATGAGAATGTCCTTTAGATTTGAAAATTTTTCTTCGACTTTGTTGAGATTTTCGTTCCCACGGTCTGCGCCAGATGCGACGTCGGTCACCGACTTGTGCGAAGTGGGAGGAGGGGAAGGCACCCTTCTCCTCCTCTCCCCCCTCATATCACCCCTTTCTCCCCCCCAAACCCCACATTCGCACACGCCTGGGCTGATGCTCCCTCCCAACCCTTAGAGGGTGTGTTATATTTAAATCCCGTTTGCCGCGGTGAACAGCCAAGGCCGATCCGGTGGAATCGCACCTCCAAACCAACTCCTGCTATTTGGGGTGTGTATATGTGTTGTGTCATCAATGGCGGGGAAGATTTAACCACCACTGTGTAGGAAGAGACAACGAACTGCCCGACGAATGCAATAGAATGCTCATCTCATCTTATCCTCTCAATTTGGGAGTGTCGAAGCAATCCGAGTTTTCACAAGTGCATTATACATGTGAGACAAACAAACAAGAGAACCATGAATGAGAGATATGATGTTGAAAAATTAATCAAAGATGAAGATGAGAAAGAAGAGTACCAAATAAAGATAGCCACTAGTCTTCAGGAAAACAAGAAAGAGTGGGAAGGAAGTGATCTAGAAGGAAAATGGAATATTATGAAAAAAGTGATAAGAAAAACAGCTTAGGAAGTAATTGGTAACATTCAAAGAAAAAAAGGGAAGAGTGGTATGACAATGATTGTGCGTTAGCAATTGAAGAACGAAACCTAGCCAGAAAGAAAATGCTTCAAAAAAGAACAAGACAAGCAGTCAATGACTACAGGCAAAAAAGGAGTATTGCATCTAGAGAATGCAGAAGGAAGAAAAGAATATTCGAGAAACAAAAAATCACAGAACTAGCAAATATAATAGATAAAAGAGAAATAAGGAAATTTTATCAGAGAGTGAAAGAAACAAAAAAGGGTTTTGAGCCTAACTCTGTTTTCTGCAAAGACTTGGATGGAAATCTCATAGGAGACAAAAAGAACATACTAGCCAGATGGCGAGACCATTTTGAACAGCAGTTAAACAGGAATGAAAGCGATGTATTAACACAAGTGAATGTAAATGAAAAAGGAATTGCGGACTTAGAAGAAGACTATGATGAACGATTCGTTCATCGAAACGTCAGCAGAAATGGAGCAGAGTTTGACTTGGTCGGAAACCCAAAGAACAACCCCCAACATATCGCTTATACGCCGAGAAAGCCTGAGATCTTTCATTCGCGATGCATGTTCATTAAAAATGCCAATGGTTAGAAATTTCCATGCATCTTTTTGGACTTATATTATAATTTGCCGAAAGACCAGAAAATTAAGGTGAAACTTATGTTATTTTGTAATTAATTAAAATACTTAAATTATCACATGAATACTGGAATGCCGGTATTTTTTCGTTGGTACTACCGCAAGAGTAGTATTCTTGCTTTTTAATCGATACCCATCAAAAAAATGCCGGTACGTTTTTGAGTACATGCCTATTTATCGCCCATCCCTAGTGCAGGTGGCGCGGTCCTCTCGCCAGGGCTCCGCAGTCCGCCCGAAATCGCCTCCTCCATAAACTCCTCTTTCGCATTTTGGCGAATTTCCATTTTGCGTTTTCGAAAATTTTCCACTCCCCTTGATAAGAATCCCGAGACTTGTTCCTTCGCCCCCATTGACCCCTTCTGTGTCCACCCGCCGCTGTCTCTCCTTTGCTTAAAGTCTCTCCCTCCTACTCCCCCTCTTCTTCTCCTCGTGCTCATGACCTCGGAAATCGTTGACTTGGATCTCCTTTCCTGTAATCCTTTCCCACAAAACTCTCTTGTCTCCATGCACTCCTTATGCCTGTTGCTCACGGTAAAATTTTCCATAAAAGAGTTTTATAAAACATTTTATTTAAAGTTTTATGAATCGTACGTAAAACGTACTTGCTTGCTCACGGTAAAACTATTCATAAAAACCGCAATGTCCTGCCATCTATGAGACGCTTTGCGAACACGTGAAGTGATAAATGCACTCTCTTTTGGATTACTGTTAAGTTAAGAACTATATGTAATGTTTATTTACTTACTTTCTGATCACACTAAACGGTGCTTAGGCTCTAACCATGGCCCCCTCTAATACAGGCCGGAACATGCAATTTGTCAACAGCGCTTTGCATGACGTCATTGGTCCTACTCATGGCCCCCTCTAATACAGGCCGGAACATGCAATTTGTCAACAGCGCTTTGCATGACGTCATTGGTCCTACTGCATCGCCCGTGGTCCTGTTGTTTTTCTGCCAGCTGTCATCGTTGCAAGTAGGGAAAGAACTGATGTGACTACAACGACGGACATCAGTTATGCTAATGTTTAACATAGGGTTGCATCATTTGAGTAATTATAATACCTATTTCGTATTTTTATAGCATTTTGTTGTAGGCATATGTGAGAATTGGTAATGGCAAGTGAGACGAGTGATGAACTTGGGCGATTTAATCTCACAGAATTTTCGATTAAAAACATGTTTTGCAGCCCAGGAAGGAATTTTAGGTTAGTTAAGTAACAAAAGTTATGCAAATGAACGGCTGTCCAGAAGTATTAATTTAGAAATATATAGTCGCGACAGCTGACGGGCTGCTCCAAGGTACGTTGTTGAAATATGCATTAGGCTTTAACTTCAAAAGGGGAAGCTAAACTTAAATATTACAATCATCACAAAGATATCTCATTAAACGGCTGTGAAAAGACAGGACACCTACCTGGATGCACATCCGTCCCGGATAGTGAGAAAGCGAACAAAATATTTTTAAGGTTTTCGGTTATCTTCTTGCAGCTATCACCAGGATTATTTCAGGAATGAAACAATTCAACATTTCCAAACTTTACAACATTTATTTCAAAGGAAAATGGCATAAAATACATTATTTCAGGTAATCAATCCATCTTGAGTAAATAAACTTACAAGAAGCAACTTCGTAGATCAAATAACATCACTCTCAAATTTCAGTGCAAACGACCATCAAAAGCGTAAATTAAACTTCCTAATATGGAATACGTAACTAAAAGCTGCTGTAAGTAATACACTTGAATTCCAATCAGAAACAGTCACAATAAGAACTACGACGATGCAATTTTCCACAGATATAAATTTTTAATCGACACGGGTTTCGATGCACCGCATCATCATCAGGCTCGCAAAGAAACAGTCACGACACATCCTTGAGCAATTAAATTCACTGATGAATGATTTCCAGAAATCGTTTTCAACGAGTTTTACAAGACTACCAATGGGAAAAAATATCTGTGGGGTAGCGTTCACCATTTTGACACAAATCAAGTGTAAAAGGAACATATATTCAAATGTAAGCTTATAAGTAAATTGTTTTGAAATAATAAAGTTTAACACTAAGATATGTAGGGGAAGTAGAAAGTAGTATTGGAACAGGCACAGTCTAAACAATTGTATACTGTGAAATAGGTATCAGCTGTACAGCGTTCACCGGTTTCAAAACAATGAATGTTTTACAAGGAACTTAGAATGTGTAGTTATCTGTGAGAATCAGGGGGTGTGATGGCTAATAATTCTTGAGGATATTACACGCAGGCCGATAAAATTTCTCATTTAAGTGGAAAATGCAGTGTTACACGTTTGTGTGGAATTTGAAAGCCATACGTCAAACGATTGAAATTCCATAGCTGTAAAAGTGTGGGTGGGAGAGTTAAAAATTAGTCTTTTTTTGTAAATAATAAACTGCCAAGAATGTAAAATATTTCACATTGAGGGTGTGAATCTGAGGTAGACAGAAGTAACAGCACAGATACCTGTGGTGCAGTGTTCACCATTTTGAAAAAAATCAAGTTTTAGAGGAAAGTGTGAATATGTAAGCTCAAAAAAATTTGTTTTTCAAATTAAAAACTAACAGAATGTGTAGACGAAGTAGAAAGCAACATTGGAAGCAATTGGAATTGGAAGTAGTGTTCACCGGTTTGAAAATAATGTATGTAAGTAATACAAGAAAACGAGAATGTGGAATTTTTGTGATTTTCAGGAGGAATTATTGCAAATAACCACAAGAATATTACATACAGGCCAATGAAATTTCTCAGTCTAGTGGATAATTCGGGGTCACGCGTTTGTGGGCTATACATGTAACGGTTGAAATTCGCTGTGGGTGGGAGAGTTGAAAAAAAAGGAATTTTTTTGGAAAATGATAAACTACTAAAAATGCAAACATTTACGTTGCGAGCGTTTACTTTAGGTAGATGGTTGTAATCGCATGGATATTCAGCCTTGAAAATGGAGTAAGCTGATGAGGATTGTTAGCAGTAAGACTAATGTATCAGTGTTGTTTGTAATGTCTGTGAGGTTGGACAATTAAAAATATACAATGAAACTATTTTACCAATTCACTGTCATTCACTATCACACCCTTAGAAGCTACTCACAACTCACATCGCATGTTGCACTTCACAAAGCAAAGAACAGCACTTCACTTAATTATATTTCACTTCATTTTCACAAACATGGGATATGGGGCCATGAGTACTGAGGGAGGTGAACACGGAGTAGTAACTTTGAACAAAGTAAGAGCAGCACCAGGGGACAACTTTGGGCGATGTAACTGGTAACTTTGCACTTCACCGCTCGTATCCGTGAAAGTTGAACAGTGGAGGATATCCCGCTCAGCAAAATGCTTGATGCGAACTACAGCGTTTGATTCCAGTCCTTCCTAGGAATATTCTTCAGCCACTGCTTTCTACTGCGTTCGTCTTTGGGGAATCGGAACACAGTCACATACCCCTCATTCTTGGTGGAGAGGTAGTTGCTTTTGCAACCTGGCACACAACAACGCCGGGGTATCTTTAATTTAAAAATAGGAGTTGTAGGAATAAACATAGTTCAGTAAGTGTAGTTCATTTATGATTGTTTTTAGAAAACCTGAGTAACATCAATTATTTAATTCATAAGATCCACCAAAAATAACAATCACTGTTAACCCAATAATAATATTAGCATAAAAACAGAATAGCTGCTAAATTCCCTACATATAATCTACGTTGCATTTGTGTACTCTCAATTTCCCTCCGTAATGGCCGGCCGGCAAGTAGTCGCAATGCTTTAGAAGAAATAATCGTAATGTTCCACCCTCAACTCACAGAAAATATCTTAACACTATTTTACTTACCTTTAGCCAAAACAATATACAAAAAAATAATCCCTGCTCTGCCTTTTAATCCAGCTTTTTTGCACTCTCAATATCCCGTGCTCAATATCATTCCAACAATGGCCGGCCGGCAAGCGATCGCAAAATGCTTTTGAAGAAATAATCGTGATTTTCCACCTTAAACTCACAGAAAATATCTTTAAACGAATTTACGTACCTTTAGCCAACACAATATACAAAAAATTAGTCCAGTTCGGCCTTTTTAACTAGTGAATTCATACGTTTTTAATCACACGGACACACTTCTCCCGTAAGACGCCATGCTTCCAAACAGCAACGATAGGACTAACACACAGCGTTGCCAAAATTCCATGTTCCGGCCTGTATTAGAGGGGGCCATGCTCTAACGCATTCTTCTAGCAACAAGAAGGATACTGCCTCAACGTTCCATGTACTTCCAGCCATGTTTGTTTACGTTTTCCTTGTTTGGCGTCCCATGGATACGAGATTATTATCAACGCGATGAGCGGAACGTCTCATTGGTTATTCCATAAAACAGTTTCATGGAAATAGAAACTGTCCTATTCCGTAAAACGTTTTATAAAAATAGGTTTTATAAAACGGCTTTATCGTTAGCAAGCTCATTTTTATAAAACTAGTCGATTTTATAAAACGTTTTACCGAAAATTTTAACGTGAGCAACAGGCATTAGGGATTAGGATATGTATCTCGTACCGAGACGAAACTTCTCTAAGTACAACCATCGCGGATTTCGTAAAATGGAGAGGGAGCTGAGTCTCCGCGTTCATGATATTCTAAAATTAGACGAAATGAAGTAAAAAAAACAAACCCGCTGTTCATTTATTCACGAGGCAGAGTTCCACTCAAAAAGCAAGCAAGCGTTTCAACTCAAAATCACTTGTTATTCCACAGGTATGTTTTATTCACCTACGACCAAGGTTCGTGGTATCGCTACATCATCTCGGAAAAACCAAGTTATTTGAATTGCATAATCATGAGGCTTTACCACGATGTCACACCAGAAGCCATCAACTACGACATGCTAGTGTTGGAATTCATTCAGGCGAATTCATACGAATACTATGTATTAATTTAGATATTTCATTTCTTCCGTGACCCCATGCAAAAAAATGACCTAGCCTGATGCCACCTTAAGCACGTCTTTACCAAATCAATAAATGGATTGGTGTAGTTTAGACTCGTGCCTTGGATGGCATCTGGCGTCCTGTTATGAAGTGTGATCGTTTATATTTAACCCAGAATACGAACTCAAGAATGCAGTTTCGAAATTGCTGACGACTTTTGACTAATTGCATATGAGGAATTCATCTGACAAGGAATGAATATATTTAACAGTGATTTATGACATTTCCATCTTGTCAGGGCGTTGCATGTGCTCGAATATCCAGTTGAGTGACTCAGCATCCACGCTTGATGTGTTGAGAACTATCCTCTCTTCAAACGCCTTCTCTCTCATTAACCCTTGAGCTCACTTGATGTTTAGAGCGGATTCCGTCCGGAATTCGTTCCTCCGTTTCGTCACATGTTTTCGCGCGGACGACCAGCGGGGAGAGCAGCGCTTTCGGAAAATATTTGCCCCACGCGTGTCAACTCCTCCTTCGCAACAGAATTAATGTATGAACCTCTCTTACTAGCTCCGTCTCCCTCCAACCCCTCCTCCCCACCCCTCCCTCCCTCTCCTCCCACACCCCTAAAGGCCTGTTTATACGGTACATGAGAATGTACAAGTTTCTGCACATTTATGTGAATGGTTTCATGTACAGATTCTTGTACATTCTCATGGACAAGATCAATGAATAGGTGGATACACGGTACATTTTTTCGGACAGATTTTCGTACATTTTTAGATGCGCATTATACGTTTTCGTTTGTTTTTCCTCGTTTTAAACCGTAGGCGCGTTATTTAAACCAATTTTTTTGCCATGGAAACGACACATTCAGTTGTCAATTGACTTGTGTAAATGTGAATGTGTCATTTGCGTCGTCTGCCACCAGGTGTCTCTGTAATGAGGTCAACTTGTACGATTGTCTAAACGAAATTAGAACTGGTTCTAAGTAAATCGCTTTTTCGTACCCTAAATTAGTTAATTCGTAGTTTTCATCAAGATCGTTAGAGCCGTTCTTGAAATAAAATTTACATACATAAATAAACACATATAGATAGATATAGGTCATTCCACCTCAATTCAACAAACGTTTGTCCCTTAGGGTCTCAGATTTTTATAAAAATCGGTGTATGGGTGCAATATCAACTCAAACTGAATACCCTCAAACCGTTTTGTGAAAAAAAAATTTTGAGCGAATTATGCATATTTTAATTTTTTCGCATTTTTAGCAAAAATCCGAGCCATAAATCATATTATCACTTATATCTCCGCTTGTAATTGTCATACAGCAATGATTAATAGCTCTTATTAAAGCTAAATCTTTATTGAATGCAAATATATCATTAAAAATTTTTGTATTCTATACCCTATTGTTGTTAATTAGTAATGTTTAAAAAATTGTTTATAGACTTTTCTCAAATACTCCATCTCAGAATCGGCCGAAACTTTTTTTTCGTAATCTAAACATGCCCAGCTAACTATTCCAAAAATAAATTTTAGTGGCAATTCATAAATGCGTTTTTTATAAATGTTTAAACATTTATATATATACAATATTCGCTCGTTTAATAGAATAGGATTGGGACCAAATTCAGACATATTGCATTTGTTTGTTTTCGGGCAGTAAGAATATGCCCTTGGGCTGTCATTCTCTGCTCAGAGGCGCGATATCCCTGCGGAACCGTGCTTCTCCCGACCACCCTCGGCAAAGAAATTGGTTGTGAGAGAGAAAGACAGATGAGAAACAACATCCCGCCACTCCTTTCGCCCACTCAACTGTCTGTCAGCCGAGTTCATTCATTACTCCTTCGATGAGAAAACTCGATTATTTTTCGATTCCGCAAAACATGACATTCTCGATGAATTTCTCGTTTCTGATAGCCCTCTGCAGGGAGAGCCCTTAAGGTTTAGTTTGAGCAAAAAATCGCTTCACCTTCAATTTGATGAATTTTGCCTCATTTTAAAGAAAAAACTCTCATCTTTCCAATTATATAAACATATCAACCCCTTGCCGAACTACTTTTCGAGCAATTTGTCTACAAATGTAAAATGTTTTACATGGGATAGATTACGGCTGTACGGAGGGAGAATATTTTAAAAAATTAGGAACTTCTAGCACCTATATTTCGTCAAAAACTAACGGTGTGTAGATTGCATGTTTTCTCGACTATTTATAAAAAATAATCAAATACTCAAAGCAGTAATTTTTACAGAATCGAAAAAAACCTACTGTTTTGAAGGGTTTTCTGCCATACGGCGGGAAAAAATGAGTCAAGTTAGAGACTTATTTAGCTTTATTTATTTAATTACTGGGAATTTTGGTCATGTGTAACTACATCTTTGCAACATTAATATTACAATATTTATTCCGCACTTCTTACAGACGCTGAAATCAAAGTATAAAATTTGAATATGGTCTCCATTAAGACTAGGGAACTATATGTCGCTCAGACCACTTTCAGAAGTGGAATTTGGGAAGTCAATCCTACGAATTTTGGTACTCCTGAAGACGTACTGGTTTAACCAAACTTGTTGGAGGTATTAAGGGGGAAAGTTACCGTAGAAGGCATTCACTTGGAAGGCATTTTGAATTCTCTTTCCACAGAAAAGATTCTGCCAATCAATGTACATATACTGAATCATCCAACCAGCCACCTCGATAGCGTTTGACCGGGAAAAACATCTTCATCGAACGCGTGAACTGCACTGAATGCTAATTACTGTTGCTGACGGTAAAATTATCCATAAAAGAGTTTTTTTTTAAGTTTTTATTGAAAGTTTTCTGAATTGTACGTAAAACGTACTTGCTCTCTCACGGTAAAAATATTCATAAAACCGCGATGTCCTGCCATCTATGAGACGCTTTGGAAACACGTGAAGTGATAAATGCACTCTCTTTTGGATGACTGTTAAGTTAAAAGCTATATGTATTGTTAATTTACTTACTTTCTGATCACACTCAACGGTGATAAGGCTTTAACACATTCTTCTAACAACAAGAAGGATACTGCCTCAACGTTCCATGAAATTCCAGCCATGTTTATTTACGTTTTCCTTGTTTGGCTTCCCATGGTTACGAGATTATTATCAACGCGATGAGCGGAACGTCTCATTGGCTGTTGCATAAAACGGTTTTATGGAAATAGAACCTGTCCTATTCCGTAAAACGTTTTATAAAACTAGGATTTATAAAACGGTTTTATCGTTAGCAAGCTCATTTTTATAAAATTAGTGGATTTTATCAAACGTTTTGCCGAAAATTTTACCGTGAGCCACAGGCATAAGAAATTAGAAACCATGTAGAAGTGAATTATCCACGGGTAGTAATGGGGAAATATCTGTAGTCAATCTCAAATATTTGCGTTCTACGATGATTCAACTGCAAAAATGTTTGTAGGCATGCTAGGTGGAGTTAGTGACTCACCTGAAATACAAGGCTTGAAAAAATTAAAAAGGGAAACGTTGCTACATACTGAACAACCTGTTTATCCAGTCTTAACGACAGGACATTTGGTCCCATAGCTCTCAGAAGAGAAACAAAGAAATCTTAGAATTCACCCCATGAGAGGTCACGAGGCTACTTCAACATGTGTAACACATTCTTTCCTTGTTAACTAGCACTGTTTGGTGTTAAATTTAAGGGAAAAAATATTCTCTCTAAAAAAAATCAGTTATATGACTTATTTCGAAAATAAATTCAGCTGCAATTATAGCGTGCACGTTTTGGATGGTTTTAAAATTGTGTCACCGAGATTAGCCACAGTTAATGGGTCTTGTGGAACATCAATTTGTTATTTAAATATGTACTACTATCCTGAGACACAATCATGAACATTCATTGTGTCCGCCACTTTTGCATCCACTAGAACTACACTCTGGCCTTTTGCTCTTCCTCCCTTTCCGTCAGTCAAATCATCTACATCTAAAAAAAATACCCTGCAAGCCACCTCAAGGGTGTGTGGCAGGGGGTAAGTATTCACCAACATGCATTACACTATACCCTCAGTCGATCATGTGTATACTATACCCTGTCGCTATTCCCTGTCACTATACCCTGTGTCGTAGTCATGAGCAAGGGTCTGACGGAATTGCGATATCTCGTATGGATTACTACTAGCGCCAATTGTTTCAGGCGAAAATGGAAAAATAAATATGCATGGAGAAAGATAAAGAGTGAATGTTTCTGCCATAAATATTTTTTTTGTGAAAAATGCAGTAATTATTTCTTTTGTTGTAATACGTTTATCAGCGTCTATTTAAAATACGCCTGGGACCACACGAGACATCACCATCGCAACCGTAAGTAAACAAATAAGATGTCCGAGAAAGTACACTGCGAAAACGCCAAGAGATGGACTGGACGGCATTATTATCGCTGCAATCTGGTTCCAGAATTTTTCAGGATGCAGAATTGATTATACAATTACCTTTTTAAGTATCCCCTGAGAAATAAATAGGAGATTTCACACTCAAATCTGCAAGATATTCAATTAAAGAGTGTACCTGTGGCGCTGATAGTTGGCGCCTGACCGCTAGAGTGCTCTGGGTGAAATGTATAACCATTGGAGTAATGTGAGTGTCAGAGACCCTTTGTCATGAGTTAATCGGGACCAAGGTCACTCACCGGATGTTAAGGATCGGATACCCATTTACGAGGGAGAATTTTTATAACCATCTCTGCTAAAGACAATACACTTTTGGGTGGAAAAGGGGATAGTTCACTAGATTAGAAACGTCACAAGCGTAAAATTCATTTAAAAAATGTGAAAAATTAAGTATTGTAGTCGTGGAATCCTGGAAGCGTGATGCATTCCATTTTTTATTACATTTCTTGGAGAGAGGTGTCTCTCGTCTTTCCAAAAATGACTTTCTAGCTTTTTTTATCAAGCAGGCCTTTTTTTAACTAGCCTACCACTCTTGACCTTAGACTTGAGTGTTGATACGAAAGTGGAAGTCGACGGCTTCGTATTGAACTTTGCCGGAGTTTTGATTGGTGAAAAGTATGAGGTTTGTGGAATGTCCTTACCTACGCATCTATATTTTTTAAATGTGATTAATTACGTCACACCACCTCGTGGAATACAATGTGATGACGTCACTCGGCACTCAAGTGCGTCACCTCCTTGAGGTCGCGACGTCTTTCAAGGTCATCCCCCGTACACCACCCTCCCCAAGTGATGAAGGGAGTTGGCGCCGACCCAGAGGGCGGTGGGCTATTTGCGGATCGAAGACGGCCAGCAGTCCAGCCCATCCAGCTGGCTCGCTGCATCCATGCGTCGTCGTTTATATATGTATATATATGCGTCCACGCATCCTCTGCCAATGCAATTATTATAGTTTTATCCTTGCGACTCGTTATGTGGTTGGCATTCAGAATAGAAATAGAAAATAGATAATTAAATTTATTATTCCGGGATAAGGGTGTCCCTTAGGAACACATACATATATGATTTTACATGCTAGTATGTACTTTAGCTCAACAAAATCTGGAGAATAGACATAGATTGAAATGGGCTTCTCCTTCATTTATAAATCATTTAATGCATTGAAAAACTTCTTAAGCTGTTTTTGTTTCTAGGAAATATACCTTGCAAAAATGTGTATAATCATCCAGCAGTGTGATGAAGTAGTTCTTGTTGTCATAGGTTGGAGGATCAATTGCCCCACACAGGTCTGAGTGTATAATTTCCAGGGGACGACTAGCTCTCTCTCTCACTGTTCTAAAGGGCAGTCTCACTTGTTTGGATCTTGCACAAATACTGCAATCAACGATCTTAAATTTATCAGCCTTGAGTGATACTCCATTGCACAGCTCGGGAATCTTCATCAGCTGACTGTGACTGAGGTGGCCTAATTTCCTGTGCCATTCTTCTATTCCTGTTGCCTTCTCATCAGCAATTAAAACATTCTTACCAGATTTCTTCATGTTTACAACATAAAGTCCATTGTCCGTTTTATTTCTTTCTATAATAACCCTGTCCTTTGGTATTTTTAATTTGGCGTTCAGGATGTAAACTTTTTCATCGTAAAAATACCCTGTTCTGTCACTTTTTGTTACACAGTTTACTGACATGAGATTTCGTGTCAAATCAGGCACAAACTATACTTCATTAATGATACAGTAGTCCAGTTTCACTGATCCTAAACCTTTTATTGGCATAAAATGTCCTTTCTCGGCTATCTTTACACTGTCTGTGTGTTCTTTCATGTCTGATATAACATCTTTTTTTATCATTTTATTACAACCACTATATACCATCATCTCAAAGTCATTGCTTAGCTCCGGTTTCACTGTGATTGGCAAAGAAAGAAATCTTACTTGTCTTTGATGGTTTGTCATTGCTGTAGTAGTTATTTTTCATCGGTCTGTTTTGTATTTTATTTCTCTCTTCATGTTGAACTTTGAAGAAACAGTCTTCCGATTTATGATTTAGTTTCTTGCAATACATACAAGCATTACTTTTGAGGAAACATTCTTGTTCGCCATGGTTATTTTTCTTACAAATTACGCACGGTTTCTTCTTACATTGTGTCTTAACATGTCCTCTTTGCCCGTATACGAAGCATTTAACATCGCTGTTATGCTGACTTTTAGTCTATGCTCTGAATGATAGAGGCATTTTCACTTTTAACTCTTTAAACTTAAATTTGTCCTCTTCCAGCGACAAACGCGATATGTAATTTTCTATTGTTTAGTCTGCTTGCGATGACGAGTCCCACGCGCTACTAAAATGTTTGAACTTTTCGGGAAAAATTGTCATAATTTTGGAAATGAGCATTGGTTCAGAAATTTCCTCATTTAAAACTTTAAGCTTAAAAACCAAATTTTGAATTTGACTAATATTGGTATGAATATCTTTACTCTTATCGTATTTATAATTGAAAAATTCTTGTTACATTAAGCACATCTCCTGGTCCGTGTTCTTCTTGTAGATGCGCAGAAGCGCATCATACATATCTTTTGCGGTTTCACACGTCAAAAGGTGTATCTTCACTGCCTTGCCCACCGTTCTTTATATTGCATGCTGAGCTGCAGCGTCCTTCGTGATCCACTTCGCTACCTTCTGTTCATCGACTCCGCATGATGCGCGTAGCCACGTTCCATCCACGACATCCATCACCTGTTTTGCTCGAAATAATATTTTAACTTCAAAGTGCCACATTGGAAAAGTATTGTTGTCTTTAAGTTTCTGGATACAGGCTATGTCTTCACTCTCGATCTTAATTGCCGACGCCATAATGTAAGATTCTCTCACGGGTATTTTATTTTTATATCTTCATTCACAGTTTTTAGTTATCTTGTGTCTCTGGGCCCATAACCTGTTAGATTCTTGGTTATTTCTAGTAATTACTTGTCTTCTACTTAATTAATTAACTGGTTTTATCGCGAGAGAGAATAAATATTATATCATGTTCAATGCATAAACAACGGAACAATAATGTTGACTGTTTAATCTTTCGGGATTAATTCCGCGATGTTTAAAATTACAAAAAACAATATTTCGCTGTTCTTCCTGCCAGCTTCATCAGGTTAACTGAACTGATTCCTTAGTCTCGCTCGTCTTTATATAGAAGTTAGGACTCCCATTGTTGCCGGAGTTAATCCGGATCCCTGATTAATCTTGGGTAATAGCCGTACCTCCTTTGATATTAATTTTGTCTCCTCAAAGTTGAAATTATGAGAGGGGGCCGCTGAGATGGTGTTCGGCTATTGCAGAAATGCGGTAATTATTATTTTTAATTGCCCGTAGATGCTCTTGGAGGCGTATTTTTAGGGCTCTGCATGTCTGACCTACATATGGATGTCTACATCTGCACAAAACTTCATATATTCCTCCGTAGAGGTTTCGTGGAAGCGGGTCTTTGGCTTTCAGAAGTACGTCCCCTGTCTTCGTTGCGCATGTGAATCTGCTAACTACGTTGTATTTCAATAGAATTCTGGAACAATAATGTGTTTATTTATTTTATAAAACCGAAGTAACATATGTAACCAAGTAATTGTTTACATGTGAACCTTACGTGACCTTACCTTCACATACGTGAAACTGACTGAGTTTAGCCAACTTCTCTCCACAGAAAGATTCAAGTGAATGTTTTCTAAGGTAATATGTTATGAATAATTATTAGACAAATTGATTTAAATGCTGTGTTGTTGTTTTGTTGTTTGACCGTCATATATTTCATTTAATCCTGAAGATGGAATAATTAAATTCCGAAACGTCGGCAAAGAATAACTGATTTTAATTTCATGACCTAAACTCAATATTATTTCTTTATATATCATATATGATATGGTCGATATGATAAACAACGAATTATACATATCTTTCGAGTCAAACAAATATAATAAAAGCAAGATATACATTATGTATCAATATCACAGAATCCGACATAATATTTAAAAACAAACGGTAAAGCTATAAAAAAATACATCAGATTATATACAGTGTAGCACAATGTTTAGTTCACTTGTAGTAATATTTCATGATATTTATTTCTTAATTGACTTGCATTATCAGATTTTGTTTTACGTCGTCTGACAATTGATTCCATACTTCGCAAGAGGTGACATGGAAATTCCTAGCGTAGACAGATGTTCGATAGTGTGGTATATATATAAAGTTCTTCCATGAGGCGTGTTGGACGTTTATTTGTTCTCTAGCATTGCATTGTACATTCGGGTGTAAATATGTGGGAAGTTATGTCTTTATTATCTGCCTACCCAGGTGATGGATGTGTGTAAGTCGCTCAAGACTTGAGAATGGAGGACTTTGTTACTGATCGCGAAAGAAAGTGGCGATTCACTCTTCTCAAATTAGTCCACATCCACCTCTTTTATCCACAGCCTCCTCTGCATGATCTGAACTTCACGAAGGACGTTATACGATCGGCGCCAACTTCAAACGTTGGACCATTAATGAGATTCACAACCACGACCCCTCCGGTAATACGATGGTCGTTAGCATGAATGTCCATCCGGAAATTGTTTTTCCTTTTCTCATGAAAATCCCTCTGCGACTGTGTAAGTGTAGGCAAATAATGGATTCCCTTCTTTGTTTCGTTTTATATTCGAAATTTAGTGCTTTAAGGAAAAGTTGTAAGTGAATATTTCTCCATCAATGGTAGATTGAATGAGAAGAACTATAATAGCACGAGCATTGCCAACTTACACCACAATTTTATTTAGTGAGACGACGATGTTAATGACCCCTCAGGTTTTTGGCCGCACTAATTTTAATATTCGTAGCTGTGTATTACTGAGGATCCGGTCATATTAAATCGAAGTCCGGTAACATAACTGGCAACGTAGCAATCTATTATTTAACCTTCTTCAGGGATTAAAAAAAATAAAAAAAATATGAAAAACTATCACATCATTTATGACAGTAAATAGATGGAATTCTCTTCGGATCAAAATACAATTGGTATTTGTAATTGCATCAAAACTATGGTGCAAACGATATCACATTCAGTCTTTGAGAAGTCGCTTTTTTGTCTTACTTACATGCCAACCACATTCACGGATAGCTACAAACAATCGCCGAAATTACTAATGCCGGACAATTTTGAGTAAAAACTATCTACTCGTACATTAATATCAGTAGAATTTGCGTATTAAGGCCTGGTTACACGGTAAATGAGAATTTAAAAGTTTCTGTACATTTGTGTGAATGGTTTCATGTACAGATTCTTGTACATTCTCATGGACAAGATCAATGAATAGGTGGCTACACGGTAAATTTTTTCGGACAGATTTTCGTACATTTTCTGATACGCATTATGCGTTTTCGTTTGTTTTTCCTCATTTTAAACCGTAGGCGCGTTATTTAAACCAATTTTTTTGCCATGGAAACGACACATTCAGTTGTCATTTGGCTTGTGTTGGTGGTTTATTTGGTTTCGTGCGCTCGAATTGTTTTTGGACTTTGACCTCTTGCTCGTTGCTTGTAACAAAAAAAAAGCCGCCAACACAAGCCAGATGACAACTGAATGTGTCATTTGCGTCGTCTGCCACCAGGTGTCTCTGTAATGAGGTCAACTTGTAGATTGTCTGAACATAATTAGAACCGGTTCTATTTTCTGTTCAGACATTCATACAATCGTACATTTTGGTGTGGTTACTACACGGTGGATTTTCGCGTTCATTCTGACATTCGCACATTATTTTGTACATTCCAATGTACCGTGTAACCAGGCCTTTACTATGCGTTTTAATATAAAAAATACAAACAGCAAGAATGAAAAATACTGCATAACCATAGTAAGATGTTTATGTGCAAAAAGTCGGCCTGCAACAAATAATATGTAAGCATAAACAAATTGAAACGGTGATGATGGTTGGCAGGTACCACCTATGTAAAGTGTCTTACATGTAATGAAAAATACTTTTTTATCTACTCCTACGATTATTAACATTGATACCTAACCGTCTTGGAAGAACGTGCGACATTAGTGTGGCCGTCAACCATGAGCTTGAAAGTTGAAACTGGCTGTACTATTGAATTTGACACTTCCACATCCACCATGGGCGCTCACGCGTAATCGCTTAAGTTCCATACGTAATCACCAACACATGTAACCCCTCGAATTCTCAGTTGAAGTTCAAGGTGACGTTGACGCCAATCGTGAACCAAACTTAACTCTCCGGTGACGATGCAATTGACGCAGCTGATCAGTGACAGTCGAGAAGACATTAGCCCCCCGTTTCAATGCACGCTAAGGTGCAACCAGTCAATTTTCCTCCAGTGCAGGAAGTGACGTTTGATCTCTGCCTTTGGACCAGGTGCACGGCCACGAAAGGGCAGGATAAGGGCTATAAATGAGGCGAGGCTCACTAAGAGGCCGCACCGGTCCCAATACACCGCGATGGTGTCTCACAATGTGATGGTGACCTCACCGTGAGTGATCGTTTGAGTTCATTTGAATCCACTTGTTAATTATTTCTCCGTTTAAAGTTTGAAAACTGTTATAATTTTCCTACGTTGCCTAATAAACTTCTCTTTGCGGGATAAAATTTCTACTCATCGCATTTTCACGAGACTTTATAAAGCCACGGCTTCCGTCACTCATTTGTTCGGCGTCTTTGTCGACCAAGGAGGTTAAAATGAAATGGAGTAGGCATGACCGTGAACGCTCATGAGCGAAAGTGAAGCAAGAATCTTGGGAAGGGTTTTGCGCCGAGTAGGTGTTGCCAAACCAGCACGAAACATCGCCTTGTCTGTGGTATTTAACTTAGATTTGACGAAAATCGAACGCGACCGCCGGACACGTAAGCCAGAGGAAGGTCTAAACTGTGCCGACTGCAATGGCGGAATTGCCTTCAAGAATCAAGTGGTATGTCACCTCCATTTCTTTTCTAACCTCCTTGTTGTCGACCAGATGAACGTACGTACAAGCGCTAGTTGCCCGTACCACTTATGGCGAAGACTATTATTAACTGTAGTATGTGCAAAGGTAATGAACGTTAATCGGAACGCGGTCATTAGCCTTTGGTTTTGCGCCGACGAGATGGAGCACAGTGAACTGTGACCCCGAGATCTGTGACCTCAATGCATATCGGCCTCGTATTGTGTGTGTGTGGGGTGCCCCTTGGTTGCTCGGGTGCCCGCTTCGCTGACGAGGCGTCCTCGAGCATAGCTCTCAGGATATGCGGCACACTGGGTGTGGTATGCCTCTGGGGTTAGCCAAGAGCATTCCGTGGAGTTACGTAGAAGGATGTGCATGTAAATGTGAAAGCAGTGAGCAAAGTTAAGGGCATCCATTCGAATAAAAAGGCAGCAGTGTGTGATGAACCCTCGGACTTGTTATTCTCACCGGAGTTTCGATTGACTCTCTTCATCATCATCAACAACAGTGTTCAATCAAAAACTTCGTTTTCTGCAGCTCTTCGCGCCATTCATCTTTTTAGATAACCTCTTTCTGCTCCTTATCTTGGCCTATCTCATAATTGTTGAGGTGCATTCCATCCTTGATCTTCCTTGGAAATTTATCCGTTCATTTTCTTTCGTTCAGCGTCTTCAGGAGGCTGTGATGCCTCGGAATGTATCCAATCACTTTGTCTCTCCTGCTCCGTCGACGTTTCACCCTGACTGTGGATTATTTCTCTCCTGCTCATTGTGATTCCCCATTTCCATTTGATCCCCATCAATTTCTTCCAATCTTTTATCCCTTCTGCTGCTGCTCACACGTCCAAACTTCACTGCTGCATAAAACCACATTTTTATGGCATGCTTTCTTACCTATTTCGTTAGCTGTTTATACTCTTTTTCTGATAAAATACCTTATTTTCTTTTTCTGCAAATATGCTCTGTTAGAGCTCATAATATGTTGGTTGACTGCATATTTCTAGCCTTACGAATTACTGGTGATCCTACTTCTCAAAGAGAAACATTTTTCCATCGTTCCAGTTTTCGCTGTCATATGGAGACTCTGTGTTCTAATACCTGTTGCTCAGGGTAAAATTTTCCATAAAAGAGTTTTATAAAAAAATTAATTGAAAGTTTTATGAATCGTACGTAAAACGTACTTGCTTGGTCACGGTAAAACTATTCATAAAACCGCAATGTCCTGCCATCTATGAGACGCTTTGCGAACACGTGAAGTGATAAATGATAAATCTTTTGGATGACTGTTAGGTTAATAACTATATATGTATTGCTAATTTACTTACTTTCTGATCACACTCAACGGTGCTAAGGCTCTAACGCATTCTTCTAACAACAAGAAGGATACTGCCTCAACGTTCAATGAACTTCCAGCCATGTTTGTTTACGTTTTCCTTGTTTGGCTTCCCATGGATACGAGATTATTATCAACGCGATGAGCGGGACGTCTAATTGGTTGTTGCATAAAACGGTTTTATGGAAATGGAAGCTGTCCTATTCCGTAAAACGTTTTATAAAACCAGGTTTTATAAAACGGTTTTATCGTTAGCAAGCTCATTTTTATAAAAATAGTCGATTTTATAAAACGTTTTACCGAAAATGTTACCTTGAGCAACAGGCATAAGACATACAGTTTGTTTGAACGCCATTCTTCACAAACCATTATTAAGACTTTTTTTTTAATTTATACTCAAGTAAGATATCTTCATAGCTTCAGGGTTCGAAGGGAGTCGCTTATCTCATTTGTAGTTTTTGTTTTCGTGATTAGTTGAAACCCTCTTTTTCCTCTCAAATATCTCTTCTAAGTCTCTCTTTTTCTGCCGTTTATTGCCCCTCTGGATTAAAGTACTAACTCTCTTGGAAGAAAAATTCACAAAAATAAATAGCCATCCATGTCTTTCAAGACGTAATTTTGAAGGTCTTTAGGGTGTATTAATTAATTTTTCCCGGTCCAAAATCCATAGGATTTAATACAATCAACGCTTCTAAAAAATCATAAACGAGCTTTTATTGCTAGATTGTACAATATTCATTAATTTAACAAAAATGTCAATCACCTCAACTTTTGAGTAGCAGGGTGGCATTCGTCCCGCTCTGAGTATCGTGTCGTAGGAACGCATTTATGAGTCATAAAGAACGGAGGAAGTGGGAATGTGGTTTGTTGGGGGGAAATGACTTTGGCACCAGAAGAGCATCATTGGTCTTAAGTTCAAAGATTTACATGGGAGTTTCCCTTCAAATGTCCCTGGGCACAAAATGCATTGAGGAATGATATAATAGCTTTGAATTGGTACGGAATAGCCTACAATCCGGTGGCCTTTTATGTTTGAACACTGCAATATATAGATACGTTAAGAGTTAGTCAAATGAAGGTTAATGATACGTAATTGTCATGTGATATTTCCTAACGTTAAGTTGATGAAGTCTGGTTGAGATTCAGAAAGCAAGAACTTTGACCGCTCTGGGATCAACAAAATTACGTTTAAAATAGTATCCAGACTTTATAACTTATTGTTAGCACTGTATTTTGACGCCCTACAACTACAAAAGGATTACCACTGAATAAATCTACTGATAAGCTCCTGCCACAGATGCCTCCTCGATGCCCGAATATGCATAAAACAAAAGAATACTTAAAAACAAAATAACTATTTTGAAAATAACAGTACTTAGTATATTCACCGCAATGTTTTATTAAAACAATTGACCACGGTTTAAATGTCTAAGCGTCACTGTCAAGTTTCACGCAAAGATATGGACCATATGGGTCCATATATTTATTATTTACTTACTTTACGCGATCAGGCCCAGAGGACCGCGCGATGATACAACTAAGGCCTTCCATTCTCTTCTGTCCTCTGCTATGTTCCGCCAGTTCGGCCAGGTTTCTAGCTGATGCAAGTCTTCCCTTACTCCATCTATCCATCTCTTGCGAGGTCTCCCCATTGGTCTCCTTCCTTCTATTGTCATGCCAATAGCCATCTTAGGAAATCTTTCGCCACTCATTCTAACCACATGTCCAGCCCATTCTAATCTCCTACTCCTTAACACTCCTATAATATTCGGTTCTTGATACAGATTGTACAATTCTTCATTATGTCGTCTTCTCCATTCTCCTTTTTCTAAATCAAGGACTGGGCCAAAAACCTTCCTTAGTACTCTTCTTTCAAATATCGCTAATCGGTTCAGGTCTATGTTCCGTGTGCTCCATGATTGGAATCCATACAAAAGAACGGGACGGATCAGCGTTTTGTATAATCTTATTTTAAGTTCACGGGAAACGCTTCTTGAGCTTAGTATTTTATTAAGTGCATAGAGGCTTCTATTTCCTGTTTGCAGTCTGGATTTTATTTCCGTTTCACTTGAGGAGTTTTCGGTGAAAATGGTACCTAGATATTTAACTTCTTGTACTCTCTTGTAGTCATTATTGCCAATTGTAATGTTTCTATCATGATTTATTTTCCTTTCAACAATTAAATATTCAGTTTTTGAAGGATTGACCAACAATCCCACTTTTCTTGCTACTGCTTCTACTAATTGCATTACTCCTCTTAACTCTGCCTTTGATTCGCCAATGATAACACAGTCATCTGCATATGCTACAAATGAAATTCTTCTCCCATTCATCATAACACCTCCCAAATCATATTTGTCAATTTCCCTCTTAATTTTATCTATAACATAATTAAACAAAATTGGAGATAGACAGTCTCCCTGACTCAAACCTGTCCTAATCATAAAACTTTCTGTTACTTTATTTCCCAGTTTTATTTTAGCTTCTGTTTCATTGACACACATTTCTGTCAGGCTTACAAGATTCTTTGGTATGCAGAACTCAGTCAATATCTTGAACAAACTTTCTCTATGTACACTGTCATACGCTTTCTGAAAATCCACGAAGAGGAGATGAAGGTTACGATTGTACTCATACATTTTTTCACATAATTGCTTAATAAAAAATACATTATCAGTGGTAGATTTACCTTGTCAAAAACCCCCTGGTATTCACCAATTATGTTGTCTGCGAATGGCTTTATTCGACTTAATATGCATTTTGATAAAATCTTATAACAAATATTCAATAGGGCTATGCCTCTGTAGTTGTCGCAGTTTATCTTATCTTTCTTTTTATGGATAGGACAGATTATGGCCACATGCCATTCATCTGGTAATCAGTGGTCTTCCCATATTTGACTAATCATCCTATATATTTTCACCGTCAGAATATCTTCCCCAGCCTTAACCAGTTCCGCTGATAATCCATCTTCTCCAGCACTTTTGTCATTTTTAAGTTGTCTTATATGTCCTTTGATTTCTTTTATGGTTGGGTGAGAGATTTCTTGGTCCACTGTTGCTGTTTCCTCAAATTGTAACTGGTCGGTTGGATCCTCACAATTTAGAAGTGAACTGAAGTATTCCCGCCATCGCTTTGCAATTTCTTGTTCATTCGTCAATACTTTCCCATTCGTGTCTTTTATAAACTTACATACTTGTTTACCATTATTCGTATCTTTATTATTTATTTTTTATTATTTGTTTTGTTATTATCCCTCAGTCAGCCAAGGTAGATTTGGTTCTCTACTATTTAGAAAGGACGTGAAGATTCTGGTGAGGTGTTGGTGGGTGGAAGTAAATTTCTTCCACCAGAAGTTATTCACGGCATCCATTCCTGGAGCCGAGAAATTCTTCTTGCCAGAGAAGGCCTTCTTCACGTCATTTTCGGTGACTGAAAGAGGTCCATCCACATCTTGTAGGTGGCGGTCACAAACTTCTTTAAAGAGGCCTATGGCCGAGATGTCTCCGTTGAATGGCTTTGACGTTTCGTATATTTCCTTCCAGAAACGTTCAACCTCTTGGACGGGTGGCGGAGATTCAACGACAGGCGGAGGTGGTCGAAAGAGACGGGACGGGTGAAGGAGAAAGGTAGAGTTCTCCCTCACGACCTTGCTCCTCTTGAGGAGTTTTATTCGGGCCGTGGTGAGTGCCCGTACTCTATCGACCGCGTGCTGCTTTATGGTAAGCAGCACGTTTTTATTCAGTGTGTGATGGTTGTACCTGAGACTGCGCGCTATGCGTCGAACTTTAGGAGTGAAAGTTCGCCCAGATAAGATGTATTCCATCAACCACTGAATTCCCGACGCCTGTCGTCTCGCCTGCGTGATTTTGGCCTCCAACTGTTGAAGCCTCTTTGCTGCTTTGTCCTCCCAAGAGGTGTTCTTTTGGGAGTGAGCCATAATTTTGGCATCAGCATAGACCACGCAATTTACCGTCCAAAGGTCCGACGTTTCCGTTAGGATTTCGTCGATAAGACCATTCAACTGGGGCAGGTGGTTACCCCGCAGAGAGATCTTTTGGTGGATGTCTCTCTGCCTAGGTTGTCCTTCATCATAGTTAATGGTGCTTAACAACCGCGTTCGTAGTTCAGAGACGGCCTGATCAGCTCCTTCCCCATTTGACAGACTCGGACACGTATGTCGTTCTCGCCTCAGGTGGTGGAGAGGCTGCCTGTGTCGGGGAGGGTGGTCTGGCCGGTGGAGTATTCCTCTGAACTGGCGGTTGGTGGAGGGTTTCCTTTCTTCGCAGGTGGTTGGCATAATCGCGCAGGTTTTGCTGCGATAGGTGGTCGTGTTCTGGATGCATCTCACACCACAATGAGTGCATCCTTGCCATATACCCCCTATGATCCGTCTCGATGGCAGCATGGCATGCAAGGAGGTCGCCCCTTAGGGCTTCTGTTCACTGCATCCGAGCTCCCTTAACGGTGGTATTATTATTGCCCACGCACTGGATAACTCTATTTCCCTCTGAAGTAACCGATTATGTCAGGCTCGAATTTGAGCGCACAAATGTCCTTGCAAAGCATTCTGGGAAAACATTTTCTATATGCGATATATTTCTGCCCAAACAATTGTTTAATTTTAAAATGATGAGCTTTGAATTTCACATTCTTTTAGCAAATAATTTCGTAATAATTCGAGGCTCAGAAAGAAGGACGTGCAGATTGAAAAATGCACCTTTCGCACTCATCTCATCCTTCTTGTGTATTCGGTCGTTTTATTATCCAATGCAGAACTCCAAATACGTGTATGTTATGTGTTCACTAATGATATTATGCCGTACGTATATGAATGACTTGACTGTACTGCCTTGGCTTGAATGTACCTTTGGAAGTTAGTACCGTAATACTTAGGCGTTGCATAACTAGCCACTGCCTTGTAGTCGCCTCAGTTGCGTGTCTGGCCGAGTTTAGAATCATATTCTATTCTGTCTCTTTTTGTTTCCTGCAGACTAATGCATAAGATTACTGCGCTCATTACTCAGCTGATATCGTTATCTTTTTTTCTTGATGGTTCCTGCAAAGCGCTTCTGAAAACATTCTCGAGGCATTGGATGGAAATCGTAGTTTAATTACGAGTGGCCGTCTAATGTATGCTAACGTTTTCTAACAAAAAGTTTTGGGGATATACTGTGACTTCACTGAAGTTGTGAGTGACGATACGTGACTGCTTAATCGGTAGGAATGAAAACGAAATCAGTCGAAAATTTACGAAGATGACCTTTTCCAATGAGGAGTGTTTGTACGAGGTACAGAAGAATGGGAAAAGAGAAATGTCCCTCTTTAATTTCCAAGTTTGCACGTAATTTTATCATTCATATTTAGAAGATTGTCTGCTTTGGCTTCTCTTTGTCTTTTAATATAATACGAAGTTTCGCGTCCTCAGCTGATGACGAATGATAATTTAAAAAATACAGAAGGGCATAAAAAATTCGTCAAATATGAAATAAATTCCCCTCGTTTATCGATAGCCACTCAAGACGTCGAAATATTTGATTCCATGTAATGATTTTGAGAAATCAATACGATGGAAGACGCGAGAACATTTCCTTCTGACGTAAACGCTAGTATACTTAGATGGTCAACCAAGGAGATAGAACGCTGTCCATTTTAGGTGAAATAGATTGCTTCGTAACTAACAAAAATATCTTAAAAAAAGAGAAGGAGATGGCTAGAGAAGATAAATATCCTTGTATCTTGAAGATGCATTAAGAGCCGCACTCTCCAAGTCTTCGACGGCGTAATTACGAATGGAGCTCGAGTCTTCTGCATTGAGCAACGGAATAAATTAATTAACACACTCGATGGTTCATTGTTAAAATTTGCAGCAGATATCCTGGCTCCGTTGCCTCAATTCGCCAGACACACTTACGAATGGGAACATGCCTTCCAAGAGGTTAAATCCTTGATATGGAACACAAAGTGATGGAGAGACTAGGCCGTGAACCGCAGGAGACTCGGATATTATACGCTGGGCTAAATGTTTTGAAAAATTTGCATCGCGCAAGTTTCAAGATGGCACAGAGGAGAGTATTATTAGATCCCGTTACTGCATCTCTAGAACTGATATATGTAACAAAATAAGATAGATTCACTTTCGAACTGATAGGTACGAACACTCCTTCTTTCCAAGCAACATTAGCAATTATAAGGTAAAGGGTGTAAAAATGGAATTTATATTTTATGGAAAAATACTATTTTTCCCCGTGTTTCTCTCATTCCCCCATTGAACACCATGTAATTTTAAGTTCAATTATAGAATAAAATAGCGTGGAAAGGTGTTGTTTTGTTGTTCATATCAGATAGAGGACAATATTTCTTCTACAAGTAGACAGAATATGAATAAAGTGACATTTAAGTCATTTTACGGTGGAACCACCTTAATGGGAGTCGTCTCCCAAACAAAAACGGTGAATGTCGAGCGGAGTCATAAGAAACGATATTATTAAGTCAAATACCGGAGGTGCCGAGTTGTTACCAATTTACGAGACCCTATCTGGCAACAGCGGTGTAATTTTCAGCTTATATCGATCTATTTGCTAACTTTTCATCTAACTGACAGCGAATTTATGATCTTTGATTTATTTATTTTACGTCAATTCCTCACAAGGAATTGGCGTCACCCACATAATTCATCTTAAGCGCCTTCAGTACTCTGGTAAATATATATTTTGTGACGCGATTGTGCACCGTAAATTGATATTACAAAACGTTAACTATCATCACAATTTTTAATGGAAATAACTTTTACAAAGACCACACTTAACAACACGTCTAAAACGACCCCGGTTTAAACGATTTATCGTCGATCATCATCAGGTGAATAGTAATCGGTGTTCATTGAAACCCGGGTCGTGTTATATGTGTTTTTAAGTGTGGTCTTTGTAAAAGTTATTTCCATTAAAAATTCTGAAAATATGGAATACCACCAATTAACTAAAGAGAAAGTTCTACTTATTAACTATCATTGCCACTACAACGTAACTCTTTTGATGTAGATCGTGTAGAAATTAAAAAAAACTTTTAACTTTGTGATTCCACAATATTTTTTTATTGGCATGACCAGGGTTTCGACGTACTACAACGTCATCATCAGGTGAAGACACTACAATGGGGGTTATTCTGTAATTTCACCTCACGGAACATGACGTCGCGGATCGCTCCTTATATTGCGAATATTACCGAAAGTGGATTTGTAAACAGTGCCCGCCAGACGGCGAGACCATCGACTCGTTCATTTCGGCCGAGAATGGTTCATTTCCAGTTCTTTCGGTCGTCGAATCGATCTTCCAAATGAGTACTTCGAGAGTGGAATAGCTCAAATGAATCGTTCATTTGAGCTGGTGCTCTTCCGAAAGAGCTATTTCGGAAGAGTGAAATTGCAGAATAAATCCCCCTAACACCTTTTTTATGTACTTTACTCAGGTTCCTTAATCAAGATGTTCTGTAGAGTCTTCACCTTATGGTGACGTTGTAGTATGTCTAAACCCGGCTCGTGGCAATAGAAAGATCATTCTGGAAACACAAACTTAAAAGTTTTTCATTTCATAACAAATAAGTTCCGCTAATTTATTCCTGAAACTACCAGATAGATGTAGTAGGCCATAAACAGTTTCAGGAAATAGGAGGCGAGGTATCAGTCGATGTTTTCATTCACGTAAATCGTCAAATAATCGAGACCTTGGCTTCTGCGCTGGGAAATTTCTATCGTTGGGTCATCGTCCGGAGAAACTAAAGCACGAGTAATCGTCTTGTGTCGTCCACCGTCGTCGCGTCGGTAACTACTTAGCTCTCGTTTAGGTCGCTCTGCACTGCTTCTGACTCTTGCCCAAGGAGAGGAAGAGACCTCCGGCATCGAAGAAGCGCCGCGGCCCGTTGGGTGTTCGAAAACATTTGACTGGCTGATTCCGGATAGTATTTTTATCGTATATATATCTTATCAGAGAATTCGATACCTAAGTAAACAAGATCAATTGATAAAACAGATTTTAAAAAATTATTTCTTTCAATCATTCCAGAAATTTCAACATGTCATGCTATCATCCTTTAAAAAAATTATCGTCCCTGTGACTTCTTATTTTTATTGCTGCGGTACATGAACGTTTCCATATTGTTGTTGACTTAACTGCAACAAGAGTTTCGAAGGATGAAGTTCTAAAGTCGCAAACATCGGACCACGTGACAGAGTACTGTAACCTAACGAATTGTCTTATTCGTGAATCACGAACGGAATATGTTACTCCTCCCTTGATTTATTTAATATGGAATTACTAATCCCTTCCAAAGTTTTACGATGATGATAAGAACTCTTGGTGCAATAGGAACGTCAATGCCGGAGGTCACACTATCATCCCTCATCGTAGAAAAGAGTGCATTGAACGATTGATTTAGGGTTTTATTCCGTCACCTGCGCAACCAACAGCCGATGATTACTTATTGCAATGAACAGCCGATGATTTCTTAATGTAATGAACAGTCGATGATTTCTTAATGAAGGTTTTTTCCCTGCCCTCGTTAAGAAATATTATTCATCGAAAGGTTATGACCCAACCAAATAAGTCCCGTCATGCAAAAACAAAATCATTCCGAAATATTCGCCCATTATACTTAAACTCATCTTCTGGATATGTATATGCATTTTACGATAGAAAATCATTTATCCTGGTGCATTGAGTCTTGTAAACTATTTATACTTTTGTATCTATATGCTAAAGGTAATGTTTTCGTTCTTCAAACAGACACTTAAGAGCACGAAATAAATTTCAGCAGAAATATATTTGTCACACTTAGGCCCAGTTTACTGATGTCTGGTTAACGTTAACCGCAAGAGGACGTCGGCTTTTCACTAATTTAATGTTAACCGAAAGTTCTGGTTTCGTATATTAACTCAGACTGATAATTAGTTGACGTAGACATCATCAATGGAATAAAGTTTTTACTCCGGTTTTCAAACCTAGAAAATATGTCACCACAGATTAAAAAAACAGAACCTAAGAGTATGTGAGTCCAGGTGAGACCTGGGGTGGGATCGCGGTTCTTATACGGCTAAGTGTTTACAGTCACCTTTGCAACAGTAACCCACCCAGGAATTCAAAACCTTCTCAATCACCATACTTCGCAGCGTTTAACTCTGCCTCTGTACTGTTCGATCTTTCACCTTGTGGGCTCAATCTAGTATTCTCAAAAGTGTCACATATTTCCTACAAGGGTATATTTACCTTTTCAATCAAGATACATCGATATAATGTTTTCTTTGTCTGACAAAAGGCCAGTATTTGGATTGATTTTTTAAATTCATTTGTACATATATCTGTAGTTATTATCATTCATGATTATATATTACAAATGGACTTCGAAATCCATATTGACGAACAAGTGACTAAGAATTCATCTACATCTACATACTACCCCGCAAGCCGCCTCAATAGGCGTTAGGACACCAGCCGTTTACATATGAAAAGGAAACGCTCTAATGAAATTACGCCTAGCATTTATTAAAGTCCCTTATTGTTCGGGGAAAAAACGAATTCCCATACCTATCCGTTCGGAAAAATATCTCTCTTAATTTATCGTTTCTGTCGGACCTGGAAATGTCGTGGGGTTCTAATATGATGTTCTCCGTGTCGCTCTGAAAGATATTTATTCTCAATTGCTCAAGCAATCTAAGCCTAGCGCGCAGCCTCCGAGTCTCTAGCGGCTCCCAGCCTTATTCGCTTAACATCTGTGTAACGCTGTTTGTACGCCCGTAGCAGTTTTTGACGAATCGCGCAGCTTTCCTTTGTATCTTATTAAGTTCCCGTACTAAGTCTTTCTGCACCAGATCCCATATGCTCGCTGCATATTCAAGGTGTGGCTGGACGAGTGCGAAATAGCACCTCTCTTTTACTTTTTCATCCGAAAATCTTCCCACAATACGCTTGACGAATCCTAGCTTCTTCAGATCTCTGCCACAAATATTTCTTATATGTGTTCCCCACGATAAGTTCGAGGTTATCTTAACTCCCAGATACTTTTCTTCATCTGTCGCCTTTATGTTAACACCATCCACAGCATATACATGGGAATATTTGGACGACCTCCGCAAGAAATGTACCGCCGTGCAATTGCTCAGATTAAGTACGAGTCCCCACTCTTGGCTCCACACATGAACCCCCTTCTTCTCATTTCCTATAAGTCGTAATTTTGGAAGTGTCAAACGAGTCGAAAGTGTTCCTCGCGTCAGCCGTCTCGTGTTTATTACGGGATGGAGATACCCTTGGATGTAGGCGGAAGGGGCGATCCGAAAGAGGAATGTCCGCGGGTTGCCAAGGTGGGGATATTCGCGGACCGGAAATACGAAGCAAGCGAGGCAGAGGGCACTCTGGGAAAGGGCGGGGGGACCAAAAAACTCAGATTCCAACTGAGGACAAGAAGAAGGCGCAAATGCTTCAGTCATGCTCTTTGACGAGCTTGCGCACTGCGGCGTAGCTGTAATGAATGGAATGATGTGATTGAGGGAAAAAGTTTGATAATCTGCCTTTGAGGTAGCATTCCGCGTTCAGCTGCACGATAGCCACGGCCGAATACTTTGTGAGCGATAACGAAAATTGTTCAAAATATATTCTTATACCTAATGGAAAAATTCCCTGTCACACAAAACCAAAATTAGACTTTATAAAACAATAATATCCTCATTACTACTCTACGGATTCAAAACGTGGAGGCTGTCGAAGAAGTATGAGAAAAACCTAATAGTGTTCGAGAATAAGATATTGCGAAAAATCTATGGGCCCACATACGAAGGACAATGGAGAAAAATACACAACAGAGAAATCAGGAATCTATGTAAAAATCAAGACATAACAAGTGAAATAAAGGCAAGAAGAATCAGGTTGGCTGGACATATTCTAAGGAAAGAGGAGGGATGTCTGCTGAAGGAGGTACTAAATGGGATTCCTGAAGGAAGAAGACCCAGGGGAAGACCACGGCTAAGATGGTGGGACCAAGTGAGGACGGATATGCAAAAAATTGGAGCAACAGAAAGATAGGCAGAGGATCGATCCAGGTGGAGGGGATTTGTTGATGCGGCTAAATATCGCCTAAGATATAAGATATGGCCCTGGGAGTAAGAGTAAGTATGTAAAGGAAATGTTTTTGCCGCAAAGTAATTCATGACTTCATATTATCCATGTTTTGCACCTTTAATGAAAATCGACACACAATCAACAACCACGGGTGCGACTACCGAATTTCTTTCCACGTCGAACACACAGAGGGTGTTATTTTAAGTAATTACACCTTTTCAATGACTACTCTTTGCTGTGAGGTGGGTGATCCGTTTGACGTCACAGCCTCTTAAAATTTCAAATAGGGTCATTCTAAAGTTGAGAGTTGTCGGGGGAAGTGACGTCACACTCACGGATTTTCCGAGACGATTCGATCGTGTAGAGTGCTTACTGAATAAGGCCCCTGGAGTCGAAAGAGCCTCTTCCCTTCTCGTCTGGCAACCCTCCTCCCCCTATCCACCCTACATCCCTCTCACCTCCTCCAACCCTCTCAACTCCCCCATCCCATCAAGTTGTGCGTGTTGCCGGTCGCTAGGATACTACGAGTTCACACGGCTCGGCGTTGTTACGCAAACGGTAGACTTTTAGATGACTACTATCTCTCATTCAGCATGCGTTCTTAAAATCATTCTTTGTAACACCTACTCGCAAAAATATGTCTCTCTTATATATATATATATATATATATATATACGAGTTCGTGGAAAATCACACACGCGATAATATAAATAGTTTATTTATATATATATATATATATATATATATATAAACTTTGTCACAAGTGTGACTAAAATGAGAACACATAAAAAAGACACTCACACGGGTTGTAAATTTTTCGGTGGATCGCCGCCACCTTCTTCAGCGAAAGGTATAGGAAGAATCATTCTTCCTATACCTTTCGCTGAAGAAGGTGGCGGCGATCCACCGAAAAATTTACAACCCGTGTGAGTGTCTTTTTTATGTGTTCTCATTTTAGTCACACTTGTGACAAAGTTTTTATATATTTGTGTTCACGCTCGTGAAAACTTCCAATGATTATATATATATATATATATATATATATATATATATATATATATATTTTTTTTTTTTTTTTTTTTTTGTACGTTGTAGTTTTAACTAAATGGTGGCACAACACTGGATCGAGAGAACTGTTACTAGAATGTCGATCACCAAAATAGCCTCTATTTGAAGATACTCGGATATGTATTTCAAGCAGGTCCGGGCCATTTATCGCTGAAATGCAAGGATTAAGTTTTAATATTTACGACCGAGGCGTACTGTCATTCTGTGCGTATGTTACGAGCTAAATAAAAAGACCAGATGAACTATTTGAGGATTAGAATTTCCAATAAATTGCAGAATTAAGTGAATATCATGTAACATCATGAAATAATTGTAATAGAATATCACAAGAGACTTGGTGCATTAAAAAAAAGGGTTGAGTAAGCTACAAAAAAGTTTGTAGATAGTTAATTTGTAGCTACTTACTCGAAAAAAGCTCTCTTAACACTATTAGTTACAAATTGAAAAAAGCAGCTAACTGTTTGCTACTTTCAGCCACTTTTCGTTAACATTGACTTTAATTAAAAAAACAGAAATTAGGTCTATTTGTTCAACTACTGCGCTATAGTATACCTCTAAACAATCGAAGTTTTAAAAATTGAATCTAAATAACAATTTAATAGAGAAAATTGCATTTTTATGTTTGCCATTTATGATTCTAGATGGAAAGCACTAAAAGTTTTTTTTTATGTGAACAATCTGTTCAAGATGACAAATTTTTCCTTACCCAGGACGATAAACGTCTTGTATTTGGAATTTGTTTGATTAACTGTTTGATTACATATTAAAAATATTTATTTTAAATCGATAAAATTTACAAAGTTTACTGTCAGTAATAGTGCCATGCTACACTTCTAGTAGAATGCAAAACGTAAAATAACGACTAGTTCTGGCCTTACAGATTTGCACCCTCTAACACCACGGAGTCCAGACACCGAGAAATGACTGGGGATGTTTCTCAGTTCTCTTGCGTGCGAGAAAGTAAACCAGGATTTTAACCGATGCATGTTTTATTTCCTTGCGGTGGATCAACACGGAGTTACAAGGGTTTAAAGATTTGTGTATCTATAATTTTGACGCGGACAGTGGTCATCGTTTTGCCTGGCTGTCCTTCCGTTGGGCTGGGGAATTAATTTGGCTTGATGGCTACCAATGTGGAACTCAATTCGCACTAGTTACAAAATACTCTTATAATATTGTCTTCGATACAAATTCGAATACGGTGACGAAGTTGAATATTATCTTTGGAATATTCATTTCTTGAGAAAAGGTGCGATTTTCTTCGAAATGCGCACCGCGAGAAACAATTTTGCTTCAAGGGCAGTTGAAATTCCTGGAGAAGAATGGAAATGGCGAGACGGTTTCCGGCACAGCGGATGAATTGGAATAATGTTAATCACCCTAGTTTCGCGGATTAGATAATAAGGGTATGCGAGCGAAATGTAATAATAAAACCGCTCATCGGTAAGTCTCTGCGTGAGCTGATTTTAAAAATAAAATGCAAACGATTTCTCACCCGTCTAAAAATTGTGTAAAAAGTCGAAGGGGTGCGTTATGGTTCAAACAAAGATTTTATAGGAACCAAACGAAGATAGCACACGTCTCGCACACCTCTGGGACTACGACCTCTGTGTGTCTCTAAGTGAACTGCCGCCACAATTCACTCGCCTATAAATCTTCACTTACTTTCAGCTCTTTTAAGTTCTTCCAGATGAAATGGGGAAAGGGAAAATCTTCCAAGTTCAATTAAATTTAGTTTAAAAAAACGAAGAAAAGAGGGAAAAATGAAAGCAAAGAGGAGAGCAAGGAAAAGAGAGCAAGGAAAAATGAGAAATTAACGAAAAGAGACGCTTCGTTCAAAAGAGCATGACCGCGTGGTGTTGTTGCTAGCGACACATGCTCGACGAAATACCAAATCTTTCGTGGTTGCATCACGTGACTCCTTGGAGACCAATTCGGTGTTATCTCGAGGGGGTTGGAAAGATATTCCCATTGGACGGGGACGGGTATCCCTCGCTACCCAGAGCGTTATTATTGTCAGGAATGGGCCTTTGTATAAAAAAATACAAAATATGGTAATCCGTCTTTATTGGGGGTAAGATTCTGACTGAGATAGTTCTTCTGCCATAAACCGTAAACCATAAAAATTTTGTGCCTTGATGACCGTCCGGTTTGGACACGCTAAAGCGTCAGCGACTGTAATGTCATCGGCTTAAGGACGTTCGGTGGTTTCACTCTTTACTTAAGGGAATTCGACGAAACTTGCTGGAAACATTAATTATGTTTTCCTAAAGCTACTTGAATTTTTTCAAAATTATTCACCGCAGATTTCTTAGGATATTTGATGTGGAAGTGGGCATGAAATTACAAATGGGTTCTTATGGGAACGCGAGGTGCGACTAGCTTTGTTCATCGAGAAAAGAACGTTTTCTAGTTAAGAATAAGAAAAACAAAAATAATTTAAATCATCAATAGAATAATGTATGAAAATCATTTGATATACTTTATTTTTATTATGTTTGTTTTTATTATTCTTAACTAGAAAAAGGTTCTTTTTGATGAATTAAGCTACTCGTACCTTGTGTTCCCATACGAATCCATGTAATTTTTTGTCCACTTCTCGATCAAATATCTTAAGTAACCTGCGGTAAATAATTCTGAAAAGAAATCAGGTAGATTTAAGACAACATAAGTAATGCTTCCAGCAAATGTCGTCGAATTCTCTTAAGTTGAGTGGAACCACCGAACCTCCCGTATGACACGATTCTTGATCCAGCACAATGCCTCGTATGCTTGTCCGGTACTTGATGCTGAGGAAGGAATCTAGAATTAACTAAGCCGTCCTAAAAGGTCGCACAGCAACTGGAAAAGCTAGCGTGATAGGTCGTCAGCCGCAACATCCTACTGGGAGCGAATAGAAAACGAGTACCGCAACAATTCAATTATGAAATGATAATAGAAACCAAACTCACCGTCTATAAGTCCATGATCCGCCCCCTCCTGTGCTACGGATACCCAGCCTGGGACACAGTAACAATGTCGCAATAAAAAAATTACAAACCCTCAAAAATAAAATAAAACTAACCATCAAAAACGCCTCCTGTTGAGCAAGTAACGAATATATATCCGCAATGACCTCAACATTCCCAGCATCGCATCGTACCTCCTCCTCTCTATAGCCACATCATTCTTGAAATTAATCGGTAACTTAGGGAACCAAAAAATAGACAATACACATAAGGAAATACGAAAAAAGCCCCACTTCATGTACAATAGAACCAAATTAGAAATAGAAAACCACCAATAACCCACTCGGCGTGAGCTGTGAAGACGTAGGATAATGCACAAATGCGCTTTGAAACAGTCTGCTTGCCTTCAATGATGAAACCATTAATCAAGTAGTAACTCTGCAATGATGGCTTGTTTGCCAAAATTTTGGCGGGTGTATCACAAGGTATCGTTTAGCTTGTGCTGGGTTAGGCCTGTGCGATTGTCGAAAAAAATCGATATCGATCAATTATGCGAATAAATGGAAATGTGGTCGATTCAAGTGTCGGGAACTGAAGAAATGACAATTAATTGAAGTAATTCAATTAATTGACAAAGGCCAATTAATTGATATTGAAATGGGTGTCAATTAGTTGTCATTTCTCAATTAATTGATGTCAACCAATTAATTGACAGGACTCAATTGGATCATGCTTTTCAAAGGCTTCTCTTTGGCAATTAGAAGAATGAAAGAACTACTTTGAAAAACAATAAAATAATTCAATCAGTAAGCTTTTATCAATTAATTAAAGGAATAGATCGCTATTTGAAGACACGCAGATGAGATCCTCAGCGTGTTCATCCGACAGACAGTGGAGTGTGTCGATGACAATGTTGATCCCAACGAGACTGAACAACATCTCGGACGCAATGTGCTAGTTTCCGGGATGATAGCTAGATATTGTCTCCTTGCTAACATCTGGAGGAAGGTGTAGGTGGTGGCCGTCACCACCGTCAATAAATCGATTACAGGAAAATAATTGTGAATTGAATAACAATTGACAATCGAACAACAAGTGACACTTGAAAAAAAATGACAATCGAGTCAATTACCGCAATCGACATCGATATGCTGAAATAATCGATCAGTTGTAAAAATAATTGCATCGACGATTCAATTTATCGAATAGTCGCACAGGCCTTTAGGCGTCTTTATTACATGGAAGTTACTTCCATGACAGTAGCCTTGCAAGTCGCTTGCAAGTTGTACTTCGATGTGTGAGCACGTACTTCCATGGCAGTAGAGGGGTCGATAGTGGAACTAATCCACCGCGGTTCGCACTTGCAAGGGAAATAGACGAAGGCTTCTATTTTGCCTGCAAGTAGCATTTCGATTCAGCGATAGCATTGCAAAACATCCGGTGAAATATTCTGCCTGGTTCATCTCAGTTGAAAAACCACAGTTACATAAAATGAGAATTTTCTTAAGATTGAAATTTAAGAATGCTGAAGTACTAAATTAGTTATCAAAATGTTAATATAAATTAATGTTTGAAAAATAAGTTTGAGTTGTCATAGAGAGAAAATTTGTTTTCATAAACCCATGAGTTGATTTGATTAGTTTAGGTATATTAATAAAACTCATTAGATAATTATTTATGTTGATGAAAACAAAATATTTCGCATAATTTATTACATCATGAAGTAAACAAAGATATAATCAACAAATATTTAACCCAAAATGAACTATAGAAATGTGTATAATGTTTCTGTTTTACAATTACATATATGTTAACATTTCCGTATTGATTTATGATTGTATTACCTGCAGGGTTTTGATTTAATGATTCATTGGTTGTTTGATATTGCGTCCTTAGTTCTGCTATTCATTTATTTGCGGATAAGCCGGAAGTAACGTGTAGGCAGAGCTATGCCCTGCAAGTAGCGATATAAATCGATACTTCAATGCTCTCGCTACTTCCATAGAAGTCAACTTCCATGTGTAAAGGCGCCTTATATGCTGGGTGGAGCGACTATCGCGTGAAACGGGCTTTACCTTTCCGTTCAACCCGATTGTAGTGCGCGCCCTCTGCTCCGAGCGGCAAAAGTAGAAAATGCGGATTATGTTGGCGCGCGCCCTCCGTGGTGGGAGTAAGGGGGGGGGGATGAGGGGGCGTGTGGAAAAGGCGCCAGGGGGGGAGGGATTGAGGGGGGAGGGACAGGGAGGGACAGAGAGAGGGGTGTTGGGTCGTGCGTGCCGCTAAAAAGATATGAATGCAGAGAGGGGAGAGGAAAAGGCGGGGGGGGGATTTGGACGTCTGTGATTGGTTGCGTTTCTCTCTTTAACTCCTTCCGTTTCTCCCCCCACCCCCCTTGCTCGACTCGGAGAGAGCGATCCGTGGAATAATCGACTCTTGGAAAGTCGTGTGTGCACGCGAGAGAGGTCGAGACAGCGAGGCGGCAGAGGCGGCACCGTCTGGCGCCTCTCCCTCACCCATCAGCTGATTCCCCTCCCTCCCCTCCCTCCCCGTCCCTCCCCTCATTCTCCCGGCACAGAAGTCGTCGATCGAAAGTCGCGGAGACGTCCCGAGTGCTTCGTGACCTCAGTTCGTCTCCGACCGGCAGACACGACACGACTCGGATGGACTTCTCTCCCTCCGGACTCTCTCCTGGACGGTCCGTCAGCTGCGGAGGACCCTAAACCCACCCCAGGGAGTGACCTTTGACCCCTTCTTCCACCCCACACGAGTCCTTCCTTCACGAGACACCGGTCAAGACAGCCTTAGCGCTGCGAAGACCTCCTCCCCGTGGTGTCGGGTGACGGCGTGTTTTACCTCGTGACCAGTGCCTCTTCCTCGAGAGAGAGAGACGCAGAAAGATAACGATTGGTGATGTGCGATTGGAGCTGATAGCCATCATCGCTTCCGGGATCGCGTTATATTATATATTGTCTCGAGAGAGAGAATAGCATAGAGAGTGCGTGGGGTGACTCGCTGGAGATGATGAGTGATGATCGTGTGGTGTGTAGTACCGCGAGAATCGGCGCGGCCCGTTGCCATGTCGACGTCGTTAGTGTCTCTTATCGACGAAACGGGCGCCCGTTTGAATTAAAGAGGATCGCTCTTCGTTAAGTGGGACGGTGGATGAGTCTGCGCGCGGTGAATGTAGCGGTGCTTTCCTAGCCGAGGGTCCCGAGTTCGATCCCCCGGGGAGCGTCCACCTGTGGCCGTCCGAGATGCGCGGCTTTCCTGACTCCGATGACGAAGGTGAGGGAGGGAGAAGAAGAGATGAGCTGTGTCTGCGTCCACATTACCCTCGCCTTACTTCGGTTTACATTCCAAGAAAATACTTCAAAATAGATACTATCACGTAACTGTTGTCACCTTAAGTGTTACTCTGCCTCGTGCGTGGCCAAAAGATCCCGCTTCCATGCCCTCCGGCGTGCAACTGCGCCTGCGATCAACGTGTCGCTTACTGATTGGCTGCGCATTCTGCGCCAAGATTGAATTTTTGAGATTAATCCTCGAACCGTGACGTGAAAAAAGTTATATAAAACGTGACGTCGGTCTCTCAAGACTAATATTGAGGATTCTTTGTTTTCTGTCTCCCTCATTTCGTATTGATTGATGGTGTCTCGTCTGTAGATATATGTTTTGTACCCTCCTGCATGTTTTACATAAATTTCCACGTCGTAAATCCAGATATATCATACGATTACAGTTATAATTTTCTAAAATCCCATGTAAGGTAGACTACATCCAATATTATACTACATCGCAATTAATATTATCGTAAATGAATTTTTTCATATTGGCCATATTATGCATTACTTCTAAGAACATGTCTTAACTAGTGTGCGTACTAAGTATTGACTGTAGTTTATATACCGCCTTCATATTTTTTCCTGTCACTTTCTAGTCAATACATTCGATTAGCAATAATGCAACGTCGATTGCCGTCACTTGTTCAAGGAATCTGAAAGACAAATTTCTTTCTTGCCGATATTCTCTTTCTGAGAGCAATCTTCCTCTTGGTCCAGAGTTTACATATATTGTCATTGTCACACTCCCCTCTTCCCCCCAGCACAACACGCATGCCCTCATGCAAGGCCACCTACCCCACCAAATAGCCTAGTTTCAACTTCCTCCCGCCATTTTCAAAGTCCACAAAAATCTCTTCTCTAAGGTTATTCCAGTTTCATTTAAAATTCCACAAAATACCCAGGGTATGATGGCCTGCTGAGCGAAGGTCTTCGGCCTTCAAGGCGAGGGCAGGAGTGAGGAACTGTTGTCGCCTCACAATTCAGACGCGGGAGGACACCCGGATAATGAACATATTCAACGACTTACAAAAATAATTACGTAATATATAAATAAAGCAGGGGTACATGCCATGTATAAATATATAATTGCCACGAAAAAATATTGTCTTACGTTTCAAAGAACTCCGTTAAATCGAAGAAATACGCTAACCGTGACGTTGGCCTCTCAGACTGGGAATTCTAGAAAGAAACGAAAAAAAAACACATCTTCAATCGGAAGAATTTCGACACTTTTGCAAAACGTTCCCATTGTAAAGTGAGGAAGATACTATAGGGTATAAAGCCGTAAAGCGAAAAGGGGTTAGGGGAAAAACATAACGTATAGGAGGAATAGCGGTCTGTGATACCGACGCGACGTCACGGTTTGAGGGTTAAGGAAGGACAAAAGTGATGAAAGAATATTTGGGCAATCTTTTTTTGGAAAGTGGAAATTTTTTTATAAAAAGAGGTACTGAAGGAAAACTAGAACAGTGGACCCCCGTTTTACGATGGGTTCACTATACGATCTGCATGCTAGGAATTAAAAAGCGCGCTGATTTTGCGCGCACTCTTTAATATTTTCCATTTCGACGATTTTTTGCACCCATACTTTGTTATTCATTCAGTATTCTAAGCCTTATTTATCAACGGACTGCATTTTTTACCATAGCAAAATTCACATATTTAATGATACGTGTTATTTATTATGAGCTGTTCGCGTGATTAGAGCAAATGTTGCGGTGATTAGCGCTTTCACTAATCAGCGCCATAGAGATTAGGCAACATTCATTACGTAGTCAGGATCACATCTATGACAGTTCAATTTGTACAACTGTACGAATATGAGAACTTCCGCCAAAGAGTTAACTTGCAAGAGCGCATTATGTACCTACCAACGAAGTGATATGATTCCTTAGTGGATACAGCTGGCGCGGGATAATTATTATTCAATCACATCAATGAAACAAGCTAAATTATATCGTAAAATTTCTCGGTGAATGATGGTGACAAACTGTAATGGCTTATTTGCATCGAAATTCACGCCTCTTATGACTTGGCACCGTGATACCGAGAACATCTGCGTCGCACTGCCATCCAGGCGAGCGAAGACAGCGATGCACACGTGAATTATTATTCGTTGAAAGGTTATCGACTGATCCATCTGTCGTCTTATGTATGACTATAATATGCTATTTCTCACTCATACTTGGCGCCTACTTATGTTCATAACTTAATGCCTAATTTTGTGTTCATAACTTTAATAAGCTCGCAACGTCACTGCCTTACTTTTTATCTCGCCGTGCATACGGCTAAAAAGCATTCAAAACAGTAGTTTTGTGCGATTCTGTAAACACTACTGTGGTGAGTAATAGATTATTTTTTATAAATAGTTGATAAAACATGCAAACTACATAGTTATTTTTTTGTCAAAATGTAGGTGTTATACATTCCTAATTTTTTTCAATATTCTCCCTTGGGTGTGTACAGCAGTAATCTATCCCTCATGTAAAACAGCTTGTATATTTTAAGGTAAATTGCTCGAAAAGCAGTTTGGCAAGGGGTTAATATTTTGATATCATCGGAAAGATTGGATTTTTTTCTTTAAAATGAGGTTAAATTCGTCAAATTCTAAGTGAAGTGATGTATCGTTCAAACTACCTTAAATATTAAGTCGCTGAGATTGGCTCGCCGTTAAGACGGCGAGGTGCATCTTGCGTATTCATGCAATGATGTACGATGTTTTGACTATTTACAAAACCTTATTAAACTTTAAATTTTGGTTAAATACCATTATAAATAATTTTATTCCAGCATATTTCGTACCTCTACTGTATTATGTATCACTGAATGCACTGGCGATGATGTAGTTAAACCGATCAGTCGTCCGGTAATATACTAATTCACTTTACTATGGAATTCACATTACAATCGGTCCTGTGGAACGGATTACCATCGTAAAGCGAGGGTCTACTGTATTTAAAAGGAAAAGTAAATTCCTTCATCTGACAGTTTGTATTTCACTGTCTTCATGCGCTTATCGATCTTGTTTCACAAAACGTTATTGGTTTATTGACACATCCGCTTATTATAGTGAACGTAAGGGCAGTTTCATGGAATTAATTATTATCTCCGAAGTGTTGACGTTTTTACTGATTTTAAATAGCGTATATATCGTTCATTCTCATCAAGTTAATCAAAATTTATTTTGGGAAACGTTTCCATTTTCCGGGAAATCCCTTACTACTAGCAAAATCCCTACTGGACGTCCTTAAAAAGAGGAAGCGTCCAGGGAAAACCGGAAGACTTGTAACCCTAGCTTAAGGAGGTTCCGCCGCGACTGCGTGAGTCAAAACAAATACTAAATTCCATATTTTTAATATTTTGTCCAAAAAATCCTGCTTTCGCTGATGAAATGCGTTTCCTATAGAAACCCAAAAGTAAGGTACAAAATATGCAGATTATTCCACAAAAGTATTTTAAATGAGCACTTTTTCCAGCCATAGGAGCCGAGTTCAGCGCCATTTCCCACGAATTACCGCAATTTGACTTCAATTACGGCATTAATTCTTCAATAACTATAAACATAATGTGGTAAGATGCCTGTATTTTATTTTTATTCAATTTCCCCGGATTATGCCCTTCTTAGAGACAGTTTTCAATGAAAATGGCATTTATATTTTATGGAAAAGTACTATTTTTCCCCGTGTTTCTCTCATGCTCCCATTGAACACAATGTGATTTCAAGTTCAATTATAGAATAAAATAGCGTGGAAAGGTATTATTTTGTTGTTCATATCAGATAGAGGACACCTTCTTCCACAAGTAGACAGAATATGAATAAAACGACATTTAAGTCATTTTACGGTGGAACCACGTTAAGTGAGATGCGATGCAGTGCTCTTCTGCCAATCTCGATCGATTTCACAATCGGTCAGATCGAGTTCCGCGAATCGCCGCGTCCGTGAGCATGGCATCTGATTTACCGCGGTGATGATAAGTGTCGTCTCGGCACTCTCTGTATACCCAAGAGGGTTTTCCGTTCACCCTGCGGCGATAATCACTGCGCAACGCATCGGCGTACTTGATTTCCATTCAAGGAAATTAAAGAACTTCCGCAAGCCGAATCCGCGATTGCTATATTGTTCTTGATTTTTCGGTTTAGGTGCCTAACACGGATTATAACATAAAGTTTTCAATTTCTCTGTAGAAAAAAATGCGTTTTATTAAACATATTTTGAACGAATTCAATGACTATTTTGGCGTACACAAAACATTCGGTCGTTGCTATTGTAAAGCTACCAATGGCAGTATTAAAGAAAGTTTCGCTTAAGGTAGTTTGAGCGAGTCATAATGGAGACCATATTCAAATGTAATTAAATTAATGCATCTACATAAGTCTCTAACATGACACATTTTTTTGCCGCCGTACGGCTGAAAACCCTTCAAAACAGCAAGTTTTTTTGCGATTCTGTCAAAATTACTTTGGTGAGTAATAGATTATTTTTTATAAATAGTTGAGAAAACATGCTATCTTCACATAGTTAGTTTTTGACGAAATCTAGGTGCTAGAAGTTCATAATTTGATTAATATTCTCCCTCTGGAGCGCACAGCCATACAATAAATCCCATGTATAACAGCTTATATTTACAGGCAAATTGCTCGAAAAGTAGTTTGGCAAGGGGTTGATATGTTGATATCATTGGAGAGATGAGAGTTTTTTCTTTAAAATGAGGCCAAATTCATCAAATTCTGGGTTAAGTGATTTTTCGCTCTCAAAATACCTTAAGCGCACATCGTTTCAATTCATTCTTCGTTTGTGTGCCCTGAAGTATTCCTTTTATTCTGATCCAACTTCAACACGTAGAGCGTAAAACTTCCTTAGTGTTGAGCTGATACGGGTAAGATTCAATTTAAACTAGCTTCATTATCTCCTAACCTGCTTACGCTTTACAAGAGTACCTACTTCCCGATTACCGGTTATTGTACGCTCGATATCTCTTAGAGTACCTACAGCTATTTCCTCTGAAGATACGACGACATTCACGGCGGAAGATCACGCCTGCGTGGCCTAATTAGTTTAACAGGATGGTCACCCCTCCTTGTAACACTTAAAAACCCAGAGAACTCCTTGAAATTAATAACTCTTTGAAAAATACGGGAATTCCTTTTTACTCTGGAAATTTTCTTATGGCCCACTGTAATACTGTAAGGTTAGTTTTTGAGAGCGTCATACGATATCACTTCAAATTATAAATTCGTTACTTACACCGATTTTTAATCGTCCATCATTAGAACCAAACCCACAATTCCTAATTTCAACTCCCTATTTGATATATTTATTATTTTTGCAGTGTCAAACCATCTTAGATGCTTGCTGGATAAAAACTCTTCGCAGAGGTGTTTTAAAAATAACTTAAATATTCCGGAGTAGAGATAAATATATTTTTCTTTTCTTTTGTTTAAAAAATCTAAAAATAATAAATACCCAGTCTAATTTTAAATAGCCTACAATGCCCAGGATGATTCCGGGAGGCAGTTACATGAATGGAAAAATGTTTGAAACACGCCGACCACTGGAAATGCATCACAACCTCCCCATAAAAATGTCTATTTTCTTCCAGTAAAACCTAAAATGCTCCTTGGTTATGAAAATGGATACTCGTGGTGGCCACGCTGTTAATGCTATCGGGGCGTAGAATGAGCGTTCGTTTTCCAGTCTTGAATTGTTTACTGCGACTTCTGCTCGTAAGTATTCCGTATGTTTCCTGAGCCAGTGACTCCTCTGAAGTCGCAGTACTTTGCAAGGGTATGACACTCGTATTACTCCAATTTCACCCAGAGCACTCTAGCGGTCGGGCGCTAACTATCAGAGCGACGTGTGTACTCTTTAATTGAATATCTGGCAGATTTAAGTGGGAAATCACCTATTTATTTATCAGGGTAAACTTAAAAAAGGCAATTGTTTAATCAATTCTGCATCCTGAAACATTCTGGAACTAGATTGCAGCGATAATAATGCCGTGCAGTCCTTCCCTTGGCGTTTTCGCAGTGTACTTTCTCGGCCATCTTATTTGTTTACTTACGGTTGCGATGGCGATGTCTCGTGTGGTCCCACGCAGGGGTCTGACGGAATTGCGATATCTCGTATGGATTACTACCAGCGCCATTTGTATCAGGCGCAAATGGAAAAATAAGTATGCGTGAAAAACATAAAGATATACAATCTTTTAAAACTGTTTTTGCCATAAATCTTTTATTTTTTGTGAAAAAATACTGTTATTATTCCTTTTGTTGTAAGACGTTTATCAGCGTGCATTAAAAATACGCCTGGGACCACGCGAGACATCGCCATCGCAACCGTAAGTAAACAAAGAAGATGGCCGAGAAAGTACACTGCGAAAACGCCAAGAGAAGGACTGGATGGCATTATTGCGCTGCAATCTGGTTCCAGAATTTTTTAGGATGCAGAATTGATTATACAATTACCTTTATAAGTTTCCCCTGAGAAATAAATAGGTGATTTCCCAATTAAATCTGCAAGATATTCAATTAAAGCGTATACATGTCGTGCTGTTGCGCTGATAGTTAGCGCCTGACCGCTAGAGTGCTCTGGGTGAAATGTATAACCATTGGAGTAATGCGAGTGTCATACCCTTGGTCCCAGGCGTATTTTAAATGGACGCTGATAAACGTCTTACAACAAAAGGAATAATTACTGCACTTTTTCACAAAAGAAATAAAAGATTTATGGCAAAAGCATTTTTTCTTTATCTGTTTCACGCATACGTATTTTTCCATTTGCGCCAGAAACAATTGGCGCTATTAGTAATCCATATGATATATCGCAATTCCGTCAGACCCATAGTACTTTGTATATGTTGATACGTGCTGTTGCCATGGCTTTCCATTCACTCTCGTACGTTGCTCACTTCCAACACGACACCGCAGTTGTTTTCCATTCGTTTCAGATCTCAGGGCGTACTATCGCTATAGTGCGTGGGACACTTGAAAACAGATCGGGAGCGTTGCTGGTACTGTGTTGATTTACGGCAAAGACCTCAAGCATGGATAATTTGAAGTTTTAATCACTTTGTAATGAATAGCATTTCCTTGAAGGAGGTCCCACCGTGACTGTACAAGTCAAAACAAATACTATGTTCCAACTCTTTGCTTGTTTGGTTTTAAAAATATGCCTTTTTCGTTGATGACTTCCGTTAGCTACTGTAAAGCAAAATTGAAGTACAAAATCGACAGATTATTCCACGAGAATACATTTTAATGTACACTTTTTTACAGCTATAGACACCAACTTCAGCGCCATATCTGTGGAATTACCACATTTTGACTTCAATTAGAGCAGTAAATAACAAATAACAGTAAATAGCAAATAACTCTAAACAATGAGATGGTAAGAAGCATCCATTTTATTTTTGACCAATTTTCCGGAAGTTTTCGCTTCTAATAAAAAGTTTTTCGTTAAAATTATATTGATAATAGATATAAAAATACTATATTTCCCTAATTTTCTCCCATTTTCGCATTTAGCACCATGCGGTCACAAGTTCAATTTGCGAGAAAAATAGTGCAGAATGGTAACATGTTGTATTTCATATCAGATAGATGACTTCTTTTTCTTAAAAGTATTAAGAATATGAATGAGGTGACATTTATGTCATTTTACAGTGGAACTACCTCAAGTGTGCAGTTTATACAAATTTGTTAAACATTTCCAAAAAAATCGGCCGTTACTATTTTGTCCATTGATGTGGTTTGAGCGAGATAGTTCCCTAGTCATAGTGGAGACCATATTCAAATCTAATCTTTGATGTCAGCGTCTGTAAGTAGTACGAAATAAATATTGTGATATTAATGGCGCAAATATATATTTATAAATGCCTGAAAATCTCGGTAATTAAATAAATAAAGCTACATAAGTCTCTAACTTGACTCATTTTTTCCCGCAGAACGGCTGAAAACCCTTCAAAACAGCAGGTTTTTTTTGCGATTCAGTAAAAGTTACTGTGGCGAGTAATAGATTATTTTTTATAGACAGTTGAGAAAACATGCAATCTAGACACCGTTAGTTTTTTGACGAAATATAGGTGTTATAAATTCCTGTTTCCTTCAATAATCTCCCTCTGGAGCGCTCAGCCATAATCTATCCCATATAAAACAGCTCATGTTTACAGGCAAATTGCTCTAAAAGTAGTTCGGCAAGGGGTTGATATTTTTATACCATTGGAAAGATGAGTTTTTTCTTTAAAATGGGGCCAAATTCAAAAAATTCTAGGTGAAGTGATTTTTCGCTCAAACTACCTTAAGAATTATACCTTCCGGCATACGACTATATAGACCTGATGTTTCGCCCGTACGCGTCGTTGCGATCGTTGTCGTTCGTGTGTCTTGCTCAAGTGCACTGACGCGTTCCTCCGAACTGCGCTCGCTTCAATACCTTGAATGGAAAAGCTCCGATTATCTCTGAGAAACGAATCTTACACTCGTACATCTCTCTCCCTCCCTCATCTCCCTCAGCTGTCTCCCTCCCTACCCCTCCTCTCCTCCCTCTCCGCTCCTTCCATTCCGCTATCTCGTTTTTCAATCAACAGATGGAGATACGGTATGCCGCATCCGAACTGCTCACAGACTAGACTTCTGGTTTCTTCTTGAGTTGACCACCTTCTGTCTAGCTGACATGGGATTTGCTGAGTGCTCTCTGACGAGGAACTGTGCAATTTCTTGGAATCAAACTGGTAACCATTTACGAGTAACGTAGACTGCTTGAGATTGCACTCGGAGGAAAAATAGTGATGGAAATGAAATAATTCCGTGATGATATTTAATAAAAACTGTTCCCTTGTCATCATCGGTGCAATTTTCTCAACTTCTGAAAGCTCTTGCCTCATGAAGGCTAGATTATTTTTGTCTAGCGATTCCGAAAAATTCAGAATGTACTTACATTGTGTTGAGTTTGCCTAAGGTACATTTATAGACAGGTGCATTGCAAACCATCAAAATAATCACTTCCGAGAAAGTGCCGGGAAAAGAATTGGACTTGGTGTAGAAATCGTGTTTTACGGAAGAAGGTCAAAGGAGGACTTGACGCAGTTTCACACTTTGACTGACACGATTGACACCGTCAATCTGGAGACTTGGAGAAGAGCAATTAGTTAGTTATTCCAAACCATTGTTTGCTTGTAGGATTGAGAAAGTTCAACAACCGGTGGAGGACATCTTCCTACTCCATCTTCGATGCCATTTCTATTTCTTTAAGAATCAATCTCTTTGAGGAAATGACCATCATTGCTCAAGCAGCATTCTCCCTTTAGCTTTTTTTCGCCCATTACTTAGGAATCCTGGTGTAAGTGTCCCTTACAGACAATCTTGGGCAGTTTCTGACGTAAACGGTTGAGCATAGATTTTTTATAGGTTGTCTCTAATCAGGATGTGATCTAAGTGTTTTCAGCATAATATTTCGTCCCCTAAAACGAATTTTTTTATGAGGAAGCCAAGTGTAATACGTCCTCTACAAAGGATCTTGCCGAAAATCCTTTCGTCCTATGTATATATTTCCAATATTTTCGCGTTATTCCTACTTCGCACACGATGCAAATAATGTTTATCGATTCACTCCTTCCATCATAATTGACAAAAAAAAGTGGTGCCAGCTACATCTAGACACAATAATCCGGTTTTTTTAAGGATACCGCAGCTTCATATTGATTCGCGATGTCCTTGAATATTTTTGATTTTTTGAAAGCGAGCACCTCAGAGTTCAAAGCTTGGCTTCAACCTTGAGGACCATGCGTACGATTCGATGGCGTCCTTCCGTTATACTCCCAGTAGTCGTGAGAGCATCTAGTTCCTTGGAAGCCCACAAACGTCCACAGGGGAGATGGATGCCTCGGTAGCTCAACTTGCTAAAGCACTCGGTGCGACATTAAAGGATCCGGATTCGATCCCCGATCAGTGTGGATGGTTTTTCCACTCCGCACTCTGGCACTCCTGACGCAACAGAATTTCCGTGATACACACGCAGCCTGTTTTTCCCCTGGTTTTGTAATACATTCAGGGAACAGCCTTTCTGTCGCCACCACAACACCATGGAACTTTCACGAAAAAAGCATCCATTGTATGTTTCACAGTTTAATTAATATCGTTGGCATATAACATAAATAAAATTGTCAAGGCGTTGTTTGGATCTTCTGGTGCTTCAATTGTTCTCGACACCCTACCTCAGCTGAAGCTCTTCGGTTATTTTATTTAGGTCCAAACTATTCTACATCTACATCTACAAAATACCCTGCAAGCCACCTCAGGGGTGTGTGGCAGGGGTTGAGATTCACAAACATGCATTACACTATACCCTAAATTTAGTGTAACTACGGCTAATTATGCATATACGACTGCATATACTACGACTATTGCGGTACCTCAGGAAAGAAGTCTCCTTTGATGGCTGAGTTAGGATGTCAGCATTATGGTTCTATGACTCAATGTACCTCGTCATGACGATTTCATCATTGATCTTCTCTCTTATGAAATGGTATCTTATTTGGACATGTTTCATCCTCCTGTGGCTAGCTGGATTTTTCGCGACGAATATGTCCTCCATGAGGGCAATCGGTGGTTCTCTGAATGACACGTCTAGATCCTCTAGCAACTGCTTCAGCTTCACTTGCTGGAAGACTAAGACCAATAGTATGTACTGTACCCTTCCAGTATCCTTCATCTTGAAGTTCTTTGTTATGCCTTTTTTAAGGCTTTTAATACCTCATCGATTGCAATCTTCCACTCCTTCACTGCGATCGCTTCTTCGATAGTCATTTCTTCACTTTCGACGAACATAGCTTGCTTCTTTTCCTATTTATTCATTTCCTATTTATTTATTTATTTCTCTTGTTATCGACATCACTTTCCACATTTTTGTTGAATGCATTCATCTGTTGCAGCACGTGCTTCCTCTGCATTGGTCTTTTCTTCATCAAGCTCCTCGGGAATAGACCCTCTGGCTCAACAAGATCATCATTAATAGTGCCCTCTGGTCCATTCAGAGCTTCTTCTGACCTTAATTTTCTGACTTCTTCTTCCTGACCTCTAACTTAATCTATCTTGCCTTCTTCCCTCCGTGTCCCTTATGGATTGGAGGCTCCACCTCGGCTGGTATAATTCTCGTTTTCTTTCTGATAGAAGCCTCTTTATTCTTTTGAGACCTCACTGTAACCCACAAATATGCCCTTACTGCTCCTACTGTCCCATTTATTTCGTGTACATTAAGGTATGTGGGTGTAGACTATTGAACCAAAGATCTTCTACTTTTTAAGGTCAGGTTTCTTTCCAAATTCAACTTCTTAATGGTGATTTGTTTTCAGATCCGGATGAAACACTTCTGCCTAGCAGATAAACTGCAGTGTTGACTGCCTCCGCCCATAGCCTTTTATTAATGCATTTTGCCACAAGCACTGTTCTAGTGCCTCCACCACACTTCTATTTTCACGTTCAATTTTTCCATTCTACTCTTGGATAATTTTACTGTGAGCTGATGCTTAATGCCTCTCGCCTCAAACAATGCATTAATTGAAATGCAATTGGGATTAACGAACTCAGTCCCGTTTTCGGTGCGGAAAGTTTTTATTTTATTTCCTGTTTCGTTTTCAAATCTGTTGATGAAATATTTTATCGATTTATGTACTTCAAATTATTCTTCACGATAGATTTTAGAGTATCAGGCCATTTATATTCATTTTAGTGTACCAGGCAATTGCATTATCCTTGATAATGGCAACATATAGCTGAAAATGCCTTAATAAAAGGCTATGGGCGGAGCCAGTCAACACTGCAGTTTATCTGCTAGGCAGAAGTGTTTCATCCGGATCTGAAAACAAATCACCATTAAGAAGTTGAATTTGGAAAGAAACCTGACCTTAATAAGTAGAAGATCTTTGGTTCAATAGTCTAAACCCACATACCTTAATGAAAACGAAATAAATGGGACAGTAAGAGCTGTAAGGGCATATTTGTGGGTTACAGGCCTAGGTCGGTTAGATAAACTTGTGGAAATTTACTAAGTTTTTCTATGATAATGCTCTTTATTCTTCATAAAGTAAACAGACAAACTTATTCTTCATAAAATAAGCAATCAAACTTATTCTTCATAAAATAAACAGTTTTGTGTCTTGAGGCATGATATTCCAACAGAAGAAGGTATATTAATCCAACAACCGACTCCTTCTCCTTAGGCCCACAGACACCTGTATGTATAAGTTTACAAATTTGTTCCATCTTTGCTGTACTGTTTCTAAAATTATATATTTGTGTAATTTTCCTTTAATGCACGCCTCACAGAAGAACCCTTGGTCTTCATAATCAATCTTCTCTTTTCTAAGTAGGACCTGTTCTATATTCATATGTCCAAGCCGTTCATACCACTCCACCAAATGGACATTCTTCTCTCCGGCTAACAGATCACTCCCATACTTAACTTTCATCTTCATCCTGTACATGTTTCCTTTCTTCTCTAGAATGGCAGAGATCTCATTCTCTTTGCTTAATACAGAACAACCAGTCTTATTCACTTGAATGTTTTGTCCAAATTTTGCAACAGCACCCATTGAGAACAAGTTGGCATCTAACTCTGGGATGTAAAGAGCTTCAATTATATCGGAGAGTTTTTCCCTTTTTTTCTGTTTCTTTCACAACTTTTCCCATCAAACATGAAACATTCACATTTTCCAATTTCTTTGGCTTCCATTATTTGCCCAATTGGCTGCTTAAACTTTATTATGAGTTTCCTTCATTTCTATAAACCATATCTTGTTTCAACCCAATGTGTTGACTAGCTGCACTGTCCAAATACTATTCTAATGAAGTAATTATTTAAACGAGAAAAACGCACGTTTTACATTCCAGTTGCTTTCCTCCTTTTTATTTGAATCCTTCCTTATAATTATTAACCGCCCGCTTAGCTAGCTTACTTTCTTAGCCCAATTAGTCCACCTTAAAAGGAAAAAGAACGTTTTCGGAACATAATACTTTCCCAACACCACCCAACCAAACTAATGCATAAAGTGTCGTGGTAATTTAACAGAAAAGTACCACAATTAGTGATTAAGATACACTGGCCTTAATATTTTTTAACGAGAAATTTTACCGGGAAATTTGCCATTAAAAGCATAATTTGTCGTATAATGCCATTCAGAGCTCGACGGAAAACATAATTAGACTCCATAAGAACATTTCAGGTGAGTAAAACAAACAAAAATATGAAAAAATATCATGAACAGCGTTAAGTTTGTTTATCCACGGAGCGACGGTAACTAAGTTAGTTTATTTTCTTTATTTCACGAAAAAACACGTTTGTTTATTCGTCGGGGCGAAGTAGGACGTGGGTAAGTTTTTATTTACATAAATTTATGACTTTAGATTATTAGGGGGGAAAACTTATAATTATACAAGTTTTAGATTATAAATCAACGATTCAGTTTCTTGTCGTTGTGTATTCAACCTGGAATCCCTGTGTCACGCGTGTTTATTAGCGTAACATTACTACGTTATCTTTAATGACAGTAATTAATGAGCAATTTGGTAGTTGGTTGAATTACATTACCCTGTCAACTTGTATTTGGAGAGTGAGGGAGTCGAGCGACAACTTGTATAGCCCACCCCTAGTATTGTTTAGAATTTGAAATAAGTGATAAATCCAAAATTTGGTGAACATCCGACAAAAACTGACGATTCTATAAAAACCCGACCATCACCGATGGAGCAATGTCCTGTTTTTCTCCGAAAGACCTTATTGTACCCAATTCACTGCATAACTGCAGAGGTTGATTAATAAACACCTAAGACTCGAGCGTTGCAAAGATCATGGCTATTTCGTGAAGGGATGAAAAATTGGTCTTATTTAGCTTCGTGTTTGTGGTGTTTCTTATTCACATACTCTCTTGTGTCGTAACCGACAATGTATTAAACATTTATCAGACATAATGACATGAGTGTCACCAGGGTATAAACAAACTATTTTGATAGCTCACGTTTCGAAGCGCGTTTGTGCGAGTCAATGAAATGTTTACGAAAGTGCCATCGTAGACATTCTCGGACGACTAGTTGGATAGTATGATCATTCTTTTCGTGTTTAATGGCTAAGGAGTGTAAAAGCTTGCTATGTAAGGCTCCTTTGATGACCTTGTAAGGTCTTAGCAAAACAATGCAAACTCTAGCGTATTCGAGCTTTGCATTACATTTTCCATTGTGCAACTACAGCCTCGCTTCTTTTGTCGTTGCAGGTGCCATGGAGGACTCAAAGCGCCACTTCATTGCCAAAGGTAAGAGATGAGTGTAATAAAATGTTTCTGGTTCTATTTCGTGGGAATTAATGTTTAAAAATAAAGAAAGGCCGTGGTTTCAACGCATGATCATCATTTTGATGCTCATGCGTTGAAACCACGGTCCTTTTTTTGGCACGCTAATCAACTTCATGTGAAATAGTTATAAAGGAAACTGAAATCTGATAAAATCTGATAGCCAAAATAATTCGAAAATACTATGTGTACGTTAGGAAGGTATCGCGTATCACCTTTAAAGGTGATACGCGATAATATTATTTATAAGAAAATCCTACAGTAACTGCGAAAATATTTTCTTGACTCCTTGGGCCTTACTATCTTTGAAGTCCTAAATTGCAGCACTACATCCCGCCTTAAATGCGGGGAAACCTTTTTCATCTTCTTTCATTAACGACGTTCTCCGATGTGACATCTTACATTTACTGTTGGTGGATGTAACTAAAGAAAAAATATCACGTCATCAAATTTTCAGATACCAAAACTTAGTCTAAGGGATATTATTCTCTAGGAAAAATAGAGACCATATTCGATTTTTATTCATACCTATATTAAGCCATTGTAAGAAGTAGAATAATGATATTAATGGCGTAAATACTTCGTTTTTATGAATGAACTTCTCAGTAGGTACTTAAAAAATATACATATTTTGAGGATTTAACTTGATTTGTTTATCGCGATACGTTGAAAACGCCTTCACAAGCAGAGGTTTTATTTTATTGTATCCTATAAAAAGCATTGCAGTGAAAAATGCTTTATCTTTGAAACTAGTTAGAATGGTATACATGCTATTTACTATATCATTTCTGACCCATTCTGTGTCATATTGTTCTCATTTTGTTATTGTGTCCATCTGGAGTAGTCAACCGCACCATATACCATGAAAAACTGCTTTCTTGTCCAAGACCTAATAGGTAGTGCAGTAAATGGAAAATATTTTGGTATCATTAGACAGATTAATTATTCTTATTGAAAATTAGTGCAATTTTACTGCCATTTTGCTTTTCTGATATCTTGCTCAAACTAATGTTCACTTGGTGATATCTCAGACTGCATTCATAATGAGCGTTTTTCTCGGTTCTGCTCTGCAAAAAGAGTGGCACTTGCAGGCTGGGAAGCGGTGGGGGGAAATTAGTCTATCCGTCTACATCATTTAGAACCACATGAGTCGTATGGTAGTGTTGCAACAACATTCCGTTTTTTTATAAATACATTCGTTTTCTGTAATTATTGATGTTTCATCTTTTTCCTTTTCGCAGGAGACCAGGGCAAAAATGAATTGGGGGCCGACTTCGAGACTGCCATTGGACTTACTGGTAAGCATGAAAATACTCCGAAGCATTTAGTAAACATTTTGAGTGTTTAACATTATTAAATCTGCTTCATTTGCGTACTTTTGTTAAGTATTGCTCGGTGATAATTTTTTCCAGCAGAACTTAACGGTACGTGTGTTTATTTCATTAAAAGTTACGTAGTTCCTGATCGTTCATCTCGTTTTATTGTCAGAGTCACTCCTCTCGGTACTTGGTCATACGGACTAACTGTAATCTTTACTGCAGGTACTGTAATTTTACTAGGTAAGGTTTTGTTGCCGAAACAGTCTTGGGCTGTGGATGTATGTCTTAAGAGTCCCATTCATCTCAAACTCACCGTATTATTATCGAATGAATGCAGAGGGGAGTGGGGAAAGTTAACAGTAAGTTATGCATAACACATCGTATTATGTGAACGAACAATAGAGCCTTCCTTCTTGGTTGGAATGTAGGAGTATGATATTAATTGAAGTATAAACACGGTCGGAAAATTTTATGCGAATTCCCTGTGGTGTGGGAATGGTGTCTCCTTTATGTGTATCCTCCTTGAAGAAATGTTGAAGTTTGACCAGCGGAAATAATTGTCTTTTCTATTCAGTATCACAGGTCAATGACCTGTTTTCCTATTATAAATCTTTGATAAATATTGCTTCATTTATAATACATATGCGTGGAGAAGGAAAGGTACAGACCATTCTGTTTTTTTAACCTTATCTGCCAATAATCAACAATTCTCTGGGATTCGAAAGCGTTCGTTTCTTTATTTATCCTGCCAACTTGCGCGAGTGCTCGGTCAATATATCCAAAGTTATCCAATAGTTAATTATATGCTCCTTCTTAATTACTATTCTACCCTATCTCCCAGGAAAAACTTCCTTTGTGTAGAGTCAAATACATATTTTTTACTTATTTTCTCATTGGCAATCAGTAGTCGCTCCAAAGCATGAAGTATCTCGGCTAGCAATGCTGTAATATTACCGGATTTTAAAAGTAGGTCATCAACTCTTGCGTGTGCATGAGCCAGCCTTTCAATGATCTCAAATACACGTATAAACTCTCAAATATGAGTATTTCGCGGATGGTAGATGTAACTCACTCTTGTTCCTTTGCTCCCTGGACGCGCAGGATCCCCATGGTTATAATAATCCATTGAAATACAGCTTTGGCATACTTTTCGTTCGAAATTACTCACTCGATCCCACTAATACTTACATCACTCAAGTATTACCATGTTTCACTTTTATAACTAACGATTAACTTCTGACTCTCCCGAAAATTGCAATCAAATTCAATTTTTCATTTGCTGTGTCACTTGCACTTTCAAATCATCTGTTACAATTGATGTTTTTCTTTTAAATTCTAGGAGTACAGGAGTTTTTTTTAGTACCTTGGAGACGGCTGGGGGTAATTTGACCCCTAAACGTTTTCTTTTCATTTGTGCAGTATTTGACATAGTTTATTTAACGGACTTAGACAGTAAACGTTGTACCCCATTGATTTAAAGACCTTATCCTAAGACTGGCACAACATTCATTCGCCCAGGTGGGATGCGAACCCAGGACCATTATATCAGAGGTGGTGAAGCTGGTACGTTGCCACCATGGCTACTGCAGTCGCTTTATCATTTGGGGGAGCCGGCACACTTCCCCAGGTGATGTACATTATGGTAAGAATTTGTCATACGTTGATACATTAAGACAAGTTTACTTTTTCCGAAACATCATCATCATTATTGGTGCATCTGTCCGTAGACAGGTTTCAACGGTAGCGTTGTCTCCACAGCATTCTGTCCTGGGCCTCTCTCTTCATCTCCGCATAACTCCTTCCTTCTTTTATATCCCTCAGCATTCCGTACCTCCTCCTTCCTCTTCCTCTCTTCCCTTCTATTTTCCCTTCTATTATTATTTTCTGTAGGCAGTTATTCCTTAAAATATGTCCTATCCATTTTGCCTTTCTCTTTTTAACTTCTCCCAGTATACTTCTTTCTTCTCCAATCCTCCTTAGCACTTCTTCATTCGTGATCTTATCTTTCCATCCAATCTTCTCCATTCATCACCATAACCACATTTCAAAGCTTTCTGAGTACTTTTCTTCTCTTTTCTTCAACGTCCACGTTTCGCATCCATACCATCAGCGGTGTTACAATCGATGCTACACCACGGCTATTTTGACTTTCTCGGTTTAACGATGGTTCCATGCGGCACATCATTCCTACCACCTCTTCTACTTAGCTTGGAATTCATTTCTTTCTTCACAACTTGCAATTTGTTTTTCATTTGAACAATAACCTATTAATTGCTCAAAAATTCGATTGATTGAATAAAAATTGAAAGAAATATATTATCTTCAATCAACGAGAACAATATTTTCTGCAAATGACGCTCATTATCTCCACTACAACTTTATTTCCTCACATAGGAGCAGGGAGCAGCTCTAGCAATACAGGCGCCCTAGGCGAATGATGAAAAAGGCGCCCCTAAAACAATTTCGCGCGATCGGCGCCGATCACGCTCGTATTTATCCATTATATCCCTTTTGATATCACAATAGGTTACATTACACAAAAAACAACCTTTTTTCCCAAAAATATCAATAAACATATATTTCAATTATTTTGTATTAATATAATTATATTTTTGATACATTTTATTTCTAATACATATTTGCACATATTTACTAATCACTAGATATTAAAATTGTACTCTTCTGGGTTTGATTTCAGCAAACTTAGAAACTAAATTTTTTAATGGGAGCTTATTAATAATTTCTTGTTCAATAGAGAGAACAGCTAACCCCGATAATCTTCCTTGTGTCATTGTACTTCTTATGTACGTTTTGATTAATTTCAATTTTGAGAAGCTACGTTCTGCTGACGCGAAATTGACGGGGATAGTATTCAAAATTCTTAAAGCAATGTACAAATTAGGGTAATTATTTTTCAAATTGTTTTTACACATAAATTCCAGCACTTTGAAAGGGGATAATTTAGGAGGAATATTTGGCGATAAAACTTTCAATTCTGAGCATAATTCTTGGAAGAAATAGGGTTAGATATGTTATCGAGTTTTAGGTAATAAGGTTGTCGGACTATAGGGTTTACTATTTCCCTCCCCCTTCTTTTTTTTTCAATTTTTTTTCTCGATTTTTTCCCCTTTTTTCTTTTTTCCCCTTTTTTTCTCTTTACTTGTCATTTCGGCGCCCCTCAAATCGCGGCGCCCCATCACTTCGCCTAGTTCGCCTATATGGTAGAGCGGGCCCTGCATAGGAGACTGTTCCTCTGTCACTTGCAGTTTTTGTACTTGAAATTGTGGTCTATGAGCCTTATTGAGCCAATCAATGAGTGCAATGTGAAAGCACATTTTGGTATTTTTTCCTGCGTATAATTAATTGAGGATGTGACCACGTTTGTTACAATTTATTTCAGTTGTGTAGATTTCAGTGCAATCGAACGGAAGTAGGCATTGTTTTCCCCGTACTTTCTCATAGTTCAACTCGTAGAAACGCTAATTTCCTTTTCTTCCAAAATTTTAGGGGATATGTTCCTCACCAGAATATTTTGATTGAGGTTCCTTCACCTCATGTGGTGCTATACCTGAACGCTGTGAAGCTGCCGCACTTTTACCTGGTTGTGGTGAAAGAGAATCGTTTTATATATAGTTCCCTTTCAACTTCCTCTATCAGGGGCTTGTCTTGGAAGCGAGAGGGGGAAAATTGTATCATTTGAATTTTGGGTCCAAAATCGTGGATACTCCCAAGATAAAATTGTTTTAGAGAGTCGGGAAATCTTGGTCCATCTTCCGGCAAAGGGTGGATATATTTCTTGGACAATACTGGTCACGAATTGCCATGGTACCTTTCCAGCTGGCCTTTTTCTAAGAAAGGAGTGCAAATGATATTTTCGGAAAGGAAGGTAAAACCTCAAGTGAAACTATATGTGGCCTAGCACAACGAAGATTTTGAATCGCCAGATGACTCTAGTCCTAATCCGCAGAGGTGATGCGCTATTGTCACCCAAAATCGCAGAACTTTATTTAGTGACTTAAACTTCGAAACACTATATCCATAAAAAGCTTATTTTGAGGATATAGTAAGGTATTATGTAGAAACCATTAGTTAAGATGCGCGAATATGTATTAGTACTTAAAAGTAGGAAATTTTTTGATTATCAGCGACTAAATGTAAAATCAAATGGCGGCCTCAAAGAATAAAAGAATTTAAAAATGTAAATGGCATATCATAAAAATTGGAACCATTTCACATCCATAAAAATATGAAAATATTAAGAGCAAAACTACTAATGCATTAGGTAATAAAAAAGAGCTAAAAACAATGAATTAATGTCACCTCAACTCAGGTAGTCCTTTTGAGCCACTTTCTAAGGGGATTTGGAGAGTCTCATGCGTGAATGTCTCCGTGTCTATCTCCGTGTCTATCTCCGTGTCTAAATTAACTTATTCCCAACATAATTGCGAAAACATTGACTAAAAACAATGTCCGCCAATTTGTATTATAACAGCAGTAGAAATAGTGAGAAAACATAAAAATTATGAATCATTATAGGCAAGGGCAATTGTTTTTTTATCAATAAAAGGAAATAATTATTTTTTTCTATTGGCCAGAATAATATTTTATTCCACAACTCAACACCAACGGGTTCCATATGAGCTAGACTTAAGTGATTTTCAGAGAAAATTGATGACAAAGTTGAAGGTTATAATTTGAGCCCTCGTATATTTTTAATGCGTAAGAACTGAAACAAATGACATGCGTCATCTCATGCAACAATGATTGTAGAATTACCAGACGTAGTTTCTACTTCTAGTTAGAAAAAATACTTTTTAGATTTTGGCCAGCTTTTTTAGATTTTAACCCACTGTGCGCCAACTTGGGATTATTTCTACTCATTATAAAAATAATATTAGCGTGTAAGACTTGGTGCTTTCCTGGCGCACGATGCGAATGGATTCTTCACGGGTTTCCCGCCAGGTGAGATGTTCAGCCAGAGCCGACGTTGGCTGGACATCTCACCTGGTGGGAAACCCGTGAAGAATTCATTCATAATATTATCACAGAGTAGGGATATACAGAGAGGACACTAGGCGACTATACCATTGTTTTCTTGTAATGGAAATTGCGCACGGCGGCCATATTGAAAATAAGTGAAATATGCGGGAAATTCGAAACAACTCAAGCGCCTACGACTTTATGTACATGAAACATTGGCGTATTAACTCTCAAATTACCGTCATTATACCAGTAGTTTAATGAATTATATATAAGGACATCAGATGCAGAATTGCTCTCGCTAAAGAAGCATTTTAGAAGAGAAGGGAATTGATGAGGGGGGGTCTGAGTAGAGACGTAAAGAAGAGTTTGGTGAAAACTTTAATATGGAGCGTGGCGCTATATGGGTCGGAGACTTGGTCATTGCGAAGGGAGGATGTGCGTAGACTTGAGGCTTTTGAGATGTGGGTTTGGAGAAGGATGGAGAGAGTGAGCTAGGAGGCTAGGAAGACGAACGAGGAGGTATTGGATATGGTCGGAGAGGAGAGGAAGCTTGTGTCAGAGGTTCGGAGAATGCAGAAGAGATGGATGGAGGAGGTTTTGAGAGGAGAGGGAATGTTGAAGAGAGTGATAGAGGGGAGAACACTGGGGAAGCGTGGAAGAGGATAGGAATTCTGAACGAAATTGGATTATTAGTCGATGTGGTTTTAAGGATGTAAGTTAAGTTCTTGCTAAATTACTCCCATTCTATAAGCAACAAGGGATACAGTGGAGATCTCACTACTCTCGTGTGGAAACTACCTGAAATTGTTGTAGAAGAAATCTTTTTGTAATTGTTCACTCTTTATTAATAAACTAACCGGTTTCAATGCCTCAACATCATTATGAGAGTTGGAATACATGTTTAAGTAGAGTTAGCATCATATTTCGGGGTACAGGATGAGGGGTTGAAGGAGAAGGAGCTTTGAGATGAGGAGATGATTTGTTATACAACCCCTCCCCCATATCCAGTCCTATAAATTTAGACGCCAAATGAACATGTTGACACACTCTCATGATGATGTATGGACACTGAAACCAGTCAGTTTATCAAAAATGTGTGGAAAATAGCAGTGATTTATTCTTCAACTTGTCTCAATTCCACAAAGTCACTTCGCCTATCATAACATTAATAGCTGAAATATGAAGTTCACGGTTGTTTTATTAGTGCCTTGAATACAAAATAACCACATTAGCATAAGTATTACGTACAGAAAGATCTACAATTTTATCAAAATTTAATATAGTATCAATAATTGCCATGAGCCTACCTAGCCATACAAAAGTAAAACTGTATAACCTGCCACAGCTGCTGTTAACCTGAACATGACATACAATGAATAATGACATATTCAGATTAAACCAAAGCATTAAAACAAAAGTATGTCCATAATATGTGCTACAGGCGATGCAATAGAGAGATCTCATTATTCACTAATTAAACTTGCCACTTTACTTACATTATCTAATTTAGATCCCAGTTATTATCAGCCTACATAGGTAATTGGAGCAAAGTCTCTGCCAATAAATATTCCAGTTATACTCCCCTTTGCGCATGGAATAGAATAATACTGCCACATACTGCATCTAGGACATATTGCAAATATTGTAAGGAAGAAGGGAAAAGGGAACAGGGAATACGCCATAAAATTAACTACACAAGTAAAGTTCCTTGAATAATATAAGTTTATTTTGATCACAAAATCAAGCAAGCAATCGATATTTTGGGTTGCTTCATAATATGTACAGCATTAACCTTGTCTATCTTTCTACTTTTTCTGTGAATACCTGCTGCATACAGATTCCAATGAATTATTACTTTCAGCAGTCTTTAGCTGCTGAATCAAAACTTCACCTTTCTTCTTCAAACGATGAATTTCAACCCTCTGCCTATTTATGGCCTTCTTCAACTTGCTGATGATATCAGCATCACATGGTCCACTTGGACTGGATGCCGGCAGGTCACTATTACCAAATGTTGACAGTTGACCTTACATCGGAAAAACTATAAGAACTCAGTAATTTTAAAAGAATCATTCCTATTTCCCATAGGTTTACTTCAATGCTATAAAATTCAGACTTCATGGGTATTGGCATATTATCCATTGGATGAAACTGTTAATGATTCATCAACTGTGAGTCTATCATCTTATTTCTTGATTTTTTCAATATTTATGAAACTTATAGCAGAACTGAATGATAGCATCAAGACAAAAAGGTATAATAAATTATAAAATAGGAATACTAAAAGGCCTATACCATGTATATTTCTCTCAACTATTTCCAGATTGTTTAATATCAGTTCAATGGACTCCAAAAATGTTGTCTACTACCTACTTTGTTTTAACACTATATAACATAACTATAAAACAAAAATATAATTACAGTACTACGATAGTAACTACGGTTTAAAAGCTGAGATTTTGCGTAGTATCATAATTACATAAATGTTTGTGAAGTTGTCTAAATTGACAAGCAGCTGCCAGGTCATATTATATTTTGAAAAGGCATACACAAACATTATAAAAAATGTACATCCTCATATTTCACATGTTGCTCATCCGATAAACTAACGTTTTGAAACATACATCAACAGATAACTTCATAGTAATTGACCCTCAGTACTCTCCGCACAAGCATCAGCATCATCTTTACTCTGTGATATTAGTGTGGGATCAGGATTTTGCATTATGCTTTTCATTTGTTTGGTTGCGCAAGGCGCCATGTTGTTTGATGGAGAGGAGAGTTGTACAATGGCCGCTGTACGAGACAGATATGTGTGGGCGAAGTCGCTTAAATGATGTTTCTCTTCATAGTCCTTTGCTTTCATTTCTCACACCCCACATTAGCGTATCTACTATTGTAACTTACCAAATACATAATGCACTTAAAACAAAACAAAAAAATCACTCCGGATTTGACGGTTTTTTATAAACATCAGCAGTCTATAGATATGTTTAATGTAGCTCTCTCCACAGCTCCCTCCTCTCAGCTTATTGCTTCATCCCTGAATTATGTCTTAATTTTGACATCCTTCATAATTCGCGTGTTGTGTTCCGTCCTTTTCAGTGATTCTTCCGATTCAATTCACCTTCCATCATTGTTTTCAAGAGCCTGTTGTGTCGCAAAACGTGCCCGATAAGATTGTTTCTTCATCTCTCCGAGTTTTTATGACGCTTGCTTAATCTCAAGCTCTTCGCAGGACTTCTTCGTTGGTGATTGTCTTCATCTATGCGATCTTAATCAGCTTTCGATAACACCATATTTCCACTCTCCTTCTTCCCACTTAAAGAAATTATTCCCTTGCTGTATCTTTTGTTGAACAAGTTGGACGATTTCTTAATCTCCTTGGTTCCTCCTTACTTACTTACTTCCTCGGCACTACAGAGCACGGTATGGGCTTTGGCCTCCCTCAAGACGCCTGTCCATTCTCTCCCGTTCTGCACTTTCTCCCACCATCTTACGATCCTCATAGTCTTTATGTCTTCTTCCAAATCCTGCATCCATCTTTTCCTTGGTCTTCCTCTTTTTTCTCTTTCCATCCATATTTCCATGTAGCAGCTTCTTATAGGCATCCTTTCTTCACTCATTCTTTCTACATGACCTAGCCAAGCTAACCGTTGGGTCTTCACAAATCTCACTATGTCTTCGCCTCGGATAATATTTTCCATTTCTTTGTTTGTTATTATCCTCCATGTTACCCCATCTGTCACGGGGCCATATATCCTTCGCAAAACCTTCCGTTCAAATATCCGCAGAGCTTGCTCATTTCCAGCAGAGATGGTCCACGTTTCTGCTCCGTATGTCACGACCGGTCTGATAAATGTCTTATAGATCTTGACTTTCATCTCCTTAGATAGCAGAGTTGACTTCATGAGCTTAATATTAGCAAAGTAAGCCCTATTTACAGTCATTATCCTCTTGTTGATATCTCTTCTGTCATTGAGTTCTTACAGTTTAAATTAGTACCGAGTTAACTGAAATATTTTACATTTTCAAAGTTGTACTGCCCAAATGTAACGTTTTGAGTCCATCTTCTGTCTTCCATGGCCGACATTTTCATGTATTTCGTTTTTCTCTCATTGGTTCTAAGCCCTATATTCTTACTCTTCTGTTCTAAAAGTTTAATCTAAAAAATTCTGTTCTAAAAAATTCTCTTGGTTCCTCCTACCTAACTATTAATTTGGGCTTCTTAACATATCCATGATGTACACCTTCATAGTTTTTCCATTCGGTTCACCGTTCTCCTCAAATATTCCTTCATGCTTTCTTCTCTGCCAGAATTGCTATGTCATCGGCAAAGCGGAGCTTGCTGATTTTATCTCCATGTGCGCGTATTTCCGTTTTTAATTTTTCTTTTATTTCATTTATCACTTTTCAAAGCTAATTTTGAAAATCATCTTGAAACAGCTCATCCATTCCACGTTTCGAACTAAATGTTTCCTCCCTACGCAGTGCAACCGTATTTTATCACTGTCAACTTCTTACAGCCTGAATAATACTCTTCTGTCATTATATAAGACACTCCTATGCTCTTCAGCAAAGTCATCATCTGTTCCAATAAATATTGCCAAATGCTTTCTCTGAGTCGATGATGCGAATATATATGTGGGATGGTCCTTCTGAATTCTCATCTCTTGATAAGTTCTCAGAGGGGTAAAATTGCTTCTCTCATTCTCTCCTTTTCTTGAAATCAAAATGGTCTTCATCCAGGAACGTTTCCAATCATCTGTTCTATCCCCATGTGATTCTGGCCAGAAATTTCGACGCACCCACTGTAAGGCCAATTGTTCTGAATTATCCGAAACCCTTGACTCTTTCCTTTTGAGGGAACGGGATGAATATGTTCTTTTTAAATTCCACTGGCACTTTTTCAGTTGCATAAAATCGACAGATTAACTAGTGCATGGTGTCCATGGCCTCGATACTTTCATGCATAGCAACTCTGAGGGAGTTTCATCGATTCCTGGATACTATTTTATCATATGCTTAAGGAGGTTCCGCCGCGAGTATCTGAGTCAAAACAAATACTAAATTCCACATTTTTTATATTTTGTCAAAAAAATCCTGCTTTCACTGATGCAATGCGTTACCTATAGAAACCCAAAAGTAAGGTACAAAATATACAGATTATACCACGAATGTATTTTAAATGAGCACTTTTTTCCAGCCATAGGAGCCGACTGCAGCGTCATTTCCTACGAATTACCGCATTTTGACTTCAATTACGGCATTAATTCTTCAATAACTAGAAAAATTAGGTAGTAAGATGCCTGTATTTTATTTTTTTTCAATTTCTCTGGATTATTTCCTTCTTAGAGACATTATTCCACGAAAATGGCATTTGTATTTTATGGAAAAATACTATTTTCCCCGTGTTTTTCTCATTCTCCCATAGAACACCATTTAGTAATTTGAAGTTCCATTATAGAATAAAATAGCGTGGAAAGGTATTATGTTGTTGTTCATATCAGATAGAGGACAACGTTTTCTGCAAGTAGACAGAATATGAATAAAATGACATTTAAGTCATTTTAAGGTGGAGCCACCTTAACTGCAGTTCGGTTTTAGGAAAGGAAAGGGGACAAGATTTTGCTGTCTTTGAACGCTGATAGAGAGTACCATGAAAGTGAAAATTGAAGATATGAAGAATATTTAAAAAAATTTGAATTGATAGAAGAGACTGAAGATTCAATAAAGAACTGTAAGAAGGACAAAGAGTAGTGGTACGGGTGGAGATAGAAGCAACGGACGAAATCAGCATAGGGAGGGGAGTGACACAAGGTTACTGCATGTCTCCAGCAATATTTAACATGTACAGTGAAGAACAAATTGAAGAAGCCATAGAAGATTAGGTGGAATCCTGTTTGGAGGAGAAAAAGTGAAAATCATACAATATATGCATACTATCAGGCAGTAATAGCTGAGTGAGAAGAAATTCCAGGAAATTATGGATAAAATCGAGAGAGTAGGAAAACATTTTGGAATGAAAATAAACATAAACAAAACTAAAATAATGAAGACAGCAAAATAGGAAGGAGTTCTAAAGGTGATTATTGATTGAATAAGGCTAGAACAAACAACATCCTTCAGATAACTCGGAAGTATCATAACATGGAATGGAGGTTGTTCGGAGGAAATAAGAAGAAGAATCACTCAGGGAAAGACAGCCTTCAGTAAAGTTGAGCAACTACTTACAGTCAAATCAATTAACATAGGCTTAATAAAATGCAAAATGTTGTATTTGGAGTGTAGTGATTTATGGAGCAGAAATATGGACGGTCAGGAGGAAAGAGGAGAGATATCTAGAGGGATTTGAAATGTGGCGAAGAATTGGAAGGATCAAATGGAGTGATAACTGATGAAGTGCTGGAAAGAATAAATAAGAAAATAAACATTATAAGAACAGCAAGAAAGAGGAAAGCGAACTAGATGGGACACGTCCTGGAAAAATTCTGCCTTCCAAAATTAATATTGGAAGGAAAAATTGAGGGTGAGTGAGAGAGATGAAGATATAGATATATCATGATGACGCACATAATTATTGTCCTGAGTTAGGTCAGAGCTGAGGGAGGCAGTAGAGGACAGGAGGCCAGTAGAGGAGGGAGCGGTTCAGATGAAACCTGTCGGAGGACAGGTACACCGAAGAAAAAGGAGATTCCCTGCCAAAGTACTTCGTAGTTTTGAGAAGGTCGGGGACTTAATTTTCAAACTTTAAATGGCTTTGGAATTGGAATTTTTTTAAAATTCATTGATTTGAGTATTCTACCAGTTGATTGGTAGGTTCTTGGACAATATTTATTCTACATCCCAATTTCTGAAACTTTGTCATATTTCCCACCTTTAGATTTTCCACCATTAGACCCCTGTTAAATCCCTCATATCTTCTACCTCCTCTTATTTCGACGAGAATTCCTATCCTCTACCTTCCTCTTCCACGCTTCCCCAGTGTTCTCCCCTCTATCACTCTCTTCAACATGCCCTCTCCTCTCAAAACCTCCTCCATCCATCTCTTCTGCCTTCTCCGAACCTCTGCCACAAGCTTCCTCTCCTCTCCAACCATATCCAATACCTCATCGTTCGTCTTTCTCGCCACCCAGCTCACCTTCTCCATCCTTCTCCAAACCCACATCTCAAACGCCTCAAGACCAGTGGCGGATACATATGGGGGGCGCGGGGGGCGCCCCCCCCCCTCTTGCGGGGCCGCCCGCGCCGCTTCCGCCAGTCAGCCCGCACGCTATTCGTTCGTGTCTTTCGTCAGTCGACTCTGAGTCGAGTTATCGAGTAGTTGTACTTTCTTATGTAGCACGCGCGCGCGTCCGCGTCATCGTATTTTATACGCTTCTGTCCGGCACATAGATAGCTAACCTACGAGAAACGTCGCGGCCATTCTATTGATCTCGATACGTTATTCTGTCTGGCATTTGTTCGAGAAAAGTCGCGGATATTCTACTGTTTGTATTTGTTCACACTCCTTAAAAGTCTGGAAGCGAACATTCTGGCACCGAATGTTCTCGAAACAACCGAGAAACATATATAAGGGAAGCAGAGTCCCTGCCAGGCAGTCAGTTTGAAAGCTATAATCGTCGCGATAACTTGCGCCCCCCCCTTGAGTTTTTTCTGTATCCGCCACTGCTCAAGACTACACACATCCTCCCTTCTCAATGACCAAGTTTCCGACCCATATAGCACCACGCACAGTTTTCAGCAGCCTTTTCTTTAAATTCCTAACAAAAATAAAATGCCACACAGTTTATCTGTATTGTTTTAAAGTAGCAGTACGCGAAGACTGGGATTCAAATCCTGAACACGACATTAAAATGGGCCCAGAGGCCTGCACACTAAGCCGCGCGTATAAGATAGAATCCTTTATTGCTTTCTCTCACCTCTCTGCTCAGTTCAACAGGGTTCGTGATAGGGCTGCTTATCCGACTGCCGTGGTGAAGACGATTCACCGATCTACTATGTTGGAGGATACCCTCTTCTTGAAGAGACTTCGATAAAAAAGCGATCAAGACAACGGAATACAGCGAAGTAGTAATTGATTCAGAGTAGACACAATTTTGACAGTAAAATCATAGATGAGCTCGGAGATATGACCTAAAGTATCCCGTCCAGGATGACAAGTATTATATGTGATAAGAGTACTAGACTAAGACCTATTTGACAGGTAATGTGATGATGTTATGAAATATTGCATTAACTGCTGTGATAAGGATATCAAAGTTCTGCTGGAAGTCAATTGCTTGGGAAGAGTGTAATAGCTAGAATACAAAGAATGATCGCGCCGAGAATGGGAAACTTTTAGCACTCATCTGATATTCTAATTCGACTAATTAATTAGCATGAAATTAGGAGACAAAATCAAAAAGTGGTTGTTTTGTAGTCAAATTCGACTGCGATTGAAAAATGAGTTTTTCTTGTTTTGACTTATGTCTCTAATTTAATGTAAACTCAGATTGCCAAAGGAAAGTCGATCAATGAAAAATGTTTAACTGTGGCGGGATGGGAATATGTTGACGTAAACAGGCAGATAACGCTTTTTTCTTGAGATGGATTTACACTGGCCAGTTTATTCCTCAAGTTACTGGCAGCCAGCAACTTTCAACGTAAATTGCGGGTGTAAATGGCTCTGAAATGTCACTTTCAGGACCTTTAAAACTTTCGCCCTGTCGCTTGCGGCTTTTTTGTAGCCAGTAGCCAATGTAAACAGCAACCAATTTTGCTCTGTACTAACTCGTGAAGAAGATTTCGTCAGAGTAAAATCCTCCGCAAGCTCTTTCAGATTAAACTTGTGGAGGCAACTTGCCAGTGTAAACCCACGCTTAAAATTGCGGATCATTCTTTGTTGGAGTACAGAACACCCTTTTAGTAATATTCAAATGATATAATGGGTTGGAGGTTTGAGGCGATGCCCGCCTCCAGGATCAGTGTTGTCGCTATGATCAAAGAACAAATTTTCATCTCATTAATTCCATCTCATCCTCTCTTCTCTTTCCCCTGCTCTCCAGGTGTTGGCAAGTTCAACTACTTCCTCATGCTCATATGCGGATCAGTGTTCGCAAACGCGGCCATTGGGATCGCCACGATTTCCTTTGTGCTGCCCTCTGCTCAGTGTGACTTCCGGTTGAGCTCGGAGGACAAGGGCCGGCTCAGCGCCTCTCCGAACATAGGTAAGGTCTTAGACGTGGACCCTTGAAAGTATGAAACTACGCTAGTGCCTAAAAGAATCCATTTACCTGTTCCTTTCACTCTATCTTTGGGATTATAGTAATATAGGTTAATATTACGGATTCGCAGTGCACCTAACTATTGCGCGGAACGTTTCGCATCTAATTCCCATCTACTTATCCCTGCATTAGCCTTTACCAGGGGTCTCTAAAGTACGGACCACGATATGATTTTAAACGGGTCGTGGAAGAATTATGTGGAAATGGGCCAATTGGACTGATTTCAATGAGAGTCTGCAAAAAAAAACAAAGAGTGTCGACAGATATCCAATGCATAAATTCAATGTGTTTCAAATATACTGATATTTCATATCGTTAGGATTAATATTAATCACAAGTTTATTACTGAACTATAATTGAGGGCCTGACAGTCAAAGAAATGCAAGTAATGTAAACACGAAAAACGATATAAGTGCATATGTTTTAAGTTGGTTCCGTCAGGTAGCTACCGGAAAAAGAATACAAGTGTTCGAACGTATGGTGCTGCGATCTAGCCGCCGAACACTTAAGCTACTTTGCTTTTTGTCATTTCTTACCGGAGTAAAGTGATACAGGTGACACTATGTTTGTTACTTGTATTAATTTGACTCCCAGGCCCTTAATTGTGAACTTAACGGTATTTCTTATTCGGTTCGGCGTCGATCGAGTGTCAATTCGCGGCGTTATAGGTAGCACTGGCGCTATAATTAATGTCATGCTAATGCAATGTAAGCTAGTGCAATTTAATCTGGAAGTTCTTCACTACTATAGTCATCAAGATTCATTTTCCATACGAATACTTTCAGTGGAGAAGTATAGCACTCAAAATATAAATGTATGCAATTACAAATTAAGGTGCGTATTTAATTTTATTCTCATGTTTAATTTTGTTAATTTAATTATAATTTTATAAATGACATTGATGGTTATTTATGAGTTAATAACAATAATTTTTTCTCTTTTTGTAGTCATAACATGAATGGCAAAACGAAAGGTTGATCATGAATGTCCGGGGTTATATTAAGAATACTTATAACTTATAAGTAGGTAACATACTTATTCATACATTCTAACATAAGTGAAATGATAAAACCGTATGTCTCATTTGTAAAGACTGTTGCAATGTTGAAAGAATACGCAGCCGTATGGAATAAAACATGCTTTACCGTTTTCGTAATTTAAAGGAGCTTTTTGATAAATTTGAATCATTACGTCTTTGTTCTCCGCTTGAGAAAGCAAATTCATAAAATGACGCCTTCACATTAATAAGCTCCAAGGTTGCTTATTTGTTTGCCCATCAAAAGAGGAATTCCATTAATCGACATCAATATCATCAAAGAATATATCATGGAAGCAGTGACTGAGTGATGCCCACAAAAACTTTATCCTTTTCAAATGATAAGTCTTGCACCAAATACTTGCTCGTCGGGTCGAAAATATGGGAAATAGCATTATCCAGCATGTTTTTGGCAAAGCGCCATGTTTTAGTCGGTATTCTCTCGCTCTGGATGTTTGCCAAAGGAGCCATAATGTAAACCTACTGCGCTTCATGATGAAGCACCGCCGGACAGTGCGTGCACCGAATACGGGAAAAGCCGGACAAAAGTAACTTTGGCGACTTTCTAGAAACTCGCTTTGAACATGCGGCTCACGTACTATAGTGTTTAGGGTGTCATGATGAATGCTTAGTTTTACATAGAATAAATTATTACGCTCTGTAGATCGCTTTAAAGTAGCACCATATTTCATGCAAACGTATTTTTATTTATGTATGATTTTAGGCTTTCCCGGCGTATGATGCTGATGAGTGTAGTTCTCGGGTTTCCCACCGGGTTAAGGCTTTCCATGATTGCCGACGCTTCGGCAGGAGACTTTCCTGCCATTTTCAAGATCCAGATCCTTGATATAATGGCCGGAAAGTCTCCTGCCGAAACGTCGGCAATCATGGAAAGCCTAACCCGGTGGGAAACCCGAGAACAATTCATCAGTATTTTTATTTAATTTTTCGAAAGACGCACCTCTTTTTTTTTGTCGCATAACTAATGTCGCATTGGAAAGATGACTGTAGACCATGCCAATATGGACATTGCACTGTCGAAAAAGTTAGTTGCAATCTATCAATGGTGATGGTATTCCTTTTCACTCAGTTTAAAAAAAAGATGATTAGGGTCCAGCTTGTTATTATCATCGAGACGAAAATAAAATTATTGCCCATACCCGCTCCTAGGTCTTGTAGTCTTTACATGATTTTCTTAATCACTCTATCCCTAACATTTAATAAATTAGAATCGTCTTCAACAAATTTTGTATAGCTTTTCTATTATATCTCCATCCCAAACCATGATTTGCTAGTCTAACCGTATTTGTTCTCTTATATAAAGCATTTCATTCTTCAAATAATATCATATTTTCCTCCACCGTGGCATTATTTATATCTCCTTTCTATTCCGTCGTTCATGAATTCAAATTTGTTTACTTCATATTCCGATTTGAGCATGTGCACTCGTGTTACAACTCTTAGGCAATTATCGAACAATTTATATAACTTCATAATCTTCTGCATCGCACACCCGTGAAAACCGCCCTTGCAACATTTGCTAGGTCTTTGACTCCAGCATCATGAATCGTCTATGGCCATTAAACTGGGATAACCCGTAAGTTGAATAATTTTTAACACTTTTTCGGAGAAAACTGAATCCAAGGAGGCTGAAATAGGCCTGAAAGAGCATTTCCTTAAGAGAGGATATACATCCGCAGATCGGCCGACTTGGTCTCGAGCAGACAGATTAATTATTATTGTAGATTTCGCTATTTTGACTGAGCGCACAAAACCGTACAAACATTTTGTTCCTTTTTTTTGCAAGCTTCAAGATGGAGGGAGTAGTGATGGAAAAATGTCGGTAAAAATCGATTTTTCGAGCAATCGATTTTTAATCGAAATGAAAAGCTCGACTTTTCAACAAAAATCGAAATTTGAACCAAAAGATCGATTAAAAATACTCGACGGTTATTTTTGAAAAAAATACAGTTGGTACAAAAACATGTTTATTATTCAATCGAAAAATGCTCATAATGCATATTTGAAAAGTATAAAAAATCCCTAATCCCTCTGAATACATTCTTGAATTATTTATAGTAAAAATGAACAAATGCACGCACATTAAAGTTTGGGGATCACCGCTGGGAACCATTCGGCTTCACTAAAATGTTTGAGAAAGATCAACTGATTTGAGATGCTTTCTTGATAATCTAGGGCGTGCCTTTCCAATTTTACCGGCCTTACAGAAAAGTCTTTCACATGGGACGGATGTCGTTATCATACTCAGCACTCTGATCTTGAAACGGTACGAAATGGTCAAGATTGAAGTAGAAAATCGAGTTTGGATCGAAACTCGTAGATCATGGCTCGATATCGATTTCCTCGATCTTTGACTATTAACACTCGATTTTCGATTTTAATCGAAATCGATTTTTCCATCGCTAGGTGGAGGTAGGTGGAAGAGCATGGGTCTAATTCTTTCGAGCTGCATTCAGACACCTTGAAATCATGGATTAAAATACGGAGTAGATGGCAAAGTCAATATTTTCCGCGAACCTGACAATGCTATCACACGCAATCAATCCATAAATTTAACAAATAAGGCAGCGTAAGTTCTTTGCATTTTGAATTTTTATAGATTAATCATCAAGATACTGAAACAACGCCCATACAAATACAATATTTTTCAGCGCATTAACTGTACAAGTGATCTATTGAATATGGCCGATCGCGTATTTTGATGGGTTCAATATTCTCTAGTACTATCGTATCGTATGGTTTCATTTATAATCTTCTTTAAGGAGGTTTCGCCGCGACTGTGTGAGTCAAAACAAATACTAAATTCCACATTTTTTATATTTTGTACAAAAAATCCTGCTTTCACTGATGAAATGCGTTACCTATAGAAACCATAAAGTAATGTACAAAATATGCAGATTATTCCGCAAATGTATTTTAAATTAGCACTTTTATTCAGCCATAGGCGCCGATTACAGCGCCATTTCCTACAAATTACCGCATTTTGACTTCAATTACGGCAGTAATTCCACAGTAACTAAAAAAATAAGGTAGTAAGAGGAAGGGAAGTAGGTATTTTATTTTTATTCAATTTCTCTGGATTATTTCCTTCTTATAAATAGTTGTCCGCGAAAATGGCATTTTTATTTTATGGAAAAATATTATTTTCCCCCTTTTTCTCTCATTCCCCCATTGAACACCATGTAATTTCAAGTTCAATTATAGAATAAAATAGCGTGGAGAGGTATTATTTTGTTGTTCATATCAGATAGAGGACAAGTTTTTCTACAAGTACACAGAATATGATTAAAGTGACATTTAAGTCATTTTACGGTGAAACCACATATATATGGTTGTAATGGATAAGCACTCATTCAAGGTGGGTGATGCGTGCACAGGCCCATGGAGAAAGAACCAAGGTATTCATGGGGTTACTGATCGCACTCTTAATTTTCCTAGCACGGCCTTCTTGATTACAGTTAGTACAAGCAGCAACAAGGGTGAATGATAAAAAGTTTTTCACATCATCCAATACTGAAAATGGTTAAATAAAAGGGCCTCACGGGGTAGAAGGTGGTGTTCTCCCAGAAATAGGCGTCTCACATTCTGCTCTTGATGTAGTCGTGAGTGGTGCGCGAGGAACGCCGGCAGTCATCAGTTGGACAGTGAGTCTCTTTCATCTCGTCGCTTCTCTCCGTCCGACAAACGTATGTACAAAATATGTATAAAGGTACTATGTCAAAAACTATGATCATTCTGTATAGGCACGTTGATTCTGACCTTCAAGATGTCAAAATGATTAATATAGATGAATAATATTTATTTTTCCTAATAGCTTTCACTTTTTTTTATTCAAGATCACCGCTGATATCCTTTTGTACATTATTACGCCTAGCACTTATTAAAGTCCCTTATTGTTCGGGGGAAAAATGAATTCCCATACTTATCCGTTCGGCAAAATATCTCTCTTAATTTATCGTTTCTATCGGACCTGGAAATATAGTGGGGTTCTAATATGATGTTCTCCGTGTCGCTCTTAAAGATATCTATTCTCAACTGTTCAAGCAATCTAAGCCTAGCGCGCAGCCTCCGAGTCTCTTCTGCGGCTCCCAGCCTAATTCCTTTAACATCTGTGTAACACTGTCTGTACGCCCGTAGCAGTTTTTGACGAATCGTGCAGCTTTCCTTTGTATTTTATTAAGTTCACGAGTTAAGTCTTTCTGCACCGGATCCCATATGCTCGCTGCATATTCAAGGTGTGGCCGGACGAGGGCGAAATAGCGACGTAGCGCGCTCAGACAGCATACGTGTTGTGCTGCCTGCATTCCAGGAGAAATGCTAAACTGTCCAAGGCTTCCAAAAAGGGAGCATTTCATTGCGCTAATATTTCAAGAATGGATGAATGAGATTATCAGAATATTTCCTAAAGAGTGACTTATCTCTTCTCAAAAAAACACAAATTCTATGGAAAGAGTGTTTCGGGATTTTGCCTTATTTTGGGTAGTTTTTTCAATCGCATGCGTGTGTAAGAAAGGATATTTTCTTATTTGGATGACTGGCGGAATGGTTGGATAGATCAACAAAACGTACCACCATATGAGGCGCTTGGAGTAAAAAGTGAAAATTGATCCTGTTGGACACATTTGGCGCTGACACTGCAATCGCTCCAAACATCTCCTGAAACGTTCTTGGATAACATTGCGGGTTTCGTAGATTCTCATTTCGATAATTTTTCATTATGTTACCTTTTTATGTGAGCCTTTTACTTTCATATTTTGGGGATTTTTAGAAATTTTCTCTGAATTACACCAAATTTTCACAACTAATTTCACAACATGAAACCCTAAATTTAAAAGAATGTAGTGCGGATTTAAAAGAACTGTCTCGTCAAAAGTTTTGGAAATTTGAGGATTAATGAAATTAATGAGGCTTAAATGAAAACAAGTTCCATATTAAACTCATAAGTTTCTGCTTTATAGTGAAAAAAAGTGAAATGAATTTCAACATTTCTCGGGTTACATCCGCGTCAGTTGTCATTCAGCACAACAGTTTCGCCAGCTATCCTGCTGGCGTCCTCAGGTGAAGGATGGCGTGAAGGAATGGCGTACAATTCGTAGATGCAAAAATAATAGCCAAGGAAAACAGGTACTTCCCGAGAATAATAAGAGAGAGAAATCATAAAAAACACCAAAGAATTTTAACAAAGACGATGGATACCCATTGCACAGCGCTTGGAAGAGAGTAGTAAGTTTCCCGCGCAAACGCGACGCTGCTCCATGATTGGCCGGAGCATTGATCGCTTTTTGGAGCCTAACTTGGCCTATATAAGGACGGGCCAAAACCTTCTCGCCATCCTTCACCTGAGGACGCCAGCAGGATAGCTGGTGAAACTGTTGTGCTGAATGGCAACTGACGCGGATGCAACCCGAGAAATGTTGAAATCATTTGATCAACGAAAACCTGCTAACAAAGTGAAATTAAGTCTAGTGAAAAAAAGTCTAGAATGGCTCTACTCTCACCTATCAAAACCAACCTTCGAGTTGAAACACTGAGTGTGAGTGAGTAAAAAAACATTGAAATTAGCATCAAATTATTGATGCAAAAAAAAACAGAAATCAGGTACAGGAAGACTTCAGCGCTCCTAAATAAAATGTGGCACAAAATTGACTTACACCACTTTTGCTCCCAACCAATCAATCAATGCAGTGATATTTCATGTGGAGTGCCGTAAGACTTACTTAGGCTATTCCTAATGTAATTACTAAAGCATTAATCGTGGTGTTATCCTTCACTTTGTCTAAGAAATATTATTAGTTTTTAGATACATGATGACATTCGTTGCAAACGTAATGTTAAGGTTTCATGTGAGTTACAATTTCAGGCTTAAATGTTTGGAAACGCGACCAATGAAACAATTTCTCGCTTTGTACATTCCACGCATTTTTATTTTCACCAACCATGATTACGACATACAATGTCATTTTCAAGGTACTATGGGGGAATATAAAGTTTCCCAACAAACGGATCGCCGCCACTATCGTATTCCTTACTGGTGGCATAGCATCGCAGTGGGTTGGTTGGGAGGGAAGTGGAAGTCATTCTATGCTTTGGAGAGGTTGATGTTTCAAGGTGAATGGGAAGGAGGGGGGGGGGGGAAGAGAAGCACCATACACAATGACAAAGACGGGAGGTTATGACGTAAACAGCTCGGGTGGCAAACTAAAAGGTTATTGACATCAATGGTGAACGCAAGTCATAAGTAAGATCGTTAACAAGATCAATTAACTTTAACAAGATAAGTTAACAAGATTTAAAACTCCTCCACAACACCCTTAACTCGACCATTGACTGCCCTGAACTGCTTTCTCTCTTCAACATTAGGATACCAACTCGATCCACCCGCACGCATTCACTACGCCTATTCCTAGGATATCACTCACTCAGCGCTTACCATTATTTCGCCTCTCCTCCCTTCTTAATTCACTCCCTCACACTGTCGATCCTTTTTATTTGTCATGTAACCATTTCACCACCCAAGCTATGTCCCAGACCTGTCAACAAATTAAATATTTCCCCTTTCCATGTTGGGCTCAGCGTTGTTGATTTTTATGTTGTTATTGTATTTTTGTCCTCTGTCATGTTTGTTGTTAAATGTTTCACTGTAAATTGGCGCTACTGCTGTATGTTTTAAATAAATAAATAAATAATTTTTTTTTCTTTTCAGCATTTACAATCTCATACTTCTCTAAAAAATCCAATTTGTTTGTTTACCTTTACCCTGCTCATGTAAAATTTTCGATTCAAAGTTACTGGTTTGGTCACACTCCAGTAAACGCTTTTGGCAAACATGGGCGAAACATCACTACCTATGAAGCACATTTTATGTTATTTTATTTTGACAACAAATTTGCGTTCAATTGGGCCATCGTACGAGTTTAGCATTGCACGAGTTACAATTAAAAACATAGACTCCTCTCTTATCAAGATGATCAAATTTATCTTTAATAATAAATATAATATTACCTATGGTAGCGGAGTTATAAAATTCAAAGTTGAAATTATTTACAAGCATGATTTTTCAATATCCTTTGCGTCAATTTTCCCAATAATGGCAGCTTACACTGACGTGATGGTTCGTCCTTGGTTTTAGAAGGAAGAGCGAGTGGTCTAATGTTAAGGCTTACGATCTAGAACATTTAAAATAGTATCATAATTATAGCCATTTCTCATCGCTATCTTCAAAATATCCATCTACTTCTAATTATATCCCGAACTTTTTTATTCTACATTATACTCTTTTGCCAATATATGCGGATACTCATTTCTCATTCTTCGTGATGAATTCAAGTTTTATTTAGCATTGGAAAGCACAAATGTCTTATTTTTTATGAGAGAGTGAATAACCGTTTTACAAGAACATAACGCTACAGTAGAACTGATTGCTGTTGTAGCCAGGGAAAAAACAACAGACAGGTGAAAGACAGTCGCTGATGCGGATTCCAATTTGTTATTTGAAAGCAATGAATATAATGCTACATGTGTAATAAATAATTTTTTGGGCATAGTAATGCTTGACTTATATTTATCACCTATATGAATGTTTCCTCGTTGTAGAAGAATTAGATTTAAGAATTTTCCTCGCTAATTGGTGCGGGGAAACAATGATAGGATAGTAAGGTCAATACAAAATGCTTGTATTTCAAAAAATGAGAATTTATAAAGAAAAAATGATAGTGGCATTTAGTGTGAATAGTTGCGTACTGCGTAATAAATAAGACTTAAAGTACAAAAGCTATTTTGAATTTCGAAAGAAATTCAATCCACTGAGAATTCATTATGACTGACACAGAGACGATGTTTGGGAACGAAAACATTTTCCTTGATTTCGCAATCTAAATAAATAGAATAAAAACTTTTCAAAAGCAGAGGTATTTACAAACTTACATTATATGCATCGAAGTTTCGAAGCGTTTATTTTATCTTTGCGATTGGAATATTATCGAAATTCTAAGGTGTAGGGTGGAGAGAGTAGCAAGATAATCCACAAAGAGTATAATTCCTACACGGATAATCGAAAGTGAATTGTACTGCATAATTAATTTAACTTCTTTTGTACAATTGTAAGACCATAATTAATTTAACTTCTTTTGTACAATTGTAAGACCTCAATTAATGCTGGTTTCATAAATTTTAAGTGAATTATATATTTGGGCTTTCCAACGGGTCCTGAAGACGATGGACGACTTCTTGTTCTTTGAAACATCGGCAGAAAAGCATAGTTTGATCCAGTGGGGAACCCGAACGGATTTCACAATCAGCATACGTCGGGAAAACATAAGATCTTTTTGGTAGCCGTTTACTTTACATTTATGCAGACACCTGAGTTAAAAGGACATTTCATGGTTTAGAACATCTATTGCCGAATAGGTTGAAATTTCTTTTGAGTGAGTGGGTCACTTTTATCCTCTTTTTTTGAATTATTCGATATTTTATTAGTTCTTCAGTCCAGGGTTCTCTGCGTCTATAGCGGAACTGTTTGAACTTTCCCTTTACGTATAGGAAACTGGGATAGTGCTTGTGGGGAACTAATATTGATGGTTGCTATTTTTCTATTCAAATTATAGGCATGACAACAAGTTATCTATTCTGTATCCATCCGTTCAAGTGTAGGGGGCAGATTAAAATGTTTTCGGAGTATGTGGAATGAAATTTAGGAAGCACCTTTTCTGTGATTTAGAGCAGAGTAGGATCGTTGTTTCTAGGATACCCACGGTATTGGCTCCGTGGCAATAGATAAGCTGATGGATTCGAATGAGTAGGAGGGGGGGGTGACATAATTTCCTGGGGATCTCCAAACTCCGCCCCTGGAAATTCCACCCCTTAACCCACACCTCAGATCGTTGTGTTTTTGGGAATTTTGTTTTTGAAATCATTTTGTGTGTGACTATTTATTCTCTACCTTCTATGCAATTGTACCAGATGATGGCGTGCCACGTCGAAACCTAGGTCGTACATTAAATATTTGTGTGGAATTACAAAGTTTTCTTTACTTTTCATTATGTTAAGTCGATTCCATGAAGTCACGCCCGAGACAATGGACGAGAATTTAAATTCTTCCATAAGTTACTAGCTTCCAAATGAATTACCAAATTACGATTGAATCCCCTCGCATTTAATGATCTTTCTCTGTTTAACTCCCTCATACGAATGTCAGTCTGACGAAGTTTTCTCTGTGGTCAACAGGAATGTTGGTGGGCTCCTGCATATGGGGTCTGATAGCTGACGCGAAGGGGCGCAAGTGGATGATGGTCTCCGGGCTCCTGTTGGACGCTGTCTCCTGTTTCGCATCAAGTCTCGCGCAGTCTTTTTGGGTCTTCTTGATTTGTAGGTTCTTCAATGGCTTTGGGTGAGCATGGCTTTCGAACCAGCATTTCTCTATTTTAATCATTTAATTTTTCTCGGAAACTGGAATTCAAAAGTGTGCTAGGTCACGAAATGTAACCTTTCTTTAACTTTATGTTTTCAATTGCAATGACATTTGTTTGAAATGGAAATTTATCTGAATGTTTTATTTACTTATGGCTGATTAGGTTATTTCCGCCATTGGCTATTGCCATCTCTTATCGAAGTTTAATTTTACCTAATTTTTTAAAAACTTGATCCATTTGTAGGGCCTAATTAAGGCCGCCACACACCGAATGCTATGTTAAGTGTGAGAACTGTTCTCGCAACGGACGTCCGCTATGTGCGCACACACACCAGAAGCTAACCATGCATGTAGCAAGATGGCGGACAGCGTAAAACGCACTTTTCAGGTTTGACACTTGCCTATTCCGTTAATATTGACGTCATTTCAATGATGAATAATTTTGTACAGTGCGCATAGTGTGCAGAACTAATGTATGCAATTTATTTGAAATTGCTCTGTTGTAAGTAGGTTAAAAATGTATTTCAGCTGGCGGGACGAAAGCGCTCATTAACCGTAATAGATACTGCGCATGCGCCATGAAAGCTAAGCGAAGAGGAAATTGCCGGCCGAGCGATCCCTTGCGATATAGCGCTAGGGAAGTTCGCATCGGTTCGCATGGTTCGCATTTGGTGTGAACGGACAGCGGGAAATCGCTTTACGGGATCTTAAGACACGCGGCGAAAGCTGATAGCGCGCTTAGCAAAGCATTCGGTGTGTGGCGGCGTTTACTCTTCGATTAATCCTTAGAAAGGACCAAACTTAAGTTTGTTGATCAGTAATGGCATAGGAGTTTAAGTAAAATTCTTAAGCTTTTATTTGTGGCTCACTACCAAGGCACAATGGAGCATCAAAAACGGAAAGATAAAAATTTAGCGGGATGAAAAAAAGTGATGTTTCACAAGTCGTAATAGGTTGAAGTGGATATTTTTCTGCTGTTCAGACATTTTTTTAAGCAAAAATAAAATTTTTGGTTCCATAAGTCGGACACAAGGAAACTTATTGGTCTGGTGCGCGTGCCAGCTTTTAAAATGGCGCGTATTGAGGTTATGAGGGCGGTATGCGCATGCGCCGCGCACAACTGAAACCAATGAAACGTTACTTCTCTAATTTTGCATCTAATCTCCGCATTCCCAAGCGATGAATAACCCTGAAACATTGAACGCGGAGTTGAGAGAAAACATTTTCCTCTGCAACATCATCTGTAGTTCCAGGCTCCACCATGCTGCCACGGTGTTCCGTCAAAGCTAGGAAAATACAATAATTTAAGTAGTGTAATTGGTTTTAATCGCGCTTACGTTTCTCCACAACACTCGCGTTAAAACTAGTATGAAATAATAAGACATTTATTAGTTGAAAAGTATTTATCTAGGCGAGGAAATGGACGGGGGCCTAGATCTGTGAATCCGCGGTGACAATCAATCAATTAAGTTCGGATAAAATACGTATTGTGATTATTTATCGGTATACGTTACCAAAAGTATATACAACCTGGAAATTGAGGCAAAATTATCTGACAATAAGATCTAGAGGTAATAGAGTGATATTTACACTAAATTCCTGCACATTCAATGCACAATGTTTGCTTTTCTAACACGGCGGATACAGTGAAAATAATACATGTCATAAACTCCTTCAGGTTTACCAACTAGCTTCTTAGTTTTTCCAGTTGACTGTTCCAATCCATTTCTCCTTTAACTATTTTATGCAAGGTCAATTAGGGATGGAATGGAATTCTATTCTTGCACTCGTATTCCCTGGTGCGGGTTCCCTGGTGCTGCACCCGACCACGCAGCAATGGCGATTACAATTAGAAAATTGCCAAAAAATATTAAAAAATACTGAAATATTCTTGGAACTGATAAACCCTCGAAAAAACACTTGTTGCAATGCATGAGTTTCAAGTGGCTTCCACAAAATCACAGTTTCTCAACACTATCATCAATGTCTCTTATTCATGCCGGCACCGGGTTTCCCTCCGCCCTTCCTCCATTTTCAACGTAATTCTTACATACTACCTACTCACTTATCTTTAATGGCGTGAATGACCTGAGTCGTCGGTCACCTCCCTCAAGAAATCAACCAAATGAAGACGCCTCAGCTCAGTGCCAAATGTAGGTAACTTTCCAAATGTAACTTCGCAAAACTTCTATAGACATAATGAGGGCTTCGTTGAATGGGGGAATGACTCTTCCATTCACATGGTGTCGATTCATATACATCGAAAACTTGGCAACACTGTGCTCGATATGACCAATGACATGGGGAGGAAACTTGAGGAATATGCCCACTGATACCATGTTAAAATTATATTGCCACGGATAGGGAGGGTGAGGTACTTTTTCAATGTTGTCAATTACTAGTGAGTGCAGAACTCTTTACTCAGTCATGTGAATCGAATCTGCAGTGGCTCCTAAGATATAACCTACACTATGGTGGCGACAGAGGGCTTTCAGGATTGAACCATCTCGATTAAAATGCGTTGAAGTAATCTCTCAAGCCTTTACCCCACTTTATTTCTTACACGATAATTTTAATACTTAATCCTGTTGTGTCGGCTTTCTTAATTTCAGGATAACCGCCGCCTCAACGTTAGTGTTCGCGTACATGGGAGAGTTCCTTCCGTCGTCCAAGAGGGACCAAATGCTCTGCTGGCTGGAGCTGTTCTGGTCTTTCGGAGTTGTCATCCTACCTGGTAACTCATTCTTTACGACTTGTTCTATTTCTGGAATACATTTCCATTCTCTCTAGCTAATAAGGTTGTGAGAAAAGCTGGAATGTGAAATCGATGCAAATAAAGGTATTTGAGGTTTGACTTAGGTAATCACTTCAATGATCAGAAAATGTCAAAAACAGTTTTGGGATAATTCCTTCTTGTCCTTAGAAATTTTAATCAACTTGGTAGCATTGATGTTGTTAATGTTTCCCCGAATGTTCATTTTGGTTCGTAGCTTGGCAGCGACAAAATAACTATGCATTCACTTTTTGTTGATTGCTCTTCCTTAATCAATTTCTCATGCTTGAAATGTATGCATTGTGATAACAACTTGGATATTTGATTGCGTAATTGCAGTGTGATCTATTTATGAAAACTATTAATTTCTTTAAAAGTTCATATCACATAATTCGGTCATTAGTCTATACCATTATTGATGTTGGTCATTTTTTTCTCAAAGAGAGTCATAAAGGTTTGTGTTATTGATTAGGCCAATACGATGATGGGGTGGACATTTATGTATTTTACTACAATTGCATATTACCTTTACTGTTAGGATCAATTTTTATGAAAAAAATTAACTTGTGCTGCAAACATTTTTTTTCAAATATTTTTCATGCACCACGGGATTTAATTTAGTCTAGGCGTCCCATACGGTGTTTCAGTAACACCTTAATTACCTCCAGGAGGAGGTGGGTCGCGGCCAATGGTATTCTGGCTCTCGAGGTAGCCCTTTCATAAGGGTTCCTTACTCTAGTAAAAGAGTGAATGTGGACCTAGGGTATTACCTTGGTCTCTTTTGTGGCGCACTTGCGAAAATGTGCCAAGACTGACCAGTGGAGTGCCGTAACATTAGCAGGGAATGCTACACGTAGCGCCGGTAATGCACAGGCTGGTCAACTTGCATACACTATTCCAACTTACTGAGAATAGACCAAAGAGGGTGAAATTCGTCATGAAAAAATCATTCGACTTGACCGGGATACGAACCCTGATCTCCCAACTACCGGTCAGGTGTGCTAGCCAGTTAGACCACAAAGCCATCTAATTTCAGTGAGGTTTTTCGGTGAATACGAGCAAGTTGTTCTCACCCCCCTCATCATGTACATTGTAGCAGAGGAGACGTTGTTTGGGCATGCTATTCCGGCAATTGGGAGATACGGGGTCGAATCCCAGTCAAGTCAAATGATTTCTCATGACGAATTTCACCCTTTTTGGTGTACATCTTTTCACCCGTGGACGTGACTGCGTACAACATCATTTGTGCAATAAGAGTGATTGGGAAAGTTGTTTAAGGAGGTTCCGCCACGACTGTGTGAGTCAAAACAAATACTAAATTCCACATTTTTTCTATTTTGTCCAAAAAATCCTGCTTTCGCTGATGAAATGCGTTACCTATAGAAACCATAAAGTAATGTACAAAATATGCAGATTATTCCACAAATGTATTTTAAATGAGCACTTTTTTCCAGCCATAGGAGCCGACTGCAGCGCCATTTCCTACGAATTACCGCATTTTTACATCAATTACGGCATAAATTCCCCAATAACTAGAAAAACAAGGTGGTAAGATACCTGTATTTTATTTTCATTCTACTTCTCTCGACTGTTTCCTTCTTTTAAACAGTTTTCCGCTAAAATGGCATTTATATTAGATGAAAAATACCATTTCCCCGGGTTTCTCTCATTCCCACATTGAGCACCATGTAATTTCAAGTTCAATTATAGAATAAAATATCGGGGAAAGGTATTATTTTTTTGATCATATCAGATGGAGGACAAGTTTTTTTTACAAGTAGACAGAATATGAATAAACTGACTTAAAGTCATTGAACGGTGGAACCAGCTTAAAGACTAGTCTCGGACGGCCGAAGCAACAATGGACGGCGGAAGCTGTATGAGGTTGGTCCATTAATTAATTGACAAGCCGATTCGAACAAAACAGATTTATGATCGTGGTGTGAATGGTGCGAAAGGAAGTTTCAGACCGAGGAAGTTCAGGGGTGGATGTGGTGGACGAGGAGGAGTATGATGAGTCTAAAGAACAGCAGAGCGTGTATGAAGCAATACATCTTACCTCTACGTATGTCCCTGCGAGCCGTTGCTGTGGCGTATGGCGGGGGGTGTTAGGAAACGAGTCGTGAAAGGCTGGTAAGGCATGATTTTATTTATTTATTTATTAAATTGCTCACAGATAGCATGTCTGCCAATTTAAAGTGAAACAGTAACAGACTTTAAATAAAAACAATAACAATCAATGAAAACAATTGGTATGCGGTGAAAATAATAAAAAATACAAATAAAACGTTGGTAGGAAGGGAGGTAAATGGGAGAGGTATTATTTTATTCATGGCAAAATGGGACTTGACGAGATTGATGAATGAGTCTGAAGAGAGAAAAAACGGATCTATATTATTAGGCAAAGAATTCAGTATAGGAAGGAGAGGCGGTAGTGAAGTGAGCGCTTGACAAGGGATAGTCTGGGGATAGGCATATATGGAGTAAGGAATGCGTACGTGTGGATCGACAAGGGACTCGGAAGTTTATGGAGGAAAGCAATTCAGGAGAATCAATGAGTGAGTTTAGAATATTGTAAATGATTTCTAAATCGGTTTTAATTCTTTGATGGGAGAGATCGGGGATTGTAATGGAAGTGAAAGAGGTACGCAAGGATAGGGCATTATGGAGGAAGTTATTATTAAAAGAGAGGCTATTTCCCATGTTTAACACCGATAACTAAGTTCTTTCACCGTGACTACCCAGATAGGGAATGACATTAATGGGTATATATGTATGACTTTAGTGTCATATTACTGGCTGCCAAATCCAAATCAACATAACTGCATATATATTTGATTCTGTGGAATAAATTCTCAGCTCTGGCGAATGTCATAATCTTACTTCCTTCTTAAGGTACTGTTTATTGATTTAGACCGTTTTTTACTTGAAACATATAGTTCTAGATCTTATTATTTTTCATCACATGTGGAACATCCTGTATAAGCCTTATTCATGAAATATATTTTACAGCATTAGCATGGTGGGTGATTCCACAGACGTGGTCCTTCGTATCTGAGAGTGGAGGGTTCACCTTCAACTCTTGGCGCCTATTTGTGGCACTCTGTGGTGTGCCCAGTGTTCTCAATGCCTGCCTCCTCTGCACACTGCCCGAGACACCTAAGTTCCTCATGTCCAAGAACAAATTGGATGAAGCGTATGCTGTGTTCCAGAAGATACACAAGTACAACAAAGGGAAGAAGATGGAGTATAGGGTAAGAGGTCAATATTTTGTTTTAGCTTAAACTAAATGGTTTTATTTCATAAATATTATAAGATATGAAATAGGCAAAGCTGTGAGAGATGAAGGGAATAAAATCAATAGAGAATGATAGCATTTCATTAAAGCAACCAAAATTCAAACTGCATTCCGCATAACCCTAGGGTTCCACGCAACCTTCTCAAGGGTTCTACGAATTGGTGTCTCCATTACTTTTTGTTAGTCACTATTTACCTGTTCATAATTGTATATTTAACAATGATATATGATTATTAAAATGAAAAATTCTAGACGTAGGTGGGTGTGTACACTGTCATGGTCTTGTGGCGGGGGGGTGGTTTTTAATGTAGAAGGGAGGGTGGAAGGAGTTTGGCTGGAGGAGTGGGGTCAAGGGGTGACTCAGAATGGTACCAGTAGGACTTTGGATGGGGACTTTGGATGGTGAGATAATAAGGTGTGCAGGAATGGGTGGTCAAGAAAGGGGAAAAGAGAAGTAACGAAGTAGAAAGAAGAAGAAGGAGCGAGTTGCGTGCTTTCGGGCCAAAAGCATAGTTTCTTTGAATAGTTATTGACCACTTTAATAATTTTAGATTGGTTTTATCCATTTTGGTTTTGTTTTTGATGTTGATTCTTATGTTACTAAGAGGAAGAGTTTGTTTTTGTGTTCCCATTGTCGCAGTAAGAAAGTTAATCCTTTGAGGTACTAAATTTATGATTGAAAACTTTTTTATCTTTGTAGTATTATAATTATTACCAACTGTATTCCTTGCATTGTACTGTGTAGCCCTGAAGAAGCCTCATTAATATAAAAGGCGAAACGTCTTGGCGGAAAAAGGAAGTTGAGTTTCTTAAAAAAGACATGAACAAACCCCCATAAATTAACAAATGAAAGAGCATAGTAATGAAACGAGTATATACGTGCTATCGAGAAAAAGTCGTTTCACGTTTAGGACAACTTTTTTCAAATATATAATACAGTTGTCCGCTCTCGGATAACAGTTGAAATCACTTCAATCAATTTTGTATTAGCATTTTGTGTAGATTAGGGTTCTAAATAGCGGACATCGAGTTCGCACCGGTTTGGCTTCGGCAAATCGGGTACGGGATATTGGGTGGTTTATCGGACGATACCTAATCCCACGAGAGGCGACCGGTGTGGAGAAGAATAGAATCCATTGGTGGCGTCACGACCGATGAGAAGTGAGAAGAAATGTTGTTTCAGCCAGAGGACTCTCTTGCAATTGTGCTCAATGACTCCAAAGCGATAAATTAAACCGCAACGCTTAGTTGGTTGCAGTACTCAAGCCGGTATACCGGCCTATATATATATAGACCGCGACAGCCGATATTTTAAAGCTTTGTATAGATTATGGTATTGATACATAGGGTAGATCTGGGTAGATCGTTGCGCATCTCGGCCAACTATCGATACCTCTGAGACGCGATAGTATCGACCGCGTGACGTAGCGTAGATGACAGAACTAGATGATTCCGTGGTTTGACTATTGTGGATTTTGCATTGCAATTAGTTTTTCAGGATAATTTTCATTCCCTGAGGAAAAATATCACGCGAAAAAATGTCTTCCTACGCCTTATCTGGCTGCAACAACAGCTTTAGAAATGGCGATGAGAAATTGAAGTTTTTTTTTCGTTTCCCTGAAGAAACTTAAATGAAAATTAAATGGGTCGTGCATGTCGGCGAAGATACTACTTCAAGGTTACTTATAGGTCATTACTAATAGAATTCAGAAACATTTTTAAATTGGACTTTTTTAAGTGAATGTTGTTTTAGGATACTGTTTTTGTTTTTAATGGCAATCAATGAGAAAGAAATGAAGTTAAACATTAACTATTCACATAGTGAGCATCTGTTGTATGTTTCATTTCTTGTAAAAAAGTTTAGACTGGTTCATTACGAAAGGTTGTGTCTTAAGTCTTTTGGTCTAGTGACCTAAGTCTCGACAGAGTATTGTAATACAGTGATGTTTCTAATAATAAAGTGTGGGAATGATGATTACTCAAAAGGATTTAAGAGAAACTGTATTTGAATAGAAACATCAAATCAACTAAAGGCATTCTGACATTTTAAAAAAGTGCATTGCACTTATGGGATGTTTTTTTTTCTTTGTAAAGCTAATCAATGAGAAAAAAATGGAGCGGCAGTGAAACTATTCACACCGTAATCATTAAACCTTTGTGTCTGGGGTATTTTTAGGAGCATGCGACGATAGTTAAAATGACATTCATTATTATCTCAATCATCTGCCATTGCTTAATATTTAACTATATTAATTCTTTTACCATTCGTAATAATAAATTTACATTACTCTAACAGCTGCTTGTACAGTCAAGTAAGAAGAAATTCTGCCGTGTCTTAAGGTAGTTTGAGTGAAAAATCACTTCACCTAGAATTTGATGAATTTGGCCTTTTTTTTAAAGAAACAACTCCCATCTTTCCAATGATATCAAAATATCAACCCCTTGCCAAACTAATTTTCGAGCAATTTCCCTGAAAAGACGAGCTATTTTACATGGGACAGATAGTGGCTGAGCGCTCCAGAGGGAGAATATTGAAGGAAATAGGAATTGACAACACCTAGATTTCGTCAAAAAACTAACGGTGAACTGATTGCATGTTTTCTCAACTATTTATTAAAAATAATCTATTACTCACCACAGTAAGTCTTACAGAATCGCAAAAAATCCCTGCTGTCTTGAAGGGTTTTCAGCCGTACGGCGGGAAAAAAATGAGTCATTTTAAAGACTTATGTAGCTTTATTTATTTAATTACTGATAATTTTGGTTAAATATAACTATATCTTTGCGCCATTAATATTATAATATTTATTTCATGCTTCTTACAGACGCTGAAATAAAAAAATTAAATTTGAATATGGTCTCCATTATGACTAGGGAACTATCTCGCTCAAACTATCTTTTATTGTAATTTGGTAAAACGATTAAAATTAAATTTTACATAACTGAACTTTCCTATACTGAAGCAGAGAACATACCGTGAACTTGTGTACAAGATTCATCTTTCACATTGTACCTCGCAAATTGGGAAGACATTCATCCTTGCCAAAAATACCTCTTCACCCTTGCCATCCTTAACACTTGCGTACATATACGTTTAGCGAAAGATAAAGTTAATGTTGAAGTTTTTTATTTACAGTTTAATTTATCTGAATGATGGCTTACTTTTTTTTCAACTGATTTCATTCACTGAGAAAGGAAAAAGGATTTTTTTTAGAAAAGGATTGAGGGGTAGGACTTAAATTTTTTGAGTTCATAGTAATTTGTCTGGGAACATCACAATAGGTTTCAATATTTAATAAATTATTGCGCTGACAAAGAAAAGCAATTCTATGGAAAACAAAGATGGAAGGCAAGGCAAATATTTTCAGAGATTTAAAATGAGACTGCCAGCTATTCTTTCTGGAATATTACTTTGTATCCTAAGGCCTTTCCGGAGATATAAAAGTCTTATGGAATTGTGTGAATGAACCCAAACCACAAAAAAACATTGTAGTCAACAATTAATGCATGCGTGGTAGAATGAAAGAGCAGCAGTATAATCAAGAGTGGTAAAATTCTTTTCCTAGGGATGACATAGTGAGAGGTAACTTTGGAGCATAAATTACTAACATGGGTTTCCCAACCCAAAGATTCATAAAATCCACAGCTTCAGGCTCTACTCTGTAGAAACTCTAAATATTCATTATTCAATAAAGCTTTGTACTTTTCTACACTTTTTATTTTTTAAACATAAAATTGGTGAAACGCGTAGTGTGTTTAAAAAAATAAAAAATTAATGAAAAGTGAAGAAAAGTACAAAACTTGATTATAATGAATACCAAAGATTCATGCTCATTTAATCTAAAGAATTTGGTACTTTCGGATTATCTTAGAATGGAGCCAGTTAAGCTAAAAACAGAAGAAGACATCGTTTGTTTTTCGTGAGTGTGAAACTTTGAAGACTTATGTGCATTTATCACCATTGATATAGACTAGATTATTAGTATATCAGTCAATCATGGCGTCAATATTAGTATATCATATCGTAAATGAAAAGGAAAACTTTGTTATATATTCCACCAATTTATTTTCAGGTACAACTAGTTTCGACACAGCGGCGTCATCTTCAGAAGATGCATCGAAACTAGTAGTACCTGAGAATAAATTGGTGGAATATAACAAAGTTTTCCTTTTCATTTACGTTAAAATGAACTTCCACAAGTTTGATCCTGAGACGATGGAGATAATTAGTATATCTTGTTCCAGTCATGTAAGCAGCGTGATATTTGAAGGATGAAATGTAAGAGATGGCCCCTTGAGGGGGGGGAGGGTTAGTAAATGCAGTGGTGATCCAGAGATATATTGCGCACTTAGTATATGTCGGTAGAATGCTCGGTGATGATGATTGATTGATTGATGATTGATGATCCACCCTTCCGTCTCCTTTTCGACAGGTGAAAACTCTCCAGGCGTCGGACGACCGATCCAACGGGGTTCCCTCCAAAGGCCGAGACGTCGACGCGCTCGGGCTGACGGAGGTGCCCCTCAAAGGAGTCGACGACGCCGAAGAGGCGGCCGCCCTGCCCTCTTCGCGACCGTCCGCCCGTCGCAGCGGCCCCGCCCGGGCCCTCGCGAACATCGCCTCGCAGACCAAGGCACTGTTCACGCCGCCACTGCTCCGATCCACCCTCATCACCTTCACCGTGCAAGTCGGCCTCATGTCGAGGTACGTCCATTGCATGGCACATACTAGAGACCTGTAACCGGGGGCCCGATTCTGATCTTCCACCAGTGGAAGACTGGTGGAAAGTTCCACCATTCGTTCATTGAACGACTCTTGATCCGTTAAATGAACGGCTCAATGACCCCCTCTGGAGAGCCGAACATCACAAACTTATGCCGATTTCCAACTTACCTCGAAACCGTGAACAAAAAAATGTCTACCTTCCGCACGCTTACTTCCGTCGGAAAGTTTCCACCACGACACTAGCGCTGTTCCACCAAGTGGATGACGGGTGGAAGGGAAGCTTGACTTTCCACCAGTCATTGAACGATGTAGTGAACGATTCTCTGGTGGAAGGTGGAACATGATGACGTAGTGTCGGAAAGTCATGACGTTTTGGTGAAAAATAAAGACGTTTTGGTGGAAAAGTTGAACATCGGGAAAGCATCAGAATCAGGCCCCCGGGCGCGATATACGGTCGACCCTCGCCCGATTCCCTAGTTTGGCCGAGCCCGTGTTCGCCCCTGCCCGGATGACGTAGGCACCCGACCGTGCCCGTTCGCCCGGATACCTGGGTTCCTACCGGGCGCCCGGGACGCACCCACACCCGCCTCTGAAAGAAGGCGGCAGGCAGTGGGGAATGCCCAAATGGGATCCGCAAGGCGGCCGATTTTTTGGGCGAAAACGGGTTCGTGGAAAGAAAGAAAGAGTGTACCGAGTGCCCGGTGGGTGCCCGGTGGGCGCCCGGCCACCCACCGGGCACCCGGCTCTCGATTGGGCACTCGGCCGCGAGAGGCAGTCATGTCAGTCTGGACACTTCGGAAGTAATCGTCAAAACTGTGCATTCGTGTTTCCGTTTCTCTCTATCTCTCGCACATAGCCGGGCGAGGGACGATCGTATATCGCGCCCGGTTGCAGGTCTCTAGAACATACATACTAATGAATAAGGTAGGCCATTCCTGGTGTACGAAAACGAGCGCGGTTTGCGCATCTACGTCATCTGGATTTCATGCACTTTGAAATCTCTCGTATAATTTCGCGAGTACGTCAACTCATCAAAGCTTACTATTGCTGTCCTATGACTACCACTCTTTTACTTCTCTAGGAATAGTTCCGAGGCCAATGTCGTCTGCTTCTGTTGAGTGTGACAGTATGAAATATTGCATATAGGGTGCTGTTTTACTTGGCTAGCGTTGAGAATATGAAGATAAATATTTGAAACCAGTTAAATTACATCAATCGCCCAGAATCTTTAACTATCATTGAAAACTCGGTAAATAAGCTCAGGTCTCTTATTAAAGTAGAGGTAATAGACGTGCTACACCAAATGAAACGGATAATTCACATACAATAGCTTACATTTGTAGTGACCGCACCATAATATAATACAAACGTCACAAAGTCGAGATGAAAATGTTTTGTGTATTTGCAATGGATACCCTGAGGAATATTCCCATAAAAACCTTTCTGTGATTGATGCAACGAATAAAAAACAATACACGGCAGTGTATTTTTTTACTTAGTAGTACCATGGTCCATTTCACGCTGCGATTCTGTCCTCGGGGATTTCCACTTTCTATTTGCAAGAGAGAGAATCAAATTGTCATAGGTCTAGCAAAATATGGTGGCTCTCGCTTGTAAGGGGAACATGTCTCCGAAGAGAGGAAAGCATACAAGAGATGGGGTATAAAGCGCCGAGTCATCCAGCACAGGGAATCCTTCGGTACCTCTGCTCGCTCATCAACGCTACATTCACACTGGTAGTGAGTGACCTCTAATTCTCCAATAATAGGTGCCGCCAAGTTTCGCTACACCTTACCTCGCGCGAAAGGAGGTAACTGTATAATTCCGTTTTTCCTCTCCTTGTACAGAATTAAAAAAAGCATTTCTTATCTTATACCTATAAGAGGAGACTGCATTCTCTTTTTGGCCTGCGCGCCGCAATTCCAATATGCCAATTTGAGTAGTAATAAAAAACAATACATGCATTAACTTCTAAAAAATACTAGTAGGTATTTATACAAAAAAATTTGTATCACGAAAAAATAAAAGATATATTAAAAAACTAAAGAGAAAAATACAAAACAAAAAATAATCTTTTCCTATACATGCTATCATAGAGTAAGTATATTCAGATGTACTTACTCTATGATGCTATAAAATAAAAATAGCGTAATGACAAATTATCGTTCTTCTTTATGGTTGCATGCCTCACCCTCTTGTTTTGTTTTGTTGTGAGGCTGCCCTATATATTGTTCATTGTCATATCATGTAATCTATTAGCCTGTATTTCATATTTTCTGCTTTGTATTTACAATATTACTTACTTATTAAGTTTCCTCTTTCACACAAACACGACATTGCACTCTTCTCATGTCAAGTGCGCCACTTGTCAATTGACCGGTAGGGTTGAGTCTCGCACTCTCCGGAGCGGTGTAATCTACGCGCCTTCGGCGCGATCAGAACTGCGCGTGAGTCTCGTATATATTATTCCTATCTAATAAAGCTATCTCTTATTCCTGATGATTTGGAATGAAAGTTAAAGATTATCAGTTAAAAAATGAATTCACAGATAAAATATAAATGAACATAAGGATTAGAGATACTGAATTGCATGAAAGTTAGTTTTTGTCATATTTGTGCGAGTACTTTGTTTTCAAAAACTGCATTTTGTTGGTTTGTGCTGTGTATTCCTTGAATGATGAATCTCTGTAGATGCACTCTGCCTTTAAGCTAAAAATAATAAGCATAATCATTATATATTCTTTTGCAGTTACTACACCCTCATCCTGTGGTTCCCTGACCTGTTCGACCGCTTTGAGCGATTCCAGACGCTCTACCCCAACCGGACGGCTTCCATTTGCGAGGTGACCGCGACGATCGCGGAAGGTGGTGGCATTGACTCCCTGCCGTGCGGTGCTGACGGGGAGCCGATAGTGCCCGCCAAAGTGTTCATCAATGCCCTTTACGTGGGCGTGGCGTGCATTCCAACCAGCATCTGGCTGGCCGTATGCGTTGACCGCCTCGGGAAAAAGTTCATTCTGGGTGAGCATCTCATCTCTGATCTGAGGGGGGCTGCTATTCTGCATGCTCTCGGAATTTCCGAGCCTCGAAAGTTACGAAATGTTGACGTCACAGCTTCTAAAATTTCAAATAGGGCCATTCAGAAGTTGAGATTTGTCGGGGGAAGTGACGTCACACTCACGGATTTTCCGAGGTTCCACCATGTCGAGTCCTTACTGAATAAGGCCCCTGACTCGACACAGCTCCCCTCTCTCCATCGCCGGAGCAGGATGGACGGTGGCTTTTTTTTTATACTTTGAGGGTTTAAAAATTCTTCTCTTGACATGAGGACCCTTGGTTTAATTCATACCCTAGACTATGCGATCATCCTCCCGACCTCTTGTGGACATCACTCATCTTGTGAAAACTCAACGGTGAAGTTTTTCATTCGTAAAATTGGCAATAAATGGAACTGTCCCCCCCTACCTTACCATGTAATAATTCACTATTAAGGACGGATTGCAGCAAAACCTTTATCCTGGTGCAAACCTCCATGCAAAACAAAAACACACTTGTCCCATCCACAGTGAAAATGATGCAGGAAAAATCCTCCTGCTGGCAAATCTCTCTGACTTCAAGACCTAAATGCGAGTTATAATATTAAATAAATGCGAGTTATAATATAATAAAGAGAATAAAAATAATTAGGATTATATACCTTTGGGGCGTTATATTACGCCGGCGTTATTCCCCGTTTGCAAATTACTCCTGTTTCGTTTCTGAAAATTCTGCCGCGATATACTCCGCCAATTCCGAGGGCGTTAAATAACGCGTTCTCGGCGTCAGAGGGACCAGGAGTGGGGAAACTATATATGGGAAACAACTACAAGGGCAGACAACAAAAACGTTACCATGGATACTTAAGGTAGTTTGAGTGAAAAATCAATTCACCTAGAATTTGATTTATGTGACTTCATTTTAAATAAAAAAACCCCATCTATTTGATGATATGAAAATATTAACCCCTTGCCGAACTATTTTACGAGCAATTCGCCTAAAAATATAAGCTGTTTTACATGGGATAGATTACGGCTGTGCGCTCCAGAGGAAGGATATTGAAAAATAATTAGGAATTTCAAACACCTAAATTTCGTCAAAAAACTAACGGTGTAGTCAGTATGATTTCTCAACTATTTATTAAAGAAATAATCTTTTACTCACCGCAGTAATTTTTACAGGACCAGCCGTTTTGAAGGCTTTTAAGGCAAGACCGGCCGTTTAATTTTTAAAACCAGCCGTTTTGAAGGCTTTTTAGCCGTACGGCGTGGAAAAATGAGTCAAGTGAGAGACTTATGTATAGATATATTTATTTAATTACTCAGAATTTTGGTCAAATATAATTATTTTTTGCGCCATTAATATTACAGTATTTACTTCTTACAGATGCTGAAATTAAAATATAAAATTCGAATATGGTCTCCATTATGACTAGGGAAATATCTCAAACTACCTTAAGCAACTGACTCCTGCTGAGTGTAATTACATGTCTATCCTCAATCAGTTTTCAGCATCTTCATAATTTCCAGTAGAAAGCTAGTAGGAAGATGAAAAAATTCATTTCTCCTCAGCACAATATAAAAAAAACATCCAAGTCTTGTTGTTTTATTTTTTTATGACTAGGTATCATTGGCTGATCAACATGACCAAGGAGTCGCGTATTTAAATGTTTCAACTGTACGAATACCTTTTCCTTTTGCCATTCCTATTACGTGATGAACATTTCTTCCATTATTCTTTATGTGAGGTGAATAATTTCTCATTTCAGTGGTAAGTTTGGTGACAGCTGGTGCTTGCACATTGGGCTTCAACCTCGTCTGGACTTCAACTCAGAACTTGATCCTTTCTTGCATTTTCGAAGCCATTACGGGAATGACAATAAGTGCCCTCATGTGCGTGGTTGTTGAACTCTTTCCTACAAACTTGAGGTGAGTTTAAACAATTGAGTTCCCAACTAACGGAAATTTGCAAGCCCTCGATCAAAGTCATTGCCATGACATTTTTGCATCCAAATACTGTTTGTATTGCCTCATTTAGTGACATATTGCTATGAATTTCAGCTCAATTTCTGAAAAAAAATATGTGGCGGAAATGTTTTTAGGCATCATTTGTTACTACACATAAATATAGTGTTGCATAGGTTTCAGACTTGGAGATGGAATGCAAAACGTGATTTAAACAAGACTGAGACTTTAAGTCACCAAATTGTCATTACTTTCAGAATCATACAACTGATTAGATAAATATTCAGAGGCAAATCTCATAGAGCTGTACCATATATTTTTACTTTTCAAATAATCGACTGCCACTTTATAAATTGAAAGTATATGTTAAATTAAGACATTGAAAGCGATACGCCATTTTTACATGCTATTGGTGAAGATAACTTCAATTAAAATCAACTCAGTGAAGAGATGGAACGAAAAAATGTCGACTTCTCATCACAATTCTATATTTTCCGATACACCACGCACACTGACGGCCAGCTGAATCAGTCCTTCTCTTCTGTCAAATATTCGCATTCTCATAACCATCGACGCTGATGGCGAATTTTCATTTAAGTCAAAAAAAAATAAGACGCAGCTTATCGGAGTCCGTGATGCAAAAAAATCGGAAGATTCGCTAATATCTTATCCTTCTCATCTAGCTTCGCATTCTTTATCCTCTTGGGCAGATGTAGGGATATCTGATCGCACACGAAATCACTCGCCGGAGTAAATACTTGATTCTATGGAAGCATTTTAAGCCAAAGCGTAAATCACATCTCTCGTCACCGACCTATCTTTTTTCCTCCAGCACTACCAACTGTCGCGCTGTCAACACTACGGGTGCCTGATAGCCATGGCGATCGGGAAGGAAGGTGATTATACCTTCACTCAATACGATGATTACTCACGTAACTGCTTCATCACGAACGCTGGCGGTGGTGTCGAAGGACGCTGTAGCTGCATAGTTTACCGATTTAGTGGAAGTTAAAGATATTGTTGATAGTTGTTTATTTTAATTTCTTTTTTTTAAGTTTGTCATTCTTAACTTCATATTTCATTCATGCGCCTTAAATGGTTCGCTTTCACGAAATCGCGAAACAAGGAGACGAATCAATTTCTTTCACCTCGAATTATATTCGAGTTACGGGATTTAGTCGATATTTTCGGCCCAAAAATAAGACTTCGACTTAACTCGTATCGACTTATACTCGAAGATATGGGGTTTATGAAAACGCCAAAATATGTTTTACTTCTCTCATATGCAACAAGTTGTGAGATGTGGAAATGGCTTTACCATGACAGCCTTATGACTTAACATGTAATGATCAGAACTCATTCTTGAACTCGCATTCTTTTGAATGTTGCTGCATTCAATATAAATTATGAGGATAGATTATGTGCTCCGGGGAGTTTTACTCAGTAGCAGTTTCATTAGCTGTCAGATGCACTACTCAGTCTTTACAGCTGAAGGGCGATAGCGGACCATGAAATGCTGCAATTTTTAAAGGTGGGAATTTTTGATCCATCTTGATCAAGTCTGATCAGAATCAAAACCAGTCTGATATGAGGAGGTTAGGTCTAATCTGAACCAAATAAGGACTGAAATGAAGAGATTAATTCTGAAGTGAACCAGATCAAGTCTGAAATGCTGTCGCGTAGGTATATCTGAACTGATTTGAATCAGAATATGTTTGATATACCTTTCGAGTTAAGTTTGATCAAAATCGGCGTATCAAATAAAAGAAATGAGGTCTGATCTGATCCAATGACACCTGATCCAAAATACGATATTAGATTCAAAATAGGAGTTGGTTAATAACTTAATTTCCTCCCAATTGATCTACGAAAAGTATAATAAGTAAGTTGTCCAGGTAATAATGAAATAGATGGACTCATCGTATTTTTTTCAATTTTTTTTCTAATGGCTTCCAATACGTTCTGCAACTATGAAAAATATTTTTTTGGCGCACTGATGCGAAATAACCCAGATATTTACGATTTTCGAAAGTACTACTTTTGCATACAAGAACAAGTTTTGCGATCTGTGTGAGCCCCGCGAGGCGTAGATTACGTCGAGACAATGGTTTGTGTCACTCAAGAAAGTTAGTGGGGTGTTAAACCCTCGAGGGGTGTTAAAAAGGTCCACCCGATGGGAAAAGTGTGGTTCGGTGTGCCATCTTCACCGGGAGTGTCTCCAGTTTAGGTGCCAACGCAGCTTTGCTGTCAGTAATCAGCGTCCTCGCCGCTATAATTATAAGGTATCTGCGAGGGCAGGTACCTTCTTCGACGGGTCAAGACTGGCGCTGGAGAAATACGTGAAGCTCGTGAACATCCTCTTGCAGCTGCAGCCCCCTCGTCAAGAACTCATCGCAAGGGAGCTTGACGTCAGTGCACTCTTTGTTGTGGATTGGTATTCCCGCTTTCGGGAAGTCTTCGTCGAGCATATCATAGAATCGTCGAAGAAGATCGGCGGTCCCTACACCTTCGTCGAAATCGACGAAGCCAAGTTCGGGAGGAGGGAGTATAACGGAGGCTGCCTCCAGGCAGCTTCCAGCACCTTATGGTGAATTACTCGGTCAACTTCGTGAATCCGAGCACCGGCGCTAACACGAACACTATTGAATGCGTCTGGCGGGAAGTGCGGTGCCACGATATGGTCGGCGAAAGGAGTACTTTGTCGGGTATCTGGCAGAGCTGCAATTCAAAATACTCTACCGGGACCACCATGAGCGTATCCACCATTATTTTCAGGCTGCCGCAGTGCTGTTACCCACCTACATATTAATTTGTTAATTTGGTACGTAATTGGTAATAATAAAAAACTTGAAAAAATTTCATTTTCTCTCATTTTCTACACCCTTCGAAAATCGTAAATATCTGAGTTATTTCGCATCAGCGCGCCAAAAAAAAATATTTTTCATAGTTGTAGAAGGTATTGGAAGCTATTAGGTAAACAATTTGAAAAAATACGATGAGTCCGCCTACTTCATAATTACCGAATTCTGTACATGTCGACCGACGGCTGTCGGTCGCTACCGTTGGTCGTCAGTTTGCATCGACAGCCGAGCGATTCTCGACACGAGCCATACCGACACCTGTCGATGCAAGCGACGATTTGCTGACGTCATGCATTTGTCGGTCGCAAACTGGCATCTGCACGAGAGGCTGAAAATTTCAACTAATGATGTGGCACGGTACAAGCCGAAGAAAACAGACGCTGAAAGTGCTCCCATACACAATCAGAATTAATCAGCTCATAATATCACCTTAAATGGTGATTAACCTCAAATTCAATCCATAATCCATGTATTAATATATTCCTTAAACTATACGCAGCGTTGCATAAAGGCGTGCTAAATAACAATCCCTTCTGTGCGTACCTGCGTTCATTACTTCACAAGATATTAGTGATAATGACTTTCTGTGTAATATTCCATTAAAATACATTATTCATGGACTTACCGCGTTTCCACCGAGTGAAAATAATATAAAGAATACCTGTTTAGTAATAATGTAGCGTTGGTGGGAATAATATTTAATATTCACGAGGCAATGTTGACCATACATTCAAAATATTCTTATATGCTTGCGTCATTTTGCTAGTACCGGACAAAAGAAATTCACCCGCACATGGGAGATTAAATTGAAATCTAAATCAGCCTTCGCTCATTTATTTGAAAATTGTATAAAGCTCAAATAAATAATAAATTTCGCCATGATATCAGTATCGCCTGGATTTTTCTGCCGTGCTAATTTCATTGATAAGGTGCTGGAAACTTTGAACATTCATTGCATAAGGAACCACCTCGTAACATTATGGATAAATACATTTGAAATAAGGTTACTAACTCGTTTCTGTAATCAGCATGAATTTATAAAAGTACGCTTAAGTGGCGACGTTCACTTTATATTGTGGCTTTTTGACATCTAATTATGAATAAATATTATTATTACATTCACTCTCGTCTTGCAGCTCGACGTTAAAGCCTAGTTTCTTGGTTCTCCAAATATTTTTGAGAGGCTACAAAACATTTACAGATTGGGAAACAATCAGATAATATTATGGATTAGCCATTAGACTAATCCACTATGTGAATTACTTGCTCGAGATACTGTTTAGGCAACCGCAGTCATAAGAGTAAGACAAGTTGTTCTTACAACTATTATCTAACACAATAATAGTGAAACAATCTGTGAGAACATTCTTGAACCCCTCTCTGTATTGAGTTTGAAATCTGAACAGGACTTTAATATTCTTCGTTGAAACTTAAACATTTTGTGCTGAGACACACTTGAACATTTATGATGGAGACTCACTTTAACCTTATTGAATAAAAAGTGGGATCAGGGTGGCTAGAAATAACTGGTTCTGGCAATGGTTGAGGTTTTTACGCGAAATTCCAGTCCCTACATCTCTGCAAGGGTATGAATTGTTCAATTGAAAAATCACTTTAAATGTAACGAAGCTCAACGGAATGATTAATTTACCAAAGTATTACTTTCCAATGGACTCATACACCAATAAAAATTGGCGCAAGGTACATAAAAGGACATCAGTACATCTCCTACGTTCTCACCCACCTTCTAGTTCCGTGGCAAGGTCCAAGAGATCAACACATTTCAAGGCTGATTCAAGACACTTAAAAGCATTACATCGTCGGTTTAAGACACTTTCAACACAAATCGTTTTCAAGGCAGCCACTCTGATGACAGGTTCATTCGAAGCACGACGAAAATATTGTCGTCGATAAGTACATCGATGTGATCGACGGATCTGTTCCAAAGACCTACTTTTACCAAATTAAACAACGCAATTACCTACCTACCGTATGTCTACATCTATCGATACGTATGTGTGTCTTTAAGCAACGAATAAAGCAAATATGAAACGCAATCATTATGCAATACAGGTTTAAAATGCCGCACACTCATTTAAGGTGATTGAAAGTAAATATTTATCAACTAATTACAATCTCCTTGCACCCAACTGATGCACTTTCAGTGGTAGAAAACTTCTCACACTGAAGATATTTACAACGAAAGCACTGTATTTGATATACTTAAGTAAATAATGGAAAAATCAAAACTAATTGAGGTATGCACAGTAAATAACACCAAATTGCAAAGGAAAGTTATAAGTTACTTGAGGACTAGCCAATTTTCACAATATTAACTTCAGAGACGGCCGTGTTGTCAAGAGCAGAACACTTCACCTTTTTTTACCCAGCGTTCACCTCGCGAAGCGACGAAATACGTGTCGGTCGGCCTACCGTGGGTTTCAAGATCATCGGTCGGATCACCCAGGCTGAACGACGATTGACGGTGAAGTTAAGTATCGGTAGAAGGTGCCCCCGGAATCGCTCTTAACCGACATGTGTCGGTTGGGCGAGTTAGCGACACCGATAAGTGTCGGTCGCATGTACAGAATTCCGGTCCTGATCTGAAATTTCAATTAAGGGGGCCTCAATCTAGAAGTTTAGAAAATGCTTATCTGTTAAAAGTGACTCATTGATTTTGTGCTTGATTTAAAGAAATACATGTCACGTAAGTATACAGAGGAAAGCAAACCATTTTAATCAGTTAAGAATTATAAATGTCTATATCATTTCATTTTTTAAGCAACTGTAAAAGATTTTCAGGATGTCTATCACTAAAAAGAGCCTAAATGAAAGTATAATGGATAGGTATTAGGTTCTCTTTGAAAGATTATTTAGGTCTAACTCATTTTTTTTAATAATTAGCATTAACTCACTTCTTCTTGTAGTTCCTCGTCAAAATGAAATGTAGAGCCAGGATATCGGAGTGCATGTAAATTTTTACCAAGGGTGGCAAAGACTGTGAATTTCTTATAAGATGCACCTTGTTTACTCCCAATTTCCCTTTTATTTTGTGCAGAGCTTTTGCATTGGCCTTGTCCCTGACCATTGGGCGGATTGGAGCCATAACCGGAAATGTGGCATTTGGATGGTTAATTGACTTCAACTGCGTGGTTCCAATTGTAGTTGGAGGTGTTGCACTCATAGGTAATGTATTAATATCTTGATACATTCAAGAAGTACTCTCTCAGGCTTGGTTGACATACATTAATAAATCTTGACTCTAATTATACTTTTATCTTGGTATGAAACAGATTGAGTAGGGTAAGTCCGGGAGGGATGGCCCCACTTTTTTTAAGTGTTCATATTTTTGTTAATTATGGTATAATCGGTTCAATCGCTTTTTGTCCTATAATATCATAGATAGGTAACGTTATTAGTATTTCATAAGAAATAAGTGAAATTTATTAAATGGAAAATACCTTTAAAAAATCAATATATTTTTTTCTTATTGGTCCATCTCATGGACCAAGGATATAAGGAGAGATGGACCATAACTAAAAGGCATTAAATAAACTTGAAAAACATTACTCTGCACAAAAGAATATTTTAATATTTATGGTTACTAACAATGTTACCAAACTATAAATTTGCAAAATTAGAACATATAAGACACAAGAATCTAGCCAAAAGGATTAAACGGCCCACAAATAATTAAAATGTAATGAAAAGGCTAAGTTTTAATATTGGAAATACTACTAACTACAATTTCCTTAATTATTGCTTCGACTATATTTGTTTTTTAACATTTCAGCCCTTTGATAAAACAAATCTAAATTGTCAGCTTTTACTTACAGTGTAAAAAGTGTGGTCCATCTATCCCAACTCGAACTGGTCCATCTCTCCCGATTCTATGGGAGAGATGGACCAGGCCATTTTTCTGCTTTCCCCAATGCCAGGGGCGCCAAAGTGGTGTATAGTGAACAGTTACATATTGTTTTCATCAAGTATAGACATGAAACTCAATTATATGGACAATTAAACACACTACAACTAAAAAACGTTAACTATGAAAAAATACTTTACTCACCTGATATCTTTTTCTTTGAATAACTATCAAATAAGCAGGTCAAAGCGGCTATAAACAACAATACGTGTCTACGTAGTCGGCCATGACACCAGCATGAGAACATTGGCGAACTTTAGCGGCTACATTCCGATCTATGCAATCAGTCCATCTCTCCCGAGGGGCCATCTCTCCCGGACTTACTCTAATTAGATAATTGAACCATTTAACTGATTTTGAAATAACTGAAAATGTAATCTTGGATTAAGTTTGGATTCCATGTTTCACCATCAAAAACATTTGTCACTACCCTTAGGAAAATTAACCTCAGAACGGTCTGAAGGTTTTTGAAGTTACATCAGAAACTCTGACGTTTACCTGAGGTAACATCAGAAAACGTAGTAAATGTTAGGCATTTCTGAGATCTGAGGTTACTGGAATACGAGGTTTTCCAGAGGATACCTCAAAATTTGAGGTTTTTTCTTCCTGAAGTAGTTGCCACGTGAGGTTTACCTGAGGTTACCTCAACATTCTGAGGTTTTCTCCGTCTGACAAGGAGTGTGAGGTTCACCTGATGTTACTTATAACATGCAGAAGATAGGTAATACTGATATTATCTATGCAGAAGTAGGTAGGTACTTATATATTTGAAATATTTTAAGCTATCAAAAAAATCAAAGCATGATGTTATTTTTTGTTTTTATCAATTATACGACTGTAAAATTACACTTGCATTCCTATTCCTAAATGAAGAAATATTTATGAGTGCATTAATACGGTATATTTGCCACTAACCTGGCAGGCTATGCTAACTATGTTGAGTGTTTGAAAAGAGCTCTGTTTGTATTGTATGCCTAACGGTTGGCATACTATAGCCACCTATAGCCCTACTGCAATCAACCCATTGCAGTGTTTATATGCATAACCCAAATTACCAAAAAATTAACTTTTTTTGAAGATTTTCGTAGCTCATGTTTATGCTCCTGTTTGATCGCGCCAGAAAAGTTTCCGATCTTGATTCCATCACACAAGAAATACACCATTTGAAGAAGGCATTAAACAATAATGGGTTTAGTAACAAATTAATTGAAAGAGTGACATCAAAAAAGCCTACAGAGAAGGAGACTCCTAAACCTCTGGGGTATGTTATGCTGCCTCAAATTGCGGGTACGACCGATCGCATAGGTAGAATAATGAAAAAGTATAACATTATCACACGATACAACACTACCTCCAGAGTACGAGATCATCTACGAGGGACTAAAGATCCATTACCACCCACAATGTATGAGGGTGTGTACGAACTTCTCTGCAGTTGCGGTAGATCATATGTTGGGCAAACCAAGAGAGCAATTGGATGCCGATTAAAGGAACATGAACGTGCAATCCGGAAGAAAGACTGGTATCACTCTGCCGTGGCTGAGCACACTACGTTAGAGGAAGGTCACGCCATTGACATCGAGACGGCAAGAGTATACTACACAAAGAAATCAGTTACTTTCCACGGCTCATAAGGGAGGCGATTGAAATAGAAAAAAGACCAAATAACATCAATAGAGAGGATAGTTATGAACTCCCTTATACCTGGAGGAGACTTATTCGAAATTAAGTTTTTTACTTCTCAAAATCATCAACTGCTGGAATTGTTTATTTACTTTTTAAAAAAAGACCATTGTTGTTCTTAAAAGCCCGACGAAGCCTGCAGCATAGCAGGGCGAAACTGTCGCATAATAATATTAAATAATTTAATCGCAGAACCAGAAACCTGAATACCATACCAAAAAATTATTTCAATTTTATTTAAGTCATTATATTCATCGTAAATCATATTCATTCATACCAATAGCGGCTCCAAGGGGGAGGGGGGGAAATTGCCCCCCCCTCCCCCAAAACCCGGTGTATTTCATTTATTTTTTCTTCATTTTACACAGTTTTGTTACAATTTCCCGGGACGAAATCCCCGGACTCCCCTTTTCCTGGGAAGTGTTCTATTCCTCCTGAGCCAGTTGCCACCCCCCCCCCCGTTGCCCCCCCAGAACCTCTGGTCTGGAGCCGCCCCTGATTCACACTATATATATATATATATGGAAAATTAAAATGGAAATTCTTTTGGGAATCCCAGCGCTCCCAACTGCCACTTCCCGATACTTCTTCTCAAAATTCTGTACATCCTGCCCTGACCATTTTCAAACCGTCCTCTTCACATGAACCCAAACCTTTGCTTTCCAATCATCTCTTAGAAGTGTTCACGAACCTCCTTCTCTCCAAAATTGCTGATCCATCCTTCCTCACCTCCTTAAAGCCCGCACCCAACCTATCCTCGTCGGAAATCAAAGCCTTAAAAGACCTTTCTCACAATCCCAACATAGTCATCACACCTTCTGACAAAGGCTCTACTGTGGTAGTACTGAACTCTTCAGACTACATCAACGAAACCCTCAGACAACTCTCGGACCCCTCTTCCTACGCTCCCGTTTCTCACGACCCAAACCCAAAATTCCACGAGGAGATCATCTCTTTCCTTAAAGACAAAGGTCCCAAGGAAGGTCTCACTAGCAAAGATATTTCTCTACTTTCTCCCGCTCATCCCCGCATTCCCCATTTCTATATCCTTCCGAAGATACACAAGCCCAACAACCCTGGCCGGCCAATAGTTTCCTCTTGCCACTCCCCTACTGAACGCATCTCCGCTTTCGTCGACCATTACCTTCAGCCTTTAGTCCATTCCCTGCCTTCCTACATCAAAGATACCTACCATTTCCTGGATCGCCTCATCTCCACCCCCCTCCCTAATGATTCCGATATCATCATGGCCACCATTGATGTTACCTCCCTCTATACCTCCATCCCCCACGCCGAAGGCTTATCCGCCGTTAAGCATTTTCTTGATACTCGCCCTACTCCTCATAACCCTAGCTCCGATTTCCTTATTGACCTGTCCCACTTCATCTTGACTCATAACTCCTTCTCCTTTAATGACCGCTTCTACCTTCAAACCAAAGGCTGCGCCATGGGCAGTAGATTCAGCCCTTCCTATGCCAACCTTTTCCTCGGCCGTGTCGAAGAGTCCTTCCTATCCTCACAACCCCTGAAACCCTTATTCTGGCTCCGATACATAGACGACATTTTCCTTCTCTGGCCCCATGACGTCGATTCTTTTAATTCATTTATTTCCGCTCTCAACGATTTCTCTTCTGTCTCCTTCACCTCTCATTTCTCTTCTTCCCATGTTACCTTCCTTGATGTAGATATCACTCTCTCCAACCACCATTTCAACACCTAAGTCCACATCAAACCCACCAATAAGCAGCAATATCTTCATTATGACAGCTTCCATCCCTCCCATACTAAAAGATCCCTCCCCTACTCTCTTTCCACACGAGGCTTTCGCATATGTAATAACCCCGATTCCCTTGATAAATTCCTTTCCTCTTTACACCAATCCCTTCTCCGACGAGGATATCCTGAGACTCTTCTCAATAAACGAATTCTCAAAAAACCCTTTCTTCCTAAACAACCCAAAATAAGGAGAATTACAACCTCTCCCTCTGTACCACCTACTTCCCAGGCGTCCATGCCCTCAAAAAAATCATTAAAAACCTTTTCCCACTCCTCTCTGATAATCTCACCACCAAAAACACATTCCCCAAATGTCCCTCTCTCACCTTCAGGCGTCCCCCCAACCTCTCCAGCATCCTAAAAACCACCAAACCGCTGACTAAACCCTATATTAGCTCTAAAACCCCACCCAACCCCTGCCATCGCGCGAGATGCAAAACGTGCCCTATCCTTATTACCGACCCCCTCCCCGCTAAATTCCTCTCCCACCCACTTCCTTCCGTCCCCTCTCGGTCATGCACTTCCCACAACATTGTGTACATCCTCCTTTGCAACCTTTGCGATTCCTATTATATTGGTCTCACCACCAACGCCCTAAGTGTTAGATTGACCGGCCATCGAGCCAGTTGCAAGCCGTCCTCGCCCAATGCCTCCTTCCCCGTCCCGATCCATGCTTCCTCCCACAATGTCAGTTTTGACAAATGCTTCCGAGCAGGCATATTGTCTTCCCTCCCTCCCTCTGCCTCTCCCCTTCAATTACGTACATTAGAAATGGCATGTATCTGGCTTTATTCTGCCTTTTTATGCCCCCGGATTAAATCGGGCTCACTGACCCCTCCCACCCCTTCTCCTCTTCTCCCCTTTCTCCTCCTTTTATCCCCTCCCGCCCCTCCCCTTTCCTCCCTCCCACATCCCTTCCTCCTCCTCCGACCCTCTCCCGCCTCTTCCCTTCTTCTCCCCCCCTCACCCCGCTCTCCTCTTCTGACCCCCTCCCGCCCCCCCTCTTCTCCCCTTTCTTACCCCTTTCTCCTCCCTCTCCTCCTACCTCACTCTACCCCTTGTCCCCTGCCTTTCCATCATTCTGTATCCTTCCTTCTGTGAGAAAGGCAGCTTCTCGGCTGCCGAAATATCAGAACGTATATTGTGAGTGTTCTTATTTTTTGTGATTCTATATTTAATTCCGCCCCACCTGTGGAAAAGTTTATATATATATATATATATATATATATATATATATATATATATATATATATATATATATATATATATATATATTTATCCAGAGAAGAAAGTGTTAAAAATATTATATAGTTTATAGATACAAGAGCCAATTTTAAATGATTAATGGTTTATTTATCCTTTTAGCCAATGTTTCAATTATTCATCATGCGTCCACAGTTCCTTTCTGTTTATTTATATGTGAGAATAATGATTTGGCTGCTATTAATAAGAGAGGTCGGGAACATAAATCATTTGGATATAATTTTTTTGTGCTGTGTGGTATTAACTGCATGCTAATTTAGTGCCACATTTCCATGGTACTTTGTTCGAGGACAGCTAATGTTCACTGATAACATACCTCCATTCTCTTTTTTTTCAGGTAGCGGCCTTTTGTGTTTAGCCATCCCAAAAGTGAACGAAAACCAGCAAATGTGATGACTCTTGCTTAAAATTGAAGGCGTGAGTTTGCCGAGTGTGTTTCAGAAGGAAAAAGCCTATCTTTCCCGAGAGAAAGATATTTTTCTAAAAGCCGATTGCGATTAATTGGCTGGAAATCACAGCACAAATGTTAATCATGTAGAGAATTTTGACAATTTGGCGAGTCTGGAGCATTTCAATATGTGGCATTAAGAGGACTGCCATAAATGCAGCAAATATATGCTAACAAGATGTTGCACCTTGGGATTACACGTAAAATGATTGTTTAAAATGAGCGAATGGCGGATTGATTTTCATTCCATTGAGACTTACAGTTTTTGTGCAAATTTTTTCGTCTGTTTTAGGGAAATAATTGTTTTATGTGAAAGTACAACCACAATGACTTTGATCTTGATGCATATTTTACTGCATCCCTCAGGTTTTATATCATATTTACTTTTGTAAAATTAGCTCATATCGCAGTCAAAAATTGATGTTCCCCTCCTGCCTTGCTGTCCCCAAGCCTTTTGTCTCAGAACTCTCAAGTGCCTTTGCTGTAATGTTCTGTCCTGATGTGGAATCTGTGGTGGCCTTTGAACATTCAAGAGTGTTGACATTTATGGGTCATCACAGATGTTTATGAGGTTTTTAAAAGAATACAGGGACTCTGTGGGTTCCTCAAACAGCATATGAGACCTAATGGAGGACAATTAATGCTAATGTTATGGGATTGAATGCTTAGTGAATTCTCTGGATCTTTGCCTCAATTTCTTATGAATAACCCAAATCATCATAATGATTGCCTTTCTTCTGTCGATTCTAAATTTAAAGTTAATGGAAAGGCAAAGATGGGATGAGGAATTCTGGCCAACTAGGGAATGTGGTCCAAGTGATTAATTTTTTTGTTAATTTATTTGAATGTATCTTTATTTTTTTGTCTCCAAATTTACAGTTGCTTGCAACTAATATGTGGACCTTTTGTAAAAAAAATCAGTGTGTTTACAAAAGACCTGTGTAAATAGAGTTAATACTGTACATTTTTTAATGCAGTTGATTTTTGTAAATAAATATTTTTCACACATTAGGTTGTTAAACGTGAATATGACTATGTTATTGTTTTGTAATAGGTCAAAAAAATGTTCCCTGGGGTCAGAGCTGGTTTAGGGTGAGCAAAATATTAGTTTCATTAGTCTCTATATTCTTTCTGTTAATACTTGATCAAGAAATAATAATGTCCTCACGAAAACTATAAGAGAAGGAGGGCAACATAAATTAATACATGCGAACAATATTCCCATTTTCTCTTTCCGTTTACCAAATTAATTTTACTATAATCTCTCCCTTTTAATGGGTGTAATACTGCGATTTATATTTGTATTCTTCAGTTTGGAAGTTGACACTGTCGATTTCTGAGTCAGCACTGCTCTTTTGTTGTAGCTTCACCAATTTTGAAAATGTCTACAAGCATCATGATCTCATTCATCTCCATTTCACTACTATCTATATTTTATATTTGTTCAACATTGCATTCATCACTCTGATTGCATACACACTCTCTCTCAACTCCTTCCCCTTTTCACTAGCTTTCATCTGTAGTTTTTTTATTCCCCCCCGAGTTATTGAGTAGTTTTACAGTATCTTTTGCATGTAAATCTAACTTTAACTTTGACATTTTTGATGGGTTAAAGTAAGGTTACATTTGTCCCCTTATGTTGGCAATCGTGAAATAAAGAAAAGCAAACGGTGTAAGCAGTCCATCTAGATTTAAGCAATTGATGTGGTTGGCTGGGAACAAATAGTTTTCTTCAAGTTATTATTCTTATTCTTTAAGGCTTAGTCCTGTAGCCTTCAATCAATATTTGTTGATTTAAAAGCATTGATTGATATAAGAGTTTCTTTCATCTATGATAAGACTAACATAAATCTTTTTGTTATATAATGAAGATGAAGATGATTTGTATTTTTATCTTGCATTTTCATTTATTGCTCCAGAAGGATTCTGTTTACATTCGGACCAATTGTTTATGAATGACACACAATGTTAAGAATAGTGACAAATTTTTTATTTAAAAAATAACAATTGAGTCGGTTACCGTAATCGACATCGATGTGCTGAAATAGTCGATCAATTGTAATAATAATTGAATCGACGATTCAATTAATCGAATAATCGCACAGGCCTACCGGTAGCTATGCAATCTGCTTGAAAATGATTCAATATGGCGCTCCGAAACAGGCATGCTTTGTCTCCTAAGGCGGGGATACGAAATGACCTCTCTGTACTCTAGTTTATGAATACTTAGGCAGAAGCAGTGATCAATGAAAAGCAATCAGTTTCACTTCAGTATGCCTTCCTCACCTTGTCAGGGTGTTTCTCTGATTGCAGCAGTGGAATTCAAAAACTCGTTGGCTCTCCAGGTTGATACCCAAAAAATGGGACCCGGGGACCCCTATTGGAATTGGATGATATCGATAGCATAACCGCACATTTAGAGATATCAACGAGATTATTGTTTTTTTTTCTCTGTCATCGGGCATAAAGGTAATTTTAAAGATCTGATTCTGGGTAGAGTGGCCTTGGTCACATTTACCGAAGCTAATAAGTTTGCCCGTTTATTATATAAATCTTTAAAGCCATCATTACTCGATCACAAATCATCTTTACAGTTATGTATGTACCTCCTCATTTATGTACCCCGCAGTATTCCAAAGTGATTCAAAAGACTCAAGTGAACGAGTCATTGAGGTGACGTTGTCCAAATGACTCGAGTCAATAAAAAGATGCATTTGGCCCACGAAAAGAATGCCATGAGGTAACTACTAAATTCCAATGTGTAGACAACATTTATATTTATTATTTACTTAATTTTTAAGGTGTGGTATCTTGCTCAAGATAGCATTCAGCATTATTTATATTGTATTTCCTTGTCATCTATTTCTTAATGGATTTTTACATTCATGTTTTTTATTTGATTGTATTTCATCTGCAAAAGTCAATAATTATTTACAAGGCAAAATGTTTATTGCATTGCTTTAATAGTAAAATTATTAATTTGACTCTTGACATTCATTCCTCTAAAAAATTTGAAGAGGTACCCTGAGGTGTCCGCATTTTGTGCTAAATATTTGGATTATATCCCCTCTTTTTCTCTTGGTTTTTGGTTTTTACGCCTTATAACCTCCTCATACGGAAAAAATGGACCCTGAAATGAGATTAAGTATAATTTAATAAGAGGTATTCTGAGATGCGTCAGTTTTTCTAGCATTTAATAAGAAATTGATTGAAAGCCTTTTTTGATTTCTTTCTAGGTCTGGAAAAGTTTTACATATGGTATGCATTCAGCCATTGATAAACTTAATTCTAAAATTCACATTATGTAAATTTAAGCTATAAAAATTCTTCATTCCTGTTTGAAAGACGTCTAGTGTTTAGGTTTGAGGTTCAATCGGATCAAATTGGGTCCATGAGGTCCATATAAATGCATAATACTCTGGCAATGCACCCTTTCTGGAAATTCTATACCACAGGTATTCTGGCCTCACGTCACAAAAGGAAGTGATGACAGCTCATGAGACTTAGTAGTCGGTAAGACGGACATAATGACTTGAGGGCTATACCTATACCCTGCTAGATTTAACCTCTTTCCACCCCAATGCTAACTCACGCTAGGAACTGGTTCGCAAATTTAATGTTGGCACGTATTAATGGGAGGGGTTCTCGTGAAATATGGGTGACCTGACTTAAACATGTTAATTTAGACTCTGCATTTTAAGAAGTGGAAAATGTTACTGCCCTCAGTGTTGAAAAATAAGTGGCTCACTATACTGTTAAGCCCTAGTGATGAGTATCATGTGGCATTGCATACATTGTAGGTGGGCCTTCCTTTTTCCAAATAATTGAATAAGGAAGTTTTATCCCTCTAGTTATCCGCTGCAAAATAATTCTTACAGGGAAAGGTTTTCCAATTCTTTGGATGAATTCAACTTCTGGTGCTGGTTGCTCTTTTTTCCGTTTTGGCCTTTTAAATGAAGCAATTATCTTCTCAACCTCGGAAAGCTCACTGGAAATATACAAGAGTATTAGTGTATTATTGCCAAAATTTTCATACATATTCATATAATTTTACTATAGTAATTTTCTAAGTCTTAATGAAGAGTGTCGAGGCTAGTTTTATTCTGGATTCTTACACTAGAATCCAGCGTGCTTGACAACAACATCGCACCAACAACAATGCCTCCAACCCAAAATATCATATGCCACCCTCTTGTAGCACCACCTCTGACTGTGACTTCTTGCCATGACTTCTACCATGCCTCTGGCACAGGGGCAGATTAAGTGGGGTGTAGGGCGGTAGCTCTTTTTTCCCACGGAGAAGTCTGGGCAGCACTCAAATTACGGCAAAAAGACCAAGACCCTATATTCTACTGTCGGAGACAAAAACAAGTACCAGATTCTCCAATCAAATGCTTCCACCCCCATTGTTGTACATATCGCACTACTTCCTCCCCTCCAAGGCTTAAACCAATATCCTAAGCTCACCCCCTCCATCCCCTCCACCTCGGCCTTGCAAAAAAAAAAACCCGTCCATTGGCTGTTCCAGCAGTCCTGATCTAGACATCGATAAACGAACATCATGCCAACACCCGAGTCATTTTTGCTCTTGTAAAAATTTGTTGTTGATTCAAGATTGGAAGTTTAACTAATAGATGGATGGCCCTTGATATGTTGGCTAGTAATTTTGTCTGGTGAATATACTAGTCTTACGGGTTTTTCTCCGCGTAGGTCCATCTCCTTCGAACGACAGTTTCGCCGGCGATGCAGTCGCCGTCTTCAGGTCAGTGAATTGCCGATGCATTCTTTTGGCTGCCTTATATCCGAAGAGTCAGGTCACTCGTGATTGGCTGTTGATGTTTGCCCTTTTCCCGTGCAAAACGCGTTTCCATGCATTCGTGAGGGAATAGCTGTCTTCTCTGTTGAAGTTTTCTTTATTTTAGCTTATCTCTATGGCCTCTCGTATAACACGGGGAAATATCTTTTTCCCTCGGATGTTAGTTTGGCTTCTTCAAATTTGATAGTGTAGGTAGTGTTCTCTACTAGTATGTGATCTGCTATGGCAGAGAGTCTCAGCTGCCTGTTCTTCGCTGCCCTTTGATGCTCCATTAGGTGGCCTTTCAGAGATCTGGAAGTCTGCCCAATGTAGCTACTCCCACAGCTACATTTTACTTCGTAGATTCCACTATTCGACAGCATTGGTACTCGTTATTTTACTCTGACTGGTAGTTTTTTGATCTTAGAGACGCAATTGAATCTCGAAACTATAATATTGTATTTGCTGCCATGAGCTGTCAGTAGAAACTCTATCGGTTTAAATGGTACCACATCCAGCGTACATTTAAATGTACACTAGTCCTTTAAAGGTTAACTATGAAACCAAGAAGGAAGACTGGCTAAAACATAGAAAACGTATATTAAATGAAAGGAAAACTTTGTTCTATTCCACCAATTTATTCGCCGGTACAACTAGTTTCGACGCAGTGGCGTCATCTTCAGGTACAAAGTTCCCTTTGTACCTGAAGATGACGCCGCTGCGTCGAAACTAGTTGTACCGGCGAATAAATTGGTGGAATCGAACAAAGTTTTCCTTTCATTTAATATATAATGAACTTCCACAAAGTTGAGCCTGAGACGATGGAGATGAACATATAAAACGTCTCTGTTATTCTTACCTGGAGTCTGGAAGGCTGAAAACCCCTGGAGTTAATTCAGTCCTGATCATGTAGTGCAATGTCAGAAGCAATTGGTTCCTCTTTAAAGTGGCTTCCCTCGTGCACTCGTCTTTCTCTGCCTGAAGCAATGCCATACGATGATTCTTCCCCAATGAAAAGAGAAGTCATTGGATTATGAAAAAGCTGTAAAGACCTACGGGGTGCTTGAAATACAGGGTGTGTAGCCAACCAAAATACAGTTTTTATCTGTGATTTTAGTCTAACAAAGAATTAAGGCAAAGTGAACTGTGTTGCTTCAATTATATTGAGGAGTTATTAGATTGGAAATATATAATCTGCCTGTGTTGAACTTCTATGAAGATCCACCATTACCATTTAGATGGTTAAAAAAATGTGATTTTTTCTGGAAGAGAAGCATATATATTTCCAAATAGTATGCCGGTTACAGAAAGAAAGTTGTAAAATGGAATTGATGAAGCTACTGGTGAGTTTCAACTGACTCAGTTGGCCAAGTCGGTGTCTAGTTTAGGTATTGCTAAGCTTAGTTACATAGTATCAGATTACAATTAGAAGCCAGTTGATTCGAGATTTCATGATAATAGGCTGAATTATTATCATTTCATCTTATTATTGATCTTTAAATTCAGAATACCTACATTTTTTATTACTACGTTTAACTCAAGTAATTGACTCTGATTCCATGTTAAAAAAGCATTGCATCAACACATATGCTTGAAGATATACAGCCGGAGAATCACTTGTAGCAAATTGAGAAATCATAGTTACCTGGAGAGGTGACCAACAACTGAAGCCATTTGCTTCATGCAGGATAGGGAAGTGAGTTACAGAGGAAAATATTGAATAGGGAATGGAGGAAGGATAGAGAGAAACTTGGCATTGGCATCAGCCTACTCTCAACAAAAGTGTGACATTCTTTATGCATCACCTTCCCTCCCTTCCCCCATTCCCCTATTTTGGCATGCGTCCCTCTGGGAACTGTTTACCCAGCAGACTTAGTCAAAGGACTTTCCTGAGACACGTCACGCTAGCTATCAACATCAATTCCAAGAATACATAAGGCACAAAGTTGCATATGGCACCCTATTGCATTGACTTCTGCCGTCCCTTTGGTTATTCCTTTGGTTGTTAGTCTGCAGGGTAGACAGCCTGTAGAGGGAAGCACGCCAAAAGAGGGGAAGGACGGGGAGGGGATGGATTAAAAAGGAATCAGCCGCCTCCCCTCCCTCTTAAACCGCCACTGATTGGATGATGCAGTAGTAATTCCATCTTGCGTCCCCTAAATAATAAACCAACCACACTACACACCAGAGGCGCCTGTCGGAATAATGCGGGATCCGGGAATGATCCGGGTTCAGATTAGCGGAGGTCTACTGTACAATAGACTTACCTACTTTATTAAGTGATTATAAGATTTTTGTGTAATCGCCACATAAATTTCTACTTATAACTGTGTTAGAATTGCCATAATCACTACCTATAGATTGATATTTTGAGATTGATATCCAAATGGGTAACTCTAGATCCAGATACAATGGGGGATTATCATTCGAATGCTTTTTCGATATTACCATTGAAATCAAATTTCCAAAGGTGTTCAGATAGATTCACAGAGTTGCTTCGAAACGTTAAGGCCCAGTAACCAAATAACTAATCGTAGAAAGTTGCATTTTTTTTCTGTTTCCGCAAAACGCCCTCTGACATCATTTCATCCAACGATCAAAGGCCCATGGTCCGTTTCCCGGTGAAGACGGATATTTTTAAAAATTAATTTCTAAATCATTATAGGTATGTACTGTTGTATTTCCGGCAGAAGTGGTCATCTTCACCAAAGCCTTTTTTAAGACATCTTTTAGAATGTAACGGGAAGAAAAGAGAAAAAGTGATGGATGAAATGACGCCACGGCCGTTATGGGAAGGTTGCGCCCTCAAGAAAATCAACTCTTGAAATTGCTTAAGTTACTTTAAAATTTCAAAGTTCACTTAAAAAATGCTTCAGTAACTTAAACCATGCTTAAATTTTCTTCAGAAACTCTTTAGAGACCATCAAAGTTACTTGAGGTTTTTTTAAGTACCTACTTAATATCGCTCAGCAGTTTCTCTGTAAGTTTATTTAATGAAAAAGAGAGATGGCACTTTTTCCACAAATTTATTGATCGATGTACGACGCCTTTCGACCGTTAGGCCATTTTCAAGTACACTGAGTAATTGTTGAAATCAGGAGCTGTTGTATTTATACAGGTCGGATGAGTGGGGGTGGGAAGTGGAAAAGGAAGGATGAGGAATGGAGATGTGTCATGTGGTGGTGCACTTTGGGAATGGGATGGCAAGGAGTGGGGAATGGTAGCCCATGAATGTTTGTTCATTCATTAAGTAAACGTCTCCTCCTTGCACAATTTCCAATTTTTCCAAAGCATCGAGTCTTCGGCCTTTCCTCTCCATGTGGGCGATCTCCGGGTCAAAATCACACGAATGTTTCTCTTCAAGGAGATGTTTCGCCACGAGAGAGAGGTGGTATCTCCTTTCTCCCAGCATTTTTTGTGTTCCTTCAACCGGGTGGTGAAGCTCCGGCCTGTTTGACCGATGTACATTTTTTCGCAGTCCTTACATTTTATTTGGCCCGGAGATCGCCCACGTGGAGAGGAAAGGCCGAAGACTCGACGCTTTGGAAAAATTGGAAATTGTGCAAGGAGGAGACGTTTTATTAATGAATGAACAAACATTCATGGGCTACCACTCCCCACTCCTTGCCATCCCATTCCCCAAGTGCACCACCACATGACACATCTCCCCCCCTTCCTAATCCTTCCTTTTCCACTTCCCACGCCCACTCATCCGACCTGTATAAATACAACAGCTCCTGATTTCAACAATTACTCAGTGTACTTGAAAATGGCCTAACGGTCGAAACGCGTCGTACACCAATCAATAAATTTGTGGAAAGTAGTGGTAAGGTGATGGACTGAGGAGTGAAAAGTATGAAGGTTGATCCTTTGCTATGGAATTTTTTTCTTTTTTTCATAGCTTTTTTTTTTTCGTTTATATGTTTTGAAATTGTGTTTCCATCGCCGTAACTTCATTGGTAAATATTTTCACGTTATTATATTTCAGTAGGTAAATACCTTTTTTCAAAAGTTCTTTGCTCAGTTTTTGTGTTCAGTTTCTGAACTGTTTCAATTAACCTTCAGTCACTCCTAAAGTATCTGACTTAGTATTTCACTAACATAAGTTTTTTTTAAGTTTCGTACAGTTGATTTTCTTAAAGGCGTCCGTCCATTCAACTTTAGACTCTTATATTTCTGGCAATTCTTTTATGCTTTAAGAGATTATTTGCAAATGGTAATTTGTCATGGTCCCCTGCATGATAAAGTAAAAAGAAAAACTCGTGATAAACTCCCATTAAGTGGTTATGAAAAATTTCACTTTATTTAGTGTCCACTAATATTTTTTCTAAGGTGTGGCAATCAAAACTTATTCAGAACCATATGCACTATCAATGTTTATTACTAATTATTAACTTACTTGTAAATCCAACAAAGTGTTTTTGTTGATTTCGTCCACTTTTTTAATGTATTCTCTATATTGGCGGTAATCAAACTTCATCCTCCTGGACATATATCCTCGCCATATTTTTTGTATCAAGGTTGCTTGTTGGTTGTAAGAGTTTCTTAAACTTTCTGCTTGTTTAACCTTAAAAATAATATGGGGTTACATAATTAATTCCTATCCCAAGTGGAAAGGTGACGTCGTGAAGACGTCTTTAAGACGCCAGAATGGTCGTAAGTTGGTCGAAGGCGAAATTTAGTCATGGAAGACCAAAAAAAGACCACCGCAATTTATGTTTATAAATCTTGGTGACAAGTATTATAGCGTGCCAGTGTTATGTGTTCTTTGATACATGAATGCTTTTTTTGCTATTAATTTTGAACTTGGTAAGATTCACAGCTATACTTACGGGTGGCATTAAACTTCATTTTTTAGAGGTCTTGAAGACGTCCTCGTATACGTCTTCAAGACCTCCCCAAGCAGCATTGAACGTATTACCGTGGTTCAACCAATATTGGCCGTCTACGATCGCAATCGCAATGGCAGCCGATGTCGATACATCTCCGAAAATTACGCTAAAAATGCGTTTAATGAACTTGGGAGTCAATTTAGCTCATAGTTGGAGGAAAACATTTGTTGCTCTTTGTGGACTTTTTTTGGACTTAAAAATATTCGCTCTGATCCATATCAATTCTTAAGTGGCTTTGAGTGCCAAATGTCGATAAATATCCGAAAATATCGTTGAAAATGGTAGCTTTGGAAGCAATTGCACTTGTATCAGAAGAACATATTTTTATTTTATTTATTCATACGATATAGGACTTGGAAATGCTCGCGCCTATCAAAAAATATTTTAGCCTTTACGCCTTCAAAAGCTCTTAAAAACGTCTTCAAATATTTACACAGTGTTAGTCAGTAGGTACATTAGGTGCTGAATTAAATAAATACCGTGGCCTAAAAGATCTGCCTAAAGAGGTCCGTGAGCTCTTGCAAGAATATCCTGACTCAGCGAGTGAATGCGAGGAAGAGGAGTGGAATTCAGGAGAATCTGATTTGGAATTACATAAATTGTAAAGGTAATAAGATACTAAGTATGTTTTTATTTACATAAATGAGTTAATTTTCACTTAAAACCGTTTTAATATTTATTTAATAATTATTTATTTTTTAGTTTCAGCGGCACTACCTCTGCTAGCTGATAATCGCAATCACTTCAACGTTCGAATCAATTCCCCTAACTGCCTTATATTTACCCATTTTTAAATAATTATTTACTAAGTTAAAGGTCTAGAAGTCATATTATGCAAATACTTTTTATATATTTGCATATTTAATAATAACAGGCGTTTTCTATGCAGTCTCCTAATTATCGGTTCATTTAGCATTAAAATTCCTGACAAAAATCTGATTTTTGTCCCTCTTTTTCGCGATCCGGACCACTGTGCAAGTCCCCGAGTCCCTACTGACTAATGGATCAGGGGTCAGCATCATTCTCCGGAAAACGTCCTCAGTCGTGTGGAATCTTGGAAGCCCCCGCCAGTCAGCCCGCACTCTGTTCGTTCGTGTCTTTCGTCAGTCGACTCTGAGTCGAGTTATCGAGTAGTTGTACTTTCTTATGTAGCACGCGCGCGCGTCCGCGTCATCGTATTTTATACGTTTCTGTCTGGCGCATAGATAGCTAACCTACGAGAAAAGTCGCGGCCATTCTAGTGATCTCGATACGTTATTCTGTCTGTCATTTGTTCAAGAAAAGTCGCGAATATTCTACTGTTTTGTATTTGTTCACACTCCTTAAAAGTCTGGAAGCGAACATTCTGGCACCGAATGTTCTCGAAACAACCGAGCTACATATATAAGGGAAGCAGAGTCGCTGCCAGGCAGTCAGTTTGAAAGCTACAATCGTCGCGATAACTTGCGCCCCCCCCCCCCCCCCCCCCCCCCCCCCTTGAGTTTTTTCTGTATCCGCCACTGCCTTCATCACGATACATCACTGATTAACCCTTAAACGATGATCAACGTAGTCACTACGTTGGGCACGAACTTCGTATTCCGTCGAGCAATGTAGAGACTACGTCGCGGCGATTCCATTTAAATCAGCGGAAAACCAGCGATTCCATTTAAAGAGCTCCAACAGGCTTGAAGAGTTAATCACTTATCAATAAAGAACCAGGGTTTATGTAAATTTACTACATTTTAACCTTATTTGCCTTTTTAAGTTGCCCCCGTAAGTTTCAACCCTGCAATATTGCATGTCAAAACCAATGAACTTTTCTATCAGAAAAACATATTTATTTGTATACAATTTATTTTGATAATATTTATCTTGATTATATTTATCTTGATTACCTACTACGATTCATAGTAGGTATGTGTTAAATAATAAAAAAATGTTTTTGGTTTTGGTTAATGTTTAAGATATTTTCTAGACACTTGGTAGACATTTAAGACACCTAAGGCATTGAAGATATGCTGTAGATGTCTAGTAAATATTTTTTAATATGTGGGAAGATCCCATTTAACCTTATAATTGGCAATGAGGCCAATGGGACCAATAAAAATTCTGCTGGTAATTTGAATCTGTAAAAAATTATTTCCCATACTGGACTTCAAGAGTAGTAATAGATATATTCTAGGAGTCTATTCTTATTATTTGAGGAGACCTTCAGGTTGATGGCTTGCTTAACTGTAAATATGTAAATTAAAGCTAAAAGCTAGAATTCTAGAGATTTCATCTAGTTAATTATATGAACTAGGAGTTGATACCTGGAGTAAATAGTTGTAGTGTCGTCTACTTAATTTTCCTCTCCACAGTTTTTGAATATTAGTTGCGGAAATGATTAAAGTTTTCAAATACTGACGTGTCATGTATCCTCTAAAGTGCCTTTGAATACATCTTGCAGCACAATAGTACTTAAAAACTTGCCGCTGCGAAGCTCTGTTGGTTTAGAAGGTTATTTTGAAAACACTTAATTCAATGCATTTTAAAGAACGAGATCAATTTATTGGATGTATCCAGAATACATTATTAATAAAAGGTGACTTACTCATTTCTGACCTGTATGTATTTATTTACAATGGAGATATCATCTATGAATATCCGTATGCTAGCCATTTATGGATGATATAAATAAGTCAATATGATTTTTCAATGACTTTATTTGTTACATACTTTGGATCCAAAAATCAATAACAATATCTGAAATGAGTGTGTTTTTCCACATTTAAAATTCGCTCCGAATCGGTCAAAGCAGTCGAAGCAAGTCGAATTCACAGGTCGAATTCGGTTTGCGACCTAAGCAGTCGAAAAGTCGAAAGTGGTCGAATTTGGTCGAATTGACGTCCCAGACTTTGCATCATTTGTGTGTTTACATGGAATTTTCTTGAAAACTGCAAGACGTCGTCAGCATTGATGATCGTAGTTTTAACTTTGTGCTTATTCAAGGATGGCGGCGCTTAATTTACCTGTGTCTGAGATAATTCGAAGTCGAGACACTTCATCTGTAGAGGATGGTGAGCCTAAAAAGAAATCTCGTGAGGACTGGAGAAAAGCTAAAGAACTCGAAGAGGCTCGAAAGGTATGCATAAGTATTAGAAATTGTTTTAATGTGTACCTTTCTGCTCTTTGAACGACGTTAATATGTGTGTCATTGGTTTCTACGTTCAGGCTGGAACCGCACCAGCTGCAGTCGACGAGGAGGGCAAGGATATAAATCCTCACATTCCCCAATATATTTCCTCTGCACCTTGGTACTTCGGTGCTAAGGGTCCAACTTTAAAACATCAGCGTCCGCAGCCCGAAAGAGAAAAGCAGTTCAATCGACTTGACGATTGGTACAGGAGGGGTGTTGACTCAGTGAGTTAGTTTTTTATAAATAGATTACCCAATAACATGATATTAATGCGGAAAATATATCCGAATTTCGTTATAGTACTAGTGGAGATACAGTTGAATGTTGGATAAAGTATGACAATCCTCGTAGAAGTAACTGAGGTATTTCGTTTCAGTCCAGAGTTGTGACCAAGTACAGGAAGGGAGCATGTGAGAACTGCGGAGCAATGACACACAAGAAAAAGGACTGTATGGAGAGGCCTAGGAAAGTAGGAGCCAAATTTACTGGTTGGTTCAGTTCATTTTCGAATGTATTTTTAAGTGTGTGATCATGTTTCAAGGAATGCTTTCAGCATCTTGTGTTTTATTTTTTTCAAAAGAACAAAACATGGAGAAGCCGAAAGTATAATAATAATAATTTATTAGTCCAAAAGACACTGTACAAAATAAGAGTAAAAGGTAAGTGTATAGGACACGTCAAAAAAGAAAGAATGAGGCAATGAGGTGTAAGGAATAGGATATAAGGTGTAAGGTTTACATTACATGCAACATGAGATATTCATTGACCCTGTAAAACACCTCGTAACCAGGAAGTTAAATAAAATTCTCTTAAATACACTGTATCTGTCCTCTTGTTTTATATCAGCTGGTAATTTATTATAAAGTTTTATGCACATATTTCTAGGACTCCTTAAATGTTTAGTGGTGCAGGATGACATCACATGCATATCATATTTTAGCCTAGTGACATAACAATGGATTTATTATTCTTTACAAAATCTGAGATGTTTTATTTAACATAAATTACAGAGTGATATACATAAACTGAACGCACTGTTAATAGCTTTAATCTCAGAAACAGTGGCCTGCAGTGAGCTCTATAGTGTACTTTACAGATTGTTCATAATACGAACTTTTTTTGGATGACAAAAGCACTATTTAAAAATGACATTGATCCCCACAAGACTATTCCATAAGATATACGTGGGTAAAATAGTCCGTAGTAAAGGGTTTTCATAATTTCTAAGCTAACAGTGTGTTTCAAAATAGATAACAAATAAATTACAGATTTCAGTTTTTTACTTTGATTAGTGGTATACACATCCCACTTTAACACAGAATCAACATGCACTCCAAGGAATTTAACACTGTTTAGGACATTGAGGTCAGCAAAGTTGGAGGCTAAGTCATTAACACCCTGTTCATTATTTAAAAATTGAAACTTAGTGACTTGTGACTTTTGATTGTTCAACATTAAATCATTGCTGTTGCACCAGCTTGACATTAGATGTTTTACCAATTTACCTGAATCAAATAAATTAGCCCAATTTTTCTCAGACATTAAAATACTGACATCATCAGCATACATTATGCACTTAGAATCAACATTCATCATTATAATTTTGGGTAATTCATTGACTTACAGTAGAAATATATAGGGCCCAGGACAGAGCCTTGGGGTACCCCTATGTTCACATCAAGTGAAGAAGAAAGAAATATTTTGCCACATTTTTTATATACCACCCTCTGTTGTCGTTCGGCAAGATACGACTTAAGCCACTGTAGTGATAAGTCTCTGACTCCAAGCTTATTACACTTAAGAAGTAATTTAGTGTGATTTACAGTGTCAAAGGCTTTACTTAAGTCGAAAAATATTCCTATCACCTTACATTTTTCATTAATTTCATCCATAATAGACTAAATGGCATTTTACAATGCTTGTTCAGTAGACTTCCGTTTCGAAAGCCATACTGATGAGTTGACAACAAATTGATTCTCTCCAAGTAATCAGTTAGTCTTCTACAAAACACATATTCCAATATTTTTCCAAATTGGGGTATAATAGATATGGGTCTATAGTTCCTAATGTTACATCGATCACCTTTTTTCTTAAAGACTGGGACATACCTTAAAATATGAATGAATGAATACATATACCTTAAAATATGAATGTAAAATACTACAGAAGCTAAAAAAAGAATTAATTGTGTGGTCATTATTCCTGTGTGAGAATTCTAATGCCAGTGTGCCTTTAGTTATGTAGGTGGACTCTCTCCTTTGTTGTCATGTGGAACAATGTGAGTTGGCACTTTCCGTAGGATGAAGGATTTGGTGTTTTCTCGGTTAAAAAGGCTGAAGAAGTTTTTTCGGGTTTCTCACCGGATCAAGAAAGCTGTTGTTGCCAACGTTTTGACGGCTGCCTCCATCATCAATGCCCTGAAGACAATGGCAGAGACAGCCGTCAAAACGTTTGCAACAACAAACTTCCTAATCTGGTGGGAAACCTGAGGAAACTTCATCAGCCATTTTCTTTAGGGCTTACCCTATACTTTTGAGAAAACTTTGCGATACTTAATATTGGCATCCACCAGCATTTTTAAGCAGAATCATATCATTCTTGAATCTTAGTCAGGATGCGATTGTACCTCCTTTGTGAGCTGCAACCTCCTTGGAACATGAATTTCTGTTCCTTCTTTGCTGGTATTGTGCATTGTAGGTCTACTACTATTTGTAAATTTGTAAAAAGATGTTTTTCTACTTTAATATTTAGGTATGAAGTGTAGCTAGTCATTAATATTTGTATATTACCTAAGTAATTTTTGCAGAATTAAGGAGCATCCATGATTCCTTGTCAATTATGCTATTTTTGTACTAGAAAATAAAACAAATATAAAATTTTTCAAGTTTAATCCAAGGAATCATATTCTATACACATACTAGAATGCTTAATTTAAAGTATTTTGGTGGTATGTACTTACATACAGTAATTGTAATGAAAAATTGATTTTTGCACTCTATACAAACGAATTTATTTTGCTTTACTATTATTACTAGATCTTACTGTAGTAATTATTGCCAATATAATTGCTGAAGTTTTTAATTGCACCTGGAATCACTGATGATTAGGAATTTATGACTTACAACGTTAGTTTGACTGGCTGAAGGCTAAGGTTAAATACCAAGGCTGCTCAGTATGGATCCATTCCTCCTAAAGATCCTCCTCTTTGTCCAAACTAATGGTTTTGTCCTGTTGGCCTTCCACTGTGTTAGCTTTTCCCCCAGGGCCATAACATTTGGTTATAGTGAAATACTAAACCGTTGTGTCGGTACCTATGCTGGCTGCTTGTCCTTCTCTCTCCTAATAACCTTATTGCGACCCCCTTCCTTGTTTAAATTCTGCTAGTTATATCATTTCTTCACACTTCTCAGTTCCACAAGCTTTGGTTTTCTCTGTCTGTGAGTGGAGCACTCGATCTTTGATTTTTAAAAATGATTCAATATTTATGCCCCATCAGGAAAGAAGGATATCTAAGGGAAGACAATTTTAATGTATGTATGTATTACTAAAGTTGAGGGTGAAAGATTAAGAATTAGCTTGTTCACTTTCCCAGCGAGTAATTGATGTGAATTCTTCTTGAGTTAGGTTCTCCATCTTTGCCGATGTTTCAATCAAGAAACTATCCTGGTTGGTAGCCCAAGAAAAATTAACATAACGTTGAGGGTGCATTCTTCTTAGGTGTATTCTAAGGAGGAGAATTTTATAATTGCTATCGTATTGTCAAAAATGTGTATTTATATGAATTTATGTGGCATGAGTTTTTGAAAATCTTTGTGTCAATTTTCAGTTGAGGTGATACACATGTTAATGTATTTCATCAGAATTTTTCTTTGCCAGGAGCCAAAATAGCGGCCGATGAGTTTATGCAGCCAGAGCTAGCTGTTGATTATGATGGGAAAAGGGATCGATGGAATGGCTATGATCCAAGTGAACACAAGGCAATTATTGAGGAATATCAGAAAATTGAAGAGGCCAAGAGGGAGCTTAAAGCAGAAAAACTCAAGTCTGGAGAAATAGAGGTGAAAATATCCCAAGACATTATGTTGGAAATTTTGCTAAGGTGGAGAGTGAACATTCTATTTCATTATAATTTCAAACTAAAACCTGAATTGGACATGAATGCCAGCTTTATAATTTCTGGTTAATGTTAATCACAATATAATGTAGCCTTTTTGTTTACAGTAAGTCCTCGACTTATTCGGTTAATTTGTCCCAAAAATTTCCACGTAAGTCGAAACACAACCACTTACCTATTCACTTTTGAACAGATAGCGGTGCCGCTTTTACTGCGATTGGCGGCAATTGGCGATGATTACAGAATACGCCATCTTTCAAGAGGCCGTTAAGTTAACATAATATGTCAGTTCCGAGAGTAACACAAATACATTCTTTATTTCACTGGATATTTAAACCTGAAATAAGTATAATTACACAAAACATGAATAAATTAAAATTTTGTTAAAATTATACATAATACTCAATGCCTGTGAATGTCTGTTCATAATTGGAAAAATTCTTAATAAATACATCGTCGTTCGTCAGATCCTTAAAGAGACTCAATGATTTTTTCCTGTATCAGCCTAAGGCTTAATGGCATTCGTCGTTGAGACTGGTCTACGCTCCAAAAACACAATAGTGTCTCCATCTCTTCCATAACGGTGTCCCTTTTCTTCGTAATTATTGTTGACTGAATTGGAGCGGAACTTTTAATGTGCTCTTTAATTCGACTTTTATAATGTCCAATTGTTCTAACTGTTGACTCATTCATCCCATAACCACATGCAATTTTAACAAACACTTCACCTTTGTCATTTCTCTTAATAATTTCCAATTTCGTTTCCAGACGTTTCTCAGCAATTTTGAGGGTTTAAATCCTGAAACAAACACATAAAATGATTTTCATGATTTTATGAGAAAAAATTCTCGGACTCAATAAAATACAATCCCAATGATCAAATCTAACGGAAACACAAGTTCGTCTATTTGCTGCACGAACGTGTTTTTTTGTTGCTGTGATGGACTACAGACGTCATCTATGGAGTAGATAATTAACTACATGTTGACTTGTGCAGGAATGCCAAACTGCGCCGAAAAAGGACGTTGATGCCATGTAAGCCCAGTTACAGGTTTACGTTTTCTTCGCGTTTCGCGCTAGTTAGAGGTCAATAGATTCTAATGGAGCCGGCCAGGTAGCGACCAGTGACAGATTTGAAATTGCTGCATGCCGTGTTTATGGTGCGACGCGACAAATAGCCGATGTACACTCTCCATACCGAGGACTGGCGGACGTGTCGCTGCTTATCGCGCCGTGGTTAAGTCCAATCTGTTTTCTCTCACCTACTGGTGTGATTGTGTCTTGATTGCAATTGCTGTTTGCCATTGTTTGACATACATTTATTTATGTTTACGGTGTCTCGCGGGGAAGCGTTATTGTATGTGAAGTCCACGGATTTAAAGACTTAAAAGTAGTAATAAAAGTAAAAAAAGACATAGTTTGGCATCAACTATTGCACGCTTGACAATGAGTCGCAGGTCGTCACCCGGTGTATCTGTCGTGGCAACCGAAACACGAAGAAAACGCAAGCACGTTACTGGCCTAACTGATCATCCACGTTACTCCACATCCACATAAGTCAAGTACTTATTGTACTTGATGTTGACTGAAAGTTTGGGTTTTATATACTGCTTAAGGCTGTTGGTTTGTTCATGTGAGTGTTATTGATGGAGGAATATGTTAATGTCAGTTTTTTATACTGAGAAAATATTTAAATAGAGAATAGGAAACTGGGCCTAACTCAAATTTAGGACAGGTGCCCCGGGTGAATGTAGACCAAATACTTACATAAATGCCATCTCCTACAATTGGAATGGGTTATTCAGTCACAGCACAAGTGGCATATTTTCGTTTTGGATGTTTTTTTTTCAAATATATGTTCATAGTTTCATGTAATTGGCCTACATGGTGCTCATGTGTTGTATAAATTATTTAAGGATGAAGCTGCTGCTGAGGAAGTTGGGCCTGATGTTGATGATGAAGACAAGTATGTGGATGAAGTGGACATGCCTGGAACAAAAGTTGATAGCAAACAGCGAATCACAGTGAGAAATTTGAGAATTCGAGAAGATACAGCCAAGTATTTGCGGAACCTGGATCCTAATTCAGCTTATTATGACCCCAAAACTCGGTCTATGAGAGACAACCCATATAAAAACACCGATAAGGAAGCTGAGTAAGTAAAGATAGTTAAATTTCCTTGTATTTTACAATTAAATGACCCTGTATAACACAACCACCCTGGTGAAAATAAACTGTGATGGACAGTGTGACCACAGTGTGAATACAGTGTGACAAAAGCGTAAATTGGGACTCAAAAGCGTGATAGACAGTGTGACCATACAGTGTGCAGACATTGTGTGCACAGTGTTTGTACACTGTGTGCACAGTGTGAGGACACCATGTACACAATGTGAGGACACTGTGACTTATACCCTCGTACAGTGTGATCACACTGTCCATCACACTTTAAAAGGAGCACAGTGTGCATGCACCGTGACTAATACACTTGCACAGTGTGTAGCACATTGTTTTCACACTGTCTGTCATGGGATATTACCACCAGGGCAGCAGTTAATGGTATTCTTTTAGAGACATGTGTAATGAGAATTTATGAAAAATTCACGTCCAAACAGGCAGAAGAAGTTGACTTCATATCATGGTCTTAATTTGAGCATTACCTTTGTACAGACAGATCCCAACTTACATAAGTGAAGTGTTCCGCAGAACACTGCATGTGAAATTTGAATTTCATGTAAGTTGGACAACACGTGCAACCTATCTAGATGGGCAAATGCAATAATGCAATCGGGTATGAGGTCACCTGCGACTATGAGTTAATTTTTAGTGTTGGATGGACGTAATTAGTGACTTTGGTTTCTAAACATACTTTCAAATTTTATGAGATGAGAATTAGTTTTTCAACCCAATCATCAGAAATCAATACATAATCGATGCTTCGTTGAAATATGTGTATGTCCGTGGCATCATTAGATGTAATTTTTAGTGTGTCAAATTTTTTCTTAAAAATCAATACAATGCCATGCCAACTAAAAGTAAATTTTCACTGTTACGCTCATCGCTATGTATTCACTGTAATAATGTGTTTGTTTTCTTCAAGTCCTCAATAAGGTATGACTAACTTAATACCAGTGGTACCATCAATGTAGCTGAAGTCAAACAAGCTCAATAGCAAAGTCATTGTTAGATTGGGTGCATACATGATGAAAGCTTTCCGTTCAAGGTGTCTAAGATTGAGTAGATTGAAACACACCAGCACTAATGAAGAGCAGTGAATGGAACCATGTGCGAATGGGGAATCTTTCGGTAACCTGCTGGTTGATTTACAATAGTAATGGCTGAATGTTTCCAGTATAGTTATGGAATTCATTCAAAAAATATATTTAAAAACCTAAGCTTTTTACCAAAAAGTAATTAAAAACTTCTTTACGTTATCCATATTTGATGCCTTTACTGAAAATCAATGTGTAAGCAGCAACCGTAGGTTTGATTATCGAAATTCCTTTATTGTTTATTGAAAATCAACTCTGCTTCCAATCTGTTTTGAAGTGTGTAGGGTGTGAAACGATTGGAAAGCAAGTGTGCAGTTGTGTTCCAATGTGAGATGCGCACTAGTACGAATTGGAAAGCTTCCGATAATAACCTTATACCTTGAGGTTGAGCATCATACAATGAAATGCTAGATGTTCCTTGTGGTAACGTGGGTCATTGCAAGGAATATCAAAAAAAAACAACAGAAGTAAAACATACGGGACATCTATTCACGGTAATTGCCTTTTCTAGACAAGAAATAATGGAAGATATGTCAATTGCAGCGGGGGTATTCCCTGTACTCTGATGGAGACTTCCAATGTATATTTGAGTCCTGGCTTCTACATGGTAGCTTTTGATTACGAGAGAGATCGGGTGACTTAGGTCGACTAACCAATCATTCATCTACTCATTCTCGCTCATGCATAACCAAATGGGAGCCCAAAATCCAACCCATCTCCTCAGAAATCCCTTAGCAGGTCAAAATCGTCCTTTGGGTGGAGGTTCCCTCTCGGCATGTGAGTTCGGAAGGAGGGCTCTTGTTCCGCTTGGAGAGTTTATCACTCCCCCACTCAGGGGGGCATGGTTTGGCCGCGTTGTCTCATCGTCGTGAACTTGGGACTTAAAAATTATTTGGTATCGAAGTGGCACAATTTTTTTTAACAGAACTGTATAATAATCGGCATTGAGCAGTTATTTATTTTTTTGTACAAAATTGCACATTTACAATGCTTGTTCCCACAAGTAGTTCAATAGCCATTACCACTTTTCAAGTTTTCCTCTAAGCAGATACATGGATTGAAAGCTGGTTGGCCAAATTGATTGAATTTTTCTCTTATTGTTGGTCATTATAGGTATCATAGATAGCCAAGGGGATGTTTACAGTTTTTGTACTCCTTTGAGTTTGCTTTCTTGGTAGTACTTGGAGGACAGAATCAGCACATCTCACCGATCACAGCGTTTGGTAACTCCTACTTCTATGCTTATTTTCTTTCACTACCATTTCCCCATTTCAATTTTTTTGCATCACATCCTTCGGGTTTCCCCGTCTGTGTGATGGAAGTGTCCCTATGAGTTAGGTTTCTTTGTCGAGTTCTGCATTTGCTAATTCTATGCTGGTTTAATAATTATGAGTAAGTATGGCTCGTCTTAAAGTTAGTTTCTTATCTCTCTTCCACAGCACATTTTCATATTCCAATTGTACCCTCTTTTTTCACTTTGAATGAAATTTTTTATTCCGCACTTGTGGTCTTTCTGTGGAATATAATGCCACATTTTAATACACTCCCTGTAAGGTACTAATGCCTCATCCACACAAAATATTTCCTTAGGTGTAAAGCACTTTTGCCTCTACCTAATAAGGGAATTAATGGGGGACTTCATTTCTGCTCACTCATTGCAATGGCAAGTCTCACAACTGACTACAACCCAACACTGTGTGCAGGGAGAACGTAGGTAGTGTGTGTCGATTGTTTGCGGTAGCACACACAGAAATGAAAAGAAATTATGTATACTAAGCCTTCCTCTCTGAAAATATCAAAAAATCAGTGTTGAAACTTAAAAAAGTGAATATAAAGTATCTCGGATGGGCACTGTTTTGGAGAAGAAGCTAATAGAGTCATGATTATGTTGCAGTGATTTTGTTCCGCAAACCCAACTACAGGTAGCAATGGGAAAATTCCAACACTCACATTTCAACCACTAAGTAAGGCTAAGGATTGTGTGGCCAAAGGCAAAGAGAATAAAATGTAGAGTGGGGAGAAGAAGGCTCTGTGAAAGGGATTAGGGTTTTGGCATTGTGACGTAAATGAGACCTTTATGAATAAAGAAAAGGGTGAAACAAATGTTACAAAGCAGGTAGTTTATCGGGGAGAATATCAAATAAACTACAGTTAATATGCTACAAATTAATATTATGATGTGGACCGCTAATGGAACTGCAATTGAGGACCAATGGTTGCTGTGGTGGTCCCTTGGGACCGCTACTTAAAACTTTAGATTTTTAGAAAAACGAGAATTTTTAAAGAATATACTCGGTAATAAGACTTTTGAAAAAAATTTGGCCCTGAGAGCATTTTATAAAAATTCAAGCATTCACTTCTGTGCTTAACGTGTTTTCATCTGTGCGAAATGCTTTTTTTTCCAACGTCATGACTCCATGATTGGTTTTCATCAGAACAACAGGGTGTCTACCAGTCGGGAAAAAATCTGGAAAAAGTTCGCTGAAAAATAATCAAAATTCGGGAAAAGGATCAGTGATGGTTGCTTGCAAATCGTCACGATAAAAATTGGAACGGAAGAAAGAGCATTACAAAAATAGGTTCCCTTTTTGTCTATCTGCCAGTGGTGTTCTATCAAACCTCTCTGGTCAGTACCTGTATGTGTGAGTCTGCGACTTCCGTCATTTTATTGTACTTGACGTGGGCACCGTTTCCTGCATGCCACCAAGCGACAAATCGACTCGGTCGGTTGTAGGCTGGAGATGGTATACTTCCCTTCCTGCCCATGAATGATTATTTCGAAACAATGACCTTTACCATGCTTATTACAATGCTACCTAAGATTCAAGCGATCTGTAGATTGTACTATAGTACGGTAGTGACATTTTGCGTTTTGCCATGTCTCTGAGGGTGCAACTCTGTTGAATTCCGCTAGATATATTATGTTTAAACCATTGTGTCCTAAGTTTCTATTACAAGGTATAAAATTCTCCAATGGCCGTAATAAATTGGCACCGTGCGTCAATACTCGGAAATACGCGTATCCGACGCACACCCTCGTCTTTTCTTGTTTTTGTGCCGTTTCTTGACAACGCTCTTTTGAGCTAGATTCTCCCAGAAGTTGGGCCCCTTTGAGTGAGTGAGTTCTTGAGTGCTTGTGAGTGTGTTTGAGTTCACAACCAAGGCATCCTTAGCTGGGTCTCATTAGCCCAGCAAAGAATCCCTCTTTGGGTTGAGTGTGTGTGTGTTCATAACCCATTGGCATCCTTAGCAGGGTCTCATCAGCCCAGCGAAGTATCCCTATTCGGGTTGATTGTGTGTGTCTGTGGTTGTCACTGGCAAGGAAGTAACATTCACGTAAACCACCACAGGGGTTTTTCTGGTCGAGAGGTTGTGGTTGGTCACTGTCGTGGATTTCCCCCCATTTTTCCCGCAAACCAACACAGCAATTGTGGCGTATTTTTGACGAGTGGTGCCAATTTATTACGGCCATTGGAGAGTTTTATACCTTGTAACAAAATTACTTTACTTTTAATAACTCCTTTTATACTATAACCCATGGCCAATCGATGGGATCGCCTACCTCTCTCCTGCTTGCAGAAATATTCATGGACCGTTTCGAACATAATTTGTTTAACTGCGGGAATAAACTTTTAAGATCCATTTTATACTGGCACAGATATGTGGACAATATTTTAGTACTCTGGAATGGCGCAGATCATCAATTAGACACTTTTACCTTGTTCGTGAATCAGATCCATCAAAATATTTCTCTCTCCTGTGAAAATGTACCATATTTTTATTTTCAAAGAAATGTACCATATATCCAGGAATAATAAAAGTTGCAATAAAAGAACAGACATCACTTATCTAAGCAAAATTTATCTTAATTTAATAAATGACACATATCTTTTCAACAAAGAAATATATCCAAGCAACCAAATTAAAATTGTAAATAAATAAAAATAGCACCAAACTATAAAGGTAAAAATCTTGAATGTGTATGTATTTTTCTATTTAATCACTGTAAATTTACAATTATGTAATCAAAACAGAACTGTCAATCATTTATCATCATACATCATTGTTTATAGCCCAGAAGATGGATGAATAAACATCCGAAACGTCGGCAAAAGTTTAAAAATAAAAAATTATTTGACCTATACTCATGAAATTTGCACTTTCTACTTTAAGTCCTCATTGAATGCATGACTTTCAACTTTTCTGGTTCGTTCAATGATTCTAAATTCTCTTGATTTATGTTGTACTCAGTGTGGACTATGCTGGTGAAAACTTTGTACGGTTCACTGGGGACACAACAAAGCATGCGGATGCCCAGCTTTTTGCGTGGGAGGCGTACGAGAAAGGTGTGGACGTGCACCTGCTTGCTGAGCCCACGAAACTGCAGATGCTGCAGCGGGAGTATGAACGTCGGAAGGAAGAGTTCAAGGGTCACGTGCAGGAGAGTGTCCTGAAGACGTACGGGGGAGATGAGCACTTGCAAGCACCCCCAAAGTCCCTCTTGTTGGCTCAGACGGAGGAATACGTGGAGTACTCTCGGTACGGGAAAGTGATCAAGGTGGGTGTAACGTTTTGGTTTCTGGCATGAAGACCCACAAGAGTTTTTTAATAATTTAATCTTTCAAGCAGATGCCTTCATTTCATATCCCTTCATCAGTTTTTATTCAAGATGTCTCCCCTCGTTGTTTCCCATGCCCTAGGATCCACAATGCATTTGCCCAACTGTCGTGGGAGTAATCAAGCTATCAAAGAAAATATACGTATTTCATTATGAGAGATTAACATTGATACACTTTTTACATTCCCAAATAAGTATGTAGGCAATCTTCTTCTTCAGCTTGTGCCTCTTCAAATATATTATTTTGATGCGTGTTGTAGCTGAGAGTCCTCTGCTAACCTGATATTTTGATTTTATGTTTTAGGGACAAGAGAAGCAAGTTATACGGTCTAAATACGAAGAGGATATGTACTTAAACAACCATACATCTGTTTGGGGCTCATTTTGGCATAATGGATCTTGGGGTTACAAGTGTTGCCATTCATTTGTCAAGGTAAGTTTTTCTCTTATATTTCAAGGGATGCTGTACATAAGTTTTTGAGTCACAATTTCAATCATGCATAGTTCTAGCTAGTAATTTTGGGCCCTTGAATGTATTGATGGTCCCAAAGAGGTGAATGGAGCTGGTTATCGGAGACAACTGGATGCTGGAAAATGTGATAAAGGTGCTGGGTATTGTGGAGGCTGTGACGTTGTGACCTTTTTTGAATAAATTGTTCACATTCCAAAGTTCCAGACCCTTCTTTATTTAAGACCACGAAGCATCATCGATCCTCTTTCTGCAGTCTCTCTCTCACAACAATCCCCTCTTTCATTCTTTAAACAACATCTTAACAACCCTTTCAAAAAAATAAACATTCAACAATTAACAAAACAGCATTTCTTTTAAAACATCAATAAAATTATAATTGATAACTAAAATAAACAAAAATACCATCAACGTAATGAAGAACAACTAAGAATAATGAAGCCTATATTTTAAACAAAATCAACGCGATCATATTTTTACTTGGGTATGGCACGAGATTACAGTATTCAGGGAAGAGGATGGAAAACGTGGTTACCAATAGAATACTTGTGACGTAATTAGAAATTTAAGTACAGTCCAACCACATTAGTACAAGTACAGCCTATAGCAAGGCCTTACTCGAGAGATTGCAAGGGCATAGGGAATTGTCCCCATGACTGTCATGGAAAAAATGGGCTCGTGAAAGGCCCTCAAGTTGCTGACGTCCGTCATTATGAGAGATTCCATCACCAGTCATAATATCCAGATTTAAATATCCAAGAGTAGACCTTCACTACTGGATTTCATTCTGGCTCTTCAAATTTCTTCTGTTCTAAAGGCAATAAACTTCAATATCTCAATATCTATTAAAGGTAAATTGTTCCAATAAAAAGCTTTAGTTAGCTAAAGATTTGATACACTTACTTATAGGGATGTGTGAGTAGTACTTTTTGATCTCGAGTCGAGTTGTATGTACTATGGCAATTTCCCAACCAGGCAATATAATAATGCATGCACCAACATATTCTCATTTTCCCAATCCCCTATTGCATTTTCTCTTCTGAACATATGGCCTGATTTAGAAGGGAAAAGGTGATAAGGAATGCTTATAGTAATCGTGACAGAATTAGGAGATGAATTAAAATTGATGTGTCTAGAACAGTTCCAATAGGACAATTGAAATGAACTAACCTCTTGTAATTTGTCGACAGTTTTATTTAATGACTGCATTGGGTTGAAAACTTATGTATCCGAAATTCCTAGGAAGAGCCCAGAGCAGTCGTAGTAATTAAAGTTAGACAACTATCAATACCTAATACAGTAGAAGTCCATCATTACGACTGTGGTATATAGCGAGAATCTGGCTGTAGTGAGTGATTTTTTACCAATGGTTTTTTTACCAATGGTTTTTTTTTACCAAAGCCACCTTAGAAGTTTGGGTGTGGGAAAGCAATGAGTGAAATGTGATCCTTTTGATGAAATGTGACACTGACTCAAGAGAAAAATATCGCTTCACTCTGACCCTCCGATGATCTCCGAGGCAGGGTGGGGGGGAGAGCGAGTGGCAGGCCAAGGATGCATGGCTGTTCGCTGACTGCCGAAAGTGCTTGGGGCTAAGGCCTGAGGAAAAAAGCGCTGGACATCCTCTTTGCTCTATACAACTACAGTACTTGTATTAAACTTATGTACTTTAGAAGTATTCGTATTGAAAGATAAAAGACGCAGCTAGAATTTATATCGAAGCTCATTTTCGTATCACTTCTCATAGCCGAGGAACATTTCCGTGAAATGATCGATTTTAGGAAAGTTTACTATGATAGCACTTCCTGTCGGCTGATTTATGAAGGTATTGGCCTCGGCGGCTCCGTTGACTTGACTCGACTTTCGTAAAAATACTCGAAGTACTCGAGTCGAGTACCAACTACTCGACTCGACTCCATTTCTCGTGTACTCACACATTCCTGCTTACTTACTTTAGTTGCTGCGGTAAAATAAACGAGCCTTTGAAACATAAGTAATCGTTCTATATTTCTATCATGAAGCCTTTGAAAAATGCTTTTTTTTAACTAGTTTAGACTAAATCAATTTATTTACTTAGGAAAGGTGAAGATGTATTATAGAGATGAATTTACAGAATATATACATTTTAATAATACATAAAATACATGTGCAATGAACTTCACATATTTGGTCGGTACTCTTCAAAGCAGTTAAGAGGTGCATAATCCCACTTCGCACTCTGTAATGGTATGGGTTTATAATACCTGCTGAGGACATATTTGGCACCTGTCACCGGCCAGTACTTATTGTCCTTCACGTCCAAGTGGCGCAATTGCCCCCCATTCCTGCTGCTAGGCCTCCCCCTCCAAGAGTGCTGTGGGGGGAATGGCTGAGAGGCCCCTACGTCAACAAGTTCCTTTATCATAGCCAGCCGAAACTTTCAAGGAGTCATTTGGCAAGACGTAAACAGCATGTGGCTGTTGAGAACAGTGGTGTTAAAGAGATGGGCAAAGAGGTTTTTCTTCTAATTCCAGCTATGACGATTAATAGTGTCGTAGTTTAGTACTCATATAATGCATAACAAAATGCATGTAGTGAACTCCCGATTAGGTGTGGGTGGATTTTCTGTTTTGCAGATTATCCGCCCACGATATATGTGATATTATTTACATTTATGTTTATTTGATCGGGGGAGATGAAGGGAGTGGGGTGAGTGGAAGACACAGGAGTGAAGACGAGGGGAGCAGTGGATGCATGAGTCACAGCCAGGCACTCAACTTTGTAGATGGTTTGCTAGTGTATGGAGCAGAGGCAATACGACTACAATGACATTATTTTTCAGACAGAAACAGAACAGAAATTTTTTTCAGCCTTGCTGTCATCGAAAAGAGATGGATACGAGAAAAAGTTTTCCATGTATAATTTATGGCCAACCAATTCTACTTTCCTTGTCAGCACTCTTACTGTCACGTGTATTGCTGACATGTCTTGTACTGTGCGCTGTGAAGTTGCCGCCTCATCTTCCAATGCAGGAGGATCAACCAATTAAGTCTCCGATTCCAGGGCTTCAGAGACGAAATCCAAAAAAATCTTCCAGCTCTATTTCTATCTCATAATATTTCCGCTTAGGAGGCATGGCTATGATAGCAAATGGTTTTTACTGTGTAGTATATGTGTGTTGACACATGGCAAGAAAGAAATTGCCTGAAATCATAGGTCAAATATGACACCCGATCGATTAGACACACTGTATATATAGTAAAACAATGCGATGTACCAAAGAATTACAAATTCTCACAGAAATCCTGAATCCCCTGACGAATGATTCATAATATCTGGCAGAAAAACACAGACAAGAAAACTCACTCGACAGAAAACAGAGAGAATGATGTTTAGTTTATAAAACCTTAAAAATTTATAAATGCCTCCTTGAAAACTACCGCTTATTAGCAAAGCCAATTTAAAGCAAGTGGTACTCAGGCGCATCCATTAGCCGCTGTGGAAAAATTGGGAATGAATATTTAGATCACTCTGTTATTCAGCACCACATTTCAGGCAATCTTAGAAACAATTATACAATTATAGAAGCAGAAATCTACAATGTATGTCATCTACTGGAACCTCCTGTATGAGTTCGACATAACAGACTCCACCACCATCTTGTCACTGCCATGTTGTATTAAAACAATATTGACAATATGTATTATACTTTTCCAAAAATTCCATCTATCTAGTGCAATAAACATATTCCAATATTTAGAAAATTGAGAGAGAAGCAATAATAGCCTATAATTGTTAGTTGAATTCTTGCCACCTTTATTTTCATGCACCGGAATTACCTTTTGAAGTTTTCAGAGTATCTGTGTGAATTCAGTGTGAAGGAGTGGCCGATTGATGAGATACGGGAGTGGGGTGATGATTGCATTGCCACAATCTTTAAAGAGTGTGCCAGGAATACCATCCAAGCCTGTAGAGTTTTTTCTTCCAACTTTAATGAAATATGTAGACAGTTCCGATGAACTACATGGTCGGAGAAACATTGAATAAGGAAGTGGTTTAACATAATCTTTTGTAGTGCAATTAGGTTGATTGACTGGGGAAACTGGAACTGAAAGTTCAAGGAGCAAGTCACTAAGTGTGTTGGCCAATTGAGTTGCATGTAAATTACTTAAATCATTCTCCACTAGAGGAAACTCTTCTTTTATTCAAATTAGTCTCATTATTTATTAAATTCCAAGCTTCCTTGGTAGTATTAGTTGTGTTTATTATTAAGGAATCATTTTATATTTTTTTCTAATGGCTAATAAGATTTCTGTACTATCTTTTAAGTCATGGTAATGTTTTATGCTCTCAGCATTGTTGTGGCCCTTGTTAAGAATGTAAAAATTTTATGTCCCTATCAAGGGAAATCTAGTGCTTCAGCTGTTTTGATGTATGATGAACAGTGGCTATAGGAAAAGTGCTTGTAAAGAGAAATAAAAATTTCTCGTAAAAGGTATGAATGCTATCATTAAATGTACTATTGGGGATTATAAAGTGTCCCAACGAGTGGAGTGGTGCCACAATCACTCTAGGTGGAAATTTGGCTTCTTCTCTCGTGGCATATTATTCTTAGGTCTCGCCGCGACGAGGGAAATTCAAACACTGTAATGTGGTAGGTTCATAGTTGAAGCTCGTGATGGCCGCCGGCAAGCCCCGATCACTTTCCGCGCAGTGCATTTTGGGGGCAGGGGCACATTAGATGGGCATTCAGGTAAGCATATATGAAACGTCCTATTAAACTCTCTTTTGTTCTCACAGTGCTTGCTTTCCTTCCCTTATTCTTTATTTCTCATGAATTTTCCTCAAGCCTTGTCTCCTCTCCTCTCGTACTCTTAAGAGGTCTCCTGGTAATCCATCAAGTTCACCTCTTTGTTCTCAGCTTCAGCCATCGGGAAAAAAAGGTTACGTTAAATGCAAATATAAGTGCAGGTTCAATTCACCTTTCAACCATGGTGATATCTTTTAAATGGATACACAAAAAAGCTGAAAATGCGCAATGAGGAAAGAATATACCAATACGCAAATTAAAATGAAGAAAAACGATTTAAATACCATATTTTCATTTTGCATGGCTGCTTTTCTGAATTTCTGACAAACGCCACATTACATGGCGGACTGAGTATCCACTTAAAATAATTTAGCTATTTTTTTATGTATTTAATTATATTTTAAATGTTAATGCTGGTTTTTCAAGAAAGAGAAATATTTTATTATAAAAAATGCACCACTCTTTACAAGTAGGTGCATTTTTAAATTTTATTTTCCATTGAAATAATACATTATGTATCAATAAATTTAAATGAACACATTAACAACACCTGTGCATGTATGATACTTCTTTAGAAAAATTGTGGTCAACTTCAATGAAAAGTGTGACGGAAATAATTTTCGTACTGAAAACAACACAAAACATAACCAGAAAATGCCCTGTCGAACGGTTTTATATATAAATATGTGTAATCAATATTTGGTTTCGTCCCCTTCGCAGTCAATTACTTTTGAAGTCTTTGCCTCATTGATTAAATTATGAAATAGCATAGGACACCCACTCAGAGACGTCCAGACCTCCTGGACGTGACCTTCCAGGGGTCTCTTCATTTCTTTCATTGGCATTTTGCCATTCCTTTACCATCAGGCCCCAAACATTTTCAATCGGATTCAGGTCCGGTGAGTTTTGTGGCCAAGGTAACTCAGTGATGTGTTAATGCTCTTCAAAAAATCTCCTTATGTTTCTTGTGCTGTGGATGGGACAGTTATCCTGCACAAATACAATTTCCTCACCTTCCTTCGTTGACATATTGTTGTAGCAATGAAGTCCGAAGAAATTTGACATAATCCTCAGATTTCATCCGAGAAGGTGTCCTTACCAAATGTATATATAAATGGCTGGTGTCCTAACACCCCCCGCCACACGCCTATTGAGGCGGCTTGCGGGGTAGTATGTAGATGTACCAGTGGTCCCAGCCCAGCAGCAGAAATTGCTCCCCAAAAACTCATACTTATACGGCCAGATGTTTTATTTCTTAAAATAATTTTTGGGTGATATCTGAAAATAAGGAATTATTATTTTTCTTTCTAAATTTGAAAGTGTTCTGAAATGTAGGATCATTTCTTCAGTTATATTTACCGAGAATTGCAGGTCCTCCATAAATGAACATGCCCATTCTCATTACGTCTGAAAGTCTTTTCATCACTGAAAATGGCAATATCCCAGTATGACTGGTCCATCTCCAGGAACGAATGAGCGAATTCTAGCCTCGCCGCTTTATTTTCTTCTCCGATGGCCAGCCTCTTCTTGCCGGCCTGTAGTTTTCTATACCGACTTCGCGAAGATGGTTTCTCACTGTGAGATTGCTGTAATTCAGGTGCAATATCCTCTTCGTTGTAGCCGCTCCTCCAGCACTAAGAGGATGGTCGGTAGCGTGTTGAAAAATGTTGACATCATCTTCTCGAGATGTGCACCGTGGTCTCCCGCTTCTAGGTCGTGATTCCATTGTCTCATTGCCTGCATTTACCGTGCCCACAATTCTTCCTCTCTCGCCTGTTTTCAAAGGCATTTTGGGAATATATGTCACTCTTCGGGGATGAAAGTAGTCTGAATAAAAACTCGAAAGTGCTCCCGCAAAAACAAATGCACTTAAAACCTCATCCCATGTTACCCAATGGTCAACCACCGTCCGTGTGAAGATCATAGGCAGCGGCATAAGCTGTCAGCAGTCTTCACTCCAGAGTTTTAAGTGGGGATAGGGATTGATTTTTACCTGGTTTTTGGCGACGCAAATGAGAGAGCTTAAGGTGATATTTCAAATGCATACAAGGTCATCTAATGCTCAGCAGGAAAATGCTCAGGGCACTGGGATGGCCATCCTCTATTGGAACGCTGAGCCTACCGCCTGTGTTAGTATTTCCCTCGTCCCTGCAAGACCTAAGAATAATATGCCACGAGAGAATAGAATAGAATAATGTGTTTATTAGAACCTAGTCCAAAGGACTCTAGGTTCAACAAAAAGATACAATGAATGGTACACTCTCCCATAATACAGATCAGGTCTAATATACCCTTGGGGTGGTGGATAGGCCGGGGCAACATAAACCTACACCCTTCTTCACCTGCCACCATCATACTCACCACCACCCACCCGGGGGGTTATTATGTAATCTCACCTTTTTAGTGACTCTTAGTGGAAAGGCGGGAGATCCGTTTCCCTCTCTTAATGATCGGCTCACGAACGGTTGGTGAATTGTCGTAGCTTCAATTACCTTATATCAAATGAAAGAAGCCGAGACTAGCGAATACCCAGATTTCTCAACATCTTACGGAAGATATCTTACACTGTACATACCACGAAAATCTAAATACAGTCAAAACTACAAGCGACATGTAATCTATCACTCATTATTAAAAAACAATAAGTGCATCTAATTAGTGTTCGATGCACAAGCACGGGAAATATCTACCAAGAACGTAGATTTTAAGGCAATATTTGTTAAAATTATGAAATTATGGTATAAATAACTGAATCCCATTCTCCATACACTGGCGGATAGGCACACGAAAACAAAGGTATCAGCAACATTGTTTGGGAAATATTGATACGAAATATATACACAGATAATTCAAGCTATAATAATAACATAAGCATTTAAAAACAAAGCATGCCTTCAAGTGCCCAATATATTGGAGTTGAAAATTCTGAAGTTCTTCACGTTTAGCAAATTACAACAATGCGATTTAAAGTCGTTTGTATCTTTCGCGCCCTTGTTTATTTTCCAACTCAAGCTTCAAGTGGAAACGATGGTGGCTCCATGTCACGTTCTTTATGACGGGTGAGATGGAACTAATGGCAGGCGGAGATAATGAAACGGATCGAGAGTCGAAAGATACGGATCAGAGTGGATGAATCGTCTAAAAGACCAGCACATGACCCGCAGTTCACTGCTTGAGTCCCGAAGATGGTCACGCCGCCTGGGAGGCGGAGTTGAACTACGAAAAAGTGACATTTTATGACGTATTCTCACTAAAGTGAGATTACAAAATAACCCCCCCGGGCATTTCCTTACCAGCAACCTGGTTCACATATCCAGTTTTTATATAATCACACAATTTTATTATTTATCTCATAAACAATTATCCCGTTACACAATTTGCCTCTTGCAGATCTTTAGTTCATGTGCAATATTTATATTAACAAAAAAAAAGTCATAGTTTAGTATGATTTTCTTTTCTTCCAAAAAATAAACTGCGGATGATATTCATTCAGAGGGTGGCGGGTTGGCCGGGGCAACAAATACCTGAGAAAAGAGAAGAGAAGAAGCTAAATTTCCACCTGGAGTTATTGTGGTGCCACTCCACTTGTTGGGACACTTTATAACCCCGTACATAGTACCTGCATTGTAAATTTGTGTCCCGTTTTGGAGGTACAGCAAAGATGTGTATGTAGTTGGGAACTAGTGACTAAACATAGTGGCTAGGATACAACTATCATACATGAAGAAAATATAATACTTGGCATTCCCGAAAAGTAAAGACAAATGTGTATTAAATTTTTAGTCAATATATTGTTTAGTTTAGGTTAACAAATATTAAATAAAAGATTCTCCAAAAAGACCAAGGAAGAGGTTGGTATAAGAAGGGTTGAAATACTACCCATGGTGCAGCCCTTAGCTTGAAGATAGAACGTATCAATAAAGGAGAAAGAATTTTGGGTAAGGATGAAATTAGAAAGATCTAGTGGGAAATTAGAGCTGGGAATGTGAGGAGCAGTTGACTAAGGAAATGACAGATGGCGGGAATTCCTTCAAAGTGAGGAATGCTAGTGTATAAGGAAGTGACATCGATAGTGGCCATTTGAGATATCACAGTCTGAAGGAAGTGGAGTGGAATGGAGGTGTTCAAGAAAATGAGAGGTGTCTTTGATGTAGGAGGGCAGAGGGGCAACAAAGGTGAACATGCTTGGTGGGTGAGATATAAGAGGAAACTATCAGGTGGTGGGGGTTGTTAGGTTTGTGAATTTATGGTAGAAAATAGAAGTTTGGGGTGAAGGGGAAAGAAGGGAAATGCCTTGCTTAGTTTGCTTGTCATGTCATTGACGTCTAGTTGAGTATATTTTTCACCAGTGAGTATTGATTATATGGTACATACCTATGATATCCTATATTGGTGACACCCAAGTACTCTGCATAGGTTCAATTGTTAACAAAATCAAGCGTGCTCAGTTAAAAAGACTGATTTTTTTTAGCTTTTGAGAAAGATTCTCATTTACCACTTTCTACCTTTGATTATTCTTTATCCCACCTATTGGTGGTGAGCAGAGAGTTTTGTCATTTAGGTTTTTAAATTTTGTTTTAAATTATTTGGAAAGTTGGCCTTCCTAGAGCTGGGGATCTGTTTGAGGAATCTATTTTTAATGCATAGTTCCCGGGGGTGTCAAAATATTTCGCATTGACTTTTTCTACTTCTGCAAATATATTCTTTTGTCTTGCATTATGCAGCTTTTTTTTAAAAGAATCCCATTTTTTAAATGACCTTAAAAAATTCAAGCTTTCCTTGTTGACTATTCAACCATGTGGCGTGGAAGCATGGATACTAGATAGTGTTACCTGTACCAGTGCATCCCTCACTGCCATTGCTTTTTCTCTTTTCAGAATTCCTATTGCACAGGAGAAGCTGGGCGAGCCATAAATACTCCAGGGATAGTTATTCCAAGCACTTCTGGGGCAGGACCTTCGTGGGGTGCCAGCAGGTTGATTGAGACACCATTGCAGCCTGAGGATGAAAAACCCATTGAAAAAATGCCCCCGCCAAAAGATTCCAAATCAACCCGGGATAAAGAGAGTGATGAATCATCATCCGCGTCTTCATCATCTACCTCCTCTTCATCATCTTCGTCATCGAGTGAGGTAAGGAGAGTGATGACATGCAATGCTGACTAGTGTTCAGCTTTGAGAGTTAACATACATTTGTGTATTTCTCCTCAGTGGGAATCTTACCATATCCCATCCTTAATGACTTATTTTGCTTCTGTCACACAAATATACTCTGCATCATCACTCATCCCCTCCTGTTCAAATATGACTCCAAATATGTATTCCTTAATGGTCTCCTCTTCCTCTTCCACCTGTGACTCTCTTAGTCTGCTCCTCCTCCTCAGATGTAGTTTGCTCTTGTGTCATAAATCAGCATCGCTAATTGAGTCCCATCCATTCTTCCAACTTGACCAAACATACCAACTGCTCTCCTGTAATGCTTGCTCATTGTCACAATGGTCAGTCCACATTCTCTCATGAATAATTAACTCCTCACCAAGGGTCTCTGACACTACTCACATTACTCCAATGGTTATACATTTCAACCAGAGCACTCAAGCGGTCAGGCGCTAACAATCAGCGCAACAGCGCGACAGGTATATTCTTTAATTGAATATCTTGCAGATTTAAGTGGGAAATCACCTATTTATTTCTCAGGGGAAACTTAAAAAGGTAATTGTATAATCAATTCTCCATCCTGAAAAATTCTGGAACCAGATGGCAGCGCAATAATACCGTCCAGTCCTTCTCTTGGCGTTTTTGCAGTGTACTTTCTTGGCCATCTTATTTGTTTACTTATGGTTGCGATGGCGATGTCTCGTGTGGTCCCAGGCGTATTTTAAATGGACTCTGATAAACTTCTTACAACAAAAGGAATAATTACTGCATTTTTTCACAAAAAAATAAAAGATTTATGGCAAAAGCATACAATCTTTATCTGTTTCACGCATACGTATTTTTACATTTGCGCCTGAAAAAATTGGCGCTATTAGTAATCCATACGAGATATCGCAATTCCGCCAGACCCTTGCTCCTCACCTTATCTATTCCCTTATTGCCACTTATAATTTTCTGGTATCCCATACTCTCTGCTTTTTCATCTACATTCTTACCCGGTCCTATATAGGCACTAAGATGGGAAGAAGTACTATCTTATACATGCCTATTTTATTTTCCCTTGATTAGTATTCTCTCCATGATAAACTCCAATAACTCCCTATTCTTTCACTCTTCATCATTCACCTTTTAACCTCTGAATCAATTTTACCCTCTTTTGCAAGCATTCAGATGAGATATTCAAAATTATCCATGAATTCTGTTTCGTCACAATACAGTAAGTCCTCGACTTACGAACATCCTACTTACGAACTTTCAAAGATACGAACATACAAATCCAATCGAAAAATTCAAACGTGTGAAAGAATTTCAAATTTGGCGCCACCGGATAAGTTATTTGGCCGTTGCAGCTGGCGGTGCGGCGTGAAGCAACTCGCGGATTGGTACTACCCCTCTTTGCCGTGACGAATTTTAACAATATTATCTCGATATATCAATTTGCAATGTTTATTGTTTACTTGCGTCGTAAATTTTTACGGATGATTGGGAAGTAAGACGAAAGCCGAAAGATGCCCTGCAAGTAGTGATACGAGGGCAAACTTAAAAGTAAGGTCTCCAATATTTTTTTCATAGAAAATGATAATTATTCACATTGTTGGATACATCGTTGGAAAGGTCATGGCTTCAGCTATTTTTCGATGTAGTCAGCCTGGCGCTTGATGACTTACCTCATCCTCATGATGAACTTTTGTATCCCGTCGTCATACCAGCTTCCGTCCACGTTGCGAAGATAGGCGTTGACCTCCTCTTGCAGCTCGTCGTCCGTCGCGATCTTCATCCCTCCTAGGTGTTTCTTCAGGGCGAGGAACATGTGAAAATCAATGGGTACGACGTCGGGGCTCAACGGAGGGTGCCCGGTCACTTTCCACCCAAACTTCGAGATCAGCTCCTGCGTCTGATTAGCCGTATGCGGGCGCGCGTTGTCGTGATGAAATGAGACCCCCTTCGTCAGCATTCCTGAACGTTTGTTCTTGATGGCGCGCCGAATCTTTTGTAGTGTGTGGCAGTATCTTTCCTTATTGATAGTGGTTCCATGGGGCATGAAATCCACCAAAAATACTCCCTTTCGGTCCCAAAACACTGTTTCCATGACCTTCCCGGCTGACAGAGTTTGTTTGACCTTTTTCGGTTTTGGAGACGCCGGGTGGCGCCATTGTTTAGACTGTTGCTTCGTCTCGGGGGTATAGTGGTGAACCCATGTTTCATCACCCGTTACGATAAGGTTCAAAAAACGGCGCACAACTTCTTCCGCACATTCCACGCGTTGCCTCTTGTGGTCCAGGAATGCTGACGAAGGGGGTCTCATTTCATCACGACAACACGCGCCCGCATACGGCTAATCAGACGCAGGAGCTGATCTCGAAGTTTGGGTGGAAAGTGACCGGGCACCCTCCGTACAGCCCCGACGTCATACCCATTGATTTTCACATGTTCCTCGCCCTGAAGAAACACCTAGGAGGGATGAAGATCGCGACGGACGACGAGCTGCAAGAGGAGGTCAACACCTATCGTCGCAACGTGGACGGAAGCTGGTATGACGACGGGATACAAAAGTTCATCGTGCAGATGAGGTAAGTCATCGAGCGCCAGGCTGACTACATCGAAAAATAGCTGAAGCCATGACCTTTCCAACGATGTATCCAACAATGTGAATAATTGTCATTTTCTATAAAAAATAAAATTGGAGACCTTACTTTTAAGTTTGCCGTCGTATATTTGGAGATATTGCTACTCATGACATTTCAATGGAAATCGACTTCCGTTTGTTAAGCTACCTTCGCATTAAATAGAGGCATTATTCCATTCACTCATTCGTTTTGTGATGAAAAATTATTGTTACCGGCAATAAGAGGCTCGATTCGGGTTATCGTGATGAATGGTAAAATATCCTTTCCAGGGCATTTGGAAATTACCTGATGAGCAGTCCTTCCATCCAGCTATCCCTCTCAATCACTCAGCCAGAAACATTAAAGTTGTCAGATTTTAGGATGATACCTCAGTCGGATCTGAACAATTGGCGCGTCTATACTGGTTTTTTCCAGAAGACCCTTCAAGAAAAAAGTTCTTTGTTCCTTATTCCTGGGCGTGACGACATTCATCTCCGAAGGACTCATTCAGCGAGAAAGAGAAGGGGGTAACCCGAGAGGATCTCTCCTTCACCTTATCTGGTATTATCTACCCTCACCCAGTTTCGCTTTTACCCAGGTGGCTTTCACTAGTGGGGGAGGGGTTGGGCCTCCTTTCAGCGGCCTCGGCAGCCAACACTAGGTTGATACGGCCGATGATCGAAAGAGGGAGCCATTATTTCGGTCGATTCAGATTGTAACCTTACCCCGGTGGTAGCTGTGAGGTTGACTTCGCACTCCTTCATGATTTTTCTACAACCTGAAATTATGTTGCGTAGCGACCGAGAGAGCTTTGAAACGCATCGTCACATCAATGAGATAAATAACGCAGTGCATCGGCGCATGCGAAGAGAGAATCGGAACTCTAATCTGTTTTCACTTCCTTTTATAGGAAGCATCATTCACTTATGGAAGTGGATACCATGCCAGGAAATCCATTTTCAGACCGTTGACTTTTACATCGCCATGGTAATAGATAAAGAAATTATGTTTTCACCGTTTGGCGCAGGAAGGATACTGCTAGAACTTATTTCATAGGACTAGATACATACTTGTGCGTACTTGATATCAACCACATCGGAGAAAAAATTAGTTCACTTGCCTAAAATCGATCATTTCGTGGAAATGATACTCGGCTATGAGAAGTCATACGAAAATGAGATTTGATATAAGTTCTAGCTGCATCGTTTATCTTTCAATGCGGATACTCCTCAAGTTGGTACGCAAGTTTAATACAATTACTGTAGTCTTGTGAAGCCACGAAGATGTCCAGCACTTTTTTCCACAGGCCTTCACGCCGAGCTCTGGCACTTCCGCAGCGAGCGGCTACGCGTCCTTGGCCTGCCTATTCCTCCCCCCTCCACCTCTCTCTCTCTCTCTCTCTCCTCCCACCCTCGGCTCGGCGCTCATAGTTAAGGGGTCGGAGTAAAGTGATATTTTTTCTCGAGTCCGCATCACATTTCATCAAAGTATCACATTTCACTCATCGCTTTCCCACGCCCTAACTTCACAAGTAGCTTCCAAAGGTTGGGTGGGGGGGAGGGCGTCACCCGTTGGGAGTCCCTTATCAGCTATGACCGCGAACCAAACGTATCGCATTTCACTCATCGCATACCCGCCCTAACTTCTCAGGTGGTTTCCACTAGTTGGGATATCCTTTCGAGGGCATCCTATTGACATCCTTTCGAGAGCATCAGCAACCAACTTCCATGGTTCCAACTAGTTCCAACATCGGCCGCAACACAGGATGACCGTTATTTAGGGCGATTTTAATGGTATCCACTCCCCAGTGTGAATTTTTTTATCTGATCCAGATCAGATTTTTTAAAATGAATTAGGATCCGATTTCAGTATCCGGAGAAACGTAATACCCGTGGATCTTTAGATCCGATCTGACCATCCCTAAATAGTATTTCCCGGCGAATCAGCTTGCGTCTTAGAGGACGAACGAACAATTTAAGAGCACATTTTGGAGAAAAAAGTGCGTCTTATGGGCCAGTAAATACGGTAACTACAATTTTCGATGCCTGGCTAACGTTTTTCAACTTACGAACAAATTCAACTTACGAACAAATTCAACTTACGAACAAGTTCTCGGAACGCATCTCGTTCGTATGTCGAGGACTTACTGTACTTTCAAACACAAAACATTTATGGTCTAGATTATCAATAAATTTTCTTCAACATCAAAGTATTTGAATATCCACAGACTTTGAAGTACGTACACCGTCACACAATACCTATCCCAGCAATTTTCACATACTTTCTTGTTTCCATTGACTAATAATACATTTAAAGAATTAGTATCATAAACGTTCTACTTCAAAGTCAAAGCTTTTCGGAAATCCACTGACTTGGAAGCACATAACATCGCAGTGTAATGAATCTGGCACATACTTTCTTATACACTCATAATTTCACTCCGACACCCTTTCTGTTCAATTGTTCATCTCCCCGTCAGCTTCCCCAACCTTTGAGACCAAGCATAATGCCTTCTTCAAACTTCCTGCAAATAGGATAAACTATGGAAAAATATTCATGTTAAAGGGTGTGGTCCAATACTAAAAATTAAATGAATGATTTCACAATGACATGTCGTATGTTTTCAGAACTGCTTTCATTTTGTACACTATCTCTCTGGATCGAAGGTCTTGAATTTCATACCCTTTTATACCTTTTTGGCCTTCGCAACTGAATGCTGCTCATAAGTTCCACATCTATGTCACAATTCTCATGGTTCCTCATCCACCCCCCTAATCACAAATCCCACACCAGCTTTTCACTCATGCACGTGCTTCCTACAACTTTGCTCCACATCCGCATCCTCCCTCCACGCCTTGTACTCACACCGTGCCTCCCCCTCACACGCGCTCCACATCCCAAACAACCTACCTTCACCCCACTCACAAACACTGCACCCAAACTCTGCATTCTGCTTCCAAGGCCTGCAACCGCATGCATAAACTATGCCCTTCACCCGCATCTTTCAATCACGTCCTACATCTGCATCTCGCCCTCGTCTTGCACCTTCATCCTGCATCTGCGTAAACAGACACTCTTTGCGTCTCACATTCAACTCTCATACATTTGTTCTGCACCCGATTCCTTCACACGCATCCAACATCAGAGTTCTGTGACCATTCATGTCCTTCATCGTGCACCCATGGGCATAGGCAAGATTTTTGTTCTGGACACCCACCTGTAATCACCCTGTCTGGACTCTGTCAAGCAGATTCGTAATGAAATGTCTCAGCAATATTTGTTTTAAATCAATTTCTTTTGATCCCAAGTGCCAAGAAAAATCTATCAAAAACCTCATTCATATGAAAACTAGGAAGTGAAATAAAATATTAAAATCATGAAGTACCTTTCATTGGGTTGCGGGGATTTATTACTGCTAGAGATGGGGACATTACCATAGTTTTCATCTGAGGTAAATTACTGTGGTAAATTACGGTAATTTTGGAAAATTACTGAAATTTTCTAGTACTTTTTTAGTTTTAAGCATTTGACAGCAAACGTATGGTTAAATAAGAAAGCCAATAGCAATAGGAAGGGAATAATGATGTTTAAACCATCCCTAAAACAACATTTATCTATTTGAGAGTTAAAAAATTGTAGAAAGAAATACGGCAGCAACCATCAGTCTGGCTTTTTTTTGTCATAGTATGAAAAATTTTCAAGAAGAATATTCTAATATTCTCATACATTACTCTACAATGTTGTTATAATGTAAGTAAAATATTCCAAAAGTGAGTTGTACATGCCTCAATTCATAATTAAACACGTAATAATAATAATAATTTATTTGCCCGAAGATCATGTTACATTAGATATAAGGCACGTCACAGGATTATAAATAGACACAGTACATTACACATACACTCATTGTTATACAATATTCATTCAGATATTTAAAACTTTGAGCTCAAAAATTCTTTTACAGAATAAAATATTTTGGAGCGAAAAAACTTTAATACATTTTTTCTGAATACTTTAACCTAAGTTTTAGATTTAAGCTCAGATGGTAGATGGTTGTAAATCATTATGCCCATGGACATTGGTCCATGCATGGTAGTGGTGGTCCTTACAAAATTTTGATGAAGGTCCATGTGCCTTCTGGTATTGTGACCATGAATACTGTTATTAGTTATATAGTTTGATAAGTTGATATTGGCAGACACACAAACAGCATACATGTAAACACAAGGAATCGGCAGTACACCGATCTTCTTAAACAATGGAAGACAGTGTGCATCAGCCGTACCATTACATATTAGCCTTATCACACGTTTCTGAATCTTAAAGATAATGCTAGCATGAGGGGAGGAACCCCTGAACAGAATGCTAAAAACCACATGTGAATAAAGTAGGAAATGTGGACTTGGCTTAAAAGAATATGGTGGGAATTTTATCTGTAAGAAAAATTATCTCAAACATAGGTGAATTATCTAGAAAATTACAGTAATTTTCTAGGGGTGCGGTAAATTATAAAAAATACCACGGTAATTTACACAAATTACTGTGGTAATTTTCAGAGTGACCCTTCTCTACTTACACTGCCGTGTTTGCACCCACTTCATCCGCTCTCAACATTCGCTTTTACATTTTATCCTCAGATCTCTCACCTGCACCCTATGCCTGAATCCATCTCACGTTGTATTCCACTCCTGTATGTTGCTCAGAATTGTTACCACTTGCACCCTCTTTCCTCAATGGAGTCCCACACTCAAGATTCGTTCCTACGTCCCGATCCGAAACTTAAAACGTAAAAACGTGATTCCACTCCATGTAATATTTATCATTTCAGATTGAATGAATTCTTACCAGATAAGGTTTTGTTCCTTTTTAGTGAATGGCCATTTCACAGTTCCGCTTTCAATGAAGTGTATGTGGTCCGAGACCTTTGACTATTGGACTTTTTTGTACCTTTTCTTACCAGATCACATCCCGGGTTTTATCTGATATACATATATTGTGGGCACTACTGAGTTAAAGCCACTAGTTTACCTTGTTATCTCTTTGGTGTTGGCTCACCAAACCTCTCATTTTTGCTTTGAAAACTCTTACGATTTGAGATATGGCTGCGAAAAGGTACCGTATATCTCCGAGTATTGTTCCCCCCTTTTTTGCTCAAAATCTTTGTGGGAAAAGTTATGGGGGGGACTATATTCGAGCTCAAGCGACTAAAGCATGATTCACGCGATCATGTTTCAGGTATAGCGGCCATGATAGGGATCCCTATTTGTTTTTCCATGATTTGCGAACGTCCCATTTTCCTTCCCTGAACACGTACGTGACATTCAGCTGCAACCGATCAGAGCACACGGCCGGAAATACAAAACCAAGGTCCATAAAGGACAGGTCATGACACGCATTTGTCTAATGTAATCTGCCATCTTGAGTCTCTGTCGCGGCGAAAATTAAAATTTTGTGTGCAAATAAACGGAGAATATAGGTACAAAGAACCACGATTTACTTTCTTATTTAGCGAAGTAGAGCTATGAAATTTTACATATTCATAGACAATACAATGGTAAATGATGATATGGTTGGACTTTCAGTCTATGGTCCTCGGTTCGACTCCGGAAAAATTGTCAATCCTGGGGGGTGTTTCTGACTCTCATCGGATTGACGCCATCGGAAACTGATTCAATCCGAGTCGATCGGATACCTTTCCTACGGTCGTCTTCCGAGCGTTTCACACTTACTATCGGAAAGCGTTCCGCTGTTGGTATGACGTCACTCGTCATCCCCATCGAGCAGCGATGAAACGTCACAGTTTTGGAGAGAAAAGTGAGCAGCGAAAAGTAACCTCCCGCCAGGTTTAACACTTCATAATGTAGGGAAAATTGTATGTATGGGCATTTATATGTGCTAATTGATACATTGTCTTATAATTGACGTTGTTGTGGATTAAAATTATTTTAGAATTGTCCTTTTGTATTTTTTTCAATGTAATCTCTTGTCTATTTGTGTAAATGACGGGAATTAAGGCAAATTTTAAGCGATTTTGTTCGTTCATTCTCGTGAGTACACAGTTGAATATTAAGGTCACATTCATATGACTTATAATAGATACAGTCGCGAAACGTACCCTTTCTTGTATCAACAGATACCTACTCAGCATCATTTACTCAATGATTTATCCAAAATCCGACGTGTTATTTTCATTGTTTATCTCATTTGAATGCGAATGTGGTGCTTCTTAATGTAAGAGAAACAATTGCACTTTTCCACAAAATGGTTTATTGCGTACAACGCGTTTCGCCTCACAGAGCCATCATCAGGTACAAGACCTGATGTCTTGTACCTGATGATGGCTCTGTGAGCCGAAACGCGTTGTACGCAATAAACCATTTTGTGGAAAAGTGCAATTGTTTCTCTTACATTATGAAGAACTTCCACGATATCTCGCCTGAATCTGTTGAATTTATTAGTGGTGCTTCTTCATTAATGTATTGACCTTCATGATATGCCGTTTATATCTAACATTTTTCCCGTAAAAATGGAGGTTCATTGGAAGGAAATACAGTGACTAGTCAATGACTTGACACGTTGGATAAAATAACGGAAAACAATGGGGTTTGATTGTTATCTGTGGTACACGTAACCGGTTATTTTTATAGCACCATTTTATTGCCAAATTGGCACACTTGCTAATGGCCCTGGGTGTAAAACCTGGGAATATGAGTAACTTTTCTTTAATCCATCATTAATAGTACATTACTCCCAGTATCTACAATTTTTTTCAATAGGATCTGTGGACGGTTAAGTCCGTATGAAGTCGATATATGGGCACTTGCCTCGTGCGGGACTCGGGCATTTGCGTGGTTAGCCGGCCCAGGGTGCCAAACCTGGGAATATCAATATCTTTTATTTACTTCATCAAATACAGTACTCTCCTGTTACTATCTCTCATTATTAGCGCCACAGATCTCTATCTCACAGATCTCTATCTCTCAGCATTAGCGCCACAGATCGCACCGTTCTTAGACATAATATTCAAGAAGTCATTGTCTGAAGGAAAGATACCAATAGACTGGAAAATTGCAAACGTTACACCGATATTCAAAAAGGGAAACAGACATGACCCAGGGAACTATCGACCAATTTCATTAACGTCTATTATAGGCAAGATACTCGAACATATCGTCGTTAGCAATATCATGACGTTCCTGGACAGTCGTAACTTCCTTCATGGCTGTCAGCACGGCTTTCGGAAAGGTAGATCATGTGAAACACAGCTTGCGCTCTTTCTTCATGACGTTCTCAAATCTGGTGAATCGAAAACACAAGTGGACGCATTATTCCTAGATTTTAAGAAAGCTTTCGACACGGTACCTCACAACAAACTTTTATACAAATTACAGTCATGCGGCCTAAACGAAACAGTAGTAAACTGGATACGCGACTTTCTGAGTGATCGTAAGCAAAAAGTAGTTCTTGACGGAATTAGCTCTGATGCAGTTAAAGTGACATCAGGTGTCCCACAAGGAAGCGTAATCGGCCCCCTTTTGTTCATTATATACATAAATGATCTATGCTCTCGAATTAGCAGTAAAATACGTTTATTTGCTGACGACGCTGTCATCTATCGCGAAATTAATGATCACTCTGACTTTGAAATTCTATCATCGGATTTAAACAACGTTCATGTGTGGAGCCAAGAGTGGGGACTCGAACTTAATCTGAGCAAATGTGCGGCGGTACATTTCTTGCGGAGGTCGTCCAACTATCCCCGTGTATATGCTGTGGATGGCGTTAAGATAAAGGCGACAGATGAAGTTAAGTATCTGGGAGTTACGATAACCTCAAACCTATCGTGGGGAACACATATAAGAAATATTTGTGGCAGAGCTCTGAAGAAGCTAGGATTCGTCAAGCGTATTGTGGGAAGATTCTCAGATGAAAAAGTAAAAGAGAGGTGCTATTTCGCACTCGTCCGGCCACACCTTGAATATGCAGCGAGCATATGGGATCCGGTGCAGAAAGACTTAGTCCGGGAACTTAATAAAATACAAAGGAAAGCTGCGCGATTCGTCAAAAACTGCTACGGGCGTACAGACAGCGTTACGCAGATGTTAAACGAATTAGGCTGGGAGCCGCTAGAGACTCGGAGGCTGCGCGCTAGGCTTAGATTACTTGAGCAATTGAGAATAGATATCTTTCAGAGCGACACGGAGAACATCATATTAGAACCCCACTATATTTCCAGGTCCGACAGAAACGATAAATTAAGAGAGATATTTTGCCAAACGGATAGGTATGGGAATTCGTTTTTCCCCCGAACAATAAGGGACTTTAATAAATGCAAGGCGTAGTTTCATAGAGCGTTTCCTTTTTATATGTAAACGGCTGGTGTCCTAACACCCCCCGCCACACGCCTATTGAGGCGGCTTGCGGGGTAGTATGTAGATGTAGATTATTTTCTCTACCGTTTCAGGACGTTTACAGTTGTTATTTGTGTGCTTTCCTTGCGCCATACGTTGCTTTCAAATCATACTGGGTTGGATGTTGGCAGCACTGCTGATTTTGTCCTTGTGGTGCCGAGCGCCTGGGCTAAAATCACGTCGCCAATATAACTACGGAAATCACAGCAGATATATCACTTCAAACGAATATTTCACGTAGAAATATAATATTTAGGTTGTACAAAATGGAATCAACCTAACTAAGTTCATAACCATGTCTAATTTTGGTGTCAAAGGCCTACGATGCTATTGCTAGGTCACGTACACGTATCGTATCAAAACTAAATAAATGGATATATGTCCAAACTGAAGGACCAGTTTCCACTACATTAAGCTACCTGAGATATTTATACGTTATTATGCTATGCATTCCAACTCGTCTCATCTTCCTTTTGCTAAATTACTTGCCCAAATAATATGTAATCAAACTTGCGCCAACAGTGATACAACTTGCGCATATATTGTCCCATTTACACGCTAATTAAATTCTCCCACACCTATATTATTCTGGCAGAACATCCACATAAATGTGCACTCATGAAATAAAGCGGTATTATCTTATTATAGCCAAATAATTAACGTCAGCAACATCATAAGGGTATTCACCTGAGACCAACCAACGCAATCGGAATGACTTTCCGACACCTCAATCCCGATCGACCCGGTTCCGATCGGAAAGCCTTCCTTGAGTCGATCGGAAGCAGTCTGAAACGCACGGATTGTCCTGTCGATAGTAAGTGACATAGAATCCGATCCAAGCCTTCCGATCCGATCGGAACGGATGACTCTGAAACACCCCCAGCTATGGCTCAAAACTTCGTACTAAAGCGCATCGTAGGTGCGTAGGTACAAAGAACCACAATTTACTTTCTTACTTAGCAATGTAGAGCTATAAAAGTTTAAGTATTCATAGACAATACAATGGTGATTGTTAAAATGGTTGGACTTTAAGTCTACGATCCTCGGTTTGACTCCGGAAAAATTGTCAATCCAGCTATGGCTCAAAACTTCGTACTTGAGCGCATTGCTTGCGTATACACAAAAAACCATGATTTACTTTCTTATTTAGCAAACTAGAGGTATTAAATGTTAGTTATTCATAGACAATACAATGGTAAGTGATGATATGGTTGGAATTTCAGTCCACAGTCCTCGGTTTCGACTCAGGGGCCTAATTCTGTAACTCGTAGCTCCGGAGCTAACTGGCTAAAAGAGCTAAAATAAGCTCCTAGCTCCAATTCGTATTCTGTATTGCATCTCAAGGTGCCGGAAGGAGCTAGAGAAAGCTCCGGAGCTTATTTAGCTCCTCATGGTATTCTGCAACGGTCCCGGAGCTCTTTTCGGAGTCCCAGCATGCCTCAGATCGGAGCTCCGGCCAGCGCCAGCCTCGAGACCGCGCTAGGAGGCGCATTCCCGCAGTGTTTTGTTGATTTTTCGTGATGTGTGCATGTTGTTGTGAATCCGATGATATTATTTTCTCTTTCTTGGTAGTTTTTCTTGAAGTGATACTCTTATCTACCGCGGCGGAAGAATCAAGATACCCAAAGGATTTATTTTTAACCTCTTTTAACCAATAAATCCCATCCCTGTTTACATCATGGAAAATTATTTCGATGTCAATATTGCTGCCTTACTTAAGTCTTTCGGAGATCAATTCGTGAACATTCATCGATAAAAACGTGTTTTGCATGATTACTACGTTATTCCATTGAATTTCTTTGTCATTCATACTGTTGAGAATCGTTTTTAAATTAGTAAAACTCTAGGTATTGAGCAAAGTCGATAGGAGCACTTCCTTTAGTCTTAAAACATATGTTGTTATGTTTTCACGTGTGTTCTTATTTTGATGTTGTTAACCCGCAAGGATATGATCGTAAATTCCACTTTTATCAACTAATGATCAACTTTTTATTATTGTTAAGCAAGTTCTTTAATGTGTGGCCGAGTACAATCAATTAGCTTATCTATTAATAACATTATTTCAACTGCAGTTCGAGGTGTTACTCTTAATATTGACATTGCTGCGTGAAGAGAAGGAAAATGCACGATAGAATGTTTAGGTAAGGTATGTTCATGGAAGTTCAATCGATGAAAAAATTTATATGTATAAATGCATGTCTATATGTTAAAGTGATCATATACGCATGCACTCGCAGAATATGATTGCTCATATGCATAACTATAATTGAATGATGTAAATCAATTGCTAATTAGTTCGCAGCTTTAGTTAGTTTCCTTAAGTGAAAAGTGAGCGTATCATCCTATACAGATTCTTCGAGTACTATGGGCAGCACTACATTAGGCAGCTATAGCTGCCTAATGTAGAACGTTCTTAAGGTACCTTAATAATTTAAGTTGCATAAGTATGCATCGGTAATTCCGTAGAACTTTTAAAATAAAAGTTCTACGGAGAATTTCAAGTAAACGTCGCCAATCTTCCTATATGAGCATTTGGTAATAGCTGCACACTTCAGTGGGAATTCCTAAATAATGGTAACTTTCGAAGTGTTGTGTACATTTTGTAGATTTAATAGTAGTTTTTCGCAGAAAATATAACAGAATAACAAATATATCATCAGTTAATGGCCCATCTATTGCATTTATCATCATGTATGTACTTACATCACCGACGTTCGTATACATGACGGAATGGTAAAACAATGAACTAACCTATAGATTAACGCCTACTACAGTGTTAAATAAAGCATTTTACCTTAGATTTACTTAAATTAACCATCAAGAATATGAAAATATAGAAAAACATTGAGGAAATCTTCTTATTATTTTCAACTTGCCGTTCACAGAAACAGCTGTTGAGGATGACAAGTGTTATGCTAGATTACTATAATACTTTGCTAGCTTAAGGAAAAAATCAACTGATTCAGGTAATAATGTTCGTTATCAAGGTGTTTAATTTTTGCTTTGTTCTTCTTCTCGATGCGAACAAACTCATAAAATCATATAATTGCGCATGCATTAAGCTGACGTTTTCACAGCTTTCCATATGTAAACACGTTAAACTCGGCAGGGTATTCCTGGATAGTCGTAATTGAGAATTCTGTAGCTTGTAAAATAGTCTGTATATTGCTAAGAAGGTATTTTTTTATATGTTAAAGTCGTACAATCAATAATACTTCAATATTATTTACTTTTGGTATTCTCAACTGCTGTCTGCTATTTTCCGGAAGCACAAGCCGGAAAAACGTCACGAAAAATGAAACGACGATTGTGATTGGCACTTCGTCTGCGGACTTATCTCCACCCCGAATCGGAGCTAGAGTTAGCTCCAGTGAATTACAGAATACTAGTAGGAGCTAATTCTTGGAGCTAGCCGAAGCTCTTAGCTCCGGAGCTACGAGTTACAGAATTAGGCCCCAGGAAAAATTGTCAATCCAGCTATGACTCAAAACCTCGTACCAGAGCGTGCCACATGCATATGTTCAAAAAATCATGATTTTCTTTCTTATTCGGAAAGGTGGAGCTGTGATAATTTAGTTATAGTTAGGCAGTACAATAACACTCGGTAACATGGTTGGACTTCAAGTTTATGGTTGTAGATTCGACTCCGCAAAAATTCCAATCCGGCTATGATTCAAACCTGCATGCATAAGTAAAAAGAAACACAATTTTCATTCTTATTTAGCTCAGTGGAGTTATGAAATATTAGGAACTCATAGGAAATACTATAATACTTGGTAATACAGTTGGACTTTTAAGTGTGTGATTGGCAGTTTGACTCCGGAAAAAATTCCAATCCTGCTATGAACGCCTTTTGAAAGAGCACCTCATGCTTAGGCACGGAGAACACGATTTTTGCCTCCTCTGAAGAGGTGCAATGAAATGTTCGTTATCCATTGGCAAACCTGTAGGTACTTTAAAACTTGGACTTCAGCTCTATGGCTTGACTCCAGAAGGGCATAAATGTGAACTTAAGTAGTTGATGTGGGAGAAGTACTGCGATTTTTATTAAACCTTTATACAGAAAGGAATCATTTTAACATTTAGTTTAGGATTGTTTACATCTTTTACAAGGAAGGTGATGGGTTCCACTTCCAATAGCCCATGCTTCTTTCCAAGAGCACTGTATGGTGTTCTTGCATAGTAGAATGGGGAGAATTTATGCTGCTGCATGGAGGGAACCATGTGGTAGCTGAAAAATTTGAAGTGAAAAGTAAGTCTTTGCGACTTTGGTGAGACAAGCTACCTCACAAGTTATTTACCTGAGAATAATATATGTAAGTTTGCGTTTTGGAACTTTTTCCGAAACTGAACCTTCAAAAATTGGGGGGAGGGGGCTATATTCAGAGAAATACGGCAATTGCTTTAAGTCAGGATTGGGCTGTATTTTAAATAGAATGAAAATAATGATCACTTACATCTTATAACTTTTTCATCGTAAAAAGTGAATCCATTTATCGATGCCACATCTTTAAAGTTTTGGGACGACATGGAAGGTGAATGTTTTAGGGTGATGCTTGCATGTAACTCTTGCTGTGCTAAGGAAATAAATTATCTAAATGCTTTAAAATTAATTACTCCTCCGTGTGCGGTCCAGTGTCTATAATTTCTTAAGATCAACCCCATGTCAAAAACAATAATACTCATTGAAACTATGAATTTGGGTGGCTATTCTACGAAAACGTTTAATAAGCATTTCAGATTTTGCATCCGTGACTAAATAACTGATTGATAATATTTCAGGATGACTCTGAGGAAGAGAGGAGGAAGAGGAAGAAGAAGAAGAAGAGGATGAAGAAGAAGACGCTCAAGGAGAAGAGGAAATTGAAGAGGAAGGCAAGCCAAGATGACCCCGAGGACAAATTGAAAAAGGTATGTTGTTGTGGCAATCTTGTACATTTTTATTGGATTAAGTAAGATTTTTCTGTTAAATTTAATACTGTTTTCTTAGTTATTCCTCAGTCTCTATGTGTGAGAAGCTTTATTTCACATGAAATTGATCAATGTAATTTTTAGCTATGTCAGGTTTGTATTGTTTTTTTCCATGTTCTTGGGTGAATTATATATTGCATATGTTTTATTGGTTTGGAAGAAAGTTTATCAGCAGCATAAATTTAAAGAAGTTTGGATGTGAACATGGGATACTGTGACCATTGTGTCCTTGAATTTACAGACTTTTGTTTGCATTGTTACCTTACTGAAATGGTAACGGTTGCTAATGCCAAAAAATGTGGAGGCAAAGTACATAAGTATCCTCTGAACAATTCTTCTCTTAAAAATCCAGTAAATACTAATTCAGTGGACAATGCTTGAAATTTGGGACACTGCATTTTTATCAATAAGTGAAACTTCAAAATGTAGTATTTATTTTGAAATTTCATATCCCTTGTCAGTTCATCCACTTAGTTAAGTTTTTTACATATGTATTTGAAATTTCTCCAAGGCATCATTTGTCCTAGTCATCATGCTTCTCTCACCCTCTTCATATCTAGGCATATCTGTTGTTAAATTCCCTGTGTAATCAATATGATTGTGTCCTTTTTTTTCCTTTACTTTTTCACCACCTACATTATCTTTCTTGCAGTAAATTGCTTTATAAACCTCATTGTGCAAACTATACCTACCATTCCTTCTGTAGCTGTCTACATTCCTGTTTTGTAGTTCCCCACCTCCTTCTCACCGATTCCATTCACCTATTGTCACCATGAATTATACTCATTAGCTTTCAGTATCACTTCCTCTTAGCTTCTCTGATGTCTTCCTCATACTCCATTTTTTACACATTTTAATGCTTCTAAAATTAGCGTAACATTTATCAGTGCTAAGTATTGGTATTAAATAGCACAGTTCAGCACGTCTATCCAATGTTCCAAAGCTAAAGCACAATTATATGTACTCACTCTATGGCAGAAAGAGGTTGTGCTGAGTACAAGTCATGTGTGCTCTATTCAAAGAAATTTGCAGCGCACAATGTAGCTAAATGACACTGTGTAAGATTGCTCTGCCATCAAACAGCATTAATAATCATATTCAGTGGTAGAATCGACAGCTATGCTCTTATGAATTGATGGTGGAACTAAGGAATTTCACAACACCCAATTTTACTATGGCGGTGAGCACTATATTATTCTATAGGAATATAAAAATTTCTGAACTACATGGTCCCCACCATTTGTTGCTTGTCAATAAAGGTGTTTACACAAGAAGTATTAATAATATAATAATAGCTTTATTGGTCGTTAAGTAAATGGTTTACAATTGACCTCGTCAGTTCACAGGACATACATGACATTACAATTAACATAATGGCTACAATTTACATAATACAACCTGGATAAAGTACAGGATAGTTCAAAAAACCATGTCTGCTGCATGCGTGAAAAACTCATTTACAGAGTATAATGATTTAGATACCTGCCAAGAGTGTACTACAGATTTGAATTTTGTAGTACTGCTTCCTCTTGCAGACTCCGGTAAATGATTAAAAAACTTAATGCCCATGTTAGAAATGGAATTTTGTGTTTTTTTACAGTAGAGTCTTGATTTTACGTAACTCCTTGGGACCCAAAAATGGGGTGTTATGTAAAATCAAATTATGTAAAATCACGATATTAGCGGATTTTGACAAATATGCTAAGATTTCACAATGTATGAGAAGACAATGATGTTTAAACTATTTTCACTAAGAGATCATTATTACATACATATTACACTGTAGAAAATAAAACTATTTTAATTGTGGTGGAGAGATAATTACATTTTATATTATAATTATTTTGAAAGGGAAATCACCCTTCTCCGTTGTTTTGGTGGTGCTAGATCTATGAACCTTTTTATTTTATACTAATCAGGAGAATTGAATGCAAATATATAATGGAGAAAATTTCTTCTTTTTATGCTCTTCCGCCTCTAAGTAAAATGACCCCTAGATGCGGCAGTGGCGGATACAGAAAGAACTCTAGGGAGGGGGGGGGGGGGCGAAAGTTATCACGATGATTGTAGCCTTCAAACTGACTGCCTGGCAGCGACTCTGCTTCCCTTATATATGTAGCTCAGTTGTTTCAAGAACATTAGGTGCCAGAATGTTCGCTTCCAGACTTCCAGACCAGCTTCCAGACACCCAAGGACGGGATTTCGGAATGCTCTGAAGACCTTTGCTGCCCAAGAAATCCCATCCTTGGGTGTAACGTGGATTACACCGATGGTTCAGTACACCGTCCGTCGGATGGGACGTTAAACCGTGGTCCCCTTGGCGCCATTCGTTAAGAGTAGGCTAATGCCGACGCCGGGTCTCTATCCACCCTCCATCTTCTGGTCCAAATCCCTAACGGATCCATTTAGGATTCCCAATGGAAGCATAAGCAGTCTTTGGGGTGGATTTCACCCCCAATTACTCATTACAATGCCATTATTCTGTTCCTACCCATATATATAACAATTTATAATCGCAATATCCTAAAATAACTTTAAATATAACAAATAAAAATACATATAACCATCCTTGGAAAGGACATTTTAGCCCTTGCTCCATTCCCTAGCTCATAAATATTTAAAATAATTGCCTTAAAAATATTTTTCTTTGCAGTAATGACGATAAAAGATCATTATATGAAAATTAAAACAAAAAAAACCTTGAAAAATAAAGTTAAAATGGTTTCCGTGGGTGGGGATCGAACTTGTGACCTTAGCTCTAGCAGTCGACCGCCTTATCCACTAGGCCACCGACACCATATTATATCAGAGCTTACATACAGTAACATGCTTTTTTACGACTTTTAAATGCTTTTTTCTCAAAAAGTTACGAGAGGTGCGTCGTCTCGCTTCGGCATATTGAATTAATAACCATTAACTACCGAATCAGAAAATTTGAGCTCGATTGGCCACCCGACGGTCGTGAAAGCAACGTGCGCAAGTGTCAAGACACGCGTGCTTACAGGCGACCCCAAATCGAGCTTCATCTCGTCACTCGGAACAGCTGACAAGGTTGCTATCTCAAGGTCATAAACCATTTTTGCGTGAGCATTGCGGGATCCTGGTGCTACTATCATATCGTAAACAAGTAAACACCTTGAACCCATAACTTATCGTGCTGAAAGATATGTAAATAAAATAATAATATATATATACACCATTAAAATGCAATGTATTGATTCGTTACAGTTAATTTCACAGTAGTACGGCATTAAATAGAAGATTTCCGTTAAAGATGGGCAAGAATCTGCCGGATTTTGTTGAATTTTCTTTAACTTCTGTTGTTTCATTACGTAAAATCGAATGGATATCTCCTCTGGGGACCAAAATAGCCTTACGTAAAATCGTTACATCGAATTTACGTAAAATCAAATAATGCTTCCATAAGAATTCTACAGGCGTCGGCCGGGACCGCTCGCTCACTTGCGTAAAATCAAATTTTACGTAAAATCAGGTTATGTAAAATCGAGATTCTACTGTAGTCTCTTTTGACATGCAAAGAGGTGATTGTTTTTACGTGTGTCATGGCTATGTATGTCTGATCTTATTGTAAAAGACTGGAGGTTAGCTTTCACGTGCAGAAGTACTCTATATACATACAGACTGTAGACTGTCATTATGTTCAGTTTCCTGAATAATGGCCTACAATGTTCAGTAAAGGAAGAATGAGTTATTATTCTCACAGCTTTTTTCTGTAACAGGAAAACTGATTTCACAGCCGGGGCATTACCCCAGATTTCAAGCCCATAATTCAGGTGACTGTTGAAAAGAGCATAGTAAATGGATTTTAGATGTTCTGAAGGGATTAGAAAGCTTAGCTTTCTCAGTACATACAGTGATGTTGAAAGTTTTTTAGTAATCTCCGAAATGTGTTTGGTCCAGTTTAATTTTGAGTCTAGGTGGAATCCTAATAGTTTTACTGTGTGCACCTCATGCATTTTGAGAAGTAAAGAGTGATGGACACAATCGAAGGCCTTGGAAAGGTCACAGAGAGTTAACAAGAGGCTAGATTGTTCTTCCAGAGAGCTTATGATTTTATTTACAACCACTTCCAAAGCCTGAGTGGTAGTTTTTCCTAAACGAAAACCATATTGAGAAGAGGAGAGCAGACTATTATTTTCTAGGTAAAGATATAGTTGGGATTTGATCAGAACTTCAAAAACTTTGGCAAAGACTGGTATCACTGAGATTGGACGATAATTCTGAGGGTTATCCTTAGCTCCTTTCTTGTGAATGGGGATCACTCTTGAATATTTGAAAGCCGTAGGAAAGACCCCAGATTGAAGACATGTGTTGAAAATAATACAGAGGGGTTCAGAAATATTATCTTTTAAACTCTTGAGTAGGTTGTTAGAAAGGCCATAGATATCCTTAGAGTTTGAGATCTTAAGTGAATTTATAATTTTTTTGACCGCACAGGGTGTTACCCATTTCCAATGAAACTGGTGATTGCTTTCAGAGTTTTTTCTTAGCAGCTGAAGAGCCTTACTTTGGTCAGTAGTGTTGGTAACGATATCCTCCACAGATTCTATAAAGAATTTGTTGAAAGCATCCGGGGATATTGACTGATTCGGAGAGCCTTTAATTTTTCCTGTTTCTTTGTTTATTATTTTCCACATTGCCCCTATTTTATTTCCAGAGTTGTTTATGACTGTGTTGTTGGAATCCTTTTTTGCTCTTATGATAAGTGTATTATATTCCTTGCGTAATTGTAACAGTAGCTTTCTGTCATTTCCATCACAGTGTGCCTTATAAGATGTGTAAGGAGATAATTTTCTAGTAGTAGACCTATTTTATTGCCTAGTAGACCAAATATAAACCACTTTTCTACCAGTTTGACACGTTTAGAATCAGTTTTTCAACTAGATAAATCACGGGTATTTGTGGAATTTACACCAATTTCACATAGCTTGTGCTGTTTGGGCAATGGGAAAATCCTTTTCTTCATTTTAGGTTCCTGGGGTCTTAATTCTATCAGCCTAAGACCTCAGCCAGATAAAATGTAGTCATTAACTACGTGGCCTACTTAAATATTGAGGGCTGAGGCCACCAGTGTGAAGCCAAATGACTTGAGTGACAGTTTCTATGCTACCCATTAGTTTTTTATTATTCTTAGTTTTCTATGCTGGGTACCCATTTGCACTTAAAGTTATCACTTCAGTAAAGTTATACAGGGCTTGGGTTAAGTTCTGGATAATTGTTTTCAAAGAGAGTTATATTCACCCTTTTCACTTGGGATTTGTCGTGGGGGGGTGGTTCGATCAGTGACGAGTTCACTTTGTTAAAATAATTTGGTTGGTAGTGCCGGCCAATAGAAGAGAGGTTGGCAGCATTGTGTTTTGTTAGTGTGTGAGAGTCTACATAGCGTAGCAGTTGTTCTCATTGTTAGTCTAGTGTAGAGCTACGGTTTCATTGTGTAATGATTGTACACTGAATAAGAAGTAATAAATCAGTCTTAAAAGCAGACTTCTAATACACTTCAACCCTGTGTGGGTCATCATGCCATCGTCCTGGATGGCCAGACACAATTTCAAATTTTGTGCAATTCATTTCTTTTAATATTCCTCAGGCCCTGAAGAAAGAGGAGCAAATGCAAGCTGAAGCAGATCGCTTGTTGGCAACAGATGAAAGGAAGCGTGCTTATAACAGCATGTATGAAGCCAAAGCACCAACGAAGGAAGAAATGGAAGCATATTTGATGAAAAGGAAGAGGGATGAGGACCCTATGGCCCAATTCATGTGAAAGGCTGTTTGGGGCTTGTTGCCATTGTGAAAATATTATTAATGAATGTAAATAAGCTAAATTAATTGTGAAAGTAATAAATGTATAAAATGCCCACTTTGCAATTATTTTTTATTTACCTTGTGATAGTCATATTATTAGTCATATGGGCTTATCTTAAGGACTAGTCGTTAAGATAAGCCCATAACATACAAATTTCATCAGTAATCCACAACTTTTTGTGATTCCTATTAGAAACTTGACACATGTTCAATGGAAAAGCCTTATTAAAATAAAATTGGAGCTTATCACAGAAAGCAGGCAGGGGGCAGGGGGGTCAAATCCCCCCCACCCTGTGTTCTGGCGCCCCTACGTCTGTGTATTTTTCCACTCTTAAGTCCCAAATTTATATAATACATTGTCAATTGTCATATTTTGTATATTATACCCATCCACCTATTGCATCACCAAAATTTGTAAAGTTTAGTAAACTGGTTAATTTATGTTTCTGTTTGAGGCTTTTGCAGTGCTGGATTGCAGTTCTCTCCATTGTTTTCGGGTTAGCTGCGTCAAGTTTTATTCAGATGACGTTTCGTGGCCTATGCTGATCACATCTTCAGATCAGGTTTGAGTTTTCCATCTGTCGGCACTCAGATCTGATCTGAAGATGTGGCCAGCATAGGCCACAAAACGTCATCTGAATAAAACTTGATGCAGCTAACCCAAAAACAATGGAGAGAACTGGTTAATTTATGATTTGGCGCCCCCTAAAACATTTCAGCCCCCCCTAGACCCAAAACCTGGCTACACCACTCAGTTCAATGTGCTGCCTTTTCCAAGTGTTTACATATTCACTGCAATTGTGTCTCTCAAAAAGAACTTAAGTGCTTTTGTAACTATAATTAATGCTCGTGTACATAATCATTGTAGGTACCCGTATTGTAAATGGCATTCATGTCCCCTATGCTCACACTAATTGTAATAATTTTTGGCGACATTGCATGGGCCTTATTTTGTACAAAAAATTGCCACCGGGTTAAAATCTTCATCTCTGCTGGCGTTTCGATGCACGTGCCGATCCCCTGAAGATGATGTAATATCCTGCACAGCAAAAGGGCAGCCTCAAAATACAGTAACGTGAGACAAAAGGCAGGCAGAAAGACACAAATCGATAAAACGAGAGAATATGGAAACATTAATTGAACTCTTATTTGCATAAATCACTTTATGTAAAACTTTAATGTATATTTAAAAGTTTCTAGTATGCGCTTCCTACCCTGGCTTCTACATTCATGGCAGGCGCCAACCTGTATCGTGCACACCGTTATCGATGTTAAGCATCGATTATTGACTATCGAAAGATGGAAACCGACGCATCGAATCTCGTGTCGACTTCGGAATAATGTTTGGTCGCGGTCGTCGTCAGCGGTCATGGGATGACTAAACCAACTTTATCTAATGTGATTTTAAAGTATAGTTGCAAGTGAAGGAGATATTTTCCATTTTAAATAGGCTAATCGAGTGTGACGGCTCTTCGGCAATGTTACTATCGCGAAGTATTGCATCATATACTCAATTTCCCGAAGTTGGTAGTGTGGCACTCTGTAACTCATTCTGAAAGAGTTTATCTCAATAAGATATCTGTTAGTAACTTGCAAACAATGCTATCAGTTTAAGTGCTTTGACTCTTCTAGCCAAACTTGTAGTATGTTTGTCGATAATATTGGGAGACGCGTATAGTGACTTCAGAGATCACTGTGATATCACTGTGTGCAGCAGGATAGGCAGAAGACCATCAGTGCTGGATTGTCCTAGTGAGGCAGTAAGTTTATAGTAATGGCGCAGGGAAGTGTCGATAGAAACGTATCCATGGCGTCGACTCGAATCCGTGTTATTTCTAAGCCAGAAACGACAAGGCCTTCTGTCCACCCTGTTGTGATTATTGGGCAAATGAAATACTTAAAAAAGCTGTCTTTTGGCGATGTCCGTCACAGGTTGGAACCGGAGGTCCAAGAGGCGGTTAGTGAAGAATTTTCTTGTACCTATGAATTGCTTTTTTGATGGTTTTTCTCGACGATGAGGATAACGGGGCCGTTTCGTTCTGACAGGTGTTCTGGACTGGCATCGCCAACTTGCATCCATCGCCTACGGACGTCTGCTCCTTGTACGTTCATTTCGCTACCATCGCAGCTCTTCCTTCGAATTGCAGCCGGCACAATACGCCATCGCAGGCTCATTCCATCACCAAAATCGTGCGGGGTGCATCAGTCGGTGTCAGTGAAACTATTTTGGTAAGTTCTCTGTCTGTAACAGCGTTCCAAACCGAAGCCGGGGTAGCGTTTATCTTAAATAGATCGAGAACCGAGATAATTCAACTTCTTAGAGTTCATGTGATGCTACCTTTGTTATCGGCAAATTTTAACCGAAATCACGGATGATAGCATTTGTGCTCGTTAAAAGAAAATCCATTTGCTCGCATGCATAGCATATTTTTTTCGATGATGCCAATTCTTTATAATGAGTTCACCATCGTTTACTTTAGATGAAGCTTACCTTCAGGTGTTTTTTCGCTTACATATCAATGATAATAATAAATTTGTATCCAGATATCTCTATCCAGACTATACTGCCTTCCTTAGTGCATCATGCGATTAATTTTGGAAAATCATTGTGAATAAAAATATGAAGACCTCATAATACAGTTAGGTTTTTTTATATTAAAAGGCCTGAGTTGTGAAATCTTGTACTAACCTCGTATTTTTCTTATTAATTGGGAGGATTTTGCAAATACTTCAGACCCTTTGATAAATCACTTCAGTTGCCACAGTATATTCTATGGATACATAAAATATATGCTTGAAGCGTATCTTTTCTGGATACCTGTTGCATTATTTATCTCATTTATTTCTATGTACATGAGAGGTATCGTGGAGCTTTCCATTAGTTACCAGTTGAGATATACGTTATGTTACTTATTTTTTCCAAGAAGTGCTACATTTATGTTTATATTTTAATTAGTCTGGTTAACTTATAAATTTCAGATAGTTTGTAAGAGATCAGACATATATGCGTCAGCATGTGCTGTTGCACGTGCATACCCATATTTCACCCGAAAGACATCACCTCCCAAGAGTCAGCCAGTTGAAGTTACCTTGGAATTTTTGATTGTTTCCGAGGCTGTTGCCCAAAACAAAGAAGTACTAGAAACCTTGAGCCAGAAGGAGGCTGAATCATTGCTTTCCTCCATTGAAGCTATTCGGCTGGCTGCCAGGATTGTTGACACACCCTGTTCGGAAATGAATGTGGACCACTTCCTCAAGGTATGTATTTATATTGGCCTCATGCATACTGTTTTATAAATGAACCAATCACACTGTGTTCATTGGAAAGTTGCTTTAATACTCATCAGCCTGCTACACTGGACAGTGATACACACAGACATTACGCCACCTTTTTGTGTCTCTTTTGTTTCTACATAGCACACACACTTCAATATTTTGCTGTTTTCCTTCATTTGCAAAATAGTTAATGAAATTCCTTGAGTATAAATACTGTACTACTCTTAAGATTGACATTAAGAATGACTACATTTTAGCACTGGTGTCCAATGCCAATTCTAGGTGATTTAAAAATCAAAGGAAAAAGGTAGTGAATCTCCATATTGGAGATTCGATCGATGGTCAATGTTGGTCAGTTATTTTATCTTAGGTTTTGATCATTCTGTGATAAATGGTGAAATTACCAAACGAGGAAACCACGCTCAAGTTGATCTTTATCCTGTGGTCAGCAAAGCGAACCTGTTTGAACACCACATATAGTAAGTCTATGTTGTGGCAAGTCATGTTTAGCTAAGTTTCAATGTACCTGTACATCTAATTACATTGTCATTACAGTAGTAAACTAGTTTTTGTAACGTGTTAGATACGTAATACCTGTATTGATCCTCCCTTGAGTATGCAAAAAATGCCTAAATCACTTGCATATTTTCATTCAAATACAGGCATCTTATTCAGAATGATACCTAGTTGAAAATGGTTTCCATAAATTTGTTTTAAATGAAGACTTAGTGTTTTAGCTGTCAATTTATAATGGTATGTCAAGTCACATATGTATGAAATGCATCCACTTTATCTGCATCGGTCTTTTTTCTAAGGTGTCAGGGACTTTGAAGATGCCTGGTGAGCTGGGATTCATTGCTGTACCCCTTATGGCTTAATTATAGTATTTTTTTAAATTTGGGTAAACGATGAGAACTTGGAACAAACTGATACTTTTCTCTAAATAGCAGAAAAACCTTAATGTTCCTTCATCTGTCAAATAATGTGATCATTAAATTTGCAGCTTGGAAAGTTATTGACAACTGTGCAGTGCATATAGATTTTATTGGAGAAGGCATGACTGCACCTTGGATATGTTTATCTATGTTGGTATTACCCGCAGTCTTAACTGTTATGCCAGTGCCCTCATAGTTCCCTAGTCTTACAGTTTAAAATAATAAATTATGTGGCTGTCTGATGACAGTCATTACGACAGTAATTTGTTCATCCAAGAGAGACAATGCACAGTAATTGTTGTTAGAGTGTCAGGGGTTCAATAAAGATACGATGTGCTCAACGTGCTAGCATAAGGGCCATGTGCTTACTGGGGAGAGCGTCCGGGATGTTCCCCTATTGTGCATATCGAAAACTATCGATATGTTAGTTGGGTCGATCCCTTTGTTCATGTCAACCAAGCAGTAATAATACTGGCAAGTGATTGATCATTGATTCATTTAACCTACTTTTCTGCTATCTTATTTACAAGAGAGATGATCGTGTGCCTAATAAAAAATGTTCCCTCTCTCATTGTGTTATTTGTATGCTGTTCCATCTGTAATGCATCCCCTACTGCAAGTGTGCATGTTTGTGTGCTTTGCAGGAGGTTAAGCGCGTGGGAGAGGAAGTTGGGGCGTCGCTCAAGGTCATCCAGGGCTCTGAGCTACAGGAGGGGGGCTTTGGGGGTGTGTGGGGCGTGGGGAAGGCCGCCTCAGTTGGCCCTGCCCTCGCCATCCTCTCACACTGTAACCGCAAGGCTGAGCGCACCATTGCGTGGGTGGGCAAGGGCATTGTGTATGACACTGGTGGACTCAGCATCAAAGGGAGGGTAAGCATTTTCTGTCCTTCTTATAGGTGCTTGGCTCATTCGTCTATCAAGTTATTCCAATATTGCAGTCGGAGTTTGGTTGCAATGAATGAATGTGTTACTTCGGAGCACGGTCGTGTGTATATACATGCTTCAGAGTATCTAAACAATGGAAGAATAGTGCAGTTCCATTTTCAACATCATAAAAAAGTGCAATGCATAAGTAACATTATTTTAAAAACCTATAAATTTCGTAGCATTGTGGTTAAAAGGTATTATGAATAAAATTCACACTTATTAAAAATACAGTAGAGCGTTGATTATCCGTCGTTCGGTTATCCATCCGGTGGATTATCCGTGCATCATCCCGCAACAACCTCCTCCCCTACTCTTTCTTTCCATCCCCTCTCCTCCACCCCCTACTCTTCCTTTCCGACGTCCTCAGTGGACTGTTCAATCACGCAGATGAGAGTTGCATTACCCTGAGCCCCCTTAATTACTGCTCTGCGTTTGCGTGAATTGGGCTTCCGCGGGCATTTTATATTTGCCAAGTTTTCTTCAGTTATACAACTGGTTGAAAATGTCCAATTCTTCAAAAAAATAGGAATACACATGTCGGAGAAGCTGAAGATCATTGAAAGAGCATCCAAGGGAGACTCAGTGGCTAATATACCGGCGGGCTCTGGTGTTGGCATCTTCACAGTAGCGCAATATAATTAAAAACCAAGCCAAATTATTGGACTGTGCTTCAAAATTGGATAGCGTGAGTGGACTTGAGAAGCGGAAAAGAATGAAGGGTTCGACTATCTGATGTTGACAGTGCATCATCTCTTCGGGCATTGGGGTGGTCCGTTACCTTGCCTTGTTTTCCTTGAGATAGGGCTAAGTAAGCAGGGAGATAGGGGACTCGGTAACTCCCAAGGGGCGACCAAAAATCGCTGCAGACAAGACATGTGATGAGTTGGCTATAGCTTGGGGTGGAGAAACCGTACTTGGAGACATTCAGGCGACTCCAGCCTGTGTGTTTATTCCCAGAGCCCGTGTTCGTGCCCGCCAGAGTGGCGTAGATACCCATGCTTGCCCGTTCGCGCGGTCACCCATCCTACAGCTGAGGGCCCGCTTTGCACGCTGACACTATGAGAGAAGGTTGAAAGAAAATGAATTCCCCAAGGCCGTACTCTTTAATGGGCGAAAAACGGGGAGGGAAAGAAGGGATGAATAGGGTGTTGAAAGGTTAGTTGGGGCGTTAACCAGACCGGACAAAAAAGCAAAAGATAACAAAAATTAAAAATTAAGACAAGCACTCGCTCACACACACTACTCACTGTAGCAAGAATATGAGAGAAGGGAAGAGGTATCCTTCAGAAAAAGGTCTGTGTAATTGGCCTCAGGAAAACAGTGGTTTCTGCAATTAGGAAGACGATCGCTCGTCCACCTATGGAAGGATCGGCTCAAGAGCGGTAGGTGCACCCCCTTTTGTCCTACCCACCACTTGTAAGGGAAGAGAGTTGCATTTCTATCTGTATTGTTAATTTCTTGAAAAAAACTAGCAAGAATATGCTAATAATGACTACCTATCTATCTATCCTGCGAATATCCTCAGATCGTATCATCACTATGATCATACGATCTTCCATTCATGAGTGGAGGTAGTTCAAATTTCTGCCACTAAGCGCTGTGGGTACTATCCTGCCGATCCCGCCACTTTCAAATTCATGATACAAAACGGTTCGCATAATTGCCACAAGATGCATTTCAGCCATTTCATAATGAACGTGAGATAAAGTGTACTTGATAGACAAAGTTGCATGATTTTCTTTAACAGTTTAAATATGCGTGCATTCATTGAATTTGAAATTTTTTGTTTTCGGGCAGAAAATGGTGCAAAATGCAGGAAAACTAGTGTAAATACGGGGTTTATTATACAATGGAATAATGGGAAAGTTGACTGGACTTAAAAAAATGGTTCAAAAAGCAGGAAAATGTAAAATCCGATAACTCAAAAATGGGGTTATACTGTAACTACTTTGTCATGTAGATGGTTAAAGTGCATTGTATGTTAAACAATGGATGGCAGAACAGAAGTTTTCTGCCAAGATCGTATGTGTTCGCATACAATCGACCATTCACTGGACAAATGAATAGCAAATTCTTTCATTTTGAAAAACTGGGAAATTTTTGAAGTGCGTATTCCATTATATCATGCACAATCTAAAGTTTAGGACTGAAAAAGTGATTTCACTATGTTTGATATGTGTTCGCATATAGTCGACCTTTCACTGGACAAATGAATAGCAAATTCTTTCATTTTGAAAAACTGGGAAATTTTTGAAGTGCGTATTTCATTATATCATGCACAATCTAAAGTTTAGGACTGAAAAAGTGATTTCACTATGTTTGATATGTGTTCGCATATAGTCGACCTTTCACTGGACAAATGAATAGCAAATTCTTCCATTTTGAAAAACTGGGAAATTTTTGAAGTGCGTATTCCATTATATCATGCACAATCTAAAGTTTAGGACTGAAAAAGTGATTTCACTATGTTGAATATTTCTCAATTTTGAATTCTTATATATTGATGGGCCTTTTTCATATCACAACATCAAAATTTCTGTTTATTGTTTTTCACTATAAGACGAGACTGTATTTATTAGAGCACCATGGATGGAAAAAGTGTTCCATTCACCTCCCAACTTAATGGGGTGAACGGTACGGCACAGATTGACATTCTTTTGTGAGTCAAACCAAGTCTAACGTACACTTTGCAGACAGCAATGCCTGGAATGAAGCGTGATTGTGGAGGTGCAGCTGCCATCTTGGGTGCTTTCTCGGCTGCTGTCAGCCTTGGCTTCAATGAGAACCTTCATGCCATCTTCTGCCTTGCCGAGAACTCTGTCAGCTCAGAAGCCACTAGGCCAGATGACATTCATCATCTGTATTCTGGAAAGTGAGTAAATAGTAGCCTGAATCATTTTCGATAAATCATTCGTATAGTACACCTGAATGGCCTTTTTTCACACAAGCTCCTGCAACTAGTGTTGAATCTTGTTTTTCCGAAAGTTTTTTTTTGTGTGGAAAATTTTCTTTTGCTGTAAGCAGAATGGACTAATTCCCTTCACAAGCATTTGTAAAAATCTAGTTATTACGTACTTAGAATATGTAGTTCATATTATGTTATTAGGTTTAGCTTGCTTGGAACTACCAGATGCAAATATTTCATTACTACATGAATGGCAGATTATTTTTCTCTGGTACCTCTATACAACGAACACCCATACAGTGAAATTTTAAAGAAACCTCCCTATTTCGAAGTCATTGGCCCGGACCGTTCCAATGGACAATGCACGCAAAAAAACCTCCCGCTCCGGGCTTCGAAAATGTTCCTATCCGAGACCTACAGAGCAGAGGGCATGAATGAAACTTGACGCTCTGGCTCGTTTACACGTTTCTTATGGTGGGAGCCGTCAACTCTGACAGTTCCCACAGTAAGAAACGTACAAGGGAAGACAAACTCCGCTCTGCATTAGCTGAGCCGGGTGATAGTTGGGTGGATGAGTAATGCACCAAGAGGTGAGGGGGAATACCAGTGCCAGCCGTAACCCATTACAGAAAGGTAATCTGAGAAGATTTCTGAGGGCCTAATCTGTACCTCGAAGCATCGAAGCTTTCTGGCGGAAAGATGCTTCAATAAGCTACTTGCTCCCATGGGTATTCTCTATCATGGAAGCTACTGGAGAAAGTGCAAGCAGAAGCTACTGGTAGCTTATTGGGCTCCCACCCATATTCTGTAAATGTCACAAAGCTACTTCAATAGCCCCAATAAGCTCCCACAGTAGCCTCACGAAGCGTGACCTCCGAATACCCTGCTTAAATATTGGTCATTTTATAACGCTTATCTATCTATAATTATCCAACGCACGGGTATGTTTCTTACATTTATTAAATGTGGATTCCTTGCACTTTCACTGGGTTACTTTGTCATTTTTGCCATTTTGCCTTTTTCACAAAAAAGATATTAACACTTTCAACACTGCCTGATTTTTCTGTGGTAGCTTCTGCTGAACTGGCAGTTTTTAGCTATTTTCGTCTGTATTTTTTTATATAAATTGATTTTTTATTCAAAGAAGTGTGCATATCAAATTAAAGCTCTTTCTTTCTAGTTATTTTTGTTTGTAATTTTAATTTTTTTTAATTTTCATATTTTGAAAATCAATATTTTTTTAAAGACATGTTTTTTCAAAAAATAAATCGTAAATTTTTGATCTAGTTATTTAATTTTTTTTTAGTTTTTATGGATGAAAATAGGGGTACAATATTTGTTGACAATTAGTTATTTATATAGTTACCCAGTACTAATGCATACAAATTATTTATTTTATAAAGTGAGACACCTACGCATATTTTACACGTGTGTGATAAACTTCGAAGCACTCAGGAATACACAGCCCAACATTGCATTCTTCGCACATCCACCTGCTTTCCCTTCTAACTCTCTTTCCATTTTCAGTCTTTCCCCTGTCCGAGCACACTTTGCAATACCTTGTAGCATTAATTTTATTGACTGTCGCAGGAACTTTTTTAGGGAAATGCCTAGCAAATGTTCTGTCTACGTTCGCTGACGGGGAACCAGTCTGTAGTGATTCTTCACCTTCAACCGATGCTAACTTTTTTCCAATTGCCTTTATGTAGTCCACTAAACCTGGGCTCTTCCCACTTTTTTCCTTGTACAATATGTACCCATTCACTACTGCCATCATGAATAGGTGGAAAAATAACTTTTTCCACCATTTCATACTCTTCCTAGAAAAGGGGTAATAGCTATAAAGCTGATCGGCCCTGTCCACTCCGGTTTTATTGATGTTATAATCGAGGACTGCATCAGGCTTCTCTATTTCAACTGACCCTCCCCTCGCTCTGACAGGAACAGAAGTTGACGTAGCCGCATGTTTCGTAGAGAGACAATACACGTCCCTCTTGGATCGCCACTTCACGGCAAGTAAATGGCCCTTCTGAAAATGATTTCGCTTTTTTCAGTTTTCTTATTTTGAACTCTTTTGGCAGTCCTTTGCGGTTTTTCATCACAGTCCCAACTCCTAAAGTCTTCTTATTCCATAGGAAGTCCAATAAAGATGGACTTGTATAAAACTGATCCATGTATATACAATGCCCTTTCTCAAAATAATCTGAGCACAATCTTTCAAATATGGCCTGAATACTATTGTCTGCGTTTCCAGAACTGCCAGTATATACCTCGCAATTCAACACATACCCTGTCGCGGAATCGCACAAGACATAAAATTTTATGCCATATTTGTTTGGCTTATTTTTCATGTATACCCGAAACCCAACCCTACCTCGGAAAGGACACATGCCCTCATCAACAGTGAGGTTAGCATACGGTTGGAAGCTATTTTTACTTGTTTTCACAAAATTGTCGTAAAATGGCCTCACTTTGTGCATAGCGTCATGTCCCACCATCCCACTTTGTACATATGTTGCATTGTTATTGATGTGCAGCATAAACAAAATAGATGTGAACCTATCACGGCTCATTAGCTTACTTGCAAAACATGATTGAACAAATGGGTCAGTCGACCAGTAATCACTTATTTTAGGCAGTTTCAAAACACACATATGGAGCACAATCGCAAAAAACCAATGAATTTCATGAACTTTCACCGGGTCCCACTTTTTCCAGAGTGAATTTTCTTTCAATGTACCTTCCCGCTTCATTGCGGCAACTCGAGTACAAGCGTAGCGATTTGCTTCCGTTTTTATAGATTTCATCACCTCTCTATCAAAAAAGAGCGTAAAAGTGTCGAACATATCACAGTCAACATCCAATGCAGTTGTAACAGCAGCAGACGCTTCAAAAATGGGTAACTCAGGCTGCATGCCATTCTCCAACCAGTCATCGCTGCTGTCAACAATACGCCGCCCCGCTATCGGTGCTGGAACCGCTGGTGGATCTTCTTGCATTCCCTCTATCCATAAAATAAACGAAACGTAATAAGAAATGAGCACTACGAGAACATAACTCGTCGCGAGACTATCAATTGGAAACAATAGATTGCTCTATTTATGGAGAATCACTCCTTGAATACAATTTCTTTGAATAAAAAATATCACCTGAATCATCACTAGGTGAGTTCTCCGGTGTATATGTAACATCGTCGTCACTGTCGTCTACTTCAGATCCTGAATCCTCGGATAAGGCATCCAATATATCCAATTGTGTCTTCAAGCATTGAAAAGGCCTATGTCTGCCCTTCTTTTTATCCATTACAAGTGCGTACTTTGAACTCTTTCACTCGCCAAACGCATGAAATCAACGTGACAACACTTTTCGCGCCAGATAAGATTGTGGTAGTTTGCGACGACGCACTACGCTAAAGAATTGAACTACAAGCAAGCATGAAGCTAACATTCTTTACGCTAGAGACATCTAGCTGTCATTAAAAGAAGTATGTGTAACTAGGTTTCAATGATGGCCGAAAATCGTTCGGGAAATCAACTTAAAAGCAGAGTAAAACGATGCCCGTATGGCATACGGGCACCGTCCACAACGGGGTTTCCGCGCGCCCGTATCACGTACGGGAATAGTGCTGAAATTGTTAACTGGAGTGATGGAAAGCCATATTTACCTTCGGTAAGAAACGTGATTCCAGCTCATGGGATACTTATTGGGCCGTGGTAGCGTGTATCACCTTCGTATATTATTTAAATGATTTGAAGCAACTTGTAATTGACGAAAGCAAATAATACGAATCATATTGAATCATATCATCGACATGAACCCTAATTCCCAAATATATTTATGAACAATCTTATTTCAATTGATCAAAAAAGCCAAGATGGACGTCGTGCATTGGTATTCACAAGATTATGTGAGCAAAAATAAAACATTTTAGAATTTTGCTTGCATGATTTTTAATGCGTTGTAACAAAACGCACAGTAAATAAATAAATAATGCAAGAATGCGTAGTTATGGCGTAAGTAAAGAAAAACAAGGCAACAGAGGAATGGTAACTAGGGACGCGAGGGTGAGGAGTGAGAGCTAGATGGTGGAAGCAGAAAAAGAGTTCGGTTTGTCAAAAGGCGAAAAGAAGAAGGAATAAAGGGAACAAAAGTGTGGGAAAAAGGGCCGGTTTGTCAAAAAGTGACGGGAAGTGTTCTAGGGGCATTTCTAAGGAAGGAAAGCTGAAGGAAGCCGAGAGGAAGGACGAAACGGAAGGAATTGCGGCGGTAGCCGGAGGCTCACGACGGACCGGAGAAAGAGATCTCCGAGAGACAGCGATACTTGGAGGAGAATAAAGGATCACGATAAGTGCCATTCCAAACATTTTGTTGTCTTGATGGTTTGATTTACAAGATTGAAACAAAAGGACAGATTAAAAGTCAAGCCCTCGAAATTGAAAAGTTGTATCATTCATTTAAGTCTTTAATTAATTATATAAATTGGAAATTTTGAACACTTGTAAATTGGGCCCAATCAATTATTACAAAATTAAAAGAATATATATATTAAGCAGCCATAAATGTTTTTTTTTAATGTTGTTTATGTAATAACTATAATAATAATATCCAAGGTAACATTAAAGGAGACGAAGGTGTGGGTTACAGCGTGGAATTTTTTGCTAAACACGATGCACGAACATCTTCACCATCTAAAATGGCCTTAAAACAGGTTTCACCAGTTTTATCCACGGAAAAACATTGAGACGAGCTTTCCCATTGGTTCTAAAATGACGTCACCAGAAATGAAGTTTCCGTGGATTTGGTTTTAAAGTTTTCTCATATCCGCCTTTCGCCAAACCTCTCTCCACTTCCTATTACGTTCTTGAGAAAGCTCCCACGAGTTAGAGAATACGGTTGGTAGCCAATTATGGTAGCTTATTTGAAGCTACCGCATCGGTAGCTTTGAGATAGAGAATAGCCACCCTGATCTGATCTTCTCAGAGTATCTTTCTGTATTGGGTAACGGCTGGCTGGCTGGCACTAGTATTTCCCCCTCCCCTCTTAGTGCATTACTCATCCACCCCGCTCACTCATCCACCCCACCTCATTTGCGAAGGTGCAGGTGGTGAGGATGGAGCTCAATTTTCCCTTTTTAAATCGTATCAGATTACTTTTCCGTATTGGGTTACATTCCCGGGACCCGTGAATGGGAGGAGCTCCATGTTTTCCTCTAAAATGGTTTCAAATTACCTTTCGGTATCGGATTTTATTTTGGGAGAGGCAGGTGGACCGTTATCTTAAGACTTAGGAGGTTAAATTATTCAAAACTTCATTGGTTGGTGTTCAACCATTGAGCGCCAATTTTTATCTACTCTGTCCCCATCCCAAAGGAAAGTCTGGAGTAACCTCTCTACTCTATCCAAATATTGCTATTGCCGTCTTATCCTTGATGGATGTGGTCTGTTAACTGGCAAGTGGTGCGTTTGCTCGAGATCGCCCTAATATTTGCTCGATTGCTGGAGGATACCATGTTCATTGTGTTTACGGAGTGCCCATAACTCGACAGGGATCGGATCCAACTGGAAGAATATTTGTGACAACGGATTGGGTGAATACGTTGCGGAAGACAGGTAGGACTGAAATCATTCTATTTGATGATTCTCTACCAATTTTACTATTACGTCATGAAATTATTTTGGGTCATTCCATGTAAGTTCACCCAGCCAACCCACCAACTCGGCCTCGGTGGCGGCGGGGATACGTCCTCGCCTGCCAACCCAAAGGTCGCGGGTTCGAATCCCGCCAGGGGAGGATTTTTCTCCTCCCAGGACATGGATGTTTGTGATTGTTCAAGTTTATTGTAAGAGAGGACCCAATGGTCCTAAATACACTTGATTAAATAAAGACGCAATTATTAACTTGGATTTTTATGAAATTTTTGTCACTAGCAGCTATCACAAATTTAATGAGCCATGCAAATTATTTTGATTCCGTCTCTGGTGCATGGAGTGCCTTGAACTTTTCCTCCAGCTTCTGGCAAATTGGCCTTATTTTATTTAGTTTGGCATTTGGGTGTGTTTGGGGATCAAAATCGTTATTATAGGCAAAATGTAAATGTTGCCTTATTTTTACGAATCATCGGTAAGACATTGTGTCCAAAAAAAGGAGAGGAGAGTATAGGTCTCGTTGACCAATAAAACTCGGTATCTATCTTACACACTCTGCTCTGTAGCATTACAAGGGCAAAAATCACGAATTTCTGAACTCCCCACTGATTAACGCTCGGCCCCGCTTTTTCACGCAAAGTGTTACTGGCGCACTGATTAGTTTCCCAAGTTATGAAGTCAAAAATTTCATCGTTTAAAAAAATATTTTAGGGAACCTTATTTGGGAACCAGGTTGAAGTTCATCGAATAATTACCTTCAAAAAGAAACCTAGGTGGTGCTGGAGGAGGATTCGTTGAAACCATTTCCTCCCACTCTGCTTCCCGCAAATGTTCTGCTGCACCTTCTGATTCGGAGCTTTATTCTCCGGAGAGAGTCGACTAGGAGCCAGGAACTTCAATATCCATAACCTCAGAATCCCTGCTGGTCAACACTGATTCCGCTCCGGAATCCATTGCTGATTGACAAATGTTACTGAGCGAAAATTAAGAATTTACTTTAGAATTCACTCCTACTACACCGCTCGTATTAAAACAAAAATGTTCAAACTAAAAATGGAATGTTTGCATCGGTGGAATTTCAGCGAAAAAGTGCATACGCTCTGAAAATCAAGGATGCGTATCCTCTGAAACTCAACGAAATACTGTCACCACACGCAGTTATTATATAGCGGATTATTGCCTCCCCAACATCCATAGCATTTCTGTATATTCGGGATTTTTTGATGAATTTTGGGAAACTAAGAAACCATTTCCCCTGATTCAAACAACCTAAATCGTTAATATTGAGCAACATACAAGCAATATATGTAATTATTTGCCATGAAATCACTCCGGGAATATGTAGAAACTATCACCCTTGTCAAATGTTCGAGTTTGAAGTTATGGGCGAAAACCTTGGTATAGTTCTTAAATTCTTTTCCTAAGGCATTTTTGCCTGTTCTTTATGATATTGCCTTTTCTAACTGAGGTTGTCGGACCATCTCTTGCGGGGTCAACCTATGCCCCTCTTTCCGAATAGTATTCGGTCCCTTGCTATCTTGGCGATTCTTGAGTCGTCCATTCTTGATATGTGTTCATTCCATTCTTCTATCCTTTTATATGCCCATTCTGTTATTGGAGGTATATTACACAGGTCCCTGATATTTTCGTTATAGATCCTATCTAGTCTTGTCTTGTTCACTATTTTTCTCAGTATCGTCATTTCTGCAGTCTACATCCTGTGTTTTATTTTACTTGTTTGTGCTGTAGTTTCCATGGAATGTGTCATTAATTAACCGCTTCCCTGACGCGCCCGAGTATACTCGGGCAAAGTTATACTGATATGCAGGTGGCCTAATTACCGTATAAACGCGTGTAAGAGGCGCACCCCTCTTTTTATGCGTCGAAGTTGAAGAAAAAATTGCCCGAACGTCGCGTCACCCTTTATGCCACTATTTTCCGAGTCCAAATGACTCATGCACAGAGAAAAGACAACTGGTTTTCCCCCGCAGGTAATGCTTGTAGTAGACTCCCTCGTGCGCCTTACGGATAGCCCTCTGACTGGGCAACAGCGCGCGCCTCTCCCTTTCTCTTCCGTGCATGCTCCTGGCAGTTGAACGCGCTCTTTTTCCAAAATAAATGTTAGTCGATATTGATTAACCTACGAATTCCTTTAAGATTTTATAAGTGGATGATGATGATGAACTCAAGAGCTTGGAGAAGGTCTAAACGGCGGTTTTCAGGGATGCGCGGAACGGAAAATAACGGATCCGTGCATTTGCATCTATAACTAATGTACTAATGCATTAAATAATATGAAACTTCGTATAGCTGTTAGGAAAGATCTTTGCTACAATATTTGTAAAGGACATTTCGATATCTTGATCCGTGTTGTTATTACGAAGCCGTAAATGCGATGCATCCGTCCGGTACCCGGGAAAATGCGCTAAAATTCTGTTTTTAAGCACACACTGAAATCCATATAAATGGCAAAATGTTTTGTACACCATCAATAAACGCACAAATTAACAAGCTTTAATTTGATGTACTTCATTTTAAAATCGATTGAGCCATCTCTGAGATATTAGCCTTCAAACTCGGGTGTCGGAATTTTGCAACGGACAGATTCGTGTAAGAGGCGCACCCTCATTTTCGGCTGCGATTTCTGGGAAAAAAGGTGCGCCTCTTACACGAGTTTATACGGTATCTTAAGTTAGGGGGCAACATTCAGAAATAATTGAATAATTCATTAGTTATTTGGAATAAAAAATTACGCAAAAAATAATCGGATTTGCCTCCGTTTAATGCTTCTGAATCTGAAATAAAAAAATATGACTTTTTTTTGACCATTTTTGTAAAAAAAAACCCGTCAGGGAAGTGGTTAAAGGTCTGATAACTGCTTTGTATATTATTGTTTTTGCTTCTTTCGTTGGTATTTATTTCTCCATACTTTTTTGTTCAGGCAGTCCCCAATCCTTACAGCTTTTCTTATTTGTTCATTTACTTCATCATATAAATTCCCACAGCTAGTTTTATTTTATTTATTTATAGTATTCCCATAACTGCTCCTAAATATTTGACTTTCATTACCTGCTCTATGATGTCCTTGTTTAGTTGTAGTTTACATCTGATTGGTTCCTTTGAAGTTACCATTGTTTATGTTTTTTCGGGTGCAATTTCCATATTATATTCATTTCCTATCTCCATGAATCTCATCTAAGTCTTTTGTAAATCATCTTCTTTTTCTGCAATTAGTACTGCATCGTCTGTGTAGCATATAATATTTATATTATTTCCTTCGAGTCTATATCCTTTTAGGTTTTTTATATTTTTTATTATTTCGTCCATAACTAGGTTAAAAAGTAGCGGGCTTAAGGAGTCCCCTTGTCTAATTCCTTTTTTCACTTTGACTGATTCAGAGAGTTCTCCGTTACTTTTAATGGTTATTTTGTTTCCCATGTATATATCATTGATTACTGCTACTAAGGTCAGAGCAACTTTCCTTCCTTGCAGAATTCTAATAAGATCTTTTAGACGAACTCTGTCGAAGGCCTTTTTTAAGTCCACAAAATGCATGAAAGCAGGTTTGTTGTACTCTATTGATTTCTCTACTTCTTAAATTAAAGGTTATAAACCTTTAACACACTTAAGAAATGAACTTGTGACCATAAAATTGAGAATTAGAATGAATTAAGAGCATTAGAATGAATGAAGAGCATTAGAATGAATGAGGAGCATTAGAATGAATGAGGAGCATTAGAATGAATGAAGAGCATTAGAATGAATGGAGAGCATTATAATGAATGAAGAGCATTATAATGAATGTAGAGCATTATAATGAATGAATGAAGAGCATTATAATGAATGAAGAGCATTATAATGAATGAAGAGCTTTATAATGAATGAATAGCAATAGAATGAATGAGGAGCATTAGAATGAATGAAGAGCATTAGAATTAATGAAGAGCATTAGAATGAATCTAAGAGCATTAGAATGAATGAAGAGCATTATAATGAATGAAGAGCTTTAGAATGAATGAATAGCATTAGAATGAATGAAGAGCATTAGAATGAGGTTCTGACTAGGAGGAATAGGGAGTCATATGACCACCTTAGGTTTGACTTTCTTCTGTACTAAACAACTCGTGGACTTAACCCCACCTGGTGAATAAAGTCCTTGCCTGAGAATCCTCGGGTCGTAGGCTTCACGCCTGTCCAGTTCCCACCTGGGTTAGATTTTCTCCACCAAGGGCCATGGGTATTTCTGTCAAGTTTTGTCGATTCGGTCCTCAAGGTACAAAAGCCAAGAGTGGCTTCTTGGGATTGCAAAGTGATACCAAAGGGAAAGCAAATATATAAATATATGCAGGGTAAATATATTTGATTTCAATAATTTGGAAGAAATTTCACTTTGAAATATTCCACAGAAAGTTTTATTTCTTCTGACCCAGGGTTTCGACTGTGTATCACACAGTCATTATCAAGTTGACAATAGCTCACCACCTTTTACACAGAGTGAAGGGAGGGGAAGGGTTGCCCTCCACGCAACTACTCGAGGATTAAATTTGTTTTGCTTCCTTTTAGATACACTAATGTGGTCACTAACTTGTCAATTGAATTCTCTTGTGTGCAGGACTGTGGAGATCAATAACACGGATGCTGAGGGTCGTCTAGTCCTCTCGGATGGAGTAGCATATGCCCGCAAGGATCTCAAGGCAGATATAATCCTTGACATGGCAACATTGACCGGTGCGCAGGTGATTGATGCTCTTTGATGTTTGTGTACTGCATGCTTCTCATTAGGTATTTCATTGGTGGATTCCTAAATGCTCTTTTTTAATTACTAACATTAACAGTGGGAAGCAAGATAGTCTATAAAAGCATCCTCTTTTGAACTCCCATCTTCGTCAGAAACTCAAAAATCAGTGAAATTACTGTATTTCTCTGAATACAAGCAGCACTTTTTTCCCGATTTTGGGGCCTCAAAATCTGAGTGCGGCTTATATTCGAGGTGTGGCTTAAGTTCGAGAACTTTCTTAAAAAATCGTAAAAATGGCTGATTTGAGCAAACCAGCCATTCGGATTCACGTGGACGCCAGCTAAACCTGCCTAAGCCACGGGGAAAGTAAGAAATAACGCTGAAAAAGTTCAAATTGGTGTACAATTTACTCATATATTCAAGGATAATATAGGTAACATTGTGTCACAGTGACATAAGTAATGTAAAGACAGCAATAAAATTCTAATGCCTAATACTGTTATGGGATGCTCTAAAAATAAGGGTGCGGCTTAAATTCGCATATTAACTTTTTTTCCCTGTTTGAGACCCCAAAAACAGAGTGCGGCTTATATTCGGAGAAATACGATATTATGGGGGTACTTTCATTGTGCTCTTGAAATGCACTCAATGAAATTTCTATCTCAATTCATGGGACTCAAAGGCCACACAGGGTCTCAAATTCGCCCATGTGAATTAGTGACCCTGACCTTTTGAGTAAGAAATGCAAAATTTCCCACTGGGTGAAGATATCTTAATTTCAGTTGAGCCTAGTAGCACCAGCTAGCAGGCAAATAACCCAGAAAATTACCACCTATCACTAGTCTTTTATTTATTTCTGTCGTATTTCACTTTGATTAGGCAAATAAGAAGCATTAACTGGTCTTATCACAGAGTAAGACAAGAGGTCTAGTCCTTATGGGGGAAGTGTTATCCTTTTTTCTTTCCACTAGTTGTCGCTTGATGGGGATGACGCTGATATTCCTTCAACTGTCTCTCTCAAGAACAAACTCTCCTACTCTCTCACCCCTCCACAACCATCATTAAGTTTGCTGACAAGGTGGTTAGGCAAGAAGGGGAAAGGGTGGAGCCGATAGGCCAAAGCTGGCTGGCAACTGCCTCCCCACGTTTATTCCTTTGGGCCTTGCTAGGCCCACTGTTAGAAGAGCTTAGCCAAGCCCGCTCACCATGCTACACACTGGGTCGAATACAGATAAAGTGATAGCAAACGTTGTCCTACTTCAGGACTACGTGTTTGGTGGTTTTCCTAAATAAATCAACACATACATTCTGATACATATATCTAAAGATAAAAATTCTGGTAATACCCAAGAAAGTTCTAGACTACCTTGAGAAATTGCAGCCATCCATTCTAAGGAATATCGGTGAACAGATCACGGTAAGCTCCTTGGAGACGATGGTGGAGCCGAACTCAAACTTTCTTGCCCGCAAACAGCTGTTAGCCAGCGATAAAATTAACGATGTCACATTATAGTTTAGAAATATGATTAACCATTTAGTGTCTCAAGTCAATGATAAGCTTTGAGCAAAGTAAGTTAAGCAATAAGTGAGGACGACAGTCCAACCAATTTTCTCTTCTGTCTGCTGTTGTCCTATCCTTGCTGAAATTCATTTATCGCATATAATGTAAGCACTCCCATGCACCGAAGTATGCAAGTTTGTTACGACTGTGAATAGTACGAAGGTCTAGGTGTTAATAATGGAGAGGGAAGGGAAATTAGACATGTTTTCCAGTTATTCCCAATACTTTTTCAAATTATATGGTAAGTGGATGGGGAAGGTATACCAGCTGTAAGTAAGAAGATGGAGGGTTAAGAAAGTCAATTTCATTTAAGATTTGTGGAGATATATGTAGTCAGTGTGGTTTCCTTGAATTTGCTGGCATTGAAGATGGCTTAACTTAATCATTGATTCACAATATAAGAGCACTGGGTAAAGCAATGAAGAGGGAGAAAAGGGAAAAAAAATTCAAATTTCTATGATAAGATAGAATGCATGTGACATGAAGAATTTTATACTGCAAAGAATATAAAATTATATAGTCCTACTCAGCATTTTGAAATGATATATTTGTTGTTCATTTAGAAATTACATTTAACCCATCTATTCCTAATAGTTTGTAGATTAATTATGAGAAATTTTTAAACACTAGATCATTTGGGCTTCTCATTTTGAATTACATCTTGCATGATTTAATATAAAAAGACTTAAAGTTATCCCTGGAAATTGTACTTTGATCTGGAAAAGTCATAGAATACAAAAGCTTGAATTCAGTGGACATCACATCCTGTCTTCTTTTTTTTTTATTTGGAGCCAATTTCCGGTGTTACCATCAACATTTTGCATTGAAAAAGGACTATGCCATGTAGGAATGAATATATGTGGGAAAAAATATACAACAGCAAAAAAGATAAATATTTTAACTAATGAAGTCCTATGCATCAGAAAAGAACTGCAGGGACAGTCAAGGGCAAAAGTAAATGTGGGAACCTTGGCCATGCCACACCTCGGACCCAGCTCAAGAACGTTAAATTCGCATGAGAACTTTTCGTATGTTGGCAGTGCTTATAAGAATAGACGTAAGAGGAGCCGGAGGTGGGTGGGGAGGGAGGAGAAGTGGGAGGGAATATGGGAAACAGTAGGACGGGATTTGGTTTGTGCCGTGTAGTGTAGTGATGTGCCAAGTTGGTCTTTTGAGACTAGGGATTGGAAATTTAAATCCAGAATCGATTTTCGATGAATCGACTTTCGATTTTGGGTTTAAAAATCTATTTTCTAAAAATTCGATTTTTTGCCCAAAATAATCGAAAAATCGAAATCGATATTTGTTAATAGTAAAGTAATTGTTAGCTGAAATACGGATGTGCTGTTGTAACAAAATGCAAAGTATGGGTTAATGGAAGCACTAGGGATAGGAACTGAATATGGTTAAATTTATTAATACAATATATTATTTTAAAGATATGAATTAGGTATGCAGGAAAGTAATAATACACACAAGATACTTATATACATGTAGGTAATAAAAGGAGAAAATTACATATAATTTAGTAGCAATTAGAATTGTATTTTGAAAAGTGGGCATACCGCAAAATGAAAAACAGAATTTTATTTATTTCTTATTTGCAAAGCCGTGGAACCAGTGTTCCTCAGGGATGGACCTTAAAAAAACTAACATATTTAAATGTTTTCCGGATAATCGATTTCGCACCTGAGTTGCAATTAACCCGGCGTGTGAAAATAGTCGCTCACACGGCACGGAAGAGGCAACTATAGATAAAATCCTACTGGCTAATTTGTATACGTGGGGATACTCTCCCTTAATCTCCTTCCAGGCTAGTAGTGGATTGGGGTTGGACTTGCGGTCGACTGGAGGGCGGTTTACGAACTGGTGCAGCTCGATTGACACGCCACCAGTCATAAGTAACCCTGCATCGTATGATTATGCGTCCATATGTCAGTAGTCAGGCATATAGAGCCAACCTTTTCTAGCACTTGGGCCACATTTCATTTTCATTCAAGTATTCTACCACCTGATTGGTAGGTTCTTGGACAGTCCCCATTCTGTATCCCAACCTAATAGAAATTGTCTCGCTTTCCCTCCTAAGGATGGCCCGTTATTAGATCTTTCTTCAATTCTGCATATCTTATACATCTTTTTATTTCGTCCAGAAATCCTATCCTCTTCCTTCCTCTTCCACGCTTCCCCAGTGTTCTCCCCTCTATCACTCTTTTCAACATGCCCTCTCCTCTCAAAACCTCCTCCATCCATCTCTTCTGTCTTCTCCGAACCTCTGCCACAAGATTCCTCTCCTCTCCGACCATATCCAATACCTCTTCGTTCGTCTTTCTCGCCATCCAGCTAACCCTATCCATCCTTCTCCAAACCCACATCTCAAATGCCTCAAGTCCACGCACATCCTCCCTTCTCAATGACCAAGTTTCCGACCCATATAGCGCCACGCTCCATATTAAAGTTTTCACCAGCCTCTTCTTTACGTCTCTTCTCAAACCCCCCCTCATCAATTCCCTTCACTTCGAAAATGCTTCTTTAGCTAGCGCAATTCTGCATCTGATGTCCTTACCACTAAACCCATTCGCCTCCAAAATACTACCCAGATACGTAAACTGCTCGACCTGCTCTATCTTCTGCCCTCCCACCCTTATATTCAGCCCCGCCTTCTTACTTCTAGAAAATCTCATAACTTTCGTTTTCTTGTGATTGATCTTCATCCCATACTTTTCGCACTGCACATCTAATGCATTCACCATTGACTGTAACCCCTTGGCGGATTGACTAACCAATGCTTGATCATCTGCAAATCTCACCGATTTTATCAGCTCCCCTCCTACCTTTATTCCTACCTCCTCCTCCCCCCATGCCTCCCTTACCATTTCTTCTGAATACATTTTAAAAAGCAACGGTGATAGTGGGCACCCTTGCCGCACTCCCCGTCCTATCGTGGCCCATCCCGATTCTCCATTGGCTACCCTAACCTGCGCAGTCTGATTCATATACAAATTTCGAATCAGACGCCTGTCCCTCCAATCGACCCCTAATTTCTTCAACACTCCCATTAATTTCGTCCATTCCACCCGATCAAAGGCCTTCTCGAAATCTACGAAGCATGCAAAAACATCCTGCCCATACTCTAGGTTTCTTGCTATTAGCGTCCTCATCACCTCTATAGCGTCTCGCGTTCCCGTCCCTCTCCTAAACCCGAACTGGTGGTCACCCAGGTATTCATTTGCCTTCTTCTCTAGCCTTCTGTTTAGAATTCTCAGAACTACTTTGCCGTGTGGGATATTAAGCTTATTGTCCTATAGTCTTCGCACGTTTTTGCCTTACTCTTCTTTGGTATAGGAATTAGTACAGTCTTCGCGAAGTCTTCCGGCCACATTCCATCCTCATAAATCCTACGAATAAGGGCGAAAAGTTTTCCTCTTCCGTTCTTCCCCATGCTCTTTAAAAACTCTGCAGGTATGTCATCTATTCCCACCGCCTTATTCCTTTTCATGTCTAGTAGAGCTCTTTTGATTTCACTATCTAGGATACTTGGTCCGATGCCATCTCTGTCGATATCGTCTTCCCTTTCTATATCTAACATATTGGGCCTTATTTCTTAACCATACAGCTCTTCAACATACTCCTTCCACCTTTCCTGGATCTCTCTCGGTTCTACGACCACCTTTCCCGTCTTGTCTGTTATCGTTGTAATTCCCCTTCCCTTATTACCACCCGTCAGTTCCTTTACTTTCCTATATAATGCATCTGCTCTTACCTCTTTTTGGTATTTCTCTAACGCGTCGATCTTTTCTCTCCGCCACGCCTCTCTTGCTTTCTTTGTTTCTCTTCTAAGCCTGTTATTAAATTCTCGGTATTTTCTCTGACCTAGCTCTGAGTTTACACTCTTCCATTTCCTTCTCTCCTCCATCTCCCTGATCATCTCCTTCATGATCCACGGTTTTCTAATTTTAGTTGCACTCACTACTCCTACCGTTGCTTTCGCCGCTTCTACAATTCCATTTTTCAAACTTCCCCATTCATCTTCCACTGATCTAACTCCATGATCCTCACCCATTATCTCATCCACCTTCTCTCGATACTTCTTCTTCATTGCCCCAGTTAATGCCTCCGTGTTCCACTTTCGTACCCTCCTTCCCATTCTTATCTTTTTCAGTTTTACCCGACATTTCATGACTAATAAGTTGTGGTCTGTGTCTGCATCAGCTCCTGGATAAGTATGCGACATCCTCCTTTAGGGTTGCGTATTTTGCTTCAATTTTCTTGATTAATGTTTTTGAGCAAGGAACTTTATAATAACCTAGTAAACATACAAAACACGTTTTTATCGATGAATGTCCACGAATCGATCTCCGAAATACAAGTAAGGCAGCAAGATTGCCATCGAAATTATTTTTCCATTATGTTAACAGGGATGGGATTTATTGGTTAAAAATAAATCCTTTAGGTATCTTGATTATTCTGCCGTGGTAGACAATGACATCATCTCACGAAAAACTACCAATAAAGAGAAAATAATATCATCAGGTTCACAACAAAATACACAACATACACACTTCTCGAAATGTCGGAAAAACACTGCGGGAATGCGCATGATTTCCACTGGAGAAAACTTTTAACGCAGCCTCGGCCTGCCATCCTTCGCGAGGCACCCGTCGGAAACTATGTTATCACCGGAAGACGCACCGTGACGATTACAGAATATGGAAGGGAGAAAAGGAGCTAAATAGTCTCCTGGCTCTTGCGGCTAGCTCTTTCTCCGACATTCAGAATACCATCGGGAGAAAAGAGCTAAATTAGTCTCTTTTTAGCAGTTTGCTCCAGAGAAACGATTTTCAGAATAGCCCCCAGGTCCATTTCTTCCTCAGACTTATTATCATCTTCACTGTTTGCCGTTCTCTTTCTTTTTGGTGCACTAACATAAACCTCAATCTTGTGCACCTTCCTCAGATGATTCATCAAAGTACTAGACGAGCCACAGTAAGTCAAGCTCATGTGACACTTTGAGCACTTAGTGAAGATTTTATTATAAATTGTTTGCTTGGTAAAATACTGCCAAACAGCACTTCCATGGCTGATTCAAAGGGCGGCAAACCGCTCTCCGATCGGAATGACACGACCGCAACACAAGTAGCACGGTGACGAATCAAACAAAACGCATACTGGCCAACGCACGAAGCCTACAGTACAGTGCGATTGGAACTTCGTGGCCCATACGCAGAAGATGATTTTCGGGCTGGGCGAATCTATTTTGAAGAAGGCGAGTGCTCTGAAGCGATTTATTTAGAAAACATTTACAAAAAAGGAACAGTGTCAACGCATATTATCATTTCGAATCTTCGTTTCGCGGTCTACAATGTATTACTTCCGAGCAAAATTCCAAGGCAAAATTCAAATACTGTAGCAAGCTAAAAATCGAAAATCGAACGGCTAGAATGGATTTTGATCGGTTTTTCAAAACAAAAAGTCAACTTCGATTAAATCGAAAATCGGAGTGTGATAATCGATTTTCGATTGTCACACTCCGATTCTAAAAATCGAAATCGATTTACCAATCCCTATTTTAGACATCTCGGTCACATCAATCATTCACGTTTGTAAGTCAATCGTGATTGACAGATCATGAATGAATGTTGTTTGTGGCTCGTGATCTGTTTCAGTCATAAAGTCAGTTGTGATTGACATCTCATGAATAAATGTTGTTCCTGCTAGCGAGCTGTTTAAGCTGCCAATGATCATAGATCTCTCAGGAAAGTGGAAATTGACATGAAATCATTATGAATGGTGCTCTTGTTGGCCATTTCTGATTTATATGCTCTAAACTCCTCGATTGCAATTAGAATAAACAGCTACTACAGTATTATCGATTTACCTAAAATTGCAGTTCACTTGTTAGCCAATGTTATACCCTCAGCTATCCAATTTTTTTTTTTTAAACTTAAGCTGCCAATCGTACCATGTAGGTGTTTACAATTTAATAGCCCTGTCATTGATGCATGATAATCTCAATACCGTTAATAAGAATGATGTAAATGATCATTTCACCCAAGTCTCTGTAATCAACACTCTGTGTGAGGACAAGGAAATGTCATCTTAGCCCCAAGGTAATGAGACTTTGTCAATACAATCACCTCCCCAAACATTCCAAATCCTTACATTTCAAATCCTCTTTTAAAAGTCACCTTAAGGTGGCTCTATACCGGGGCTAAGAAACTAATTTCAGACGTTTCCCTCTAATCCAGTAATGGCTTTGCCGTGACAGCTGGAGACTTGTAATTTTTGTCTTCTGTAGATGAAGTCATTTGTTGATTTAACCCTTAAACGCCGAAAGTGCCAATATTGGCACACGGTTTGGTGCTTCTCACTGCCGGAAGTGCCATTTTTGGCTTGGACACAACAAGAAAACCTTTAAAGTGCCAATTTAAATCCGGCAGGGAGGGACTTCTAAGGAAATTTAAATCTGGTGGGTTAGGTGGAGTAACTTTATCATGAAGTGGTTGTGTTTTTTAATAAGAAATAGCAAAACTTTGGTTTTTACAAAATGTTTTGGTAATATTCCGGGGCACGTTGCTAAGGCTAGATTCCGAAATGAGGATTTTAAGCTCACTTAAATCAAAAAATCCTCTTTCATATATGCAAAAAATTACCAACCATTGATATTGTTTTCGTATTAAGGCTATAGCAATGTTAAGTGTTCATCAGATGATGACGTGCCACGTCAAAACCAAAGTCGTACATTAAAGTTTTCTTTATTTTTCATTATGTTAAGTGTTCAAGCCTGCATTGACAACGGAAGAGACCTTTTCCATCCCCACCCAAATGCAGTAAAACCCCTCTTTTACACTTTTGAGGGGGATAAGGGAAAAAAGTGTAAAAGTGTTGGAAAGTGTAAATCGAGGGTAGGCACAATTTTATGAAAATAATCCCTTAAATTATTGCTAAATGTTCTATTTTTCAAGTGAATCATGTCTTAAATGGAAAGTAAGTATAAAACATGTAATTATGACAACAACAAAATTCTTTATTAATACCAAACTCTCAGTGAAGTAGATTGTACAATATGTCAGTCTTCAGAAAGAGATCATTTAACATAGGTGGTAGCTGATAAATAAATTAAACGGAAGTACATATTCCATAAACTCCATAAAATAAAAAAATCTTCTCAAAGTAAAAATATTTAAATCTTTGGATAAACTAAACAAAAAACATGACTTAATAATCGATATAAACCTTAAGTTTAAAAAAATATGTAACAACCTTTACTCTCATGAAGCCTTCTCAAAATTTAAGCCAAAGAACTATCTCAGAATTTAAATAAAACATTCTTGGCTGAATTCAGCTACAACAAAAAAATACACCATGAATAAATGTACTCATTAAACTAGCCTCCTTCTGGAAATATTCCATTATCTTTGATTGCTTGCTCATTTTATTTGTATTAATTGATTCTACTCTCTTTTCTATTCTGTCCAATAGCTCTAACTCGTTCTCACTTCCTGCAACACTTGATAAATATAGTCGTAGTACATTAACAGCAGAAATAGCATTGATTGTGCTTTCTTATGGTGTTTCCGTATCACCATCATCCTCCTCGCTTGCTACCTCTTCACTGATATGCAGGTCAATAGCTTCATCAATTGTAAGAGAGTTACTTGTTTATAATTGCTCATCCACTTCGACAAAATCCGAAAAACTTATTTCAGCTCCAAATAATGGCAACTGATCATTGTCTCCCATAGCTCTATTATCTCCTCCCCCTTCTTCTTCCAGTGGTTCTTCACTATCCTGGTCTTCGTCCTGTTCTAAGTTGCAGTCTTGAGAAAAACTAAATCCTGCTTTTTTAAAACAATTTGAAATTTTTCCCTCGTCAACTTCTTTCCATGATCGTGCTATGTAGTGTAGTGCATCGAAAACTATGACTTTGAAGCTCTTAGGGTCCCTCCCACTGTCTATAAGATTCATAGTTTTTCTCACCAGAATCCTGCGGTAGTTCGCTTTGAATACATGGATTACCCATAAATCTAATGGCTGTAACTGGCCGGTACAATTGGGTGGGAAGAATACCAGTTTTATATTCCTCAAATTCATATTGTTTGGGTGTGCTGGGCATTGGTATAAAAATACTACAATTTTTCGGTTTTGTCCACCCATCTGTGCATCTAGAGCTTGCATTTGTTCCTGAAAGACATGTGACGTCATCCAAGCTTTGGTATTAGCGGCATAGGTTGTGGGAAATGTCTTGATGTTTTTAAAACATCTGGGATTTTTGGACTTTCCAATGACAAATGGCCTTAACTTCTCACTACCATTAGCATTGGCACCTAACAATACTGTCAGACGAGCTTTACTATGCTTTCTCCCATGGCAAGATTCACCTTTAAAGTTTAAAGTCTTATGAGGAAGCACATTGAAAAAAAGGCCTGTCTCATCTAAATTGAAAATGTCTTTTGGTGCATACCCTTCAATATGCTGACTTAAAGAATGTTCCTTCCACTGTGTAACTGTCTGGGGATCAACACAGTTTGACTCACTACAATTTGATTTGTACACAACATTTGTACCTAGTTATAAACCGGCTTAACCATCCGTTTGAAGTCTTCAATTCCTAACCTCATTGCCACATGTTATGCCTTTTCCTTAACAGTAACTCCACTATGCTATGGGTATGTTTGATGCTCTGGCGCACTGAAACCGTTCCTTCAAAATTTCTTCCAGTACATCATATTTTGAATACTTGACATATTTTCGCCTCCTTGCACTGGGTCCGCATTCCACTGCATTGGTTTCAATGGTTTTGCGTGTTTTAGCAACAGTGTTCAATGTGGATATTGGAATCCCAAGTTCTCTGGCTAGGGAAACACGTGAACCTACATGCGAGTCAACTCTTCCCAAAATTTTTATCTTGTCTTCTATTGACAACGTTTTCCCCTCTCGTTTGTGGGCCATTTTTTGTTTTGTTTGCATTACTTGACGCTGTCACGGAAAAAGCAGGGAAAAAGTGATTACGATTAGAATGAATTTCAAATTAATGGCAGAACTTTGTAATGTACGAGAAGAATAAAACTAAGAGCATGGATCATCATGAAAACGACCACGAATATAAACATATAGTGTCTATATTCGTGAACACGACGCTTACTAGTAAGGTAGAATTATTCGCAGGCATGACTGTTAAAGAGAAGTGCATATCATCGTTTTATTTCACATAATTACAGCCAACTTCTTCCCGGAATACAGTTTTACGATGGGAGATACATATCCTTCATGATTTTACCACATAATTATCACTCGCAACGTAATATAAGGCATTTGGGGAACTAGTGCATTCGGTAAATTGTTATAATTTTACCTGATTTACCCCTTGAAGAATTAAAATGAGTTTATTACGAAAGTACGAGATGAACCCAGAAATAGAAGGAATTAGAAAATTTATTGTTATCGAAAGGTCTTTCGTTTGCAAATGTCCCAAAACTTTTTCTGCCGATTTCCATTTCGTTCCTCATTTGGTTGTGATACGCTATCCGCCATGTTCCTTTTGGCGGCCTAGCGCAAATGGCGGACCATTTAAAATTTCGTAAGTGTAAATACGGGGAAGACATAACACTGTGGAGATATATAAATCATCGGGACTTGATGAAAATGTCGTAAATTGTAGGAAAACGTAAATTGCGGGGTTGTAAAAGCCAGGTTTTACTGTATAATTGTTCCCCACTCTATCTTTGTCAGCACTGATTTCACAGTTTCCCATTGGGCTTCTACCACCCCAGTAGGAGACCACAAGGGGCGACCGTTAAATTGAGGCGGCTTGGAAGTATAGACCCAACTTAAATCTTTTTTGGTTAATGTGCGCTTTCGTCCCGCCAGCCCAAATTCAATTTTAGCCTACTTACAATTGCTTTTTCAACCAAATTAGGTACAATTTTTCTACGCACAATTCTTATTGTAAACAATCTTTCATCATTGCAATTACTTCAATTTTAAGGGAATAGTAAAGTTTCAAACTTGAGAAGTGCCTTTTACGCTTTCAGCCATCGTGAAAAAAAAAATGTTTTAATTAATCCCCAACCGATGGTGCAGCGGTGGGCCAATTGCCCTTCTAATCTATACCCAATGAAATCACCAACGGGTTGGTTTTTTCAATCACTGACTCGCTGTAATTTTACGCAAACCAGTCACCAAAAGGGTGGGTTGAGAAATCACCAATGGGGCAGCCCGGAAGGTAAAAAAAATAACAACCATCCGCCATGTAATCACCAACGCCTTATTCACATTCATCGCATTTGTGTCACGGGCTTGGGTTGGTTTTCATATGATATATAAAAGAGGGGAAATCTGTTATGCAGTATCGTTTGTATCCACGTACCGGATCTTCCCAAAACCTCCCAATGTAGCGTCGAAACCTGCCTCAATATTACCAAAAATTGTTGCTTTTCCTACGTTTATTTTTCTAAAAATACAAGAGGATCCCATGACATTTTTACATTTCTTAAATGCGCAAACCTTCTTCTCTCATCCGCTGCTGCTTTCATTACCTCACGGTACCTTGTTTTCTCGCAAAACGTTTTTGGGCTGGTGGGACGAAAGCACTCATTTATCTCTTTTTTAACTGATAAGCTATACTGTAATTATATGTATTAGGACTGACCTTATCTAATGAGAAAGAACTCTTACCAAAAATGGTGAGAGATTGAAGTTTTAGCATCTCCCTTTCAGTTTATGCAGCCTTAAGTAAATGCGTTGTATGGCATTTGTTATGCAGTTGTAAAAAATTAAAATCAGTTGTAAATCAATGCATGTAAATGAGTGGCAATAGTCAAATTGTAAAACAAATGTAACAATTAAACCAGTAAATTAAGTTGTAGATTAATTTTCTTCCTTCAGTTGATTTTCACCAGTGGTTCAATTAATGTCCATTCATTAAAACTGCAGTAATTCAAAGAGATTCATCCATGGAGATTCTCCCAGGGGTCAAAGCTAGATGGGCACAAGGGTTATTTAGCAATTACGGAAATGCCCAATCAACAAGTTCAAGCTGATAATCAAATACACCGATCAATGACCTCATCAGCAAAATGAAAACAATGGTAAATTGTACATTTTGGAGAAAATGTTATTACCAAGATCTCAAGCATAATGAAAATATTCCACGTGTATCCACGTATCAATGCTAATACGCTGCAGTGAAGCAAAAAAGATTTCACAAGAATAGTAGTAATTGCACATATTGTACATATGTATGTAAAATCCATAAAAAATTGTGGCACAATTAAACATAAACGGTGTCATATGTATAAACATATAGAAAGGGTGACAATAGTCACCCTGTCTATATGTTTTTAATTTCTTAGAAAGACATTACCTATCTGAATTCCTTAAATAGACAAAAAATAAAATTTTAACCTACAAAATTCATTTAAAATGCTAAAGTTACACACAAAACTATTATTAAATGCTAAACCCTTCTCCCAAATAATCTTTCTGGTGCATACTTATTTCATACATGAGAGTAGGTACGTAGGAAAATATTTGTTTGATACTGAAGGTGAAAATGTTCGGTAACCATTATGTTTAAAATGCAAACAGGGACAGTATAATAAGAAGTTGAGGAACTGCCTGCCATTCATCGTAGTCAACCAAAATGAAATTTTCCATTAGTGAAAAATTCACCCGTGGGATCCTAACAAAGCTGCCAACAAAAGTACTTAGGATTATTTTTGATCGACTTCGCTTTGACATCATTACCAACATCTCAGGTTCTTTCAGAACTTTTATGTCAGTCGTGAATGCTGTCAGTTCACCATTCTCATCACATTCACTCGATGAGAAATCATGAATAGAATAAATCATTCACGATTGGTTTCACACGGCTTAACTGCCAACATCTAACGAATGATCAAGCAACTTATGCATCTCACGCTAGACAAATGAATCACGATTGATTTAGTCGCTGTCACATCCCGTGAGCATTCAAGAACTGCTATTGAAATTTGATTTAATGTCATTCACCCCTATTGTGATCGGTAAAGAAATACTCCTCAGTCATTCTAAAGATACAGTTCATCAATCATTCTTTTAAGAAAACGGGATTTCGTAATTCTGTCACTCACGACCGACACATCGCTAGTATAGTGCGAGTTGAATGGAAATGTGACCTTCTGAGCTCTTTAACCCTTTTGCTGCCGTGTACGTAGGAGCTACGTTCTGTTGGCTAGGCCATTCCTACCTACCGGTCACTTTTCTGAAGCACAGGGGCTGGGTTGTCTCCGCAGGTTGACCGCAGCAAAACGGTTAATTGGTAACAGAAATTCTTTTGTGAGCTGATGTAAACACGAGCGAGATCCACTGCAGTAAGATCTCAGCAGGCAGGATTAATGAATTTGTGCCAAAGGCAGCAGCTCATTATAGAGAGGCATGATTTTCGGAAGCATAGTGTTGCAAGGCAACTCATCACGAGTGAATATCAGCCTGCTACTTTTATTTTGCAGCAACTGTTTGGAGAAAGAAATCACTTAGCTCTGTGATGAGTTCCAGGAAATATCTTCAAATATGTCGCATTATCATGGGATCTGGGGAAATGAACGATATAGTTTGGGAGTATTTTATGAATAAAATTTTATAAATTCATTATTTTTATTTAGGTTTTAATAGCGTCCCCCTCAGCATTCATGATACCTTGGAGACAGGTCTTAATCGATCCAATCAAATAATCAAATAATTGTGATGGACAAACTAAGGAATTTTATATTTCCACCACGTGGGTCACCAGCTCTTCTGTGGTTCTTATCTCATCTGACGCTCTCTCCTGCACCTTCCATCCATGTGGGCCTACACTTCCAAGCCAACTCAAGTTAACGGTCGCTGCCTGTGGTCGCCTACTGGGGTGGTAGAAGCCCAACGGGAAACTGAGAAGGCAGCACTGACAAAAATGGAATGGGGAACAATTATCCTTGGGTGGGGATGGAAAAGGTCTACTCCATTGTCAAAGCAGGCTTGAACGCTTAACATTGCTATAGCCTTAATACGAAAACAGCATCAATGGTTGTTGATTTTTTGCGAACATGAAAGATGATTCTTTCATTTAAGTGGGCTGAAAATCCTCATTTCTATTGTTTTTGTCAAAGTTTTACTATTTTTTTATAAAAAAACACAACCATTTCATGATAAAGTTACTCCACTTAAATCAACAGATGACTCTTCATCTACAGAAGACAGAAATTGCAAGTCACCAGTTGTCACGGCAAAGCCGTTAATGGGTTAGAGGGAAACTTCTGCAAGAAGCTTCTTTGCCCCGGTATAGAGCCACCTTAATCACAAAGGTCCTGAATAGAGATACACAAATTCACAAATAGTATAAGTAAAATTACTCTTGCAGTTTGGGGTGGATGGCAAAGTTTAAACACTCCATCTGCATTCGACCAAAATGTCTTTTCATCTGTGAGTATGCACAGATCCCTAAATGACTGGGGTATTTCCATATACAGTAAAACCTCCCTATTTCGAACCTCCATATTTCGAAAAACTCCCTATTACAAAGTCATGGCTCCGGTCCCGGGACATTCCCATATACAATGCATGCAAAAAAACCTCCCTTAACGAACCTCTATAATTACGAAACCTCCGTGGAACGAAGTCCGCGCATGGGACCAAACATGGAAGTTACCTCTTTTGAACAAACTGTGTTGCCAGTAATATTTTTTTCCTGCATTTATAGGTAATATTACCATCGAAATTGGAATAATTTTCGGCGTTTCTCTTCACAGTGACTATGTTCGGGTGATTTTTTCCGTTGCAAATGTAGCTCTCAGTAGGATCCCAATGAATGGCCTGATTGCGAAACTTGTACTCCATCCTTCAGCTCATAACTTTGCGATGTGCAGCAGCATTAATACGTTTCTGTTAAAACGTATTACGAAATTTACTACATATTTACCGCTGCAAGTTGTCATTTGCATCGCATCGTAGAAGTTATCATTGCTGTCGAGCCCCTTATGGATCACTCGGCAGCGAATGTATCAAAAGCAGCGATTCCCGGATGTTAGGTCTTGGCAGGAGATTTTTAACACATTTTTTAAATATTTTTAATTTGACTTTCTTCGTATGCTGTTGGTGGCGAGGAGGTTCTGAGATAATGCTATCAAAGCTTTTAGTTTTCGCGAGGTCCTACTTTTGTAACTTTTTTACTTATTATCAGACGAAAATCTTTGTTTGTAGCACTACAAAAAGCGCATTAAATCCATCCCAATTCTCGGCATAAAAATTATGCGACCCTGAGTTTGAGGCCGAATATTTAGAGAATGCCGGGGCCGATTGTGATGAAACAAACGCTGACACGCATTCCGTTTTATTTTCCGTTGAATGGTTGTAAAACTATTTTGATCATTTTTTTCCGAAATGCTCTTTCTCGCGCGAGATGAATAAAGAGTCCCGTTTTTGAGCCTCTAGCAGGAATGTCGAACTTTGCTGGATTACTGTAGAATTACTCTTGGTTCAATCGTCGTCAGATTTTAACACAATATTTCCTCAACCTTTGTTAGTGTTTTTTGAAAGTTTCTGTTAGAAACTGTATTTGTTATAGTGCTGTAGTTAATTTTGCGGAAAAAATTTATCTCAGTTAGTACGGCTCGCAGGGGCATGGGCGTGACACGGTTGACTTTGTCTTGAATTCAGTATTACGCTCCTAGTAGTTTTGAAAACATTACCTAAGGAATAGTTCATAGAAAGTTTTATTAATATCACATTATAACAAGGCTTACGCGCCTTCAGCCAGCGATGCGGACTCTCAGAGTGCACTTTTTTATGCCTTCTTCCTGCTGTTAGACAACTAAAGAGTTGAGCATCCATAGAAAAACCTTTTAGTCGCCTCTTACGGCAAGCAGGGATACTACGGGAGTATTTTCCATCCCCCTACCCGCAGGGGTGATGATCTCTTTTCGGTCGTAGGAAAAATGAAATTTTAAATGTCTGTTCTGCGGTCTACTTCCCTAATTTTATTCTCGTAATTTGATCTACCGTAGCATGTCGGATTTCGTAAAATGTTATAAAAATTCGCCAAAAAACAAATTGGTTTGGAACTTAAACAACAAATTAAGTCTAAATTTTAATTGTCAGTCTGAAAACGATTCCCATACCAGTTGCTGCAAAAGGTCAGTAACACTAAGGAGATTATCATAACGACCTCTAACATACCTTGCCGATCTCCGCTGTACGTGTTCTAACTCGGTTTTTAAGCCGACCTCATTAATGAATCCAACTACTGGCAGCGTATTCCAATTGGGGTCTAACAAGGGAGAAGAAGCTTATTTCTCTAACTTTATCATCACACTAGCCAATTATATACTCTTTTAACTAATACAATTTACGATTAGCTTGGCTGGCTATTTCCCAAATGTTTACCCCACGAGAGTTTTATGAGCGAGCTCTGGTTGCCTGCTAATTAGCTTTTCCCGGATTCGATGTTCCCCTAATTTGACATCTGTAACCAAATCGAGAAATAACTCACGTAATTGGTTTAACAAATCTAGGGGAGCCTTTTCCGCCCCTCCATTCCATGAATATTTTACTACCGTCTCAGTATAACTCTGGGATGCCGTTCAGTTGCCCTGCTAGTGCTCCGTGTGTTTGAGACCATTATACCTACAATATTGATTGTCTTCGGTGTTCCCATTACTCTCTGGAACTCAGGGACAGAGCGAGAAGAATTTCAGAGCCGCACTTTCTTGCAACTCTAGCATCAAGATATTGAAGATCCACGTACCATCTATTCATGAGGATTGAATGATAACCCTTTGGAAGACAGGTAAGAGTGAAAGCATACGTTTTCTTAGATAATTCACTTCTCACTTAACTAACTCCTTAATATGTTTTTTGTCTCTGGTTAATAAATATTAATCCTTGGGGCCAGGTACTTACTCCCTATTTACATTTTTTATTTTAGAATCTGAGAAAGCTAGCGATTTCCTTGTAAGTCGAGTACCTCTGTCCCTATCTGAAGGGATACTCCCTGCAAGGTTTTGATTCCAACAACAGCAACTGTCATCAAGGTATTAAAAGAAATTTACTGATCATCTTTTTCTTACCATTCCTTAGAAATTCATTATTCCACTGATATTTTTAATTCTTCCTTGACAGAGCAATGGCCGATACTACCAAAAAACGTCAACAACTCTCCGTTGAGAAAAAATTGCAGATTTTGGAAGCGGTCGACAGAGGAGAGAAAAAAGTGGAAGTAGCAAAGAGATTTGGGATTCCTGCATCCTCTCTGTCCACCATTGTAACCAACAGGAATAAATTGGAAAATGTGAAAGAATTCGGCCCGGGAAGAAAGAGGTTCCGACCTTGCAAGCATGATGAATTAGACACAAGAGTCAACGAGTGGTTTACGAGAGTGAGAAGTTCGAACGTCCCCATTTCCGGACCCCTTCTGCAAAGTCAGGCGAAAACCATAGCCCTGAAGTTAGGGATAGATGACTTTCAGGCTTCCAATGGATGGCTTGAAAAATTTAAGCGACGTTGGAATCTAACTACTCTTAAGGTATGCGGGGAGGAAGCGGCAGTCGACGTGGCTGCGGTGGAAGAGTGGAAGTCCAAATTGCCCTCCTTGGTGGCTGGGTATGCCCCAGAAAACATTTTCAATGCCGACGAATCAGGATTTTTTTACAACCTTCTTCCTGACTCCACTTTGGCGGTGAAGGGTGAATCTTGTCACGGGGGTAAAAGAAGCAAGGAGAGATTCACTGTTCTATTCTGCGCCAACAGCAACGGCTCAGAGAAGTTGAAGCCTTTTGTAATAGGGAAATTTGCTAATCCTCGGTGTTTCAAAAATGTGAGGAAATTGCCGTGCCGATATCATAACAACAAAAATGCATGGATGACCTCAGTATTATTTAGGAAATGGCTCGTCAGCCTAGATGCGATAATGGGTGGAAAAAATAAAAAAATAATACTTTTCCTTGACTGCTGCACCGCGCACAAAACTAATGAATTGAACTTAAGGCATATAAAGGTCATTTACTTTCCTCCTAATTGTTCGAGCAAAGTTCAGCCACTTGACCAGGGAGTTATTTCTCTCGTTAAAAGGGCATACAGGAGTCATCTAATAGAATATCTTCTAGGAAGAATGGAAAACGGTCAAGATGTTAAAGCCCTGAAATGGAACATCCTTCAAGCCATTCAGCGTCTATGCATTGCTTGGGACGGAGTAAAAAGTAGTGCGATTTCTAACTGTTTCAGGAGAGCTGGATTCCTCGGAGAGACCGAAATCCTAGACGTAGATGCGGACTTAAACGAGAGAGAAGATTGGGGTGAAGTCGCCAATACTTTAAATATAGATGGAGTGTCTTTTGAAGATTACGTGAATGTAGACGAAGATCTCGTAGTGCATTCCGATAATGATGATCCGGACATTTTTTCGGAGACACAGGCGGTTTGCGATGAAGAAAACGAGGTGTCCGATTCTGAAGTGGAAGTAGTGCGCCCAAAATGGAACGAGGTTGTTAACGCGATTGATGTTTTAGAGAGAATGTTCTTAAATTCAGAAGAGGGTGTGGAAAACTTAAAGATTCTGCGGCAGGTTGAGCGTGCAGCTAACAAGGAAATGAAGAAATGCATGAGGCAAATGACTTTGGACAATTATTTTACCGGAAAAAATTGAATGAAATAATTTAAAATTACTGCTTTTGTCTTTTTAAGAGAAAAAATAAAATTTGCTTGTATGTGATCTGAGTAGTTTGTTGGACTTTTTTTTAAATTGGTGTGTGCGTTAATTTTCAAACGAATAAATGTGTTCTCAGAGGCATAGTAATACCATGCTCAGAGGTAAGTCGCGAGGGCTGGTTCAGTATGAGCCGTTGGGATTTTCTGAGGTGCAGTATTTACACTTCTCAGGAGGTAAGTGAAAGAGGTTATGTAAGTATTGCTTGATTTTTTTTCGTTTTTGTGTATGTCTGTGCGCCAACCAGCAGGGCTTTAGAATAGCAGCATGGCACTTGGTCACGCTATATTAGAAACGCATGAATTTTCAACAATCAATTCGTAAGCGCGCCATTGCATGAGGGGGTAATCTGCGTCGGTAGCATCATATGTTTCGGGATAAATAATTCGTGGTCTCAGGCGTGACCTGGTGGAAGCGATTGTAACTTAAAAGAAGCACTTGCACTTGGTGATTCCAAAAGGTTTCATTATTTTGAAAATATGACTTGGGTTTCCGCGTTGGACGTCATGTTCGTAAAAATCCCAGCAGCCAGGTCATTTACCTAGGCTTTGAATTGTTTGGGACGGGAGGGGAAGTGAGGAGGGGTGGAAGAGAAGCATTTTCTTGGTTGGGGTAAGGGGATCCCCTGTCGCGTGGTTTGCGTGAGGGAAGAGAAAAGGGGAGGAACCCCATAGTTCTGAAGGAGCGTGAGCGAGGGGGAGGGTCCATGGCAACATTGTAGTTGAGGAGGAGGATTAAGAGGCGGAGTTTTTCCCCCGCACGCGGTCGGTTAATTAGCAATGGGCGTTTTGGGATGGAAGGTTTAGGAGGGGGGAGGTCGAAAGATACAAAAAATCGTTAACCACTTCTTCATCTGACCATACACATTGTAATATTTCCACATGCTCCCAACACGTCCCTATCCTTTATTTTTAATCCTTTCGCTACGAACGACGTTTTAAAATGGTGTAAATACCCACGTGTCCACGGTCAGTTGCTTGTTGATGCAGTGGGATAACAAATATAAGTCTTTATGTAATTCGCAAATTGAGGGTTGTAAGTATGTTGCCTTATGTTTAGCTCTACAATTATAAATTTTAAACGGAGCTCTACCGTTATTTTTAACGTAGTTCTTGCGCAAAGGAATCTCCGAACTATTTTTTTGTCAGTTATTTAGTTAGTTAAGGAGTAATGTTTTGTTAGGTTTTTAGTTAGTTAGCGAGTTATTATGTTTTTCGGTAAACAACTAAAAGTTATTTTTTCATATGAGTTGACGGCCTTATTTGTAGCGAATTTAATTGTTTATTTTTCCCTGTAAAGGTTTTCCCGTTAAATTTAAAATGTCATTTTTCCCGCGAGCGATAAGGAACAGCTGCCTATGAGACTATCAACTAGGGTTGTCGATAGGTAGTATAGTTAATAAGTTGATTTGATTCCTAATGATTGTATCCTAGTCTGCTAACTAGCACTAACAGATCGTCTTGTATGTTTTCAGCATAACTCTTGAGTCTCTGTCCATTTGTGTGATTGCAAAATACCTATATACTAACGGTCCCTCTCCATTGGGAGCATATCTGTAGCGTAGTGCATGCTTGTGAGGCCCCGCCTCTACACACATTAGCGATTTATGCTAATGCATAATTAGCTGCAGTTACACTAACTTTAGGATATAGTGTAATGCATATAGGTGGCTACTCAACCCCTGCCACACACCCTTGATGTGGCTTACAGGGTATTTTTAGATGTAGAAGATGATCTTTGCATAGATTTCAAGATGCCGAATCTCGAACGTTTACAAGACACCGATGATCGTACGTTGTACTTCAACGCAAGGGATTTTCAGTATTAGAATTTTAAAGAAAATTATAGCCGAATTAATAGGATCCAAAAACAAAAGTTCCCTAGACCGTACATCTCATGAATTAACAGAGTGAAAATTACTAAGTAGGTACAGATTATTCAATTCGCGTTCTGTTGATGCCAATAGCCCGACTAAGAATATTTAAAATTTTAAATAATTTCTATCGTTGAGTAATGGAGAAAATCATTTGCGAGTGCGAAATACAATAACGAAATTATTTGTCTAACCATTCATATGATTTTGTTTGCTAGAGAGCTTACTATTAATCGTAGAATTTCGTTTAAAAGCTATGAATGAACTGCAAAACTAAAAGAATTCTTTTCCGAATAAATATATCTCGAGGCTGCAGCAACAATGTTTTTCGCAAAACCATTGCATAAACAAATAGTTGACCGTGACCGCAAGCCGTTATGGGCTTCTCAAGCGGAGAGGGACCAGGATTATCTCCGCCCGGTGGCCGAGAAAAAAGGTCTGGCACCCCGCTGGGCCCGGCCCCAAGTTGAGGAAACACTTACCTGAGCAAATCCTAGCTGAGTGAAAGCTCCGTTCTGGGAATACAAAGAAATCTTAGTAGCATTTGTGAGGGAAGTAGCATTTTCCAACTTGTGGACCCGTCGCGAAAGGGTAAACATGCAAGATTTACAGGCTTATTGTAAGTCAAAACTTTTCGGAATAAATGCGGTCGGTGACCTTGACATGACAAAGCAAACAGCTTTGAGAGCGGGCGGAGTAAGGGGTTATTCAAGAATAAAGCAAGACGAGAAAGGGGATTTACACTCTTCTTCCATTTTCTTACGTAGAGTGTTTTCGGAACCCTAGATAATCCTAATTTAGATTTTGTTTACTCATGAGATCGTGGCTGAATCACTAATAATCGCAGTTCGTAGTTTTAATACTGCAAACAGCGCGTATTTGCACCTGGATAAAAAGGATACATTTATTTTTTTATGTACTGAAAAGGAAAACAAAGAGCGGTTGTTAAGTATTTAATTATTTCTTAAAAACTGGCTTGTCATCGGGATATTTAATCCCTCCGCCAGGGTCCAAAAAATCTCATGTTATATTTAACGTAGTGAGCATTAAAAACACCCAAAAATATGAAATGGCGTATTCTCAGCAAGCCCGGCTTGTGCATTATTTTGGTACCTACTTGAAAACTATGGCACTCAAAAGCTTATGATTGTTTTCAGTTTATTTTTAAACCGTTGCCAAGACTAAATTTTGTCTTGTCACCGTCATTTGCATGAGTTGACTCTGGTCCTCCTGGTTACCGCGTCGTTACATGTCGACAGGTGATGAACTTTGGTTCCATCGCCGTGACTTCAATATGCTGAGCCGTAGCAAAATTCTAGTATCCATGGCCATAGCCATGGATAGCCGTAGCCTCCGAGATATACAGGCCTGAACACCCGAATTATGATCGTCATCTGTTTTCCAAAAGTAAGCCTAAGATCGTGTGTGTTCGTACGGAGATAAGTGAACAAATTCTAATATAAGGTTATTATGGCAGATAATACTTTGTTTGTACCGTAAATATTTGTTAAATGTGATAATGCATCATAGCCAATAGCTGCAGAAATTCATAAATTGTTGCCATGTTATTTTTTTATTACAACATAAGTTCACGAAATTTAAGGAGGCTTATAGAAAGTGATCAGAATTTTATTAGCCATTTATTGGATTTTATGTCCCTTTAGCAAATAATACTTAGCGTACCATTAGAACTTAAGTTGGTTATGTAACGAAGGTGAGCGTCAAATGGCTATCGTCTGTATGTATATGACGTCTACATCCTCCATTGAGATTTTGCATCGAATGACACTCATAATCAAATTTAAGCCATCAGGATTCGTTTGTGCTTATATTATCTGCATAAAATTGAATCAAATTGTCTCCTTAATCTACCCTATTTGGTTTCAGGTTTCACGATCATGAATGCGAGGGAAATATATTCACCGCAATCGCAGTAGAATTAAAATTCGCGTCAACAATTTTCCAAGCTGGTTTTCAAAAAATAATTGCCTAAAAAGCCAAGCTAAAATAAGACGAATGCTTTTCGAAGTGCATAAATAATTTTAATGAAACTAAAGTGGCCCTTGAAATGCGGCATGTGACAAGAAATAATTGCCTAACTTTGTTGAACCTTGCCATAAGAAATAAATAGGAAGCGCATTTATCGTAGACCTACTAAACATAAGTGGGGGGGGGGGGAGGGGTTAGTGTTATGGTCTGTATATATGTCTCTGAGGCTACGCCTGAGCGCAGTAGTCCAATGAGAAGCCAATACCGCAGAACATTTCGTCACCAAACATGTAATCTATGCTCAATCTTCCAAAAATAAAAAAAATCGCCAGTCAAATACAGTAAGTGTAAAAAATATATACAATTTCGGATCCCATCTGAATCATCCATCAATTTCAGATCAACCGATTTTTTCCCATTGGGCTTCACCATCAATCACCGCATATATTAGCCGGTATACTGCATTACAATAATCATTTTTATGTCCGTCGAAACTAGCTTGCAAAATTAATGTGAGTTGCGTCAGAAAGCAACACGAAATCTCGGCGGCCCCTGAGACTACGCAACCCGCATATAACCTCCTTACTTACGAACCTCCGTACATCGAAGTCATTTTTCCGGTCCCAGCGAATTCGTTATAGGGAGGTTTTACTGTAGCTTGCAGCAATAAAACGCACCCTGCAAACTGTATGCTCCGATGTGAGCAATGGTTTCTTGACTGGATGTTGGTGAAAATCCCTCTTTCACGCAGCAGACATCTGATGGCGTAACTGCTGGAGTCTACCATGAGTTCCTGCTTGACTGCAGCAACTACTCCAGCCCTTAGTGGCTCATCAAGAAATTCGTGGTGAATTCTTTCGTCTTCCTCTACTTCTGAGGTCCTCATCCTCTTGGGCACATCGTACCCATTTTAAAGCAATACTCGGGTGGACTCTAAAATTTGCTGTGACTTCTGCAGTTTAGCATCTAGCTTCGACCATTCCAACCATTTGTCCCCTTGCAGAGGCCTGGGTTTTGCTTCGATTACCTCTTGGCATGTTCGCAAAATGAACTACAGGAATATCATGCTACAAACTGCTTGATTCATGTATATGGAAAAATCTGTGGCTTAAAATTTTAATTTCCATTTTCTTTTGAAAAACGGGCACCATGCAGTGAATTTTGATCTGAGTATAGATGTCTCCCTGATGCTTTTGGGATTGTCTCCCTCAGAATCAAAGTATAAATGATTTTAGATATGGATTCAGGTTCCCCTATCTTTAAAGGTAATATCACGTTGTCGATTAGTGTGTTGGTTATTTGAGGAGGCAAGCAACAACTGAGGTCTTTTGCGCCACTTAGGGACGGGTGGGTGGGCAGGTAAGGGAAGGGTTATCTGGTGAAAAGTGGAAGTGCCGAGACAAATCTAGCTTTGGCCTCTTCATTGCATTACATAGGGGTGTGTGGGAGTCCGAGATTATCTTATGCAAGATCGTATTTACTCGTGAAGTCACATTTGTATCACATTTGGTTATAATCGTTGGGAAAAAATTGTAGCTTTTAGTACTGCAAACAGGGTGTAGTTTTCCCAAAGGATAGTTTTGTGAAAACGTAAGTATATTATCAGTTAAAGTACTGCAAAATAAGACAAACAGCTGATTTTTCTGGGTCGGGGTTCACCTATATCTAAAAAAACTAAACCCAAAACAAGATGTCAAAAATCTAATCTTATATTTTTCAAGGCAAGCGATAATAATATCCAACTATATTACCTTGTGTATTCTCAGCGAGAAAATCTATGATAACTTATGTTAGATTGGGAGGGGAGAGATTACTTATGAAATCTTATGATATCTTTCGTAGGGGGAGGGGAGGGGTCATAAGACATCTATAATCATTTTAAGTAATAGTTGAATGACTTCTAATTGGACATTCTTGAAGATACATTCTGGAACTCGTCGCAGAGCTAAGCAATTTCTTTTGCTTAACTGTTGCGGCTAAATAAAATTAGCAGACTGATATTAACTTGTGATTAGTTGCCTCGCAACATGACACATCCAAAAATCATGCATCTCTTAACTGAGGTGCTTCCTTCGCCACGAGTTCACTAATCATACCTGCTGGGATCTTACTGCTAGCGGATCCCGCTTAAGTTTGCCTCAGTTCACGAAAGAATTTCCATCGCCGATTAAATAGCTCAGAAGCTCGCAGTTCAATTCGAATAATAAACAAATAATGAAATATAAAATAATAAATGAATTCCCATCTGATATTCCTGAAAATTGGAATAACTCATTGTCCTAACTTGTTGGCCAGTCCTGTTTCCTTTCTTTCTCGTTACATATTAGCCTTGGATCTTTGCAGTATCCTTGTCAGAGGTAAAATGTTATGACTGTGAAGATCTGAAGCCAGTGACGCATGTTGTGAAAGTGGAGAGTGAGGTTCTTAAAGGCAGTGGAGACATCAGTTTTGAATGAGGAAATTTGTTCTAGTATTTGCTGATGTCTCTAATGTGTATCTATCTCTATTTTTTAAATTTCTTCTCCATGGCAGCATTTCATTCACTTGATAGACTCTTATCTTTTTTTATAACTTTTTAACCCATATCCGTTACCCTGATCACTTCTTTAAACAAAGGGCTCTGTGAAATGTGAATAATAATACTGGTTATGGTATCTGATCTCTTTTTCTGCTCTCACAACTTTTAATGCACAGGGTGTCAGCACTGGCAAGTACCATGGTGCCATAATGACGAATAGCGAGGAGTGGGAGATGGCAGGTGTGGCTGCAGGGCGAGCCTCGGGAGATCTGCTCTTCCCAATTGTCTACTGCCCAGAGCTGCACTTCAGCGAGTACACATCAGTTGTTGCAGACATGAAGAACTCTGTTGCGGTATGTAATTTAAGCTACCTTACCTTGAGAATTCTTGTGCACTCTGTGCAAGTCCCAAAACTGTCATTTACTTATATAAAAATGGATGTTGCTATATCTGTCTGTCTCTTCGAGATTAATAGAGTTGGACACCATTTCACCGATCACCGTGAAAGTAGGCACATATATGTATTTTTTCAAGGAGAAGTTTTTTATACTGCAGTAAGTTCTCGACTTACGTGGATCCGAGTTACACGGATCCGGAGTTATGGGGATGTTCAGTTAGGCTGGTGGCATGCTTGCATTTTCTCCACGTTTCTGTTGCTGCAACAGATACACTTGGTGACGACCCGTGTCTCATTGTCAAACGCGCTAGAGTTGATGCCAAACTACTGGCGTTCGCAATGCCCTCTCTATTACCACTGCACGATAAGTAGCAACAAGTCTGCCAGTCCTCGGTATGGGGAGTGTACATCGGCTAGTTGTCATGTCGCAAAAGAATTTTTGTGTTTTAACTTTTACTAGCTGTTGCCGCATATCTGTTGGGGGCAAGAAAACGTGAGCCTGTCACCAGCCTTACACGGCATCAATGTCTTTTTTCGGCGTGGTTTGACCTTCCTGCGTAAGTCGACGCGTAGTTAATTATCTACTCCATAGAGGACGCCTGTTGTCCATCACAGCAAAAAATGAACACGGTAGTGCACAGCAGATGGACGAACTTGAGTTTCCGTTGGTTGTGTTTTGACTTATGTGGATTTTTACGTACGCTGACATTTTTTGGACAAATTAACCACGTAAGTCGAGGACTATCTGTGAACAAAAATTTCTCAGGGCCCCAAAAAGTCCCAAAAAGGGGCCCTTTGGTGGTACATATATGCTACGTATTGGGTTTTTTGCAGTGGTTTCATTTTTTGCTTTTTAAAGTTACTTCCGCTCAAGGTAGAGGGTTGGGATTTTTTTAATCAAATGGCTGAATAAATGAAGTTTATAATTATTTCAATCAAACATCTATTCCATAATAGATAGAAGATTAGTAAAGCAGATGTACATCCATCAGAAAGTTTCGTTAAGAATTGGGGACGAGGAAGCAAAGGAAACCACAATAGGAAAGGAGTTAGACAGGGTTGCTGTCTGTCACCATGTCTCTTTAACTTGTATGCTGACAAACTTCTGGAAGAAGAGAGAAGAAAAGTACTTAGAAAGCTTTTAAATGTGGCTATGGCGACGAATGGAGAAGGTTGGATGGAAAGATAAGATCACGAACGAAGAAGTGCTAAGGAGGATTGGAGAAGAAAGAAGTATACTGAGAGAAATTAAAAAGAGAAAGGCAAAATGGATTGGACATATTTTAAGGAATAACAGCCTACATAAATTAATAATAGAAGGGAAGAGAGGAAGAGGAAGGAGGAGGTACGGAATGCTGAGGGATATAAAAGAAGGAAGGACTTATGCGGAGATGAAGAGAGAGGCCCAGGACAGAATGCTGTGGAGACAACGCTACCGTTGAAACCTGTCTACGGACAGATGCACCAAATGATGATGATGATGATCTATTCCAGTTCATATTTGTCTGAAAATTGCACTTTTAGCTGCAAAAATGCACCATGAAATACTTATAAATTACATTATATTCCAGAAATTAAAGGAAATATTTCAATGAAGTGCAGAGTCAAAATCTCTTGAAACAACGTTTTTGATTAACATTTTTTGATTTCTCAAGAGTATGTATGAGGTTGTTTTTGCAACACTGCTGGACAATAGCGTGCTCCTGTATGACCGGACTATGGGTGCTCGAATATAATTAAACCTGCGGGGGAGTTTTAATTTTTTACCTAAGTAGAAACTATGAAGAATGAAAATGGATTCTTATCCATATATGATGAAAAATGAAAGAACGACAGCTCTGCACTCATTTGCACTGCCTCGATTCCAGAGTTATAACTATGATAGGCAAAATACGGTGTGTGCTGTTCAAACTCTAAGAAATTACATAGTAGGTAGTGATTGCTGTGAGCAAATGCTTGATGAGAACTGCAGAAAATTGAAAAAAGTGCATAATATTATTAATAGAGAGAGGAAGTCCAAGCAGATGAAAACATCAATTTTTAAAAAGTAATCATGCTATATTCATTAGATCATTTCAATAGTTTCTAATAACAAATATAATGTAAATTGCCCTGCCATATTCATCCTTTCTTAATTTTCAATTTTCTATTTGTCTAAGATATTAAATGTATTTTTTTAAATATAAATAAATGAGAAGTGCTAGCTCAAGGAATAAATTATGACTTTGCTCTATTTCAGTTTATCAGTGTTTCTCATTTTTACCCACGCACTCCAGTCAAAGAACATGGATGTAGCAGTGAAAATTCTACTTTTCCCACAATTTGCATTTTCCCGCAACTTACACTTTTTTCTAGGGTCCCTGGAAAAGTGTATTTTAGGGGTTTTACTGTATACATATATAATTCAAACGTATTTAAAAAATTTTTTTAGTGTGGGCTTATGCTGTGGGGTGTATGAAATCAGTGAATTTGTCCTTTCTTAATGGACAGTTCAAATATTTTGTTCACTCAGTAAGGTGATTTGAAGATCATGTACCAAGAGTTAAAGCTCATTTCCCATTGTAATTTTTCATGTAGTGTTGAATGGTATAGTTTTTTAAATAGAAGAATGATATTTATTCTGTTCGGGTTTTTCCTTGCAAGATTTACATGGTGGCCTCGCTCATCTTTGAAAGTCAGGAAAAATTTGGAAATTGGAAACTACCTGGAGAAAAGGGGATTTCCTTGAAAAATGATGACCCTGGAAGCATTACCAAGCGTTTATTTTATTCTGTTTCAGTTTGCAATTATGTACAGAAACCATTATATTATTCTTAAATTTAGGGTAAAACTTTCTACAAGCATGAAGAGATGAACTTGTGGCTAAAATATGTGCACACAAAGGGAGGGTCAGTCGAGGAGAAATCAGGTCATATGACCACTAAAGCTTTGACTTTCTTTAACCCTTTCGCGCCGGACGTCGACCATAGCCGACGAGCATTTTCATATGCAAACGACCAAACATCGGTTATAGCTGGCGTGGATTTTTCAACGCAAACGAACTGACGTCGGCTATAGCTGTCGCGGGGGAAGGGAAGTGACCGCTGAGGTAGCAATGGTCGGAGGTATTCAGGCCCTGCCTGAGACCCAGCTTAGCGAGACCTTAGAGCTAATCCTTGGCCATTAGGCCCGACCCTCCTACTCATTTACGATCCTCAGCAAAGCAGGAATCCGTGGTGAAGTGGTTGAATTCTCAATGATTTTTGCAAAGAAAAATTTATTGCATACTCCAATTTTTTATACTTTGAAATGAATTTTTTGTTTTTTTTTCTGTGCATGAGCAATTTTTAAACGAAATTTTAGTGTTATTATTAACGGACATCTTTTGTGAAAGCCTTGTGTGTTCATATTCGATGAAAAATATGCAAAAAGAGAAATGTTGTCGTTTTTTTGTCTATATCGTACGTGTTTGTTACAATCTGAATGCCTATTTACACTATATGTCCTCTATTTTCCGATTTCTTTATTGATCCCCTCAGTAATTACTCATATGCTGGTATTTTTAGGCAATGTATATTGAATAGCCAATATCATTCTTACGCTGGTGCGCTAATGTTAGCTACTCATTCTGGGTTGAACATTTGCTTGGCTGCCTGGCGATGTCTCTTATAACCTACTTGGAAAAACCATCCCTTCCACTCCCACAGTCTCACGTGAAAGAAAGAAAATTTCGAGATGTCCTAACTTTCTGTAAAAATGGAAAAGTCCTAACTTTGTTATTATCAATGCTCGAAATCCATTTAAAATTCTACAATGCTTAAAAAATGTAAGTTATTCTTATATAAGTGTAAATTGTTGAAAATCAGAGACAATATTTAATTTAAAAAAACACTGCTAATACAATGAGTTGACCGTGGACTCCCGCTAAGAAAGGGTTGGAGGGTCGAGTCCAGTGGCCGGGGTAATAGCCGGGCCACTAATAATAGTTGAGTAGGGTCCCAAATCGGAGGGACGAGAGTACCTGGGCCACTCCACCCCAAAAAAGTGCTTCGCAGAGAGAGGTTTAAAATTTTCTCAAGCTACCCGTAACACGGAAAACATTTTCCTTTCGTAGTTGCCGGCAGGAAAGGGGTAATGACCTGCCGCCCAGGGGGCAGTGGGGTAAAGTGGCAGCCTGGATTGGTAATTCTCCCTCCCCCCCCCCGGGGCACGGGTATGATGGGTGTTCCTGTTAAGTTCTGTAGGTACGGTCCTTGGGAAATGTGATGACAAGCCAAGAGTGGCTTATCAAGATGAATAGCCAATATCATTCTTACGCTGGTGCGCTAATGTTAGCTACTCATTCTGGGTTGAACATTTGCTTGGCTGCCTGGCGATGTCTCTTATAACCTACTTGGAAAAACCATCCCTTCCACTCCCACAGTCTCACGTGAAAGAAAGAAAATTTCGAGATGTCCTAACTTTCTGTAAAAATGGAAAAGTCCTAACTTTGTTATTATCAATGCTCGAAATCCATTTAAAATTCTACAATGCTTAAAAAATGTAAGTTATTCTTATATAAGTGTAAATTGTTGAAAATCAGAGACAATATTTAATTTAAAAAAACACTGCTAATACAATGAGTTGACCGTGGACTCCCGCTAAGAAAGGGTTGGAGGGTCGAGTCCAGTGGCCGGGGTAATAGCCGGGCCACTAATAATAGTTGAGTAGGGTCCCAAATCGGAGGGACGAGAGTACCTGGGCCACTCCACCCCAAAAAAGTGCTTCGCAGAGAGAGGTTTAAAATTTTCTCAAGCTACCCGTAACACGGAAAACATTTTCCTTTCGTAGTTGCCGGCAGGAAAGGGGTAATGACCTGCCGCCCAGGGGGCAGTGGGGTAAAGTGGCAGCCTGGATTGGTAATTCTCCCCCCCCCCCCCCCCCGGGGCACGGGTATGATGGGTGTTCCTGTTAAGTTCTGTAGGTACGGTCCTTGGGAAATGTGATGACAAGCCAAGAGTGGCTTATCAAGATGGCAAGGGCATACGGACAAACAGAATCATCTGGAAAGAAAGAAAAAACTAATGAATGCATAGGAAATATATTTCATTTTTGGGGTAGCGCGAAGATATATCATGAAAGTTTTCTCACCCCTTTGAATTTTCCTGCTACCCATTTCTGAGGTAGCAAATTAAGCAGGAATGCGAGACAACAGAATTTGGGTACGCAAAACTTCGGATGCTGTTAAATCTACCTTTTTAATCAAGATAAAGCCTCAATACTTGAACTAAATAAGTTCATTTAAATTGTGATGGGTTTGCGGGATTGTGATGCTGGGAGAAACTGTTGTCTACAAAATGGACGCACGCAGTAGAAATCCCGCAAATCCATCACAAGTTAATCACCGCGAAAGCCTGAACAAGGAGTTCATTTAAAATTTGAAATACTAGAATCTTCGTCATTATGAAGCTATGAACCTTGTTTTGCCTGGAAAACTAGCCACATGAGAGGATGTAATCAGATGGTAATCAGGGTCTTTCAAGGACTAATATATAATTTTCAAATCATTGTGATTGCACAAATGATATGGTACGCTGTCACGCGCACAGGTGCAAAGACTTACACCAAAGAGGGTGAAATTCATCATGAAAAAATCATTTGACTTGACCAGGATTTGAACCCGTATCTCCCAATTGCCGGTTAGGTGTATTAGCCAGTCACACTACCAAGCCATCTCAGTTCAAGGCTAATTTCAGTGGGGTGTTTATACGAACAAGTTGTTCTCATCCTCAGTCTACATTGTAGCACGGGAGACGTTGTCATGCATGATATGCCACGTTCGCGGAGAATAAACCCAACATTGTCACTTAAGAATGACTAACTTGACGATTTTTCAGTCATTGCGATTGCAAATAAGATGTGCAATCATTTGTGCAATCGCAGTCGATGGAAAAATTGTCTTCCCTTGCATTGTTAACTGACTGCATTTAAATAATGGAAAAAATGATCGATACATTCTCTTCTCAGTTACCCATGGTTTCCGTTGTCTGAGTAAGGTCTCGGAACATATAGTGCCATGGATACTGGGTTTCTGCTGTATTTTCTACACATTAATTGACTTCTTCTGATCATTCCTTCTTGATGTGGCACATGCATTTTTCTTCATATGTGCTTTGGGTCCCTATCCAATTTGATTTTTTAAATTATGGAAGTAAAGTCATGCTTAAAAAATATTATGGAATGGCTTGTTACTGCATTGTGAAGTGTAGTAATTGAGTATTTTTCTTCCCAGGATCGGACAAATGCTTTGTGTTCATGTGCGGGACTGTTTGTGGGAGCAAATCTTGGTTTTGACTTCAAAGGCATCTGGATCCACATTGACATGGCCTCTCCTGTATATTGTGTGAGTACGGCTTCTTTTGAATCTTTTTCAATTGCATGTCTTCGAATTTGTTACTCACCTCAGTATTCATTTGGGTGTGCAAGTTATCCCTAGAAGTAATTGGAATAGTGGCACTGTTGTGTGGCATTCGTTATTTCCTATATCATATCATGTTAGGTCGAATGTTTCAATCATTTGAATGTAAAAATGATCAACTGAAGAAAATTTCCATTACCTGCAATCTTTTCCATGCTACTGTTAATACTGATGTAGCTTCACTGTCATATTATAGCATGTTTGTCACATGTTTGAAAGCCATGTTTACACGATGCATTTATCTGCGCAAGTACATGGCTGCACAGATGCATGAATAGATGTCTGGACAGATGTGCGTTCACGTACCTGAGGAGTGTTTACACGATTCATTGTTCGCGCAAATGTTCGACCATTTTCTCGATACACATTGCACTATTGCTTTTGTTTTACATACTAGTATCAATCGCCACTTTCACTTCTACGAAGCAGACGACATCATGCCTGAACTTCAGCTGTTGAGGAATAATTATAATAAATTTGTTAATTCCACTAATTATTTATTACCACGACCTGGGTTTCAACACTTAAAGTTATTATAAATATTCTGTAATGGATCAATTTCACAAGGTCCATTTCCTTTGTTCAGCTATTGACTTCGTCGCTGCTCGTCGTGTTTACGTATGACTTCTGTTGTTTACATACTTCGACCCCTGCTTTTCACTGGACCTCTACTTACAATTAGACGTTATCGCCTTAATTAGCACAATCTCGCACAACCACCCCGCGTCCTCAATCACTCCCTCACTCACACTATCACACACACTCCGGTCCGCGCGTCTATCAGACACCCGACCCCTCAATATATTTTAGTATTTCTTCATTTTCCAATGGAAGCAGTGTTTTTCCCTCATTTTTAATAAAATGAAATGAATAAAATATCATTATTTTCGTACCTGACTGCCTTCATCTACCCAGCTATTTCCGCCTTTCCAGCCTGCCTCTTCCCTTTATTTTTATAAAGGGTGTTCCTGCAGTCATATAAATGTGCCCTTTTGCTGACCAGATATATCGACCTCTCCACCTTATCCCTTGATCATGGTATTCAATGGTCCATGGTCAATTCAAGGGTAGTTGTTGCAGTGGATGACTGTCTTGGAGGCCAAGAAACGTTCCGGTAGGAGTTGTGATGGTCAATTGTAGTATATTAAAGTCTAGGGAAACAAATAAATGAAGCAGCGATCCGTTAGAGTGGTCCAAGCAGATCAGGGTTCAAACAGGTAGAATAGATGTCCAGACAAAGCAAGGGTCGAAATATAAAAAAGGGGTAAGACACACGTGAACACAACAAAGCACAAACAAAAAGCCGCCTCCAACTGAATGCAAATTTCGTTTATGATAGCTACCACCAGATGGCACTGTGAAACGGCTGAAAATAACTCAGACAGACTCAGAAAAATGTACCCACACAGGTAAATGCATCGTGTAAACACGGATTAACAAAGTGCTTTCTTACTCCCCGAGGGGCAATTTTTATTGCTCTAGGATGCAAATTTTATCATCTTTATCAAATTTATTCCTGTTTGCCTTGATTTTGAAGGTAATACATGTTACCAATAAATGTCTCACTTAAAAGCTATTCAAAAGGCTTTGGAACAAATGCAGTAGAACCTTGTAAGAATGTGACTTATTGTAACGAAAAATTTGGCATTATGCCAATCAAAGTAGGGAACCGACGACAACCCTATGTTGTCATGTGCAAAAACCTCTTTGTAGAATAAAATTTAATGTAATGTAATAAGGTGAAGCCGTCAAATCCCTACCAGTCATTTACACCTTGCTTGTCACTGAGCAGACGGGACTATTTTCCAGAGTGGATGGTGCTCAAGTAGTGAGGAACATTAAATTTTGTCTGCTTATAATCTACTTACTTATATTAGATTTTGGAAGGATAGAAAGCTCCTTGAAGACATGGAATGCAACATAACCAGGAGTAATGGGGGTTTATCACGATTTTTACTTTATCGTGCATGGGAAAATGACAAATGATAATTTGCAAATCGTCTCTTTAGGTGATCAAAAATGTTCTTCGGGTGTGCCACGTGATGATCAGGTTTAGCCTGACGTTTCGTGACTTCTAATGGTCACTTCAAGAGGGGATTGAATCAATTCCCTCTTGAAGAAGTGACCAGTAGAGGTCACGAAACGTCAGGCTAAACCTGATCATCACACGGCACACCCGAAGAACATTTTTGATCACCATGAGCCGCGAAAGCCTCAATGAACAGTCTCTTTAGGTGGTTCCACCGTGAAATGAATTTAATGTCATTTTATTCATATTCTGTCTACTCGTAGAAAAAGTTGTCCTCTATATGATACGAATAACAAAATAATACCTTTCCACACTATTTTATTCTATAATTGAACTTGAAATTACATATTGTCCAATGGGGGAATGAGAGAAACACGGGGAATAAAATAGTATTTTTCCATAAAATATAAATCCCATTTTCATGGAAAACTATTTATATGAAGGAAATAATCCAGAGAAATTGAATAAAAATAAAATACAGGCATCTTACCACCTTATTATTTTAGTTATTAGGGAATTACGGCTGTAATTGAAGTCATAATGTGGTAATTCGTAGGAAATGGCACTGCAGTCGGCTCCAATGGCTGGAAAAAAGTGCTAATTTAAAATACATTCGTGGAATAATCTGCATTTTTTATACTTTACTTTTGGGTTTATATAGGTAACGCATTTCATCAGCGAAAGCAGGATTTTTCGGACAAGATATCAAAAATGTGGAATTTAGTATTTGTTTTGACTCACACAGTCGCGGCGGAACCTCCTTAAAGATTCCTAAAATTGCCAGAGATATAGGAGTCTAAAGTTGAATGGATGGGCAACCTTCCCATAACGGCCGTGACGTCATTTCATATCCATTGCTTCTTCCCTCTTCTTACCGATATATAGTCAAAAAGATGCCTAAAATAGGCTTTTGTGCAGATGTCCACTTCTGCTGTAAATACAACAGTACGTATAAAGATTTAGAAAATACCTTGAAAAAATATCCATCTTCACCGGGAATGGAACCACGGGCCTTAGATCGATGGATGAAATGACGCCAGAGGGCGTTTTGCAGAAACAGAAAAAAATTGTAAAAAAAAAACATAAATGTGTGGGGAAATGTCCTAAGGACTGCTTGCTAGAACCTATTGATAAAAGGCTACATTAAATACTCCCAAGTATGAATAAATATTGAAGACTTGGTTTCAGTCTTCCAGAGCAGCGGGCAGTGGCGGATATATGCCCCCCCCCCCCCCACCCCCCGAGATAAGGCCGCATGACCGCTGCGAGATAAGCACGGTGCATGCGTGGATACCTAAACTACAGCCGGTTGCCGCTAGCTAGCTGGTCTTGGCCCCCCCCTCCCCCCAAACTTATAAACTATATTTGCCACAGGCAGCAGGTACCTATAAGTGGAGTTTTGTTTAAAGAAAAGCCACTACATGCAGCAGCAAGACTAGGCGCATTGGTGACTTCAAAGCATCAAATGGCTAGATAGACCATTTCACAAGTCGATATAAATATTGTCTATAAAACCATTAGTGGTGAATCTGAAAGTATACACTACATTGATCCTGAAACAGTTTCTCTCTGGATGTGCATGACTTTGCATAATCATGTTGATGGCTATGCGCTTAGACATTTTTAATGTGGACGAGACAGGTATTTTTTTAAATAATGCCACACGTAACACCCTATAGACTTCAACTGGGACCCTATTTAAGGGGCCAAGCACAGCAGATGTCACTTCATTGTTTTATTAGAAGCTAATCCAGACGGCAGTGAGAGACTGAAGTCCTTTGTTTTTGGAAAGTCCAAAAATCCACGTTGTTTAAAAAACATTAAGACCTTGCCTACAACCAATGCAGCCAACACAAAGGCACAGATGACATAGACTATTTTTGAAGAACAAATGCATGCCCTTGATGCAAAGATAAATATATGTAGTTAGACACCACCTCAAATCAAGTTGAGGTAAAATATGAGAATACTTTTATTTTTAGTTATCTTTTGTTTATTCATTTATTTATGTCTCTATTAGGTGACCCGTCAAATATTAAATATCACCTGTTAATTAATTAAAAATTATTTAACATTAGCCTATGATTTTGCTTCTATTTCCTACAAATTAAGATTTCCCTCGATTTACATTTTCCCACGATTTACACTTTTTCCCTTTGTTCCCATCAAAAGTGTAAAAGAGAGGTTTTACTATATAGTTACGCTCATCTCTGACTGACTCTGTAATGCTGTAAGATATAAAGCTACAAACCTGACTGACTCACTCACTCACTCATTGATACAAAGTCCTGGGCATTTCTTATTGAGCGAGAAGGTTGAAATTTTCAGGGGAGGGTTTGAATTTGGTCTAGAGTCAGGATAAAATTGAAAATCCCAATATTTTTCATTCGTTTTGAGCCCAGGTAGGATTTTGTATTCAATGGGAAAAACGAATATTTTCCGTGTTAAGTAATTTTATTTCTTTCATTATAATATGAAATAATTGAGATAGATGTTTAGTTCTTCGACCAAAATGAGGCAAAAGCATTAAAAAATTTAATTTTTGCAGCTGATTTTTCTCTATCGATCGATAAACTGAATTATTTGAAGTTTAAACGCAAAGTAAATGCAAATTAGATCTTTTTTCATTTTCATTGCCAGGCAATTTTTTCATTGTTTCCGAGGCTTGCAATGCTGTATACTGGCTATAAAGTCTGCATTTAAGGGAATTTAACCTTCTTGATGGATATTTCAATAGCTTTTGACAATATTATGCATTCGACCTACACAATTTACAATGTTTTATGATGATATATATATAAACTGTACCATATCTTTGATGCTGTCCTCCATTTGCTCATGGAATCTGTTGGGATCGCACCAGATTCCTCCATGTTAGTTCTGAAACAATCCCTCCACCTTTTCCTAGGTTTACCTCTATCTCTGTTTTTCTGGGGAACTTTAATACTTGCTCCTACTTTCTGATATATACCTCTAAGAGACTTGACTGAGACAATTTTTGGTGATTTGCAGCAAATTTCAATGCAAGACCTTTGTGTTTGTTACATTCATCATCATTCAATGGACGCATTAGGTGCCTTACAACTACATAACTAGTTTCAGATATTTGCGATGAGTCCCCAAAGAAATTCCGTAATGACATCTGTAGTCCTGGGTTACATACTGTTCTGTTCATTTTCCCGGCCTGTTAGTGTCTTGGTTTGATTTCCAGTCCAGTATGCATTTTTACTCGGGGAGTTATGTTTTCCTTTGGGATGATGTTTTGTGATACTTTTCATGAATAATGATATCATAGGAACAAAATTTCCTGGGGATGAAGCAGTGCTATTATGTCTCCAGTATGTGTGCTTCATCTGTACAGGGGGAGCGTGCAACGGGCTATGGAGTTGCTCTGCTGGTGACACTCTTTGGGCAGTTTTCCAAAGACCCCTGTATCCGGATGTTGGCTCCCAAATGCAGTTCGACTACAGTGACGGGTGGCCTCGAGGATTGGGTTTGATCCCCATCTTCTGTTGGCGGTGTCACTTAAACTGTTGATGCCAATGAAGAACCCAAGCTGGATACCAGTTTGGCTGAAATCAATCATTTGAGATGATTTCTATTACATAATTGAAGATTATAATGGAACGATAAAAACCCTATGTGGCCTGCTATGCTTTGTAAACATTTTATATTATCAATAAATATGCATTCCTATCATGAGGAAGGGATGATAATTTGTCTATGGTTTTCTACTCCTGAGAGTATAATTATCAGTGCTAATAAATAAAATTAACTGCTATTTATATCCAGAGAAATAACAAATTGGCATTAGCATATAATGGGTATAACTCGGGTATAACTAACTTGCAGTACCTAGCGGATATTATGGAAATATTTTTGTTGTTTTTTGTTATTGATCAAAATTGATAATATTTTTTTCGCTTCTAAATGTTTTTACTGTCATTTATTCTGATTTTAATATTCCTCTTCCCTAAAATGTATGATCTATCCTAATTTCAAGTTTATTTCCAAAAGAAGTGTCAAAAGCTTTTGTATAGAGAATAACTCAATGGCATATACACAAGAGAAGTAAGTTGCAATATAGTGGATGTAAATGTGATTAGAGGAGTGGAAATGGGTACTGATCATCGCCTATTGGTTGAAATACAGGAGTATTAATAAATCCCAAAATTAAACACTTGAGACTAGTTGGTGAAAAGATAAAAGTAATAAAGCTAATGAAAGCAGACTGCAAAACTAAATATAAAGAGTTAATGAGTGAAGCTTTTAACACTTTCCACTCAGTGGGTCATATATATGCTCCGTAATCTAGTCTGCTGGGCTTATTTTAGCTAAATTCAAACGTCTGGCGATGACTCTGTGTTAACGAGGGAAATAACTTGCAAGGAAGAGGTATATGAATGATGCTACCACTGATTTGGGATCTATTGAACAAAATGTTAATGTATACTTCCCAGGAAACGATTTTGTCCTGAATAAATTTTTGCAAAATAGACAACACTAACGAAACAATGTAAGAATGAGTGGCGCTCGGGAATATATGCCTTCCTGAGTGCTGCACGGGCATCGAGTGGAAAGTGTTAAAGGTCGTTGGAGAGCAACAAAAAGAGGAAAATACTTCAAAAGAGGCAGACCTCTGTTCGGGATATGACATAAAGATTTGCAGAGAAAGCATGTGCAAAAAGATACAGATTGTGGTGAGGGAGAAGAAGAAAGCATGGAAACAAAACCTTGAAATGAAAACTGAAAGGAAGGTACAAGTGCATATGAAAACAAATCCGAGGTTAGGTAGAGGTGTCCCCAAAGACATGAGACATTGAACATCTGAGAAACAAAACATCTTATCTCATTTAACACTCTGCACATACATATCATGATGGCCGAGAATGTCTCCAGTTTGCTTAATGTGTCACAGGATACAGTTAAAGGCTAGTTAGTTCATTAGTATAGTTGAAGATCTTGATGAGTAAGTGTTGTTTTTCTGTTATTGTATGATTTTGACGCTTTAAAAGTGAATATTTATTAAAGTGGTACATGTAAATGCCAGTTTGATTAAATTGTAGTCCTGTTGGAATTCTCTAGCATCCTAACCAATGTAAAATTAACAGTGGTGAGTTCTAATGTCAATATACTTTAGATTATAAATCACCGTTTTGCTACCTCAAGAATTACATTTTTTCTCATGCGTGAATGGTTCAATAGCTACTACAGGCATGTGTATAAGACCATGACTATGACTAGCAAAAGAAACATTTTCAATGGAGACAGTTTTGCCCACATAATTTCCTAGGCTGTTCAAATGCCAATGGATTGGTTTTTGTTGTCTTACCTGTTAGAGCAGAGAAGTTACCTGTGAAATTCTTGCAATCTGTTAGTTATAATATCTGGTAGAGATTATCAATGTCGAAAATTAGAAAAAACTCCCATTTTTTTTTGATTTAAGGATTATCTCTCAGCCTGATGTTATAGAACACTGATGCAGATCTTAAATGCATTCTCTGGTGTTATCAATGACCAGAAGAATACCACATAACCTATGTCTTTGAAACCTCAGCTACTAGAAGCAATTGATACAACAGGTGCTGAGAATTCAGCTGTGATTCATCCCACCTGGATAAAAATATGTTATTAAATTTTATGCTAAGCTATCCACTTAGAGAAGGATGCCCATGGAATAGGTATGTATATATTTGTAAGTCATCAGAAGTTTTAAAATACAACCAACACCCATTTATTAAGGACCGAATTCGTAAGCTGACCCCTCTGAAATCACAGGTAGAATGTTGAATGTCAGGGTTCGTCTATTAATTAGCTTTGAAAGGCAATGCAGTGTCTAAAGGAAATGTCCAAGGTAAATAAGTTAGGTGAAAAATCACTCATTGTATTTTGGGAATATTTATCGTTGCTGAGCAAATGTTCTCTCATATTTTCCTTTCTTGATGTAAAGTTGCTTTGTCGTGTGTATACCTCAGTATCTTTATTGTCTTCTCTTCCACTCCTACGTGCTCTCTCTACCACTTGTCATGTGTTTTGAATATAGCTGAAATTTCATTCTTTCTTGCCCTGTTCAGCTTTCTATTACCACGAAACAGTGATGTGTCTTATAAGCTTTCATTAACCATCCATCCTCCCTCATTAACATTCATGGTTGCTACCTCAAGAGTTGGGATGCTAAAGTAAGTATAATTAAGCACTTACAATAGTACTTCTGTGGTCCCTAGGTTGTTGGAAAAATGGTGGCCCTGCGGGTAGGGGTATAGAGAATACTCCCGCAGTATCCCTGCTTGTCGTAAGAGGCGACTAAAAGGGTGCCTGGGTAGACTATGGCTATAGTCAGCAATAGTCAACACTGGCTACATCTCTCCAGAGAAGAATTCATATGTAGTTCCTTTGGAACCTTATGGAGGGTATTGTGACTCATTCATTAAAATATAACAGAAACACATTTAAAATACAATAGATTCAAAGTCCAGGTCCAAATACTCATTAGTAGAATGCAGAGGGATAGCACAGATCCATTTTTCAATTACACTATTGAATTTTGTAGGTACAGCTTACTGAGCTGGTACTGCTAGGAATCTTGTTAAATAATTTTAGTGCCAAGTTATTCATGTTAAGTTGCTTTGTCGTGTATACCTCTGTATCTTTATTGTCTTCTCTGACAACGCCGAGTCAGAAATAACACTCAATTGAATTGAGAGAATTCATTGAGGATTTTACATTACTTGACTGATTATAGTTAATCGGGTCAACCCGATTGTAGTCACAACTGTCTGGGTGAACTCCTGGGAAGGAACTTGCACAGGTGGGTGGGTTCTTGGTGACAGGAAGGGAAGGTTAGGCAGCGCCGAATATTGGCGAACGATTCGAGTGGTCACGACTTATCATGACCCACTCAAAGGCACGCTCTTCGCCGGTCACCTTACGATGACCTAGCCGGGAAGTCATCGAAGGGCAGCGGCGGATATCGGCAAACGATTCGCGTGGTCACGGCTAGCATGACCCCCCCAAAGGCACGCTCATCGCCGGTCACCTCACGATGACCCAGCCGGGAAGTCGGCGAAACGATGTGTGTGGTCACCTTGCGATAACCCAGCCGAAGCGTACGCACACCGTGTGGTCACTCTCGATAACCGTGCCGACTGCTCCCCAGGCAACAGTGTCTTCCCTTTTATATCCTAGTAAAAGGGTAAGGGATGGGGTAGGAAAGGAGTGGTCCTCGCCAGCTTCCCACGATTTTTTGGGCCACCTTATCAGGAGCGCTGGCCCCCATTCGAAGCGTGCGCTATGACATCATGGCACGGCATATCCCGCTGACTCCGCGGCACCAAAATGTCCAGCTCCTCCGAATGAAGCACTCCAATTTAATAAGCAATAACCTTGGGAAGGCGATGGGGCCATATGATAGCGCATCGCGCTACGTGCTCCGCGGCTGATGGTAGGAGAGGAGAAGGGGTCGTTTGTGCCCCGCGGGCCAGTCGGCGCTCCGACACTTCCACTCCTACATGCTCTCTCTACTACTAGTCATGTATTTTGAATATAGCTGAAATTCCATTCTTGCTTGCCCTGTTCAGCTTTCTATTACCACGAAACAGTGATGTGTCTTATAAGCTTTCATTGACCATTCATCCTCCCTCATTGACATTCATGGTTGCTACCTCAAGAGTTGGGATGCTAAAGTAAGTATAATTAAGCACTTATAATAGTACTTCTGTGGTCCCTAGGTTGTTGGAAAAATGGTGGCTCTGCGGGTAGGGGTATAGAGAATACTCCCGCAGTATCCCTGCTTGTCGTAAGAGATGACTAAAAGGGTGCCTGGGTAGACTATGGCTATAGTCAGCATTAGTCAACACTGGCTACACCTCTCCAGAGAAGAATTAATATGTAGTTCCTTTGGAACCTTATGGAGGGTATTGTGACAGATGCAGGCGACGTAGGGTGTACTGGGCTGGCAAATAAATTAAGCTGTGTGATGAAATTTACTGGTCTGATGGGGGAGCCAGTTGTAACTGCAATAATTTTTTTAAATTCATCCAAGCCATTGAGAAGCATCTGTAGATTTTGTCAATCAGACATGCATTGTATACAAAAATGAATAGCAATTATTAACAATAATTGCAATTGAAGCTCATTCATTAAAATAGTACAGAAACATATTTAAAATACAATAGATTCAAAGTCCAGGTCCAAATATGCATTGGTAGAATACGGAGGGTTAGCACAGAATCATTTTTCGATTTCACTTTTGAATGTTGTAGGTACAGCTTACTGAGCTGGCACTGCTAAGCATCTTGTTAAATAGTTTTATTGCCAAGTTGTGTGGTTGATTGTAGGCCTTAAACCGCCTACAATGATTGATATTAAGATTATTATTTATCTTATGTCATGTTTGTGGACTGAATATCAGATTGGGTACTCTTATGAAAATGTTGGAGTCAAGGGACTCATGGAAATTCCAACAGAGGATTCACAGGAAATCTTCATTTTGGACAAAGGTATATGAATCATGGTGAATTTCTGGGACGTGGCGATTTTTCACTGCCTCTGTAAATGACAATTTCCTTATTGTAAATAATGACAGTATTTATTACGATAGGGTACAGACAATTTGATTATTTTAATACAAATATATCAGAATTACATGTTTCAGGAAACAAGTTAGCCCAGAGTAGCATTTTATGGAAAATATCTAACACTCTTGCCTATTTCACATACATAGGTATTTTTTTAGGTTTTGTTTTATGTGCATGACGCTGCAAAGCACAAACAGACTAGATGGTTAGGATGTACAGGGTTTTATATTCAGATAGGCCTACAATGGCCACAGGGACCAGAACTACTCTGAATTCTCGTAGCCTTTTTTGCAGTTTAAGTAGGTATTTACACAGTTTTATGAGCATTCCCTCAGAGTCTAAGGTCATATGCAAGTATGCTCTGGAAGAAAGCAAAATAGGCTGACCTCATATTCTTCATTGACACAGGTTTTAAAGGAAAGTTTATTCCTAACTTGGAATACGTGTGAATTCCATGATAACTTTGCATCAATATTAAAACCAAATATCTTAACAGGATCATTTACTCCATCAACATTTTAAGACAGTATATAAGATGCTGTGTTTTGGTATCATTCAGGAAGAGATGATTGGCTGTAAACTAGATTTGTGCTTCTGCTTTTGTCTGTTTTGTAAGATGCTTGACATAACTAGGGTTGCTACATTAGTGAATGAGAGTTGTGTCATCTGTATACATTATGCTGTCCACAGCCTTGGATTAGGAACACGAGGAACACTTAGCCACAAGATTAGGAACAGAAGGGAACCAAGAGCAGACCCCTGTGGAACTCTGTTTCACAGGTAGAAAAATAGATAGATTAAAGATTATTTGTACCGTCTGTTTTCGCCCAGATAAGTTAAGCATGAATGACTTTTATTTCACTGCTTTGGAAGCCATAATGTTGAAGTATAGCTTGAGGGTTGAGTGATTTACACAGTCGAATGCTGGAGCTAGATCACAAAGAGTGAGCCAGACACTTAGTTTACCTTCAAATGTCTTTAAAAATATTTTTCAACACTGACTCCATTGCAAACTAAGTGGACTTACCAGGCCGAAACTCGAACTGGGAGGGCGTGAATAGGTTCTGACTCTCGAAGTGTTCCATAATTGGAGTATTAGTAAAGACTTCAAGACAGACCTCCGCTTCCAGAGCTCTGCCGTCATAGCTCTCCAGGAGGCGTCAGAAGCCTACCTCGTCGGTCTCTTTGAAGACACCAACCTATCCACGCTAAGTGCGTCAACATCATGCCCAGGACATCCAGTTCGCACGCCGTATCCGAGGAGAGCGTGCTTAGGAAATCAAATGCTCCCTGGTTAAACAATATCCAGCAAGGCCATGAACATCATGAACTCATTCGTCAACGTCTTCGAGAGGATTGCTGCTGAGGCCTCCCGCCTCGCCCACTACAACAAGCGCTCCACCATCACCTCACGGGAGATCCAAACTGCCGTCCGGCTCCTGCTCGCCGGAGAGTTGGCCAAGTACGCCGTGTCTGAGGGTACCAAGGTCGTCACCACGTACACCAGCTCCAAGTAAATCACTCTTGGAGTATGGTCGGGTGCTAGGCAACAACCTAATGAAAGCGTAATTCTTTTCTGGGTTTATTAAAAAATGTAAGGCACAAATGGTTGAAGAACGGATCGCGAACCGAGTGATATAAATGGTTGACAGCGCCAATGGTAGAGCTTAAGTTTGCCTGAGGATGCGTCAGCTTTTCTACCTTTCGCGATATTTTTATGAGTGGCTGCATCAGCTTCTCCAATTTTTCCATTTTTTCGGATATGAGCTCCCATGTCCTATCCAAATCTGCGTTTGCACGTTTCACCTCTGCTAGCGCCTCCTCGTTAAGCAGTAAACTCGCAGATGGTTGGCTCTGACGCAAGGTTGTCACTATCGGAATGTGTATAGGCGCCTTTATGCCAGAAGATGTGTTAAGATATTTATCTAACACACGTTTGTACATGTGCCACTTGTCTGTATCCTTGATGCCTCTCTTGCTCAATATAGATTGCATTTGCGCATCTAGCGCATTCAGTCTGCGTTTAATGCGACCTCGATCGAAAAACTCAGGGCTGACGACTTAGCATTACTGCGAATTCGATTTATTTTTGCGACGTTAACGTGAACATTTATACTGCTTATATATATATATTGCTTCGTGATTAATTTCATCGAAGTTGTGTGTTCACAGTGCCGTCTAAGTACCCGCGTTTTGAGAAAGGATCTTATCTAATCGACTGTTCGATTGACACTGAAGTACTACTCAAGTATCAACATTATCATCAAACGGCTCTTCGTGTGTTCTCTTAAGCGGAATTTTTAATGCCCCCAAGCAAGCGTGTTTATTCCATCCTCGCATACGTATCGTTTATCATCAATTGCGTTTAGCGTCACTTTATTCATCTCCATAGTATATATCTCGTTTGTTGCTGCGAATTACATTCATCTTTCTAAACTCTGGAATTTTCGTGTAGGCAACGGATGTAATCATCGAAATTTATACTTTTATCTTTCACGACTCTAGTTATACCTTTCGCTTTCTTTTTCTCTTTACACCCGAGGATCTTATAGGAGCAGAGTTTACTCCTTAGCCCTACGAAATGGGCCATAATTTGCCATCGCATTCGTCCTTGAATTTACTGATAACCTTTTTGTTTTTCGCGGAATAACATGGGTGATTTTTAGGAAAGTTGGATGTATCAAACGCGTCTAGGTTATCTAACATTTCCATGTTTATGTCGTTGGTTTTTATATTGTAAATTATGCTATCGGTATAGACCAAGAAAAGTTTTCCACTACAATTCGGTAGCAGTTTCATAATGAAAATAGCACACTAGCGTTTTACTTAAATCTAAAACGCAGAAACCGATGTGTATCGCCTTGTTCATTTTGATGGTAGTCTTCCGCATGTGAACGGCTACCAAAAACTCGCTAAAAATGGTTCCATCCAAAAAAAGTCGATTTATTAATTAATTTGTGTAATTGTTTTTCATGCGTCACTAATTGCAAATTAATTCCCTTACCTAAGGACTCCATGGTCTACCCAAATAAGGCAATGTTCATTAGTTTGAAGAAGTCCTTGGCAAAATCGATATTAGCCAATTTTCTTCGATCGGTATTTAGATCGATATATGACTTAAACCAAGGCTATTGACTGAATTGAATGACTGCACTTTTTTAGTACCAAGCCTAGCAAAAAAGCTTGTTTCAAGTTGACGTAGTGAATAACATATTTCGTCTTGTTCCCGAGAGTCATCAAACGTTTTATGTTTCCCTACCGGTGGAAATTTGTTCTCGGGGCAAAGGGGGAGTTCTTAATGCTTGCCATGAAGCTCTCGCGGATACTCTAGATCTAGATCTCAAGAATGTATACCGTTTCGTTATCGTTTGGAATTTGTACAATTTTAATGTCGTCGATTTGATCCTGGGTGAGCCATCTAAAATTTGCATACGGTAGTGGTCTTGGTAGAGCCCAATCATACAAGTTATTCGCGTCATAATACGCAATGTAAATAGAACCTGATTCAGAATCGTAGTTTTCCATATATTTATTATTCGCCTCGCAATATATTTTACAACATTGGGAAATTACTTCTCTAATTCCTTTCTCGATCATGAGTAGCATGTCGTAATCAGTCAATTGTTCGAGCTCGATCTCGGAATGCTTCAGCATTGCATCAAATGTCAACCCCGGCGCGGTATAATACCACGCAGGATCGAGTTTGTATGCGCCGAAACAAACGGCTCTAAAATTCTCGAGTACGTCCATCAGGAGTGTGACGTCACTTTTTAAGTATGCGTCAATATAATCGCCCAAATTGTTACACTTGAAAGCGGTCCATATGTTTCTGGCATGTTCATAGGCCTCGTCTGAAATTGCTCGTAATGTAGTGCATTATAAAATTGTGTCTATTCCGGAAGCGAATTTTCTTCGAGCTTTTCGACAGAATCTGTGTAATCGCAGGGATATACACCTTTACGAGTGACCAGATTTGTTTAGTCAGAAAATGTTTCCCGCGTGTATTTTAACTTGGTCAAGTTCGCCGATAGTGAAGCGGACATGAAGCGACACATATCGACAAATCTGATGCTGAAACTGTACTCGATAGACTTTGCAAAAGATATGTATTTTTCTTCAGAGTTTGGGATCACAAATATTCTCCTGCCATCGTAGTCTAGTTCTCGAACAATAGTGTCCATCGTACGAAGACAGGTTATGGATAAAAACAGGTAAGAAATTGGCATTTTATACTGCAAGTTACAAAATGAGTGTGCCGCACCTCTGTACTGTCCATTGAAATGATCGTGATCTCTAACTCTCTCCGCGTTCAGTTCTTTCTCGCAAATGTCACATACTGTGTTTTCCTAATACGCGTTTCCTAATAATTTTTGACAAGTTAGCATGTATACATTTGAACTGAACGTACCTGCTGCTCACGCGTTGTGCATTAGGTACGTTCACTCCCTCTGCAATACTGGCGTAAGAATATCAATCAGTTCCAACGCTACGTGTGGCGTCAGACGAAATAAATTTATGACCTCGTCGTCATCCAGCTCAAATTGTTCGTGAGTCTCTCTCCTCTCCAGTCTCGCCTTGCTGCACGATAATCCAGTCTCCTTTCCCGATACTCCATGTACATTTGATCGAGAGCAAGGTATCTTCTCTCTTAAACCATTCTTAGGACATTTGCGAGTGGCTTAACAAAGCACCAAAAGATATGCGCGGGTTGCTTAGATCACTCCTTCACTTCTATATCAAACGCTCAATTCGTGAAGCGACCCCCATCGAATAAATATAGGGAATAAAAGAAACAAGTAAAAAGTGTAAATCAAATCCACATACACCAAAACAAATCACAGTTTCGAATAAAACAAAGGCTTAGCGAGATGAACAAATGTAATTACGGAAATATGATAATATATCAAGAGCTGGGTATGTATACATTCACATAATTGAGGATATTAATACTGATTCCTGACATTCTAACAGTAGTAAATCTATCCGTGCGTATTACTTATCCTGTAAATCTTGAAAATCTCTAACTATATCGCGCTATAAAATTAGGGGGAGGGGAATTCCCGACGACGCTAGTGGCGTTCCGACACCAAAATTGTGGTTGACATGGAAGATTGGCTTTGACGGAATTTTGAGCCGTCCAGTGAACCGTGGGCTGCGAAGTGAATTAGTGGCGTAGAAGTGTCGACGTATGATGACGTCAATTCATATTGTCGACATCCCCGAATTGCCCCCTGGTGTTTCTACTCACTCACCCTCACGGTTCCACACTTCCAGCAACGCCATCCGTGCTTTACACATTCCTCCAACTCAAACCTCGAGCATTAAAAGTGCAACTACACACACCGCATTGCACTCCCTTTACTTATATTGTGGCCACATACCGAGTATTTAACCCCCACGGCAACTTCCGACATTTCAGGCTTGTTCATTTTAAAGACAAATTTCCACGAGTGTGGCAGAACACGTCTAACCCGCATGACAGCTCAGCGAAGACAAAGGATGTCTGAGATCATAACATTTAATTGAGATTATAAATGATTATCTCCATTCCTCTATTGGCGATCATTACCAGGAATGACATCTTTGATTTGATGCAAGTTTTCTTGAAATACTTGAAGTCCCTCAGTTTCGATCTTCTCTGCACGCATTCTAACTGTTTTTAATCCTACCTCGTATGGGTCCTAAATGCTGAATGCGTATTCAATCCTCTGTTGGCGATCATTGCTAGGAATGACATCTTTGCTTGGATACACGTTGTTTTGAAGTGTTTGAATTCCTATTTATTTTTAAATTGAGTAAATGTGTCTCTCTTTTTAATTACGCCATCAGACTATTTCCTTTAATTCCGATCTTCTCTGCACGCGTTCTAACTCTGTTTTTAATCCTACCTCGTATGGATCCTAAATGCTGAAAGCGTATTCCAAGTGGGGTCTAACAGGGGGAAGTTGCTGATTTCCGTATCTTTATATTCGTATTTACGAAGTACTCTTTTAACAAAGCCCAATGTGCAAGATAATTCACCGTGTAAATTGCTTAACTATCTTCAGGTAACGCCTACCAAGCACAGCAAGTTAAACATCAAATATTTCCATCGAAGAAATAATACCCAATGCATTGAATACTGAAATTCAAAGGAATATATAAATTCATGTATCAGATTTATATTCATTCTGCATAAAGACGAACACATTACTCCCTATCTCAAGCAACTGAGGTGGTTAAAGGTACAAAACAGTGGAAAATACTCCTTGGGAGTGTTTTTAAACGAACTTTTTGTAATAAAAAATCTGAATTATCTGCTAAAAATGTTTAATAATAAACTTTTCTCACCTTGGGCGTCCGGGCGTGGCAGAGCGACCCACCCCGGAACGCGTGATCATCCGTGGATCGTGACACTGGGTGGATACCTGGGTCGTGATGTTGAAGAAAGTAACGAGGCGGAACACATAGAGTAGGTTTCAACTTTGAGACAAGTTTTATTTCTTGAAGTACATGGAGTTGTAATGGTGGTCTCCTAAAAGGGGACCGAAAACAAGTGGTGCCTGAAGGGTGAGTCGCGGCAGGCTGCCGCGCGACTATGGTACAACTCTCTCCTTCTGTTCCTCCAGGAACAGTGGGTCTTCCATCGGGGAGTATACTTCTGACAGGACCCTTCGAAATTCTTCCGCCTGTCCTTCGGGGTCCGCAATCGGCTCGCCATCTGGTCCAATTAGAGAGGTTCTGTTAGATTTCAACTGTCCGGTCAGTATTTTAAATTGCCTCCAGAAGGCGGCTCCATCCCGGAAGTCCAGCCTTTGGAATGCCTTTTGCCAGCTCCTTTCCTTCTGTGCTATAACGTCCTTCATACCCTCGACCAAATTTGGCTGGAGGGTAGTTTTCCACAATCCTGGCGGGAATCCATCGTGGTTCCAATAGCGAAGCAGGGAAAGGACAACAGTAGCCCTAGCAACTATAGACCCATCTCTTTTACCAGTTGCCTGTGCAAGGTTATGGAAAGAATGGTCCATCGCCGGCTTGTTTGGTGGTTGGAGCGGCGAAACCTTCTTTCCAACATACAATGTGGCTTTCGCAGGGGTAGATCTACTATCGACCATCTCATTCGGACTGATAATTTTATCCAGGAGGCCTTTCTTCTGCGTAAACATGTCATCTGGTGTCTTCTTTGACTTGGAGAAGGCCTATGACATGCTATGGCGCCGGAAGATTTTGCAAACAATGCACAGTTGGGGTTTCAGGGGTAACCTACCCATTTTTATCCAAAACTTTTTAACAAATCGTGGTTTTAGAGTGAGAGGTGGAAAAACCTCTCACAGTTTTACTCTCAGGATAACGGCGTTCCCCAGGGCTCTGTTTGAAACGTTACCTTATTTGCAATCGCCATTAATGATATTGCGGACTATATAAAGACACCGGTGATGGGATCCCTATTCGTAGACGACCTTGCAATCTTCTGCAGGTCGTCTACATTGGCCAGCGTAGCAAGACTGACCCAGTTGATTGTCATCAAACTGAACAACTGGGCTAAGAGAAACGGGTCTCGTTTCTCCAAGGAAAAAACTATGCATTTTCACAGATTGCGAGGCATCCACATAGCTCCGCCGTTACGCTTGGGACGAAATAACCTTCCTTACGTGGAATCGGTTCGATTTCTTGGTATGATTTTAGACCGTAGATTGACATTGGCAGGAGCATGTCCGCAAACTAGCCGATAAGTGTCGCCGTAGTCTAAATATTTTACGAATTTGAAACAACACAACATGGGGTGCTGATCGCACGACCTCGATCTTACTATACCGAGCGCTGATTCGGTCAAAAATAGACTACGGGTGTTTAGTCTACTCGTCTGGACGAGAGTCCTACCTGCGACCGTGAACAACGGTTCACAACGCAGTATTACGGTTACCCATTGGTGCTTTTAGGACCTCTCCTGTCCTAAGCCTCTATGCAGACGCCGGGGAGCCGCCGCTGGCTACTCGTAGGCTAATGTTCACATGCAACTATGTGCCAAAAATGTTATCAATGTCGAGACACCCATGCTTTGACATAGTTTTTAAATCAAGGTTTTTAGATATTTTTAACAGGACGAGGGCTACTAGGCCACTAAGTATTCGTTTTAAAGATTTTATTTATGAATTTGACATCTCACTACCGGATGTGTATGCGGTCGGGTACTCAAAATACCCGCCTTGGTCTTTACCACGACCAGAGTGCTATACTGTAGTGGATGGACGCCAGAAATCCTCTGTCACGCCGCAGGAGTACCAGAGCCTGTTTTTAGAATTCCTGTCTAACCACCCGGACTCCACTCCCGTGTATACCGATGGATCGTAGACTGATTCAGCATGCGCATGTGCCGTGTCCTCCACACACCACAAGGTCATCAAGGCGAGACTCAATCCGTAATCTTAATGGCAACCTCAGGTTCGAAATTTTTATATCATTCGGGATGTAAACAAACCGTCTGTTATTTCATATTGCAAGCAGAATAGAGTAACCTAAGGTTATTTTGCTTATATAATTCACAATACGAACATAGAATTTGGATTTTTTCCTATAATTATTCCAATTCAATATAGATAAACCTCAAGGGAAACCTTATTGGCAACCTCAGTTTCGAAATTTATATCTCTCGGGATGTAAACAAAACATTCTGTTACTACATATTGCATGCTGAATAGAGTGTCTTGAGTTTATCTATGTTTATATAATCCACATTACGAACATAGAATAGGCTTTTGATTTACCCTTAATTTATTCCCCTTATCAAATCCTGTGATCATGTACTACATATACTTCCTATATCTGTCTGGATCAAAGGCCTCAGCAGTAGACTTCCCCTGCAGTTCCCTTTCAGCATACCGTGAAACAAGCACTCCAATATGACCATTATATCGGTGAAGATACAGAAGAAATTAAAACTTTACTGAGCAGCATTAAAGAAAAATTTGAAGTAACTGTACATGAAAATCCATAATACCTTCTTAATATATATGGAGATCAAGAAAGGTAAAGACGTTTATTCAGTAAAGCAGTCAAACTACATAAATAAAGTTGTTTCTAAATTCAACATTGTAGATATGTCTAAAGACACTCCGATGGCCTAAGGTATCAAAAAGGATACTGAAATCTAAAGAGACAAAGATAATCCCGATAGTAAAGTAATGGGAAGACTTTTGTATACATCATGCAAGACAAGACCTTGAACAAAAATATTTGAGTTACCCTTAGTGTCAACAATCAGAGCGCCATCAAGTTGATAAATTCTGGACAGATGATAACATACAGTCATCATATCCAAATAAAATATCACTTCATACATGATGAACTCAATTAAGGATGGTTCAATTTGAAATTCTGTCCATCAGGAGAAGAACATGCACACATATTTACAAAGCCACTACAAGTAATCCTAAGTCAGTTGTAACCCAGTCTGTATTGAAAGACCTTAAGCCAGCATTTGAATTTCGTGCTGTCCGTTAAAAGTGGGTAATTTATCTTTGCAGAGTATTTGGAGTTGCAGGATACTGCTAAGATCTGATCTCTGAATGCAACAAAATGAGACTATGGCCCTAGTTTACTGCATAATAATGTACTATATTTCATGTAATTGTCTTTTAGGACTGAAAACTCCTTCAACTCAAATACACCTGTTGGCATAAAATTAACAGTAAGTGGGTGGGTGCACATTCACATAATTATGCTGATGGGCATGCTTCTCTGCTAGCCATTACCATTGATTATGGTGTGAAGATGCATGCTCAAATATTGCTTTCATCACATAGATAGATAATTTTCTCTCTCTAGATCATGTAATTTCATTTGCATTGTGTGTCCCTTGAAAAATATGCCATTTTTCCCTCGAGTAAGAATATTTTCAGTAATCGCTCAGATTTTATCTCATATTGAAGTACATTGGTCACAAAATAAGAGAAAACAGTAAAAAACGGACTATTGATAGTGGACAGTGGATCCACTGTACTAAATATGTAATACACTTCACTCTTTATAACAAATACACGTTTTCATTTGCATTAAAACACAAGCAAAAAGAAAAACCTTAGAGTAGATAGTTTCATAAATATTTTTAACCTTAGGAGACCCTCTGAGCCACAACAGGCTCATCAGAAGTTACTCTCTAATGTCAGTATAATTAAATAAAATAATAAAACGCTCACATTGCCATATTCACACCGAGCAGTATAAATATGTAGCCATACAATCAGTCTCTCAACCTCCCTATAGATAGACCAGCACTTTTGCTCATACATTCAGCGATAATTCTAAGAATTTACGAATTCTAAGAATTCATCGTCTCATTAGTTTCACATCACGACGATGCTTCTATACAACGGCAAGGAGAAGTCAATATATGCAACCTTCAATACAATTTCCTTCGATTTTACGTACTTACACTTAATACACTGCCTTTCGTTTGGTCCCTACAACTTCGTAAAATCGAGGTCTACAGTAATTGCTTCACTCACATTCATTAAGCATGACAAAATATTGGGAAGCATCTCGTGTTCAATGGGATATAACTGTACTGTGATGAACACCTTCGTAATTAGGGGATGTTTTTTCTCGCATTAAGAGATATGAGTGAATCTAAGGACTGAGCCCAGTCCTCATCCGAGCGTTGACCATTTTCCCTTTCACACTATTCTACATGGAAGAAGGGCACACCGACGTTGCCTGCCGTGGGACAGATTTGCTCTTCTCCCTGCTAAGCTCCAAACCATGGTTGTAGAACTCCATCGATAGCTTCTAATGTATTATTTCCTCTTCCACACATTCCCCAGGTAAACGTGGAGCAGCAGACAACTCAACATTCTCGTCACCATCCGGCGGAAAGTATTTCAGTTCAGGAAATCCTTCAAACACCATAGGATGCCCATCCTTTGGCATTGAAAAAATAAAAACAAGTTTAAGTATTTTTAAGAGGACCGTAATTATTCACGCAACCAACACCAACTTTCCCTCTTGTAATACAGATACCTTGAGGCCAGAGTCGTGTCGGAACCATACGAGATAATACTGATCATGCAACTAAGGAGTCACTCCGAACAACCACGAACGGTTTGAGATATGGGTGAGTTTTAGCCACTCCGATGGACTTAACCCTAACGGTGGCACTCTCCAGATTTGTCATGCAAGTTATCTTGCAGACCCCCATAAATAAAATAAATTACAAATGCATTATAATATTTTATGTAATTATTTCACCCAAAGAAGTGAGTTACATATTCTTAAATATTAGTATCATTGGTAGCGTAAACAATAATGATTTATTTCACCTAAAAAGTGATCAATGTGCCTCATTTTTGCTTATAATGTCGTTGAGTTCCAACAATTTATTAAAAAACATTAAAACAATTTTTTTCTTGAATAAAAACACAGCTTCTACATATGTTGAATGAGAACTTTTTAGTTATTTTAATTCCACATATGTTCATCACTCTTTGTTTTGCCTCGTATTTTGGTTGTGAATGCCCTAGTAAACTTACAGATTAAGAGAGGTTTATTACAAATTTCCTCAAAGCTGGGGATTGCCAAGCGATTTCTGGTAACTTCAATAGAGTTGGGAGGGGAAAGAAACTTGAGAGGAAGGAGTTCTAATCCTACTGAGAGAGAAGGTAAAGCTGTGTTATTATCAACTAGACAGATTGACTATTGAAGCGATTTGCAATGTCGACAGGCTTATAAACTGGCATGTAATTGAACTTCATGTATGTACATGGTAAAAATCTGTACTTTCTCACGCATATCTCATATTGTTAATAAAGATTCTTAAACTTTTAATGCATTAACATTATATGACAATACTCAACAAGTTTCTTTGAAATGAATCATTCATGTTATCCGACTCGTGGAAAGTAATGTGAAGCTATCACCAGCTAAAATAAATATCAACTTACGAGTATAACCAATTTTTGGCATTTATTGTAAAGGTTGGTGGACAACTAGTCAGACAACTGTTAGAAGCGAAATGTTGAAATAATATTATTTGGAGATGTTTTAGGAAGCAGACGTTCAGGGCGTGAGATAAAGCGATAAAATATATACCTTGTTTATTCAGTAATAACTTTAATGTACAAGCAAGGGCACATTTCTTTAATTCTTTCAATTAATTACGATGAATTATTGACGTAGATGATAAAGTATAAATCTTTAATTCACTGACAATATTTTACTTCTGGATAAATTTGCTCCGGAAAAAGTAATTCGAATATCCAAGCCAAGATCGCCGTGGCTTACTACAGAAATCAAACCATCCGAATGCCTTTAGATCATTCAAGAAAACAAACCAAAAATATAAACATCTCAGAAATAAAAGAAGTGCTAAAATCAGTTTCTTTCACTCAACCACAACAATTAATATCAATCACTTGCCTAAATTAAGAAATAGCGGAAACTTCTTTTTAAAAAATTACTCTTGCCATGAGTTGAATATATTACTGGTAATGAGTGCTTTCAAATTTTCAGGAATTCCCTTCCAATAATATTTCAGGTATGGATATGATAGCTATAGGGAGCTACCGCTATTCTCTTCGCTGAACAAAGGTCAGTTGCTGCTGTCCAGACTGCTGCAGATCTCCATCATGGAATACTACCTGCTGAGTTTATACATCTACATGAAAATGATGGAATCTGGATGGTCATTTGATCCGCATGCTGATCTTATCATGCCAATGAATCTGAAAATGAAGACATTAAAGAAAATCCATTTAAAGAACTATGATGATGAAGAACATATGTGAGATAATTTTATAAAAAAAATCAAACCGTGATATAAGTTAGAAGATTGTCAGTAATTTGTGATAGAATAATATACAACTATATTCATATCTTTCTACAAAGAAAATGAAGTTCTGTCATGATTATAAGATTCTGGAGATGTACAATGCACGTGACTCACGACCACATACTAAAGAAGAGAAATTGAGTTGTTAGGGTTCATTGATTCTGTGACATTAGGCTATGAGCTATCTCTCCAATACGGCTCCACACTTCCAGGGACTCCATCAGTCCTTAACTCAAACCTAGAGCAGTTAAAGTGGAACCAGCAGCTACACACACCACATAGCCCTCCCATTCTTTAGATGTTTGAACATACCGAGCATTTACCCCCCACGGTAACTTCCGACTTACCGGGCTTGTTCATTTTAATGACAACTTTCAATTTTCCTTGAGCTGTGGCCGAACACGTCTAACCCCCACGACAGCTCAGCGAAGACAAAGTATGTCTGAGATAAAAACAATAAATTGAGATTATAAATGCTCATGTCCAATTCTGTTGGCAATCATTGCCAGAAATGATATCTTTGCTTGAATACACGTTGTTTTGAAGTGTTTGAATTCCTATTTATTTTTAAATTGAGTAAATGAGTCTCTTTTTCAGTACGCCATCAGACTATTTCCTTAATTCCTATCTTCTCTGCACGCGTTCTTACTCTGTTTTTAATCCTACCTCTTATAAATCCTAAATGCTGAAAGCGTATTCCAAGTGGGGTCTAACAAGAAGAAGTTGCTGATTTCCGTAAATTTATATTCCCATTTACGTAGTACTCTTTTAACAAATCCCAATCTGCAAGATAATTCACCGTGTAAAGATACCAGGTAAAATTTAAAGCAATTTCTTAAGCATCTTCAGGTAATGCCTACCAAGCACAGTAAGTTGAAACCTCAAACAATTCCAACGAAGAAATTATACCCAATGCATTGAATACTGAAATTCAAAGGAATGTATAAATTCATGTATCAGATTTATATTCATTCTGCGTAAAGACGAGCACATTACTCCCTATCTCAAGAAACTGAGGTGGTTAAAGGTACAAAACAGTAAAAAATACTTCTTGTGAGTATTTTTAAATAACCGTTTTGAAGCAAAAATCTTAATTATCTGCTAAAAATGTTTATTAATAAACCTGAGAACCTGATTCACTCCACACACCTGCGGGTAGGGGGATGGAGAATACTCCCGCAGTATCCCTGCTTGTCGTAAGAGGCGACTAAAAGGGCGGGGAAGGAAACCCCGGAAAAAACCCCGGAGCCAGCAAGGGTTGAGTCCGGACAGTCTTGTGGGTCAACTGTCTTTGTGCGGCCATACCACCTGGCCCTCGATCCACCCGCATGTTTGCCGTGTGCGGAGACCCGTAAGGAGGAGAAGGGGATCCTGGAGGGTGAGGTCCGCAGTTCCCAGCCGGTTGTCGGATGGCCGGTATGGACCGGGGGCCAATACCCCTCTTTTTACAATACAATTATTACGCCAAACCACCCTTTTAGATAAACTTAAGAACATTTTAGATATAGTAATTTAATACAGGTTCAAAATGCTCACTTCATAAAACTAATACGATTAATACAGGATTGTGCGTGGTGCGACATGACCACAGATGTCGACGCACCCATTAATCAATTCCTACCTACCTACCGAATCCAGACCTCAACGAGCTGTGAACGAACAGGTCTAACCCCTCACGACGGCTCAGCGAAAACTGACGATGTCTGATAACATTACAGTAAATGGAGATTTCTAATACTCACCACCAAACCTCTGTCTACGATCATTGTAAGGAATGATATCTTTGCTTAGATACAAGTTGTCTTGAACTGTTTGAACTCCTTTTTTTAATTGAGTAAACGGGTTGCATTTGGTTGAGATAACACTGAAGGAATCCCAATATAAAGCCTTTGTTTAGGGTAGAACAAGCAGCGCTTTTGAAGTGACCTCAGGGGTAAGACAAGGAGATGCTCTCTCAGCTGTGCTATTTTTCTAGGTTTTGCACAAGGCAATGAAAGAATTGAAATTAAGGGGAACTATTGTTTATAAATCCAAACAAGGTTTTGCATATGCTGATGACTTAGCTCTGATAGCAAGAAGTGTGAAGGATCTTAAAGAAATGTTTGTTATAATTGGAGATATTGGTAAAAGAATGGGCCTCGATGTAAATGAAGACAAGACCAAATACTTGAAAATGTCTCCTTCACAGGACAAACGAAAGCTACAAAACCTAATTATTGGGAATTAAAATTTTGAGGTCGTCAGAAAATTTACCTACCTTGGAGTAGTAGTGAATAAAGAAAATAAGATCTCTGAGGAGAGAAATCAAAGGGTAATGCAAGGTAACAAGGCCTATTTTGCAAATTTCCCCCTCCTCAAATAAACTCTTCTGTCCAGGAAAACTAAATTGAAAATTTATTAAACATTGATAAGACCAGTAATTACATAAGGAGCTGAGACATGGGTCCTATCCAAACAAGATGAAGAAACATTAAGAAGATTTGAAAGGATAATAATGAGATTCTATGGCCCAGTAAAAGAAGGAGAAACGTGGAGAATAAGAATGAACTTTGAAGAAAATGAAATATTGGAAGAGAAGATATAGTTAGGTTCTCAAAGTCATTGCGACTGTCTTGGTTGGGCCATGTTGAAATGATGGAAGAGTACAGAATTCCCAGATTGTTAATGAATAGCAAGACGGAAGGGAGTAGGAGGAGAGGAAGACCACGCAAAAGATGGCTGCAAAATGTTGAAGAGTACCTGAGGACGATGGGGATTGGAAGATGGAGGGAGAAAGCAAGAAGGAGAACCGATTGGGGGCATATAACTGAGGAAGCTAAGGCCCAAACCGGGCTGTAAAGCTGATGATGATGAAACCTCTGTTGGCAATCATTGTGAGGAATGATATCTTCGCATAGATGCAAGTTGTTTTGAATTGTTTGAATACCTTTTTTTAAATTGAGTAAACGATCTTTTCGTTTTAATTACGCCATCTGACTATTTCTATTAATTCCTCAATTAAAATAACTTGGGAAATAATACTACTTATAGTTTTTCTTGAAAATTACCCCATTTGGGTTACCATGGAACATAAGTCAAGGAAATATTGCAGGGGATGTAAAAAAAATTATGAAGGTCTAAAGAAATCAACCGTCTTTTGGGATTACAAATTTCGGTAGGTAGTACTGATTATGAATGAGACACTTATTATCATGTCCAGTAAGTTTTTATTTGTATCTGTATTTGAAGAATAAATTCTCTATTTAAAACATTATATTATTACTGTCCTGGTCCTCCATACCCTTCAGTCGTTGGGCTATTGGCCTCCAAAACACTTAGGGAATGTGATCCCAGAGCTGATGTGGCAGCCAATAGCAGGCTAGCGGCAGGGTTTGCTCCGTGGTGGGTTGGGAGGCCGATAGATGAGTTTTATTTGCTGTGGGAGCTTGAGAATCTTGTGTGCTATATTTAGTAATGAAATGTTCCAATTAAGTTAAATTTTAAAAAAGTTTTCTTCCTTCCTAATAAAAAGAGTTTTACCTGCAGCAGTTCTTGGCGACGTGAAATCAGCTAAAAACGTAGAGGCGGGTCTTCACTAATAGAAACAGCCAATAGTCAACAAACCAAAAATGCTATTGGAAATGAAGGTGCTTAAGGTGGAAGGAAGTACAAGACGAGCACAAGTCGCAACTGGAACCAAGCAGATACGTCCTTCTCCAGCCGCGGTCAGGTTCAAAGAGGGCTAGTTTCTTCACGATGCACTTGTTATTGAATGAAAATAATTATATTTTTAGTTAAGTTAAACAGAAATATGTAAGGTAACAAACATGTTTATAATATCTTCAAGTTCTTTAAAAAATGAATTATCATTTTAAAATGAATCAACCTCTAAAAAACCCTCTTTTTACAAGCTTTGGTGGTTGAATAACTTTGTCAATATCATTCCACTTATAAAATGACAAGTCCTTTTCTCTCGGCCTCTTCCAAAGTTTTTTGGTCGGCGCCATAGCATCCACCATTGCTCCCTCTGTCACAGAGAGCACCAAACCTGGATATCGGAGTCAGTTCCTGTGAACAATAACAACTTTGCCCTTTTTCTACAGATTTCTTCATTGCTCTCTCTTGCATCTTCAGTGGGGAAGCTTGTACTGGCTCTTGGATCATCTGCTGTGTTCATCTGTTGTAATTGAAGGAGGTCGTATGAAGAAATACTTTTTCTGCAGGGACTTCTAGTTTTCGCCATTTTGTTGTTCACGGCTGAACAACTTTTTGTCTTTTTTCCAAAAGGTGCTGAAAATTTTTTTCTCATTTACAATCATGTTTACAGACTCATAGTTAGATGGCAATCCCTTGACGATCTCTTCTTTGTTAATCGGGTGGATTCCAGCTTTTTTAAATCCAGCCATAAGATTATCCCGATTTCCGACGACGCTAGTGGCGTTCTGACACCAAAATTGCGGTCGACATGGAAGTTTGGCTTTGACGGAATCTTGAGCCGTCCAGTGAACCGTGAGCTGCGAAGTGAATTAGTGACGTAGAAGTGTCGACATATGATTGTGTCAATTCATATTGTCGATATTCCCGAATTGCCCCCTGATGTTTCTACTCACTTATGTGCTCCCTCACGGTTCCACACCTGCAGCAACTCCATCCGTGCTTTACACATTCCTCCAACTCAAACCTCGAGCAATTAAACTGGAACCAGTTACTACAAACACCCCATTGCACTCCCATTCCTTAGATTGTTGCGACATACCGAGCATTTAACCCCCACGGCAACTTCCGACATTCCGGACTTGTTCATTTTAAAGAAAATTTTCCACAAGTGCGGCCGAACACGTCCCACGACGGCTCAGTGTAGGCTGACGATGTCTGAGATCGTAACAGTAAATGGAGATTATTAATACTCACCACCAAACCTCTGTTGGCGATCATTGTGAGGTATGAGATCTTTGCTTAGATTCATATTGTCTTGCATTGTTTGAACTTGGAAGGCGAAACACCGTACTCTTGGCTGCTTGACTGGAAGACCAAGTTGGACTCCTTCAGTTTTTGAGATGCCTTAATTCCACAACTATTACTTCGCCCACTTCGTCCACTTGTAAGTATAGGTGATGATAGCTGTGAGAAGATGAACGGTAAGGTATATCCCACCAATATAATAAATATGAAGGAAATTGGGTTGAACAATGATGAGGGTTTGGGTGAACAACGATTGAATGGATAAGTGAATGACAAATAATGGAAGGTGGATGAATAAATAAGAAAGGGATGATGTGAAAAATAAGAGTTCTGTTTGAGCAAGTGGCGATTCACTATGAAAAAGCACGAGGCAACGCAGCATGCCGTGGCACAGGGCGAAAGAAGGGTAAAATGGCAGAATGTCGGTTTCATCGGTCATGTTTTTCACTTAAGCCGAGAGGTATTGGCGCTATTGTCAATATATTTATGTCCAAAACCTATGTCGGCACCGTGTTGGTTAAATGTCGCGTAGGTCGGCCGACTTTGCGGACGTGAAAGCTACAGCGGGCCAATCAGTGATGCTACTAGGGTTAAATGTTCAAATTTATGTCGGTTATAGTAACTGCTGTAACCATACCGACTTAATAAAGTTCATATCATCGTATTTTATAGTAAAAATGTTTCAACCTCATGAATCATACATTTGTGGTTTAGCGAGATAATTATCCCACCTCGTTTTTCCAAAGGTCAATTGCACTGGACAAGCGCTACTTAAATGAGTCAAGAAAGATTTACCTCACGTTATCTCCTTTTCTTTCGGATCCAAACATTTCACAATCACCTGCGTGAGGTAAAATTATACTTAATCTTCAAGAACCTATACTATGTCGAATATTGAATTAGCTATCGTACGACGCCTAGTTAATGAAAATTTTGTAGTACTCCCAATTTTTTTCGTACACTATCCCTGGTTCACTTAGTTTCCTGTTAAAACAACTGGCACCATCTTCACCCTCACCTTGTTTGTACATAATGCTGCGGCAATTTCATCCATCTCTTTCTGCTGAACATATGTTTTTGTACTTCGGGTTCTTGGGATTATAAAGGTGAGGTTTCTCCCTCTACAAAGCTATCAGCTTTTCTACTTGCTCTCTGCTCCACGACATCTGGGTGTCAAATGAATAATAAATAACCACACCTAACTGTATTTTCCTTTCGACACACGCTCAGATTCAGAAAATGGCAGATTCAAAGATAACTGTATTATCCAAATTATAAACAGTATTCGGTACACTGTATTCTCCGTTGTACAATTATTTAGGTATAGTCCATCAATTTCACCCTTTAATCCCAATTCGGCCGCGAAAATTTCCTCGTCTTCCAAAGTTTACTGATGTTATAACACCATGGCAGTCGATAATTTGCAGATTGTTGGTTATGTAGGCACCGTCGTGATCCCATAGAATTTCGTTATGACTACAATGACAAGCATCCACGATAGTGTTATTCCACAACTGCCAAAAAGTATGCATTGTTTCCTGCCGCCTAGAGAGTTCTTTTATTCATTTGCAATGGAATGCCTAAATTTTCCACTTAGCATCTTTTCATCTTCAGATGATGGTTCTTCTAATTCTGCATCCACCATATATTCAATATCTCCGTACTGAAGATCATCTGATTCTGTTTAAATATTCATCCTCATTTCCATCTACGGGATGATTATTGATTCTCAATTCTGTCAAGACCTCCAGTGGTTTATACATAACATATCGGCTCATAATTACCCTTTTTGAGTTCGGCCAATCCGTTCTTTAATTTAATTCTAACCTCCCTATCCTCATCCTGAGGTCCACCTATCTCACCACGAACCACCCCTCTTCGTTCCGGGTCCTATTATACTTTGATGAGGGAGGATCGGAGACGATTTTATCTTCTCTAACATCATCCTACACGTCTTCGAGTACATTAGCATTTCCTGGTAATGAATAAGGAGGAGTTTCTTGCATGTTCATAGGCCTCGTCTGAAATGTGCTCGTCATGTAGTCTATTATAAAATTGTGTCTTGTGCGGAAGCGAATTTTCTTCGAGCTTTTCGATAGGATCTGTGTAATCGTAGGGATATACACCTTAACGAGTGACCAGATTTGTTAAGTCAGAAAATGTTTCCCTCGTGTTAACTCGGTCAAGTTCGCCGATAGTGAAGCGGACATGAAGCGACACGTATCGACAAATATGATGCTGAAATTGTACTCGATAGACTGCAAAAGGTATGTATTTTTATTCACAGTTTGGGATCACAAATATTCTCCTGTCATCGTAGTCTAGTTCTCGAACAATAAAGTGTCCATCGTACGAAGACAGGTTATGGATAAATACAGATAAGAAATTTGGCATTTTATGCTGCAAGTTACAAAAAGAGTGTGCCGCACCTCTGTACTGTCCATTCACATGATCGTGATCTCTAACTCTGTCCGCGTTCAGTTCTTTCTCGCAAATGTCACATACTGTGGTCTCGTTATACGCGTTTTCTTGTCAGGAGTAAAGGAATTCATCGGCAAGATATTTTTGTGATGCTCGAATATTTTCTCCGCCTCCTCTTTCATGCGCTCTAGGAATACTCGCGTCGGGTTTGGTCCTCAGAAGTACGGTGTTTGACACCCCTCCGGTGATCACCATATAACAGAAGCTAAATGGTTGGTGATTTTGAAATTTGTTGGTGAGGATGAGTTGGGTGAAGGTTAGCAAGTACTCACGTTCTCGGGTAGGTGTTCAAAGTCTGCGTAAATAACGTATGGTGCTTTGAAAGAATAGTTTACGTTGGTAAATTTCAATACTTTATCGTTCTCGCCTGGCATTACGATCTTACTCGGTGCCTCCGTTCCTCTGCACAATTGCTTGTGTTATTCCAATTTAGTCTCGTCATTATAATAAGTGAGGCAGTGTTTGCAAATGAATATTCTAGAACAATGCTCATTTATTTGAGAGTAAACCAGTGTATTGAAATTTTTTATCCTGCAACAGTGCGCAGTTGATTCGTTTTCGATATATAGCAAGTCGTGGTGATCGTCCAGTTCTCGTTGGACTATCTTAAATCGGTACACGTTATTTTTATCGTCTAGACCGAATACATTGATCGAAATGTGATTTGCACGCTTGAATTTGGGAATGTCTTTCAATTCTATCGGATATTCCACGCATGACCAGATGTAGCCTATTCGAAAAGCTGGTATATCGTACTTTGAAATTCTTTGAGGGTCTTTATCAATGTTCTCACTCACTTTTACAAATCCGTTTACCGCCTGTCAAGGCCTTTCATGGTATTTCTTGTATCATATATGATTACCTAGCGTGAGCTATGTAAGGTAGCTTGAAATCATATCCACTATTTCTCCAGGCACACAATGGCATCAAGGCAAATGAATGAAAAGTTAACTTTCGATATAGCAAAATTTATTGAACAAAGCGTATTGAAACAACATATATTGTTTAAGGTAGACACAAAATCATCACCCTTTCACTTGAAGGTAAACAACCACACTCACAATTTAAAAGACTCAACACAGTATCTCCGCCGAGGACCAATCCTAATGCATAATGCTAATAAGTCTTACCTGCCTTAAACGAATACAGATTGTTTCAGCAAAATTGTATTGAACACAACATAAAAATATGACTCTTGAGGTGGAAAATCCACTGAATTGAGAATAATAAAACAATACTATTTACCCTTACACTGGGACGTAAACAACCAGACAAGACGAGCAATCCACATGGTCAGTAACTTAATTTCAATTCACATGCATTCCAAATCTTAATTTATACAATAGTTAAAACGAGGAAATAATTGCCGCCATCAATTTTCTCTGACACTTGTAAAGATACCTAAAACACGCATGCAATCCATCACAGTTAATTAATAACATGGTTATCACTGGATTGGCACAGCGTGCAGTCACATCACACGCTAAGTCTGATTTGTAATATTCTCACCTGAAGTGGCATCTTTATTTCTTGCTCAAGTGAAGCTTAGTGATGGCAACTAAATAAAAGTTGAAATAATATGCAACAGTCGGATAATATGGTTTACATTGTTAAAGATGAAAGCCACATCTATATCTACAAAATACCCTGCAAGCCACCTCAGGGGTGTGTGGCAGGTGGTGAGTAATCACCAACATGCATTACACTATACCCTAGAGTTAGTGTAACTACGACTAATTATGCATTAGCATAAATCGCTAATGCTTGTCACGAGGCGAAGCCTCACAAGCATGCACCACTACGCTACAGATGTCATCAAAATGGAGAATGACCGTCAATATACATGCATTCTACAACTACACAAATGGACAGGGGCAGACGAGTATGAAAATATCTCCAAAAATAAACTCGCTAATTGATGAATAAAGTAACTAGGAAAGCAAGATGCTAATTCGCCATGTATTCCGCTCCCAATTATTTCAGTATCGCCTTGGTGCATGGGATAATTTGCGCATATGTAGGCATCACGCCTAGTTCTTGGAAAGTGGGCGTTGATATTTAATATTTTCTAATTAGAATCACCTACTCACTGCCTTGAAGAGGGTATAGTTAATAGTCTCAAGAATATAGTAGAAACGTGACACATCAAAGTAGTTAGATACCGCCTAAACAGTCAATGGATGGCCACCCCACCAGTGGTTCACATATGCCTCCTCTTGCTCACTGGGACCGAACATTTATGTAAATGTGAAGCCTAAAGTATCATTAGTCCCTCCCTTAAATGTCTGTGGAGCTATAGTAAAATTTTCACGGGCAGCTTGCCGATCTTCGGGATCATTGTGAATTTAACCCACTGCCTCAACAGTAGACTGTTAATGCCATTGTTTACATCCCTCACACAACGACTGAAAGGAGGTTGGCTCGGAACCAAAGTCTATTGTTTTCCAATTACGCGTTGAGAGCATTCAACAGCATAAAACCTGAGTAAAGTTAAAACCGAAGACGTGATCAAAGGCAGGGTTAATTACTAAGCAGAATCCTCGCAGTAACTTGTAGTGGCTTTGTTGAAATATATACTCTTTATTGAATCGTGAGAGAGAGGGAGTTCAGCACGTGGGGTCGGGCTTGGACATGGCTTGAAGTCGCAAGTGATGAGGCTATAGCCTGTGGATAATGCTGCCTCGCATCCAGATATGGAACTAATATGATCGCCGACTCGTGGAAACAAATATGTAGCTATCACCAGCTTAAATAAATACCAACTTATAACCAATTTTGGTATTTATTGTAAAGGTCGCTGGACAACTAGTCAGACAACTGTTAGATGCGGAATGTTGAAATAATATTATTTGGAAGTGTTCAAAGAAGCAGACTTTTAGGGCGTGAGATAAAGTTTAGCAAATATAAGATATAATAACATCTCCTGGCATCTCTTCTCACGATATAATATATACCTTATTTTTGCAGTATCAATTTTAATATACAAGCAAAGGCACATTTCTTTAATTCTTTCAATTAATGACGATTAATTATTTGACGTAGATGATAAGTATAAATCTTTAATTCACTGATAATTCAACTTTAAGATAAATTAGCCCCGGAAAAAGTAATTCGAATATGCAAGCCAAGAGCGCCGTGGCTTAATACAGAAATCAAACTATTCGAATGCCTTTACATCATTCAAGAAAAGAAACCAAAAATATAAACATCTCAGAAATGAAAGAAATGCTAAACTCAGTTTCTTTCTCTCAGCCACAACAATTAATATTAATCACTTGCCTAAGTTAAGAAATAGCGGAAACTTCTTTAAAAATTAACTCTTGCCATGAGTTGAATATATTATTTGCAATGAGTGATTTCAATTTTTCAGGAATTCCCTTCCAATAATATGTCAGGTATGGAAATGATAGCTATAGGAAGCTCCCGGTATTCTCCCGCTGAGCTCCGGTCAGATTCTGCTCTCCAGACTGCTGCAGGTCTCCATCAGGGAATACTATCTGATAAGCTTAAACATCTGCATGAATATGATGGAATCTGGATGAGTATTTGATCAGCATGCAGATCTTATCATGCGAAAGAATCTGAAAATGAAAACATTTAAGAAAATCCATTTAAAGAACTATGATGGTGAAGAACATGTGTGAGATAATATTATAAAAATAATCAATGCGTGATACATGTTAGAAGATTGTCAGTGATTTGGGATAGAATAATATTCAAGAAACTTCATATCTTTGTGCAAGGATTTTAAAATTCTTTCATGATTATAAGATTCTGGAGATGTAAAATGCACGTGACTCATGTCCATATACAAAAGAAGAGAAATTGAGTTGTTAGGGTTCATTGATTCTGTGACATTAGGCTATGAGCTATCTCTCTATCACGGCTCCACAATTCCAGGGACTCCATCAGTCCTTAACGCATTCTTCCAACTCAAACCTAGAGTAATTAAAGTGGAACCATCAGCTACACACACCACATTGCACTCCCATTCCTAAGATGTTTGCGACATACCGAGCATTTATTCCCCTCGGTAGCTTCCGACTTACCGGGCTAGTTCATTTGAATGACAACTTTCACTTTTCCATGAACTGAGGCCGAACACGTCTAACCCCCACGACAGCTCAGTGAAGACAAAGGATGTCTGAGAAAATAACAATAGATGAAGATTATAAATGCTCATCTCCAATCCTCGTTGGCGATCATTGCCAGGAATGACATCTTTGCTTTGATGCAAGTACTCTTGAAATGTTTGAAATCCTTCAATTCCGATCTTTCTGCATGCATTCTATCTCTTTTTTTATTCTTACCTCGTATGGATCCCAAATGCTGAAAGCGTATTCCAAGTGGGGTCTAACAAGGAGAGGTTGGTGATTTCCGTATATTTATATACGCATTTACGAAGTACTCTTTTAACAAATCCCAATCGGCAAGATAATTCACCGTGTAAAGATGCCAGATAAAATTTAAAGCAATTACTTAAGCATCTTCAGGTAACGCCTACCAAGCACAGTAAGGTGAAACCTCAAAGATTTCCATCGAAGAAATAATATCCAATGAAATGAATACTCACATTCAAAGGAATATATAAATTCATGTATCAGATTTATATTCATTCTGCGTAAAGACGAACACATAACTCCCTATCTCAAGCAACTGGTGGTTAAAGGTACAAAACAGTATAACACACCCTCCGAATTTAATTTAATTCAGGCGATTCCTTTCTCCTCCTGCTGCCTCTTTCTCAGGAAGGCGATGTAGGCGGCGGCGGGGCGCAGACCCGCTAATTGATGGAAGGTGTGGGAGTGGTAGTGGGTGATCTCAAGGATAGCGAAAAGGGGAGGGGGGGGGAGGTATGAAAAAATTCTCATACACGATCTTGTGAATGGAAGATTTATTGCAGGTTATGATTTTGGCAGTATATTGGCAGTTCACGGAATAATAAACAAACAATGAAATTTGTAAAGGTTGCTTGACCCCGTCAACGGGAAGGTCTTTGTTCCGAGGGGGAACGGGCGGTAGTAAGAGCACTGGGGAGGGGGCAGTTAGGGGTCCTCTCCCTCCAGCATCCGCAGGCACCGCGGGTCCCTTCCCCGGAAACAGCGGGTGGTGTCCTCCAACGGGTAAGGGGACGGAGGGGGGTCCACGGGACGTAGAGAGAGACGTGGACTCTCTCCGCTGCTCGGGCTGGGGGACGGACGACCGCCTTGGGGGGTGGTTGGCCGCTCCGGCGTCCTCACCGGGCTAAGCGACCCCTCAGTGGATGCCCACGGTGCCGAGTCGTCCGCCGCGTCGAGGGTGAGTCGGCTGCTGGTGGGAGGGGTAACTCCTCCGCTCCGCCTCTGTAGCACCCTCTGCCAGCGGAAGGGTCACCGTCGGCGGCGTGTCGGGGGCGAACTAGTTAGCGGCATAGCCGCGACCCCCGACGAAGTCTCGTCGTGCGTCCAGGCGAGGGTATTTGGCACGGTCCTCTCCCTCCGCCGTCGTCTCTTTTCCATGCCGAGCGTCGCCTTTTTATACGGTTTGACCCCGTGCGTAGGTGGGGGTCAAAAGAGGGTGAGAAAGGGGGAAGAAGGTGGTACGATGGGTGGTTTGGAGCGAGAGGGGGAGGAAAAAGGGAGAAGAGGGTGGTGAGTGGGTGGTTTTGAGTGAGAGGGGAAGAGAAAAAAGGGGGGAGGGTGGTTATGGGGTGGTTTGGAGCGAGAAAAGGAGAGGGGGGGGGGTCCGAGGATGGAGATATCTCCCCCTGAGGAACTCGCGGGGCTGGGCTGCCTTCTTCGGTTGTGGGATGGGGGAGGGGGAAGAGAAGGAGGGCACGGGACGATGGGTTTGTGGAGGCGTGAGGAGAATGGGGATGAGTAGGAAGGTGTGTCAATGACGAATATGGTCCCTCCGCGTTAAACAAGGGGGGTCGAAGGAGGGGGGGGTTCCCTTAACCTTCGCTCGTTGACACCCTAATTACCCTGCTTGCTCTTCTCCGGCCAGACTGGCGGGTCGTGGGAGGGATGGCGTAGGGTGTGAAGGATGGCGGGGGGGGGGGTTGTCGCTGGCTCGTGGATGAGGGTGTAAGGTTAAGGAGAGGTGACGAAGATTTAACACGGAGAGGGAATTCTTTCGGAAGGGACTTGGTCGGGCATTGTGGGAGGTCAGGACGGGGGGGAAGACGAGTGACCGCCGGGAGGAAAGTGGGAGGGTCAGGATTCCACTAGGGACGGTCTAGGATGGAGACGGGAAAGTGTGAGGCAGAAGGAATATATGTACTTTCCGATCGCGCACTTTTCGGCATTCAAACCAAGTGACATGTATCAAGTAGAAATTACTTCTTGGGAGTGTTTTTAAACAAACTTTTTGAAAGCAAAAATCTTAATTATCTGCTAAAAATGTTATTATAATAAACCTAAGGACCTCACTCACTTCACCCGATCGAATCCAGACCTCAACGAGCTGCGAACGAACACGTCTAACCCTCCCACGACGGCTCAGCGAAGACAAAGGATGTCTGAGATCATAACAGTAATTGGAGATTGCTAATACCTCTGTTGACGGTCATTGTGAGGAATGATATCTTTGCATAAATGCAAGTTGTCTTGAATTGCTTGAATTCCTTCTTTTTAGATTAAGTAAACTGGCTTCTCGTTTTAATTGTGCCATCTGACTATTTCTATTAATTCATTAATTTAAATATCCTGCCCCCCTGCGGGTAGGGGGATTGAGAATACTCCCGCAGTATCCCTGCTGTCGTAAGAGGCGACTAAAAGGGCGGGGAGAAAACTCCGAAAACGAACCCAGAGCCAGCAAGGGTTGAGCCCGGACAGTCTTGTGGGTCAACTGTCTGTGTGCGGCCATACCACCTGGCCTGCGATCCACCCGCATGTTTGCCGTGTGCGGAGACCCGTAAGGAGGAGAAGGGGATCCTGGAGGGTGAGGTCCGTGGTTCCCAGCCGGGTGTCGGATGCCCCGTATGGACTATGGGCCAATACCCCTCTTTGGCCCCGGATTCTGTGTAAACGGGCTGCCGGGAGCTAGCCACTCTCGGTCAATCGGCTTCCGTGGCGTTCAGTTTAACGGTGGCGAGTGCCAGGGAGGTGGGGGTCTGCGTAGGGCGGTCGGAGATGTACGGGTTTGGTGGGCTCGTGCATCGAAGATCCAACCCGAAACAGGCAACCGCCTCTAGGGTGCCTTATCCCTTCGGGTAGCCCTGGCGACCGCACCGGTTTGCGGTGTGGCGTCCCGAATGTGTGGCTCCATGGTGGGTGGGGAGCCCGGGGGACGAAGATTCATTTGGAATGGCGGAAACAATTCTTCCACCTCCGAAAAGATCCCGCCCGGATACGGGCGGGGGAGTTAATGTTCCCGGCGCTAGTCAGCGCTATTTAATGATGTGTCAGAAGGAGGGTGAGAGCCTGAAAAAGGTGTCTCCCTTCCTTATACGAAGAGTATTGTCTGGTTCCGTTCCTGGGGAATTAAAATCAGCCAAGAAACTTCGCGATGGCACACTGCTCATCGAAACGGCTACAACGGCTCAAAGTGCGAAATTGTTGCAAATGGACAAGCTACATGGCATTCCCGTCAAGGTCGAGGTGCACCGCACCTTGAACACCTGTCGGGGAGCGATTAGTCATCATGACCTTTTGTATGTTGAGATCGACGAGATCAAGCAGGAGATTGCCTCTCAGGGGGTCACCGATGCTCGTCGACTCACTACAAAGCGCAACGGAGAAAGAGTAAACACGACATCTGTTGTACTCACCTTCGCGCGTGACCAGCTCCCCGACAAGGTGTTTGTCGGATTATGAATCGGTGCCAGTGCGGCCATTCATACCGGCACCCATGCGATGCTACCAGTGTCAGCGATTCGGCCACATGGCCACACGGTGCGAGGGCAAGGCCACCTGCCCCCGCTGCGGCCTGGAGAAGCATGAGGGTGCGGAATGCAAGGGTGACCCACTTTGCGTCAATTGTGAGGGTGCTCATCCCGTGTACTCTCGTGATTGTCCTAAGATGATCGAGGAGCGCAAAGTAATGGAGATAAAGACGGTTGACAAAATACCTTATTTCGAGGCACGGAAAAAGGTACAGAGCACAAGTTGCTCCTACTTTCTCCAAGTCGTTTGCCCATGTCGCTTCCCATCCTATCGCCAAGGTCACCATCTCGACTCAGACGGAAGATAATGCGAGCCCAAAAACCAAAGTCCCTGTGCAGAAATTGGCCATGCCGGCTAAGGCCACAAATCCGGCAAATAAAACACAAGCCACCGATCCGGGTTCTCCCAGGAAGAACCCCACCATAACCACAACCGGGGCCACGCAAACGAAGCGTGGCAACTCTTTATCCCCCGGACCATCTGGTTTAGCCCGACTCAATCCACCAGAGTCAATGGAAGAGGATGAATGTCTCTCGGAGACAGAAATCCTCCGGGCTAGAACCAAGGGTAGGAGGAGAAATCGCGTTAAGCGTTGATCCTCCAACTGTGTTTGACATTTTTAAATTAATTATTTAATTTATTTATTTTTTAAATTTTTATATTATTAGTGGCTTTTATATTACAGTGGAACTGTAATGGATTTTATCGGCACAAGGAGGAGCTGGACATTTTAATCCGAGATTTTAACCCTTCCTGCGTTTGTCTTCAAGAAACGCATTTTAAAGACACGGACAAAGGTATTTTAAAATATTTTAACGTTCTGAGATATGACGACACCAGCGGCCAATGAGCCCAGGGTGGAGTGGCAGTTGCTATTCGAGAGGCCCTATACACCTCCCGAGTTCAACTGAATACACCGTTTCAAGCGGTGGCGGTGACGGTGCACGCACCGGAGGAGATTACGTTATGCAACGTTTATCTGCCGGAGGATGCACCGGTCACCCGTTTTAATTTAGAATCCCTTGTCCACCAGCTGCCTCGGCCTTTTATCTTACTCGGTGATTTTAACGCTCATGATCCTCTCTGGGGAAGCACTGCGGGACAGTGTAACCGCAGGGGACGCATTTTATCAAGTTTTATTTTAGATTTTAACCTAGTTTTACTGAACAACGGGGAGAAGACCCGTTTTAACTCTTTCAATGGTGATTTCTCCTCCATTGATTTATGCATTTTATCGAGCAGTTTAACAAATAAGGTGTCTTTGTCTGTGCACGAAGATCTTTGTGGGAGCGATCACTTCCCTCTTTAAGGAGCGGCGTTTTAACTCTGATTTTATTCGTCCGGGCAACTGGATTGTGCGGAAAGCCGATTTGCTTTGTTTTAAAAGAAATTTTAATTTTACGTGCGATAAAAATCGCGATAGCGCTTTTAATGTAAAATTATTTACTAACAGCATCATCACCGCCGCCGACATGAGCGTACCGCGGTCTCGGCGCATCATGTCGAGAGCTGCTGTGCCTTGGTGGAATGATGAATGTGCCAAAGCCATTCGGAAACGCAAGAAGGCGTTGCAAATTTTTAACAAATATCCGACAGGAAACAATCTGTCCTCTTTTCGGCGTCTGAGAGCTAAAGCCCGTCAGGTCGTAAAGGAAGCAAAGAGTGGATGAATTTTGTCTCTGGTGTCAATATCAGCACACCACTTGCACAGGTGTGGCGTAAGGTGAAGAGCATTTCTGGAAACAACCAGCAGCTCGGCGTCTCCTTCTTAAAAGTCAGAGGAAATGTGGTTACTTCTCCAGCTGCCATTGGCGAGATAATCGGCCAGTCAATCGCCAAGGTGAGCAGCGTAGAAATCTGGATCCTGCCTTCCGAACGTTTAAGCAACGTCTCGAGAAAATTCCTATAAGCTTCAAGGAGACGCGTACAATGGCAGATTACAACCTCCCATTTTCCTTGTGGGAGCTGAAATATGCCATCGATGATTCCCACGACACCTCTTCAGGACCAGACGGGGTCCACAATGCTTTTCTCCGCAACCTTCCGGAGACAGCGCTGCAGGAAGTCCTGCAGACGTATAATCAGCTGTGGGCTGAAGGTCACTTTCCTTCGTCCTGGCGGGAGTCTGTCATTGTCCCCATTCCCAAACATGGGAAAGATAGAGCTGATCCGAATTCTTACCGTCCAATATCTCTCACCAGTTGCCTGTGCAAGTTAATGGAGAGAATGGTGAACCGGCGGCTCGTTTGGTGGTTAGAGCGCCGAAACATTCTCTCCAACATCCAATGTGGATTTAGACGCGGTCATTCAGGACATTCATTCTTCCCTACTGTCTCTCAGCAGAAAGAGAGTACGCGTTTGGTTCCTTTGGGTCCCGGGGCATGCGGGAATAGCCATAAATGAAAAGGCGGACGCTTTGGCCAAAGAGGCTCTGAACGAGACCGAGACTAAGTCGACGCTGGTACCTCACGAGGACCTAAAATCTTCCCTGAAACAAATAATCCTAGGGCAGTGGAAGGAGTCTTGGCGTAATACACAGGATAATAAACTTCGTGACATCAAGCCGGTAACGTCAGTGTGGCCCTCTTCCGTCAGGAACAGCCGAAGAGAGGAAGTCGTCATCACACGTTTGAGGATAGGGCACTGCCCTCTAACTCACGCATTTCTCTTCACGGAAGAGAAAGTACGACCGCAGTGTGGTAATTGCGACTGTCCTCTCAACATTCGACACATCCTGACGGAGTGTGACAAATACCGTGACGCGCGAAGGCGGCTCAATTTAGGGGGATACCTAAAACCCGTCCTAGGAGACGACCCTAATGCTTTAAGCCGAGTCATTTTATTTCTGAAAGGGACAGGACTATTCGAAAAAATATAAGTTTTTATTTGTAATCACATTATATTTTTTTTACTAAATAAGTGACATGAGTGCAAGTGACTAATATTTAATACTTTTACTACGAAGACTGTGTAGTGGTGCAAAATGACCTAGCCGTCGACGCACCCTACATCCTTAAACCTACTACTACTACTTAAATATCCTGGGAAATAATACTACCTATAGTTTTCTTGAAAATTACCCCATTTTTGTTACCATGGAACACAAGCATAGGAAATATTGCAGGGGTTTTAAAAAAATTATGAAGGACTCAAGAAATCAACCGTCTTTTGGGGTTATAAATCTCGGTAGGTTGTACTGATTAGGAATGAGACATACTTATTATCATTTCCTGTAAGTTTTTGTTTCTTTCTATAATTGAAGAATATCTATCTCAAACATTATAATATTCCTGTCTTTCTGGTCCTCCATAGCTTATAGGCGTTAGGCTGTTGGCCTCACTCAGGGAATGTGATCCCAGACTTGATGTGGCAGCCTATAGTAGGCTAGCGGCAGGCTTTGCTTGAGGGTACTCAACCCTCCTCTTCATGCCCCTAGCCGGGAACCCCGGGGGAGAAGACACTGAAGCACTATTCCTGGGTGGAGCACTTACTGGACGCTCTAATGGCCCTGGGGAAGAGGCTTCAGTGGAGTCAGGTCCACCCTGAGTTTGTGATAATTATGGTAAAACTCTGTGACGCTCCTGAACATCTGTCCAGGAGTGTCCAGACTTAACACTTGGTTGTGCATCTTTCCTTCGATATTGAAGAAAGCAAGCCCGGTAGGATCGCGGTACCCCAAGTTCACAGAGAGCAAAGACATCGTTGAGCGTTCTAGCTCATTGGATGAACCGAATATTAAAATAGAAAGGTGCATCAAGTATTGGCAAGTGCAGGACGTTGTGCGCTCCCTCTCCACTGAACTATTTCTTCCTAAGCTTCTTGTTTGTGCGCGCTTGCGGGACAGATGCCTTTTTCTTCCTCATCGGTTGTAACGTTAGGATATTCCATGCATGTGCACGTCCTGCATCTCTTTGTGCCAATCGATGTCTCGAGTTCATAACAGTAATTAGAGGTTATTAATACTAAGGTCTAAACCTCTGTTGGCAATCGTGAGAAACCTGCAGTATCCCTGCTTGTTTTAAGAGGCGACTAATAGGGTGGGGAGAAAACCCCGAAAACAAACCCCAGTGACAGCTAGGGATGTGTCCCCGCACGGGTGGAAGAGGGTGGTCTCTTCCTATGGGGAGCCGCGCCCCCACGGACCCGAGCCCACCGGGGAGACAACCTCGTTAAAAAAAAACCCGTAGTACGCTTGGGCAGTGTCCAGACAGTATGTTAGTGCTGTTCTGAGTAGCCATGACATCTGGCAATCGAGTTTACCCACGTGTTTGCCGTGCGTGGAGACCCGTACGTGGGGGAGAAGAGGATCCTGGTGGGTGAGTTCTCCGGCACCCAGCCTGGCGTCGGATACCTGGTATGGGGCGGAGTTCGATACCCCACTTCGGCCCTGAATTCCCCGTATGGCGGATGGTGGCTGACAGGTAACTTGAAAGTAATACGAAATGGTTCCAATGATATGATTTATTAGACACACAAGTTACACTCAGGCGTGGCGATTGTCGACTGCGTTTTGGTGGCTTCTCCGCGGGCCTTTTATAGTACACCAAACATCGCGTTGAGTTAGATGCGGCCGCCTCGCCGCGCTGGCCGTCTCCTTGCCGCTTTGACTTGCCACGTGGATCGGAGACCAGCTTGACTCTCCACATGGATCGGAGTCCAGCTTGACTCGCCACAACACCCCCTTGGCAGTGCAAAAACCTATGTTTTTAATGAGAAAAGGAAACAAGTACAAGGTATAAGGTAAACAAAGTAAAATGGGGCATTAATGGGCTTGGTAGCGGTTGGTGAAATGGACTCTTCTCCCGTAACGCGTTGTTATCTCTGGTTTCGTTTGTAAACAAACGCCTCCGCCTCCCTTGCTCCCTTGGTCCGCTGGAGGTGACGTCTCGGGATGCACATCGTCTGCGAAAACATATGCCGGCTTCAGCCGCTCGATGCTGATCGAGCTATCCTTCCCCTTAATCCGGACGATGAAATACTTAGGGTATCTCTTAACGACTTTAAAGGGTCCATCGTACGGTGGCTCTTGTACGCCCTTGGCAGAGTTATTTCGTACGAAAACATTCGGTGAAGTGGCCAAGTCTTTAAAAATAAAAGTTTGTCTCCCTCCATGCCGTTGAAATCTTGCTGACCGCAACTTCTGCATCCGACGCCGGAGTATGTCGACGAACGTGGAAGTCTCGGTGGTATGTGGCTGCGATGACAGAAATTCGCCTGGTAAACGCAAGGTCTCGCCGTAGACAAGTTCTGCCGCCGTTGCGCCGATGTCATCCTTCCACGCCGCGCGAATTCCAAGGAGAACAGCTGGAAGTGACTCCGCCCACCACTGGTCAGCATGGCATTTAATGGCTGCTTTTAACTGGCGGTGCAGTCGCTCGATGAGTCCATTAGCTGCGGGATGATACGCCGTTGTCCTCAGGTGCTGAGTTCCTGTTAGATGGGTTAAAGATTTGAAAAGGCATGACTCGAATTTACTCCCCCGGTCCGTTGTGACTCTCAAGGGAATTCCGAATCTGGCAATCCATCCGGCGAAAAATGCCATGGCCACTGTGTCTGCTTTAATGTCTTCAATCGGAAAAGCTTCCGGCCATCTGGAAAAACGATCAATGCAAGTCAAACAGTAGCGAAAACCACGAGAGACTGGCAGGGGGCCAATTCGATCTATGTGAACATGCTCAAAACGAGAAGAAGGTAACTTAAACTCGCCTAGAGGTGAATTCACGTGCCTCGTAATTTTTGATCGTTGACAGGGGATGCAACTCCGTGCCCATGCTCTGCAGTCTCTCTTGATTCCTGGCCACACAAATCGTTGGGTAACAAGCTTTATCGTTGACTTGATACCTGGATGTGCAAGTCCATGAACTGTGTTGAAAGCCCGGCGGCGGAATTCTTCTGTGACGTAGGGTCGAGCAGTCTGCGTGGCAACGTCGCAGAAAATGCTCTCTTTGCAATCTGGAATCTGAACTCGCTTCAACTGGAGCGAAGTCTTTGACGCTAGCAATCGTTGCAGCTCTTGGTCTTCCGCCTGGGATCGGGAGAGCGCCTGATAATTGATCGCTGGAGACACCTCGTCGATCCTGGAAAACGCGTCTGCCACCACGTTGTCCTTTCCTGTCACGTGACGTATGTCAGTGGTGAACTGGCTGATAAAATCCAAATGACGAAATTGTCGAGGGGTGACTTTATCGGCCTTCTGGTGGTAGGCGAAGATGAGAGGTCTATGATCGGTGAAAATAACGAAATGACGCCCCTCGACCTTGTAACGGAAATGTTTTACAGATTCGTAGATGGAGAGCAATTCCCTGTCGTAAGCGCTGTACTTTCTCTGCGCAGGGCTCATTTTCTTCGAAAAGAAAGCAAGTGGCTGCCATCCGTAGGCGTTCCGTTGCTGTAAGGCGGAGCCGAGGGTACAATCGGACGCATCCGTCACAAGGGCAAGAATAGCTTTAGGGTCGGGATGCGCCAGCAACGCTGCCCGAGTCAAACTGGTCTTGCATGCATCGAACGCTTGTTGTGCTTCCGTGCTCCACTCGATTGGCGTTTGCCCTTTTAAATTTGGCCTTTTTAATAGCTCGGTCATAGGTGCTTGGATGGCTGCTGCGTCCGGAATAAATCGCCGATAAAAATTGATCATTCCGAGGAAACGCCTTAGTTGTTTCGCTGTGCCTGGCAATGAAAAAGATGACAACGCCTTTACTCTGTCTTCCATTGGTTTGATGCCTTCCTTGGAAATGGTGTAGCCTAAAAAATTGATAACAGATTTTCCAAAAATACACTTTGCGGGGTTAATTAGGATGCCTTGTTTCTTCAGTCGCTCGAACAATTCTCTCAGGTGCCCTTCATGTTGTTGTTCAGAATCGGATGCTATTAAAATATCATCAATGTAAACGTAACAGAAGTTTAAACCGCGAACTGCTTCGTCCATAAAACGTTGGAATGTTTGTGCAGCATTCCTCAAACCAAACCCCATGAAAGGGAACTCGTACAAGCCAAATGGGGTTGTTATTGCTGTCTAGGCGATATCCTCTGGAGCGACCGGAATTTGATTGTAGGCACGTACCAGGTCAATTTTCGAAAAAACTGACCTCCCGAAAAGGGCGTTAGCAACGTCCTCTATGTGCGGAACTGGGTAACGGTCCGGGATTGTCCTCGCGTTGAGGGCTCTATAATCTCCACACGGTCGCCATTCCACCCCTCTCTTTGGAACCATATGCAAGGGTGAACTCCAGTTGCTTTGCGATGGACGTGCGACTCCCATTTTTATCATTGCATCAAACTCCTTTGCTGCTTTTAACCGGCCAGGTGCCAGTCGTCTCGGCTTGGAACATACAGCTGGGCCTGGCGTTGTCCTAATATAATGCTCCGTAGTATGCTTAGGTGTCGAGAAAACTCCCATCGGACGTGTAATTTCTGGAAACTCCCTTAATAATCGGTGATATACAGAGTCGCCCGTTACTACTTTGATCTGCCCCTGTGCGGTGTGTGCCGGGCGACCGGGAGTAGAAAGAGAAGTAATGCCATCCAAAAGTCGCCTATTTTGAATGTCGACTATTAGACCGTAAAAACTTAAGAAGTCTGCTCCTATAATGGGCCTGTCGACATCTGCAATGACAAAATTCCATACAAAAACGCGCCTCAGGCCGAAATCTAAGTTGAACGACACGAAACCGTAAGTTGCGATCAGTGAACCATTAGCAGCACTTAGCTCGTATGAAGTCTTAAAACGGGGGCCTTTAACGCGTCTCCGCGGATAGACGCATAGATCGGCACCTGTATCTATCAAAAATTGTTCCTTCGTTCTTACGTTGGTCATGAAAAGGCAGCTTTGACTGGGGCTATACTCGCTAGCCGCTACGAACGAGGGCCCTGGTCGTTTTCCTGAGAATGCGAACAAGGAGGTGAGCACTTCCTAGCCTTTGAACCGAAACGCCAATGATACCAACAGAAACCCTTGGTCCTCTCGTTCGAACCACGTTTTTGCGAAAGAGAACGCCTTCTCTGCCGGTCGGGCTCCCGGGTGCCGCTCGTCAGGGCTGCCACCTGCTTCACCAGGTCGTCAATTTTCTTCTCGAGCGTCATGATGCGCGGCCCGTCATCTACGCTAGCAATATGGTGCTTAGGGGTTACTTCATACACTTTGTCTGCCAACAGAGCTATCTTTTCAAGTTCATCGTCACCTTGGGTTGCTAGGATTGCTTGCATGGACACTGGTAAGCGACCCAACCACAGCGACTTTAAAAAAGCATTTGGCACTGCAGGGCCGGCCGTGGTCCGCAATTGTCTCAAAAATTGTGAAGGTGTCCGGTCCCCCATCTCCTCGCACTCTAATAATTGCCGGATTCGCTGCTCTTGTGAGGCCGAAAGTCTCCGAATGAGTTCGGATTTTATCCTATCGTACTTTCCTTCGGTGGGCGGCTCGGTAATGAGGTCCTCCACTTCCAAGGCATACCTGTTCTCTAGCCCTGAGACGACGTACCAGAACTTCGTGTCGTCTTGCGTGATCCCGCGCAGTTGGAATTGTCCCTCCAACTGTGCGAACCACAGAGTTGGTTTCTCCGGCCAAAAGGGTGGGACACGAACGGCGACTCGGTCCAGCATGCTTCCTGCGGCGGGTGATTCGGCTCCGATAGCAGTCCCAGGGTCCGGCATCACGTCGGGGTCACCAATATGGCGGATGGTGGCTGACAGGTAACTTGAAAGTAATACGAAATGGTTCCAATGATATGATTTATTAGACACACAAGTTACACTCAGGCGTGGCGATTGTCGACTGCGTTTTGGTGGCTTCTCCGCGGGCCTTTTATAGTACACCAAACATCGCGTTGAGTTAGATGCGGCCGCCTCGCCGCGCTGGCCGTCTCCTTGCCGCTTTGACTTGCCACGTGGATCGGAGACCAGCTTGACTCTCCACATGGATCGGAGACCAGCTTGACTCGCCACACCCGTAAAACGGGCGGCCTTGACCTAGCCAGTCTGGTCAATCGGCTAGCCGCACGACCGGCGGCGGGGGACCGCCGTCGGGGGTCCCTTTAAGGGCTTACCAGTAAACGGTTCATGTCGGTGGCAAGTACTGGAGACAAGCAAGTACGGTGGTCTTCGTAGGGCGGCCAAAGGCGTGCGGGTTTAGGAGGGCCCGTGCGCTAGAGGTTCTCACCCGAAAGAGACTCCCCAATCGATGGTGCTATATCCCTTGGGTAGCCCTAGCGACCACACCGGTTCGCGGTGTGGCGCCCCGAATGTGCGGCTCCGTGGTGGGTGGGGAGCCCAGGGGATGAACTTCTATTTTATATGGAGTCTGAAGTTCTTCCTCCACCTAAAAGATCCCGCCCGTTCACGGGCGGAGAAGAAAAGGCACTAGTAGAATATAGCACCAGATAGTTGAAATGTATGAGTAAAACGGAAAAGGAAAGGTTAGGAAACAAGTTATCATGCAAGGTTAGAAACAAGTTATCATGCAAGACTACACCTCTGTTTCGACTGGGAGATATTGAACAAGTTTCAGGAGAGCATAGATTGGGAAAGTAAAAAAATAGTAGGGACACACTGGTACTGAATAAAATGTGGCGATGGCAAAGAAAGGAAAGTAATCAATGTAAATATATAGAGTGAAAAGAGTGAATGCTCTGGAAAATGTATGATAGAAGCAACATTAAGAACAGTAAGGAAGAGGAAAGCAAACTGGATGGGACACATCCTAAGAAAAAAACTGCATTCCGAAAAGAATCATAGAAGGAAAGATTGAGGGAAAAAGTGGGATAGGAAGAAGACACAACATGATGATGATGGTTAGGAGTTAAGAAACACTTAGGGAGGCGGTACAAAACAGAACAACATGGAGAGAGTGGTTCAAATGCAAACTGTCTGAGATCAGATCCATGGAGGAAGAAGACTTCTTTAGAAACCTACCTACTTTTGTAGAGGGCTCAACTTCGGCAGGTGTAATTTAACTGGTGGCTCTAGGACATATATGAACTATGATGAAGAATTAAGACACCCAGTAACAATTAGCCTTCATCCCAAATTTTCACACCATTATAGAAATCCAAGGTATAGGTAGTTGGTATTTGCTGATTAGGATAGTCATGCTACATGTAATGTTATGTTAAAGGTAATGTACACTGCAGGATATACCTTGAGTAGAGTATTTTGATTAATATTGACTGTTCCTTTGGTAATTAATCTTCATTTATTTCAATTTGCCAAAATGACAAACCATAGATCAAGTTTAACATTTTTAACAACTCTTGATAAATGATAGTGCCATAGTAACATATAAATAGTGCTATAATATTGAGTTACCCTTGAGATAGAAAAGACAATATTGTTAGATACATTTTTTGACATAGACAATTATACAAAATAAAAATTAAATAGACAATAAATGTTGGTTTGAGGATCACCCAAAACGAAAATGACTCAACATTCTTCATCGTTGCCTAAAAAACTATGAATGAAATTGGTATTAGGTATATTAGCAATTTGATTTCTCGTCTGCAGCCAGGCAGGAAAGATTTCGTCTACGTAAGAACTGATGGTAAGAAACAAAATCAGTGGCGAGGGGTGTGCTTATTTATGGATGTGCCGATGACTACACCAGAATGTAAAAATTAAGAACTTAAAATTTTGAAAGAAGAACAGAAAACACCGAGAGCAGTAGAATAGTAGTGGAATTTCGACTTTCTCGTCTCCCTTTAGCAAGAGAGCATTTGCTATTCAAGAGTACTTAGGAAAAGTCGATCCCATCGTTTGCTCCCACTAGGTGGTGCTTTAAATCACGGCTTGTTAACACCGTAGAAAAATATCGGGAACCAATCCATTTTTTATTGGGAAGTAGCATATTTTATTCATATCTATGTATTTTATACGGTAAATCTGACAGGTTGACTGCCAAGGGTTATTTAAAAAATGTCCCCTTCACCCAAATTGATATTTAATTGCGAGTATTATGGCTAATAGTGTCGCAAATTAGCAGATTTGATCACTTTTATTTCTTTATGCTAATAATGATTTCAGGTGTACGCCAGTTTATCGTCGTGTTTTAATGTATAACCTCTGCACATATGCAATTACTACTTTTCCACCGAATGTGCTAAATGCCTGTCACATGGTTCCTGTTGTAAGGTGAGTCCCACCTTGTACTAGCCGCAGCGCTGTTCGGTGTACGAAAGAAAACTCTTCTATTCGACCAAAGTAAAGCAGTGTATGGTACTTCGTCTCATCATTTCAACACATTGTATCCATTTTTTATTTTAGAAGAGATATCCATAACGAACCTCCAAATGAGACTAAGGGTGCCAAATTACGAAAACAGCGGACAGTCAGCGCACGGATGCGAACTTTTCTCCGCGGACACCAGTGTCCGCCATGACATTCAACCTGAATTACATTTATATATTAGTTTGTATTTACTTATAATTTAAACAAATTATTTTCAAAAATATCATAATTAGGAATACTAAGCCTTTACTTTGAAGGCTAAAATTAGCTTTTGATATGCGTTTTCCGGAGGGGAATGACCATGTCTTGCATCAGTCGGCCCACCCTGCATCTGCGATGACTAGGCTATAGCATCACGCTTCGCCACTGAACTAAATCAGGAAATTGCATATTATTAGGAAATATTTTAAGAAATGCAATGACATCAAATAAAAATTGTGACCTTGGGGTCATCCAAAACTAATGCCAGGCTATATATAAATATTTTTTTTTACGAGGGTAGGTGAAAATCTCTTGTTAGACACTGTGAGCCCCGTAGCTCGCAGTAGTGTGGGACTCTAACCCACTAAAAACACCTCCCATTGGCTACAACTGTGCAAGCTCATCTACCAGCTTCTCTTTCACCCTGGGCTGTATAAATGCATAAGATTCTATGACTTCAAAACAGGAATACAAAAATTACCATCACATGCACAGAAATTGTAAGGAATTCAGTGACATTATCAAATGAACAATAGTGACCATGAAGTCTCAGTCCAACACTAAAGCCAGGCTATATGAATGCACAAGAGGATATGACTTTAAAACAATAAAATGAAACTTATCACGACATTCACATAAATTGGAAAGTTTCTAAGGAATACTATGACATTATCAAATGAAAAATAGTGACCATGAAGTCTCAGTCCAACACTAAAGCCAGGCTATATGAATGCACTAGAGGATATGACTTTAAAACAATAAAATGAAACTTATCACGACATACACACAATTGGAAAATTTCTAAGGAATACTATGACATTATCAAATAAAAAATAGTCGCCATAAGGTCTTAGTCCAAATTTATCGCCAGGCTTTTGGAAAACTCTTCATGCAGCACCAGAAGCATGTCATAATGACTCATTTAGTCTGCTGCATAACTCTTTCAATGCTGCCAAAGCCAACATGTCAGCTAGATTTTTGATGGCATTTGGCCCATGGACTTCATAGCCAAAAAAAAACAAAATCCACAGAGGACATCAGTGTGGTAGAGACTCTCTCTCTCTCAGCTTGTTCTTAGCCTTTACATTTTTTTATTTTTTTTTATTTAATAATAAATCCATAAATAGTCAAGATGACCTTTACATCGGATTATTAACATTAAATGACTTTACACAGAACAACAAAAAGAAAAACCAATAAGTTATCGAAATATGATCTCGTAAACAACTCATCCGTTGTGACATTTAGGTGAAAAGAAGATAGGAAGGGGAATTTAGATAGGAAGTCTGTTAATAGCGGTTGTGAAAGTTGGAAAAGAGGATGTAATGTCAATAGATGGGGTATTCAGGGAATTGTAGGTAAGAGGTAGCCGGTAGGTAAGGGATCTCTGAGTCACTGATAAACGGGAGTGAGGTAGATGAAATAGGGAAGAGTTCCTTGTTTTACGTGAGGGGACCCGGAGGGAGAACATTGATAGAAGGTCGTTAGACCTGAAGCGGCCGTTCATGATTCTATGGAAAAATTTGAGGTCACTAAGTGTGCGGCGACGTTGCAAGGGAGCGATATCAAGTTTTGAGAGCAGATCATGCTTGATAAGACTACGAAGAGAGGGGTTGCGGTTTTTCACAATGCTGATGAAGAAGTTAAGAGGCCTATTAAGAATTTTGAGATTTGTGAGACAAGCTGAGGACCATTTAGGTGAACAATATTCTATAATTGGAAGAATACAGCCGGAAAAGATGGATTTTAGAGCCATGGGACTTTGAATTTCTGTGAATCTGTAAAGGAGTCTAACTAGAGACATGGCTTTTGAAGAGATATTTTTAATGTGAGGGGCGAAAGTCAGCTTGGAGTCAAAAAGTACACCAAGATCATTACAGGATATAACTTTTGGAATTTGTTGGTCAGAGAAACTATAGGAGGAATTAACAGGATTGGTGCGCAATGTTAAGGTCAGAGATTTGTATTTTATGGGATTTACCTTAAGGTTCCAGGTAGAGCTCCAATCTGAAATGGTAGTAAGGGCGTCCTGAAGGGCAGAGCTATCGGCGTGGCTGTCAACTCTCCTGAATACCTTGCAGTCATCAGCATACAGAAGAATGTCACAGTCTCGTGAAGAAAGGGCGAACAGAAGGGGGCCTCGGTGATGTCATCAATATATAGGGTGAACAGAAGGGGGCCAAGTACACTGCCTTGCGGGACACCGGAGGTTACTTTGAGGGATGGAGAGGAGACACCGTCAAGAATTACTCTCCGAGATCTATTTGATAGGAAGTCAACGAGAAGACGAAGAAAGCTGCCGTGAATGTTGAAGCGGTTTTTAAGCTTATATGATAGGAGGGCGTGGTCAACTGTATCGAATGCTTTGGAGAAATCTATGTAACAGACATTAAGTCGGGAAGATTGTTCAAAAGCTTCATTGATGTGATTGCTTATGACTGTGAGGTTGCTAAGGCATGATCCACCTGGAAGAAACCCATGCTGTTGAGGAGACAAGTAGGGATGTGTGAATGAAAGGAGGCGATTATGAATGACTCTTTCGAAGAGGATGGATAGGACTGGAAGAATGGAAATTGGTCGATAATTATCAATGGAATTCTTGCATTTTGATTTTAATATAGGAGTTACATTGGCCATTTTCCATTGAATTGGAAAAGTGCCAGATGATAAGGCTCTGTTAAAGATCTTTGAGATGGGAACATGTAAGGTATTGGCAGTGCGTTTAAGAAACAGAGACCCGATGCCATCATGACCGGTAGCCTTGTTCACAGGTGAGGAGGAAAGAAGACTGAGGACTTCATTAGGTGACGTGGAGATGACAGATAATGAGTGGGAACAAAGGGGAGAGGTGGGTGGGAACTGTTGGATCTGAGACGGCTGAGCAAAGTTTTCGGAGAAAAAGTTGTTGAAAGCTAGCGACCGTTCATCACCGAAATATGTCTTTGATCCCAAACGTAAGGTAGTGGGAATCCTGGTGGACTTTCTTCTGCTATTAATAAGCGTCCAAAATCTTTTAGAGTTTTCCTTTATGTCTTCGGTGATTGCACTAATGTGATTGGTGTAGTCACGATGGAGGAGATTCCTGGCATGTTTACGGAGCTTGGAGAATCCCGCGTATGTGTGGGGGCTGGGGTGGGATTTCCAAAGTCTCCAAGCTGCTTCCTTGTTGCGAAGAGTGGTGGTCGCTTCTACAGAATTCCACATGGGTCTTTTTTTGGAGATTTTGCGGGAAGGGACGAAATCATTTATGGCACTGTGGAGGAAGTCGTACAATAGGTCAAGTGAGTCCTCCACTGACCCACGCTCTAGGAGGCCCCAGGGCAGAAGGGAAAAAACCCGGTTAATGGCATCCCAATCTGCTTTGTTCCACGCACGAACAGTCCTGGGAGGAATGGGGGACCTGGGCCGGCGGCAGGGAGGAGGGGAAAGTTGGAACTCAAAGGATTCGTGGTCGGAGTGGAATATGTTTCTACCGGAGGACAAATTTTGTATCATGTCAGAGTGAGAGGCAAGAGCTAGGTCCAATGTTGCCAAGTTTCTAGTTGGATTGAAATTGCACTGCAGCAAGCCTAAACCTTTGATGAAGTGGTCAAGAAAAAATTCATCCTGCGTGCTTTTGGGGACTCCATCGTCGTGAGACCTCCAGTCTATGGATAAATTAAAGTCTCCAACTAATATCACATTTGGGCTGAGGGCACGGACACGGAGAACAGATTGAAAACATGTCTCAAGCACACTGGGACAAACACAAACCACTTTCCACCCGTGACGGAGTTCCCGTCAGCAGATGCACTCATCGCACTGACACCTGTTAGCACTTCACTCCACACTATCTCACAGTCACTTTCGAGATCACATCTGCGTTTAGAGGGTAAAGAAGAATCAATAGCTATAAGCACTCCACCCCCTCTAGCACTTCGGTCCCGCCGATAAATGTTGTGCGTCGTTGAAAATCCAAGTTCACTATCACCAACCTTGCTGTTCAGCCACGTTTCCGACAACGCAATTATGCCGAATTTAGATAGCTCACTGAAGCTTGATATTGTACAGGATACCTTATTTTTCAAACTCCGAACATTATGGTAGTAAACCTCGAGATTGGGGCCGGGATTCGGATGTACATCACCAGCGAGCAATAGGATGACGAGGACGAGATTCTTGGCCGGGCGAAGCCGCTGGCGCTTCCCGGGGGCAACCGTCGCCGTTCCGGCCGAATGTAACCGTGGTGAGACAGCAGGAAGAGAAGGCCGGGATGGACAAATCACGAAAACTGAAGCTAAAACTTGATCGTGGACCGAAAAAATGCGTCCACTGCCGGTTTCTAGCTAGCACATTGTCTGGTGACAAACGGATAATTCTCACACTGGGTATAATCACTATTATCACAACTACGAACACAGCGGCAAAAATACGTTCGCGCACACTCTCCGCCATCTTGGTTTTCTGGTTACATGGGGAATGAATGTATTTAAAATGACCATACCCTGGGCAACTGTGTCAACTCATTCTTTAGATGGATAAAGGATGCCTTCCTCTCCTTTGAAATCAACAAATACAGTGCCTGGATGAGGATGGTCAGCTTTAAGTGATTCTTTACAATCAACACATGAATTATGTACGAAATGTTTTATAAAATGAGCACACCAATGACCTGGTGATTGTAAATGAATACTCTCAAGGTTCTATGGCTCCAAGTGAGGGGATAAAACTGGTGATTGGTCTAGTTCGTCTTCCACCTCTATGGAAGTTCTGCAAAGCCAATTAAAATCACTCAGAAAACTGAAATTGTTCTGTTCATAGTTTCCCTTGGACACATTAGCTGAGATTACATTGATGAAAACAGTTTTGAAGCTAGCCAAAAACTGTTGGTACGTGAGATGATCATTCAAACCGCAATTGTACCTAATTTGGCCGAACAGGTTCTCCAGGGGATCTTGGTTAATGTTTTTCGTCTCCATCACGGGTACCACAAGTTGGAATTCTTCCCATAACATAAGTATGGCTTTGATTGAGGCCAACCAACCACTTTTTGATGGTAGATTCACCTTTTTACCATCACCTCTAACAGACTGTTATGCCTGAATGTGGCTTAACATCTTCTTCCGCAAGTCAACATGGGGACTTCCTCTGGTGACCCCCTAAATTAAAGCCTTTCTGGCTCGGGATGATTTAATAGAAGCATTAAAACTGTCTAATACATCGTTCATATCTGCCAAAAAGGAAGCTGTAGCAATAGCTTCTCCTGGCAAATAACCTAAAGGAAGGAAGTGGAAGTAGAACTTGAGTTAGGAAATAGATAATTTCTAATTATAGTTCTGTGTTAAAATGTAGATCACACATAAAAATAACACTAAGTAACATGGAGACATTAAACTACCTTTCTGTACTTTAAAATGTAAAAAACATGGAACAAAAAATGTATATAATGCCTCATACTTGTAGCGCTATCGGGAGAAGAGAGTAGATTTTCTCGCCGATAACACTCGTAAAAACACAAACTCTTTCCAAGCTCGGGTGAGATAAATGAGGAAAACGAACGAAACACAAGTATTATCAATCATAATCTTAACTTATCAATATATTTTACAAATCACAAATAGAACCAAACCAATTACAAGAATTTATCCATAGGTCGAGTGCCAGGCGACCGTAATGAAAGTTTTCAGTCGGAAAATAATTTAAGTTTAACAAGTACGAGAGGTTGAGCTTCTCTCTTAAGTACAAAAGTGACTAAGTCAGCAGGCTCACACAACGGTGTTACCCGGTCGCCGTCTCGGAAGCAATAGAAGGCGAGCTCAGCCATGAGTCAGCTGAGGAGGGGGTCTGTCGACAAGGACGAAGGTGGAATGGTTAAGGTCAGGAGGTTGGCGATTGGTAGCCTTGGAGGGGAGGAAATAATGGGATGGGTGATAGATAGGGTGGCAGTTTTTAATTGGAGCGCCAGGAACTGTTTTCTGGCGTCGGCCGCAGAATACAGGATCACAGCCTTTGTGCCTTGGTCAGGATGACCGCATTTTTGGTATCCTTCCTCACTTTACTGGCTATAAAAACGAGGCAGGACCTGGTGAGGGAATGGTGCGGCGAAAGGTGTGGTAGAAGTCGTGGCAGAAGTCGCTGGCAGTAGTCGCTGCATTTTGTAGTCGTAGGCATTTTGGCCGTCGTTGGCGCACATGTCGTTAGCGCGCATGATGTTCGGGCAAGTCCGGAGGATAAACAGTCCGCAGAGGGGAAACTGTCCAAAGAGGGGAATTGCCCAAAAAAGGGGGGGAAAATGCCACATACTACATACACACACCACGAGTTACGTATGTGCTTATTGTTGCAGCTACAGTGCTGCTAAAACGTTCTGCAGCATATTTCACCTTCATTTTCTCTTTACCCATCGGCTGAAGGTGCATTTGGGACAAAGACAACAGTTTTCTTATAGCTATACTGTCATACAACGTTTTCACAGTTAAAATATGCTCAAACTTGGAATCCATTTTCTGTTTCTTCTTTCTCACTTCCACTGGAACTATCACTTTATTCTTAAGAAATAGATTCCGAAAGCACTTTAAAAGATGAGGAGGATCAAAAAAGGTGAATGAATACCTTTCTCCCTCCAAAAACGAAATAAGGCTCATCGTAAGAAGAACCGAGAAGATGGACCGTCTTCACGTTGTTCGTGCCCATGTCACAAATGGTGGCACATACAACCAACCCAATACCTGTCAACTTCTGCACATGTTCTTCGATTATTTCTGCCATCGTCACAGCAGGCATACCAGTGTCACTTAAATAATAGGAAAGTGGTTGTTTCCATCGTTCAAAAATTCCCTGCCCTGTAAACACCAGAACTTGCTTGACCATTTTGTCGGATCTGTTGCATCCATCATCTCCAAAACCATCAATTTGATCCAGCTGTCTATTATATTGCAGACTTGGTTTTATAGCCATTTCATCAAAAACGATGCTGCAATATTTACCATGTTGCTATAAATGCTGCACATTTGATGGGAGATGCGACCAAATTGGAGAACAACAGCCAGGTGGCATTATGACACTGTTTAGCTATGTCGATAGAGTCCTTTTACAAGGTAGGTCACATATAGTTCTGAAGTAAGCGTAAGCCCGAGGACTCTTTTTGTACAAAGTCAAACAAAGTGCCCTCTCATCTGGTGTCCACCTTCGGCCTTTGGGGTTAGGGTGAACCCTTCATTGAGACATGAAGAGGAGGGCTTCTAATGGAGGAAATTCCTTTGAAATGAAACTGGCTATAAGTTCCTTTTTGTCTTTCACAAGTTTCCGCAAGTTTAAGGTTGTTTTTTTACTCTCTTAAGATTCCGACGGCTCCTGTGAAGAGCACCAAGAATCTTTTTTTTTCCTTGGAGTGATCTCCGATTGCTGTAAATTTAGCTTTTCTAGAAGAGACCGTATTGCCCTTGGGATCTCACCCTCATCAAAATCTTTCCTTCCTTGTGACGGTGGGGTGAATATTTTAGAAACTGAAGCTATAGGTTCAATGAGAGGAGTAGAGGTAGCAATAGGCTGTTGGACGGAAAGAGGTGAGTCAAGAGAATAATTGTCAGATGTAGAAGAGATGGAATCGACAGAGGTTTGTGAGGTTTTAGGTAGTTGTTGAAGAGAAGAAGTACATGGAATTGATGTAACATATCCCTTGGGAGTCGGAAAATTAACACCTCATCTAATTTTCTTTTTACATTTTTCCATGAAAAGTCCTCATAGCTCAAGGCTATGTCATCTGCAAATGCCGTTAGATAACCATTAAAACTATAGTTACATAAGTCATTAATATATACTAAAATTAAATGGGACAGACCCTTGCGGGACACCTGCTTTTATAATTTTAAACTCGCTACAACAATTTTTTACACGTACACATTGTCTGCGTGCGTTTAAGTAACTCTTATGCCAGTCCAGGGCTGTGCCCCGGATTCCGGCCTTGTATAGTTTTTTAAACAGAATATTATGGTTTAATGAGTCAAATGCCTTTTTGATATCTATGAACAAACTTGCTGTACGCTTGTTAAGATTAACAGTACTGTGCACACTGTGCATATGGTTTATTTGTGCATCTTCAGCACTCATACCGCTTCTAAACCCAAATTGTTTACTGCTAAAGAAGTTCATTTTGTCCAAAAAATTATCAGCCTTTTTTGCCAGTTTTTCTAGGATTTTGGAAAACACTGGGAGTAAGGAGATATGTCTATATTTTTCCGTCTTTTCTCTATTTCCTTTGTTAAAAACCGGAATGACTACGGGATTTTTCAAATCCAATGGAAACTCGCCAGTAGAAATACTCAAATTATAGACGTGCTAATAACGGAGTCAAGATGGTATTTAGTTCTTTGACTAGATGTCGACTGATTCCATCAATTCCTGGGGATTTATTACTGTGGAGATTTCGTTTTCAGTAATAGGTTCCATGAAGAACGATTGCTGTATATTATTAGTGGGGCATGGGTTGTCTAATATATAGGTATTATTATCATTTTCTACAGCCGAGTCAAAAACTGAAATAAAATATTTATTAAAAGCCGTAGCAATTTCCGAGGGGTTAGCAACAGCTTTTCCTTCTATATTGAAAACGAGCCGTTTACCAGAACTATCGTCTATCATCTTTTCCCCCGTGATTTCTCTCACTAACTCCCACTGTGATTTAATATTTCCACTATATTTTTCAAATTGTTTCAAGTAGTAATTATTCGAAGCATTTCGTAGTTTAGTCCGAAGGCTATTTCTATATTTCAGAAAAGCTTCCTTTAGCCTTGTTGACTGAGGGTGAAGTTTGTGTTTATTCAACAAATATTTTTTCTTTTAATTTCTTTGAGCAGGGTGTCGGTGATCCATGGTTTTAATCTACGTTCCTTGCTTCTCAAGGGAATTGCATAGCTAGACATTTTAACACTATTATTCAGCAATTCCATTAGAATAGAATAAGATTTCGATGCGTTAAGTTCACTATAAACTGGATTCCAATCAACATTTTCCATTATATCCTTCAGAGTTTTATAATTTACTCCGAGTCCTTTGTCTTGGTTCTCATTTGTTCTGTCACATTTTAAATCTATCTCAGGAAAAAGGGACAATGTAGTCATGGAATGATCGGTAATACCTATATGCCAAACATCAGCAAGGAGTTGTAACTTATGGGTTTTGTAGAATCTCGCCAAAATGTGATCAATACATGTTGATGAGCGGGTAGTAATTCTTGTCGGTTGCTTGATTAAACAGCGTAATCCGTAAGTACTTAACAAATTTATATAAAAGTCAGACTCACTACTTGCATTAAGTATATTTATGATCATATCTCCGACAACAAGTACATTCAGTTCATCTAGAAATTGAGAAACTGGGATATTTTTGTCTCTGTAAATGCTTAGGAGGTCAAATTCAATCTTACCATATTTAAGATTTAACATAATCAGCAGCTTCAATTGACACCACGATATTACCACATTGAAGTTCAGAATTCACATAAACTGAAATCCCTCCTGCTCGATTTACATTATTACATTTAGCATATACATCGAAGCCGTTGATTTTATAAAACGCTATCTCAGCATCATTTATCCAATTTTCTGAGAGTACAATAATATGAGGTTTTTGGGGACAGTATTCAGATGCAGTAGAAAGAGATCAAAGTTGCTACTAAGCTGCGAATACGTAAGCTGCGCAAGTATCTACGTAAGCTGCGAATATTTTGATGTAACAACAACAACCATATTTTAAGATCGGACTTGTTCTTGTTCCTTCAGTAAGTGGTGCAAAATTGCCTTAGCCGCCGACGCACCCTATAAAGTAACTACTACTACTACTTCTAATAATGTGTTCGGACAGGCCTGTGAATCTGTCTGAGTTTGACCCTACCACCTGGTCCAGATTCACCCACGTGTTGGCCGTGCGTGGAGACCTGTAAGGAGGAGAAGGGGATCCTGGAGGGTGAGTTCCGCCGATCCCAACCGGGTGTCGGATGCTCGGTATGGACGGTGGGGTAATATACCTCGTTGGCCAAGGATTCTTTGTAAACGGTTGGCTTGGAGCCCACTCCGGGTCACTCGGTTCCCGTCAAGTTTGCGTTCCGGTGGCGAGTGCAGAATGGGACGGGGTATGCATAGGGAGGTTGGAGGTGCATAGGTTTGGTGGGCCTATTCACGAAAGACCCGTCCCGAAACAGACAACCTCCCAGGAAGTGCCATACCTCTCGAGTTAGCCCTGGCGACCTCGTGTTAGGTTTGCGGTGTGGCGTCCCGAATGTGTGGCTCCGTGGTGGGTGGTGAGGCCGAGAGATGAGTTCTATTCGGTATGGAGGAAACTACTCTTTTAACAATTAATAGAAAGACGGACACGGGCGTGGGAATTACAGAATCTTGTGTGCAATATTTAGTAATGAAATGTTCCAATTAAGGTAAAACCTTAAAAAAGTTTTCTTCCTTCCTAACAAGAAGAGTTTTACCTGCAGCAGTTCTTGGCGACGTGAAATCAGCTAAAAAACTTAGAGGTGGGTCTTTCCTAATAGAAACAGCCAATAGTCAACAAACCTAAAATGCTATTGGAAATGAAGGTGCTGCACGATGTACCTGTGAAGATACAATCTCACCGTACCCTTAATACTTGCCGGGGAGTTATTAGCCATTTCGACCTTCTATATGTGGACTCCGATATGTGACTTCGCGTGGGGTGGGTAACTCAGCGCCATCTTCTCACACGTCGATCGGTGTTACGCGGTGCTTATTTCCCCCTGGTCGTCTCTTTCGCCTACCTTGGGAAGAGGGCTCCCTAGCGGATGAACCTCCTAGCACTTCCAAGGGAAGCTGAGGTTCCCCTCGTTAGGATCCCCTGTCCACCCTGATTACTACCCCTAGGGGCCTCAACATCACTCCATACCGGTACGTATACTACTCCCACTACTTATATAGACGCACCATGCCTTTTCCATCTAGGCCATTCACATGTGTTGCCTCGGGAACACATAGCCAGGGAAACGAACATCTGTTTGGCTTGAGTACCAATGCCCAGTGCATGGCGAACGCTGCCAGTGCCGTCGGGTGGAATTTCCTTGGTGGCGTGTTCTCTACGGCGAACATCGACGCGATATTGATGTGCGGCGATCGCGTTTACAGGGGCTTGCGTAATGAAAATTATGTAGGTGAATCGCAGTACCTGTTTCCCAAAGAGTTACCTCAGAGTTCATTGATTTTCGGACGAGCTGTTAATATCGTAGACTTGTCCCAAGTCTACTATGCCCTCTATCCAGCCTCTCGTGCGGATATGGAGGAAAGTGTACGCTCTCTCTCCGGCAATTTGGAGGGGATTATGTTCGCAGACGCGGGTTATTTATTTACCGACCAAACTGTCACCGTGGCTTTTTGGCGTCGGGAAGAAGATTTTTTGTCTTCGATTCTCACTCCGTCGATGAAAACCGTGAATTTAATTATTATGGCGTAGCCCGTCTTTTCAGTTGCCACGGATATTTGCCTTTCGACAGCTTACTACTTAGTAACGCGGCTTTAGATGTGACCAGGCGATGGTACACGGTCACCCAGATTCGTTTCGAGGAGAAGGTGGAGAAACTCAATCCTGCTCCCACCCCCTCACTGGAGGTGGTCACCGACTCCTTGGCTTCGCCTGATCCCAAGTTATTTTCGTTGAAACCGGTAGTTGTCCTCACTCCATTAGAGTTTGTGACATCAGTTCGCGGGAAAACTAGGGGTAGGCCTAGGAAAATTAAACGCGGTCGCCCGAAGCTTCTTCAAAGCTCGCGCGAAGAACAACTCCTGGAGGCCAAGAAGACCTATACATCCAGGAAACCGGATGTGAACAGGGAAGTTGTTCGCCGTTACACCGTCGAGCATCCGGATGTTCACAGGGAAGCGGTTCGCCGATACGCCACCATGAAACCAGAGGTCAACAGATACGCTGCGCAGTCTTATCGACTGCGCAATACCGGCATGACGTTTGAACACTTGCCTGCAGCAACATCTCGGCAGGTGAAGATAATAGGTCCCATGGGATATTGGAAAAGAGACCAACTTGAAAACATCCATCTGTTCAAGTTGAAGATCCCCAGTTTGTGGGACGAGGGCATTCACCGGTGTCGACACTGTCGTGCGCGACTCTTCGAAGAAGAGAAGGAGAGGAAGAAATGGTGCTGTGGGGAGGGCGCCTACAACGTAGTCCATCTGCCTCCACTCAAGGCGCCTTTCTTTTCCAATCAGACTTTCCTCCAACGAGCTCGTACGTACAACGACCTCTTTGCCTTCTGTGCACTGGAAGTGTCCGGGGGTTACCGCCATCCGTCCGGTCTTTCCTTCTTCAAGATCGAAGGAAGGGTGTACCACCAAGTGCACAGCCTGGACGCTTCGGGTCAGAAGTTCACGACCAGGAGCGGAGACGTCCAGTTCGTCAACCGCTACCGACTTTACATCGACGACGGCGAGGAACGCTGGAATATTGCCCAGGGTAGATCTGTGTCCCGACATGGTCCGCGAAATCCCAAGCCATCTCGAGAATGCAAACTCGCGATTTTCGAAAATTGAGCGCCGAGCCCTCTGTCGACGCTCATCTGACCTTCGAGGTGACGAATAGATCTACACACGGCCCTATTCTCGGCGATAGGCAAAGAGGTATCGAGGTACACGCTGTGCTGAGCACGGAGGACACTGCCGCCGGGCCCCACAAACTGACCATATGGAAGAGGAGCGATCGACGACCATCCTCCATCGATCTCTTGAGCCCTCCAATGGAACCTTTCCAGTATCCCCTGCTCTATCGATTCTTGACGTAATGGCAGCGGAATGGGTAAACTGCCTGATAAATATGTTTGTATATATGTATATAGTTAATGTCTATAGGTATTATAGTAGTTATTATTTAGAGTTAATTGTATATATGGTCTCCTGTTTGCTGGCCTCCCCGTGGCGAGACTGGATAATCCGTGCCTATTCCATAGGCATCGGTGAACTAACGAGCAAACGTTATATCATACATTTTGCCGTGAAGGTTACTAGCACTGTACATCACTGTGAAGTTTTGTTATGCAATTTTTTGTAGGACTCAAATTGCGGAGTTAAATTACGTCAAATTTGAAAATATTTTGTAATTTCGTCGTTTTCTCAGATTGCGTTCGCGTTACTAATGTTTATCGTGACGTAAATATGAACCGATAACGCCGTAGGAAAACTCCCAGGGAAAACCTAGGAGCACCGCCTATGAGAACCCCCCAGGATAACACCGTAGGGAACCACCTAGGATATCACAGTAGGGAACCCCCTTAAAAACACCTTAGGAGAACCCCCTAGTAGAACCCCCTCGGAGTACCTCCTAGTATAACCGCCGTGGATGACCCCCTGACGAATCCCCCTACGAGAACCCACAAGGAGATCCTCCTAAGGGTACCCCCTATGAATATACCCTAAGAAACCACCTGAGTATATCCCCTAGGAAAACTCCCTCAGGAAACACACTAGAACACGCTACGATAAAACCCTTGGGGGACAAAAAAATGTTTAAACGGCGAAGCCGTACCAGGGGTTCTGGGGGGCGGAGCGCCCTGGCGAGCGCACCGAGTTTTAAGTATAACGCGTCTGGGATAGACTCCGAACGTTCTGCGAGTGCTGATAGTTCCTTTTTTATAGTTTTAATCTGACTTTCAGTGGCTGTTCCGGCCAGATAGTGAAGACCCTGGCCTAGGACATCGAATAATCCTCTGTGGTGATGCTTGGAGGAGTCGACAAATAATTTATTAAAATCGTTCTGTAAATTTGAGAGCGACCGAACAATAGTGAAGGTGTATTCTCCTATTACTGGAGTAAAGGGAGTAGTCTAAGTGATCCGCATTTGTCTTGACACTTAAAACCTTGAATTGTATTGCTTGTTCGTACACATCCAGGAGGGCTTGGCGGAATTTGCCAATATGCAGGTCCAGATGAACGACCCCTTCTCCCGTGGTCAGCAGGAGTTCTCCATTAGGTATGAATAAGAGTCCTATGGCACACGACGGGAGAATCGCGCAGGTTATCCACCGCAACATGATGGCTACAAAAATAATAAGCAAAGAAGGCTTAGGAAAAGGGAGCGAAGGGACGTCTGTCATGACACTTTCAAGCGGGAATCGGATTGATATTGTTCATCTTGGCTATCCGCTGCTTCCTCTGATTTCGATTGTTTATAACACGCCTACGCTGGTTCTGCCTTTTCTTTCCTGGGGTTGTTTACGTGTTTTAGGAAGAAGTTGGTTGGCAGAGGGGAGCACAATTAAATATGACTGTAGGACACTGTTGTTGGTGGGCAAGGAGGAATTCATTTGGGGCAGGGGTATGGGGTGAATTTTAGGGGAGCTACGGGAGGAGGAGGGGGAGGCATCCAAGAGTGCATCTAATACCAATGGTGGTGACCAATGCCACGGCAATCTGCGGCTGTCTCCCACGCAGGTTCAGGAGTGAGAGGGCGCTCGGTGGTCGACGAAGGTCCATCGTCTTCGGCGGAATAGGAGAGGAATTTCCTAGTAGAAAACTCCATGTCCGAGGAGAGGAGGATTTCTCCAAGGTCGTCCCACCACCAATCTGCGTATTCCGTCTCATCCAAGGGTACAGGGGCCACGCATTCGTGCGGCAGCGCAGACTCCGAATGCAGAAACACCAGATTCCTTCCAGGAATTGGAGGGCGGTCCCAGTCCGGGGCGTGATCTGGGTCGGATGCCGTTCTAGTAATCATTTTTGCCGATTCGACTTGCAGCTGTGGATCTGCTGTCTGCTCCATTCTGGAACGGGGCAATTCTTACGTCCCGGAAGCGGCCGAAGATGGTAGCGGTGGTGGATTGGGGTTGGGTTTCCGGTGGGCGAGGTTGGGATGGTGAGGGCGTACATTCTCCTGGGTCTAAATTCGAGGTTGATGGGGGTCGGGTGGAGGCAAGTGGGATGTATTTTCAAGGTGGTTTGGTGTTTCATTATGGGGTTTGGGATCGGGAGATGTCGGGCTAGATCTTCCCGGAGAAACATCGGTGAGGAATCTTGGAGTTGGGTTGGCCACTGGATCCGGAGGTAAAGGTAAGATGTTCCGCGCGTGGGCGGTGATGCGCGTGGTGCGGCCACTCTGGAGGTTCTCGATGTCGAAAGTAACCGGGCCTCGAACTGTAATTACTCTGTATCGGCCATTCCATTTGGATACAAACTTTCTTGACCCGCCTTGAGATGGGGCCCTATTGCGCTGAAGAACTAATTGTCCTGCGTGAATTTGAGGAAGGGATAACCCCTTATTATAATGGTCGTGTTCCTTCTCTGTGTTTTACTTGTCAAAATCAGAAGCCTGCGCATGCGCCACTCTCAAGCGAAGCAGCAATTCTTGCTCATAGGAGGAGTAGGAACTGTAATTAAGAAGATTGGATGAAAGAACATCATCCCAGGGAAATGCTAGCTCGCGGCCATAGAGCAAATACGCGGGGCTATAAAGCTAAATAAGCAAGTACTTGGGAAACCGTGACGGCAAGTTATGTTTTCGGCGAACGCCCGAGCTACGGTTTCTGCCGTTTGGTCAGGAATCGCCACAGCCTCAGAATATCGGGTGAAATAATCTTGGCATATGAGAATATATTTGTTTCCACGCTTTGACGTCGGAAGTGGACCTACTATATCCGGTGCTATTTTCTCCAAGGGGAGGAGGCGGGGGAGACCGGTTGCACAGGAGTTGGATGTTTTATAGCCTTATGCTTTTGACATTCCAAGCACCTTTGCAAATTCATGCGCGTGTCGGAGTAACACCCATCCCAGTGTAAATACCTTCGAACAATATCCAAGGTCTTATCGAATCGGGGGGGGGGGCTTTCGGACTGAGTGGTGACGGCGTTGATCTGATTCGGTTTTTTTTCGGAGCAGGTTGTGACCGACGGTGGTGAGCTTTGGTGGGGAAGAAACGGGAGGGAGTTTTGAGGGAAAAGGGGAGGGATTTGTGAGGGAGAAGAGAATGAAAGCCGTTAGAACCCCCCATTCCATTCTCGTAATCGCGTATCCAGTTTACTACTGTTTCGTTTAGCCAGCATGACGGTAATTTGTATAAACGTTTGTTGTGAGGTACCGTGTCGAAAGCTGTCTTAAAATCTAGAAATAATGCGTCCACTTGTCCTTTCGATTCAACAGATATGAGAACGTTATGAAGAAAGAGCTGTGTTTCACATGATCTACCTTTTCGGAAGCCGTGCTGACAGCCATGGAGGAAGTTACGACTGTCCAGGAATGCCTTAGGGTCAATGATAATGTTTTCGCGAATATTCAGATTAAAACTCGGAAATATACGGTAATACACTTTCTGTCGCACATGGAAAACCTTCTTTTCTCACTTTAATGGTATCCTTTGCGAAATTTATCCCTCGGATATCTTTTTGCAGGGCAAAGTAACTTTACGCCCCACGGATTACGTTGAAGAATTTGCACAGATAAAAAGAAAACTCAAGCTCGAAAAGAGTAATGGTTCCGTAGTAACTAATATGTTGTATATCCACTCATTTAATACATTAGTAGCAATAGGAAATTGAACGTTCTCGTATCACTAATCATTATAGTGAAAATTAGTATATTTAATCACATTATTGAATTAGGCAGCGACCGTATGACTAATAGACGTAGTTACAATGATAAAGTTAACTTATAAACCGTAAGTCTATGGCTATTAATACGTAGAACATACCTTAAAGACGGAAAATTATGCATTTAATAATAGCAGGATTCGTCGGCATATGACACTCAAATGGCAGTCACTAGCTAAATGAAAAGATGTAATGACAACACTTCACTTTTACCCAAGTTAATATCAATACAAAAAATAGACGAACCTACCTCACGATATCAATATACCTTACCTGATATCAACACGATATAATGTCATTGCTATAGTCAGACATTAAAAAGATGGGCGCTCGCAGGTTATATTTGCCTACCTCATTCTCCCCACATCTCATGGAATCCTGGTATACTGAAAATTCAGAGGAAATGACAACTCAAACATTTGAGAAACTTATTATTTATTGCCCCTTCAAATGAACTAGCTTATTAAATTTGTGACGTACCAAATTTTTGTGAATACGTTCACTTTCCAATCTTGCCTCATAGTGGAGTCGCACCTTGAAAAAGAAATGGGCCACTAATTTTATTAGTACAACCACATGGTTGTTCTCAAATGGCTGGTCATACACATGCTCCCTCAGGATGGCAAATAAATTCGAAGACCCCATACAATTTCAAAACACTTTGTCCCAGTTTGTGGAGCACTTTCTGATCAACCCTGAAGCCATGAACAACTTTGTGCTACCTTAAAACTCTCTCTGCAACTTTACACACTCTCACCACATCACTAGAAGCGGCCACTAAACCACCTCTATCCTTCACTTGTAGTAGCAACGAACCACTACCATCACTGCGTAGGACAACTAAACACTGCTCACACTTCAATTTGCCCTACACCTTCCTCACTATGAATCCTGCTATATAGTTCAACACGTCATCGGGAAATTCGGACCTGGCCATGTATGGAATGCATGTATAGTCATGGTCTACAAGACCATCAACGTCCTCAGAATTCTCCATGTCGCACATTTTACCTCTAGCGCCCGATGAGTTGAGGCACATTATGGCCTCGTCACTTTTAAGTACCCCCCCAAGAATGGGTATAGATTCCAGGCCTATGCAATTTCCACTAATCCCTGGGTGCAATTCCTTCTGGACAACAATTTTCTTTAGAGCAGACATAAACTGCCTCGAGGAGGGATTATTGTTACAGCCGAGCATCGACCTTTCACAGGCAAAGAGCAACTGAAGATGGTCTTGGCTGACTTTGTACAAAGGAATATACTTCTGCACTTTTTCCCCTTCCGCCCACTTTCAATAAATGCCAAGAGCACTCGCCATGCAAAATTTAATACCCATAGACCCGGTTTTCCTCTCACCACTGCACAATAGTACAAAATCATTGGCTCTCGGTGAGCTAATTTACTCATTAACCTCCTTAAAAAACAACTCAATATCTTCCAAATTACTTGCCACCATGGGTTTCTTCCACCCATTCTGGAGCAAAGATCTAGAATTTAAAATATCAAAGAGTCTGTTGAAAATACGAAGGAACTTCACAGTTCCTTCAACACCCTCGAAACCAAACAGTCCTTTCCTACCACAATACTCAAGGGCATCTGCCACAGAAGCACTTAGCAGCTGCACAGCAAGCCTCACCTTCATTCTCTGCTGCTGGAAATTGATATGCCTCATACGCAGCTTATTGCCAAGATGCAGACCTTTTTCCTGCAGCTGCACCAGCCGGTCAATCTGAGCCCACTTAACAGTCCCCCCATCTCCATCCAAAAATTCCTTTTTTTTCCTAAAGCATTCATCACCAATTTCAACATGTGGCGTGGATCAAGGAAAACATGGACAGGCTCTTGAGTTACAGAATGCAAAAAAAGTCCAAATCACACCCAAGGGAATTGGCCATGGATGTGTTCACATAAGCTCCGTCAAAAGTTAAAGAAATAACTTTCACATTAATGTGATGCACCCACTGCAGAAAATTGACAATGATAGCACTTCGCTGCTCCCCACTAAGTCCATCAATAAGTATGCCATGGGAACCTTCCAATTAATGTTAATGCAAGTCAGCAATAACACATATGCTTCCTTGGTATGTGGCTGGGCATCATTATCAATCACTCCACCATAGTCCACATACCCCCATGACCTCTTACCATCAAACTCCACTTGTTTTTTGATCGCCATTTCATCCACCACCAAACTGCAAAGAAGGGGATACTCATTTGTGTCAGCAATGGCATAGAGTCCATCTTTCGCCTCTCTTGAAAATCCAGGCATGAAGTCAGTGTTCTCATACCACCTGCTGATGGTGCGAGGATGGGGTAAACCGGAGTCAAAATATTTCCGCACATGGTTGTAGGGTTTAGGGGAATAAAAGTGTAAAGTTAAAGCAAACGCCCTAATTGCTGGACCATACTTGTGAGTATTGTGCTCCATTAACTTTGGAACACTGGGTTTTCAACAAATCCTTATTGCCCATAGATATGTTGATATGCCCCGAAATTAAATTTCCCTTCCTTAAATCTTTAAGGACAACTTCCATGGAGGCAACCCGCTTTTTGAGGCGATAAATGGTTTGGCGGGCAACTTTTAATTTTCTTTACCCCTGCGGGTAGGGGGATGGAGAATACTCCCGCAGTATCCCTGCTTGTCGTAAGAGGCGACTAAAAGGGCGGGGAAGGAAACCCCGGAAAAAACCCCAGTGTCAGCAAGGGTTGAGTCCGGACAGTCTTGTGGGTCAACTGTCTGTGTGCGGCCATACCACCTGGCCTGCGATCCACCCGCATGTTTGCCGTGTGCGGAGACCCGTAAGGGGGAGAAGGGGATCCTGGTGGGTGAGTTCTCCGGCACCCAGCCGGGTGTCGGATACCCGGTATGGGCCGGGATTCAATACCCCACTTCGGCCCTGGATCCCCTGTAAACGGGCGGTCAAGATCTAGCCAGTCTTGATCAATCGGCTTATCGACACGTTTCGATGGCGAGTGCTGGAGTGATGGGGGTCTGTGTAGGGCGGCCGAAGGTGTATGGGTTTGGAGGGCCCATGCACTGGAGACCTAACCTGAAACAAATCCCCTACACGATAGTGCTATATCCCTTGGGTAGCCCTGGCGACCACACCGGCTGGCGGTGTGGCGTCCCAAATATGTGGCTCCGTGGTGGGTGGGGAGCCCAGGGGATGAACCTCTTATATTAATGGAACCAGATACCCTTCCTCCATTAAAAAGATCCCGTCCGGAAACGGGCGGGGGAGTTAACCCGGTGTCCGCTTGTAGGCGGTACTTGATAATGAGATGTGCAAAGGAAGATGAGACCCTCACTAAGGTATCTCCCTTCCTAATCCGTAGAGTCCTTTCAGCAGCAGTTACTGGCGACTTAATATCTGCCAAGAAGCTACGTGACGGAACTTTATTAATAGAAACGGCCAATGATACCCAAAGTGCAAAGTTTCTTAATTTTACCCGTTTTAATGATATACCAGTGAAGGTCGAGGTGCACCGCACCTTGAACACCAGTCGGGGAGTGATAAGCAGTTACGACCTGCTGTATGTCGTCGATTAAAAATAAAGCGGAACGGTGAGCTGATCAACAGCACGTCTGTTATCCTCACCTTCTCGCGCGACACGCTCCCCGACAAGGTTTTTGTTGGGTATGAATCGGTTCCTGTCCGCCCATTCATCCCTAACCCCATGCGATGTTTTCAATGCCAACACTTTGGCCATATCGCCACTAGATGCAAGGGCAAGGCCACCTGCCCGCGCTGTGGTAATGAAAAGCATGAGGGTGATGGTTGCACCTCCGAACCTTTTTGTGTCAATTGCGAGGGTGCACACCCAGTGTACTCCCGCGATTGTCCGAGAATGAAAGAGGAAAAGAAGATAATGGAGATAAAAACAGTTGAAAAGTTGCCATACATAGAAGCCAGAAAAAAGTACCGCACCCTAATAGCCCCTACTTTCTCCAGATCTTTCGCTGCTGTCGCTGAAACCCCAACCAATAAAAATGGATCTGACAATACTCAGAAAAATGATGCAGATAAGACAACGGACACAAGAAAGTCTAGAAAAGATGAAGAAGCCAAGCCGGATAAGGCAACAAAGCCGGCAAAACCAAAGAATGTCTCCTGTGCGGGTTCTCCTAAGAAGAACCCGCCGAAACCCACTGGGACCCCGCCCTCGGGGCGTGAGAAAACGCCATCCCCCGGCCCCTCCGGGGTACGCGCTCCATGCCCAGAGGAGGATGACCCGTCTGAGACAGACGTCCTCTTAGCCAGGCAAAAGGGGAAAAAGAGCCGCATTAGGCGCTGATCCTCCTAACGGATGGACAGACTGCTGTTTTTAACTTGTTTCTCGCCTTTTATTTTTTTCCCTTTTTAAATGAATTCTATTTTACAGTGGAACTGTAATGGGTTTTATCGTCACAAGGAGGAGTTAACCATTTTAATTCGTGATTTTAATCCGTCTTGTATTTGTCTCCAAGAGACGCATTTTAAAGCCACGGACAAGGGTATCTTAAGGAATTTTAATGTTTTTAGATACGACGATGCCAGCGGCCAACGAGCCCAGGGTGGAGTGGCGGTTGCTGTCTGGGAGACCCTTTACACCTCTCGGGTACAACTGAACACACTTTTTCAGGCGGTTGCTGTGACTGCACGCACCAGAGACCATAACGCTGTGCAACGTTTACTTACCGGAGTGCGCTCCAGTCACTGAACACAACCTCGAGAATCTTATCCTTCAATTACCCAAGCCCTTTATACTTTTAGGAGACTTTAATGCACATGACCCTTTGTGGGGTAGCTCTAGAAGCCAGTGCAATAGAAGAGGGCGGATTTTATCACATTTTATCCTGGATTTTAACCTTGTTCTACTGAATAGTAGTGAGAAAACTCGTTTTAATAGTTTTAATGGAGAATTTTCTTCCATTGACCTCGCCATCTGCTCGAGCAGTCTTTCCACGAAACTCAACTTATCCGTTCATACAGATCTATGTGGCAGTGATCATTTTCCCCTTTTTATACGTAAGAATATCTTTTTTAATCCATTTTTTATAACTCCTGGAAATTGGATTATTCAGAAAGCTGACTGGTCAATTTTCAGAGAGAATTTTACATATAAACATGACGGCAACCGTGACGTAATGCAAAACGTCGAAGTCCTTACATCTGCAATCATCGAGGCGGCAAATACCAGCGTCCCACGATCCAAGGGTATTGTCCGTCGACCTCCAGTGCCATGGTGGACAGAGGAATGCGCGAAGGCAATAAAATTGCGGAAGCGAGCACTTCGCATTTTTCTGAAGTACCCCACGAAAACCAATCTTGCCTCCTTCCGACGTCTTCGAGCGAAAGCCCGACAAATCGTAAAGGAGGCGAAGAAGGCCTCCTGGATAGAATTCATCTCAGGCGTCAACCACAGGACGCCTCTTGCACAGGTCTGGAGGAAGGTACGAAGCATCTCGGGCTCCCGCCAGAAATGCGGCGTTTCCGGACTAAAAGTCGATGACCGGGTGGTAACATCTCCCTCGGAATTATGTGAGTTCTTTGGTCATACGTTCAGCAACATCTGCAGTAACGACAATTATGATGCCGACTTCAGAGAAATAAAGCAACGCTGCGAAGCAAAATCCCTAACGTTCCGTGAAACGCAGGGTATTGCTGACTATAACGAATGCTTCTCGCTATGGGAGCTGGCCTCTGCAATTGCGGAATCCAGGAATTCGTCCCCAGGAACAGACAGTGTCCAAAACGCTTTTCTCCGGAACATACCGAAGAAAGCGCTGCTGGACGTCCTTCATACCCTCAACCATATTTGGTTGGAGGGTAGTTTTCCACAATCCTGGCGGGAATCTATCGTGGTTCCAATAGCGAAGCAGGGAAAAGACAACAGTAGCCCTAGCAACTATAGGCCTATCTCTCTTACCAGTTGCCTGTGCAAGGTTATGGAAAGAATGGTCAATCGCCGGCTTGTTTGGTGGTTGGAGCGGCGAAACCTTCTTTCCAACATACAATGTGGCTTTCGTAGGGGAAGATCTACTATCGACCATCTCATTCGGACTGATAATTTTATCCAGGAGGCCTTTCTTCTGCGTCAACATGTCATTGGTGTCTTCTTTGACTTGGAGAAGGCCTATGACATGCTATGGCGCCGGAAGATCTTGCAAACAATGCACAGTTGGGGTTTCAGGGGTAACCTACCCATTTTTATCCGAAACTTTTTAACAAACCGTGGTTTTAGAGTGAGAGTGGGAAAAAACCTCTCACAGTTTTACTCTCAGGATAACGGCGTACCCCAGGGCTCTGTTTTAAGCGTAACATTATTTGCATTCGCCATTAATGATATTGCGGACTGTATAAAGACACCGGTGATGGGATCCCTATTCGTAGACGACCTTGCAATCTTCTGCAGGTCGTCTACATTGGCCAGCGTTGCAAGACTGACACAGTTGATAGTCATCAAACTGAACAACTGGGATAAGAGAAACGGGTCTCGTTTCTCCAAGGAGAAAACTATGCTTTTTCACAGATTGCGAGGTATCCACATAGCTCCGCCGTTACGCTTGGGACGAAATAACCTTCCTTACGTGGAATCGGTTCGATTTCTTGGTATGATTTTAGACCGTAGATTGACATTGGCAGGAGCACGTCCGCAAACTAGCCGATAAGTGTTGCCGTAGCCTAAATATTTTACGAATTTTAAACAACACAACATGGGGTGCTGATCGCACGACCTCGATCTTACTATACCGAGCGCTGATTCTGTCAAAAATAGACTACGGGTGTTTAGTCTACTCGTCTGGACGAGAGTCCTACCTGCGACCGTGAACAACGGTTCACAACGCAGTATTACGGTTACCCATTGGTGCTTTTAGGACCTCTCCTGTCCTAAGCCTCTATGCAGACGCCGGGGAGCCGCCGCTGGCTACTCGTAGGCTAATGTTCACATGCAACTATGTGCCAAAAATTTTATCAATGTCGAGACACCCATGCTTTGACATAGTTTTTAAATCAAGGTTTTTAGATATTTTTAACAGAAGGACGAGGGCTACTAGGCCACTAAGTATTCGTTTTAAAGATTTTATTTATGAATTTGACATCTCACTACCGGATGTGTATGCGGTCGGGTACTCAAAATACCCGCCTTGGTCTTTACCACGACCAGAGTGCTATACTGTAGTGGATGGACGCCAGAAATCCTCTATCACACCGCAGGAGTACCAGAGCCTGTTTTTAGAATTCCTGTCTAACCACCCGGACTCCACTCCCGTGTATACCGATGGATCGTAGACTGATTCAGCATGCGCATGTGCCGTGTCCTCCACACACCACAAGGTCATCAAGGCGAGACTCAATCCACTGTGTAGCGTATACACTGCGGAATTATTCGCAATTAAGATGGCCCTAAGGAATATCAATTGCAATTCTGGCTCTTTCCTTATCTGCACCGACTCTTTAAGCGCCGTGAAGTCCATTTCGGCCTATTACCCACACCATCCTCTTGTCCAGGATATACAATGCACCCTCCAATCCCTTCTTTACAAGGGAATTAAAACATCATTTGTCTGGATCCCTGGACACGTGGGAATAGCTGGTAACGAACGAGCGGACAAAGCAGCAAAGGAAGCACTGCACATGCCACAAATTGTATCGAACAAGGTAACTGCAGAAGACCTAAAATCTATGTTTCGAAACATAGCAATGGGCAGATGGCAAGTATCGTGGCAGGAGATACATAATAGCAAACTTCGGTCTGTGAAACCGGTAGTAACAGTGTGGCCCTCTTCTGTCAGGAGTACCCGGAGGGAAGAAGTCGCAATCACTCGTCTGAGGATAGGGCATACTGCCCTGACCCACTCATACCTCTTCACAGAAGAGAAGACTCCACCTCGGTGTGATGATTGCGACTCCTCTCTGAGTGTGTGACACATCCTGACGGAGTGTGAAAAATACCGGTCTTCTCGAGAAAGACATAAGGTTAACGGGACCTTAGAAACGATCCTAGGCGACTCCCCTGATAGTCTCACCCGAGTAATTGCTTTTTTAAAAGATATTAATGTTTTAAATAAATTATAAATTCACTGTTTTAGGCTTAATTGCACATTTTATCACATGTAGGCAAGCGAAATTTTAATTTTATATTCGTAATTTATATTTTGTACTTATAAGGATGAGAGTGGTGCAAAATGACCATAGTAGTCGACGCACCCAAAAATAATAATACTACTACTACTACTTTAATTTTCTTTCTGTGAAATTCACAGTGAAAAAATCACTCGCCTGGACTGGGATTCGAACCCAGACCCCCCGATTTCGCGCCGAGTGCTCTCCAGTTAAGTTACCCAGGCGTCATCTCTCACTGTGCATTTTAAACTACGCGAAGTTCACTATTCATATCAGGGATGAATTTAAAATTATTTTAACAACAGAAATATTCTGTAATAGATATTTATTTTTTTTCATAAAATATTTTTCAATTTCAAAAATAATTTCATTTTTTAGGGAAGTATTCTTCACCAGCTTCAGCCGGTTTCCCACGTACTGCCCAAATGAGGTCTCCATGTCCTCACCCTGTGCACTTTCTAATTTCTTAGAAAGACCCCCAGAGCCTCTGTTGCCGTCGCCAGTAGAGAGGACTCTGGAAGGGATGTAATTCTTTCTCCTCTTTGATGCCCCTGGTGATATACCAGGAGATGGAGTTTCACTCCTGACACCTTTCTCCCTCAGCATAGGAACACTTGCTGGCCGTGGGGTATCTTCCATGAACACTATGTCCAATAACGCGGACGGACCAGCCGCATTGCTCGCTCCTTCCTCCCCTTCCTCAAAAATGGGGATGTCCTCCTCCAAGTCCACTTCCACAGGAGGTGTATGCTGTGGATGAGAAAGTCAAGATAAAGTATTGTATAGGTAGCACAGATCATATTCCATATGTTTCTAAAGTACTTACTAGGCACTTAAACCCTTTGAGTGCCACCATATTTTTGTGGGTACTCCCAGAAATGCCACAGGTATTTTGTATAATATTTCATAACTTTTTCAAATGTTCATTTTCCATAGATTTTAAACTATTCTCTGATTCTTCAGCTTTAGAAAGTAAATATTGTACTTTTTAATGTACAAAAGTGAAAATATACCCTTACATTTAATGTCACAAAATTGGCCTACTTTCATTGCAATTATGTAGTAATGAAAAACATAATTTTTACCTTCTCACCAATACGATTGAAAATAAAAGAAATGTAGCAACATAAGACATCAAAACATTACAACTTCCATACATTAAAATTATAGATGAATCGGTAAATCTGTGCAGAATTTCAATATAACTTAATTTTGACATTGTGACTTGCATACAATTCAGGAGAGATCATATTTTTCTCTTTTAGTATAGGTTTCTCTCTATTGGGATTGGACAACTACATAGTACCTATACATGAGGAAATTATCATGTTACATACATTCGCTATTCCTCTACTAGAGAGAAAACTTTGACAGGCATAAAAAAGGCATAATTGTTGGAACTCAAACAGTTAAACATAGGTAATGTGTAGAACTAAATCATAATAAACGTAATTAATCACTGATTCATGCTACACCCAGTTAGTGCTCTAATTATATGCTTCAAGAGAATCATTTAAAACCACCCATAATACACTATCATATAAATTCTACTGTTTCAGGCTGGATATGGTGGAAGTTCTCGATATTCATAATGAATAAAGACCCTCCTTTCCCTCACCATCCAGAGTTCTCAAGGAAAAGAAGGCCTCCATCATCACCCAGTCCCAACCCCTGCGTCCGTGTCTCCTATGTCTTTCCGCCCTCTGTCCACTCCAACCCTTAGTTCTCCCTCACCCCCGCCGCTTCCCTCTCCTCCTTCCCACCCCCACCTACCCCCATATATTTTCCTCTCCGCTCCTCCCTTAGCCTTCCCCCTCCCCCCCCCACTCCCTAACGCCTTGGTGGAAAGCTATATATGCTTGACCTTAAGCGAAGAACCCTGCACATGATTATGCCACAGTGTGGTGAAACGCGTCGTGTCAAATAAATAAATCTGTGGAAGATTACCAAGTGTCTTTATTCATTATGATTATCGAGAACTTCCACCATATCCAGCCTGAAACAGTAGAATTTATTCGTAATGCTAGTATGGCATCACAGGCTAAACTTTTCCTAAAGCTCTCCATCAAATACAGCACAGCATCATTGAACATACGGTTCAACAGCACCTGTTTGAAACGTGGATTAGTTCCAAGATACGTTTCCTTGAAAACGTCTTCCACTTCAGCAACCGCCCGGGATGCAGTTCGCCTAGGTCAACGCCGTTGGATACGGAGCGAAATGAAAATCTGGTATTGTAGGCGGGACGCTTTTTCCCACTACCTTTATTTCCTGCAATTGGAGTTGTGTGAGAAATTGCACTGGGCGGAGTGGGTTTCATTCATAGATAGTGTTAAAGAGTGTGTGAGCCGACTTGCCTATCAAAAACGTTGCACAATTGATAAGAAACTCCGTCATCTCTCCCAGGACGATGCAGCACCGAGTGGTTCCCCTAGTGTAAATCCTCAGATCACCTTCACCCCATCTGCAAGGACAGTTAACATTTCGGGTTGTGTCCTCGAGGAGAACCACCTCCACCTTCTTAACAAAGGGTTGAAATACGCCCCAAACTTTCCCCTCCACACGGGTGCCATTGAAAACCTCGCGGCCGACTGTGAAGTTGCTCTACGGCGGGAAGGAGTCGCTACGAAAAAGCTGTTTGCTGATACCATCGTGACCTGCGTGGCCACCCGAAGTGCACCCAAACCGGCTACAATCGCAGAGGTCCGGACCCTTCGGAGACTGCGAGATTTCGTCATTTCGGAGGAACTCGTCATCCAGAAAGCTGACAAGGGCAACAGTGTGGTGATCATGAATAAAAGTGATTACGTAAATAAGTGCAACACGTTCATTTCCAGTGCCAATATAGTGCCTCTCTCAGTTGACCCAACCCCAACCTTTCAAAATTTAGTGAAAAAAGCTGTAGTAAGTTGTAACCTGTTTAGTCGTCAAGAAAAAGTGTCAGTGATACAAATGAACCCAACTTGCCCTGCCCTCTACGGCCTCCCCAAATTGCACAAGGAAAATATTCCTATTAGGCCTGTTGTTTCGTCAGTTGCAGCCCCTTCCCACCGATTGGCCAGGAAAATAAACACTATGTTTAGGGAGCTTACAAATTTTAAACCCAAATATGCAATTAAAAATTCAATTGTTTTGGCGAATGAGTTGAAAGATAAGTCAGTCCCTTTAAACGCCAAAATTGTTTCATTCGACATTGAGAATTTGTTTACATGTGTTCCTTTATCAGAAACCTTGACTAGGGCACAGAGTGTTCTATCAACTGCCAATGTCGACGTTAAAACCACCAGCGAGGTGATGAAACTGCTGAAAGTCATTACAGCTCAAAATTATTTCCGGTTCCAAAATAAATTTTTCCGATTAATTGATGGCTTAGCCATGGGCTCGCCCATCTCCCCCCTTCTTGCCGAAATTTTTCTGGACAGCCTGGAAACGAACCTCTTTAACTCAAGACACTACCTTCTCCAATACGTTCAGTATTATTACCGGTATGTGGACGACATACTTTGTGTGTGGACAGGAAGTGACCGTCAGCTGGGGTTATTCCTTAACCTTCTCAATTTGCAGCACCGGAATATTAATTTTAAAATGGAGAAGAGTAACTCTGGGAGAATAAATTTTTTAGATTTAAATATTTCAATTGAGGGAGGAAAACATGAATTCGCCATTTACAGGAAACCATCCTATACGGACCACACCATCCCATCCGATTCTGCCCACCACCACTCCCATAAGCATGCAGCTTTCCACTCACTTGTACATAGACTTATAAGTGTACCCCTCAATGAAATTAATTATAAAACTGAGTTAGAGACAATTAAGTCTATCGCTATTAGCAATGGCTATAAAGCACAAATAGTGGATGGAATAATCAGAAATAAAATTAAACAAAAAACCTTTTCGGCGCTAACGTCCCTTACCCCTCTGCCCTTAGATAAACCAAAATGGTGTAAGCTCCCCTTCTTAGACGGCATATCCCACAGGCTAGCAAACTTGCTACCCCCCCAATATAAGGTAGGCCACTATACAAAGTGGAATCTCAGAAAGTTTCTGGGAAACGGGAAGGACAAAAAAGAATTGCTCGAACAGTCTGGCGTGTACAAGCTAGAATGTAATACACCGGGATGCAGGACAGTGTACGTCGGTCACACTGGTCGAGCGCTCAAAACAAGAGCCAGGGAGCATGAAAGATGTTTCCGATTGGAGGATACATCCTCCAATTTTGCCAAACATCTGCTGGAAGACGGCCACAGGAGTGATTTCACCCCCAAGCTGCTCCATAGGATTGATAAAGGGTGGAAAATGGACGCTTTGGAGACAATGGAAATTGTGAAGCACCAGAAGTGCAATGATACAAAATTATGTAATGACATCCTCTTTCACAACCCTTCTCCTTTATTGGCCACAAAATATTTCCCAGACTAAAGCACCCCCCCCCCCACCCTCCCTCCCTAAACCGTTTTCTTTCCAACCGACTCCTGCCACATGTCCCAAATCTTCCACACTCTACTTCCTTCCCCCCCCCCTCCAGTGCTCTGGTGTGGGCAGTGCACTGGCCATTTAAAACCCTCTGACCCCCCCCTCCTTTCCCTCACCATCCAGAGTTCTCAAGGAAAAGAAGGCCTCCATCATCACCCAGTCCCAACCCCTGCGTCCGTGTCTCCTATGTCTTTCCGCCCTCTGTCCACTCCAACCCTTAGTTCTCCCTCACCCCCGCCGCTTCCCTCTCCTCCTTCCCACCCCCACCTACCCCCCCTTTCCGCTCCTCCCTTAGCCTTCCCCCTCCCCCCCCACTCCCTAACGCCTTGGTGGAAAGCTATATATGCTTGACCTTAAGCGAAGAACCCTGCACATGATTATGCCACAGTGTGGTGAAACGCGTCGTGTCAAATAAATAAATCTGTGGAAGATTACCAAGTGTCTTTATTCATTATGATTATCGAGAACTTCCACCATATCCAGCCTGAAACAGTAGAATTTATTCGTAATGCTAGTATGGCATCACAGGCTAAACTTTTCCTAAAGCTCTCCATCAAATACAGCACAGCATCATTGAACATACGGTTCAACAGCACCTGTTTGAAACGTGGATTAGTTCCAAGATACGTTTCCTTGAAAACGTCTTCCACTTCAGCAACCGCCCGGGATGCAGTTCGCCTAGGTCAACGCCGTTGGATACGGAGCGAAATGAAAATCTGGTATTGTAGGCGGGACGCTTTTTCCCACTACCTTTATTTCCTGCAATTGGAGTTGTGTGAGAAATTGCACTGGGCGGAGTGGGTTTCATTCATAGATAGTGTTAAAGAGTGTGTGAGCCGACTTGCCTATCAAAAACGTTGCACAATTGATAAGAAACTCCGTCATCTCTCCCAGGACGATGCAGCACCGAGTGGTTCCCCTAGTGTAAATCCTCAGATCACCTTCACCCCATCTGCAAGGACAGTTAACATTTCGGGTTGTGTCCTCGAGGAGAACCACCTCCACCTTCTTAACAAAGGGTTGAAATACGCCCCAAACTTTCCCCTCCACACGGGTGCCATTGAAAACCTCGCGGCCGACTGTGAAGTTGCTCTACGGCGGGAAGGAGTCGCTACGAAAAAGCTGTTTGCTGATACCATCGTGACCTGCGTGGCCACCCGAAGTGCACCCAAACCGGCTACAATCGCAGAGGTCCGGACCCTTCGGAGACTGCGAGATTTCGTCATTTCGGAGGAACTCGTCATCCAGAAAGCTGACAAGGGCAACAGTGTGGTGATCATGAATAAAAGTGATTACGTAAATAAGTGCAACACGTTCATTTCCAGTGCCAATATAGTGCCTCTCTCAGTTGACCCAACCCCAACCTTTCAAAATTTAGTGAAAAAAGCTGTAGTAAGTTGTAACCTGTTTAGTCGTCAAGAAAAAGTGTCAGTGATACAAATGAACCCAACTTGCCCTGCCCTCTACGGCCTCCCCAAATTGCACAAGGAAAATATTCCTATTAGGCCTGTTGTTTCGTCAGTTGCAGCCCCTTCCCACCGATTGGCCAGGAAAATAAACACTATGTTTAGGGAGCTTACAAATTTTAAACCCAAATATGCAATTAAAAATTCAATTGTTTTGGCGAATGAGTTGAAAGATAAGTCAGTCCCTTTAAACGCCAAAATTGTTTCATTCGACATTGAGAATTTGTTTACATGTGTTCCTTTATCAGAAACCTTGACTAGGGCACAGAGTGTTCTATCAACTGCCAATGTCGACGTTAAAACCACCAGCGAGGTGATGAAACTGCTGAAAGTCATTACAGCTCAAAATTATTTCCGGTTCCAAAATAAATTTTTCCGATTAATTGATGGCTTAGCCATGGGCTCGCCCATCTCCCCCCTTCTTGCCGAAATTTTTCTGGACAGCCTGGAAACGAACCTCTTTAACTCAAGACACTACCTTCTCCAATACGTTCAGTATTATTACCGGTATGTGGACGACATACTTTGTGTGTGGACAGGAAGTGACCGTCAGCTGGGGTTATTCCTTAACCTTCTCAATTTGCAGCACCGGAATATTAATTTTAAAATGGAGAAGAGTAACTCTGGGAGAATAAATTTTTTAGATTTAAATATTTCAATTGAGGGAGGAAAACATGAATTCGCCATTTACAGGAAACCATCCTATACGGACCACACCATCCCATCCGATTCTGCCCACCACCACTCCCATAAGCATGCAGCTTTCCACTCACTTGTACATAGACTTATAAGTGTACCCCTCAATGAAATTAATTATAAAACTGAGTTAGAGACAATTAAGTCTATCGCTATTAGCAATGGCTATAAAGCACAAATAGTGGATGGAATAATCAGAAATAAAATTAAACAAAAAACCTTTTCGGCGCTAACGTCCCTTACCCCTCTGCCCTTAGATAAACCAAAATGGTGTAAGCTCCCCTTCTTAGACGGCATATCCCACAGGCTAGCAAACTTGCTACCCCCCCAATATAAGGTAGGCCACTATACAAAGTGGAATCTCAGAAAGTTTCTGGGAAACGGGAAGGACAAAAAAGAATTGCTCGAACAGTCTGGCGTGTACAAGCTAGAATGTAATACACCGGGATGCAGGACAGTGTACGTCGGTCACACTGGTCGAGCGCTCAAAACAAGAGCCAGGGAGCATGAAAGATGTTTCCGATTGGAGGATACATCCTCCAATTTTGCCAAACATCTGCTGGAAGACGGCCACAGGAGTGATTTCACCCCCAAGCTGCTCCATAGGATTGATAAAGGGTGGAAAATGGACGCTTTGGAGACAATGGAAATTGTGAAGCACCAGAAGTGCAATGATACAAAATTATGTAATGACATCCTCTTTCACAACCCTTCTCCTTTATTGGCCACAAAATATTTCCCAGACTAAAGCACCCCCCCCCCCCACCCTCCCTCCCTAAACCGTTTTCTTTCCAACCGACTCCTGCCACATGTCCCAAATCTTCCACACTCTACTTCCTTCCCCCCCCCTCCAGTGCTCTGGTGTGGGCAGTGCACTGGCCATTTAAAACCCTCTGACCCCCCCCTCCTTTCCCTCACCATCCAGAGTTCTCAAGGAAAAGAAGGCCTCCATCATCACCCAGTCCCAACCCCTGCGTCCGTGTCTCCTATGTCTTTCCGCCCTCTGTCCACTCCAACCCTTAGTTCTCCCTCACCCCCGCCGCTTCCCTCTCCTCCTTCCCACCCCCACCTACCCCCCCTTTCCGCTCCTCCCTTAGCCTTCCCCCTCCCCCCCCACTCCCTAACGCCTTGGTGGAAAGCTATATATGCTTGACCTTAAGCGAAGAACCCTGCACATGATTATGCCACAGTGTGGTGAAACGCGTCGTGTCAAATAAATAAATCTGTGGAAGATTACCAAGTGTCTTTATTCATTATGAACACTATCATATGATACACAGGTGATGGTAGGGTTTCATGACATTGTCTGTTTTTGTCAGATGGTTACCAACTTAATGACCTACCACTTATTTCACATTCTGAACAATAATAAATATGGATGAAAGGAGTGCGACTAAAGTTAAATTATGAAAAATACGACACATCTTGATTAGGGATGGGTATTTTGTTAGCTGGGGTCGCCATAACAGACGAAAGTATAACAACTAAAGAATCAACAAGCGACGTCTTTCAGTTATGACAAGGATATGACACACATTGGCATTGTTTTGCTGATCTAAATGGGAAACGAAGACCAGGGCAAGAACAATATGTTTTGTTGTGAAAAGATGGTTTCATAAAAGAATTCCCCTTTCTAATTTAACTTATTTTGCTTCATGTAGAAGGGGAAAACTTCGATTAATTACTATTGTCGTCTGTTATGTCTGTCTAAGGAAACGAGGTACTCATCCGTAATTACGATAAGTTCCGTATTTGTCATTTTAATTTCTGTCGCAGTGCTATCGTCCATATCTAGTATTGTTTAGAATTTGAAATACGTAATCAATCCTAAATTTGTGACCATCCGACAAAATAATGGCGATTCGATAAAACTCTATTGTAACCAATTAATGTAGGGTAATGCTTCGGTTCCCCTCCTCCTCCATTATTTTGCAAAAAAATCCTTTTCATTCGTGGATCTTCCCTATTTCTCATTTGAGGCTTAAAACTGTGTGAAGCTCATTCCCATTGACAAACATCAACGGGGCAAGTCATCAACTGCCGATGCTTTTAGTTCTGGACAGATAACAGTTGACTTGTTAAATCAAGTTAGTCGGACTTTAAAACATAGCTTAGTTGTTGAAAATGCAAGGAATTACCTCGAAATCTTCGTCTAGGGAAGAAACACTGTCTCTAGCGCTCACGTGGTCCTCGATGAAGGCCATATCTCCATAGTAAAAGAGGGAGGGCACGTATAACTGAAATGTCAACATTAAGAGTTAATTGTTGAATGATGACTGGAGAACATTTTACAATTTACATCTGCACTTTTTTACTTACTGAATCCACTCCTGCTCCGCTCTTCTTGGACGATATGACCTTCCTTCTCTCCGACAAAATTCGTCCGGAGAGAATGCCATTTCTTGCGGCATTCATCCGCCGTCGTGTTCGGTCTGAGAAGTAATGTATTTAGGAATTCAGTTTCAGATCAAACGTGAGGAATAACTTGTAAAGTCAAGAGCATTAGAGCACTAGTCATCATTCCAACAGAAACGAAGTATTAGCAAAAACATTGGGTAGATCGTTACCACAGTGGTATGTAAACATTATCACGTCAGAATTGCGAAAATATTTCGTAATCCTGCACTTCAGCTTAGCCGTCAATTACTCATCCCAAGGCTTTAAACTTAGTTTGGACCGAATTGGACCAACAACACACTTACCTTGTTAGGGACATGTGCGCCGCTATTCCCTTCAACGCCTGCAGCCTCTTCCCCTTGTTCTTATAGACACTATTTTTCGGGTCATACATATATGGCCTCTCCCTCACCAACGAAATAAAAGCAAACACGTCCTTGGGTGACCAGCTCATACTTATTCCGCAAAGGACAACAAGCAACAACAACTGCACACAATGCAATCCACCAATACAACAAACACTTATCGTCACTCATCTTGTACTACTGCGACATCTATCGGAAAAAAATTGTTGAAATTGCGAGAATGCGAGCTCGGAATTAGAGCAGGGGCTATTTTGCCATCTCGCATCCATGCATTCTCGCATGCGTTCTAGCAATTCACCGCTTTGCACGACGCAATTTTGACTGCGCCTTCGGACTTACGTCAGATTGCGCAATTGACGTGCCCCGTGTAAAACGGCCTTGACACAGTTTTCTTTTTGTTGGAGTTTCTGGTGTCCCACTAAGTGATGATGAAAGCTCCCTGGGCTCTGGTTGTGTGGGTGTAGGTCTCTCTACCTCCATGGCATCATCAGACATGTTGTCCACTTCTTCTGGATCACCTTCACTATCCTCCAGTTGTCTTTTTCTCTGGCATACCTGAAAATAATGAGAGTAACTATAGTTGCTAATCTGAATAGAATATAAAAATACATGCATTTTAAAACTTTGCGGAATAGCATTTCAGCAATATTTATTTAAAAATTTTATTTTAGCAAAAAAACCAAAACCAGTGGATTTTGAAGATTAATAGTCATCATCAGGTAACAGGAAGACCAGGAAATGGTGGGGTGGGGTATTTTGTTTACTGGTTTACAATATCAGCGTTGGGATCATTCAAAATGTATTAAGTCTCAATTTTTCTCTACCATTTACCTCATGTCCATTGTTACAAGCAGTTAATATTTTCCCTTTACATGTACTGGCATTACCTTTCTTCAACGATTTTTGAACAAGTTATCTCCATTATCATATTTTTTTCAATTCAAATCCAATTTCAAATGGTAACAAATTTTTTACTGAAAATCAATCCAAAATTCCCTTCAAATCTCCAAAGACGTTGAAACATTTCCAAGTGAATTGCAAAGATCACTTAGACAAAATTATTTAAAGTGGTATTCATGAAATAAAATGTAGAGACAGTGTGTTTATGTAGCTCAGTCCTTCAGCAACTTTAACAGTAGCTCCAAGGAAAATGGCAGCAAATTTATGAATAATTGAGATTCTAAAAATGTTTCACAATGGACGTTGACATAAACATGGAAATTCTGTGCATAAAATTTAACACATTCTTAGACAACAATATAACATAATATTCGAAACAACGTGATCACCTCAATCTTTTGGGATTTCTGTTACTTCAACAACCGGAATACGGAATTAAAAGGGTATTACGGCGTTGAATAACATTGAAAACACGTTTTACGGCGAAATAAACGCAAGGAAGATAAAGAATGAATTCACATTATATTACAAGATGTGCGCATGAAAACTGGGTTATATAAGCCAAATAAACTACATATACTCAGCACAGTTCACCTCGTACAAAATATACTTCGATTGACCCAATCGCTAGTAATTAGACAGCTGAAAAGATTGAGAGCGATAAATTATGGTCGGGAGCTTAGTTTTGCTAACCGTGGTTACATTAATTATTAAATACTTCATGGATGCGGTAGATGCTTACCTCAACTAGCGATTGTAAATATGCAGGAAATGCTGGAAATATTAATGTCACAGCATTCTCTCTAATTCTCACTGATGATAAGGAGGTGCGATTAATATCATCCTCCCTGAAGTGCTCCGAGCAAAGGAAACTCCAACACGTTGGTTCCCAATTCTTTCTGCGAACAGCACTCGTCCACTTCTTACTTTTCTCCGGAGCCTTGGGAAATCTATGCATCCATTAAGAGTTTAAAAGTAAGTGGAAATGTCAGGCTACTAACTACAAATAACTCGTCCACAAAAGAGGGAACTGTAAATTTAAAACAAAAATAAATCAAAGTACTTCAAGAAATATAAAACAAATACATACACTTATAATTCTATTACGTACTTGTGGAAGGTTGCGCCATCTTTTTTCTTCCCACTTCGGTTGGTACAACGATAAGCGGCTCATGTGACCATGATCACCACACGAAACCTCTGATCTCACAATAGAAATTAAAGTAAAACAATAAGCCACCAAACCACCTGAAATTAATCCACTAATTCTGAATAATCCAACAGGCTACGTAACCGTAACCTCGACAGCAAGCAGTCCGAACTCACCGAGCACAAGGTAGCAAAGATTATCTACGCAAGACGCAGGAAGGAGACGGAAAGGAGAAGGAAAATTCGGAAGCTCGCGGAAAATTTGGAACGGCACCTCCTTTGCCTCTCCCTAATATTATTACGCGGGAATGTGGAATATCCCAATATTCCCCTTTTGCGGGATATTACACAGTCGTACGACCCATGTTGGAGGAATATTCATAAACAGTTTGTTTAATTGGCTGACACTGTCGACGCAGTTATTTCCTTAAAATGCCTAATTTGTTCTTTCACATCCGTTAGTGCGCTGTGGAGTTAATTATCATGCTGATCCACGTTCACAATCATTCCACCGAGGTTAGGATGAGCTCATCATGGGAAATATAAAGAAGCCCAAGGAGGCAAGAGGGTAGAATGATGAAGATGATTGCCCACTGGATATGGCTGAAAGGGATGAAGTCTTTATGGAGCAAGATAAGATGGAGTGGGAGAAGTAAGAAAAACAATCCCTGTTTATACCTGCGCTAACTTCGTCTGCGCCATTTTCTGTTTTTGGTTAACCTCCTCAGTCCTGCCGCCAATTAACGTCAAAAATGTTTGCATAGCTTATTTAAAGGAACCTTTTTGGGCAAAAATGGTTTATTGCCACTTTAAATTTTTTCAACCAGTGGTTTGGGCAGGAGAGTATGTGGCATATATGCTACATTGGGACTCAAGCTTGTCAATTTGATCTTGAAAAATGAAAACACTATTGCTCATAAAATTTAATGTTCATTCTTTTTATTGCATAAACTTATATTTTTGCACACAAACTACCAGATTTGTTTAAAAAACAATTTACATTATTTTTTATTGTAATAGCATAATGAAATATAAAAATTAGTCACAACATTTTAAGAATTGCAAAATAAAGAAATGAACACGTTTGGAAATTTGGATGTATTTTTTGTTTTACATTGAATTTTTGTTCATTATCTTTGGGATCATTCGGGGAGCAAGTAAATTAAAACAAGAAAATTAAGTTTTATGAAATTTATTGAAGCAATTACGATCAGCATTCAAGCAAAGGAATATTTTGCACTTATCACATCACACAAAAGTAAAACCTTTACATCCTTCATACCTACATCGTGACCTGTTCTTCTGGTCTGAATTCATGAATTCTGGTAGGTGTTTTGCACTACATTTTCCTGCCGACTTACATGGTAATGGTGTTGGAACTCGTCGCCTCTTTGGTTTGGGATTCTCATCGCCTTCGTCTTCTAATTCATTGCTCATATCAGAGGAACTGCTTTCTGTTAGCTCAGATCCATTCTTCGTGAGTGTGTCAGCTATTTTTAACTTAAAACATATAATATGTCAGGATATCTTTCCTCAGCCAACCATTTATTTGGGCTGCTCGCCGGTACTCTACCCAAGCAGAAGCAATTGCAAAATCTACAACGTGGTGGATAACTCTCACAGTCCATTTCCCTGTCCGAAACCTCATCGGGTACTTCCCTATCACTCTGTCGAGAAGATCAACACCTCCAATGCATCTGTTGTATTCATAAGAGAGTTTAGCACATGAACTTTATCCTTTTTTGACCATCTTCTGCTCTCGTCAATTGGTTCTCTTCCATACTTCGGTGACATAAAGTACACTGGTTTTTTGTCAAACCATTTGAGCACCACCATGCTCTTATTTCCTCTAACAAACTGATCTTGGGCCCCCTCCCTTCATTTCTTATTTCTCCGTCAGTCTTGAAAAAGGTTCCTGAAGGTATTCTAGAAGCCATTCTTAAGAGAGAAACTTTCGAATAAACGCTCTTGGCGAGTTCAAGCTTTACGAATGTATAGCTATTATAAAATATAAGTATGAGCATCATGAAGTAGAATGCTGAAGAAACAGCTCAAACACAAATTGGTGCATGATAAATGAGACTTACCAGTGACCTGGCCGCATCCTTATTTGTGCCAATAAGTGCATTACATTAAAAAAATTGTGCTTAAAGGTGAGAGAAATTATAGTTTGGTAAATTCAGTAAAGACATAAGCGGTCTGTATGATCTGTGGCCAAAAGCAATGCATGACTTACCGATAGAGACGTTGAAAATTGCAGGTGTGGTGAGGTGTCTCGAGGTCTGATGGTCCCTCGACGGCTATTTGATCATAACTGCACAAACACTCACAAGCATGCACACGGACACAAAAAAACCTGCACGTTAAACGGTGATAGCATGCATTGCCCTTTTGTGGCCATAGAGAAAAACAAATATTGACGCGAATACGAAACAACACGGAAAAGGATTTTTAACTATTTAAATACTGAACACTTAAATTCTAAAAGATGCTATAAGATATGTATATAACAAATTAACGCATGCATGTATTTCATTGCAAGTTGCTTAAATAATGTAATGAGATACTTTGTACCCATTGATATCTGCATCTCTGTATCCAGTATGTATACGCATCGTACAGGATATGAAATATCTCTATGGGACTCCCTCAGGAAAATTTAATATAAAGACCCTTCAAGTACTTTAAAGTTCCTTATAGTGACTTTAAAATATTTTATCGTTTTTTAAAAGTAGTTTTTTAGTTTTTAAAGTTGACATGTACACAGTTGGTCTAAAATATAGGTTCCTAAAGTATGTTACTTTAACCTGCAACTTCATACAAATTTATAGTTACTGTAGAACAGTGATGCTTATAGTATCCAACTTTAAGAGGCAACAGTAAAAACTATTTGTTTTATGGTACGTTTGTATTATTGGTTTTTTACTATAGGCACCAAAACTAGAAGATTCTACTATCTTAAAGCTGAGAACGTAAGAGCCTTGATTTCTGCATATGACAACAGAATCAGTTGAACTAATATTCTGTGAATAAAGAGTTGTATTGGTTGCTACGCAGTGGTAACTATGGATGCTATTGAGTCTTTGGGTTATAGGCAAGTCCTCAGAGTCATAACAACAATAAACAATTACTTCATTAGTGTATTAACATGCACACTGAAGGCGCATCCTTACATTGTTGGGCTTATTACTTAAAGTACCTGGGGACCGATAATTGATTGAGTTTTTTATTTTTTATGCATGCCCACACAGCACCCAGGGAATTCCCTGGGACGTCCCGGCAGGACATTGCCTAATCCCATGAAGCTCCGTGGGAAATCCCATATGGTTCCACGGACACCCCACGGAGCGCCCAGGGACTTACTATGTCCGCTCCTATGGGACATCTCAACCACTGCAATGATGTCCATTGGACATCAGCTGGATGTCCCGGCTGACATCCATTTGATGTACTCTGGACTTCCTATGGATGTCCAACTATTTCAGATTCTTGGTATGTACAGGGTGCAAACCAACTGCAGTATGGTAATAAGTGAGAAAAAGCCTCATTTAAAACATTTATTGGAATAATTATGCTTAAAATTTTTTTACACCATCATTCACGGTGTAAGCGTGCGCGCAGCGGTCAGCACTAGCGCCGCCCCGGTGTTGGTCTCAGCTGAAATGGTAGCCGCCGGATGTGGAATCACATTTAGGTGTGGCTCCTCTAACACCTGGCGGCGCCTTGCCGTGGGATCTTGCTTCGTGGGAAGATGCACGGGTAAGGTAAAAAGCTACTGCAATTGCCGGCCAATAGGGAGCCCTCGAGGGGGTCACGCGGTGACGCGGTGCTGGGCGCTGCGTGGTGGCAGGAGAGACTCGAGCAGTCTCGCGCGGGTGACCGATAAACATGTATTGTGTGTGCGTGAATAAATTGTAAAAGCAGAATTTCCGACTTGTTCCCTTACCGCGTCTTCTCCGGACCAAATCCTTTTATTTAAGCTAAGCGCTTACAATTGGTGTCAGGTGTGGGGTCCGATAGGGTCTTCTGTAAATTGGCCGGGCATCACCAGTAGGAATGTGGTGTTCTACCAAGTGCGTGGCCGGGGGTGTTCCCGATGGCGAGAACAAATGACTATACCTTCCGATTAAAGGCTGCAGTACCGATTGTTCCTCAATATCCAGATGGGACAACTTCCTTGCAATCTCGTCCTTAAAATTATCGTCACCAGCCTTACACACGGAAATGCATACGTCCCTGTCACTCCCGTTCCCTTGCACTGCACCTTCGTCCCACCCATTATTCACTGTCTCCACCACATCGCTCACTATCGCGATCACTGTACCCTTACTCAGAGTTACATCTATCATTCCAAAGTTACTTACTTGGATCTTAGCACCTCCTTCCCCATTCACCTTACAAACACATCGGGCCACCCAGCAGTCGTCCACTTCCAGCGCCGACTCAACCATGCACTCATGGCCCTCTCTCCAGCCGCCACCAAGGGGGAGGGTCATGAGACGAACGCTCCGTGCTGGGATGACCTCCGCTGAAACAAGCCGCACCGGCATATTCACCCGGGGGCGGCGCCATTCCTTCCCCGCGTCTCCCGTCTCCTTCGCCGGGTCCTTCGTCGTTGCGTCTCTCGGTCTCTCCTCCGCGACGTTCGCTGCTCCGCCTCCCCACGCCGCTGCAGCCACGCCTTCCGTCCTTATCTCCATCGTTGGCAATCCCGCCTTCCGCGGCCCGCCTTCCGCCTTATCGTGGATGGTTGGCCCGCCAATCTCCGTAGGCCGCGACGGAATCTCCACAGGCTCCGTCCTTCTACTCTCAGTCAGGCAAATTATGCGCCCGCCAATTGTGAGTTCGCCCTTGCTCACGTCAATTATTGCCCCATTTTCGCGGAGGAAGTCGATTCCTAAAATTCCCTCGTGACCCCCCAAACTGTCTACAACCTGAGCCTTTAGGTTATACACACTATCGCCGAAACCTAGCGGAACCACCACCTCTCCGAAGTTCCAAATATACCCTCCATTTAATCCCTTTATCCGGAACGTAGACCTCTTCGGTACTCGGCCCCCACAGCACTTCTCAGTTAAAAGGCTCACCTGCGCTCCTGTATCCACTAACATGCGCCGCCGCATGCCTCCACACGTCACAGTCACCGCCAAGTCTTTCACTCCCCCCTCGCGGTGCACACACGGGAGGACAATCCTTAATTGGGGCCGTTGCGGGCGACTTGCTCGGCCCCGGAACCGTTTAACGGCATCTCAGCCCGCTGGCTAAAACTACCCTGTTCTCGCGCCCGGCAGTTTCGGGCCCAGTGTCCTACCTTCCCGCAATTAAAACACTGCATTCTGCCCTTCTGTTTGCAGTCCCTTGCGAGATGCCCAAAATGGCCACAGGCGTGACAGGCTCCATCACGAACCGCGAAAATTTTTCTTTCCTCTCGCCCCTCTCTCTCTGGTCGAATCCTTCGCTCGGCCTCCCGCACGCGCACGGCTGCGGTGACAGCGGCGTCAAACGTCTCCGGCATTGCGAGGCGCGTGTGCTCACCCACCCTGCCGGGAAGGCCATTTAGGAAGGCGTCCAAAGCCCTCTCGTCCGCCTCCGACCGGCGAGCGGCAGCCACGGCAGCATCACCCTCCTCCTTCCATGTATGGCTATTTATATCGCGGATGCGATCTGCAAACTCCTCTATTAGCTCCCCTGGGCCCATTTGCACGTTTGCCAGCATCTCCCTGTAAAATCTCCTATTCTTCACCCCCTGATATCTCTCCAACAGCACCTTCTTTGCTTCGGGGTAGTTCAAGGCCCCCCCCGCCCTCGTCTTCGCCCTCAGGAGATCCGCGGCTCCTCCGCGTGTGCGAAGTGTGACCGCGCTTAGCCTGTCCTCATCATCCCAGCCACCCAACCTTCCCACTTGTTCTAATTGCGAAAAGAATGCTTCAACGTTTTCCCCTGTGGATCCCGAAAAGCTTTCAATCGCCGATATCATTGAATATGACTTCCTCGAGTTCTCCCCTGCTCCGGCCACGTCTACTGTACGGGCCCTAAAAATCGCGTTTTCTTCTTTAAGGGCCCGTAGCTGCGTGCAAAGTTCATCCACCGCCTGTTGGAGCTCCATTTCACGACCCGATAAACTAACGCGACTTGCCATTGTCACTCACCTTTTCACGACTTGGTATTACCGCACTTCCCAACGCCTTGAGGCAATCCCACTTCTGACACCAATTGTAAGACTTCACTCCTGATACATTTATGTCATCTAGAAGCGTTTTGTTTGTGTTGAAATTTAGAAAATAAAGGGCATTGCAGGGGAAAAATATTCTGGTTTGAGCCCTAGTGCCAACAATAAGGCTAAGGTCTGCCAGAGCAGTTATAAGACTTGCAATGTTTTTAGCAACTTTTGCCTGCTCCAATTGTAACACTATATTTCTGATATTAGGGATATGCGAGAATGCTCGCTCAACTGCTGCTTTCCACTTCTTTTGATACTTTCCTGTTGTCTTTAACATTAAAAGTATTGATGTGAAAGCTCCCAAACTTTGTGCCATGGCAGCTCGCTTTTCAGGTGGGTAAGTTACTCCTTCTAGCATGACATGATGCCGACCTCCAAGCCCATAATCAGCTACTAGAACTTCTTTGTCTTTAGAAATGGGCATTTTGGAATGGCCGATTCTCAATTCTTTCATCCTCAAGCCAAAGCCTGTGAAGAAAGAAATGAAAGGCATCATGGTACCCCAACAGCAATTCGGATTGTTTTGATCCACAACTTCTATGTCCAGCCCAGCAGCAATACAACTATTCCTGAACATCTCCATTAGAGTTCCCAACTCTATCTTGTGACCATCCAAGACAAACCCCGCCGCCGCTTTACCTTCAAGAGCTGACGGGACTTGTTGTGCCATAGTCGGACATAGTCAGTTATGACATCACTTGAAGCCATTGATAGACGATTTCGTGAAGGAACAATTAGAGGGGGGTATAATTGTGCCAAGTCACAGCCCCTGGGCTTCGCCCATCGTGATTGTACCGAAAAAGTCTGAGGACGGAAGGCCGAAGTATCGGTTTTGCATCGATTTTCGCGCTTTGAATTCAATAACCAAGCCTGATGTTTATCCTTTGCCTAACATTACCGAAACACTTGACTATTTGGGGGGATGTAGGTATTTCACCACACTTGATTTAACTGCGGGTTACCACCAAATTCCGATGGCTCCAGATTCGCGTGAGAAAACCGCCTTTATTGTGCATAATGGATTGTATGAATACCTCCGAATGCCCTTCGGTCTTAGAAACGCCCCAAGTGTCTTCCAACGCTTCATGGATAGTATTTTTAGAGAAATGTCTCCCACGGAATGCCTAGTGTATCTCGATGATGTCATCGTCTTTAGCGGCTCAATAAAGGAACACGTTTTTCGTTTGGGCAGAGTTTTCGAAAGGCTAGAAACGGCAGGATTGTCATTGAAATTGTCTAAATGCCACTTTGCCTTTCCGCAAGTGAACTATTTGGGACACATTATTAGTGCAAAAGGTATTTTTCCGGACCCTAGTAAGATTTCAGCGGTAAAGGAATTCCCTATTCCGAAAACAGTGAAGGAAATACAATCCTTTTTGGGCCTAACGAATTATTACCGTCGGTTCATCGAAAACTATGCGGTTATCGCCCGGCCGCTTACATCGCTCTTAAGAAAGGGTACCGCATTTGTTTGGACACCCGAGTGCGACGAAGCAGTGGAAAATTTAAAAACAGCGCTTACGAGCAGTCCCGTATTGGTGTACCCAGATTTCTCTTTGCCTTTTACCATCTCGACAGATGCGAGTAATTTCGCAATAGGTGCCGTTCTGTCTCAAGTGATCAACGGTGAGGAACATCCGGTAGCATTTGCCTCACGGCAACTGAAGAAATCTGAGCTAAATTATACCACAACAGAGAAGGAATTGGTTGGAGTAACTTGGGCCGTCAATCAGTTTAGAAATTATGTTCTCGGACGAAAATTTACCATTGTGACGGACCACGCAGCCCTCACGTGGCTATTTAATTTAAAGGACCCCAACGGCCGATTAATGAGGTGGACATTAAAACTGGGTGAATACGATTACCGGGTGGTCCACAGGCCAGGAAAAATCCATGCAAATGCTGACGCCTTGAGCAGGAATGTTTGCCATGTATCTGCCGAAGAAATAATTAATTTTGGAGATGAGCAGAAACGAGACCCTGAGTGTGTAAAGTGGGGAAGGGAAAATAATTTCGTTGTCGTTGGGGACGTTATTTGTAAAAGACACAAGGGAGGAGATAAAATAGTTGTACCACGAAATTGCAGAGAGAGAGTCTTGCGCCAGTGCCATGATCATATACTTTCGGGACATCTAGGAGTACACACCACCGCGAGTAGGGTCAGGAGGGACTACTGGTGGCCAACGATTTTGGGAGATGTCAAGGAGTATGTGAAGCGTTGTATAGCCTGTAGCCAGCGAAGCCCTTACGGTAAGTGCAGGGCCCCTCTACAGGCACTACCAGCGGCGGAAAGACCCTTCGAGTTCATTGCTATTGACGTAGTGGGCCCTCTTCCAAAGACCGATGGTGGGAATCGATATATTTTGTCTATCCTAGACCATTTTACAAGATACTTGGTAATGGTGCCTTTGCCCGACCAAACGGCCGAAACCATATCCGTCGCACTAGTAAAACAATGGATATTGAAATTCGGGGTGCCGGAGTTATTGCTTACGGATCAGGGGACTAACTTTATGTCCGATCTTTTCCGACAGATTTGTGGACTATTGAAGGTAAAACAGCTAAGGACCTCCCCGTTCCACCCACAATGCAATGGCCGAGTTGAGAGAGTTCATCGGACAATCGCAAATATTCTTAGCCATTACGTGAACGTACGAAACGACGACTGGGAAAAGCACCTCGCATTTGCCGTGACTGCGTATAACACGAGTAAACACAGGAGCACTGGGTTCATCCCGCACGAGTTGGTTTTTGGACGACAGATGGCATCACCTTTCAATTGTCTCGGAATGAGTAGCTCAGGAAAGGAACACCCTGGTGTGACAGGACTACGAGAGAGGTTGAAGGGAATGTGGAAACAATGCGCCCGTAATGATCGTTTAGCAGTGAGGAAAAGGAGGGAAACGGTGAGAGGAAAGGGTAAGGTGAGGGAATATAGAGAAGGCGACTACGTATTTTTAGGTGACCCTTGTTTAAAAATAGGGCAAGTGAAAAAGTTTCATAGACCGTGGAAGGGCCCGTATCGCGTGTTGAAGGTAACTTCAAAGTGCAATCTAATGTTGGAGCTTCCATTTCGAACCCTTATTGTGCACATAAGTCGTGTTAAGCCTTATCACGGTCCTGTTCCCCCCCCTGATGCAGTGAATATTGGTGATCGCCCCCGTGGACGGCCAAAAAGAAACCGAATCACCGCGCGAGTTCCGGAGCCAGCTGATCCGACCCCCCCTGAGTGGGAGGACGAGTGGGTGGAAGGTCGAGGGGAATCCTTGGTGACTCAAAGCACAGGAGGAGGTGACGTCAGCGCGGAAAGGGAGGACACCGTTGCCGTAGAGGAGGAGAAGTTCCTCCCCGCTTCCCCCTGTGTTGGCCATTCCCCTCCACCCCCTGTCCCTCATCAAGAAGACACTGCCTCTCCGCTCGAGGTGGAAGGAGTCGTCACCCCTCATCCCCCTCCCGCCCCTCCGCTCGAGGTAGAAGGAGTCGCCGCCCCTTATCCCCCTCCTTCCCCTTCAGTTACTGAAGGGGAAGGAGGGGGACTGCTTCCGACTATGTCAGCCACTGTGACATAGTGGGAAGCAATTTTAAGTTATTAGCCAGTGGGTACCAACGGAGCGAAATAAAGGGGAAATTATTAGAAATAGTCCTTCCGGATGTTAGGATAGTCGAGGATGAAGGCAGCCTAGATATTGGAAACAACTCGAATCTGGAGGGTCTGCGAGACGAACTGGGACGGGAATTAATGACGCACAGGCGCTCAGTGGATTTTAATAAATGGGTAGGGAGACTGCGAGCAGCTAGCACTTCTTCTCGTAATGGAAATTGGGAAATCATTGTGGGGTTAGGGAGCGCCATTGGGATAACAACTCTGATGTTATATTTGTACTGGAAGCGGTCGGCGCTGAGTAGTAATTGCGGCGGGAGAGCGGTAGAAAGGAAGAGGAGGAAAGGAGTAATTGACGCGAAGAATGTGCGCGTCACGCTATCGAGCTTGGAAGCTCCTGCTGAAGAAGTAGGAGCAGAGCCCGATGAAATAATTAGGAATTAGGTTGGGGTAGATTCAATGTCTTACAGGGGTTATTTTATTTTCATGTTCCATATCATTCCGCTAATTTTAAGAAAAAACACATTATTGGGATGAATAAGTTTGGTGTATATGTTTTGATAGTGATGTTGATAAGGGATTTCACTTAAACTTGAACATTTTATAATTAAATGAATATTGGTAAATGTCAAAATAACAGGTTTAAATGGACTATATGATAAAAGTGTTATAAACAGTCAATGTGCAATAGAAGAAGAATTTCTAGAACAAACTTCACAAGATATAACAACCAGTGCATGAATAGTAGTGAATTGTAGAGGGTGTTAGTTTGCATAGACTATGAATTGGGACTGTATGTGTGTAGTCATGTGTATGTATTTGTTTCCCTTTGTCATTCCCATTCCATTTATTTTGTTTACCTATGTAGGTCATGGGCAAAACGATTGTGATGAGTCTTTATATTGTTGGGTGAAAACTATTTTTCAGGGGCAGTGTTATTTTCTGGGTTGCATTTAAATAATTAATGTATAATCTGATTTTTATTTTTAGAACATTGGTTGACTGATTGGTTGTTGAATGAATCGCTGAATACAACATGTTATTCTTTATTATTCAACGATTCACTTTTGGGGGGAAGTGGTGTAAGCGTGCGCGCAGCGGTCAGCACTAGCGCCGCCCCGGTGTTGGTCTCAGCTGAAATGGTAGCCGCCGGATGTGGAATCACATTTAGGTGTGGCTCCTCTAACACCTGGCGGCGCCTTGCCGTGGGATCTTGCTTCGTGGGAAGATGCACGGGTAAGGTAAAAAGCTACTGCAATTGCCGGCCAATAGGGAGCCCTCGAGGGGGTCACGCGGTGACGCGGTGCTGGGCGCTGCGTGGTGGCAGGAGAGACTCGAGCAGTCTCGCGCGGGTGACCGATAAACATGTATTGTGTGTGCGTGAATAAATTGTAAAAGCAGAATTTCCGACTTGTTCCCTTACCGCGTCTTCTCCGGACCAAATCCTTTTATTTAAGCTAAGCGCTTACAACAAGTTTCATATTTTTCCGCCTGTCATTACAGTGCCTCAGCCAATCTCTTGTTGCCTTATCCACTTTTTTTTGTGACTGCTGGAAACTTATTAAGAACTGCACCTGTCATTAAAAGTATATTACCAGCATAAGACAAAGATTCATCATCACAGAAATGAAACATGTTTAGTATTGCACTTGTCACCTAGACCAAAGCCTACGAATTCGGATTATCTAAGGCAAGAATTGACTGATAACTTCATATGAAATGACAAAAAATGGCCTGAGACATGAGCTTGGCTGTGTATACTTAGTTATTTTCTTAAGCTATCATCATTACATGAGATCTTGAAATGAATTTGATAATTGAGGCCTGAGCAGTTCATTTTCCTACATTATCCATCTAATAAATTTAAGGCTGGAGGGTGGTGTTATTATTTTGGATAAACAAAATTTTAAGTCTTAATGTTCATGGAAGGCATGCATTACAGCAATAAAAGGTTATACAAAGAAAAAACAAATAGTCTGATAATTTTTTGGGACAGCAGCCAACCTTGAAATCCAGAGGAATGCTAATGAAAATAATTGGAGACTTGGGTTGTATTAGAGTGAAGGTGAAGGGGAGATAAAGTGTAAGAAACGTAGGGGGAAAGTAGGCTAGAGAGCATTATTCAATTCTGGGCGCTGGACAGCCCAAAACAACCAAATTAATGCCCTTACAAGAATTTCAACAAAATGTGTGGAGGCATTTCCTTTAGCTCTCAAGGAAAATACTTGAGCCACCGACATATGTTGGATCCTATTGAAGTACAGTGTGTCCTCGTTTAACGTCTCTTACCGTTCCTGAAAAACGTGACGATAAACGAAATGACGTTAATCGAAGCGACGTTAATCGAAGCATAAAATCCCGTAAGAAGCAATGTAAAAATAAAAAAAAACTGTTCCAAACTTTCGCCCTTGGAATTGGAAAAGCGATAGGATTTCCAAATTGTGGCTTAAAAACGACTTTCTGTCTTCGTTAACGACGTCTGCAGCAGTGGCACGAATCCCTATCCATTTATTATCCGTTCTTCCCGCAATTCGTTTTTGGCCGCGCGGCCGAGTCGCCCTAGCGGGCGTCGCCTGGGGATCTCTATCGCTGAAATTAAAAGAGCCGAAAATATGGTGAACGCGGTGAAAAAGAGTAACGGCAAAAATATCGGTGTTTGCGGCGAAAAAATAACTTGGGATGCCATTTTCTAGGTTCCTGAAAACTATAATATCACTAGATCCTATTGCAATAGCAAGTAAACTCGGCACATCAACTTAAGAATTGATTGCGTGACGCCGGGCGAGTTATGTATGCCAGAAAGCCTAAAATGCGTTCAATTTTAATTGAAGTAACTCCATTCTCGCTTCGTCTAACAATATACAGCTTTAGGTCCAAAGTTACAGTTTTCCGCTTTTTTTTCGCCCCCGACGACGCAGAAGGTTCACTTCTCTTGGACATTTCCGAGATGGTATCCCCGATGCCAAAATTAGCAGTGATAGTTTCCGCAATTTACTATTATAAATAACCTTAATAATTAACCTAATTATAAATAACCTTTATAGCACACCTTACTACCGGCAAATCATTTAAGGCTGGAACAGTTTTCAAGATATTCAGCAACTCAGAGACACTTGTCCTCGAGATTTTTGACAACCCAACTGGCCAGCTTACGCTTCATGTTCGAACCTGGAGAGTTTTCACAATGTCCACTTCCAGAATTGTTAATCGACGGAATGGCAACTGTTCCCTCAGGATGATTTATACAGGATCCATCGTCTGCAATTATTATGTCAAATCGTGAATTATCCCCTTTTCTCAACTCAACATAAAATAGATCGAGGAAAAATAATTTTCTATGTCATGAATGCCATCGTTTCCCGATTCTTCCGTTAGCGTGCAATTGCGATCATCTGAGCAATGACCATCACCACTAGTCTCGATATCAGTACTTTCTGCGTTCTGTATCTCTATCCCATATTCTATAGAATGACAGATCTGCTGCCGCAACAGCCTATTTTCGTGTATCTTCGAGACTACCAGTTTGTATCGACGCCGAAATTTAGGCATCTGTGAGGGTTAGGCACCTTGCAACGGGTTAAAGGGCCCTAAATTCAATTAAAAAATCCAATTAAAAAAATAAAGACTCTACTTACCCCTGAAATAAGTCGCAGGTCTCGGGTACTTTTTTCAAATCACTCAAATGGAAGTTTGAATCACTTCGAAACGTACCACAAACACACGTGCACACTTCCAGCCAGCGAGGGTCAAGAACAGTCAAGAATGAAGAAGAACTTCAGGAACAGGAAGCACCGGAATAGTACACTTTGAAGTAAACTTACTTCATATTTTATCGCATTCATCGTTCAGAGAAAAAAGGGCATAAGTGGGCATGAAAGGGCAGACTTGGCTGCCAAAGATGCCGTGACTAACGCCGACACACCATCATCTTTGGTGCCGGCGTATTATCTTAGGGCTGCGCTGTGGATTTTAACCTTAAATAAGTGGAAAGATCAGTGGACCAACGTAACTAACAATACACTGCGTACAATCAAACCCGTAGTATCACGGTGGCCCATGTCAGCCAGAAAAAAACCGGGCGGAGGTCGCAATTACCCGGTTAAGGATAGGGCACTGTGCCCTAACTCACTCCTACCTCTTTACCGAGGAAAAAATCCCCCCTCGTTGTGAAAATTGCGATAGTTCCCTCAGCGTGAAACACATCCTGACTGACTGTGACGACTATCGGGCGGTACGCAATATCTTTAATATTTCAGAGGATATTCATTAAATACTTGATGATAACCTAGAGCACATCGATATTTTAATAAAATATTTACACTTTTCTGGACTTTTTAGAAAACTTTGACGTTGTTATTAATATCTCTGTTTTATACACATATATTTTAAATTTAAAAATTCTTCATTGATTATAATAGTAACTGTAATTCTAAAATAATTAACTTTGACAAAATTTGAACAGTATAAGGTGCAAAATGACCTTTGCAGTCGATGCACCCTATGAATCCAATCCTACTAACTAAGTAGTCGTCACACGGTTGAGAATTGGGCATTGCGCCTTGACCCACCCTTTCCTCTTTACTGAAGAGAAGACTGCGAAGATGATGACTGCGACTGTCCTCTCAGTGTTCTAAACCTCCTGACGGAGTGTGACAAATTCCGGACTATTCGCGAAAAGCTGGGTATCATGGGAGACCTAGAACAAGTTCTTGGAAACGACCCTGATAGTCTAAGCCGCGCTATATACTTTTTTAAAGTAACTGACCTTCTAAACAGGATTTAATATAGTGTCGTATATTTTTATTTCTCAATTTTATTCCCGATAATTCCAATTTTTTATTTTTAGTACATAATATAGACTGCGTGGTGCAAATGACCTCAGTCGTCGACGCACCCATAAAAAACTCAAACCTACCTACCTACCTACCTAGCATTTTACATTATCGCCTACACCATCTATTGCATTATACATCTTTGCATTAATTTTCCCGTGGTAAGTGGTGAAGTACTTCCAACTGAATTGTTAATCGTATTTCTTGGAAAGTGACTGAATCAACCTAACTATACACTTGTTCTTAAATTCAGATGATGTTCCATCACTCCAAATAACTTCTTCAACGGGCTACATTGGAGCTCTTTCCATCATAAACATTCTGTCATGGAGTCGGTTAATCATTACAAGAATAGCGTCCTTATTCCTTCTTACAATATCTGTAAACACTATAAAAGTCTTACATTCGCCCTTGAAAAATGTGGCAGTTGTAAACTAAAGGACACTCCTGGACCACCGAGCACTTAGAATTTCATTCTGATTTTCACAGCTGAATGTCCGCGTGCAATATTTGAATATTATCATTAAGCTTGTCATTTTCAAATATTATTGTTTGAATTCTCTTCAAATTGACATGCCGCATTATTTTATATATCTAAATCTACAGAATACCCTGCAAGCCCATCTCAAGGGTGTGTGGCAGGGGGTGAGTAGTCACCAACATTCATTGCACTATACCCTAAAGTTAGTGTAACTACGACTATTGATGCATTAGCATAAATCGCTAATGTATATCAGGAGGCGATGCCTCACAAGCATGCACTACACTAGAAGTATGCTACCAATGTTAGAGGGACATTTAGTATTTATGTATTTTGCAACTACATAAACAGACAACAATTTAAGAACTGTGCTGAAAATATGCACAACGTGCTGAAGGAACTAGGTAGCAGGTGAGGATACATGTTCTAGGGAGTAAATCAACTAACTAGATAGTCTTCCTATCAAAAAACCTAGTTAAAAAGTCTCATTGGCTGCTGTTAGGGTCTCTTATCGTTCGCAGGAAAAATGACATCCTAAATCTGTCCATTCTGCAGTCTAGTTCCCTTCTTTTATTCTTATTATCTAATCTCCCGTAATATGTTGGATCTCGTAAAATATTATTAACGTCGTCAGAGAATAAATCGGTTTGGAACTTACATAATAGATAACCGTATTTGCACGAATCTAAGACGAACACGATTCTAAGACGACCCCCCTTTTTTGGAACTCCACTAGGGAAAAAAATTCTTTTGAAAAATAATTTGTTAGACGAATACTAGTGCCTATACATTTATTCTATTTGCATTTTTATATTTATGTTTGTTGTTGCTTTTGTTTTTTACGTTCATTGTCTTTTGTTTATCTTCTGATTGCTGTTTGCTTTGAATATCCGCGACGGGAGTTTTGAGGTTGCAACTCCAATAAATATAGTAAATTTCTAAATTATTTCATTTATCTCGGCGCCAAAATATTGAGGAATTAATATTAATGATAGACGTAGCGGAACGCTGCTCCTGTTTCCCACAGTTGCGAGCACTGCCACGAGAGTCCATCACCTTTAACATTATTGCTTGCCGCGATGGCGACGCGAGATTGCTCAACGCGCTCGGCGAAATGATAATACCCTACAAAACCCGAAGGTCATGCTTATCACCTTGTTATCACCAAGATGCAACTGAGAGCTTGGAGAGGATACAAAAGTCAGTAGTCAGCGTAAGATTATATACACCTTGCCACCTCGGTCATCGTGAGAGAGAGCTCCAGACCGGAGAGTCATATTCACTACCTGCATCGTAATTGGGCGATTAATACAAGTGGCCCACAGTATTTCTTGTTGTTTTATTCCAAAGTGGCCATAAACCAATACTCCCATCAAAAGCAATAAATGATAAAATACTTAAGTATTAAGTTTATCAACATTTGTGCACGTAAGCAGAAAAATAGGAAATGCAAACATATTAAGTTGTATTCACAAGTTCTTACTATAATGTAACACTATGGCTTGATCAACAAGAAATGATGAAAGAAGATACTTTCACTTGGTGACTTACCTAATTTACATGCTCAAAATAATTCACGAAGAATCATTTTAGTTACAGTCACTATCACATTCATTTCCACTTGAATCTTTATCACTGCTCTGCCAAAGTTCATCGTCCTCACTTCCATCCATAAGATTAGAAATACCGCATTTCTTAAAGGTAAACCTGCTCGGCAAGGTGTAGTGAGGTGCCACAGTTTTCATTAGCGATACAAAACCAGGTCGTTCCACAACACTTAAAGGTTCAAAATCTCTACAAATCATGTACAAAATGGCTTGAGTTACCTTCTCATTGAATCTTCCTCCTTTAAATGACTCAATTCTTTTGAACATTGAAGCAACAGACTTTTGAACAGCGCAAGACTCTTGTTCTGAGGAAATGTTACCAGAAGATGTTGACGGTGAAGGACCTCGCCGTTGAACATCGGCATCATCCTTAGCTTGTGGAGAGCTAGGTGGGTCTGGATTTTCCCGTGTCGTAAGAATGTTCTTATGAACGCTTTCCAAATGACATTTTAAATTCGATGTGTTCCCCGATGTTTTGATTACTTTCCCACAGTAATTACACTTCGCACTTTTTTCAGAAAGTTTGGAAAAGTGTCTCCAATACAAACTCTACGGAGGCATCTTCGCTTAAACTTGAAAATTTCAGGTGAAGATAATCAATTGGATGAAGCACTTGAAAAAACATCGATGGTAACCATCGACGAAAGACCATTGATAGTGTGAGAACATCGGTGACGAACTATCGATGGCGAAACATCGACCATCGAACGCTAACTATCGATGTTTCCGAAACATCGGCCATCGATGCTCATCCCTAGTTCTTACAAACCTCACGAGACCTTTCTCGGCGTCGTCGCACTGCCTCCTACCAGTGGCGGATCCAGGGGGGGGGGGGCAAAGGGGGCAATTGCCCCCCCCCCGAGACAAAAAAACTCATAATTCTTGCACATACAAAACTCATAGAAAATCCATTGGGGGATAATTCATACCCCCCCCCCCTCCCCCCCGATGGGCATATTATCAGATATGTGAGGTATGCCCCCCCCCGAGATGTGGTCCTGGATCCGCCACTGTCTCCTACCGCACTTTCCTTTCTGCCTTTGACTTAAATACCCCCACCACCTATTCTTACTATCTAAAACTTCCTCCAACTTATTCCCGTGTTCTTTTCCATTAACAAAATCCTTTGTTTCTACGCATACACTTCCAATAAAAATTACTATTTTATGATTTACGAATGATGTTTCCCTATTCATTTTTCTCGTGTCTTCTGCTGTCTCGTGTCTTCTGCTGCTTCCCCCAACCTCCACAGAGTCGCTCCCAGATTGCACCTCTTCTTCACTAGTGTTCCCTGCTGCCCACACAGGTTTCACCTTAATAGATCTGTGCTTCGTGGTGATCCTCTCTTCATATCTTTGGCACGTTTTAAAGTCTCCCTCGTCTCCTTTGTTCGCCCCATCTTCACTTTTTAGGTCTAGACCTCCTCCTTCAGCTGCCCATCCACCCTCTTCAGACAGCTCCGACTCCCTCTCCTCTCCTACTCTAGAAACCCCCACTTCCTAATTTCTTACTGGAAGCAGGTTCGTGACAGCACAACAACTCACTGCATACTAACGAAAACCGGTCTGAGCCACTACACAGACTGTAGTTAGAAGGTACTGAGACAGCCGGCAGGGCGGCCAACCCCCGCGGCGAAGGAACACTAAATTTAACCTTCCTGGGGTGTTTAAAACACCCCGCGCAGGTACTCAAGGGTTAAAGGTAAACCTGCTCGGCAAGGTGTTATTCGACTTCCTTGAAAGTTCCTTAAACAATTCCTCGCTATACACCTTTATAAACACTTGTTTCCTATGTCCGTCCTTTATTTCTTCGGTTTCCATCTTGCTCTCTCCTCTTGCTCTCTCCTCTTGGGTTCTCCACCCCTTCTGGATTATCGCACTCTTCTTTCTTCTCCCGTTCCATTCCCTTCCCCTCCCCCGGCGCCTCCTCCTCCTCCCTTCCCATTTCCACCTCTCTCCCCCCTTCCGTCTCGCTCCCGACAAATTGACCCTCCTCCGCCACGAGCTACCTGAGAGGTTCCGGCTCTCCTTCCACGCCTTCCCCTGTCTTCTCCTCGCTGTTCATTCCAACACGTTCTTTTGCCACAGCTGCCTCTACCGCCACATCTATTTCCCACTCCATTTTCTGACCTTCCCCATCTCCCTCTCCCCCCCTTCTCGATGCAAGGTCTTCCCCATTTAAAACCGGCTGGCTTCCACTTTGCTGCGCCGTTTTTTTATTTTTGCTCCTGCTGCCGTGCCTTGCCCGTTTTTTCACGTGCACTGTGGACACTCCGGAGTCCGTCAAATCACTTTCTGCTATTCCACTACCCTCCCCCGCCTCCTCCGTCGCGAGACCTTGACTTGCTATCTCCATACTCGCATCAGCTGTTGGATCTCCCTTCCCCTTTTCCCTTTCGCGGAGGGCGTCCGCATAACTCGGTTTGCCTAGTACTACTGGGCAATTAATTCTAATATGGTCTACACTTCCACACCTAGAGCAAGTTTGCTTCTGTCCGTCATAATGGATTACAGCGCGTTCTCCTTCTATAGGGATATAGCTAGGAATATCTTCCTTTAGTACCATCTTCACCAGCCTTGTCCCTGTCCATGTTGGAATAAATCCTTTGCCATAGAAAAATAGGTCCTGGTAGTGCACCACCCTCCCGTATTTCCTAAGCTCCTTCTCCACCTGTTCCTGGGTTAACTCAAAGGACGTCATGCACACCCTTACGACTGTCAGTTTCTCGGAAACTGATATCAGCCTCACAGCTCCCTTCTTGTTTTCACTTGTCGGAAAGTTCAAGGGAGCATCCGACTTCCTTGAAAGTTCCTTAAACAATTCCTCGCTATTCACCTTTATAAACACTTGTTTCCTATAGAAATCCAGTTGGATTCCCACTAGATCTTGCAGCCCCAGCCCGAGCTCTACACCAACAAATTGGTGGACCTCAAGGGCCGAGGGGAACTCCTTCAACCCCTCGAACGTTATTTTAAAAGTGTTCTTCCTTTCCATCGGCATAGTGTTCTTTCAGCGGCCGCACCGAGCGGCCACAACTACACAGGAATAGATGGAAAGGACACTTCCACTAGTATAAATCGCACACACTAAGAAAAGAAAACTCGATAAGTGCGAAAAAACCACGAATCACCACACACGGTCAAAAGACCTCGGGAAGACGAACCGCTCGCCTCCCGGCGACCGAAGCTTCGATCGCCGGGGAGCCACTCCTTGAAACACCGCTGTTCGCAAAACCAGAGCTCCTTGAAACACGTCCGCTCACTCCGTGACTTCAACGTGGTATGGCCGTTGACACTTCCATTGAGATACTCGACTGATTAACATTTAGAACAACCCAATTACAACTGTCTTCCCCGAATCTAAGCAGCGTGTGGAAAGCCCCCCGAGCATCACCCTTTCCGATCCTTGCCGTTTATGACCAACCTACTACGAAATTCCAATCAACTTAACTATCGAACCAACGCACAGTGGGCGGAAATCGAAAAAAGCTGGCCAAAACAACAATTTTTCACCATTTTGTATTGATTCAACAGTTGCATGGCATTATTCTAGAATGTCTAGATATCCAAAAACGGCGACTTATTTTTATTCATTCATGTTCTTTTTATGTATATTATCATTCAAAAAGTGACAAAATAACGCAAAACTCCAAACCTACGTTTTTTGCAAAAAATCTCAATGTTTGTTGCCCTAGTGTGCGGACAAAACAAGATGATTGTTCTATTGGCGAATGTATAACGATAATATATATCTATTAGATACTATTAAGAAAATCTTGGAAAAAACAGCAATTTTCGAATGACCATAATATATTAATTAAAAAGTAACAGTTTTTCGCTTAAATGTTAAATAAATCGGAGATAAACTTACTTTCGGTAGAATATTTCCAATTTCCTCTTGCAGCACTTCTACCGAACGTCTGTCTTGCATACCTGTTTTGTAATTGTCCTTATCTAATGAAGGCCACATATTCTGAAACATTTTAAACAGAAGAACATTAGGAGCCGAAGACTTCCTGAACTTTGCGTCGAAGACACTTTTTTAAACCAGCTCGTATATGTGGTGCCAACATGGTAGAGTCAAGATATCCTTTTTGAGAAGCTGCTCTAACAAGACACATGCGCCATTGAGTCTCCCAGTGTTTTCCGCAGTTGTATTGCAGCATAATGCTTGCACATTTTCATGTAGGTTCCACTTCATCAGATACCACAGTATCTGATACACGGCAACGGCTTGATCTTTCCCACTGGCTGATGGTGAAATGGGAACCCCAAGTAGATGCTCATCTCCCTGACTGGTGGCTATAATAGGGAGCCTATCCACCAGTTCTTTGCCCATCAATGCTGGAAGCAATTTTCCGTTCCAGTTTATGGTAACTGCATCTAGCTCCTCCAATACGAATGTTCTGCGTAGGTTGGCTGCATACTCCTCCGCCCGTAAACGCTCGCGGCAGCGACGGATAGATGAGCGATTTATGACAAATTCGTCTACATTTTGGTGAAATGCTTCAGCAGCTGCTATCAAAATGTTTACTGCTTCCCTGTCGCTCACTTTGCATTTGTCGAAAGCTGCGACAAGTCTCGTAGTGATCAGGTCTCTTCCAGCCCGCTAGACTGTCGGGCTGTAGGAACCACTGGTGGCAACTTTCTCTGCTCTTCCCCCAAAACATTTGGATCCATTACATTCGTCGTTGCTGTCCTCTGAATATGTCAGTGCGGATGGTTCAACTATATTTTGAAAAAAATTTGAAAAATTTATAAGATTTAAAGTAACTAACAGCAATTAGTTCTATAAGTGCATATTATAATTACTATTTTACAGAAACTGTTCAGTAGTGCAAATTATTGATTGGTTTAGGACAGGTTTCAATAAAAACAAAGTATTACCTTTCACACCTTCGCCGGCTTTGGACCGCCGCAGTCGTAATTCCTCTTGTTCGCGTCGCAGAATAGCCTTCGTTTTTCTCTGCCGTAAAGAGTTATCCAGTCCAAGCATACATCTCGGTCTGCCCTTTTCTCGTTGACTGAGGAGGAAAAGTCTTTCTCCTTCTAGAGGTATCATCTCTATAGCATCGACATGAGCGATGTCGAACAGATCATCGAGGGCTGACACGAATTTTAACTCTTTTTCCTTCTGCAACTGAGTTTTTCATCCTGAAGATTTTTGCAATAACCGCCACTACTGGTGGAGACTTTTCAACTTTCCGATGCTGTGCTGAAATTTCCGCGTTGGTATCCGCGCTTTCTCCCAAAAAACTCACACTTCTTTCAAAGCCAGACTAGCACTAGATCGCAAATTTAAATTTAACTTACGAATATTATGGAAAATAACCCTTAGCACCTGTCCATTACATGGTAACTTAGAACCAACAATTAGATTCTCATAATGACCAATTAGGAATAATTTGGTCGGCGTTTCTAGTTTCCATTTCCAAATCCTATCCAGCAGTCCACTCCACTCCCAAGTTCCACCTTAGCAGCCGTCTTCAGATCGAAGTAAATCTCTGGCTCCTATTCTGCAAACATATATGAAAACTGTCCGGTTTATATAGGCGAGCCTAGGGCTCAGCCGGCGAGGACTCAATTCTGTGTGTTGGAGCGACTAATGCGGCCTATGACCCTGCGACCTATGAAACAATGTTTTATTGTTTCATAGAAAACAATGTTTCATTGAAACATCCCCTTATGTAGATTTTCACGTTTGTCCTATGCCTGCATTGTTACTTTATATGAATATGAACCAATGTAATCAGGTGTTGGGCCCTAAGCTTTTGTGACGCATCAAAAAGACAAAGATATCCCTTCACTTCCTCTACATCAGTTAAAATATGAAGTTAAGTGTAGGTATACTACTGGGTTTATTACTGTAACCAGAAAACAGCATTCACATTGAAGTTTCAATAACTGTGCATCGTTTAATATAATTATATTAATAAATTAAAACTGTGTTTAGAAAATATCTCATAACAATAAATTTCGTCTAAAGAATAGGACTAGCGCCGAAAGAAGCTGCGGACTTGGGACCTTCGAGCATTGGCGCGAGGCGGCGCCACTTGTGGTGGCACGCGCTCACTCTTGGGGCCGTATCTCGGGAACCACCGGTCACAATTGGAAAATATTTTAGGTGCAGCATGTCAAATGTCTAATGAGCCGTTGGTTACCAGAGAAAATCAGCTGAAAAATACCAGCGCCTTCTTATCGCCATTCATGTCCGAAAAATAGCCAAAAATGCCAAAATTTCACAACTTTGAGTGCGATGCGGCACGTCTTCCCGTTATCCAATTGCAATAATATTTTACAGGATATGTTTTTACACCCATTGGCATAAATTGAGGGGGTGTCCTGAAAAAAAATCGAAAAATAAGGACCACCCTACTGCGCCATGTTTTGTATTATTTTATCTTAATGTGGATGGATATATCTTTATCAAATCCCAATTAAATATTTAATTCTCAGTCAGAAGTTACACACTTTAATACCAATCGTGACAACAATACAATGCATAGAGTAAATAAACTTCTAACATATAAACAAACTATATTGCTAATCAAACTCTTATTCCTGAAACAAAACTGTTTCATGATATCCCAGTGTCTGTTGAGCCGCATCGCACTTTGAACTCGTGCCTGGGAGTGATATCTCATTACGATCTGTTTTACCTTGATGCCGACGACATCACAAAGGAAATGTCGCCGCAAAGTGTGATAGATTGTCGGAAAATATGAATCAAGCCCCAGCAGAGTGTGCATGAATCGGTCCCCGTTCGACCATTCATCCCAAGCTCCATGCGTTGCTTTCAGTGCCAGCGATTTGATCGTATCGCCACGCGATGTGAGGTCAAGGCCACCTGCCCGCGCTGTGGAAAAGATAAGCACGATGGGGATGGATGCGACGCTAAAGCCTTTTGCGTCAATTGCGAGGGTGCACATCCTATGTACCCCCGCGAGATTGCCCTAAGATGCAGGAGGATAAAAAAGGTAATGGAAATGAAGACATCGGATAAAATCTCCTACTTCGAAGCGAGGAAAAAATTTCGGACTCTGATCGCTCCAACCATTTCTCGCTCCTTCGCTTCAGTTGCGGCGAAACCCAAAATAATGTGTACGTCATCCACCCAAACAGAGATTATTGAAAAAAAGCAAGCTGCCGAAAATAAGCAAGATCAGGCGTCTTCGACCAAGACATCCCAAAAATCTCCGACCACCTCGAATGCGGGTTCCGCAAAAGGTAACCCGCCAAAAGCCTCCGCCGCCGGGGTCTCGCGTGCAAGGCGCGAGGAAACACCTCCTACCGGTCCTTCCCACAAGGTAAAGGACGCCTTCGCCGGAAGCCGTGGATGAGGATATCAGTATCTCTGTAACTGAAACCCAAAAAGTCTGATTTCAATGGAGAAGACGGCGATTCAAGCGCTGAATCCATTTGAGTGTGGACCTAGACTGCTCAGCTAATTTTACTTTTTATATATATTTATATATTTATTAATTTTATATATTGATGAATTTTACATTACAGTGGAACTGTAAGGATTTAGTGGCTGAAGGAGGAACTGGCCATTTTAATAAGGCATTGCAACGTTTATCTACCGGAGGATGCACCGGTGACCCGTTGCAACCTATGATCACTTGTCCGCCAGTTACCACGACTGTTTATCATATTGGGAGATTTTAACGCTCACGATTCCTCATGAGGAAGCAGCAGAACAGTGCAGTAGGCGTGGACGCATTTTAGCTAATTTTAATCAGGGTTTTAACCTTTTTCTACTGAACAATGGGGAAAATCACCGTTTTAACAGTTTTAGGGGAGAATACTCATCCATCGACTTGTGTATTTGTTCAGGCAGCCTACTACCAAAGATGAAAATGTCCGTGCACTCTGATCTCTGTGGAAGTGATCATTTATTACCTATTTTAATGAAAACCGACAAATGTTTTAATCCTGTTTTTCTCCAATCTGGCAATTGGATTGTCCGTAAAGGGGACAGGACAGCTTTTAAAGAGAGTTTTGTTTTTACGTATGATAATAATCGTGACGGAAAACGCAGCGTGCAAACTTAAACGTCTAGTTTACTGGAAACAGCGAATCTCAGTGTTCCTCGATCAAAGGGTACCGTCCCAAGACCAGCGGCGCGATGGCGGAGCGATGAATGTGCCCAAGCGATTCAACAGCGGAAACGCATGTTGCGTATTTTCAATAAATACCCAAGGGCAAGTAATCTGGCGTCATTCCGTCGTCTCAGGGCCAAGGCACGGAGAATCGTGAACGAGGCTAAAAGAACCTCTTGGATGGATTTCGTTAACGGCATCAACCACAGAACACCCATTGCCCTGGTGTGGAACAAGGTGAGAAGTGTTTCGGGCTACCGGAATGAATACGGCGTCTCTTGCTTGAAGATCAACGAGTAGAACGTTTCATCTACATCTACGAAGTACCGTGCAAGCCACCACTAGGGTGAGTGGCACGGGGTGATTCCACACCAGGCATGCAGCACTCGTCCCAGCACAAGTCAGAACCTCGCACGCTCCCCCTGGCGCTAGGCGCAGACAGCAAAAAGCAGTCAGGAGAACAGTGTGCAGTCCAAACAGAAACTGGGAGAGTGAGAGCGAAGATGGGAGAGTATCATGTTCTTACGAACGTTTATTCAAGAATGCTTGATGGATACAGGGAGACATCTCCCCATCCAACTTACAAAATTCAACCAAAAACATAAACTTTCTAAAATTAACATCACACTTCACAAATAATAATAATCATTGAATTCAACTAAACCTTTCAGACCTTACTATCAGAATTTACAAATAATAGTAATAATTTTTTTTAAATAAAGTTAAAGAAAGTAATGTACCTTAGCATCACACACGCACCTCGGTCATAATATTGCTTACATTTAAGTTGGTTAGACTTTAGTTTATTATGTACATCTTTCTGAATCAGTGGTTTTAACAAGTTGCTATTAATAGACAGTTTGGATCTTAGCCTTCGACTCATTAGTAACTGAGCTGGTGATGCACCTAGGCCAGAGAGAGGAGTGTTTCTATATTCCAACAATGAGAGATGAATGTCATCTCGACTTTCATTACATTTTCTTGGCATCATCTTACAGATTTGGACTCCTCTTTCAGCAAGTCCATTTGATTTAGGGTAAAGAGGTGAGCTTGTTCTTAGCCCTATTCCCCAATCATTTGCAAAATTTCTAAAGGAAAGAGAATTAAAAGGCATATTGTCACAATTAATTACTCTTGGAATACCATGGGTTGCAAAAAGGGGTTTCAGACTTTTTACTATTGTATCTGCTGTACTTGATCCTAACAACAATAATTCAATCCAGTTTGAAAAATAATCAATTACTACCAGATAAGTTTTTCCAGCAAAATTCATTAAGTCCATACCTATCTTTTCAAAAGGAAATTTTGGAATTTCTTGACCAATCATTAGCTCTTTCACATTTGCAGGTCTAAACTTTTCACAGACCCTACACTGTTTTACATATTGTGCTATGTCTCTGTTAATGCTAGGCCAGTATAAGACTTGTCGAGCCCTGTCTTTGGTTTTCTCAATTCCCATATGACCTTCATGCAGTAATTCTAACATGTTTTGTCTCAATTTTGTTGGCACAACTAACTTGTTATCAAAGAATAATAATCCATTATCTTCATGAATGTTATTTCTAATCTTATAATATTGACTTAGTTCACCCTTATGGCAAAGCTTTTTAGACCAACCATTCTTACAGAAATTCATAACCCTTTCCAAGCATACATCCACTGCAGTTTCTGCTTTACATTCCATCTTTCTTTTTTTCATTCATTTGCAATTGATCACTAACACCAACTATATGTATTAACTCTGTCAAACAAGGTTCTTCATGGACATCAACTTTACAATACAACCTTGACAGAGGGTCCGCTATGTTCATATATTTGCCTGGTAAATATCTTACGTCCAAGTCATATTTCAATAATTTAATCCTCATTCGTTTAAGTCGAGGTGACCCAATTTTAGCTATGTTCATTTTCATTATAGAAACCAAAGGTTTATGATCAGTATTTATTACAACTGGTCTACCATATATATAATAGTGAAACTTTGATGTGGAAAAAAATTACGCTTAGAAATTCCTTTTCTATCTGGGAATATGATTTTTGAGTTTCAGAGCACAAGACGCAAAACTAACTGGTCGATTTCCACTCAAGAGGCAACAACCTAGTCCATCTTTAGAGGCATCACATTGTATAACCAGTAGGTTGCCTGCAATATCATTACTTAAGATTGGTGATTTTGAAACAATTTATTTTAAATCATTTAATACTTTTTCATGAATTGGCAGCCAACACCAAATACTCGTCTCTTTCAACAACTCTCTTAGGGGAGCTGTTATTGCTGCCATGTGAGGGATAAATTTTCTTACATAATTAAATAATCCCAAAACTCTTTTCAGCTGCAACTTATTCTTTGGCGATTCAATACTCAAGATTGCTTTAATTCTAGTTGGATCCAACTTCATACCATTCTTACAAAAAATGTGACCTAGATATTTTACTTCCCTTACTTTAAATTGAATTTTCTCTGCATTAAACTTAATATTCAATAACCTTGCACGACTTACTACTTTTGACAATATTAAATCATGCTCTTTTTCATCTTTAGCTGCTATTAGCAAGTCATCAAAGTAAACGATCACACCCGAAATATCCCCAAAGTTCTTTTCATTTAACCTTTGAAAAAGTTCTGGGGCATTTCTCAAGCCAAATGGAAGCCTTGTAAACTGATAGCATCCAAATGGTGTGCTAAAAGTGCAAAGTTCATATGCATTTTTGTCTAATCTAACTTGATAGAAACCGTCTTTTAGATCCAGTACTGTAAATATTGACTAATTTCGTAGCTTTGAACTAATATCTTCAAGGGTAGGAATTTCAAAATAGCTCCGCTTAATACAGTTGTTAAGATCACGAGGGTCCAAACACAATCTTATTGTTTTATTACTCTTTTCAATTACTACCAAATTGCTCACCCATCCATGTGGATTTTCTACTTTCTTAATTATTTTATCGTGTTCAAGTTCTTCCAGCTTATGTTTTAGTCTTTCCCTTAATGCCAAAGGCACTCTCCTTGGTGGACTAGCAACAGGGACTAAATTCTCATTTAATACAATGGAACAAGTTTCTGGGAAACTCCTAAGACCTGAGAACAAATCTTTATGATCATTTACAAATTTATCTCTACCACAATACATTACAGTATCCACTAATTTTCGGTGAATCACTTCAAGTTCAACACAGCCGCTTAGAACCAATAATGGCTTAGTTTTAGAGTCCTTGTCTTCAACAACCACAAAATTTAGAACATGATCTTTTCCACTTTTTAATACCTTACACTTCAAGTCAATCACTCGATTTAGCTGAATCGCCGGCTGCCGGTGGCCATCTGTTCCGAGGTGAGTCGGCGATCGACGGCACCTGCGTTTGATAATCGGCTATCGCCGTACTCAAATGGAAAGCACTCAATTAAATTATTATTATTGTTTAAACGAGTGTTTTTTGCTTCGGGCCTTTGATAACTCTATGTTGCGAAAGTTGTTTTGTTAAACATATATATATATATATATATATATATATATATATATATATATATATATATATATATATATATATACATATATAGTGACGGCCCGAGTCCGTCACAGATTTTACGTCCCAACCACACCCTATCTACCCAGTCACCACCCCCCCCCCCCACCCCACTCCTTGGCTCTGGAGTGTAGCACATCGCCGCGCAGTTAAGTGCATCGGCTATGAGTGGTTTGGAGGGATTCATTTGACCATGCCTCGGAATATGGCGTGCCTTACGCCCCTTCCCCCCCCTTTTTCATCATGTGACACTGACGCCGAAAAGGACGTGAAGACCGCGCAGGTGTCGCGGAGGCTCTCTTCGTTTTTTTCCTCGATGAGGAGTGTTCCCCATTAGTGGTGAGCAGTGGGCCAAAGAGGACACGTTCTTCGTGCTCCGGGGCCCGGAGCAGGTACGGTACATTGGTCCGGTATAGATATCGGTCAATCCGTACAAGTATTTGCCGATCTACGAGGAAGCAAACCTTCTGAAGTGCCGGAAAGTGCATTTCTTTGGAGTTCCTCTTCAGGTCTACGCAGTCACGGATACAGCACATCAGTCGATGAAAGAAGAAGGCCGGGACCAGTGCATCCTAGTTTCGGGTGAGTGCTACCCGGGAGCCAAGTAATTCCGAACCCCCCCCCCCCCCATGACCTTCCCTTTTTCCCTCTCATGTGATCATACCCAATCACCCAGCCCACCAACCCCGTTTTTTTCGCGAGACCTATTATTTTAAAACTAAATTTCATATGTGGACGAGTGTCCCGGCTTTTGATTGACCACAGCACGCGGGCAAGGGCCGAGAACCGTCACAATATACATAAAAATTTCGTTCAAACAGGTGGTGAAAGATAGAGGATAGGAAACATAAAATGTGACAACACAATAGTGATGTGAAGATGGAATGATGGCCTATTCCAAGTGAAATAAATTCGACAAGACCGGGAATTGAACCACGGACCTTCCGATGTCGCGCCGGATGCTCTCACCACTAAGCTATCTAGTCTTGTAAGACACACTGGAATCGGTGGTGGGTTTATATGAATCAAACACTCCCAAAAGTAGTCCGTAAATGTCGCAGAGAGATGGCGCAGGGCAATTTCACTCACCGGCAGAGAAGAAATTACGTACACAGAAGAGGAAAGCAAAGTTTGAATCAGGCACACAGACAGTGGTAAAGATACAGAACAGGCGTTTCGGGGCACGCAGAGCCCAAGACGTAGAAATGAGCCATTCCGGCCATACAACCATTCATTCATTCACTCAAACCGCTCACTGGCGTAAATAATAAATATTTCGTTCAAACAGAGGGTGAAAGAAAGAGGATAGGAAACGCCATAAAATGTGACAACACAATGGTGATGTGAAGATGGAATGATGGCCGATTCCAAGTGAAAAAAATGATACATATATATTTATAATTTTCTCATCAAATGACGATGATGAGTATGCTAGGAGATAATGCTAGATAGTATACTAGACGCTTTCTTATTTCTTATCAATATTAAACATGTGTCGCGTTCAATAAACTCATCGAAAGAATATTCATGGAGTAATAATGTTGCGCTAAATAGAAATATTGACGATGATAATAGAATATCACTGAAGACTTCAGGGAATCTATGTAGTGTAGGTTGCCCCGTGTCCAATCAGGGGCGGATCAAGGGAGCAATCTTGGGGGGAGGGGGATTTGGAAACTCTTTTGAGGGTATGGTTCTGTGCGTGCACGTGCGTTCCTGCGCCTGCGTGCTAATCTAAATCTTATGTTATACATCTTATATTTACTGATAGGTATGCCTGTATATTTTTCCCATGTCTATTGGTGATTTATTTAACATCATTAACTATGGGTTTGTTAACTCCTCCCCTTCAATTCTATCCGCGATCTGATGCAGCCTTATAATGGTACAGGGACGCTAGAATGGAAAGGAAGCAACATATAACGAATTATCTGTCAGTACTTTTTTACTGCCGGACAGAAGTAAGACGTAAACCTCTGCTCAAACACGGGCATTGTTACCCAAGCTTTTTTATTAATAATAATAATTTAATAATAATAATTATTTGCCTAACGATCAAAAATACAAAATGAGAGCAGTATGTACAATGATATAAGGCACGTCAAAAAATAGAAGAAAAAACAATAAAAATACCCATACAAAGATACATTCAATTCAAAACAATGAAAACCATTAATTATGAGGGTACAGAAAAAAAATGTAAGTTAAAAAGAGTCATCCAAGAACTCATTCACTGAGTAATACATTTTATTTAAAAGAAACATTTTTAAGCTACTTTTGAATTTAATTATCGACTCTGTTTGTTTAAGCTCACGAGGAAGTTTGTTAAACAGATGGAGACCCATGTTAGATGGCCCCATTGCTGATTTTTTATTTCTTACATAGGGAACATGAATATTATGACATCTTCTGGTGGAGTAGCAGTGGATATCAGAGTTGAGAGTAAAATCTTTTAAGTGACCTTTGACATAGAGAGTGGCATACATAATGTATACACAGGGTAAGGGCAGGATTTTAAAGTCGCTAAACAGTGGCCGACAAGGTGTTCGCGGGCCAGCTTGAGCAATGATTCTGATAATTCTTTTTTAATTTTAAATATTTTTATAGCAGAAGGAGAAGATCCCCAGAGAAGTATGCTGTAGGTAATATGGGAATAAAACAGGCCATAGTAGAGAGTAAGAAGGATATCAGTAGTAACAGTACGACAGATGGTACGAGTGAGGTAACACACAGAACTGAGTTTATTTGCTAGAGTGCTAATATGGGTATCCCAAGAGACAAGAGTGTCAATGTGTACACCAAGGAACTTAATGCAATCAACCTGGGAAATAGAGGTTCCCTGGATATTAATAGAAATAGATTTTTCAGAATTTTTTGAACGGGTAAATTGTAATACTTGAGATTTATCAATGTTAACTTTTAGACTGTTGTTCAAACACCATTTTATAAATTGGTCAGAGACTTTCTGACAGTTAACGGACAGGGATTGGAGATTGGTAGAAGAAAGTATGAAGTTGGTGTCATCAGCATAAATGATGGGTGTGACCTTATTTGTGGAAATAATGTAGTCTGGGAGGTCATTAATGTAGACCAAAAAATGCAAAGGACCCAAGATCGATCCCTGAGGTACACCCTGAGAAATATTCTTAGCAGGAGAGGTAAATTTCTGACCATTACTGGTGAGGACAACCATCTGACCTCTACCAGTAAGGTAAGAATGAATCCACTGGTAGGGGACACCACGAACACCAATGGCATTAAGCTTTTGAAGGTGATGATGGTCCACAGTATCGAAAGCTTTAGAAAGATGAAAAAGCAAAGTTGCGACTTCATTTTTTTTGTCCAGGGCTGTTATGTTTTCAATCATTTGGTGACACGCAGTAGAGGTGGATCTTCGTTGTCTGAAACCATGCTGGAAACAGGAGATCATGTGGTTATGCTCTAAATACGTGTCAAGTCGTTTGTAATATATTTTTTCAAAGATTTTCTGAAGACATTTAGAATATAAAAATGCCTATATGGGTATATGTCATGAGTGCAGCCTTTATTCTTAAACACGGGAATGACTTTAGCTAGTTTTAATGGCTCAGGGAAGATACCTAAGGGAAGAGACTCATTTATAAGAAAGAGTAGAGGAGAGCTTATGAACTCATAACAGATGCCAATTAAGAAATTAGGAATTTCATCAGTGCCACAGCTATGTCTGGATCCTAGATTGCGAGTGACAGCCTTAAGCTGTTTCACTGCAAGGTGCAAGAAAAAAGGAGTGGATAGAAGAAGCAGTTACAGGAGCACTAGATCTAAGAGGGGGTCTGGATGAAATGATCGTTGAAACAAACAGACAGATCATAAGGGTCGGTAATGGTTGCACTAGAAGTATCTATCAATTTTAAGGGAGATTGGCAGACTTTTTTGTTGGAGCTATTGATGATTTTCCAGGCTTCTTTGATCTTATTGTCAGCACACTGAATCCTATGATTATTATAAGAACGCTTAGCATGATTGAGAAAATGTTGGTACTGCTTCTTTATTACTTTATACTCAGTTCTTTGTTCAATGCTATCACTGAATTTACAACTGTGAGCAAGATTCTTCATAAAAGAAGAAAATTGACTGACTTCATCAGTGACCCAGCTCTTTTTAGCAATGTGTCGTGATACTTTTTTAGCTGTAAGTGGGAAGGAGATGTTGAAGTAGTCAAGAAATTTATGGTAAAAAATGTTGAAACTATCACAATAATCATCTGCATTGAAAACATCAGTCCAAAACTCAGCTTTAAGTAGGTCTAGGAAGTGGGAGACATTGCTGTGGGAGAAGGAACGAATACAGCGATAAAAGGGCTTTGATGGCTGAGCACAGTTGAATTCAGCCAACACAGGATAATGATCAGAGATGTCATAATTTAGAATAGAGACATTTACCAATAACTGGTCCATATTCGATATGACTAGGTCCAATAGGGTAGCAGAGTGAGAGGTATATCGAGTGGGGATATCATCATTCAATACATTTAAATTGTAACATTTCAAAAGACAAAGGAAGTCATCTCTATTCTTATGATCTGTGATCAAGTCAATATTAAAATCACCAGTCATAACAACATTACATCTATCAGATCGGTTAAAAATTGCATCAAGCAAGTTGCTCAGCGATTTTAAAACCATTCGATAATTATTTGCTGGCGAACGATAGAAAGTGATAACAAAGATTTGTTTGTCACCAACAGGAACGTTAACACAGGCACATTCTAAGGTACATTCGTCAATTAGGTGCTTATAAGGCACATTGACCACTTCTGAGGAAATGTCAGATTTAACAAGTACGATAACACCACCATTTTTAAAGTCGACTGACAAAAAACATCCGCAACACTATATCCCGGAATGTTGAGATACTTAACTTCATCATCAGTCAGCCAATGTTCACAGACAGTTAAAACTGTTGGATTGGTTTGATCAATTATAACATCAAATTCAAGAATCTTGTTTCTGATGCATTGAGAATTTAATTTTAAAATTGAAAACACAGTGGATGCAGTGGAGTGATCTGATAATTCATTATCAATCACTGAAGTGTCTGTTATTCTTCTGGGGGCAAACTGCGAGCTCTCAGAAAGAAATACACATTTACATACACATCAATAGGCCAGAATGTTTCGTCTAGCAAGATCGATTTGAGTTGTTCATTTACTGAAATTCTAAAAGAAGCATAGTCGCCTCTCGTCACTTTAAGCTGTTCAATTTCAATACTTTTTACAAGTCTCTCACAGGAATTTAAACTAAGCAACTTTTCTTGAACGAATTTCTTTACCTCTACAGGAGTTGTACCTCTCACAAAATTCCATGCATGTATATGAAATTTCCGTGGTACACCCAGCAACGAGCTATCGTTGCTCAACGCTTTACCTCTTATCGGGGATCCTCTTCGTTTACTATTGCCCTTTACTTGGATGTAGCCATCATTATCTCGCTGATGCCCCTGTGCAGACCTATTGACCTCCGATTGCTCCACAACTTTTGAGTACATCTTTCTAGCAGGACGAGCACTTTGAATTACTCCAGCATCATGCTTGGAGTCACACGTACCACGCTTTTTTTGCGATACATGGTAATCCATTCTTATCATATTAGATTTACTGGTAACTGGAGGTTTTGCATGATTATGGGAAACACTCAAGGAAATAACATCTACTTTTTTAGTAGCTGTATGACTGTTATTCTCCAAATTTGACTTAAGTAATTAATTTCCAAATTTTGCACTTTGATTAACTCCATGCATTCTAGTATTTTGGTTTGCAGGTCACTCACAACATTTAGAACTATTTCTTGACGGTTTTCGATCCTACTAGCCCAATCACATGGCGGGGATACACACGTTTTGCATCGGAAATGAATAAAATCACTTATTAATATTGTTTTATGCCGCTTTTGTGACGCCAACACAGTTGGAATGAAAGAAGGAATCACAGCCAAAATCACACTTTAACGAACTTCGATTATCAACAATAATATCGGAGCAAGTTGTACAGCTCGTATCACCGTCCGCCATATTGTCTATCTGCTGCTGGGCCTGGGTACCCTCTCTGTCTCAACAGTCCGAACGAACAAGCTCCCGCGGTCCGCACCCGCCCGCAATATATATGCCAGCCGACCAATATGGCCGACGGCGCATACATCGGGGCTAAGGCACGGCCCGCGAGGGCTCGTCAGCCGGACTGTCGGCAGAGGGCACCCAGGACCAGATCACTGTATGTGACTGTTGATACTTTATTATAATATCCATATACATATTGATCAATACAGGGTTAAGGTGAAAGGCAGCACCCTGGCCCTTTAGGAGGGCATGCAGGGCGACCTGAGAGTCAATGAACATATTAATGGTGATGTTATTCAGTCCTAGTGCTTGGAGCAGATCCATGGCCTTTCCCAGTTCTTCCAGGGCAGCATATGTTTCCGCGGCGTTGATGGAGGTGAGCGCCGGTATCTGGAAAGACTGCGACCACCCCTCCTTGCTCTGGCGTTGCGTCCATGTAGACTTCTATGGCTTCCGTTGCTCGTACATATGTGACCTTTCTATTGAAGATTTACGAGGTCTGTGGCTGCAGCCACCAGTGGTTGTTTCGTTGAAAGACCTGCGAAATAAGAAAATTGGGCAGCCGAAGGATATAGGCCACCCAAACCGGCTGCTTTGGGTATATCGATTGCTCGGAGCAACGGAAGGATGGGTAGGACAGAGTAAATGCGTCTTCTTGATGCAGGCGTAAGTTGGACGGACAGATCCGTTGTGTCTATTGTGGCACCCAGGTACTTGAGGCGATGAGTGAGCTGCATATGGGACTTGCGAAAGTTGACTTGGATCGCCAGGGTGGTGCTGAGCCAGTTGCAGATGGTGTAGGCACAAAACCGCTTTGTAGTGTAGCCAGTCATCCAAGTAACAAATGACGTTGATCTGGAAGCGGTCTTGGATAAGTGTCTTGACATCCTCAGCCCAGCGTTGGAGGACTGCCGGACTGAGGGAGTGGCCCATGGGGAGACGCGTAAAAGCGTAGGTCTTGTTTTCCAGTCTGATCCCGTAGAATCGCCAGTGGTGGCAATCAATTTGTAGCTGGTAGAAGGCGCTGGGCAGGTCCAACTTCGCAAGAAGTGCGTCCTTCGGGATGGCAGCAATGGCCCGTCCCGGACCCAGGAGAGAGAACCGTGGTGTGTTGTAGTACTTGGTCCACGGAGACAGGTCGTAGATTAACCTCCAGGAACCACTAGACTTAGGAATAAGAAAACAGCGAAAGCTGCATTTGATGGTCCATTCTACTAGAATTCTTGCGTCTAGTAGTACCTGGATGTATTTGCTGAACATTGGTGATGCCCTGGTCCGGAAGGAGCAATATGGGGCATCCCTAGGCTGAGGGAGTTTTTCCCCGGTCCTGCTGATTATTGTGTTGACCTCTTTCGGATACTGAAACGGCAGGATCGGCTGGAACTTTGGGATGTCTTCTTCTTGCAGGAGCTCCGGTTGGTTTTCCTCTGGCTGTGTGAGGATGGCGGTGAAGTCTTCCTCCTCTTCAGGCTCGATCGCGTCGATGGTGGGCTGTACCGGCTTCCATCGGAGGGCGTCACTGTAATCGTCGTTTTCCTCGTCGTTCCTTGCCTGCAGTACCGCTGTCGTGGTCGCTGCTCGCGATGCTGGCTGTTTCGGAGTCGTCTTCAGAGTCTGTATCTGGGAGAGTTGCTGCTTCATCGGGTTCTGCTGAATCAAACCACCGGAGCAGTTGTTCTCCGGCTCGGGTGATGGCTGTCTCTTCCGGGGGTCCTTTCCAGGGGCCTGTGTTGCCTTTCCAAGGGCCTCGTGTCCCTTTCCATGGTCCCGGTGGTGGTGCTGGTTGTGACTGTTGGAAACCTTGGGGCAGCCGTAGGAGTTCCGCTGGTACATTTGGTGCCATCCTCAAGGCGTCTAGCCAACCCATGGTGGCCACGGCAAGCATGATGCGTCCCCTATTGTACAAAACACGTCGTGAGGCGTCAGGTTGGTGCTCCCAATCTGCTGCAATGGCAAGCAGAAAGTCCACCTCATGCAAGTCACGTGCCTTGAATTTGGTGGACTCCCTGTTTGCTTTGAGAGTGCTAAATAATTGAAGTACCTCGTCGTCATTTGGTACATCCAAGTGTTGTGCTGGAGCTGGTGGCCGAAGGGCTGCCCATGTTGTAAGCGGTGCCTGCGGCTGTTGATTATTCTGTAGTGTTGAGATGGCTTGAGTAAGCGTCTGGAGTTGTTGGGCCAAAGCCGCAATCTGGACCTCCATGATGCGGTCTTCCTCTGTTGATTCATCGGTGAGGACGGACAAGTGAGCTTGTATCCGGGTTTCTTCTTCCGTCTCGAAGAGGTCTTGCGATGGAGGGTCCCTTCCTCGTAGGTGGTAGCTCATTGGCCTGTGCTGCTGCTGCTGGGCCTGGGTACCCTCTCTGTCCAAACGGATCTGTCCGTCCCCATAGGCAGCTATCTATTAGGTGTCCAAAGGACAGGTAGATTTTACTTGCCATAGCCTTTCACAGCCCTCGGGTTTTCGGAATGGTAAAAAATCATTGGCTTCAATTTAAAGTCTCCGGCAGCGTTTCCACCGAGCAATAACGTCAACTGATCCTTCGAAGCTTTGAATCCTGGCATTAGTTACTCCTGCTTAGAAATATACGTCCTGGCTGGCATTCTTTTCCAGAATAACCCAGTCTCATCGGCATTTAAAATTTGGTGAGGTGAGTATCCATTCATTTCTATAATAGCAGCAAATTCATCGATATAAGCCGCGGTGCCCTATCATGTAAACTGGCCGACTCGCCACAAATAGATATGTTGTGTAAGTTATATCGTGCTCTAAAGCGTTCAAACCATCCTCGACTTGCAGCGAATGTTTCGACAGTAGAACTAATAGAACTTCCTGGGAGATATTTAACCAAATTCGCGAATAGACTTTTTGCCTTTGCAAAAATCATCAGCAAACTCACGGGAATTTTTGAATTAAGTCCTCCATCCAAATACTTAATGACCTCTCCATTTCCACCATAGTCTTTGATCTGTTCCTCGTTCCTATCCTCACAGAAGTTAAGGGAGTCGCAGTCTTTCCATATTCTTTAATTTTTTCTGCATCTCTGATGATAGTCTTTACTGTGGAAACAGCCAGAGATAGCGCCCTGCAGACTTCGTGTTGTCACTGCCATACATCTAGTTGTCCCAAAACATCCAATTTCACTCCAAGGGAAAAGCTTTTCCTTTTTTTGAAGTTATACTTCTTTGCGCCCGTTGGAGACTTTTGGGATGGGATGTTGGTCGAGAAACCGCGTCACGCTCTTTTTTGGGTGAGAAAAATCCACAATTGTACGTGTTTGTATGGTTTTTTGTACGTTCGAACTTTGAACAAGAGCATCGATGGGTGAGTCGGTAGCGCACTAGACTTTCACCTAAGAGTCCAATGTTCGATTCCCGGTTGGGGCGATTTTTTTTTAAACAAAACTTCTTTTCAAAGTTCGAACGTACAAAAAACCATACAAAAACGTACATATAGTATATAGGTGTATATAACAGATAATATATAGGTGATATTATAAAATTAAATCACTCATAACAATATATCGAAGAGAAATATATTGAATAATAGAGAAAAAATGTCTTTTATTTCATTTATATATCCTGTCTGCCTGTGTGTGTGAGCGGGTGTGTGCGACCGGCCAAAGAAGTATAACTTCCACCGTCTGGTCCGACGCAGACCACGTTTTTTTTTCTTATCTGACTGTGGCTTATCACTCATGACCTTAATATTTGAAATAACAGGAATACGAACTTTTAATTTTGCTCACTTTACAGACGTTTTTATTAGACTTGTCCAAATATTTAGTAATTTTAAACGTTCTTAAGTGGTCAAACGTGGTACAACACGGATCTAACGACTTCAGTTTCTAATAGGCACCTTCCGTATCGGGCGCAGCGATCGCGGTGAAATTTTCAAATGCGGCGGTAGTATGGATAACGTTAATGCGAAGCGAGAGCGTTAATAAGAACGAAATGGTATTACATTTTTGACAGCGTTAATGCGAAACAGCGCTAATTGAGTCAGCGTTATTCGAGGACTGGGTGTATTCTTGTCTCCCGAGAAATTAATAATGCGATTGTTACCATTCGCATTGTAACACAATTTGTTTCAATTATATTAATTATGTTTGTGAGGTTATTCTTTCGTTTACTCGGGAGGAACTTTGTCGTTCGCTGCTAGCTCGGCAAATACTTTGAATAAGCTGACAATTGGAAATAAAAACAACCCAAATGTGTGAAGCGGATTAGCGAGGAATCCCAGAGTGTTGGCGATTGTATAACTATCATTATAATTTGTGTAAATACATGTCTATTCATTTTTAAATCACCTTTAGACATGTGCCAAGTTAAGTGTGCCTTAAAAATACGGTGTCATTCTCTGAGCGAAAAGGCGTGGAATGTTACGCATGCTAGCGACGTGTGTGTTGAGATTCCGAAGTAACAGTATTGGTGAGCTAACTTTCAACGTCAATATGTGCGGTGGCATTCCAGCAGGCTCCAATGAATTGAGAAATTCTAAAGTATAATTTACAGCTCGATCCTCTACTATAACTGTGTCAATAGATTTGCATGTCTTAACCGCACCAGGAATTTTCAAAAGAATATTATTATTGATTCGATTGACGTCATCATTCTTTGGAGCTAAGATAGCTCGCTCGCATAGCCAATCGTGATTCATGAAGTTGTAGGCGATGCTCGGAAAAACCATGTATTCAAGATCTTTAATTGATGACAGAAGTTCACAGAAATTCAGTGGGAATGATATCTCCTGTAAAAGTATTTTCCGGGTTAAGGCCGCGTTGGTCCATTTGGGCGGACGACAGTTTCGGGCGCATTCCAGCTCCCGTCTTCAGGTCCAATTGATCTGCAGAGCATCATTTTCTTCTATATATGCCTAGTCAGGTGCGCGCTGATACGTTAATTAATTAATTAATCACCGCGGAAGCCTCCGTACCGATATCTCCTGTGTTTCAGGAAGAACAGGAAGTTTGCCATCGCCCATATCCAAAAGTTGCTTGGCAAATGTTTGTGAAGAAACATCTCCAAGTAAATGCAGACGCCTATTGGTCGACAGTGTAATTATCTTCACATGTCTCCAGAGAGCTGAATTTTTCAGGCACGCGTTCAGCTCGTCTGCTGGTGTAGATCTTGGAATGACCGGCAAAGTTTGACGGAAATCACCGGCGAGAAATATCAGAGCTCCGCCCATGTGACGTTTATCGTTTCGAAAATCTCGCAGAGTACGGTCAAGTGCTTCAAGTCCTTTTTTATGGGCCATGGTACATTCATCCCAAGTAATGATTTGGCATGTTTTCAATACAGTTGCCATTCCAGAGGTTTTTCCAATGTTGCAAAGAGGATTTGCAGCTAGATTTAAGTTCAGTGGCAGCTTGAGAGCCGAATGCGCCGTGCGCCCTCCATCAAGTAGCGTAGCTGCAATCCCCGATGATGCCGCAGCCAGAGCAATATCATGCCTCATTCGAATTTCTGCGAGTATCAAATTGAGTAGAAATGTTTTTACTGTGCTTCCTGGTGCATAAAGAAAAAGAAGTCCACCATTTCTGCCTCGTACATGCTCCGTAACTGTGTCGTACGCGAGTCGTTGATCGTTTGTTAAAAGCCTTTTCTGAGCCTCAACATGCGTATCGACATCATATTGCTTTTCTCCCAATACGTCTCTATCGATAACATCGGTTCTGTCACGTTTCGGTGAAAATAGCCCAATCTGATTGAGGAATTTGTTGTTAATAGACAAACACATATCCTCAAGTGATATCAGTGCCTCATTAAAAATTTATTCCGAATAAGGTAAGTCCGGTATAGATGCCCCCCCTAAGGAAATTTCTTCATAGCTATGACTGAGGTAATAACAAGAATGTAGAACTTCGTGATAGAATTCAACATTTATTGATTATTAACAATATAGAAACAAATTTCGCTTTAAAAAAATTTTGACCCAAAATATTTAAAAATTTCCACACATATGCATTTGGCCATCTCTCCCAACTATCGGGGTGAGACGCCTCACCTCTGCGGGAGAGATGCCCTAGTAGCTCAAGCTTAATTCAATCTGAATAAAGCTTTTTGTATAATAACACATTTAAATTAACTTGAAATTATGGTATAACTTAACGTTTAATTTAACTTTAAAACCCATTCAAAAGCATCATTTGCAATAATATTGCCCCAAATTGTATTATTTCAGTGAAAATATTCATTTAAAATTACATTGAAATTCGTATATATTTATTAATAAATGCCAAAAATAGAAAAACTAAATTAAACAGAATCTCATTGCCTAATTTACACAAAGCAAATGGCTTAAAAATTGCTCTTCTTTTTTCCCTCAATCAGTTTAGCTCGTCCACATTTATTGCAGAGATTACCGTACATTGTGCATGATTCGTGCAGCCAATTAACGCAATTGCAACATTTGATCCAGTCCACTGTTAGTTGTGTAGTAAAATAGTTTTCCTCACATTCCAAACATCTGTTCTGGTCATCCTCAACGATTAGGTTTTTCTTAACCTTTTCCAGATCTATTGTTTTTGAAACTTTGTGAATTTTACTCTTCGCCTTCATCTTTCTTTCTTTTACGTGTTCACTAAACGTCAGTACTTTTGCTGTCTGTTTCAATTTTCTAGCTTTTGTTTTGAAGTTTGGGACTGGTGATATCTGATGCAGCAGTTTTGTAGGAGTCATTTTGGAATCTTTGGACGATACAAGTGGTTGAAGGGCTTCGCTGGATGTCCCTGGAATTGAACTAGGGTCATGTACGACGGGCGGTTGCTCAGAGCTTTGGGATTCTCCCTCTATTATTCCATCACTTATGTTGAAGAAGTGATCAGGTATTGCTGATGGGTCCATAGGAAAGATGCCTGTTTCCCTGAAACCATTAACAGCCGTGTCAACAGAAGCTGCCTTTGTCCATGCTTTCCCAATTAAAGAAGCAGCTTGAATTCTGGCAATAGTGCGGCCTGGGTGATGAGCAATCCATTTTTTCGCTTCTTGTTTGAAATAATGTTTTAAAGGTTTGAAAAAAGAGCGATCAAGGGGTTGAAGGGCTTGTGTTGTATGGCTAGGCAAGCATAACATTATAACATCATGATTATCAGCATATTCAAGTAAATCATAGCAATTAACATGTGATGCATGACCATCTAGAATCAGCAAAGTCTTTCCTGGAGGCTTCCTAGGAATGAAATGATCTGTCAGCCATTTAAAAAATATACCAGTACTTATGTAGGATGACTTTTCATTCATAAAAACAACAGAACCTGGTGGAAGTCCATCAGAAAATTCCTTTTTCTCTCTGACACCTTTGAAAATTACTGCCGGAGGAAGAAATTGCCCTTCAGCGTTGCAGCATGCAATCACGGTGATGTTTTCTCCTCTCTCCGTAGAAGTCACAACATGGACATCCTTAGCACCTTTTGTGGCTAAAACCTTCCCTGGGACGTTATTTAGCTGACAACCAGACTCGTCCATATTATAGACATATAGGCCGGTCTGGTAAAGAAATCATGCTCCTTAAATACTTCTGAGAGTATTTTAAAAAAGTGACTAACGCTTTCTCTATTCATTCCTTCACCTCTAGCAGCTGATAACCCTTGAGACTGCCTAACACTAAGTTCTGGATTTCTTCTTAAAAATGAATTTAGCCAGTCATAACCAGCCATCTTCAGTTCTGCATTGAAGGGGTGGGCTAGGCCAAGCTTTTCAGCAAACTGATAAGCTATAGTTCTAATAGTCTCTCGATCAGGAGCAAACCCAGATTTTTCCAGGCGTTGAATATGCTTGACAAGTCGTTTTTCCTGTTCCATGCCAAAAAGACCTTGAGGACCTAAGGAAATTTTGCTTGTATTACCGCTCTGTTTGCGACGGCGAAGAGTCCGAGAGGGGATTCCATAGTACCTCGCAGCCTCATTTACTCCGATCTCTCCTGCTTCCATCCTCGTGAGAGCTTCTTTTAACTGCTCTTCGGACCAGGCGCCACGGGATGCTCCGGTAGTCTTCCTTTTGTAAATGGTAGGCATTATCTAAAATGAAAACAAATTTGTCAACAACATTTACATATTTTTAACTAGATTATACCCTACCAATTAAATTTGTTCATTAAAGAAGCAATCATAAGAATGGAAAAAAAGGTTAAAGGTGTTAAAGTTAATGGAAGAAGTATTCATACTATCCGCTTTGCCGAAGAAATAGCAATAACTGCAGACTCTAAAAAGGAGATGAGTTTGATGCTAAACATATTTTCTCCAAGTCCAAGTCGAAAATTAATAAGAATAACAAGGTAATGGTAATAGGAAAGAGAAAAGAAAATGCTAAAGCTAACATAAAAATAGTCAATACTACCTTGGATCAGGTTGAAATTTTTGCTACCTTGGGAGTATTATTAACAACAGAGATACTCATAATTTGAATAACCATGATTGTCCAAGACGTCGTCTTATTAAAATTATGAGTTTCCATTTTTAAGGATACGCCCAACCGTTGTTCCAATCCTTACCTATTATGTGACTCACTACTATTATTTTAATTAATTAAAACTAATTTAGAAAATCAACGATGATTATAACTCTGTGAATAAATATTTAATAGAAAAACAACCTTGAAAAACAACCAATTATTTGTTAGTATTAGTTAAACCAATACAGGTAGGGCATCTATACCTTAAGATAGCACTGGGGCATCTATCCCGAGAAGAGGTGAGGCGTCTATCCTTTCAGTACGGGAGAGTTGCCCTTACAGCCAGTGGGGCTACACCTTGTCCAAGATGGCCAGTCACTGCACGTGGGCATTAGATGAACCTGTTGCTACAAGTTTTCACCCTTTAATACAAAGTATTCACACATTTTAACTGATGCCGACCTGAAAAAGTATACTCCACCTTATAATAGAGCAGATAAAACAGAGTACTTACTTAAAATGATGTTTTAAAGCAGCGTAAAAAGAACAAATCACCGTGAAACTCTTGCACCTAGACAGGAGCCTTCCAACTGACTGACGGAGACCTCCAGCAGAGCGATCTGTTGGCTTTCCTTGAAACTACCACGATCCACGATGCCTCATCTCTACCGGTGGGGCGTCTCACCCGGACTTACCTTACTGTACATCCACGCCGGGGTTGTCTCTGCGTGCTCGGAGAAGTATGTCTACGCTCATTCTCTTTGTGTTTTTCGCAGAGATCTTTCGGATCAGAAGCCGCACAGGTTGTCAAAATAATGGCGAAAGAGTTCGTATTTTGTGATCATAACGTGTTTCAGATGCTTCGGTCAATGTGTTGTCCCAATTTTAATCATTTTCAAGCAAACCAAGTTTGAAAAATACTTCTTTGTAGGCGTGACACACTTGACCATCGATGGTTTTGTTTGCTTGAAACGATGTTGGTCCTTTGACCACGTGAAGCAGCATTCGCAAATAGTAACATTCACCATTATTTGGATGAACAGTATATACTCGTCCTAATGTGCCTGTAGAAAATATGCCACCTATGGAAGAATGCCTGGTGCCTCGTTTTCTTCTACAAAATTTCTTCATCGATTGATTCCATGTGTAATAGTGAGGGATTTCGCGATATAGCAATGTTTTTGCGAATTCGGCAGATGCACACAATTGAAAAAAGCCGGTCAAAGTTGTTTGGTGGATCTGCACTTCTATTGGGTGGACTCTCTTCCGTGAAGTAGACTCGTTGACCGTTTTCCAAGTGAACACAGATGCATGACAGCAGGAAAATGTTCATGGATGTCGAAACGAAGAATTCGCCGTACAGGTTCATTACTGCTTATATAACGTTCCATTTGAAATTGCTCGACTTTATTGACGGGTAAATTGGGATTCGCAAGTCCGAAAACTGCCATATCGGTACCTTTATTCACATATTTACATATGTATTTTATCGATTTAACTGAGTTGCAGTCCTCCTCGTTGATGCGCTCATTGAACGTTTTCGAAAGGATAGGAGGGTTTGGAACAATCCATTGGTTATCAATTTGGAAATCAACGTTATTTATTTTCTTTTTTGCTGTGTGACCTCCAGCATCTGGTTTTCGTCGTCTCTACAGCGGATAACCATCGCCACCGGTTTGTGTTTCTTGGAGCATCTTACGCCCCCCTGCGGGTAGGGGGATTGAGAATACTCTATCAGTATCCCTGCTTGTCGTAAGAGGCGACTAAAAGGGCGGGGAGAAAACCCCGAAAACAAACCCAGAGCCAACAAGGGTTGAGCCCGGATAGTCTTGTGGGTCAACTGTCTGTGTGCGGCCACACCACCTGGCCTGCGATCCACCCGCATGTTTGCCGTGTGCGGTGACCCGTAAGGAGGAGAAGGGGATCCTGGAGGGTGAGGTCAGTGGTTCCCAGCCGGGTGTCGGATGCCCGGTATTGACTATGGGCCAATACCCCTATTTGGCCCCGGATTATGTGTAAACGGGCGGCCGGGAGCTAGCCACTCCCGGTCAATCGGCTTCCGTGGCGTTCAGTTCAACGGTGGCGAGTGCCAGGGAGGTGGGGGTCTGCGTAGGGCGGTCGGAGATGTACGGGTTTGGTGGGCCCGTGCATCGAAGATCCTACCCGAAACTGACAACCACCTCTATTGTGCTATATCCCCTCGGGTAGCCCTGGCGACCGCACCGGTTTACGGTGCGACGTCCCAATTGTGTGGCTCCATGGTGGGTGGGGAGCCCGGGGAACGAAGAATAATTTATAATGGCGGATAAATTCCTTCCACCAAATAAAAGATCCCGCCTGGACTCGGGCGGGGGAGTTAATGTTCCCGGCACTAATCAGCGCTATTTAGTTACGAGGTGTCAGAAGGAAGGGAAGAGCCTGAAAAAGGTGTCTCCCTTCCTTATTCTTAGAATATTGTCTGGTTCCGTTCCTGGGGAACTAAAATCAGCCAAGAAACTTTGCGATGGCACACTGTTCATCGAAACGGCAACAACGGCTCAAAGTGGAAAAATATTGAAAATGGAAAAGCTGCATGATATTCCCGTCAAGGTGGAGGTACACCGTACCTTGAACATCTGTCAGGGAGTGATTAGTCAAAACGACCTTTTGTATGTTGAGATCGACGAAATTAAGCAGGAGATGGCCTCTCAATTGTCCAAAGATGACCGAGGAGCGCAAAATAATGGAGATAAAGACGATTGACAAAATCCCGTACTTAGAGGCTCGGAAAAAGTACAGTGCACAAGTTGCTCCTACTTTTTCCAAATCATACGCCCATGTCGCTTCCCCTCGTATTGCCAAGGTCACCATCTCGACTCAGACAGAAGATAATGTGAGCCAAAAAACTAAAGTCTCTGTGCAGAAATCGGCCACGCCGGCTAAGGCCAGAAATCCGGCAAATAAGACGGAAGCCACCGGTCCGGGTTCTCCTAGGAAGAACCCCACCAAAACCAACGCCGGGGCCACGAAAACAAAGCGTGGGAATTCACAGTCTCCCGGACCATCTGGTTTAGCCCGACTCCATCAACCAGAGTCAATGGAAGAAGACAAATGTCTCTCGGAGACAGATCCTCCGGGCTAGAACCAAATGTACGAGGAGAAATCGCATTAAGCGTTGATCCTCTGTGTTTTACATTTTTAAATTAATTAATTAATATATTTTTAATTTTGATATTATCAATGGCTTTTATATTACAGTGGAACTGTAATGGTTTTTATAGGCATGAGGAGGAGCTGGCCATTTTAATACGGGATCTCAACCCATCTTGCATATGCATGCAAAAAACCCATTTTAAAACTACCGACAACGGTCTTTTAAAAGGTTTTATAGTTTTTAGATTTGACGATACCAGTGGCCAACGTGCCCAGGGTGGAGTAGCAGTTGCTACTCGGGAGGCCCTTTACACCTCCCGAGTGCAGCTGACAACGTCTTTTCAGGCAGTCGCAGTGACGGTGCAATCCCCAGAGGCTGTGACGTTATGTAATGTTTACTTGCCAGAGGGGGCACCGGTTACCCGATTTAATCTTGAAGCCCTTATTCGTCAGCTACCGAGATCTTTCGTTTTATTAGGGGATTTTAACGCTCACGATACCCTTTGGGGTAGTTCTTGGGAGCAGTGCAACTGTAGGGGCCAGGATTCATATAATTTTACTAAAGATTTTAATTTAGTTTTAATGAACAATGGGGAACACACCCGTTTTAACTCTTTTAATGGTCAGTTTTCTACAATCGATCTTTGCATCACGTCGAGTATCTTGATGAACAAGCTTCATCTGACTGTTCACAACGATCTGTGTGGGAGCGATCATTTTCCCTTCTTAATAAATAGAGAAAATAATATTAACACAAATTGTATCATGCCGAGCAACTGGATTGTCCGGAAAGACAATTGGCCGGTTTATAAGGACACGTTTAATTATGAGCATGCCGAAAGCCAAAACGTTGTTTTAAAAATAGATAAATTAACGTGCAGCATAATTAATGCAGCCAACTGCAGCGTTCCAAAGTCAGTGCGAAACATTCTTAGGCCTGCAGTCCTGCGGTGGAACGAGGAATGCGCAAGGGCCATTCGTCAGCTCAAGAAGGCACTAAGGATTTTTAATAAATTTCCCACGGAGGCGAACCTAGCCTCCTTTAGGCACCTCCGAGCCAAAGCTCGAAGGATCGTGAAGGAAGCAAAAAAGCCTCTTGGTTGGAATATGTATCCACCGTTTATTACAGAACACCCATGGCACAGATCTGGAACAAAGTAAAACGTATTTCGGGAAATCATTATCAGCTCGGCGTCCCTTTCCTCAACGTCGGTGGCAATGTATTGACATCTCCGTCTCCTATTGGTGAGGTCTTCGGTCAGTTACTCGCCAAAACATGCAGCGACGACACGTATGAGGAAACCTTCCTCTCCAAGAGACGCACAGAATCCTCCCAAATCATCTTTACTGAGAAGCGTACAAGGGCAGAGTATAATATCCCTTTCTCCCTCTGGGAACTACGGTCTGCTTTTGAAGACTCCCGAGAGACAGCCACAGGAATGGACGAAATCCACAATGCGTTTCTCCGGAATATTCCGGAGAGGGCACTGTTGGAGGTCCTACGCTCCCTCAACCAACTTTGGGCTGAGGGTAGCTTCCCAACCTCCTGGCGGGAGTCCATAGTTGTACCCATACTCAAACAGGGTAAAGATAGAGCTGACCCGAACAATTACAGGCCTATTTCCCTTACCAGTTGCCTGTGCAAGGTAATGGAGAGAATGGTGAATCGGCGCCTCGTTTGGTGGTTGGAGCGTCGAAACCTTCTCTCCACTATCGAATGCGATTTTAGACGTGGCTGCTCGACCGTTGACCACCTAGTCAGGGTCGACAATTATATCCAGGAGACCGTTCTTCTCCGCTAGCACGTCGTGGGTGTCTTCTTCGACATGGAGAAGGCATACGACAGGGTTTGGCGGCGGAAGATCTTAACGACGCTGCACGAGTGGGGCATGAGGGGAAATTTACCCGTTTTTATAAATAACTTTTTAAGTGATCGTTTTTTTAAAATTAAGATAGGCAAGCACCTATCTGAACTTTATTCTCTAGAGAACGGTGTGCCCCAAGGGTCCGTTCTAAGTGCGACACTTTTTGCCATTGCTACTAATGATATAGCAAGATGCATCAAACCTCCTCTCTTGGGATTACTATTTTTGGATGATCTAGCAATATTTTGCAGGTCGTCCAAAGTTATTAGCGCGGCCAGAGTAACCCAGCTGGCTCTGAACAGACTGGAGAATTGGTCCCAGAGAAATGGATCAAGTTTTATACGGAAAAGTGCAAGTGCGTCCATTTTATCATGCGAGGGGAGCCTACATTCCACCAGCACTTTACTTGGTGGTAGAAATTTACCCTATGTGGAATCAGTTCGGTTCCTCGGTATGGCCTTGGACTACCGACTCAACTACTGTGATCACATACGAAGTTTAAGGGATAAATGTCTACGGACCCTACACATTTTTAAGTTTTTAAATGACACATCTTAGGGTGCCGACCGCAGGTCATTGCTTTTATTGTACCGCGCACTCGTGCGTTCCAAGCTGGACTATGGGTCGTTCGTTTACACCTCCAGCCGCGATTCTTATTTGAGACCTCTGACATCAGTTCACAACGCAGGGCTTCGGATATCCACTGGTGCTTTCCGGACCAGTCCGGTCCTCAGCATCTTTGCTGATGCCGGTGAACCGCCGTTTTCGCACCGTAGAAACATTTTAATGTGCTCCTATGCGGCCAAGATTTTAGCGACAAAGAACCACCCGTGTTTTAACGTGATTTTTAACCCTCGATTTTTAGAACTTTTTAGCAGATGGACAAGGGCCACCAAGCCGCTTGGTGTTCGCTTTAATTTATTTATTCAAGCAACCGGGTTAAGGCTCCCAGATTTATATCCGATTGAGTACTCTAATTACCCACCTTGGATAACTCCGTCCCCTGAAATCCACATGGGTCTCAGTAGATGCCCGAAAGCTTACATCACTGATCTAGAATACCAGCGTCTTTTTAACGAATTTCTCATTCGTTACTCCGACTTCATCCCCGTATTCACTGATGGTTCTAAGTCGGATGCAACTTGCTCATGCGCGGTTACCTCCTCTCACCACGGGGTCATCGAACCCAGACTCAGCCCGCTGTGTAGCATATACGTACACAGCCGAACTGCTAGCCGAACTGGCGGTGTATGTCATAGCCACAGCCCAGTAGAGAGAGACTGGGCACTCGTGCCTAGTGCAACCAAACTCCAACTCAACCGCCTCAGTCCCGTGCCCGTGCGTATATATACCATCGGCCGTCCAAGATGGCCGGCCTAGGCATATATTACACGAGAACGGTCCTGGAAGGACGGTCGGCGAGATTGGCGGCCGTAGGCACGAATCTCCAGGACGCTGACCGCGTCGGATTCTTTATTAACTGTAAAAACATGTTACAATAATTTTCATTCTGAAATAGGAGGCCACTTCCTTTGCGCATGCAATGCAGCACGGCCATGTTGTCGACCCTCATGTCGATTGTGCAGAATTCGGGGGAGTTATTAAAGACATATTGAAGACCCCGCATGGCCGCCTCGGCCTCAGCGAAGTAAATAGGCAACTGGTGATCGAATTCACGCGCCATCTCTAGCCCCAATTGGGGGCAAACAATAGCCCACTGCCAAGGTGTGGCATCACTATATGCGGTAAAAACAAGTTCATAAGGGGCACATTTACGGATCTTATCAAACAATTGCAGCTCTTGGCAGCGGTGCAGCCAGTTAACCTTCCGGCAATACACATTAGAAATGAGAAAATATGGCAATTTTAGAATATAGCAGATCCAGGAAACGAATCCAGCAATCTTAGGGAGATCAACAGCACGGAGACGAGGAATGATGTTAATGCCGGACTCTAGCCGGTTGCGCGCCCCGCGCGTGAGTCGCAACGTGCTATCCTCCGTGCTGATGATCACCCCCAGATACTGGATTCGCCTCCTGGGAACAAGAACACATTTATCAATATTTAAAACAATGCGAAGGTCATTCTCAATAAAATGTTGCACTCTATGAACCAGCTGCTGGGCCTCACGAAAGTTCTCAGGCAAAACCAATAGCCAGTCGTCTAAGTACGGAATAAGGCAAATGTTAAACAATGAATAGACCTCACGGGCAACAGCTCGTGCCCACCTCTGCATGATAGCCGGGGCAAGACAGTGGCCCATCGGCAGTCTGGTAAAACAATAGTAATGAGGTCCCACCCGGACACCGTAATATTTCACAAACTGAGGAGCTATCTTCACCTGGAAGAATGCGTCTTTTAAATCAAGCTTGGCCAAGTATGACTGCTGCGGGATCCTGGCAACAGCCTCGGCCGCGTCCTTTAACCGGAACTTCGGCTTATTGTAGAATGTCGTCCACGGCGAGAGGTCGTGAATCAGTCTGTGCCCTCCGGAGGCCTTGGGGATGAGGTACGTCCGGAAGGCACAGACTGGACGGCGATGCACTAATACCCCCCGCACCACGAGATTTTCTAGGTACCGCCGGAGGTCTGCCGAATCGTCCGACGAGAGAAACACGTGGGGAGCGTCTAAGGGTTTAGGCACATTTGCGCCATTGATCACAAGGTCAATAACTGACTCGTCGTCGTATGGAAATGGCCCTAGACAAGACAAGGGAGTGTCGTCTAGGGCCATTTCCATCGTCGCACGTGGGTTGTCCAAAAGCTCCTGAAGGGGAAGCATATCAGGGTTGTCACAGACAATGGGAAAATCACCAAACACCGGACCGCGGGACGGTAGGTCCTCATCGTTGTCACTATCTGTATCCGTTACGGAGTGTGGCCGGTCCTCGTGATTGTCGTCAGCCAATTCCACAGTGGATGCTGGGCTGGCGGGAGGGGAGTTGGCCGGGCTGTTTGAAGCCTCACTGGAATCGTCGGGGAAGGGTTCAAACTCGTCCGCACCCACTGCGTCTCCGGGCTCACCTGAATCATGCCACCGTAGCAGGTCCCCAATGAGCATGTCATCCTCTGCCGCCTCAGCCAGAGGTTCAGGTTGGCCCGGAGACGGAGGTCCCGGCAGATGTAACATAGGTGGGGATTCCGGCCGATCAATAATGACTTCTTCCTGGTATTCAGTACTGTCGTCATGGCGGTGGTCACCTGTGTCGTAACCGGTATCAGGCCCAGGGCTAGCGGCGATAATACCTGGGGGCGGCCCCGCCGCGTGGTCTGCCCCGGTTTCTGGTGGACTGAAACTGTGACACAGGTCGCTGTGTTGACCGTGAAGAGCCCGCCACGGGGGCAGGAGGAGCCCGCCTGACCACCTCTCGAATGATGGTGGTCGAGGGCTGTGCCAGTGATGGAGGGAGGCGCAGCGCCTCGTTTGGGGCTTGGATTTTCACTGCAACGTCCCAGCCATGTGTGGCTGCGATAGCCAGAATACGCGCACGGTTGTACACTAGGGATTTGACCACGAGAGGGAGAATATACCATTCAGCTGCGATCCCGAGGACCAAGTCAATCTCGTGTCCATCCCGCCGGGTCAGTTTTGCCGAAGATGCGTTGTTCTTTAAGATGTGGAAGAGCTCCAGTGACTCTTGATCTGTGGGTATTTCAATGCCTCCAGCCGGGCGTTCAGGTCGGAGGTCGGCAAATCTGCGTTCCACAGGGATGACCTGTGATACCGTGACCGGCTGTGACAGCTGTTGAGACTGGTGCGAATTCGGAGTGGAGGGTTGCGCCACTACAGGGTGGAGCAAGTTGTGTTCACCCAGTCCGATCTGAGTGAGCGGGAAGGACACTGGAACCGACAGGGAAGTAGAGGGTTCAGCGCTCCCGGAAGCTGCCGAGGGCTGAAGGGCCTCCTTGATGGAAGCAACTAACGCCCCGATCCATGGCGGGGGCTCGTCTGATGGGCTGTGACGAGAGGATACCCGCGAAGAAGGTCCCGCCACAGGGGACGAGGAACGAGAGGCCCCCGGCATGGCGGTGGGCGCAGTCGTGGTGAGCACGGCCGGAGTCGTGGCGGCAGGTGCAGCGGTGGTGATTGCCAAAGCCAAGGTGGGCATGGGCAGAAGAGCGGACGTAGCGCCAGTGGCCAGGCCGGATGTTCCAGGTGTGGGTGACCGTCGACCCCTCGGGGTAGTTGGCTGCCTCGGAGAGCGAGACCTAGATCGGGAGCGGGATCTTACGGGCGTGGTGCCGCGTCCTTTACGGGTCTTCTTACCCTTCGAAGTATTTGCCATAGCTGGGCAAAACTGAGTCTTAAGTCTGTGGCAAAGGGCCGTCGTCGGTGCCAAATGCTAAGAAAAGGCGCCCGGTATAGACTGACAGAGAGACTGGGCACTCGTGCCTAGTGCAGCCAAACTCCAACTCAACCGCCTCAGTCCCGTGCCCGTGCGTATATATACCATCGGCCGTCCAAGATGGCCGGCCTAGGCTCTCGATGGGATCGGGTAGAGTGCTAAAGCGCATTTTCACGGACTCCATGAGTGCTCTTCAGTCCATTTCTGGCTTTTTTTCCGTTCACCCCATTGTCCAGAGCATACACTCCAGCCTCCTCTGCCTTAATAGAAGAGGAATTGCCACGTTTTTCTGGGTCCCTGGTCATGTGGGAATTGCCGGGAATGAGAAGGCGGATGCAGCTGCAAAAAAATCTCTAAATATCCCTGAGCCGACGACGACGCTGGTACCCTACCAGGATCTGCAAGCTACTTTACTTAAAGTAGTCCTAGAGCTGTGGAGTGAACTTTGGAGTGATGTCACAAACAATTAGTTACGGTCAATTAAACCGGTAACGTCAGGGTGGCCCACTTCCATCAGGGGTAATCGGAGAGAGGAAGTCGTCATCGCACGTTTAAGAATTGGGCATTGCGCCCTGACCCTCTCGTTCCTCTTTACAGAAGAGAAAATTCCACCTCGATGTGATGACTGTGACTGTCCTCTCAGTGTGCGACATATCCTGATGGAGTGTGACAAATATCGGGACACACGAAACAGGCTAGGCATCAGTGGCGACCTAGAACAAGTTCTATGCTACGATGCCGATCGCCTAAACCATGTAATTTCCTTTTTAAAGGAAACTAACTTTATAAGTAAAATCTAATATATTTTTATTATTTATTATTATGTTTATATATTTGGACTTTTAATGCTACCTTTTGACTAAATTTATATTCATTCATAATTATTGATATAAACTAGATTGTGCGTGGTGCAAAATTACCATAGCTGTCGACGCACCCTATAAATCTAAACCTACCTACCTACTGGTGATAACAATATCTCTTCGGGTAATCTCTGTTCCAACAATTACAGCTGCAACTTTAGGGGTATTTGGAGCATTGAAACGCCTTTCATGGTCATTCAACGGCGTTTTGTCTGCCCTATTAATGACTTTGAAGTCACCCGCTCTTATATTCTCTAACGCGGATTTGAAATCTGTGACCAAACAGTTGTGCTCGTGGAACAATGCTCGTTATTCAGCAATAATTTCCCGATCTCTTGCTACACTTAAAGCGTATCGTCGATCAATCGCTTTCTCCACATTGTCCATGAAATAAATTTGCACAAACTATGGATGTTCTTCAGGTACTGGAAGAAGTGAACCAATCTGATGGTACACTTGTCCTTGGACTTTGAATGTGGGCATCAAATTGTCATATCTCACAGTATTCATCGCTCCGAACGATTTAATTGCAAAGCATGAGTTGTATTTCCGAATAAGTTTTAGAAAGTGCTTGGACTCCCGAGTACCTCCAGCCACATAAGTTAGAAGTAAAATAAAAAAGTTAAAAATAAAAAAGGTGGCTCAGCCAGTGGTGGCAGTTTCACTTTGCTATTGGAGAAACACATACCAGGCGTTCTTTTTGAAACCTAAAAGCGTGACAATGAAAGCGAAAATTAGTCATTGGACCAATGTCAACATGGTGATCCATTCTATAATCGAAGTCTTTATCGTAATTGACGCTGCTTTATCGATTCTTGATCTTGATTGAGTCACCCGTGTGCGTGCAGCTTCACGTCGAGTGTCTTGCTCTTCGGGTGTTTCAGACTTGCTAAATATAATTTCAAGAAACCGTACGAAGTGTTGGGCCAACTGCTTGAGCACGTATGCAGGTTCTGGACCAGGGAACTCGTAACATCTAATCGAGCATTATCGTTAAATTATTCAATAGCGATGTGTAATAAAGTCGTGCATCGATTCTCTAATGACAGGAATGTCTGCATCATTCATGGTGTCGTCCTTCGTGTACATTACAAAGAAATAGTAAAATTTGTGATCTATGTCGATACTGATAGAAAACTTGGCCATTTTGGTCCCGTAATTACTCCACGGATGAACGTCAACCATGATGTTCTCTTGCGTTAGACGATGATGATTTAGGATTTCATTTGGTAATTTACCAAGCGTTTTTTCTTGAAATCTTCTACTTACTCCCCAAAAGATATGACGGTGTGATTTCTTTCGCAGACAGTGTACTGAATTGCATTTGCAAGATATATATTTTGAGCATTCACTCAAGACACAACAAATAAACGTTGTTTCGTTCCAACGGGGGAACTTATAATTCAATATTTGTAGCAATTTCTCGATTGGATAACCGTATCGTCAGCAAACAATATAATTTTGCGACTTAGGCGGGAATTAATGTCGTTTATAAAAGCAAGGCATAACGTGGCCTATCCCCTTTTTCGTATGGAGCGCCGGATGCAACTCCCACTATTCCAGAACGGTGGAAACTAATGTCCTCGGTTACTGCTTCTTTTTTAGAAAATCACGTATCCGACATTGCTTAAGAATAGCATGAAGAAGGCGTGCAAGCTGAATTTCGCAAAATATTTTTTTCAGAGAGCCTTGCTGACTGCTGTGGAAGAAGTTCAGAGTATACAGAAAGTTCATGACATTACAAGTAATTTTGTGCTCCTGAATCTTCCATGATAGCAATGAGAGCGTTGATTATCTACTCACCCACTGCCACCCACCCTTGAGGAGGCTTGCAAGGTATGTTGTAGATGTAGATGCATCTTGATTTTAGGCCTCCGAAAACATATCATGTTTCTATCTTATCTTTTGGTGGACGGAGGCCAATGATGAACACATTGCCTTCCTATTATGGCACTCGTATATTGACGGCGGGAAATCATTCACAATAAAATTTCAGACTTCCTAGTCCATATTCCCTGGTGGATAGTCCTCTTTGTCTTTGAATCTCATCATTCTCTTATGAGAAAGAGTGCGAATAACATCCTGGCAAGCAGCAGGGCCAGGACTTAGCGACTAGTCTCGCCATCGCTGACGTGACTGCTTACATCCCTATGACCACACAGCCATGTCCTACGCTATCAGACGCCTTTTTACTCACTCCAGCTGGAAATATATGCATAATAGATACTTCTATTTAAATGCCCCATGTATGTGACACATCTTATTGTTTATTTCGTGATGAACGTTTATAAAATAACGGAATAAGTGTATTGCACCATCTAATTTTCTAAAATAAGGTAAATGGAGGTTTTTGTGCGTTAAATCAGTTTATCAATCTTTAAAGATGAAACAATAGTTAACATAAATATCCATTTTAGTTTATATTTATTAATCAGCGATTTTAAAGGAAGACAAACGAAAATAAATTGGCATTTTACATTGGCAAATTTTAAAATTTGGATTCAGGATGAATACATTCAAAAGATGGAGTATCCGGTAGGCCTTGCCTAAATTTTGATACAATTCCTAAAGTTTTTATTCAGGGGATGGGGGAGTGTGTGGGGCCTTCACCCGTCTCCTTATTCTCTTGTATTTTTTTCAAAGCTCGTTTCTTGTCGTCTTTATCTCGCACGTTTTTATATTTCTCGTTCTTCTTCTTGGAGCAGTTGTTGTCTTCGCGAACGCACGACACTGAAACGTGAGAGAATCGATTTAGTCGTTAGCTACGCCATGATTGATGTACCTTACCAGAAAGCACGTGACTAGTATAGTACTTTTCCCAACCCTGCACATGTTAGCTTCGTGATATCACTGCGGGGTTTAAATTTTGAAGACTATTATTTTTAGACGAAGGTCATCATCAATTCCTTCTATTTAACCCTACTTAATTGACAACCTCATGTAGGAAGGTTGCGTTATATAGTGGTCTATGGGAAAGACAATACTTAAATATTCTATTCCCAGTCGAATCCGAATTTTTCCTATTGATGGTTTATGGCCATTAACCGTTTCCATATAAATCGTCATTTTTATGATGTTATAGATAACACAGATTATTCACTTGTGCTTGAGAAAATGAATTTCTCCGAAAAGTTAGTTTATGTTAATGATAATGAACAAAACAGTTCTCACATAGTCTTCCCATATCTATAACGTTTTTTCTCTTTGAATTATTATTCTCTCACTTAACCACTCAAGTCACACGTCACTGCAGACAGCAGATAAATTTACGCTTCTAAGTTAATGTTTCCTTGGCAACGATTATCAAAAATCCCTTCGGGTGTCTGACCATTGTTGTCCTTTGAAGGTATTGATTTGTATGGTGAGAGAAAAATTATGACTATAATTAAGGAAGATTACATGCGGGCATGCAGACGGTCATCTAGATCATTTTAGAGCGATGGTGTTATTTCTCATGTGTTATTATTTATTTCATTATTGTCAACGTTAGAAATCAGTTGTGATCCGTATATAATGCTATTTGAAATACTTAATTATTTTGACATCTTTGTCAATTACTTAATTTTAATTCTTGTGTCAAGGTGTTTCAAGAGGGGTTTATGAAATTATTTTCTCATTGACGCTCATTCTCATTTTGGAAAACCCTCAAAGTTGCAGTGTATGTCAGGGTTTGTTTGGATATCGGCCATAAAGTAGGAGGGGACAAATTCCGCAATTCTTTTTTTTTGCAACATAATGTTCTGATATGAAACGGAATAAAAATATGTAAAAAGTTTGTTAATATGTTTGTTTGACGATCACCCACTTCCTCTAATTACAGTTGCTTTTTTATTTGCTAGCATTGTCTCTTGCAACACCGTTTCTCCTCGCAATCGCAAACTCACCTGAATTTAATATATTTTTCATCTACTTCAACTAGCCAATTTAGTTGTTCTCAACTCCCTGCTCACCTTTATATTCCCTACTATTTCTTAATGACAAATGGCTTCTCAATACTCCCCGTTTCCTTTGATTATACTGTTTTCCCTATCGCCAATACTATGTCTGTTTTATGCTATCCCATCATTCTTCAACTGTTCCCATTAGCTCTTCTTTACTATATCTACTTGCTTAGGACATTCACTCCGTTTCATCACTTTTAAATGCTTAGTCGATCCGGCTCATACTCCTCTTAACCTGTTTAACTCGACATCAAATTTCTAAGCACTAAATTATCCTCCATGTCCACATCCGCACCCGAGAAGCAGCTTAAATTCTTTCAACACCGTTCCAAAATCACTTCCTACCATGGGATCATCTAATTGATAACTCCCCCCAATTCCCTGACTTTATTCATGTGTACTCATGTCTCAGGTGATTTAAAATCAGTTTCTTTTAATTATTAAAAAATATGGAATTCAAAGGGAAAATATCATTTTCTAACATAAACGGTGAAATTCAACGTCAAAAACTGATTGATCCTGACGATTCGGATTAAGTATTCAAGGAATACTACAGGTCCAGGTCGCTTAAAGTGCTGACTGAGTCCTCGTCCCAATAGTAGTTGGTGGAGCCGTCCGAGAGGTCGTCTTCGTGTTCGGATTCCAACACTCCGCATTTGGGCACCACCGTGCTCACTGCATACTCCTTGAAAGGGAGCAACCTTGCACATCTCTTACAAGCATAGGCAGGCTTCGAATTCGAAGATGGAATTTCACGGCAGAGCTGACAGGCAGAAATGTGCTAGATATCAGCACCATTCCTCACCATCTCATGCCCCTGCAATACTGAAACGTAGGGCATGTTCAGCTGTGCGAAACAGTTATCGCAGACCGACACGACTCTCTGGAAGATCACCCCTGCGGGTAGGGGGACGGAGAATACTTCCGCAGTATCCCTGCTTGTCGTAATAGGCGACTAAAAGGGCGGGGAGAAAACCCCGAAAACAGACCCCGAGCCAGCAAGGGTTGAGCCCGGATAGTCTTGTGGGTCAACTGTCTGTGTGCGGCCACACCACCTGGCCTGCGATCCACCCGCATGTTTGCCGTGTGCGGTGACCCGCGAGGAGGAGAAGGGAATCCTGGAGGGTGAGGTCTATGGTACCCAGCCGGGTGTCGGATGCCCGGTATGGACCGGGGGCCAATACCTCTCTTTACCCCCGGATTCTGTGTAAACGGGCGGCCGGGAGCTAGCCACTCCCGGTCAATCGGCTTCCGTGGCGTTAGCTTAACGGTGGCGAGTGCCAGGGAGGTGGGGGTCTGCGTAGGGCGGTCGGAGATGTACGGGTTTGGTGGGCCCGTGCATCGAAGATCCTACCCGAAACTGACAACCACCTCTAGGGTGCTATATCCCCTCGGGTAGCCCTGGCGACCGCACCGGTTTACGGTGCGGCGTCCCAATTGTGTGGCTCCATGGTGGGTGGGGAGCCTGGGGGACGAAGAATTATTTGGCATGGCGGAAACAAGTCTTCCACCTCCAAAAAGATCCCGCCCGGATACGGGCGGGGGAGCTAATAGTTTACCCGCTTGTACGCGGTTTCTATTAATGAAATGCGAGAAAGAAGGGGAGACACTCCAACGGGTGTCCCCCTTTCTCATCCGTAAAGTGCTGTCGGCCTCAGTTTCTGGAGATTCGAAATCAGCAAAAAACCGCGGAACTGGAGCCTGCTAATTGAAACGGCAAATATTTCCCAGAGTGAGAAGCTTCTGACACTCAAGAGTCTTCATGACTTCCCAGTTAAGGTGGAGTTGTACCGTACCCTCAACACCTGTCGGGGAGTAATATCCCATTATGACCTTATGTACGTGGAAGTCGACGAAATAAAAAGCGAGATGGCGTCTCAAGGAGTCACAGATGCTCGTCGGCTCACAACGAAGCGCAACGGCGAAGTTATAAAAACTACTTCCGTCGTACTTACATTTGCGCGTGATAGTCTTCCTGACAAGGTATTGGTGGGCTATGAATCTGTCCCAGTGCGGCCATTCATTCCGGCACCATTGCGCTGCTTCCAGTGCCAGCGCTTCGGCCACATCGCCACGCGATGTGAGGGCAAGGCCACCTGCCCGCGCTGCGGCCTGGAACACCATGAGGTTGCGGACTACAACAAGGAACCATGTTGTGTGAACTGCGAGGGTACTCATCCAGCTTTGTCTCGGAAGTGTCCCAAGATGGTAAAAGAACGGAAAGTCATTGAGATAAAAACTGTAGAAAAAATCCCATACCTCGAGGCAAGGAAGAAATACATAGCCATGGCAGCCCCTATTTTTTCGAGATCCTTTGCCTCGGTGGCGACCACAAATGTGGTAAAGGCTTCCCAAGGCTCTCAGACAGAAGTTATGACAGCCAAAAAACTGAAATAAAAGAAGTAGCCAAGCCGGTTAAGGCACCAATTCCGGCAACAAACAAAAACGCCACCACCAACGCTGGTTCTCCTGAGAAGAACCAGCCTAAATCTTCAACCGGGGTAGCACTGAAACAGCGCGAAAAAACACCATCCCCCGGCCCCTCCGGACTAGCCAAGCCACTTCCGGTGGAATCAATGGAGGAGGACGACAGTCCCACGGAGACTGAAGTCCTCCTCGTGAAATAAAAGGGGAAAAAGCACCGTTTTCGGCGCTGACCCCCTTGCTTTTTATGTCACTCCACATAATTATTTATCCATTTTTCTTTTTTTTTTTAAATATATATCTATGGATTTTAATTTGCAGTGGAACTGCAATGGTTTTTATCGGCGTAAGGAGGAGCTGAGTATTTTAATTCGTGATTTTAACCCGTCTTGCATATGTTTGCAGGAGACTCATTTTAAAACAACGGACAAGGGTATTTTAAATGGTTTTAACGTTTTTAGACTAGACGACACCAGTGGCCAACGAGCCCAGGGTGGAGTGGCGGTTGTTACTCGGGAGGCCCTGTACACCTCCCGAGTGCAACTGAACACACCGTTTCAGGCAGTGGCCGTGCGTGCCCCCGAGGCGATTACGTTGTGTAACGTGTATCTCCCGGAGAGTGCGCCGGTCACCCGTTTTAACCTAGAAGCCCTTGTCCGCCAGCTACCTCAGCCTTTCATTTTAAAAGGAGATTTTAACGCTCACGATCCTCTATGGGGAAGTGCTCGAGCTCAGTCCAACCGTAGAGGACGGATTTTATCCCATTGTATATGTGACAGTAACCTGGTGTTACTAAACAATGGAGAGAAAACCCGTTTTAACAGTTTTACTGGCGACTGTTCGAGTATCGATTTATGTATTGTATCGAGTATTTTAGTTACAAAACTAAATATGTCTGTACATGACGATTTGTGTGGGAGCGATCACTATCCCATTTTTATTACCAAGGAACGACATTTTAATTCAGATTTTATTCGGACGGGTCACAGGATTGTTCAGAAAGCGAACTGGGGTCGTTTTAAGGAGACTTTTAATTTCAAATATGACGAAACCAGTGATAGCGTTGAAAATATTAATAATTTGACTGCAATTATTATCGAAGCTGCAGACAGAAGTGCACCACGGTCTCGCCGTATAATTACTAGGCCTGCGGTACCGTGGTGGAATGATGAGTGCGCGAAAGCTATTCGCCAACGTAAAAAAGCGTTGCGAATATTTAATAAATACCCCACCGAAAGAAATGTATCCTCCTTCCGACGACTGAGAGCGAAAGCTCGACAGGTCGTAAGGGATGCAAAAAGAGCTTCCTGGATGAAATTTGTCTCCGGTGTCAACTGCAGGACACCAATTGCACAGGTATGGCGCAAAGTAAGGGGTCTATCGGGCAATCAGCAGCAGCTAGGTGTTTCTTTTCTTAAAGTCAGTGGTGAAGTTCTAACATCACCACATGACATCGGAAAGGCATTTGGCCAGTTTATTTCCAGGACTAGCAGCGATGATGCATTCGAAAAACATTTTATACACATAAAAGAGCGCTGCGCATTGATTCCCATCAATTACAACGAGACGCGACGTGTAGCCGACTATAACCTTCCTTTCTCCCTGTGGGATTAAAGTCTGCCATTGGCGATTCAGGCAACACATCTCCGGGTCTTGACGAGGTCCACAATGCCTTTCTCCGTAGTATTCCGGAGAAGGCATTGTTGGAGGTCCTCCACACCTTCAACCAGCTCTGGATTGAAGGAGCTTTTCCATCGTCATGGCGGGAGTCAGCAGTAATCCCCATCCTAAAGCAGGGCAAAGATCGTGGTGACCCGAACAGTTATAGACCAATTTCTCTAACCAGCTGCCTGTGCAAAATAATTGAAAGGATGGTGAACCGGCGGCTCGTTTGGTGGTTAAAGCGCCGAGACCTTCTATCCAGAATTCAGTGCGGATTTCGTCGGGGCCGCTCCACCATGGACCACCTAGTTCGAATCGACAATTTCATCCAGGAATCCTTTCTTCTCCGCCAGCACGTGATCGGGGTCTTCTTCGATTTGGAGAAGGCTTACGATCGAGTCTGGTGGCGGAAGGTTTTAAGCACGCTGCATGAGTGGGGTTTCAGGGGCAGTCTGCCAGTTTTTATCAGAAAATTTTAATCCGACCGAGTTTTCAGGGTAAAAATAGGACAGCACCTCACTGGATCTTATAGGCAAGATAACAGCGTAACTCAGGAATGTGTTAAGCGTTACTTTTTGCCATCGTAATTAACGATATTGCGGACTGCATAAAAACCCCGGTAATTGGATCCTTGTTTGTCGATGACTTGGCGATTTGTTGCCGTTCATCCAAACTTCTCACTGCTTCCAGACAGATCCAACTGACACTAAATAGTTTACACCGGTGGACACAAAGAAACGGCTTTGTTTTTTCTCCAGGGAAAACTGTGTGTGTCCACTTTCATCGCCTAAGGGGAGACTATATCCCATTTCCGCTGCGCTTAGGTGGCAGAGTTCTCGACTACGCACAGTCGGTCCGTTTTTTGGGAATGAACTTTGATTTCCGCCTCAATTGGCGGGAACACATACAAGTTTTTAAAAACAATTGTTTTAGATCCTTAAATGTTTTAAAGGTTTTAAGCCACGTATCGTGGGGAGCAGACCGCACAACACTCCTTTTATTATACCGCGCATTGGTGCGCTCAAAATTGGATTACGGATCCTTCATTTATTCATCCACTCGGGAGTCTTACCTACGACCTCTGAACAGTGTTCACAACGCAGGGCTCCGGCTCACCACGGGTGCTTTCCGGACAAGTTCTGTTGTCAGCATCCATGTGGATGCAGGAGAGCCGCCATTGTGCCACCGAAGGATCCTGCTCATGTGCAACTATGTTGCCAAAATGTTAACGATGAGGACGCACTCGTGTTTTAACCTTGTTTTTAAGCCTCGTTTTTAAGCCTCGTTTTTTAGAACTTTTTAATCGCAGGACAAAAGCCACTCGGCCTGTAAGTGTACGTTTCCGTAATTTTATTCGTGAACGAGGTATGTTATTACCAGAACTCTACCCCATTCGGCATTCGAATCACCCGCCATGGTTAACTCCCGCTCCCAACATAAAAATTTTTCTTCACGACCGACAAAAAGATTTTACCACTGCTGATGAGTACTAGCAACAATTCTTGTTGTGTTTGTTACAATGTTTCTTTGCCACCATCCCGAATTCGTACCCGTGTTTACAGACGGTTCGAAGTCGGACACAGCCTGTGCCTGTGCGGTCGTATCATCCCACCATGGAGTCATCAAAGCGAAACTCAGTCCGGTGTGTAGTATATACACAGCGGAACTGTTTGCTATTAAAATGGCTCTTGATGGGATAGATGTTGATGGTGGCTCCTTCGTGGTTTGCTCAGACTCCATGAGCGCCCTAAAATCCATTTCTGGCTTCTCTCCTCTTCACCCTATCGTCATGATATTTTTTAAATAAATAAGGTGAAGACGAGAGCATTACCATCCGCTTTCCGCACCTAGTAATAATAATAATAATAATAATAATTAACACACATCCACACGCAGTACAATAGAGTCAAAAGCAATTCATATTTGATAAAAATAATATTTATAAAAAAAATTTGAATTCACAAAAATAAAATATATATACACATCCGCACACAACACAAAAGAGTCAAAAGAAGTCTGATTATACACACACATCCACACGCAGCACAAAAGAGTGAAAGCCCTAAGGACTCGTGTATTGCTTTTCTTCTAGATTTAGCTCGGCTCGGGCGTTTTCTTTCCCTCGACGGGGGAGGTGACGAGGGTGGAAAGACCTCATCAGTCCTTAAATCCTCCACGTTCGACCATCGGACTCGCCTCTTCATAACCGGTTCAGGAGACGGGGACCCACTCGACCCTCCTCTCCCACCCGTCCTCGATCGAAGGCCCGAGCAGGGTAGAAGGGGCTCCTCATCGCCGGAAGCAACGGTGGTCGGCGGCTGCGGTGGGGGAGGCTCCGTGAAGAGCGGCGAAGCCCGCCCGAAATGCCTCTCCACAACCTGGAGACGGGGACCCACTCGACCCTCCGCTGCCACCTGTCTTCTATCGAAGGCAGGGGTGAGTGGAGGATCCAGTCTGCCGACAGGTTGCCGTGGGGGAGTAGTCTCCGTGATGAACAGCGAGTGTAGCAAACCTCGGGATGGGGATGGGGGAGGATTGAGCACGTGTGCGGAGAAGGAGGGGTCCTCTTGGTTCTCTTCGGGAGAGGTTTGAGGGAGCTGTTGTCGAGAGGTCCAAGGCGGCCAACTCCTCGTATTTCGAGCAAATTAAGCACTCAGCTGACGCACGCACGCTTCTCGTCAAGCCCCCTCCGCAAGCGTGACAGTTGCTGAGTGACAGCGATGCCACTGCTGAGACATGCCGCCCTTACCACGAATGCCTCCCTCGTCGCGCACCCCACACAGAGAAGTTTACTCTCTCTGTCATAACAGAGCTCAACTTTAACGCAAAAGGGCTGCATGATGTCTGTGAGCTCTTCCCCTGCGCGCGAAGCTTTATAAGCCAGAACCATCACGTGACTTGAGCGTCATGCTGAGGAGTGTGAGGTCGTTCTACGTCTTTCTCGGGTGAGAAAAAGATGTGTGAAGGAAAGAAAAAAGGATGTGAAGTGTTTTAGAGAATTAAGTGTGCTACAGTGTGACACAGAAAGTATCATTTTGATGCCGCACTACAAATCTAGGTCCGACAGGAAAGATGAAATAAGAGAGATATTTTTCCGAACATATACATGTAAAAATTCAAAATTCCTTCTTCCCACGGGCCATGGGTGGCCATAAGAAATACTAATATCCACTGAAAATACTCCTTAAATACCTTTAACCTCCCTATATAATTCTGTATTACGCATTAACGCGGCTTGCCGGAGTATTCCAGATATTTTTTGTTTCTTTTTTCATTTCGGAGTAAATTTGGCTATTTTTAGATTTTTGTACTTCACCTTCGGATAATGACTTGCTAAATATAATTTCAATAAACCGTACGAAGTGTTGTGCCAACTGCTTGAGCACGTAGGCAGGTTCTGGACCAGGGAACTCGTAACATCTAATCTAGCATTATCGTTAAATTATTCAATAGCCATGTGTAATAAAGTCGTCCGTTGATTCTCTAATGACAGGAATGTCTGCATCGTGCATGGTGTGGTCCTTCGTGTACATTACAAAGAATGATGTATGTTTCAACATTTAAACAATTAAAATTTTTTGAAACTAAAAATTAACTAAATATTATGTTCCCATTCACTTTAAAATAACAAATGTTTATGGTTTTATCTGTGGTCCATGTTATAACTCGGTAGTAACTATATTCATAAGTAACAGAGATGACGCATTGACTTCATTATTCCATGCTATTGCCCTCACCAAACCAAGGGGATATATCTTAATAAATGATTATATAGGAAAAACCTTTATTGGAAAACATTATTCTAGCTCGGCCGCATACCAAGGTTTTTCTCACATTAATAAAAATGCACGTTAAGATCTAAATCGATTTATTAAAATTATAAATAATCAAAGAAAATAGTGGTATTACCAGTTTTATTCAACAATGTTGTCGTCTTCCTTCTCTTTCTCTGACTGTATTCTAAACACATTAATTATTTTACGCCCTTCCTCCGTCTTTGAATAATTATTTAATTTGAAACCGATTGATTTCCTGATTTCATCAGATATATCGGATGGATGCTTCCCAAATTCCTTGGCTGCATAATCTGAAAAATTAAAAAATTACGGTGACAGAGCCATTTCTCTAGGGTTAACTTATGGGTGCAACAAATTTTTGGTGCCGGAGCATGAGCTAGAAATCTTTTAAACAAACACCTTTAATTACCATACTTGAATCAAAAGGATACATGCAAGGTAATATTTTATAACTTTATCTTATAATTTATTACAAAAGAAAATGTGAAAAACCTCAATAAAGCTGTAGAAATTTGAAAAAATGCAAAAAGTTCTTGTCTACTAGTTGATTCACCATGGTAAATTTAAACTTATAAAAAAACAGTATGGTATTAAGACAATTAAATTAAATACCACTAAGTTAAGTTTCCACCCACCACTTATCCCTTTAATTTTATCTTCATCCAATGTCTTCTTCCGAAAAGTGTTTTTATGTGCATTGCACCTCTTCCCTTTAAGGGAACACAATGCCATTTCCTCCGGACTGAACACCATTGCTGTTAGTTCTGCAGCCAAAATAGATAGTTTGGCATGCCTGGCCTTCTTCACCAACCTCTTCTTCAGGGGAACTGTCCCAAAAGTTATCATTTCCTGTATGAGGGAAAATACCAATTACTACATTGTAAAGAAAACTTTGATATGTGACCTCAATAAATTATTCTATTTCAACAGCACACATACTTATTTCTTGAGGGAGATTCTGTGAACTCCTCACCATGATTCTCTTGTTGACATTGTTTATCACCACCTCCAGACTGACTGGTTGATGGCATTGATGATTTCTGGGACAATTGAATTGTCATGTTGTCAGTTTCCTGAAATAAAAAAAATATTCAAATCATGAATGTGTCCCATGAAAGATGAAGTAAAAGCTGTTAACATGTTTATTTCTAATGTTAGCCGTGTAAACTGTCCATAATTCAGCCTCAATTCTTCTTCATTAGCCTCATTCACATTGAGAAATACACAGACACAAGATTTTGGTGCATAGTCAGAAAGCCACATAAAGAACAATGGTTTCATACTTAAATAATAAACATGTATTGCACCAATGAAATCATAACAAGAACATAATTCGTTCATTAGTTGCAGGCATGCTTATCTGCATTACGTAATGAACACAAATTACATATTTACCTGAGTATTAGCATTATTAGGGCTTGTTGATTTGCCCCCAGTAGTGATGCCTGTGCCAACCATTTTATCAAGAACTGTAGAACCGCTGGAAATAGAATTGCTGTCTGTACAGCAGCAGTTGACAGCTAGTTTCACCAGCCTTTTTATTTTTGTTGTTATTCCAGGAAATTCTTAAAATAAAAATATATTCTTATTACAAAAATACCACATCTATCTGACATTAAGCCAAAAACAACAATGTCTTTTAAAAAATCCGTACCTTCCACTAGGTATTTCATTTCCTTGTACATGGCCAACTCCTTTTTTAATTTCATGTTCTCCTCCTTGAGCAGCTTTACCGTTAAACTGGACATGGTATCATCGGAGTCGGAGTCTGATAAAACAGCAGAGGAGTCGCTGCTCTCGGATGATATGTCCTAAAATGAGGAAATTAGAACAGCACCATTTTAAGAATCTGAATTTTGTAAATGACAATATAAAATCAACGGATGTGTTCATACCTTATGTTTCCGCTGCCGTTTCCTTAAATTTCCATCTCTGGAACTCCCACATTTTCTTTTGCTGCTTTCTGTACCAACAGTGGAATTGGACCGCGATTCAAGAGCCTAAAATGTGAATCATTTGCCAAATATTAATGTACGCTGAAGTGATAACTCTTAGCTAAGCATAATTTAAAAAAAAATTAATCTAGCAGCTTAAAATAAATTAAGAAGCTCATATTCACCTTCCCCGTCGATGATAAATGTTTGCGGTTAGCAGAGAGTAGTACGATCTCATTTCTAGTAATCTCCATCTGACCGGATCCCTTTGCGGTGGAGGATTCAGTTATCCTATTGCATCTCTACGAAAGAAGAAATGAATTACATTTAAAGACCCGTGTTTGTACTCAATTTAACACATTGTCGATAGGTCACGAGTGTACTCATGTTTTGCATGTCATCTGTTAAGGACGGGTCACGAGAAGACTCATGTTTACAAGTACTTTGTCAGTGTAATGGAGATGTATTTTGGGTTAAAATAATTTTAAACATTCCCGGCAGATTATTAATTAACCATGCAGCTCCGGCTTTTATTCACAAATGTTTAATCTTCAAGCAAAACATTTTATAAAGTTGATGGGATATAAATTATTTAATAGCTGTGTGCAAAATATTTGAAGAAACGGCACAACCACTGTGGAAAGATAGTAGAAAAATGTCCCGACTGCAATGTTTTAAGAAAGGTATCTTCAATTAAATACTTTACCTGTTCGTCAGTCACGTCATACATGGAGAATTTCTTCTTCGCTAAGTCCTTTCTTTGCCCCCGTGAAGGAAAGGGGACCCCAAACTGCACATAGTTTTTTGAGCCCTCAACAATTTCTGTCCATTCTGTAAGTCGTAGATAAGGATTTGTGTAAAACGCTGTGAAATCTAGGTACTCGAAATGGAGTGAAAATTTAAACCTTACCGTTACCTTGAGCCTTGATGAGGGCAACAGCTTCTCTAAACTCCACATCGGAGTACTTGTGCAGTTTTCCTTTTGGCCTCACATCATAATTGATTGGCCACATCACGGAGATCTCGGTTTGTTCATCAATTACTTTTTTAACGTTTAACGGCTCTTTACGAGGCCGCAACCATTCCGAGAAGCCAACTTGTACTGGCTTATTGGATTCACTGCCACTTAGGTCTTCATTGACAAATTCGCATAGTATATAAATGGAATTCGACACCATTTTCGAAGGTACGTTAATTTATAAATTACTCAGGGTGAGAAAAAGCGGCCTAACTGAAAGACTCAGTTGGCTATGAATCTTTAATCCACTACTTAATTTATCGCAGTAAATTAGTCTCCCAATTCACTATTCATAAAAGTACACAATAATCGCAACACCACACCAAATAACCTCGCTTCAACTTGCACGTTTTTCACCACCCAGAGTAATATTGATAGTTATCTGCCTCGTAGCCACGGTGACTCGCCTGTTTAGCATTCATCGTTGAACTCCCGCTCACGGGGTACGCTCCGCCAATCAGGGCGCAACTTTCAATGCTGGTTCTGCTATTGGCCAGTTACAGCATATAACTTAGCCAAGAACAAGAGCATTGCGATTTTGAAATCCCCGCTAAATTTTGTTATTAAACCTTTGGTTGCCAAAGAATATTTTAGGAACTATGTATAAAATACCGGGAAATTAATCTGTGATTTTGCAGAGGCTCAGGAATATTTGTATTTAAAATAATACAATTAAAACATTGGCAAATAAACGCTGTGTTCAATTTTGGAAATATACTAACGTTCTATATCTAAGTTCCCTGCATTAAAATACCATCAGTGAACTACTAACAATCAATATCGACAATACAAAAGAAGCTCTATTGAGATTCCCGGCACTCAAAGTGTTAAAGTTACGTGATAGACCAGTTTTCCACTTTGTTTGAGATGCCGGCCCGCGGACGGAAAGGTCCCTTCATAAGAGGTATCTTCATGACCCATTCTTCATAGACTGTACCCATTTCAAGAACGACTGCATGGAGGAGAAGCTACCAACCAGCAGATGCAGAGGAGTAAAACGTGAGTAATGTTTTCATCACATACTGCATTTTTTCAGCAAAAGTGCGTTTTATTGGAGTCGTTGAAAAACTTGACGAGGATTATATTAATGATGAACGGCTTCGACGGCTTATATTTCATAACTGTTCCCGTAAAGCGCACATTTGTTTATCATTGATGATGGACTGACACACTGATGAATCTCCTGCATTAATAATGTTGTTACAGGGAGAGGTGCAATTAACCGTAATTAAACCGTCTCCGAGGCGAAATAATGAAGATAATTTGCCAGTAATTAGCCTGAATGTGCTTATCGCGCATTGGCATGATATAGTACGTCGTATTATACTATTTCGTATTTACCTAACGTTATGGAACCTGTATCGCATGTTTACCTAACCTACGATTCAACGCACATATTCTCGCACACATTATTGAATGGTTGGTGTTGAGAAAGACATATATGTAGTCACTTCCGAGTATATATGTGAATTCGATAACTATAATCATTAAATGATAATTCCGTGATAGTTTTAGGAAATACCATAAAATCTTGATAACATTTATTTGCCAGATAACTGTTATCCTATGTTGCCACATAGTATGAGTTTAAATTCAATATTACTGCGAATAAACAAGATTTTTCCAATTCCCGCACGTTAGATTTAGCGTCGTAGCATAGGGGCTGGCCAGGCGGTCGGCTGCCAGGGGCGCAACCCTCAGGGGGCGCACTTTGCAGACCCACAGCCTGCGGGCCATAAATCGAGGTAATATTACCTCGATTTATGTGGTATCAACCAGTAACTGTTGTTTCTGGGCAGCTTGATTCTTCTTTAATCTCCTTGTCTTACTTAAAGAGGAATAGGTTGTTTCATCTCGTATAGCATGGGTTCAGCTAGTAGGTAACATGCTTCCTTGTTTCACATTATATTAACTCGTTTCAAATGTGCAAGAATCAACGCGTATTATGGCGTAATATAGGCGAACGAAGGCAGTACGTGGAGTAATATCGCGGGGTACATCGTCGCATCATAAATATGTATATACAGAACATGTAAAATAATAATAACCTGATGTGGACCGATCCTCCAGGTTTCAGAGAAATCACTGGTGCGCTCGCCGGAAAAATCTAAGTCCGATACCGGCTACGAGGGACTGAAAAAAAATCATCCGAGGACCGATGTTCAATCACTTTCCAAGATCGTGAATCGCGTTTAAAACCACACTTCAGATGTACTTTCACTCTCACCGATCCTGCTGGCCTCGGAGAAATCACTGGTCGCTTCAATCGCTTTTCAAGACCGTAAATCGCGTATCTAATGCATTATAGATACGGGACAAATCCAACATATCCATGGATATTCAGTCGTGGATACTAAATGGACGTCCATTGGATATCCCGTTCTATGTGGGTTTCTTTTTAACATTTTTTCCATATTATTTTTAATTAATATTGTATTGAAATAATTTTGAAATAATATCAAAATATATTTAATATGAAATGTTTGCAACACCTTTTAATGCAACGAAAATGTCTCATTTAGAACTCTTATGCATGTTTTCAACAAAATGAAATGATGATACGGAACATTAAAAGAGCAGCACTTAACATATTTTTTAAAATTATTTTAAAAGTATGAAAAACTCATGAATTTTGCTATCTTATGACTTTTTTATTTTCAAATTATTTTAAAATAATTTTTCTATATGTTTTTGCTACTTGGGAATGACAACGATGTTTGTTTAACCCTTTTTATATATACTTGTAATTCAATCAAGTCTCTCAATTACTTGCATTAGAAATTTATTTAGATTGCAGAATGTCAAATGGTAGAAGTACATTCATCAGATATTGAATAGGAAGGAATTCCAGCTGCAATTATGACACCATGGATGAAGATGATTGGAATGGAAGTGATGATGAGATTGAATTGAATGAAGAGTCAGGTTTAGAAGAGGAAATAAGAGTCCCAATGGATAATGTAGAAACACCAGAAGTTAATGATTTGCCTGGTTATGGCCCTGAAGATGCACAGGTATGTCCCATGAATGATTTGCATTCACTTCTTGTTTTTTTTTAACTACTGCATGTTCACATTGTAGTCTTTTCCTTCTCTTTGTTTGAGAGAAATACTTTCATTTGTTTCAGGGGAATAGAGGTGCAGTTCTATATCAAGGATGCCCTTTGACGGCTGACGAAAGTTCAGTTCTCGTGATGAGTTTTATTGTTCGCTGGGGTCTGGAAGACAAGAGTATTGAGGACCTGCTTAAGTTGATGGATTGCCATCTTCCTTGTTCTGTAATGGAATCCAAGTACCTTCTATTAAAGAAATTTCCGGCGTATGATTTGTCGAAAATTCGTTACACTTGCTCTCAATGTCAGGAACTTTTGCCTGAGGGATTTAAAGAGGGGGAGTGTGGGCAATGCCTGACTGCACTTGAGAGTAGCTCTCTAAAAAAGTAGTGGGGATTTTTTCATTGAAATGTCAATTACACAACAAATTAAGAATGTGATGGAAAGTAAATTTCTTTACCCTGCATTGAGAAGGCAGTGTGCGGAGAAAGATGTTATTTCAGGAAGGTTTCATCAGAATTTAAAAAAATTGAATGTGATTGGGCCTAATGATGTTACATTGCAATGGAATACAGAACGTGTTTCACCTTTCAAGTCTTCCAAGGTCTGCATCTGGCCAATTCAAGACTGCATTAACGAACTACCATACCACATACGGAGGCAAAATATGATTTTATGTGGATTATATTTTGGTAAGAAAAAACCTTCCATAAATTCATTTCTTAAACCCTTTGTAAAGGAACTTGAGCAATTACATTCTAATGGATTTCAATGCAGACTTCCTGGCCATGATATTGCGCATACGACAATTGTCAAGGTCCATACCATTCTTGCGGCAGTTGACTCAGTTGCAAGAGCTCCTCTTCAAGGCCAGAAACAATTTAATGGTTCATATGGTTGTTCTTACTGTTTAAGTAGAGTTCTTAAAATAAAACGAGGTAGAGGTTACGCTCGAATTTATCCTGGAGGTAAAGGACAGAGGCGTACCTTTGCTCAGCATACAGCAGCTTTACATGAACTTAAAAAATACAATATGAAAAATAGAGTAAAAAAGTCACATCAAGGGGGTGAAAGCCCCATCTGTATTATTGCAGCTTTCAACTTTTGATATGCATTCATCTTTCAGTCCAGATTATATGCATTGTGTTTTAGAGGGTGTTGTGAAGACTTTTCTAAACCATTGAATTGATAGTCAATATGCTGAGCAAGACTGGTATCTATCTAATGCTAAGCGAAAGGCACTCTCAAAAAATTATTATTAATATTACCTCCAACAGATATAACCAGAAAACCCAGAGGCCTTGATGATCTGAAGTATTGGAAGGCATCAGAATTGAAACACTTCCTTGTGCACTACTCTCTTGTTTGTCTGAATGGTCTATTTCCTACCAAGTATCAAATCTATCAGCAAGGCACTGGTTTCTTTTAGTATATGCCATTTCTGTGTATCTCAAGGAGGATTTCTCATCAGAGGAAGCAGTGGTAGCTAAAAGAGTTTTGCAAAAATTTGTTAATGATATAGATGTTGTTTATCCTGATTGTCTTCATTTACATACATTTAATGTCCAACTCCTTCTTCATTTACCTCGTTCTGTTACTATGTTTGTAGGGCTATGGGCAATGAGTGCTTTTCCATATGAGCACTTAAATGGGCTAGGCTCATTACAGGAACTAGAAGTATACCAAAACAGATTTTCCATTCGTACATGAGATTGCGCCTCTTATCAAGCTATGGCCGCAGCATTTTTTCTAAAGATGTTCCTGAAGCTGGGAAACAGCTCTATATTAAATTGATGTCCACCTTTCAGTCAAACCAGTTTTCCCAGGTGTATGGCGACAGCCAAAGGCTTTTTGGGGCAGGTGACATTTATGAATTTTCTCTTGTAGAGAAAGTTTCTATCAGCAGACACTGAGAGAGAGTGAAATAAATGTCAAAGCTGAATCATTCCGTCGGATGATACACAGGGGTTCTTTATTCCATGCTAGTGTTTATGAAACTCTAAGGGTGCGAAATAATAGTATTGTAAAGCTGTATAATGGTGAATTTCTACTTATTTACCGTATTCTAATTGTAAAATTTATTGCATCCAATGAAAACAAATGTGTTCTTTTAGGTCAGGAATTTGACCCATTAAATGTATACCTTTGTTTTGATCGAGAGTTAAATTTATCATCTCAGATACTATTTAAAATTTGTTAGAGAAATACAAGAATAGCTTCTGTATTACCAGAAAATATTTGTCGTAAGCGTGTTTGTGTCCCATATGAAAATGCAGATGTCCTCATTCCATTAGTGAATTTGATAGGAAGAGATTAAAAAATATAACATCAATAAAAGATATATGTAATTAGAATGATTGATCATTTTATTTGCTCCCAAATTATGCTTGCTTGCTTGCATGCAAGGTGTAAAATTGTGATAATTCTTCACCAGAACCGATGGAACCCTACTGGTTTGATGGCATAGAACAACCACTGGAAAGGTTTCTAATGCTCACCATTAACTTATGAAGATGTCCACTTAAAAATACTTGTTAGAGAAAAACTGTTGAGGAACTGGTTGGACTCACCAGTCACCACAATGAAAAATACAACTTTTTAACAGTTTCAAGGAAATTTTTAATGGCTACGACCAGTTTCATTGAAGAGACGATATCATTAGGTGAATAATAAAAACCCTTGAGCTTATATAGTCAAATCTAACCTGATGCTGTTGACTCTTGGACGCAACCCGTCGTAACCATCAAAAAATACTGTGCAATTGTTACCAAGTAGTACTTTTCATTGTGGACATGAAATTTCATAAAGTTGAGCCTGAAACCATCAAGCTCACCAGTAACTGATTGAGGTAACATCTAATCAACCTATTATCATCCGCTACTCCAAGTATCTACTCATTCAAACTCTAGCCTTCATAACTTGAATGGATCTCTAATTTTCTAACCATGTCGGGGATCGTGGTGGCATAAGTGGGTAGGGTTCTCCTCGCGTTTCGATTTTCTGCAAGTCAGAACTTCGTAGGAAATCACAGGTGGCCCAGGGAAAGGAACTGGACCCCCTTAAAGTTTTCATAAAAAATTTAAAAAAACTTTAGATTGCATCAATAACTTTAGAAAAAATTAGGAAAACTTTAGGATATGCTCAAAACTTTAGAAAAAAATATTTAAAAACTTTAAGAAGGACTCATATGTTAAGAAAAACTTTTCAATTCAAAATTTAACTTTAAAAAAGTTTAAAATTTTAAAGTTACTTTAGAAATTTCTAAAGTAAATTTTCCTAAGGGTTGCAAGATATATATTTTGAGCATTCACTCAAGACACAACAAATAAACGTCGTTTCGGTCCAAAGGGGGAACTTATAATTCAATATTTGTGGCAATTTCTCGGTTGGATAACCGTATCGTCAGCAAACAATATAATTTGGCTACTTACGCTGTAATTAATGTCGTTAATAAAAGCAAGGCATAACGTGGCCTATCCCCTTTTTTATATGGAACGCCGGATGCAACTCTCACCTTGCCGGAACGGTTCCAAACTAATGTCCTCGGTTACTGCTTCTTTTTAAAAATATCACGTATCCGACAAAACTTAAGAATAGCATGGAGAAGGCTTGCAAGCTGAATTTCGCAAAATATTTTTTTCACAAAGCCTAGCTGACTGCTGTGGAAGAAGTTCAGATTATACAGAAAGGTCATGACATTACATGCAATTATGTGCTTGAGAATCTTGCATGATAGCAATGAGAGCGTTGATTATCTACTCACCCCCTGCCACCCACCCTTGAGGTGGCTCGGACGACCAGTGTATGTTGTAGATGTAGATGTATCTTGATTTGGCCTCCGAAAACATTTCATGCTTCTGTCTTATCATTTGGTGGACGGAGGTCAATTGTGAACACATCGCCTTCCTATTATGGCCCACATCTCTTGACCTGCGGGAAATCATTCACAATAAAATTTCAGACTTCCTAGTCCATATTCCCTGGTGACTAGTCCTTTTTGTCTTGAAATCTCATAATTCTCTTATGAGTAAGAGTGCGAATAACATCCTGGCAAGCAGCAGGACCAGGACTTAGCGACTAGTCTCGCCATCGCTGCCGTGACTGCTTCCATCGCTATGACCACACAGCCATGCCCTACGCTGCCAGACGCCTTTTTACTAACTCCAGCTGGAAATATATGCATAATAGATACTTCTATTTAAATGCTCCATCTATGTGACACATCTTATTGTTTATTTCATGATGAATGTTTATAAAATAACGGAATAAGTGTTAAACCAATCAATTTTCAAAATGAAGTGAAATGGAGATTTATATGCGTTGAAATCAGTTTATCAATCTTTAAAGATGTAACAATAATTTACATAAACAACCATTTTAGTGTATATTTATTAATCAGCAATTTAAAGGAAGACAAACGAAAATAAATTGACATTATACATTGGCAAATTTAAATTTTTGGCTTCAGAATGAATAAATATACAAGATGGAAGATCCGGTAGGCCTTGCCTAAATTTTGATACAATTCCTAAAGTTTTTATTCAAAATGAAGGTCCGAGCATGATCGCCTAGTCAGCCTTGGTTTCTCTGTCAAAAGTCGCTTTCTCATAAGAGCCAGGGACGCACAATGTATCCCCTCAGGGTCCATGGTTTTATTGGGCTGCGCGGGTCCTTTCCTTCTTGCTCTGTCACCTGTAACTAAAGAACAGAATATGGATTGGACAGTGTTTTAATAATAAGACAGTGCTTTTAATTTGCTGCCACTTCGTTCCATTATCTTTCATTATTTCAATCGTCTCTCGCTATAGCTTATTCATTTGCCGTTCAATCTTAATATTGGTTAACTCCAGTTCTCCATTCTTCAATTCTTATTTTATCCGTTCATTTGATATTCAGCATCTTCATCCAACTCCAGATCTGGAATGCTTTTAATCTTCTCTGGTCTGCTATTAAAGTGGTTTATGTTTCCAAACATAGAGTCCCATGCTTCACACGAATGCTTTCACATACTTTTTCTTGAAGGTAGTCCCAACTTCTTAGACCACAGTAGCTGACTTGTTAATATGAACTCTTATTTAACTAACTAACTACGCTTAATGTCCGCTGCACTACTTCCAACCCACGCCACGTGGTGGTACATCACGTAGTACAGTGGGTGAAGAATTATTTTTCACCAATTTCTATCCTCTTAGTGTGATTTCTGAATTTAGCTTCTCTCTTCCACATGCTAAGATTTTAGTCCTCCTTCAGAAAATACTTTTAATGAACGTGGTTCATCGCATTCAAATACGATTTTCTGCTGTGACTGCTATGCCATCTGAGAAGGGGAGCCTTTTTATTTCATCTCTGTTTACCTTAATTCGGTTGAATTCCATGTTTTGCTTCTCTCATTGCCTCCTACAAGTATATGTTGAACAGTGCTACTGAGAGGTAGTATACTTGTCAAACTCTATTGTTTATTTTAGCTTCTGGTAGTTTCAGGCGTTACTCGGTAGAACTTCTTCATTGCATAAATGAAAATGTTTAATTTTTTGGTTTAACGATGATAATATTATTTGCACGACCCGGGTTTCGCCGTATTATTACGTCATCTTCAGGTGAAAATCTACAGAGCTTGTAGAATGTGATTTTGTAGTGTCTTCATCTGAAGATAACGTTTTAGTACGTCAAAAACCGGGTCATGTAAATAAAATTATTACTGTGGAACCACACGGTTAAAGTCTACCAGGCACTTTGTTATTACTCAGCTCTATCACTATTTAATCTAATCAGCATCTCAATATGTCTGTGCCATAACATTAGGGCTAGATAATACGTAAAATTATAGAATAGATGGAAGCGAGTAAGCGAGAAATCGAAATATGCTTGTTGGAAACAAAAAACTAAGTACTAAGTACTCGAAAAGATGTTCAAAATTGTTAAAGGCTTACTTTTACCAACTTACTAGTAAATTTTGTTGGGAGGAAGCAAATCCATAACTGGAACATTCCCCTTTCACGGATGAAAAATATTACTTCGACGATTCCACTGCAGATTTTGTAGGTTGTGTCAATACTAATGGATGTCTTCCGTTGTTGTGCCGGTTCCTCGCTTGGACGTTGAAGGGGAGGAGCATTGAAAGTATGGGGAGGAGTAATTGGGAGAGGGGAAGGGGCAGGAGGGGATGAGGGGGGAATGAAGGAATAGGGAGGTAGGGGGGTGAAGGGGAATGTGGAGTAGCAGGGGGAGAAGTTGGGACGGGGATAGTGGGGGTGGGTTGGCAGGAAGGGTGGACGATTGGGGGTAGGTGGAGGAGGTTGGCATGGGGGTGGGGTCGAGACGGGGATGGAGGAGTGTGTGGGGCCTTCACCCGTCTATTTATTCTCTTGTATTTTTCTCAAAGCTCGTTTCTTGTCGTCTTTATCCCGCAAGATTTTATATTTCTCATTTTTCTTCTTCTTGGAGCAGTTGTTGCCTTCGCAAACGCACGACACTGAAACGTGAGAGAATCGATTTAGTCGTTAGCTACGCTATGATTGATGTACCTTGCCAGAAAGCATTTGACTAGTATAGTACTACTCCCAACCCTGCGCATGTTAGCTTTGTCATATCACTGCGGGGTTTAAATTTTTTAAGACTATTATTTTTAGACGAAGGTACATCATCAATTGCTTCTATTTAACCGTAGTTAATTGACAACCTCATGTAGGAAGGTTGCGTTATATAGTGGTCTATGGGAAAGACAATACTTAAATATTCTATTCCAAGTTGAATCCGTATTTTTCCTATTGATGGTTTATGGCCATTAACCATTTCCATGTAAATCGTCATTTTCATGATGTTATAGATTACACGTTTCATTCACTTGCCCCCCTGCGGGTAGGGGGATTGAGAATACTCCCGCAGTATCCCTGCTTGTCGTAAGAGGCGACTAAAAGGGCGGGGAGAAAACCCCGACAACAAACCCTCTGTAAAGCTTGGGTAGCGTCCGGACAGTCGAGTGGGTCAGCTGTCTGTGTGAGGCGATACCACCATGCCTTAGAGGTAAATGTGTTTGCCGTGCATGGAGACCCGTAAGGGGGAGAAGGGGACCCTGGTGGGTGAGTTCTCCGGCACCCAGCCGGGTGTCGGATGCCCGGTATGGGCCGGGGCTCAATACCCCACTTTGGCCCTGGATTCCCCGTAAACGGGTGGCTGGGAGCTAGCCACTCCCGGTCAATCGGCTTCCGATCGCTTTGCGTTCCGGTGGCGAGTGCCAAGGTGGTGGGGGTCTGTGTAGGGCGGCCGTAGGTGTGCGGGTTTAGGTGGGTCCGCGCATCGAAGGTCCTTACCCGAAACAGACATCCACCCCCAGAAGCGCTATATCCCCCGTGCTAGCCCTGGCGACCGCACCGGTATGCGGTGCGGAATGTGTGGCTCCGTGGTGGGTGGGGAGGCCGGGTGATGAAGTAAAAATTTTGGCATGGCTGAGAATACCTCACCACCAAAATCAAAAAGATCTTGCCCGGATTCGGGCGGGGGAGAATGTGTATTTTGCGCTTCGAAGCGCTATTTAGTGATGAAGTGTACAAAAGAAAGTGAGACTCTCACAAAAGTGTCTCCCTTCTTAATTAAAAAGGTTTTTCAAGGGTGTGTACCTGGAGAGTTAAAATCGGCCAAAAAACTGAGAGATGGTTCTCTATTAATCGAAACAGCCACGGACCAACAAAGCGAAAAGCTTCTGGCAATGACCAAGTTTCATGACATCCCGGTCAAGGTAGAGACGCACAGGACCCTGAATACATGTCGGGGAGTTATAAGTCACTACGACGTATTATATATAGATGCAGATGACATCAAAAGGGAGATGGCATCGCAAGGCGTAGTTGATGTTTGCAAATTGACCACGAAGCGCAACGGGGAGGTGAAGGCATCCACATCTGTCATCCTCACGTTCGCTTGCGACAAGCTTCCCGACAGAGTATTCATTGGCTATGAATCGGTTCCTGTCCGTGCTTTCATACCCAGCCCCATGAGATGCTTCCAATGCCAGCACTTTGGCCACATCGCTACGCGATGTCAGGGCAAGGCCACCTGCCCGCGTTGCGGCAAACCGAAGCATGATGGGGAAGAGTGCGTCTCTGACCCCTTTTGTGTCAATTGTGAGGGTGCACATCCAGTGTACTCTCGCAATTGTCCAAAGATGACCGAAGAGCGAAAGATGATGGAAATAAAGACGCTGAATAAAATACCTTATCTTGAGGCAAGGGAAAAGTACCGGGCACAAAATGGCCCTACTTTTTCCAGATCCTTTGCCGCGGTAGCAACCACCACAATGAAGAAGTTTACAACCATCTCTACGCAAACGGACCCAATTAATGGAATTGAAACACCCGTGAAGGGAGGAAAACAAAATAATGATAGTAATGCTGGAAAAGAAACCACCAAGTCTGCGAGCTCTTCAAATAATTCACACCAAAAAACCACCGGAGTCTCGCCCGTTAGGCGAGAGATAACTCCTTCTCCCGGTACCTCCGGTTACGGTAAGGGAACTCATCCCAAACCGGAGGCTATGGACGAAGATTTCTGTGTCTCTGACTCAGAAATCAAAAAAATACGTAGTAAGGGAAGGAAGCAGCGTTTTAAGCGCTGATCAAGCATGAGTGCGGACAAAAACTGCTCTGTAGGATTTATTTCATCTATTTATTTATTTATTTTAAATTTTATTTAATGGTTTTTATATTACAGTGGAACTGTAACGGCTTTTATAGGCATAAAGAAGAGCTGGCCATTTTAATCCGAGATTTTAACCCCTCTTTTTTATGTCTCCAAGAGACGCATTTTAAAGAAACGGACAAGGTTATTTTAAATGGGTATATGGTGGAAAGGTGTGACGACCTTAGTGGCCTAAGAGCCCATGGCGGAGTGGCGGTCGCTGTTCGGGAGGCCCTTTACACCTCTCGAGTACAGCTGACCACTCCGTTTCAGGCTGTGGCCGTTACCGTGTTTACCCGTCAAGTAATAACGATATGCAACGTTTATCTACCGGACGGTGCACCGGTGAATCGTTGCAACCTGGAAGCCCTCGTCCGACAGTTGCCAAGGCCCTTTATATTATTGGGCGATTTTAACGCCCATGATCCCTTGTGGGGAAGCTCTTGGGGCCAAAGCACTAGGAGGGGACGGATCTTAGCCAGTTTTATTCTTGATTTTAATCTTTGTTTGCTTAATAATTGTGAAAATCACGTTTTAATGCTTTTAATGGAGAATACTCCTCCATAGATTTATGCATATCCTCGAGCAGTCTATTCACCAAGCTGAACTTGTCCGTGCACTCAGATCTTTGTGGAAGCGACCACTTCCCAATTTTCATCAATTTGGAAAGCAATTTTAACTTAGATTTTATCCAACCGGGCATTGGATCGTCCGTAAAGCAGACTGGCATAATTTTAGACAGGGTTTTACTTTTAAACACGATGAGAATCGTGACGCCACTCGTAACGTGGAGATTTTAATTAGAACTATGATTGAAGCAGCGAATTGCAGTGTTCCACGGTCACAGGGGAATCTCCCAAGGCCAACAGTTCCTTGGTGGAACAAGGAGTGCGCCGAAGCAATTCGTCTGCGGAAACGTGCTTTGCGGGTTTTTAATAAGTTCCCCACCGCAGCTAACCTAGCCTCCTTTCGTCAATCGAGAGCGAGAGCTCGACGAGTCGTAAAGGAGGCTAAGAAAGCCTCCTGGATAGAGTTTGTTAGTAGTATTAACCACAGGACACCACTTGCACAGGCATGGAACAAAGTAAGAAGCATGTCTGGCTCTCGCAAGGAGTACGGCGTCTCATACGTGAAAGTTAATGGCAACGTCGTGAGTTCACCTCTCGATATAGCCGAAGTTTTCGGCGAGTCACTGGCCAACATAAGTAGTGACAGCAATTATTCCGATGCGTTATTGGCCATCAAGGAACGCCTCCAGAGAATTCCTCTTAATTTCACTGAGACGTCCGTACCCGCGGAGTATAATGACCCCTTTTCCCTCTGGGAACTCCGATCAGCCATCGCAGTTTCCAAAGACACATCTCCGGGTCTGGATGGCATCCACAACGCCTTCCTTCGAAATCTTTCGGGGGAGGCGTTGATGGAAATGCTTAAAACACTTAGCCAAGTATGGGAAAGACAGAGCGGATCTGAATAACTGTCGACCCATCTTCCTGACCAGTTGCCTGTGCAAGGTGATGGAAAGAATGGTAAACCGTCGTCTCGTTTGGTGGTTAGAGCGACGGAACCTTCTTTAAAATATTCAGTGTGGTTTCCGGCGAGGTAGATCAACCATGGATCACCTCTTCAGGAGTGATAACTTTATTCAGGAGGCTTTTCTTCTGCGCCAGCAGGTCATTGCGGTCTTCATCGACCTGGAGAAGGCATATGACAGGGTCTGGCGTCAGAATATATTAATGAAGTTGCACCGATGGGGTTTTAGGGGAAATTTGCCCATTTTTATAAAACATTTTTTAATGGACCGAGTTTTTAGAACAAGGATAAGTAAACACCTATCACAACGTTACACACAGGAAAATGGAGTGCCTCAAGGTTCAGTCCTTAGCGTAACGTTATTCGCTATTGCGATAAACGATGTCACTGACTGCATCAGTGCTCCTGTTATGGGATCGTTGTTCGTGGACGACCTTGCGATTTTCTACCGGTTATCCAAACCAGTGACTGCGGCTAGGCAAATACAGCTATGCCTAAACAAAATTAATTCTTGGTCCCTGAGAAATGGTTTTCGCTTTTCAACCGAAAAGACGAAATGTATGCATTTTAATCGTACACGGGGTCACCACCACCCACCAGAGTTACGACTTGGTGGTAGAGTTCTCCCCTACGTAGAATCTATTCGTTTTCTCGGGATGGTGTTTGACTCAAAACTTAATTGGAGAGAACATATTCGAGTTTTAAAGGATACATGTTTTAAAGTGTTAAATGTTTTACGTATTTTATCTAATTCGTCATGGGGTGCAGATCGAACCACCATGCTCTCATTTTACAGAGCAATGGTGCGTTCCAAATTAGACTACGGATGTTTTGTTTACTCCTCGGGTCGCGAAAGCTATTTGAAACCGTTAGCAACGGTTCACAATGCGGGACTACGTCTGGCGACCGGAGCGTTCAGGACGTCTCCGATCTTGAGCGTTTATTCGGATGCCGGGGAGCCTCCATTGTCAACGCGGAGGAACATCTTAATGTGTAATTACGCTACCAAAATTTTATCAATGAAGGCGCATCCTTGTTTCAATATAATTTTTAACCCCCGATTTTTAAACGTTTTTAATAGGCGGACAAGGGCCACCAAACCCTTCAGTATTCCTTTTAATGATTTTATGGCGGAAACGGACGCGACACTTCCAGAAGTGTAGTGCTGTGGGTTATCAGATCACCCACCGTGGAGAGTACCATTTCCCAGGTGTAGCTTTGCTCTAAAAAGAGGCCATAAATCTTACACCACACCCGTGGAGTACCAGCAGATGTTTCGGGAAGTTCTGCACCGCCACTCCGGCTTCATCCCCGTATTTACAGACGGATCTAAGTCCCAATCAGCATGCTCGTGTGCAGTGTTCTCGTCCCACCATGGAATCATCAAGGCGAAGCTAAGGCCGTCGTGTAGCATCTACACGGCAGAGCTCTTCGCCATAAAATTGGCCCTTGGTGGGATCCATGCATGTAATGGCGCCTACATGGTCTGCAGCGACTCGATGAGTGCGTTGCATGCCATATCCGGCTATTCCCCTATGCATCCTCTGGTCCAGGAGATTCAATCCGCCATCTTATCTCTTTATGAAAAGGGAGTAGAAATTCGTTTCCTGTGGGTCCCTGGGCACGTGGGAATAGTCGGAAATGAAAAGGCCGACCTTGCGGCGAAAGAGGCCCTTATGGACGACCGCACCGCATCTTCGCTGGTAACCACGGACAATTTGAGAGCTATGTTGAGAAACGTAGCCCTTAATAAGTGGTCAGAATTATGGCGCTCCCAAACCGGGAACAAGCTACGTAGCATCAAGCCGGACATATTAGCGTGGCCCACTTCAGTTGGAAGGACTCAAAGGGAAGAAGTGGTGATCACACGTCTGAGGACAGGGCACTGTGCCCTTACACACTCCTACCTCTTTACAGAGGAGAAGACACCACCTCGATGTGACCACTGCGACTCTTCCATGTCTGTGAGACACCTCCTGACTGAGTGTAATATGTACCGTGCAGCACGTGACAGGCTCGGCATCAGGGGGGACCTAAGACCCTAGGGAACGACCCTGGTTGCATCACATGTGTTTTAAAATTTTTGAAAGAAACTAGGCTTTTTAACATGGTATGACTCACTGTATACTGGTCTACAGATAGCAGAATATCGTTTTTATCCATCTTAAATTTATTTATATATTTATTTTAAAAATTTAATTGTTTATTAAATTATATATTTATTTACTGTCACTTGATTTAAGAAACTAAGAAAAGACCCATTGTTGGTTGTACGTGGTGCGAATGACCCTTGCCGTCGAAGCTCCCTAAAACAAAATACTACTACTACTTATTCACTTGCACTTGAGAAAATGAATTTATCCGAAAAGTTAGTTTATGTTAATGATAATGAACAAAACAGTACTCACATAGTCCTCCCATATCTATAACGGTTTTCTCTCTGAATTATTATTCTCTCACTTAACCACTCACAACACGTCACCGCAGACAGCAGATAGCTTTACGCTTCTAAGTTAATGTTTCCTTGGCAACGATTATCAAAAATCCCTTCAGGTGTCTGACAGTTGTTGTCCTTTGAAGGTATTGATTTGTGTGGTGAGATAACTTAAGACTATAATTAAAGAAGATTACATGTGGGCATACAGGCGGTCATCTAGTTCATTGTAGAACAATGGTGTTATTTCTCATGTGTTATTATTTATTTCATTATTTTCACCGTTAGAAATCAGTTGTGATCCAAATATTTATAATCTATAAGATCTATTTATAATCTATTTTAATATATATAATATATATAATATTTATAATCTATAAGATCCAAATATTTATAATTTATAAGATCTATTTGAAATACTTAATTATTTTGACATCTTTGTCAATTACTTAATTTTCATTCTTGTGTCAAGGAGTTTCAAGAGGGGTTTATGAAATTATTTTCTCATTAACGCTCATTCTCATTTTGGAAAACCCTCAAAGCTGCAGTGTATGTCAGGGTTTGTTTGGATATCGGCCATAAAGTAGGAGGGGACAAATTCCGCAATTCTTTTTTTTTGCAACATAATGTTCTGATATAAAACGGAATAAAAATATGTAAAAAGTTTGTTAATATGTTTGTTTGACGATCACCCACTTCCTCTAATTACAGTTGCTTTTTTATTTGCTAGCATTGTCTCCTGCAACACCGTTTCTCCTCTCAATCGCAAACTCACCTGAATTTATTATATTTTTCATCAACCAGCCAATTTAGTTGTTCTCAACTTCCTCCTCACTTTTATATTCCCTACTATTTCTTAATGGCAAATGGCTTATCAATACTCCTCGTTTCCTTTGATTATACTGTTTTCCCTATCGCCAATACTATGCCTGTTTTATGCTATCCCATCCTTCAACTGTTCCCATTAGCTCTTCTTTACTATATCTACTTGCTTAGGACATTCACTCCGTTTCATCACGTTTAAATGCTTAGTCGATCCGGCTCATACTCCTCTTAACCTGTTTAACTCGGCATCAAATTTCTAAGCACTGAATTGTCCTCCCATGTCCACATGCGCCCCCGAGAAGCAAGGCGACATTTTTGTAACACCGTTCCAAAATCACTTCCAACCATAAAATCATCTAATTGATAACTTCCCACATATCCCTGATTTTCTTCATGTGTACTCATGTCTCATGTGATTTTAAATCAAGTTATTCATTGTATAAATAGGTGCGATATTCCACTGAGGAAAAATCATTCGCCTTGACCGGGATTCGAACACGGATCCCTCGATTTAAAATACTGAACGAATTACTTCTTTTGAAGTAATCTAACAAATGAAAACATTTTTTAATTTATTATGGCGAAAAAAATATTCTAAAAAAAAATTGTTCCAATACTGGTATCGAACTAATTATGACCTTTTGTTCTAAAGGCCTTAAGGCCCTTAGGCTTTAATATCCACGGCCACGAGACAGTTTGACTGGTTATGTTTTTTACATATGGACTATTTTTTTCAATTTTCGTTCAGAACCTTTAAAATACTGAACGAATTACTTCTTTTGAAGTTAACTAACAAATGAAAAAATTTTCAAATTATTTTGGCCAAAAAATAATCTTTAAAAAAATTGTTCCAATACTGGTATCGAACTAACTTTTGTTCTAAAGGACTTAAGACCCTTAGGCTTTAATATCCAAGGCCACGAGACAGTTTGACTGGTTATGTTTTTTACATATGGACTATTTTTTTCAATTTTCGTTCAGAACCTTTAAAATACTGAACAAATGACTTCTATTTGAAGTTATCTAACAAATGAACATAGGGTAAACTGTATAGTCATTGGCACTGTTAAGGCACAATATTATGCTCTCTTTTCACTGGTACTCACATTCTGACATTAGAGGTAATTATGAGCATGGATTCTGAATAAGGACACTTGTAGTATTATATTAATTTAACATATTAACTCTCTCGATTTTTATTTATTTTTTAAAAATGGTTCAAAGTTAAAAAATCAAAAATCACAGTCATAGTCACCTACATATACTGTGACTGGCACTAAGATGGGACAGTCATTGGCACCCACCAGAACACATTACCCTAAATATTAACATGGAATTCACTACACAGAATGTCAAATACATATGCCTACGTGAATGTTTAAGATTACATTAATCCACCAATGTTCACAGAGGTGGGTGTTCTAGCCCATAGAACCCGCATCGGAGTCCATACCAGATGAACTATCTGCATACTTAAAGCACAGGTGGCAGACATAGGAATCATCTTCTTCAGGAATATGCATCTTATGAATGTCTGGAACACACCTCTCATGAAACAGTTTGTTGCACAATGAACACAGCAAATCGGCCGGCCCTACGGTTTTCGTGCATTTAAAGCACATCCCTCGTTTATCATTGCATGCAGTGTTAACGTCATTTACATAAACTTTTTCCTCCACTTCAAGTTTTTCTTTCTGTAACTTCCTTTTTAGTTTAGGATCAGTTTTCTTCCTTTCCTCTCTTTTCTTCTTTCTTTCTTGTTTAGCAAGTTCTTCTCTCAAGTCTTTTTCTTATCTTCTTTCTCTTGAAATAAGGTTTTCCATGATTTGCATGTCACAACGAAAGGCATTCTCTCAGTTTTTCTCTTAAATTTTCTTTTCGGTGTGCTTGGCCATTGTAGAATTTTTTGCAGTGGAGAATTATCCGCGTCATTGGGCCTGATATCCGGTTCCTCATCAACACAAGGATTAACGTCCTGGGTAGGAGTGTAAGTGTCTTCTAGCTCCACATGAAGCCTTTCTTCGGTTTGTACATGGCTAGGACCAGCCTCATCAGATGTATGGCTTTGTGGGATGACCACTTCAGGCGAAATTGTGGGAATTTCCAAAGCTTCAATAAGTCTCTTAAGGGTCAATTCTGCGTCATTTGTACCATCTCTGCCATTAAGGTCTCTTATGAGCTCAATTCCAACAATTTCTCGAAAATGTTCAGATGTGAGGATCTTGGTACGTGGTACTACAGGCCTTGGTTCGGTGGTTCTCTTCCCCAGACATTTTGTGAAATCGATGTTATCTGGATTCCACGGATACAAGCCACGTGCTCGAAATCCGCTGACAGTGGAGCGTTCTAGACCATATTTTTTCACAGCTGCCTGTAAGACTGGACCAAACCATTCTTTGGTTATTATTTTGTCAGGTTTCTTTGTGCCATTCCAGAACTGCAACTTTCCAACCAATTTTAAGTGGCCTGAATGTTGCAACATCGAGTGGCTGCATGATTCTAGTCACATTTGGATACAGAGCTATTAGTATTATACGCAGTTCAGAGCAAAGTTCACTCAATTGGTATGTTAAGTGAGTACGATGTCTATCTACAAATAGGATTACGGGGAACGTTACTTTCTGCTTCTGAAGAAATGGGGCAAATACATTACCAATATACTCGTAAAATACCTCTGCTGTCATCCAACCTGAAGGACTATGCCCCACTCCCCAATCATCAGGAATCTACTTTGTAACTTCATGTGGTATTCTCTGGTATGGATATATCACCATGGGTGGGCACATTACTCCAGATGCAGAATATGCAAACATTGTTGTGATGGATGTCTTCGCAGGGCCTTTGTCAATTTCATAAACATTTCTGTCACCTTTACCTGCAAGAACCTTTCCCGTTTTGGGACACAGTTGAAAACCGAATTCATCACCATTGTAAAGTCTTGATGGGTCTTTCAAGATGTCCAAACAATCTTCTTCTTTCAAAATCTCTTCAACTTGATGAAACCTAGAAGAAAAAAAATCAGAACTGAGAAATCCTAGAAAATTAAATCAACATAGAAGGGGCTATAAATTCATAAAGTTTACTTAGGTTTTCAACCATGCAGTTTATCAAGAGTAAGCTAGAGGTAGGTAAAATTCACGTATTTAATTTTTACCATTTCCGAATATCAGCCTCGCCAACATTGGCACTTGCAGATGTAACACTTTCACTTGTACGAATTGACAGTTCAGGGTGACGACGAAGGAATGCTCTAAACCATCCATCTCCTGGCATGCTATCTTTGAAAGGAGTTTCTCTCTTATTCAGGGTTAAGAATTCCTTAACTGACAATTGAGCATCTAACTTTCTCTGAGGAAATCCTTTCCGGGAGCATTCAATTATCCATTTCACTAGCAGTTGTTCCTCATTGTCATTAAGTATTGGAGTTGGTCCCATTGCAGATTTAGAAAATTTGTTGCTCAGACGAAATTGTAATGTAGACCTAGGAATGTTATATTCCTTTGATGCTGCCTTCTTCGATAAACCCCCTCGAATGTCTTGTAAAGCAAGCTCTAAATCAGCAGGGTTATATGCACATTTCCTTGTTCTTTCTTTCCTCTTCTCAATCCTCCCTGATTTTACACGATTCATTGTGACGTTCCTAAAATAAAGGAATACGCTATCAAGCATTGGCATTGCCAATAACTATACATATGACAATGATTGGTACTGAATAAGGACATTTGGCACCCTGTGCCAACAACTGTTAAATTTGATACTAGGCCTTTCAAACAAGGATCATGGATGATTAATTAAGTCCTAAAGTTGTATACCGCTTAAATGAAAGTAGAATATAATGAAACTAATTTACACAGAGATTGGCACAGGGTTCCAATAACTGAAAATATTCTATATTGACACCCAGTTGTGGGCACCCCACCATTACATGACAATTGTAGTTTTCAAGCTTTAATTCTTACAGATTACACAGCAAAGAATTTACAGAAACTGCCAAAGTAAGTTTGACAAAATTGATATAAGATTAATGCAAGAGGGAACAGAAGTTGTGATGTAAGTAGCTTTAGCCTTACCTTAAGAAACAACCTTGTTCAGCAGCAGGTTGTTGAAACATGAAGTATCAAGCAGCCATGACAGTAAACGAAGTGCTCCAAGTGGGAAACTCCGGAACCACAAGAACAAGCACAGAGCGGCGATTCCATAAACCGCTCAAAGATGTCTCTGACGTTCACCAAATACTTAATATGCAGAATAATGTAACAAAGGTGCACTGGTATCGAAATAATTATGACCTTTTGTTCTTAGGCCTAAAGACCCTTGGGCTTTAATTTCCACGGCCACGAGACATAGTTTGACTGGTTTTGTTATTTACCTATGGACTATTGTTTTTCAATTTTCGTTCAGAAAACAATTTCTTTTCGCCTTAATAAATTAAAATGTTTTTATTTGTTAGATAGCTTTAAATAGAAGTAATTCGTTCAGTATTTTAATGTTTCTGAACGAAAATTGAAAAAAATAGTGCAATCGTATATAACAGGTGTCCAACAAGTCGATCGCGATCAACCGGTTGATCGCGAGGCCAATTTTGGTCGATCGTCGATCTCTCGCAATGTCTGGGGCTGAATGTCGTGTACTCCCGTGACTTTGAAGCGATTTTAGAAGACAAAACTTTGTGGTAAATGTCAATTGTATTCTGGGAACTTGCCAAGTTCATGAATACCTAGAATTCTGAAAGCCAGACACTGTTATCTCCGCTCACCCAGCACAATACATTTTGACTTATGTGTTACATTGTCACCGGACACAACGCGCGGACGCAACAGTTACAACTCGACTCATCGAAGAACACAGTCAGTCAGCTTGAATATTTGGTAGTGCCATACGGTAGCTTCTTAACTTTAACGGTACTTTTGTATTAACTGTGTCATTATTAAGCAATATTATTTATCATCGGTGACCACGTTGGATTTGAATTTTTCTTCTGTTTAAAATGTAAGTACATTTCTTTGTTTTAAATTAAATTGCTTTTCTTACCTATCTATTTAGTTGATAAGTGAGCATTCTCGGCAACAGATCTCTAAACTGCGGTCATAACACTGGGAGAAAAATAAGGGACAGTATTACAAATATATTGGGAATAACAGTAATTCTATCTAAAGTAAGAGGTCAGTATTGTAAATCGTAATAAATATATTGTAACTTTAACATACTTCTTGTAAATTCGAATACATCTATATTAGATTTTAATATACTTGTATTGTTGTCCCCGATTGTAGTATGCAGGATTGTTATGATTTCTCTCAATGTAACGGAGATAGTTGCCGCAGTTCACGACTTTTTGAATTTTCTAGGAAAATATTTAATTCAATATTTATTCTTTAAATTTTCATAATTCTTTGAATGCTAGTATACCCATGAACATGAGTAGTAAACCGAAGAAATCTAAAACTTATCACTTCAATGAAGAATGGGAGCTCGATTACTTTTTTACAATGGTGAATGATAAATGCTGTTGTTTAATATGCCTTACCTCGGTAGCCATTGCTAAGTAGGGTAATCTGGAGAGACATTTTTTAGCTTTACATAACAAGTATCAAACAGATTATCCACCAAATTCTGAACTTAGAAAACAAAAAGTTAGGGATCTTAAAACTCAATTTACAAATCAACAAAGCGTTTTTAAAAAGCCAAGGTTGAAGTCACAAGCAGTAACTACTGCATCATTCAAAGTAAGCTATCTCTTAGCAAAAAAATGCAAGCCATTTTCCGACGGTGAATTGGTAAAGGAAATATTTTTGGAAATGTCAGATTCACTTTTTAACGATTTTAAGAACAAGAGTGAAATTGTTGCTGCAATTCAAGATCTACAATTGTCTCGAAACACAGTGGTGCGACGAATTGAAATGATGAGTGGGAATGTAAAAGAGCAGTTAATTAATGATATTAATAGATGTTTTTGTTTTTCCATTCAGTGTGATGAATCGACACATATAAGTGATACAGCACAATTACTTGTTTTCGTTCGTATGATTTTTAAGGATTTTACATCTAAAGAAGAATTGTTGGGTATGATTTCTTTGAAGGAAAGGACTAGAGGTGTCGACATATTCAAAGCCTTTAAAAACTTGCTCTATGATTTGAAAGTACCACTTTTCAAATTAGTCTCAATAACAACGGATGGCGCAGCTGCAATGATAGGTTGCAAAAATGGATTTATAGCCCTATGTCGAACTGAAGATGAATTCCCAGCCTTTTTGAGCTATCACTGCATAATTCACCAGCTAGCTAGTGTTAGCTAGTAAGACACTAAACACAAAAGAGGTAATGGACATAGCATTTAAAATTGTTAATTCAATTCGAGGAAGTTCCCTCAAACGGCGTCTCTTCCAACTGCAGCTCGATGAAGGTCAATGTGAATTATTACTACATACAGATGTCAGATGGCTGAGCAGGGGTAAATTTCTGCAGCGATTTCGTGATTTATTGCCTAAAATTATAGATTTTATTCACGAATAAGATGGAAACTGTGAAAATTTAAATGATGAAACTTGGCTTAATGACTTGGCATTTCTTACCGATTTTACTTCAATATTAAATCATTTAAATTTAGAATTACAAGGTAAAAAAAAAACAGTAATTGATATGATCTGCTGCATAGACGCATATAAAACAAAATTTATTTTGCTAATAGAAGATCTGCAACAAAATAATCTGAATCATTTTCTAAATATGGCGGATAACCTACAAAAACATAAAAATATTAAGTATAAGATCGACAAATACGTCGCGGAAATCCAAAAAGTAATTAAAGATTTTGAGGTAAGATTCCAGGATTTTGAAAAAATGTAAGAAATGGTGGAATTTATATCTTTTCCTTTTAAAAAAGTTTTAAGTGTGAAACGCATTTGCCAAAAAAATTCAGACATATTTCATATGGATCAAAAGGCATTAGAAAATGAAATTATAATAATAAAAACTGACTTAAACTTACAAGCCATAAAATCTGAAGATTTTTGGAAATATGTCAACCGAGAAAAATATCCCAGTGTCACCAAATGTAGCGAATATATCTATTCTTGTTTCGGATCTACATACCTTTGCGAATCGGCATTTTCATGGCATTTTTATTCAAAGGCCTACAGACCCTTGCTGCCGTATTCATAGATTTCCAGTTAAACTTAGGGTTATGCGGTTTATCTTAGTCCGGTCTAAGTGCGGTTTAAAAAAGTACTAAAAGTTGGTTTTCATAGATTGGGTTTAGGGAGATAGCCTCGGGGACTAACGGAGACCGAGACTTGCCTACCGCGTGAGGATGGAACGCTTGGCAACACCGCTATTCGTCAAGTAGCAGGGTATTTCCCGGAATTTCTGAACTGGTTTTTGGGGTCTTCTGAGGAGTTGTGTATTGCCTTCGAACCCTTTACCCATGCCTTTACCACTCATTACTTGCTTCTGGGACCTTCTTGCTCACTGAAATCAGCCCAAAATCCTGCTCCCTGCATAATGGATATCTTCAATTTAATTTTTGTAATGATTTATGACTAAGACGCGTTGCAATTCATTTTTCTATTTTTCTTTAAGTTTATTATCCTTAAAATTATTTAACATAAACACCCGGTTTTGTTTCGTGCAAATAATTAAATTTATCTACACAAGTAATAAATTCACTAAAACAAGTTACTCATCAATACGCACAGCTAATTTAAATTCTCGGACCTCGGACAGGACACAGATGAGCGGTTCCGATTTCGTACTAAAATCTTTCCCGAAGACGAGGTAACTGAAGTATACATGTCCGAGTACGATGAAAAGATTAAAGAACAATAAGCATTTGCTTCACGTGTTAAAATCTGCCAAGCCTAAATTACGCTCTGCAATAGTAAATACTTCAGATAACGAGTTAATCAAAGCCATTTGCGACTGCTGCTTGAACACGCTCAACGGGAACCACAAGTTAAACGCGAGATTAAAACATAAACTCGCCAAGCATCGTAACACTTTGAGAGTCTTGGCTTCGAGAAATACGTGTCTCAAGAAAAAACGCGTCCTTATCGCGCAAAAGGGCGGCTTTTTGCCAATGCTGCTGGGCTCCATACTAAGCGGTGTCATTGGAATCCTTATAGGGAAATGAGTTTGCATAAAATGCTAGTCGTCAGCCCCGAGTCTTTCGAGCGGGGTCGCATAAAACGGAGACTGAATGCGTTAGATGCGGAAATGAAAACTATATTGAGCAAGAGAGGCATCAAGGATACAGACAAGTGGCATATGTACAAGCGTGTGCTGGATAAATATCTTAACACATCCTCAGACATAAAGGCGCCTATACATTCCGATAGTTAAATCCCTGGGTCAGACCCAGTCACAAGGAAGGTTACTGGACAGTGAGGGGGAGGAGGAGGAGGAGACTCGTTCAGTGAGGAAATCCTTCGCCGATGTGAAACGTGCAAACGCAAAATTGGATAGGACATGGGAGCTCATATCCGAAAGACTGGAAAAGATGGAGAAGCTGGTGCATCCACTCATAAAAACAAAATCTCTAAAGGTAGAAAAGTCGACACAGCCAAACGTAACAAAGTTGCGAAAAAGAAAAAAATCGTGGGAAACCAAAGAAATGCCGTCACCAAGAACATTACCCAGGCGAAGCGAGCGAGAGAGAAAGCTAAAAAAATTCGGCACAGATTGGATTACGACGTAATAGAGCAAGTGTACAACGACCCCGAGCATCCTGCAAGTTTTTCAACGATTGCAAAGTTACACAAGGCTACGGGAATTGGACGAAAGGTAATTCGCGAGTGGTTGGAGGGTCAGGAGACGTACACTCGACACAAGCCCGCGAGAAAAAAGTTTGCGAGAAATCATTGCGACGCGTCGTATATAGACGAGTGCTGGCAGTGTGATTTGAACGATATGCGACATTTGAAAAAATTCAACAAGGGCTACGCGTACATTTTAACAGTTATTGATATTTTCTCTCGTTATGGTTTCGCAAAACCGTTACGAAGTAAGAAGGCGGAAGAAATTGTAAATGCTTTCAGGGAAATATTTCGACATAGACGGCCACTAAAAATTCAAAGCGATAAAGGCGGCGAATTTGTCAACTCGAAACTTAGAAATTTTCTTTCCAGTCGCGGAATAAAATTTTATACTACCAATAACCCAGATGTCAAGGCTAAAGGCTAGTATCGTGGAACGCTTCAACCGCACTCTGAAATCTAAAATGTACAAGTACTTTACAAAATACTCGACAAATAATTACATAAATATCCTCCCTAAATTGGTTAGTAGCTATAATAAGAGCGTTCATTCGAGCACAGGTTTCGCACCAGCCAATGTTAATGAAAAGAATGCATTCGCTGTTGCTAGCCGGAAGTTGTCGACCGTGGGAAAAAAAGCTAAATTTAACGCAGGTGACTGTGAGAATAAGCAAGGAGCGGCTTCCCTTCGCGAAAGGTTATACAGCTAATTACACTAGCGAAATATTTCAAGTAACGAGCGTGGATCCAACGAGAGAGATACCCACCTACAAGTTGCTGGATCTGAACGGAGAAGATATAAGCGGTAGTTTTTATCCAGAAGAGTAAGTAAAGGTTAGGGTTTCCCAAGAGACGGAATATAAGATTGAAAAAATTCTAAAACGAAGGGGGCGAGGTAGAAATTTAGAGTATTTCGTTAAGTGGCTTGGATATCCCCCGTCGTTCAATTCTTGGATTTTCGCTTCTTCCGTTCGTAAATTATGAACGATTTTTATATCACGCTACCTAGCGATAGTTCTAGACAGTTTTTTCCAAACAATACTATTTCACACTACCGCACAAAGTTATCGCACCGAATAGATTTAAAAAATGACGAGTGGCAGGTGGGTTTGGCCGAGATTTCAATTCCTTCAATAGATGTGAGTGTGCTTTCTCGACGCGTTAGAGAAGAAGTTGATACTCCTCCTGAATCATTACCAGGAAATACAAATGTACTCGAAGACGTGGAGGATGATGTTAGAGAAGAAGATACAATTGTTCCTCCTCCTCCATCAAAGGATAATAGGACCCGGACCGAAGATGGGGTGGTTCGTGGTGAGATAGGCTTTAATTTAATTATAACCTCAGGATGAGGTTATAATTAAATTAAAGAGCGGAACGTTTTTCATCATTCCAAACGGGGTTTATGATAGTGTAGCTTTCGCTTTCGCGGAACCATTCATGAGTTCTTCTGCAGTTGATAGGACAGAAATTGCAGATGATGTAAAGCATTACGTAGAAAGAGTAATATATCGGAGGGGTATGGGTGGAATAGATGAACGCACATCATCCACCGGTGTGCGGTTTATAAGTAAACAAGTTAAATATACGTTACCACCTGGGATGTATAACACATTCAACGAATTATTCAATAAAACTCTGACAACCTTTAACAGTATGCGAAAAAATAAAATAAAAGAAGATCTCGAATTATTATCGACAGTTCTAATAATGTTGTTAGAGGAAACGCCAACACGTCGTTTAGACAATATTGTCGCGCAAGCTACAGAACTACTCCGCAGTAATAAAAAGGGTAATAATAATAAAGGAAAGAGAAGTATCGTACCTAATCCCGCAAACATTTACGTTTACAGCGATATAATCAAACCTCAACTCGTGGGTGATTCTGTGAGTCGATGTATTCGCATACTTAATATCGAGTCAGGTGCGTATCAAATATTCAAACCTAAATATTACTTTCCCGTGGAGAAAAGTAATATAGAGAGTGTGGAAATTCTCCTGGCAGATAAACTAGGCGAAAGAATTCCCTTCCGTGCTGGAGAACAATCCTCTATTGTTGTTTTGCACTTTATAAAAAAGCGAAACAATTAGTTGATTCATCATTGAGCATCGAGATGGCTCCGATAGCGGATCGATATTATGCCTATTACGCGAAACAGGTGGGGGGAGAGATAGGACCGACCTATAGAGCATCGTATCGCATGCAAAAAGGGCGTGGCATTGGGAGTTTTCTCACTGGTTTGTGGCGTTTTGCAAGGCCTTTACTGTTTAGCGGGTTGAAGACTGTGGGGAAAGAGGCTGCGAGCGCGGGAGCCGCTGCGCTCGCTGATCTAGGAACAAAACCGGTCAAGGAGATATTACGTAATAGATTAAACGAGGCGGGGCAAAACTTGAAGCGGAAAGCCGAGGAAAAGTTGCAGAGTATGAAAGGCGGTCGATTAAGGATTGCAAAACGACCTCGATTGAAGAAAATAAATACAAGCGTTGTAAAAGCAGAGCGTCATTCGTCGAGAGGGCGAAGAAGGGAAAGGAGTGTGCAGAGAGATATTTTTTCATAAGACGGAGCACATGCTGAGTTCGTTGGATTTATTCCAACCTAATCCGCCCATACAGACTAACATTTTAGCAAAACGTCTAGTTTCCTACAAACCCATTTCCTCGCTAGATAATGGTTCAGTTATCGAATTTTTGATCAAAGATTCTGGTGATGCGTACAAGGATTTGAATAGTATATTTCTCAGACTAAGAGTGAAACTGTGTAAGAAAAACCTCGTAGATTTTGGGGGGAGTGATGAAGCTAATCAACCAGGTGTTGTCAACAATATTCTACACTCTTTATTCAAACACTGCAGTGTTTATTTCAATAGAACTTTGGTGACACCTTCGGAGGATAATTATCAATACAGAAGCTATTTCGAAAACGTACTAAACTATGGTGTGGATGCCAGCAGAACACACTTGCGTAACGTTGGATGGGAATTGGACACGGGCTCGGATATCAACAAAACTGATTCCTCCAACCCTGGGTACGTGATGCGAAAAGGTTGGTTTAAAAACAGCGCGGAAGTTGAGTTATACGGAAAGTTACATGTAGACGTTTTCAATCAAACTCAATTGGTGCTCAATGGCGTAGACATTGGCATTAGATTAATGCTCTCCAACCCCAACTTCTATCTTATGGAAAAGGACGGATTGATGAGAATCTTAGATGCTGCCCTATATGTCCAACATTTCGACATCAATCCTTCAATATTAGTAGCACATAATAAAATGTTAGAAAATACTAATTGCAAATATCATTATAAACGTACAGAGATGAAAACTTTTACGATTCCCTCTGGGGGGCGAACTTTAAACATAGACAATGCCATCACCGGTAGAATTCCAAACGTTATAATATTCACCATGGTAGATAACGAAGCGTATGCAGGTCACCTTGAAAAAAATCCGTTTGCGTTATCCCACTATTCGCTTGAAAATTTTTCTCTTTACATTAACGGTGTTCAAACACCCGCTGAAGGTCTACAATGTAGCTTTACCAGTAAAAACTATTGGGCACGTGCTTATGATACTATATTCTCCGGAAGTGGAATAAAACATTACAATAAAGGTAATCAAATAACCTACGATATGTTTGGCCACGGTTATTTCATGCTCGTATTTGACCTCACACCTGACGATTCCGGTAACGAAGACTACGTTAGTCTTGGAGATAGAGGCGTGGTTAGAATCGAGGCCCAATTCGATAGAGAATTGGATAAAACCGTGACGTGCTTGCTCTTTGCCGAATATGATGCTAGCTTGGAAATAGATAAAAACAGAAACGTGATCACAAATTTTTAGTATTGACATGGATAGCGTGCAGATTGATGGGCTATTGCGAGCATATGAAGAGTTTTGCGGAGTTTATCCTTCCGACAAATTACCTCACTCTCCGAGAAATGGTATATACGTAATCAATTTGGACCCTTCCCACTTACCTGGGTCTCACTGGGTAGCAGTTTACAAAAATGGTATATTTGTCGAATATTTCGACTCCTACGGTATACAACCTTTCGTTGCAAAAATATTAGAATTTTTAGAACCTTTCAATCTCACTCATAATCGTGTTCAGATACAAAGCTATCATTCTGACATTTGTGGAGAATACGTTTGTCTATACGCGCTATCAAAATCACTTGGCCAAACACTGCACGAATTCCTAGATCAATTCTATCATACGACTCCTCATCTGAACGATTGTCGAGCCCTCCGGCTGTTTCATCACAACTTCAACGCGTTGAGGGAGAAGAGTACCTGCCACCCTTTAGCTCAACGTTGTTGTTCTAGAATAAATAGTAGATACTTTAAGTGAGAGTGAACATTATAGAAAAAACTCCTGAAAGATGCAGATCATCGCAGCGGTGACATTTTCAAAAGGGGGAGTGATAGAGCTCGCTGCCGTTGACGTGGATTCCAGTCGGATGTTTTGGGGTAGCTTTAAAATGTATGGGAAGATCGTTGGTGATGGTAAGAAGCTCAGGTTACATTACCCGCTAAACTGTAATGATGAGACGAGCTTCGACAACGGTTTCATCTCGCACGTGGAGCTGCTGCCGGCATTGGAATCCATCATTGAAGGTGCCACGGCTTTGTATGCATTTAGCGAAGCTGAATGTGAATTCCTCACAGATCTCACCGGGCGTGCGTTCATCTCTCTGAAAAAAGAGTTGAATTCCCCCTCTCCTGAGAAATGTTCCTTCCCCGCCTTCTCCTGTCTCAATCCATGCCATAAATTAAGGAATAGTACATGCGCATTAAGGGATGCGCATTCCTTGGCGCAGTGGCTTCAGTACAATCGTCTCAAGGTCGAAGTCGATCCTTGCCCCTCCATAGATTGCTCCCCTACCCCTCCTCCAAGACCTTCATAGTGACAATATTCAATGTCCAACCATCAGTCGATATGGAGCAGTCGCAAGGAGAGGTTGTGACATCTCCTCCGGTTAAGCGGAAGAGACCTGCTAATCGGACACAGCGCATCACCTCTGACAATAAGTATATCCTGTTGCAAACCGTGTATAATTTAAATGTGGGAAGAACAAAGAGTGTTTGTGTGGGTTATGATCCCAGTAGAGACTTTGAACCTGTAGTGCAATTTAATCAGACAACTAAGAAAAGTGTTGTAATTACTATCAGTGAATGGACTAATGTTGTAAATCTCCAGCATATAGTGCATGATTATTTTATCACCGGCACAAAACAGCCACTTTCTTTATCGTTTATCTCCTTTGCAAATTTCTTTGGGAAGAGACATTTGTCGATTAAACGAGACAATAGTTCGTTTAATTTAAATTTTGATGAGTGGAATTATTTAAATACACTATCCAATTTAATAACAATTATTCTTAATAATATCTCGGTAGAGTGTGAAGTGGTAAAAGAATTTGTTTCCAGCTTTAAAACTGGAAACTTTGTCAAGCCATTGATATGCAAATTAGATTTGGAAAGATTGGAATCTGAGATGGTACTCGTAGCGAATGAATGAAAAGTAATCATAAAGTATAGTTTCGCTATACTCTGATTACGTGTGTGTGTGTGTGTGCGTGCGTGCGTGCGTGCGTGTGTGTGTGCGTGCGCGTGCGCGAGTGCAACTGGAAAATTTTCACCTATCCTAAAGGTGGATTAGGATTAGGCTCGGAAGTTCAGGAAGAGAATTCACCCTATCCTACTGTGTCCGAATTTTCTTGGCTTAGGAATCTCCTCACGATTTGGCAAGTTTGGAGTAACACAGCTTTTTGCCCGAGGTTAGTTATTATTTTTTTTATTCCCAGCTTCTCAGTTTGTTTTTTAAACATATGGGACATCACTCCCTCCGCAGAGATTACTATCGGGTGAATAGTGACATCATTTAATTTCCAGATATTTTTTTATTTCGTCGGCTAAATTTCTGTATTTTGAGATTTTCTCTCTCTCGGTTGACCTTACGTTGTGACTTAGTGGTACTGCTATATCGATTATATTAGCCTTTTTTTCTAATTTATTGATTAATAGGATATCCGGTCTATTGTAATCTATGGTTTTGTCGGTGAGAATTGGTCTGTCCCAGTACAAAACATGGGTTTTTGTTTCAATTACAGCAGGTGGCTGATACTTGTAATATGGTGGAATATTTTTCTTTAAGAGCCCGTAAGTTAGTCCCAGGTGTTGGTGGATTATTTTTGCCAGTTGGTTATGTCTATTCAGGTAGACATTCCCTGCAAGAGCCGAGCATCCTGCCATTATGTGCTTAATTGACTCACCAATGCATCCACATTTTCTACATCTATCGGGTATTTCTAGTTTAAGTATATGTTTTTCATAGTTATGGGTGCGTATAACTCTGTCTTGAATAGCCATAATAAAACCTTCGGTCTCGGGGTAAAGATAGCCATCCTGGAGCCATTTTAAAGATGAAGTTTTGTCTACCCAATCCTCCTGGATAACTGTTGGAAATTTTCCGTGCAGTGCTTTGGATCTCCATTCTTGTTTCTGTTGGGCAATGTCTGGCAAGTCCTTCTGATAATCCTCATCTCTCAGGTTCAGAGTTGTGTACCCCATGTCGGCTTCAACGATCTGTTTCATTATGACATCATTTGATGCTTTTAAAGTCAATTAAATAGACTCTTCCTGAGATCTGCACAGTCGCAATATATTTATTAGGCCTCGGCCTCCTTCCTTTCTCGGAATATACAGCCTAATGACAGAGGCCTTACTGTGTAAACATCGGAACTTGTTTAGTAGTCGCCTAGTTAGTCTGTCCAGTTCATTTAGATCCGTGTCTGACCATTTTAAAATTCCGAAAGAGTAGGTCAGGGCCGGCACTGCCCAGGTATTTATGGCCGTTATTAGGTTCCTCCCGGATAGTTTTGTATTCAGGATCTTCGTCGCTCGCCTTTTATATGCGTCTGTTAGTGTTTATTATTATTATTGTTAGTTAGTTAGTTAGTGCTAGTTAGTTATTATTATTGTTATTATTATTATTTTTATTGTTACAGTTGTAACATGACCCTCCGAGTCCCCGGCAAGCATCAGGTTTCATTGCCGTCATAATGGCCGAAGACTCGAGAGGGGTTGGGCAGTAATCGCAGCCACGTCCGACGCCCATCGGATGTGTGGCTACGCTGCGGTAGGGTCATGCGTCCGCAGTAAACGGAGTGACCCCAGGATGACGGCCTTCTGCATGCGTGCAACTAGTAATTCCGCCTGTGCCACGCAGGACGGAATACACTTGATGTTATTTAGCAGCGAGCCCTTAACTCCACCGAGCACACCTATGATGAGGACCACCAGTTTCACAGAGTGTCCGGGGTACATCTGTCGAAGTTCGAAAAGCAGGTCTTGATATTTCGTCCGTTTTTCCACCTCCTTCGCATCCATGTTAGTATCAGCCGGAGCCGAAAACTCGATCACGAACATGGAGCGTGTGAGGTGGTCGAGGAGAACGATATCAGGCTTGGTCGCCTCCAACTGCCTGGTGGTGGAAAAGGAGTAATTCCACCAGATCGTGCATTTATCGTTCTCCACGACGGACTCAATATCTCCAGGGGCATAGGGCAGCACAGGTGTTTCGTCGATGCCATAATGGTGTCGAAGATGAAAGTATAACACCCGTAGGGCCGCGTTGTGCCAAGCTAAATATGCTGACTTAGCGTAATAACTACAGCCGGAGAGAAGGTGACTCAAAGTCTCCGGCTGGGCTCGGCACGCCCTACATCTCGTGTCCGCAACCTCCGCTTTGAATATAATGCGGCGGTACACGAGTGTGTTTATGACACCATCCTGGCACGCGAGGACAAAACCCTCGGTCTCGGACTTCAGACCGGCGGAGCGTAGGAAGGCAAACGTTAGCTCCTTCGATAGCCCATGCTTTTCGATGTTTCGATAGAAACCTCCATGCATGGGCTTATCGGTATGCACCTTGAGCAAGGCCTTCTGCTCGGCTTTTTTTATTTCGAGCTTGAGGACGTCTGCCTTCAATGACAAGATGGTCGTGTCATTGTCGCTTCCGTCGGATGACGGGTCGAAGTCGAGACCGGTTTCGTCCGCTGCCCTCTTTGCCGCCTGGAAGAGAAACGCCCCTGCTCCCGCACTCTCGTGATCACTCACGAGATTGAGCAGGGGGTCCCTGCTTTTCAAAACTCGGCAAGCTGTACCCAGGACAACTCTGTTGTGGAGACATTCCAGACTCAATAGTCCTCTACCACCTACATTGCGAGGGAGATACAATCTGGCGACGGAAGATTTCGGATGAAGACTTCTATAGATGGTCATCATCTTCCTCGTTCCCCTATCGAGGTTCTGCAACTCGTTGACGTTCCACTTCATGCATCCGAAGGTATACAGCAGTGTAGGAACCGCGAACATGTTCGTGGCAAGAACCTTGTTTTTGCCTGACAGCTCAGAACTCCAGATGTTCCTGAGAGTCTGTCTGTATTTGGCGGTGAGCCTTTCCTTCACTGCTGTAACCTCCTGCATTCGGCGCTGGGGGACGCCGAGATATTCATAGCTGTCATCGTCCTCGAGGTGACGAATGACGCTCCCGTCAACAAGTTGCACGTCTTCCTTGATCTCCGAAAATATTCCTCTCGCCAAGTGGATGGATGCACACTTGTCCAATCCGAACTCCATTCCTATAGCCTCACTGTATTCCAGTACGGTGTCCAGGGCAGTGCGAAGGTCTTTCGCATTAGAAGCGTACAGCTTCAGGTCATCCATATAAAACAAATGGGTGACCTTATGCTTCCTGTCACCTGGAACACCACACATGTATCCTTTACCTCGTCGCAGCCTAAGGGACAGGGGTAGGAGGGAAATACAGAACAGTAGGGGGCTCAAGCTGTCGCCTTGAAAAAAGCCACGGTGGTATGTTACCAACTCTGTGGAAACTGACCGCTTGCCTGAGGTCAGAACGAAGCGCGTTTTCCACAGTGGTAACAGGCGTTGGATGCAGGACACAACCTCAGGGTGGACTTTCATCAACTTCAGCATGGCGATCAATAGCTCATGCGAAGTGGTGTCAAAAGCCTTCTTGTAGTCCACCCAGGCCATTGATAGGTTTCGCTTATGCCGGATGGCATCCTGGCATATGCACCTATCAATGAGCAGGTTGTCCTTGCATCCCGCGATTCCCCGCTTTGAGCTCCTCTGCTCGTACACCTCCTCCCAAACCGGCTGGACTTGGTGTAGGATAAGGTCGCTCAAGATCGAGGTGAACGCCTTATATACAGTGTTGAGACAGGTTATAGGGCGGTAGTTCTTTGGATTGGACAAGTCTCCCTTCTTAGGTATTAAAACCGTGCGTCCCTCAGTCAGCCAAGGTGGAATTGGTTTTCCACCATTTAGAAAGGACGTGAAGATTCTGGCGAGGTGTTGGTGGGTGGAAGTAAATTTCTTCCACCAGAAGTTATTCACGGCATCCATTCCTGGAGCCGAGAAATTCTTCTTGCCAGAGAAGGCCTTCTTCACGTCACTTACGGTGACTGAAAGAGGTCCATCCACATCTTGTAGGTGGCGGTCACAAACCTCTTTAAAGAGGCCTATGGCCGGAGTGTCTCCGTTGAATGGCTTCGACGTTTCGTATATTTCCTTCCAGAAACGTTCAACCTCTTGGACGGGTGGCGGAGATTCAACTACAGGCGGAGGTGTTCGAAAGAGACGGGACGGCTGAAGGAGAAAGGTGGCATTTTCTCTCACGCCCCTACTCTTCTTCAGGATTTTTTTCCGGGCCGTGGTGAGTGCCCGTACTCTATCGACCGCTAGCTGCTTAATGGTAAGCAGCACGCTTTTATTCAGCGTGTGATGGTTGTACCTGAAACTGCTCGCTATGCGCCGAACTTTAGGAGTGAAAGCTCGCCCAGATAACATGTATTCCATCACACACTCAATTCTCGACGCCTGTTGTCTCGCCTGCGTGATCTTGGCCTCCAACTGTTCAAGCCTCTTTGCTGCTTTGTCCTCCCAAGAGGTGTTCTTTTGGGAGTGAGCCATAATTTTGGCAGCAGCATAGACCACGCAATTTACCGTCCAAAGGTCCGACGTTTCCGTTAGGATTTCGTCGATAAGACCATTCAACTGGGGCAGGTGGTTACCCCGCAGAGAGATCTTCCGGTGGATGTCTCTCGGCCTAGGTTGTCCATCATCATAAGATATTGTGCTTAACAACCGCGTTCGTAGTTCAGCGACGGCCTGACCAGCTTCATCTCCATTTGACATAGACTGCGGCATGAGTGCCGTTGTAGCCTCAGGTGGTGCATTATTATTATTATATTTTAATTGTTACAGTTGTAACATGACCCTCCGAGTCCCCGGCAAGCATCAGGTTTCATTGCCGTCATAATGGCCGAAGACTCGAGAGGGGTTGGGCAGTAATCGCAGCCACGTCCGACGCGCATCGGATGTGTGGCTACGCTGCGGTAGAGTCATGCGTCCGATGTAGACGGAGTACCCCAGGATGACGGCCTTCTGCATGCGTGCAACTAGTAATTCCGCCTGTGCCACGCAGGACGGAATACACTTGATGTTATTTAGCAGCGAGCCCTTAACTCGTCCGAGCACACCTATGATGAGGACCACCAGTTTCACAGTGTCCGGGGTACATCTGTCGAAGTTCGAAAAGCAGGTCTTGATATTTCATCCGTTTTTCCACCTCCTTCGCATCCATGTTAGTTTCAGCCGGAGCCGAAAACTCGATCACGAACATGGAGCGTGTGAGGTGGTCGAAGAGAACGATATCAGGCTTGGTCGCCTCCAACTGCCTGGTGGTGGAAAAGGAGTAATTCCACCAGATCGTGCATTTATCGTTCTCCACGACGGACTCAATATCTCCAGGGGCATAGGGCAGCACAGGTGTTTCGTCGATGCCATAATGGTGTCGAAGATGAAAGTATAACACCCGTAGGGCCGCGTTGTGCCGAGCTAAATATGCTGACTTAGCGTAATAACTACAGCCGGAGAGAAGGTGACTCAAAGTCTCCGGCTGGGCTCGGCACGCCCTACATCTCGTGTCCGCAACCTCCGCTTTGAATATAATGCGGCGGTACACGAGTGTGTTTATGACACCATCCTGGCACGCGAGGACAAAACCCTCGGTCTCGGACTTCAGACCGGCGGAGCGTAGGAAGGCAAACGTTAGCTCCTTCGATAGCCCATGCTTTTCGATGTTTCGATAGAAACCTCCATGCATGGGCTTATCGGTATGCACCTTGAGCAAGGCCTTCTGCTCGGCTTTTTTTATTTCGAGCTTGAGGACGTCTGCCTTCAATGACAAGATGGTCGTGTCATTGTCGCTTCCGTCGGATGACGGGTCGAAGTCGAGACCGGTTTCGTCCGCTGCCCTCTTTGCCGCCTGGAAGAGAAACGCCCCTGCTCCCGCACTCTCGTGATCTCTCACGAGATTGAGCAGGGGGTCCCTGCTTTTCAAAACTCGGCAAGCTGTACCCAGGACAACTCTGTTGTGGAGACATTCCAGACTCAATATTCCTCTACCACCTACATTGCGAGGGAGATACAATCTGGCGACGGAAGATTTCGGATGAAGACTTCTATAGATGGTCATCATCTTCCTCGTTCCCCTATCGAGGTTCTGCAACTCGTTGACGTTCCACTTCATGCATCCGAAGGTATACAGCAGTGTAGGAACCGCGAACATGTTCGTGGCAAGAACCTTGTTCTTGCCTGACAGCTCAGAACTCCAGATGTTCCTGAGAGTCTGTCTGTATTTGGCGGTGAGCCTTTCCTTCACTGCTGTAACCTCCTGCATTCGGCGCTGGGGGACGCCGAGATATTCGTAGCTGTCATCGTCCTCGAGGTGACGAATGACGCTCCCGTCAACAAGTTGCACGTCTTCCTTGATCTCCGAAAATCTTCCTCTCGCCAAGTGGATGGATGCACACTTGTCCAATCCGAACTCCATTCCTATAGCCTCACTGTATTCCAGTACGGTGTACAGGGCAGTGCGAAGGTCTTTCGCATTAGAAGCATACAGCTTCAGGTCATCCATATAAAACAAATGGGTGACCTTATGCTTCCTGTCACCTGGAACACCACACATGTATCCTTTACCTCGTCGCAGCCTAAGGGACAGGGGTAGGAGGGAAATACAGAACAGTAGGGGGCTCAAGCTGTCGCCTTGAAAAACGCCACGGTGGTATGTTACCAACTCAGTGGAAACTGACCGCTTGCCTGAGGTCAGAACGAAGCTCGTTTTCCACAGTGGTAACAGGCGTTGGATGCAGGACACAACCTCAGGGTGGACTTTCATCAACTTCAGCATGGCGATCAATAGCTCATGTGAAGTGGTGTCAAAAGCCTTCTTGTAGTCCACCCAGGCCATTGATAGGTTTCGCTTTTGCCGGATGGCATCCTGGCATATGCACCTATCAATGAGCAGGTTGTCCTTGCATCCCGCGATTCCCCGCTTTGAGCCCCTCTGCTCGTACACCTCCTCCCAAACCGGCTGGACTTGGTGTAGGATAAGGTCGCTCAAGATCGAGGTGAACGCCTTATATACAGTGTTGAGGCAGGTTATAGGGCGGTAGTTCTTTGGATTGGACAAGTCTCCCTTCTTAGGTATTAAAACCGTGCGTCCCTCAGTCAGCCAAGGTGGAATTGGTTTTCCACCATTTAGAAAGGACGTGAAGATTCTGGCGAGGTGTTGGTGGGTGGAAGTAAATTTCTTCCACCAGAAGTTATTCACGGCATCCATTCCTGGAGCCGAGAAATTCTTCTTGCCAGAGAAGGCCTTCTTCACGTCACTTTCGGTGACTGAAAGAGGTCCATCCACATCTTGTAGGTGGCGGTCACAAACCTCTTTAAAGAGGCCTATGGCCGGAGTGTCTCCGTTGAATGGCTTCGACGTTTCGTATATTTCCTTCCAGAAACGTTCAACCTCTTGGACGGGTGGCGGAGATTCAACAACAGGCGGAGGTGGTCGAAAGAGACGGGACGGCTGAAGGAGAAAGGTGACATTTTCTCTCACGCCCCTACTCCTCGTCAGGAGTTTTTTCCGGGCCGTGGTGAGTGCCCGTACTCTATCGACCGCGTGCTGCTTAATGGTAAGCAGCACGCTTTTATTCAGCGTGTGATGGTTGTACCTGAGACTGCGCGCTATGCGCCGAACTTTAGGAGTGAAAGCTCGCCCAGATGCGATGTATTCCATCACACACTGAATTCTCGACGCCTGTTGTCTCGCCTGCGTGATCTTGGCCTCCAACTGTTCAAGCCTCTTTGCTGCTTTGTCCTCCCAAGAGGTGTTCTTTTGGGAGTGAGCCATAATTTTGGCAGCAGCATAGACCACGCAATTTACCGTCCAAAGGTCCGACGTTTCAGTTAGGATTTCGTCGATAAGACCATTCAACTGGGGAAGGTGGTTACCCCGCAGAGAGATCTTCCGGTGGATGTCTCTCGGCCTAGGTTGTCCATCATCATAAGATATTGTGCTTAACAACCGCGTTCGTAGTTCAGCGACGGCCTGACCAGCTTCATCTCCATTTGACATAGACTGCGGCATGAGTGCCGTTCTAGCCTCAGGTGGTGCAGAGGCTGCCTGTGTCGGGGAGAGTGGTCTGGCCGGTGGTGTGTTCCTCTGAACTGGCGGTTGGTGGAGAGTTTCCTTTTTTCGCAGGTGGTTGGCATAATCGCGCAGATTCTGCTGCGATAGGTGGTCGTGTTCTGGATGCATCTCACACCACAAAGAGTGCATCCTTGCCATATACCCCCTGCGTTCGGGCTCGCTGGCAGCATGGCATGCGAGGAGGTCGCCCCTTAGGGCTTCCGTCCACTGCATCCGGGCTCCCGTTACGGTGGTATTTGTATTGCCACACCCAACTCCACTAGGGCCCCCATCCGAGAGGGGCCGGTTGTTGGTGGCTTTCTCTGTATTCCTATTGGGAACCAGTTTTACTGCGTGTAGGGTGGTTAGCCCCACACGCAGACGTCCACCATTAGCCGGCAAGAGCCGTTGCCAGGTACGCCACGTGGAGGCTGGTGGTCCGGATTTCGTACCCTTATTATTATTATTATTATTTTAATTGTTACAGTTGTAACATGACCCTACGAGTCCCCGGCAAGCATCAGGTTTCATTGCCGTCATAATGGCCGAAGACTCGAGAGGGGTTGGGCAGTAATCGCAGCCACGTCCGACGCCCATCGGATGTGTGGCTACGCTGCGGTAGGGTCATGCGTCCGCAGTAAACGGAGTGACCCCAGGATGACGGCCTTCTGCATGCGTGCAACTAGTAATTCCGCCTGTGCCAGGAGAACGATATCAGGCTTGGTCGCCTCCAACTGCCTGGTGGTGGAAAAGGAGTAATTCCACCAGATCGTGCATTTATCGTTCTCCACGACGGACTCAATATCTCCAGGGGCATAGGGCAGCACAGGTGTTTCGTCGATGCCATAATGGTGTCGAAGATGAAAGTATAACACCCGTAGGGCCGCGTTGTGCCGAGCTAAATATGCTGACTTAGCGTAATAACTACAGCCGGAGAGAAGGTGACTCAAAGTCTCCGGCTGGGCTCGGCACGCCCTACATCTCGTGTCCGCAACCTCCGCTTTGAATATAATGCGGCGGTACACGAGTGTGTTTATGACACCATCCTGGCACGCGAGGACAAAACCCTCGGTCTCGGACTTCAGACCGGCGGAGCGTAGGAAGGCAAACGTTAGCTCCTTCGATAGCCCATGCTTTTCGATGTTTCGATAGAAACCTCCATGCATGGGCTTATCGGTATGCACCTTGAGCAAGGCCTTCTGCTCGGCTTTTTTTATTTCGAGCTTGAGGACGTCTGCCTTCAATGACAAGATGGTCGTGTCATTGTCGCTTCCGTCGGATGACGGGTCGAAGTCGAGACCGGTTTCGTCCGCTGCCCTCTTTGCCGCCTGGAAGAGAAACGCCCCTGCTCCCGCACTCTCGTGATCTCTCACGAGATTGAGCAGGGGGTCCCTGCTTTTCAAAACTCGGCAAGCTGTACCCAGGACAACTCTGTTGTGGAGACATTCCAGACTCAATATTCCTCTACCACCTACATTGCGAGGGAGATACAATCTGGCGACGGAAGATTTCGGATGAAGACTTCTATAGATGGTCATCATCTTCCTCGTTCCCCTATCGAGGTTCTGCAACTCGTTGACGTTCCACTTCATGCATCCGAAGGTATACAGCAGTGTAGGAACCGCGAACATGTTCGTGGCAAGAACCTTGTTCTTGCCTGACAGCTCAGAACTCCAGATGTTCCTGAGAGTCTGTCTGTATTTGGCGGTGAGCCTTTCCTTCACTGCTGTAACCTCCTGCATTCGGCGCTGGGGGACGCCGAGATATTCGTAGCTGTCATCGTCCTCGAGGTGACGAATGACGCTCCCGTCAACAAGTTGCACGTCTTCCTTGATCTCCGAAAATCTTCCTCTCGCCAAGTGGATGGATGCACACTTGTCCAATCCGAACTCCATTCCTATAGCCTCACTGTATTCCAGTACGGTGTACAGGGCAGTGCGAAGGTCTTTCGCATTAGAAGCATACAGCTTCAGGTCATCCATATAAAACAAATGGGTGACCTTATGCTTCCTGTCACCTGGAACACCACACATGTATCCTTTACCTCGTCGCAGCCTAAGGGACAGGGGTAGGAGGGAAATACAGAACAGTAGGGGGCTCAAGCTGTCGCCTTGAAAAACGCCACGGTGGTATGTTACCAACTCAGTGGAAACTGACCGCTTGCCTGAGGTCAGAACGAAGCTCGTTTTCCACAGTGGTAACAGGCGTTGGATGCAGGACACAACCTCAGGGTGGACTTTCATCAACTTCAGCATGGCGATCAATAGCTCATGTGAAGTGGTGTCAAAAGCCTTCTTGTAGTCCACCCAGGCCATTGATAGGTTTCGCTTTTGCCGGATGGCATCCTGGCATATGCACCTATCAATGAGCAGGTTGTCCTTGCATCCCGCGATTCCCCGCTTTGAGCCCCTCTGCTCGTACACCTCCTCCCAAACCGGCTGGACTTGGTGTAGGATAAGGTCGCTCAAGATCGAGGTGAACGCCTTATATACAGTGTTGAGGCAGGTTATAGGGCGGTAGTTCTTTGGATTGGACAAGTCTCCCTTCTTAGGTATTAAAACCGTGCGTCCCTCAGTCAGCCAAGGTGGAATTGGTTTTCCACCATTTAGAAAGGACGTGAAGAATCTGGCGAGGTGTTGGTGGGTGGAAGTAAATTTCTTCCACCAGAAGTTATTCACGGCATCCATTCCTGGAGCCGAGAAATTCTTCTTGCCAGAGAAGGCCTTCTTCACGTCACTTTCGGTGACTGAAAGAGGTCCATCCACATCTTGTAGGTGGCGGTCACAAACCTCTTTAAAGAGGCCTATGGCCGGAGTGTCTCCGTTGAATGGCTTCGACGTTTCGTATATTTCCTTCCAGAAACGTTCAACCTCTTGGACGGGTGGCGGAGATTCAACAACAGGCGGAGGTGGTCGAAAGAGACGGGACGGCTGAAGGAGAAAGGTGACATTTTCTCTCACGCCCCTACTCCTCGTCAGGAGTTTTTTCCGGGCCGTGGTGAGTGCCCGTACTCTATCGACCGCGTGCTGCTTAATGGTAAGCAGCACGCTTTTATTCAGCGTGTGATGGTTGTACCTGAGACTGCGCGCTATGCGCCGAACTTTAGGAGTGAAAGCTCGCCCAGATGCGATGTATTCCATCACACACTGAATTCTCGACGCCTGTTGTCTCGCCTGCGTGATCTTGGCCTCCAACTGTTCAAGCCTCTTTGCTGCTTTGTCCTCCCAAGAGGTGTTCTTTTGGGAGTGAGCCATAATTTTGGCAGCAGCATAGACCACGCAATTTACCGTCCAAAGGTCCGACGTTTCAGTTAGGATTTCGTCGATAAGACCATTCAACTGGGGAAGGTGGTTACCCCGCAGAGAGATCTTCCGGTGGATGTCTCTCGGCCTAGGTTGTCCATCATCATAAGATATTGTGCTTAACAACCGCGTTCGTAGTTCAGCGACGGCCTGACCAGCTTCATCTCCATTTGACATAGACTGCGGCATGAGTGCCGTTCTAGCCTCAGGTGGTGCAGAGGCTGCCTGTGTCGGGGAGAGTGGTCTGGCCGGTGGTGTGTTCCTCTGAACTGGCGGTTGGTGGAGAGTTTCCTTTTTTCGCAGGTGGTTGGCATAATCGCGCAGATTCTGCTGCGATAGGTGGTCGTGTTCTGGATGCATCTCACACCACAAAGAGTGCATCCTTGCCATATACCCCCTGCGTTCGGGCTCGCTGGCAGCATGGCATGCGAGGAGGTCGCCCCTTAGGGCTTCCGTCCACTGCATCCGGGCTCCCGTTACGGTGGTATTTGTATTGCCACACCCAACTCCACTAGGGCCCCCATCCGAGAGGGGCCGGTTGTTGGTGGCTTTCTCTGTATTCCTATTGGGAACCAGTTTTACTGCGTGTAGGGTGGTTAGCCCCACACGCAGACGTCCACCATTAGCCGGCAAGAGCCGTTGCCAGGTACGCCACGTGGAGGCTGGTGGTCCGGATTTCGTACCCTTATTATTATTATTATTATTTTAATTGTTACAGTTGTAACATGACCCTACGAGTCCCCGGCAAGCATCAGGTTTCATTGCCGTCATAATGGCCGAAGACTCGAGAGGGGTTGGGCAGTAATCGCAGCCACGTCCGACGCCCATCGGATGTGTGGCTACGCTGCGGTAGGGTCATGCGTCCGCAGTAAACGGAGTGACCCCAGGATGACGGCCTTCTGCATGCGTGCAACTAGTAATTCCGCCTGTGCCAGGAGAACGATATCAGGCTTGGTCGCCTCCAACTGCCTGGTGGTGGAAAAGGAGTAATTCCACCAGATCGTGCATTTATCGTTCTCCACGACGGACTCAATATCTCCAGGGGCATAGGGCAGCACAGGTGTTTCGTCGATGCCATAATGGTGTCGAAGATGAAAGTATAACACCCGTAGGGCCGCGTTGTGCCGAGCTAAATATGCTGACTTAGCGTAATAACTACAGCCGGAGAGAAGGTGACTCAAAGTCTCCGGCTGGGCTCGGCACGCCCTACATCTCGTGTCCGCAACCTCCGCTTTGAATATAATGCGGCGGTACACGAGTGTGTTTATGACACCATCCTGGCACGCGAGGACAAAACCCTCGGTCTCGGACTTCAGACCGGCGGAGCGTAGGAAGGCAAACGTTAGCTCCTTCGATAGCCCATGCTTTTCGATGTTTCGATAGAAACCTCCATGCATGGGCTTATCGGTATGCACCTTGAGCAAGGCCTTCTGCTCGGCTTTTTTTATTTCGAGCTTGAGGACGTCTGCCTTCAATGACAAGATGGTCGTGTCATTGTCGCTTCCGTCGGATGACGGGTCGAAGTCGAGACCGGTTTCGTCCGCTGCCCTCTTTGCCGCCTGGAAGAGAAACGCCCCTGCTCCCGCACTCTCGTGATCTCTCACGAGATTGAGCAGGGGGTCCCTGCTTTTCAAAACTCGGCAAGCTGTACCCAGGACAACTCTGTTGTGGAGACATTCCAGACTCAATATTCCTCTACCACCTACATTGCGAGGGAGATACAATCTGGCGACGGAAGATTTCGGATGAAGACTTCTATAGATGGTCATCATCTTCCTCGTTCCCCTATCGAGGTTCTGCAACTCGTTGACGTTCCACTTCATGCATCCGAAGGTATACAGCAGTGTAGGAACCGCGAACATGTTCGTGGCAAGAACCTTGTTCTTGCCTGACAGCTCAGAACTCCAGATGTTCCTGAGAGTCTGTCTGTATTTGGCGGTGAGCCTTTCCTTCACTGCTGTAACCTCCTGCATTCGGCGCTGGGGGACGCCGAGATATTCGTAGCTGTCATCGTCCTCGAGGTGACGAATGACGCTCCCGTCAACAAGTTGCACGTCTTCCTTGATCTCCGAAAATCTTCCTCTCGCCAAGTGGATGGATGCACACTTGTCCAATCCGAACTCCATTCCTATAGCCTCACTGTATTCCAGTACGGTGTCCAGGGCAGTGCGAAGGTCTTTCGCATTAGAAGCGTACAGCTTCAGGTCATCCATATAAAACAAATGGGTGACCTTATGCTTCCTGTCACCTGGAACACCACACATGTATCCTTTACCTCGTCGCAGCCTAAGGGACAGGGGTAGGAGGGAAATACAGAACAGTAGGGGGCTCAAGCTGTCGCCTTGAAAAACGCCACGGTGGTATGTTACCAACTCAGTGGAAACTGACCGCTTGCCTGAGGTCAGAACGAAGCGCGTTTTCCACAGTGGTAACAGGCGTTGGATGCAGGACACAACCTCAGGGTGGACTTTCATCAACTTCAGCATGGCGATCAATAGCTCATGCGAAGTGGTGTCAAAAGCCTTCTTGTAGTCCACCCAGGCCATTGATAGGTTTCGCTTATGCCGGATGGCATCCTGGCATATGCACCTATCAATGAGCAGGTTGTCCTTGCATCCCGCGATTCCCCGCTTTGAGCCCCTCTGCTCGTACACCTCCTCCCAAACCGGCTGGACTTGGTGTAGGATAAGGTCGCTCAAGATCGAGGTGAACGCCTTATATACAGTGTTGAGGCAGGTTATAGGGCGGTAGTTCTTTGGATTGGACATGTCTCCCTTCTTAGGTATTAAAACCGTGCGTCCCTCAGTCAGCCAAGGTGGAATTGGTTTTCCACCATTTAGAAAGGACGTGAAGATTCTGGCGAGGTGTTGGTGGGTGGAAGTAAATTTCTTCCACCAGAAGTTATTCACGGCATCCATTCCTGGAGCCGAGAAATTCTTCTTGCCAGAGAAGGCCTTCTTCACGTCACTTTCGGTGACTGAAAGAGGTCCATCCACATCTTGTAGGTGGCGGTCACAAACCTCTTTAAAGAGGCCTATGGCCGGAGTGTCTCCGTTGAATGGCTTCGACGTTTCGTATATTTCCTTCCAGAAACGTTCAACCTCTTGGACGGGTGGCGGAGATTCAACAACAGGCGGAGGTGGTCGAAAGAGACGGGACGGCTGAAGGAGAAAGGTGGCATTTTCTCTCACGCCCCTACTCCTCGTCAGGAGTTTTTTCCGGGCCGTGGTGAGTGCCCGTACTCTATCGACCGCGTGCTGCTTAATGGTAAGGTGGCGGTCACAAACCTCTTTAAAGAGGCCTATGGGTAATGGTAAGCAGCACGCTTTTATTCAGCGTGTGATGGTTGTACCTGAGACTGCGCGCTATGCGCCGAACTTTAGGAGTGAAAGCTCGCCCAGATGCGATGTATTCCATCACACACTGAATTCTCGACGCCTGTTGTCTCGCCTGCGTGATCTTGGCCTCCAACTGTTCCAGCCTTTTTTCTGCTTTTTCCTCCCAATAGGTGTTCTTTTGGGAGTGAGCCATGATTTTGGCAGCAGCGTAGACCACGCAATTGACCGTCCATAGGTCCGACGTCTCTGTCAGGATTTCGTCGAGGGCCCCCATCCGAGAGGGGCCGGTTGTTTGTGGCTTTCTCAGAATTCCTTTATTATTATTATTATTATTATTAGGTGTGGTAAGCAGATGGTAATTCTCTCGTCTTCACCTTATTTATTTAAAAATCGTGATCATCATTTTGTTTTTGTTCATCATTTCTGCCCCGGGTTGTGGAGCAGCGTGCGTTAGGAGGGGCCGCCAAAGGGGCTGGTTACCGCAATCTTGGCACCCTAGTCCAACCGCACATGTACTGCCCCACTCCCCGGTCAGGCTTTCAACTGTCTCACCTTCACCAATTGTCACCCTTTATGATTACTTCGCCATCATTTAGCTCACACAATATACCCTGGGTAGCCCAATAACGAGCAAAGATTTTTTCCTGGTCCATCGCCTTGTGGTATGCCAACTCACGTACAATTCTTTTTCCCAGACAGCTCTGGAAATACTCAAAATATTTCGCCCTCTCTCTTTCACCTTTGCATTTTGAGGTGAAGCATTTATATATAGAACTTTTTGCCAACGTTACAATATAGTTTGCCATAGCGATGTTGTTTTTGCTTATGTTGTTGGGCGCGACACCGGTGCACAAGTCTAAAACTAATACATTTGGTTTAGCCAGTAGCATTTTAATTGGCGTATTTAGTTTCTTCCAAAGATTTTTTGCTTCAGGACACTCGAAAGCTATGTGGCTCGCTGTTCCTTTAACTCTGGGGCACCAAGGGCAATTTTCATCATTTAACACTCCGCATTTTTTTAGGGAGATTGAGTCACCCCATCTATCGTGGGCCAGTCTCCAGGCAATTTCAGCATCTTTGCCAAAGCTCGGTTTTGCTGAAAAAGTCCACCACTTTATGTCATCGGAAGCGTTATTATTTGTCGTTGGCAGTAATGTCTTCGTTTTGTACCACATCTCAGCATACATAGTTCTTATTTTAATGGGAATGCAGCATTCCCTACCGGAGAAGTTACTTTTGTAATATATACATGTATTTGTCTGTTCTCTTGTAGGGGGAGGTGGCCAACCTGTCGGATATGGTCTCCCATCCGAGGCATCTTTCACTTGTAGTTGACCCCATGCTTCGCTAATACTATAATAAAAATTGGGCCTTTTGCAAGACCTCTCCATAGCTTCGGTGGCCATCATGAACCATGGTTCGTCACCTTTTGCCATCAAATATCGTTGAGCATGTAGTGCTCTAAAGCCTTTAACTTTCACCTCCACGTCTACTAAACCCAATCCACCTGCTCTAATTGGCGCGCTAACTTTATTGCCATCGACCCAGTGCCGGCTCTTTCCCCACACGTAGTTCAGGAGCTGAGATTGTATTTGTTTTAAAGCCTGCTTTCGAATGTTTACTATTTGTAGATGATGCCATATCCGTGGTGCGATAAACTGGTTAGCCACCTTTGCCCTCCCAAAAACGGAAAGCTCGCCGCCAACAGTTTCCCAACGTTTAGTGGCGTCACGTATTGCTTCCTTGGTGAACTCTTCTGTTTTCATCATCGTAGTGCGGCGTTCGTTTGCTATATATACCCCCAAGAACCTTCCTCCTATACTATCCCACTGGAATCCTAGTGGGGTGTCTAGCCTTGTCCTCCATCCACCACACCACAAACCCGTAGATTTTTCTTCATTGAGGGACGCCCCTGATGACGTTGCGTATGTGTTGAAACAGTCCCGGACTGATGAAAACTCCTCATCTCTAGTAATGAAAACGTGTAAGTCGTCAGCATAAGCTGAGGCGGCTAGGTGGTAATTGTCCTTTAGCGGTATTCCGTGGATTTTCTGCTTTAATGAAGTAAGAAAAGGTTCAATGGCAATGACATATAAGGGACCTGACATGGGACATCCCTGTCTAATCCCTTTCTCAAGGGAAATTGGTGCTGTTAAATAATTTCCGACCTTCACCATGCACTGAGCTCCCGAATACAGTGTTTTTACGTATCTCAAAAAAATCGCGCCAAATCCCATTCCTTCCATTGTTTGGAAGAGGAAACCATGCTCCACCCTGTCAAACGCTCCACGTTGATCCATTGACAGCACCGCCATATTTCTGCCATCGCGATTAGCCCATGTAATGGCATCTCTTAAAAGGGAAAGATTGTGCATAATACTTCTACCGGGGACGCTGCAGCCTTGTTCCTTCGATACTACACTCTCTAGCGCTGGGGACATTCGCATAGCGATGGCCTTGGCTATGATTTTATAATCGGCTGTGGTAATGGAGACAGGCCGCCAATTATCAACACTTGTCCTGTCTCCCTTTTTGTGCAAAAGGGTAAGGACCGCCCTGGATGTTGAACGCGGTAGTCTACCTCTTTTAAAGCTGGCGATCGCCATGTTTATAAATGGCCTCCTTAACTGCTTCCAGAACTTTTTGTAAAACTCGACAGGTAATCCATCGATCCCTGGGGCCTTATTATTGTGTAGTGCATTTAACGCTATGTCAAAATCTTCTCCTGTTAAGGGCTCTTCCAACACACTCGCTTCTTCCACAGATAACTTCCTTTCAATGTTAAGACCACAAATTTGGTCTTCCGTCTGTTGGGTGTTGGATTTATATTTATCTGTAAAGTATCTGTGTATATACGCACAGAGTTTCTTGTTGTCCGACACGATACCATTTGGCGTTCTAATGGCATTTAAGGGTGCTGAGGTCATTATCCTAGCTAGCCTGGACAATCGGGTACCAGCAGGGTCGTCGTTTGCCATTGCGTCTTCCCATCCCATTCTCGCTGCTGCCTTTTCTGCCTCTCTCGAATACCACTCTTTAATTTTCGTTTTTGTTACTTCCACTCGTTCACCTCTCTTGGATTGCTCCATTTTCTCCACCTGCCGTTCGAGGTCTTCCAGGTCCCCATATTCCACAATCCTCTTGATATTTAAGTATGACTTACTGGAGGCTCTAATTTCATCCTTCAGAACTTCCCACCTTTCAATTGCGTCTCCTGCAGTGGTGCTTTCTTGAAATACCTCAAGGACCGCCTCAATCATTTTAATGTAGTGCGTATTCGATAACCATTCAGTTGGAAGTCGCCAAAAAGGATTACTTTTCCTTTCACTTCCGTTGATTTTTATGGTACACTGAAAGGCCATATGATCTGAAAAGGATGGTAACATCATAGCACTATTGATTGCCGCTACCTGTTCTCTAGATATATATACACGGTCTAGTCGAGAGGATGATGGCGGAGTTTTGTAGGTGGTATAAGTGTACCTTCTCTCCCTGCCATGCGTCTCTCTCCACACGTCCACTAACATGGCTTCTTCTACTAAAAACCGTAACCTCCTTGCAGTCATTGGCTTTCTTTCCGTATTGGGAGTTCTGTCCAATTCAGGATCTAATGTGCAGTTGAAATCACCTCCAAGTATGGTAATTGGTGTATTTCTTGTTCCGGCTGCCATTGTTTCATAATATTCAATCAATTTATTACGAATTGCATCTAACAGATCAACAGCCTCTCGCTGACAGTTGGGGACATAAACATTAATAAGTATAAGACTAGAATCTAAGTTATTCATGGTCATGATGAGTGCCTGAGCATACCCTTCGACTAGAACATCATTCCTATGCACTCTGGCTTGCAGGCTTTTTTTCACCAAAATCGCCGTTCCAGAGCATGGTTGTGTTGCGTAATTCGAGTATATATATGGTAACTACGGAGAACACGTTTTGGGGAAGAGTCCTGTATATTCGTTTCTTGCAGGAACAAGATATCTTGCTTCCATTTATTTGTAAATAATTCAAACGCTGCCCATTTTCTATCCCCGCAAATAGACTTAGTGTTTAGCATGCACAGATGAAAACTCATTGTTATTAAAGTTGGAATTTCAGGTGATGAGTATATTTATGATGTATCAATCAGAGAATCGTTCCTCTTCCGTTCCCAACGCTTTTATAAGTCGACTTATACGCACTTCCAAGGCCCTTTCCTTTACCACTCCCTCCGCATATATATGGCGTAAGGTGCCTACTAGCGGTTTTAAGTCTTGGAACATCTCGTTTGCGTGTTGCCGAGGGTCGGGGCTCCCCTTCACGTTCGTCAAGTATCGGTGTAATAAATGGTATTGCACTCCCGGCGTCCAACCTCCTTCCTTATAATATTTTTCGATTTGTAGATATCCACGCTCGTTTGGATCAGTTTTTCCTTTCTTCTTTTTTCCTATTGACTGACTTGGGGAACTTGGTGGGGAAATGCCGCCTTCTCTGCTTTGTTTTCTTTTCATTTTTCCGCTTGTTTCACTTTCCCTCCCAACCTCCATATCATGTCTTACGTCTTCAGCGTCTGATGCGTTTTCGTCCCTTAAAGAGGTTTCGATTGCATTAACTAGTTTTATGGCGGGAGGTAAAGACTCGGGAGACGGTGATAATGAGGTATCTAACAGAGGAATGGGGAGGTCGTCAAGGGGACTTGTGCCCGCAGCAGTTTCTTCCACTCGCGGATTGTGTTGCGAGTGGTCGTCCACTTCCGTATCTTCTAAAGGTGAGTCATGCGTGGACTCAGTGAGTGCGTCCTTGTCAGGGCTTTGCAGGGGATAGGAGAAAGTGGGAGAGAGTGGAGGAGGAGGAGGTGTAGTTGTGGAGGAAGGGCTAGTAGAAGGGGGGTGAGTATGTACTTAGTTCGTCATTGTCGCCTCTTTTGTTATTGGCGTCGAATTTTCCTCTGGCATCGTAAGCTGTTCTCCCTCTTGCAACCCGCTATGTTCCGCGGCGTTTCCTCTGGAGTTTTCTTGGCCTTCCTGAGTGTGGTGCGCAGCCATGTTTCTTGTTGGGCAGGCGTTTACATAATGAGTGTCGCTTCCGCAATTAAGGCAATTCGAATCAAAGTTAAAATATATCCTTTGATGCCCAGTATCAAAATCTAATAAAATAGACTCCGGGATTCTTGCTCCCTCCCTCCGCACTATGAAACATTGTTTCCTCCAGCTTTGTATATGTCTTAATGCGGGATTGTTAGTCCCCATTGTTAGTATTTTTAGAGGGCTTACAACTCTTCCGATTTGACTCAGAATTTCTAAAAGTTCTTGTTCCGGGAATTCAGGCGGGATATTCGATACCACTAGTCTTTCGACCTTTGACGTCATCCTGCTGGCAGGAACAAAACAACCGTCCACCGTGATCCCACCATGATCCGTAAGAAAGCGATCGAGAGTGGGGACGTCTTTTAAATATATGCATATTCTTCCGTTGGAGAGTCGCGTGGCATGTGTGATGTCATCTGGTGACACGACTTCCGCTAGACTCTCCACGTATGTTGCTAGGGGGGTGGAGGGGTTCGCTTGCATTATGAAACCCATACGTCTGGTGGGTCCTGTAGTTAATAGTTGAATCTTCCTTGTTCTAATGGTGATGACTCCGTTATCTTTGGGGGGATCGCCAGATTGAGTGTAATGTCTATTAGGCGTATTACGCACTTTGGCGGAATAACTCACATAATTTGAGGCACGCGGTCTACGCGAAAAAGAAGAAGAAGAAGCGACTTCTGTGAGCCCACGCGAGGGCAGGAGGAGGGAGGGAGCCCCCGCTGGGGTGTGGTTGACTGAAGTAGGGCTCTTCGGTCGCTCCATTCGCTGTGCGTGGTTACTCAATTCAGGAAAGGGGGAGGGTGCAGGAAAAATACCGTATTTAATCCCTGACGAAGGTGAACAGTGAGTAGCAGGGGAGGGGGGGGAGAAATCCCTAAGACTAGTCCGGTCTCTCACCTTGACCTCCGTCCTTGCTTCGTCACTAGGAACAACACGCGTCGATGCGTCTGGGAAACGGCTTGCTAACGGAAAATTAAAACTGTTAGAAATATTACTGACTGCGGGAATCGAACTCGTAATTGCAGTATTAATTGACGTGGTCATAATAAATTTTCCTCCTTCTCTCCTAAGTGATGTGACGGGTGAGTGATTGTCGTTAATCAAAACTTGTGAAGCCGTAAGCGTCTCAATAGGGTTAACATTCGCGGATTTACCGAGCAGCGATCCAGGTAACTTTTCTGTGTCCCGCGCAGCCGCAGATGTAGAGGTTACAGAAGAAGTAGAAGTAGAGGACGATGTAGTGGTTGTAGCTGTAGCACTTAGCTGTAGTTCTTGTGAATCCATTTCGCCTGCTGCCGCCGAATCCGACCGAGCGTCAGCTCGGTCGACGGAGGAAGGAGTCCCTTTCACCAGCAATTCGACAAGCTAGCTCCCAACGAGTTGAATAATCACAATAATTAGCACACTGTATGCAGTTTTGGCGTAAAAACAACGCCCACCAATGCACTTACGCTAGTGGCACCACTACGTGTAAAATCACGAACGTGGCGCACAAAAAAAACCACACTTTCAAACAAACACTGAGGAGCCACTCGTAGATACGTCCGCACTCGACAGTCTCTCGTGTGTGTGTGTGCGTGTGCGTGTGTGCGCGTGTGCGCGTGTGTGCGTGTGTGTGTGTGTGTTTTTTTTTTTTATGTTTTATATGTGTATTTTCCGGCTTCACCTCTTTTTATGTTTTATATGTGAATTTTCCGGCTTCACCTCTTTTTATGTTTTATATGTGAATTTTCCGGCTTCACCTCTCTTTATTTATTCATTTTATTTCATCAATTTTCCCTTTTTTTCTCATCGTCTTCGTCCTTTGTCTGCCTCTCCTTCCGCGAGGAAAAGGGCCGCGCACAGGGGAGGTCCGCCGAAGGGGCTGGTTACCGCAACCTTGGACCTCATCCCTCCGCGCATGTGCCCCCCCCCGAGGGGAGAAAGCTCTTTGAGTTCTGCCCTTACTTTCACATTGTTATTTTCATTGCTCCCCCGCCCGCCTCGTCTCCGTCGCGAGGGTTTTGGTGGTCCGCGCCGAAGTTTCGAATATTCAATACGTCCTCTCCTGCCTCGTTTCGGTTCGTTGTGCACAGCACGCTTCCTTCGCACCACATGTTTGCGAAACGTTCTAAGTTGTCTCTTGCCTTGTAGTAGTGGTATTCTCTCGTTATCCTCTTTTCCACCTTTTTTCGAAAGTATTCGAAGCATCTCGGGGTCGTCCGCTCGCCTTTCTCCACTGCGGTGAAGCATTGGTAAATGCTCGCCTTCGCCTCTGTGGTTAAGAAGTTCGCGAGCATGTACTTTTTGGTGTTTGTACCTTTTCTCGCGGGGTAGCCCTTGTAGAGTTCCACCGCAGTTGGACGTTTTTCACCTGTTAACTCTGCCACGCACGTTTTCACTGTCTCCCAGATCTTCTTGGACTCTCGGCAGTCGAACATGATGTGCCACGCGTTGGCCTCTCTTCCGGTGCACGTTCGGCACTCTCGGTTTCGTCGAATACCGGCCCGCTTCAGGAATTTACTATCTGCCAGTCGGTCGTGTGCCAATCGCCACGCTATCTCCGCTTCTTTTCCGAGGGTGGGGGCGATCCAGTACGTCTTCCAATTTACGTTTTCGCCCCACATCCCATCCTTCAGGGGCCACTTGCCTTTTCCGCCGATGGAGATCATCTCTTTGTACATTTCTCTTTTACCGAGTGGTAGTTTCCTCATTTCCATTCTTCGGGCGCTTAAGAAGGTGAAGGTGGGAGGTTCTTCTGTTGGTGGCCAGCCGGTCGGGAAGGGTCGTCCGTCTCCTCCTGGATTTACGCCTAGTCGTTCGAGGGCGTGCTTTACTGAGGCGTAGAAGCTATTCCTCCTAGGTTTTGAATTCAGCAGTCTGGCCGCTAGTGTTTTCCAGGGTTTTTCTCTTTCCCCGCTGATGAAGCGTTGGAAGAACATGATCCTCAACGTGTTGATTTTTTCCTGCACGTCAATCAGGCCGAGTCCGCCGCAACCCAGTGGTGCCGTCAGTGTGGACCCTTCGACCCAGTGTTTTTTGTCCCTCCCCCATACGAAGTTCGTGAGTGCGGCCTGCACTCGCCTGACGCACTCCGCTCTTATGTTTTGCGTGTGTAGTGCGTACCAAATCTTAGGCGCCACGAATTGATTGGCCACTCTAGTTCTCCCGCGTACGGAGAGTGATTTCGCGACGCTCTCCCACCTTCTCAGGCCAGATTCTATTCTTTCTGTTATTGCTGTTTCCGCCTCTTCCTGTTCCCTCCTAGCGTCTGCCTCGAACCGTATTCCGAGAAAGCGGGCGCCCCTCGGAGAAACTTTGAAGGGTCCCAGCTTGCTCGTGCGGCCCCTCCACGATCCGCCGTACATACCTTCGGTCTTCTCCTCGTTCAACTCGGCACCCGAGAAAGCTGCGTATGCCTTGAAAGTTGGTATTATATCTTTCGCCGAGTCTTCGCTCCCGATGAAAAGTGTGATATCATCGGCATACGCCGAAAGGGTGATGGAAATTTCGTTTGGTAGTGGAAGACCGGCTAATTTGCTTTTGAAGAGGTGTAGTAAAGGCTCGAGAGTCAAGGCGTAAAGCTGGCCTGAGAGGGGGCACCCTTGTCTGATTCCCCGTTTGAAAGGGATGGGGGGCGTTAAAGTGTTACCCACCCTTACCAAACAAAAGGTGTCGTGGTACAGAGTAGATATGTACTTTCTAAATTGTTCTCCAAAATTCAAATCTTCTAATACTTTGAAGAGAAAATCGTGTCTGACTCTGTCGAAGGCCCCTTTTTGGTCTAATCCCAAGATCGCTACGGGGATGTTGGCTTCTTTGGCGTATTCTATTGCGTCTCTAATCAGGGCCAGGTTGTCCAGAATGGTCCTGCCTGGGACGCCGCACCCTTGTTCTGGGGATACGACGTCTGCGATGACGGATGAAAGTCTAAGGGAGATGGCTTTCGCTATTATTTTATAGTCGGTGGTCGTGATGGATATTGGTCGCCAGTTTTTTATTTGTGTCCTTTCGCCCTTCTTGTGTAGGAGGGTGAGGACGGCCCATCTGCTGGTGAGCGGCAGCGTTCCTCTCCTCAGACTTTCGTCGGCCATGGCGCTGAAGGGTTTGCGGAGTAGCTTCCAGAATCTTTTGTAGAAATCGGTCGTCAGTCCGTCAATGCCCGGGGCTTTCTTTGAGTTGAGGGTGTTGATTGCCGTGTCGTAGTCTTCTGTGGTAATTGGCTCTTCCATGCGTGCCTTGCTCGCTTGCGGCAAAGTGGGGTGCTGAGAGAGCAGCTCGTTTGCGTGTCCTGGGTCGACGCTTGGAGCTTTGTAAACGTCCTCAAAAAAGGAACTGATGTATCTGGAGAGTTGGTGCTGCTCCGTGAGGACTCGTCCGTCCTCCGTCTCCAGCGTCGTGAGGGGGTTCGGGCGCATCCTGATGATTGTCTTGGAAACGTTGGTGCCCGCTGGGTCGTCGGACGCCGCGATTTCCTCCCAACCTTCTATGTCCATGGCCCTCTTGCTTCTCTCTATGTATATTCGCCGTATCTGCTCCCTGGCCTGCCCGGCGTCCTCTCCTTGGGCGGTGGTCTCCCTGTCCTCCAGCGTTTTCAAAACAGCTCTCAGCTCGTCTCTTTTAAGGCGCACATAGATTTTCGTTGCTGCTCTTATTTCCGACTTGATGTTTTCCCATGCCGTTATGGGGTCCTTGTCTTTGAAGGTGGTGATGCTTTCTATTACGGCGGTGATGAAATTGATGTACTCCGGGTTTTCCAGGAGGCTGTTATGGAATTTCCAGTATGGGGGTGATGGTCTGTTTATGTCTAGGGTGGCGAGTTCTATTGTTACTGCTTTGTGATCCGAAAATGAGGCCTGTCTGCGTATGGAGGTGACTTTTGGGATGTGGTGGTTGTCGATGTATATCCTGTCGAGGCGTGATGCGATGTTCGGGTCTGCCGGTGAGTAGTATGTATAGCCTTCCTGTCTTCCGCGCATCTCCCTCCACACGTCCGTCAGTTCTTCTTTTCTTATAATGGTCGCCAGCCGTTTAGACATCCTTGGGCTCCTCTCGAACCTGGATGCCCGGTCGTGCCACGGGGACAGGGTGCAATTAAAGTCCCCCGCCAGGATGGTCATGTCTGGTTGAACGTCTTCTGCTTTAGTTTGTTAGAAGGAGTGGAGGATCCTCTGCATCGCTTCCAGTGCTACTTCTTCTTCGTTCGGGAGGTACACATTTATGATACGAAGTAGGATCCCTGAGCCGAGCTCGACCCAGTGCTCGCTGGCGTGCCCGGGGTGTAGGATCTTTTCCCGCGTCATACGAAAAGGAAGGCCGTGCTTGAAGGCGACTCCCGTGCCTGCGGCGTTTCTTTCCGTTGGGTTTAGCTTGATGGTATATCCAGCTTCGAGGAGACAGGGTTGGAGGGACTCCGTGTTTGTCTCCTGCATGAGCAGGACGTCGGGTCTCCATCTCTTTAGGAACATCTTCATTTGATGCGCCTTATTGTTACTGGCTATCGACCTAACATTCAGGGTGGTTACGTGTATACTCTGCCCACGTTCCATTTTGGCAGGGGGGGGGGTAAACGGCAGGGAGTAGTTGCGACGGAAGGTACGAAATTGACAGTAGGCGTTATTCTGATGATAAATTACGTTTTTCTCGTTAGTGCCTTAACGAGTCTTCTTATTCTCATGTCCAGCGCTTGGTCTTTGACAGCCCTTTCATCAGCGATGCGTTTCAGCGCCTCTATGAGCGGTTTTGCATCCAGAAACAGGCTGTTTGCGGTGGCGACGGGGTCTTTTTGTCCCTTTACTTCCTTCAGAAAGGTTACAATTTCTGGCCCGGTGATATTCGTGAGTTCTTCGTTTTTCTGTAAGAAAACCTCGACGTCTCTGTATCCCCGTTCATCTGAGGGTGGTGGTATCGTCTTCTTCCTCTGAGGCGACGTCGTTTCCTCGCCACGTTCGTGCTGTTTTTTTCTTTTTCCGGGGATTATATTAGCGGTGTCTGTCTCGGTGTTCGTATTCTGGAGTCGCTGTTCTTTTTCGTTCGCGCGCCATCCGCCTCCGTATCGCGTAGCGAAGTCTTCTCGCTCGCCTCCTCACGCGGCACCTGCGCGACGAGAGGAGGCCGATCGTCAGGAAGGGGTGGAGGGAGAGGTGTTGTGACTGGGGAGGGAGGGGTTGCGAGCCCATGTTCGTCACCCGCCGAGGTGTCTTGAGGAAGGAGGGAGGAAGGAGGAAGGAGGTGGCTTAGGAGAGGGGAGGGGGATGGTGGAGGGGAGGGGGGTGGTGGAGGAGGAGTGGGAGAAAGAGGAAGGGAGGGAATGGGGGGGACAGGTGATTCCCAGCCGTCGAAATGTTTGCGTCCATGGAAGAGATTGCAGGTGAGGTTTGCTCACCGAGTGGGGGTGAGGAGGAGTTATCTCTTCCCCTCTCGGGGGGCGTTGAGTCACGCACTTCGTTTATCTCATCTCCCCTTTCTACTCTAATGTCCGCCGTGCATGAGCTTGTGAAGTGGCCTTCGCAGTGGCATCTCGTGCATTTAGGCTCATTAAAATTAAAATATATACGGTGATAACCGGAACCGAATTCCACTAGTAGACTTTCAGGGATGGTAACGCCCTCCCTCCGTACAATGAAGCATTGCCTCCGCCACGAGGTTATATGTTCTAGGTCCGGCCGCCGCATTCCGATGGTGAGATGAGTTACCGTACTCACAACCCTCCCTATCTGGCTTAGTATTTCTGAGAGGTCGGACTGCGGGAATTCCGGTGGAACATTGGAGACGACAAGTCTCTCGACGCGATTGACCATTCGACTAGCCAGAACGAATTGATCTCGGATGGTCACTCCTCCGTGTTCAAACATAAACTCTTGCAAAATTTCCTCAGTCTTGAAATAAATACTAATTCTGCCATTCGACAATTTTGCCGCGTGGGTGATATTTAGGCCGCCTCCCACGGCGTCAGCTACGGCAATTACATAATCCGCGAGGGGGGTGTTGGGCAGAGCCTGCATTAATATGCCGAGCTTCCTCGTAGGTCCTGTGTTTAGCGGTACTATGCGTTTTGTTTTAAATCTTAACATGGGCAGCGCGGCACTACCGCTCGTCGTTTCGGCTGCCTGCCCCTCACTCCTGTTCGCCCCAGCCGCCCTTGCGTAGCTAGCGAGCCTCGTCGGTGGCCTTGCGTGCCTAGCGTGTGCTGGCATTGAGTGTGGGTCGACAGCTGGAGGAACAGATCCCCGGCTCTCTGCCGAGCCCAACACAAGGGACGAGGGCGCGAACCCTCGTGACGCGGGGGAAGGCTGCACGTTCTGGGAGAGGAGAGGTTGCGATGTCCCGCTCAAGTGGGGTGGGGAAGAGGGAGGGGAGGAGGGGGGAGGAGTGGATGGGGGTAGGTGAGGGTAATTCTCGCTCCCACCTTCGCCTGCCACGTGGTTTTTATCACTCGCAGTCAGCTGGGGCCCTGGGAGTGCGAACTCCGGGGATAAATTAACATATTTTTCACTAATTACTGTTTTTCCGCCACCTATCGTGCAACTACTCCTACCTGCCAAAGTGGTGAGGGGGAGTGGTGGCGTAATACTCGTCATTTGCGTGGTGGTGAATATTCCGCCTTCTCTTCTTAGAATCGTCGTATCCTTTTCCTGAGGGTCGTAATTAATTTCACTGTCGGAAAAATTAAGACGCCTAATGCAGCGTAGAGGGGTAGTAGTAGGTGTGGTATGACGTCGGGATGCGTCGATACGGTGTGTTGGCGAGGAAGGAGCACTTTGAACTCTCGTACCTGGAGTGACAACTTGAAGAGGGTGACAACGAGCGAAAAATATAAGTTGGTGACGGTGATGTTGCACTGAGATGCTCCATGGTTGTGATGATGATAGTTGAGTGGTACAGCAGCAACTATATGACCGCGTAACAACGGTGAAACAAAGACACTAGGCCCGCCTTCACCCTCCTCCGGCTCCGAGAGGCCGGGGGCGAGAAATAAAAACAGGCGTCAAAACGTCCTGTTCCCGAAAATTCACTCGTTGTCGTTGTAATTAGTTAAAACACTGGCCTGGGGTGTCAGTGAGTGGGCACTGATATGTAGCACTCGTTTGAACACAAAAAAAAACGTTTACAAGTAACGTAGAAATTCAAAAACGCACTTGCAGTGGTAGCAGCGTAGGAGCTCCGCAGAAACACGTCCGTCCGCTACGACGTCTGAAGTGTGTGTGCGTGTGTGCGTGTGTGTGTGTGTGTGTGTGTGTTGTTATTATTATTATTATTATTATTGTTATTTAATTGTTACTGTTGTAACACTTCCCTCCGAGTCCCCGGCAAGCATCAGGTTTCATTGCCGTCATAATGGCCGAAGACTCGAGAGGGGTTGGGCAGTAATCGCAGCCACGTCCGACGCCCATCGGATGTGTGGCTACGCTGCGGTAGGGTCATGCGTCCGCAGTAAACGGAGTGACCCCAGGATGACGGCCTTCTGCATGCGTGCAACTAGTAATTCCGCCTGTGCCACGCAGGACGGAATACACTTGATGTTATTTAGCAGCGAGCCCTTAACTCCACCGAGCACACCTATGATGAGGACCACCAGTTTCACAGAGTGTCCGGGGTACATCTGTCGAAGTTCGAAAAGCAGGTCTTGATATTTCGTCCGTTTTTCCACCTCCTTCGCATCCATGTTAGTTTCAGCCGGAGCCGAAAACTCGATCACGAACATGGAGCGTGTGAGGTGGTCGAGGAGAACGATATCAGGCTTGGTCGCCTCCAACTGCCTGGTGGTGGAAAAGGAGTAATTCCACCAGATCGTGCATTTATCGTTCTCCACGACGGACTCAATATCTCCAGGGGCATAGGGCAGCACAGGTGTTTCGTCGATGCCATAATGATGTCGAAAATGAAAGTATAACACTCGTAGGGCCGCGTTGTGCCGAGCTAAATATGCTGACTTAGCGTAATAACTACAGCCGGAGAGAAGGTGACTCAAAGTCTCCGGCTGGGCTCGGCAAGCCCTACATCTCGTGTCCGCAACCTCCGCTTTGAATATAATGCGGCGGTACACGAGTGTGTTTATGACACCATCCTGGCACGCGAGGACAAAACCCTCGGTCTCGGACTTCAGACCGGCGGAGCGTAGGAAGGCAAACGTTAGCTCCTTCGATAGCCCATGCTTTTCGATGTTTCGATAGAAACCTCCATGCATGGGCTTATCGGTATGCACCTTGAGCAAGGCCTTCTGCTCGGCTTTTTTTATTTCGAGCTTGAGGACGTCTGCCTTCAATGACAAGATGGTCGTGTCATTGTCGCTTCCGTCGGATGACGGGTCGAAGTCGAGACCGGTTTCGTCCGCTGCCCTCTTTGCCGCCTGGAAGAGAAACGCCCCTGCTCCCGCACTCTCGTGATCACTCACGAGATTGAGCAGGGGGTCCCTGCTTTTCAAAACTCGGCAAGCTGTACCCAGGACAACTCTGTTGTGGAGACATTCCAGACTCAATAGTCCTCTACCACCTACATTGCGAGGGAGATACAATCTGGCGACGGAAGATTTCGGATGAAGACTTCTATAGATGGTCATCATCTTCCTCGTTCCCCTATCGAGGTTCTGCAACTCGTTGACGTTCCACTTCATGCATCCGAAGGTATACAGCAGTGTAGGAACCGCGAACATGTTCGTGGCAAGAACCTTGTTCTTGCCTGACAGCTCAGAACTCCAGATGTTCCTGAGAGTCTGTCTGTATTTGGCGGTGAGCCTTTCCTTCACTGCTGTAACCTCCTGCATTCGGCGCTGGGGGACGCCGAGATATTCGTAGCTGTCATCGTCCTCGAGGTGACGAATGACGCTCCCGTCAACAAGTTGCACGTCTTCCTTGATCTCCGAAAATCTTCCTCTCGCCAAGTGGATGGATGCACACTTGTCCAATCCGAACTCCATTCCTATAGCCTCACTGTATTCCAGTACGGTGTCCAGGGCAGTGCGAAGGTCTTTCGCATTAGAAGCATACAGCTTCAGGTCATCCATATAAAACAAATGGGTGACCTTATGCTTCCTGTCACCTGGAACACCACACATGTATCCTTTACCTCGTCGCAGCCTAAGGGACAGGGGTAGGAGGGAAATACAGAACAGTAGGGGGCTCAAGCTGTCGCCTTGAAAAACGCCACGGTGGTATGTTACCAACTCTGTGGAAACTGACCGCTTGCCTGAGCTCAGAACGAAGCGCGTTTTCCACAGTGGTAACAGGCGTTGGATGCAGGACACAACCTCAGGGTGGACTTTCATCAACTTCAGCATGGCGATCAATAGCTCATGCGAAGTGGTGTCAAAAGCCTTCTTGTAGTCCACCCAGGCCATTGATAGGTTTCGCTTATGCCGGATGGCATCCTGGCATATGCACCTATCAATGAGCAGGTTGTCCTTGCATCCCGCGATTCCCCGCTTTGAGCCCCTCTGCTCGTACACCTCCTCCCAAACCGGCTGGACTTGGTGTAGGATAAGGTCGCTCAAGATCGAGGTGAACGCCTTATATACAGTGTTGAGGCAGGTTATAGGGCGGTAATTCTTTGGATTGGACAAGTCTCCCTTCTTAGGTATTAAAACCGTGCGTCCCTCAGTCAGCCAAGGTGGAATTGGTTTTCCACCATTTAGAAAGGACGTGAAGATTCTGGCGAGGTGTTGGTGGGTGGAAGTAAATTTCTTCCACTAGAAGTTATTCACGGCATCCATTCCTGGAGCCGAGAAATTCTTCTTGCCAGAGAAGGCCTTCTTCACGTCACTTACGGTGACTGAAAGAGGTCCATCCACATCTTGTAGGTGGCGGTCACAAACCTCTTTAAAGAGGCCTATGGCCGGAGTGTCTCCGTTGAATGGCTTCGACGTTTCGTATATTTCCTTCCAGAAACGTTCAACCTCTTGGACGGGTGGCGGAGATTCAACAACAGGCGGAGGTGGTCGAAAGAGACGGGACGGCTGAAGGAGAAAGGTGGCTTTTCTCTCACGCCCCTACTCCTCTTCAGGAGTTTTTTCCGGGCCGTGGTGAGTGCCCGTACTCTATCGACCGCGTGCTGCTTAATGGTAAGCAGCACGCTTTTATTCAGCGTGTGATGGTTGTACCTGAGACTGCGCGCTATGCGCCGAACTTTAGGAGTGAAAGCTCGCCCAGATGCGATGTATTCCATCACACACTGAATTCTCGACGCCTGTTGTCTCGCCTGCGTGATCTTGACCTCCAACTGTTCAAGCCTCTTTGCTGCTTTGTCCTCCCAAGAGGTGTTCTTTTGGGAGTGAGCCATAATTTTGGCAGCAGCATAGACCACGCAATTTACCGTCCAAAGGTCCGACGTTTCCGTTAGGATTACGTCGATAAGACCATTCAACTGGGGCAGGTGGTTACCCCGCAGAGAGATCTTCCGGTGGATGTCTCTCGGCCTAGGTTGTCCATCATCATAAGATATTGTGCTTAACAACCGCGTTCGTAGTTCAGCGACGGCCTGACCAGCTTCATCTCCATTTGACATAGACTGCGGCATGAGTGCCGTTCTAGCCTCAGGTGGTGCAGAGGCTGCCTGTGTCGGGGAGAGTGGTCTGGCCGGTGGTGTGTTCCTCTGAACTGGCGGTTGGTGGAGAGTTTCCTTTTTTCGTAGGTGGTTGGCATAATCGCGCAGATTCTGCTGCGATAGGTGGTCGTGTTCTGGATGCATCTCACACCACAAAGAGTGCATCCTTGCCATATACCCCCTGCGTTCGGGCTCGCTGGATGCATGGCATGCGAGGAGGTCGCCCCTTAGGGCTTCCGTCCACTGCATCCGGGCTCCCGTTACGGTGGTATTTGTATTGCCACACCCAACTCCACTAGGGCCCCCATCCGAGAGGGGCCGGTTGTTGGTGGCTTTCTCTGTATTCCTATTGGGAACCAGTTTTACTGCGTGTAGGGTGGTTAGCCCCACACGCAGACGTCCACCATTAGCCGGCAAGAGCCGTTGCCAGGTACGCCACGTGGAGGCTGGTGGTCCGGATTTCGTACCCTTATTATTATTATTATTATTTTAATTGTTACAGTTGTAACATGACCCTACGAGTCCCCGGCAAGCATCAGGTTTCATTGCCGTCATAATGGCCGAAGACTCGAGAGGGGTTGGGCAGTAATCGCAGCCACGTCCGACGTTATTATTATTATTATTATTATTTATTGTTCGGTTGAAAAATCAAATTTTACAAAGAAAGCTAGTACATGAACATTTTGATTCAAAGGACTGCGGGGCTGCTGCGCCGGGGATAGTTTGCGCCCAGGGGGTTGAGACCCCTGCTTGCAATCTTCTCTCCCCGCGACCCCAAGCTATTCCAATACGTCCATACGCGTTGAAGTTGAATGATGGAAGGACGTACTGCATGAAGCAGCCCGGCAGGAAGGAATCCAAAGTTGAATAGGAAATCCATTGAGGCATAGAGGATCACCACTTCGTAGACATGAGGTTCTCCGCCATTTATAAGAAGTGTAGAAATCTTAATAGATGTTTGGGTGAGAAATAAAATTGTCAAAGAGATTAGGTTTGACAGTACAGAATTTGAGTCGGTGGTTTTGGTGCATGCCACAAGGTATATTAAGGGTTTCCAATGGAATAGGTGGTTTGGGGTCATAAATAAAATAAATAAAATAAAGTAAATAAATAAATAAATAAATAATGAAGTATGATGAAAATGTAAAAAGATGGATAAAAATATTTTTTTATTTTTAGCATAGTAAACGAATATCATTGAGTAGACGATAAAATCATGACTTGATTATTATGGCCCTTGGAAGCTCGGGGAGGATATGTTGGGGTCTTCATTATGTTTTCCTTGGACTGAACAGATAACACTCTTGTATCCCCAAAAGTCTAAAAAAGAGTCGAGGGAGCCTTTTATTTCATTGACTGTCATTTCGCGGTAGATTCTGGATTTTAAAACTTTTAAAAACGTATGCCAATATTCTACATGATTGATTTTTCCTTGAAAAAACAAAGTGATTCTTTTATACATCACGCTTTTAGCTAGTGTGATTAAATAGTTTGCCAATTTTATGCCATGATTATCGCTACGATTTAGGCGTATGCCTCCGTATATTTGGTATAGATAAATATTATTTTCGCCTGTTAGAATTTTGAGTGGCTGTCGCAGTTTCCTCCAGAGATCTCTTGCTTGACTACATGTGAAAGCCAGGTGCCATGCGTCAGCCTCAGTATCAGGGCACCACGGACAATCAGAGTTTGGAAGTATATGGATGGCATGTATAAAGCGTGCATCCGCCCATCTTCCCAGCACTAGACGCCATGAGATGTCTGCATCCATTCCAAATGTGGGCCATGCTCGGATGGATTTCCAATTAATTTTCTCATCACTGTAGTATCCATTTAAAGGCCATTGATGTCCTGAGCGTAAATACCTTATTTCTTTGTAGACAAGGCTCTTTGATAATGGTAATCGTACTGTGGTGGAAGTTCTTTTACTCCGGAAAACTAAACGTGGCATGGGTATGGGTGGTGGCCATCCAGTAGGGTAGGGTCGGCAATCACCGTCATTTAGCGTGTCGCTAATGGTTGGATTTAAAATTGACCAAGATTTCACTAAGCTGTTATAAAAAGCGCCACTTTGGCCACATATTTGATAGGCTGGCGTGTATATGAATAGGCCGAAAGATTGTCCCATATTCCTATATTTGTTTAGTCTGCAGGCTGCTATAGTCTTCCAAGGGTCTGATGGTGTTCCATTTAAAAGCCTTTGAATGAATAGGATCCTGAAAGCAAGCACTTTATCTTCGATATCTATTAGACCAATTCCGCCGTCAGCTAATGGGGTAGATAAAGTGGAGCTTTTCACCCAGTGCCGTCTGTTGAGCCAAATAAAATCAACTATTTTTGATTGAAGTCGTCTGATGCATTGTAATGAAGGCGTATGGCATTGCAGGATGTGCCACAAACGTGGAGCAATAAACTGATTGATAGCAAGAGATCTCCCTCTCAAAGACAAGGATGCTGCTCTTGGTATCCAGTTGTGCAAGGCGCTGTCAAGCTTTTGATGTAGCTGCTCACTTATGGCCCTATTTTCCTCTTGGGGGTCGTTAGATAGCCACACACCCAGGAATTTCAAACCGTGAGAGGTCCAGTTGAAAGATAGTGGTTTATCAATTTTATTTTTCCAGGCACCAACCCAAAGGCCTTTGCTTTTAACTGTATTTAGCTCTGCACCTGAAGATTTTGCATACTTCTGGAAGGCTGGAATGACTAAATTAAAATGGTCTTCATTCGAAATGAAGATGTTGACATCATCAGCATAGGCAGCTAGCACAATTTTCTTCTCGGGTGATCCTGGTAAGGTGAGTCCTGAGAGCGTGTTAATGGCTAGTCTTAAAAAAGGTTCAATGGAGATAGCGTACAACATTCCGGATAATGGACAGCCTTGGCGAATTCCTTTCCGAAAGAAAAAAGGGGCTGTAAGAGTGTTCTGCACTCGAACCATGCACATGGCATTACTGTAAATTGTTTTAACGTATCCTATAAATTTGGATCCTAGAGACATTTTCTCCATGATGTCAAATATGTATGGATGATTCACCCGGTCGAAGGCCTTGGCTTGGTCCAGTGACAGTATTGCTAGTGGTTTGTTTAAATCATTACACCACCAAATTACATCCCTAATCAGTGAGATGGTGTCGAATATGGATCTTCCTGGCACGCAATAACTATGTTCTGGAGTGATAATAGATTTGATAACTAGTGATAGTCTAGATGCTAAGGCTTTAGCTATAATTTTATAGTCAACGTTGGTTATTGACAACGGTCTCCAGTTTTTTAATTCAAGCGGGTCACCTGTTTTTTTCATGAGGGAGATGATCGAGGTGGCCGTGGTGCGTGGCAAATGCCCTTTAGCGAAAGAGTCCTGGGACATCGAGGTGAATATTGTGGACAATTCGAGCCAGAAGTTCTGGTAAAACTCAACAGTGAGTCCATCAAATCCTGGAGCTTTGCGCTTATTTAGACTCTTGAGTGCTATTGTAAAGTCTACCTCATTAAATTCTGTGTTTAAAAGGTTTTTTTAATTAGAACTTAGTGATGATAGAGTATCCAACATCTCAGTATGAATGGGTTCAGCTTGTATATTATTCCCGTGCTGATCTGCAAAATAATCACGAATTACTTTGCATAATTCTTCTGTCTCCGTAATGATACGCCCATCTATCTTTAGCTCATTAAGAGGTTTTGGCTTGCACCAGGTGGCCCATCTTGCAAGATGATTGAAAGAAGGTGCATCATTTTCAATGAGTAAATTCCAACCCATTGTGGCTATTATCTTTTCTCCCTGAATTTTGTATTCATTACTTCCGGCAAGGGTGCATTTATCACGAAGCGATTTCTGAAAGAGAATAGTATAATATTTTATTTCTCTTTTAATTTTTTCCCATTCTGAACTGGGATTATTTTCTGAAATGGCTTCTGTGGTCAGGGTTGACAAAATTATTTTCATGTTTTTTACGAAGTTCTCATCTTCCAGGAGATGGTTAGGAAAGCGCCAATATGGGGGTGTCATCCGTCTTGCTGGGATCTTCATGCGCATAGTGAGTGCTTTATGATCGGAGAATGAGTTAAGCAAATGAATACTGTGAACATTCCTTATTGAGTCATTGGATATGTAAAACCTGTCGAGTCTGGACGAAGATCTTGTAGCATAGAAAGTATGGCCTGTACTGTCCGGTCTGATTTTAGTCCACACGTCAGCTGATCTACATGCTTCAATCAGTTGCCTTAGCTCATCTGCAAAACGGGTGTGCCTCTCTACCCGACCAGATCTATCCACGGTTGGGTTTAGGGTTGTGTTGAAATCACCTGCAATAATTAATGTTGCGTTGGATGGTGATTGTTGAAGAGAAAGAGAAGTGAGATAATGATTGACAGCCTTAGTAACATTTAACGCTGCTTCTGCGTCACAAGGGCCATAAAAACATATTATGCGAAGAACATTGTTATTGAGGAGTAGAGTCACTTCTTGAGCATGCCCTAGAAAAATTACACTATTAGAAGTTATAAAATCAATTAGACCAGATCGTATGGCGATGGCTGTCCCCGTGTGTGGAGTATTTGGTGGGTTTAAAAACATTTGATATCCTGGTAAACCAAGGCAAGGTAGCGAGTCAATATTAGTCTCTTGCATTAGAAAAATGTCTGGCTTTTGATCATTAATGAAGGCCAGCATTTGAGCCCATTTATCTTGGCTTCTAATAGATCGCACATTCAGCGTCACTATGGATATTGTGGACATCAGAGAAGTTTCAAGGCTGCAATAACGTGATATAACTAACAGGATGTAATAGTTATTTTGGCGAGTTTGACTGTAAATCAGTATTTATGTGACTAATTATGCGAGTAATTCGCATTTTTAGTCTTTCTGAGACGTGCGGTTTAAGACTTTCTAATATGTCACCTAGTGCATCAAGATCACGTGTTAAGCACTTGGCAAACATAACCTGGGTGTTAGCGTTTCTATTATGCGTGTCTTCCTGAAACGTAATCACGTCTTCAGCCGTCAACGATGTGTCTTCGGCAGCGGGAGACATTATGGCATTTATACGCTCTTTGTCTGTGGAATCAAGTCTATGCGTAGATGTTTTTCCAGATCTTTCATCTTTTGACATTTTCTTTTTTCTGAGCTGGGATGTCTCTTGGGGATCCTTCATTAGGCTGCTGGCGCTTGACTGACGATGAGCGATGGATTGCTGAGGTGTTATCATCGGCAAACATGTCGCTCTCAAAATCGCACAGTGAGTCCAGTGAGAGTTGCGAGTGGGAGGAGGTACTAGTCAAGGTAGGGACTAGAGGGAGGGAAGGAGCATTAGGAGGGGGAGGACCCGAGTTGGCGGCCGAAGCCTGTGTGTAATCCAACGCGGAGGGGGGAGTAGGGGTAGAGGAGGAGGAGAGGGGAGGGGAGGGCGCTGAAGCAGAGGTCGAAGGGTGTGAGCCAACAGTTGAGGAGGTTGAGGGGTGAGGCTCAGTGTGGTTTGCACATGCGGTTGATTCAATGGCAGGATTAGAAACAGGCGGCATACCAGTAAGCACGGGTTGAAGGTCTTCGGAAGGTTGCGTTTTTGAGGGGATGTCCGAAGGTGGGAGTGCAGGCGTAGAGGTTTTGTTTTCACTATTTGACTCAGGGGTTTTATGAGTCTTCTCTGTGTTCAAATCACCATCGATGTGATTTTCAATGGTCTCTACGATAGCTTGGGAATGCGTATTTTGTACTTCTGGGCATTGCCTCGCCACATGTCCTTCTGCCTTGCACTTATAGCATTTTGGTTCTTCAAATGAGAGGAATATTCTATGCAAGGAGTTATCAATATCTAACAGAACTGAATCCGGTAGAACGGTATTTGGTCGTCTCATGACAGGTACCGCTCTTCTACAGGAGAGGATGTGGTCATATCCTTCTTTCTTCGCGCCGATAGTGAATATTTTAAATTGTCCACACACAGTGACAGCTTGCTGAATAATATCAATTAGTTCAGAGTTAGGAACTTCCGGTGGGACATTGGAGATAATTAGTTTCTCAACTCGAGCAGTCATCGTTCGTGCCTCACGGAGTGTTATTCCGCCAAATTCATCCATAAATCGATTAAGGACATCTTCACTTTTGAAGTATATAGCAACACGTTCATTGGATACTTTCGAAGCGTGCGTAATATTAGTTCCTCCGCCAATCATGTCGCCCACTGAATACACATAATCATGCAGGGTGCTGTTTTCAATGCATGATAGCAGGATTCCGGTCTTTTTCGATGGGCTATTAACCTGTGGTGTGACTTTTCGCGGTGGTAACGTATAGCTTGACTGAGTATGTCTCAGAAATTTAGATTTCACTAGAGGATTCGGCTCTAGTGGGAAATTTGAAGACATCAATGCCATTGAGGCATTACCGTTAGTTACAGAAGAATAGCTTGGTTTACGGAGAGAATCACGTGAAGTAACCATATGAGTACGACTAGTAGTAAGGTGGCTTGGTTGAGCAACAGGCGCCATTTGAAATGCGCCAGCGACTCTTCTTAATATGGTAGTCTGCTCGGATGTGACTGATGATGATGATGATTCAGTATTTTCGGGTCTGTTTAGAAGTTCAATGGACGATGTACGTGAAGTCAAGGTATTTCCCATTCCCCCATTGTCCCGGGAGAGGTGAGTTTGTGGAGGGGGGCGATGGGGAGGGGATTTCCCTCCCATGCCCGCCTCCAAGGCCATCGCCACACTCGGGCGATGGCCTGGGGATGGGGTGTAAGTAACCAAAAACTCAAAAGGGGAGGTAGGCTACACGTGAAAACAAAAGAATAGCGGTATTCAACCAACAAAGGAAAAGAACCAAAAATAACAATAAAATAGGAATAAACAATAATGGAGCAACTCAAATAATAACAATAAGGTAAAGGATAAAGTAAGGAATGGTCTCACCCAGGAAATCGGCGTAAGAACTCCTTAGAAATACACAGAAACAGCAACGGCGAGGAGCACTGCGAAAAACACGTCCGCTCTCGACGTCTCGTGTGTGTGTGTGGTTTTTTTTTGTTTTTTTTACATAAGAGGTATAAAAGGAAAATAGGAAGAGGTAGGTAGGTAGGTAGGTGGGTTGGTAAGTGGGTGGGTGGGTGGGGCGGGCGGCACGTTGAGGGGGCCGATCCCAAGGGGCTGGTTACCGCAAGCTCTCGGCCCCTATTCTCACCGCCGTCGCCCGCCCGGACCTACGTAGGTAATGGTAGAGGAAAGGTTGTGTGGGGAAAGATAAAATTTAGAGATTTAAAACATTGTCCCGGATGTTTCCCTCGGCGTCCAGAAGTAGGCCTTCCTGGCCCCAAAAACTCTGGAATGTGGCGACGGTATCTTCCGATTGGTGGTGGTCCCTTTCGAGCAGTAGCCTCTTGTCGATAATTTGTTTTATCCGCCGCTGATAATTGGTGTCTAGGACCTCTCCTTTGGCGTAAAGCGTGAATTCCTCGTAGATGGCTTTTTTCGTGACTGCGAGGATGTAATTGGCGAGTCGGGTCCCGCTTTTCTTCGAGGCCAGCCTATTAATTGGTAGTCCGGCATGTAAATCAATCTTTAGCATTGTGGGTTTTCCTGTGAGCACCTTCATCGCTTTCGAAATGGTTCGCCAGAGACTCGTGACTTTCCAGCAGTCGAAAATCAAATGTGACGCATTTCCGGGTGATCCCTGACACCATGGGCAGTCAGGGTCGTCCCTCAACCCAGCCTTATCCAGGAAAATAGCGTCCGCGAGGGCGTTGTGCGCCAGCCTCCAGCCGACGTCTGAGTCTCTTCCCACACTGGGCCAACCCCGAAAAGAGCCCCAGGCTATCGGGGAGTCACAGGTGGAGCCGGGTAGAGGCCAATTCACACCGGCACGCATGAAGATATATTCTTTGTAGATGGCCGCTTTGGGGATAGGCATGGGCCTTATTTTCTTCGACCTGACGCTCGAATAGGCAAAGGTTGTACCTGCAGGGAGGGTCTCACGATCAACGAGGCTGAAATTGATCGCTCGGCGGGGGTAGAGGGCGCGCCACGAGTGGAGGAGATGCAGCGGATGATCGCTACAGGTTGCGGCAGATACGGCGGGGATAGGTATGTCGAGATCCTCGAAAGGTTCCTCAGGGGCCATGAGAGGAAAGAGTGACGCCAGACGCCGAGCCTGAAGCAGGCGCCATGGAGCCCCTCTCTCTCCGAAGATGAAGTCCTGGGCGAGTGAGAACCTGAAAGCCACGACCCGCGCCCGCACGTCCACGAGACCAAGGCCCCCCTGGCCTACGGGGGAGTACAGCACGCTCTTCCGCAGCCAATGCCTCCTCCCACTCCAGATGAAATTCACGATTTTCCTTTCCGTGGCAGCGTAGAAAGGAGAGTTGTCGGGAAGGGGATAAGCTCTGAGCAGGTGCCAAAGCGTGGGGGCGACGAACTGGTTGATGACCTTAGCCCTGCCCCTGAGCGAGAGATGGGCTGCCCTGGGGGTCCACCTGGCGAGAGCACGGTCAAGCCTCGTTTGGAGGAATTCCAAGTTCACTTCGGTCTCTTGTCTAGGGTCGTTCCCTAAGTAAACGCCCAAGACTTTTGTGCCTTCAGAGGACCACGAAATAGGGAGCGGCGCATCGGTGCGGTGCTTCCAAGAGCCGGCCCACAGCCCCTTACTCTTGGCCTGGTTCAGGGACGCACCAGAGAAGGAGGCATAGCTTTCGAAAGCGTCAAGAGTGGCGCTCATGTCCTCATCCCTTGTTGCGAACACGGCAATGTCGTCTGCGTAGGCGCTCGTTGCGAGGCGGTACGACGAGGGGGTTAGAGGGCCGTACCCGGCTACTTTTTCACGGAGGATGTTGATGAGTGGTGTAGTGGCTATCGAGTATAGGGCACCGGAGAGGGGACATCCCTGCCGTATGCCGTTCTTGAATGGGAAAGAGCTGGCAAGACTATTGTTTATTTTAACGTGCGTGCATGCGCGTGCATAAAGGGACCGGACGTGGCGGCAGAAATTTTCTCCGAAACCCATCATGCGAAGTACGCGGAGGAGAAACTATGGGACACCAGGTCAAATGCCTTTCGCTGATCCAGGAAGAGGATGGCGAGAGGAGAGTTGAGGGCGTTCGATGAGGCGAGGACTTCCTTAATGACGGCAACGTTGTGAAAAATTGTGCGCCCGGGGACGTAATAGGATTGCTCGGGCGGCACCACTTGATATAGGAAGCGTTTTATGCGGTTGGAGAGGGACTTGGCTATGACTTTACAGTCAACGTTCAGGATGGAGATGGGGCGCCAGTTGGAGAGTAGGGTGACGTCTCCGCCTTTTGGAAGGAAGGTGAGCACCGCCGCCGATGTGGAGGATGGAACGGAACCCTGTGAGAGGGAGGCTATGGTAAAACGGTGGAGAGGAGGAGCGAGGACGTCCCAGAAGCTCCGGAGGAACTCGACGGTGAGGCCGTCCAGCCCCGGGGCTTTGTTTGGTTGGAGGCTGTTGATGGCCTCCGTCAGCTCCCCGATACTGAGGTCCTCCTCGAGGGCGTTTCTCGCATCGTCCTTGAGCACGTCACGAATGAGGGAGGAGGGGAGGGGGGGGTCGTTGACTCTCTCCGCGTGGAGCCGCTCGTACTCCGTCCTCACGGCGCGCAGGACATCTCCCCTGTCCAGGAGAAGGCGACCATGAATGCGGAGAGAGGTGATGATGCTTCGCGTTTCCTTCGCAGCGAGTGTGGTCAGACGGTTCTGGACGTGGAGGTCTGCCTCGGTCAGTCCCTGCCATCCCATTGCGGTAAGCAGTTTTCCGACCCTCCTGCTGGTACATGGCAGCCGTGAGTGGACTGTGACGGGCTTCCTTTCGTCTTTCCTTTTGAAAGAGGATTGTAAAGTCCGTAATCGCCCTCTTGATTGCTGCCCACGCAGCAATCGGCTCCTCTGCGAAGGCTTCCTGATGATCGATGACGTGGTTCAGGTAGCAGCGCATGTACTTGACGAAATCGGGAAGGGAGAGGAGAAGGTTATCGAAGCGCCAGTACGGAGGGGGCAAGGAGGGGAGGTGGGTGAGGAGGGTGAAGGAAAGGGCTAAATGGTCGGAGAAGGAGGGGAGTAAGGCGATGGTGTGTACGTTAGGTAGGACATTAGAATTGCAATAGAGTCTGTCGAGGCGAGAGGCAGAGGTGGGTGTGGAGAAGGTGAAACCAGCGTTATTTTTCCGCTTCGCAATCCATGCATCTTCCAGCGCGTGCGTCTGAATTAGGGAGGCAAGCTGCCGAGCGAGTCTGGGATGCCTCTCTTTGTTCCGTCGCCGGTCGCACTTTCTGAGGGTGACGTTGAAGTCGCCGGCGACGAAGAGAGCAATTTCTCCCGAGATAGGCGTGGGAGGTATATCGCCTAAGGCTTCGGAAAGATTCCTCAGCACGAACTCGTGGCGGTCCTCATCTTGCGGGCCATAGAAATTAAACAGGCGTATGTCCTGCCGCGACGGCTGATTCCTACTCAAACGGATGGTCTGAACATATCCGCTTACGACATTTTCGAACTCGACTTGGAAAAGGCGTTTAATGTCGTTTCTCACGGCTATAGCCGTGCCGGAGTAGGGTGTGCCACCTGGGTTGAAGGCGAAGGAGTAAGCGGGGTCGTGAGAGGGGAAAGCCGGTTCAGCGGCGTTGACTTCCTGAAGGAGCAGGACGTCTGGGCGGTGCTGGTTGAGGAAAACCAGCAGGAGAGACCACTTCATGGAGCTACGGAGCGACTTGGCGTTCAAGGTAATGATCTTCAGCGGCTTCATGTCTCAGGAGAGGGTGAGCGAGGAACACGGGGATGGAAAGGAGTGGGTAAAGTGAAGAGGGAGGTGGTGAGAGAATGAGAAGGATAGCCGGGAGGGGGGGAGGAGGGGAAGGCAGGAGGGAAGCATGCGTCAGGGCGTCTCTTCGTCGGGGCCGCCGCCAGCATCCTCCAATTGCTTAGCCTTCCTGATTGAGGCTATCAATCTCGCGATGCGCACGCCTAGTGCCCTGGTGAGTTGCGCCCTTTCCGCCAAATGGAGAATGTGGAGCAGCTCCGACGTGGATTTGATGTATAACTTGCTATGCGCGAAGGGGTCTTTTCTTTTTTTCACGGTCGTGAGGAAGACCATAAATCGTTCGGGGGATATCGTGTACGACTCCGCCGACTGCGCAAAGATGCTATGAATGAGGACCTTGTCCTCTGGGCCAATATCATATTCCTGGTGGCTATTAGTGTCACTGAAATCCATCTCTTGAGTGGGCGTGGGCGGTGGGGTCGTCTCCTTTTTCTTCCGCTTCTTTATTTTTGGGCGCGTTTCAGTCTCGGAGGAGGAAGAGGGAAAAGAAGCGTCAAAGGTGGGGTGAGAGGAGGAGGGTGGAGGTTGGTTTGGGGTGATGAGGGAGACGATTTCGTCGTCCGTGTTTTGGGAGGAAGACGAGAAAATGACGTCGGTCAAAGCGGGAACTCGATCGGCTGGCTCCGAGGAGCACGCCTCGGGAGGAGTGGGTGGAGGTGGGGATGGAGTGGGGAGAGGCGGAGAGGGATTGGGGAGAGGAGGAGAGGGAGTGGGGAGAGGGAGGGAGTGGTGAGAGGAGGGGAGGGGGTGGCGGGAGTAGGATTGGGAGTGGGATCAGGAAAGGCGAGAGGCGTGAGAGTCGGCCGAGGAGGGGAGGGAGTGGGGAGAGGAGGGACGGGAGAGGCCGAACTGCCACGAGGCGGCCCGGCGACGGCCGGGGGAGCGTGCGGTGAGGTCGGTAGGGGTGTGGAGGGGTGGAGAGGGGGGGTGGTTGTGGTCTGGGGAACCTCATCTTGTACTTCGGCCGCGCGAGTGTTGTCGAACATGCCACCTGCTTCGCTTTCTGGGGGTTGGGCGCGTGTGGGGCAAGCGGCGGCTTGATGGCCAGTGCGCTTGCACAGGTAGCAAGTCGCGTCATCGAAGTTAAGGAAGATCCTTAAAGGTTTCTCGTCTAAAGTGACGAGAAAGGAGTCGGGCAAGACCGTATACGGTTTGCGGAGTATGTAAACTTGGCGGCGGAAACTCTGAATATTATTGTAACCTTCGCGGTTTGCCGAGATGTGAAGCGTCGTGATGCGGCTCACGGGTTTTGCCGCGAAAGATATTAAGGATTCTAAATCGTCATTCTTCACGTCAGGGGGGACATTGCTAAAAACAAGCCTCTCGGCCGGGGCCACCATTCGCCTCCCCTGCAAGAATTGCTCCTTGACGGTTATTCCACCGTGGTCGTTGAGGAGCCTGTCAATCAACTCGGGGGTACGAATGTAGATACAAATGCGGTCGTGCGAGAGTTTAGACGCGTGCGTTATAGACTTTCCGCCCTCGAGCAGGTCACCTACCGCGTATACATAGTCGATTAAAGGCGTATCGGGGATAGTGGGGAAGAGGATGGCAAGCTTTTTGTTCGGCTGCGTCGGGTCTGAATAGAAGCTGGGCGGTGCGTTAGGGGAGGAGGTGGGGAAGCCAGGAAAGGCTGCGGCCGAGCGCACGCCTCGGGCGGGAGGGGGAAGGTTAGGCGGGGGAGGGGCGAATAGCCCAGCGTACGTCGGGCGGGAATCGCGACGTGGTTGAGCCGCGACGGCTGAATTTGACGCGAGTGAGGCTGACGCAACGTGGTCGCTAGTGGAGGAGGTGTTCGGAGCGTTAATAAGCTGCAATTTACCCATGGAGCGCTTAAGGATCGTGGCCGTCTTTACGGGCGATCCCTGAAGATGGGCTGCTGACGAGGGTCGGTCGTTCGCGTCGCTGAGGGCGTCAGGGGTGCTGGTCCATTTGGCTATTGGTGTCTCGGTATGAGATGATGAAGCTGGTAGTGGTGTAGGCGTAGATGGTCGAGATGATGATGGTGAGGTTGACTGCTGCGGTGAGTGGAAGTCTTGTCCCAAGCCCCCTAGGAGCTCGGGAGGTTGCCCGGATAACGTCATGCCCGACCGGCCTGGGGAGGCCGGCGAGACCGGGCGCGAAAGCCGGGAGGCGAAACTAGGACCGGCCGGTGGCGGGCCGCGGAGAAAAGAAAGGTCAAAAAAGTCAGGAACGGGTTGACCTCGTCCAAATGTAGTTGCACCACTGGGTCCCGGTGAACACGATGAACTACCGAGCAACTCGTGATGCACTAGAGTGTCGTAGATACACGAAAATCACAAGAAATAGGTAAACGATCGGGAGCGCAGTGAAGACACGTCCGCTCGCTACGAAGTCCTGTGTGTGTGTGTGCGTGTGCGTGTGCGCGTGCGTGTGCGTGTGTGTGTTTTCCCAAGAAAGATACCAGAAATGCCACCCACAACCGGCCCTTCTCGGATGGGGGTCCTAGTGGTGTTGGGTGTGGCAATAATAATACCACCGTTACGGGAGCTCGGATGCAGTGGACAGAAGCCCTAAGGGGCGACCTTGCATGCCATGCTGCCAGCGAGCCTGATCGCAGGGGGTATATGGCAAGGATGCACTCATTGTGGTGTGAGATTCATCCAGAACACGACCACCTATCGCAGCAAAACCTGCGCGATTATGCCAACCACCTGCGAAGAAAGGAAAACCTCCACCAACCGCCAGTTCAGAGGAATACACCACCGGCCAGACCACCCTCCCCGACACAGGCAGACTCTCCACCGCCTGAGGCGAGAACGACATTTGTGTCTGTCTCTCGGCCAAATGTGGAAGAAGCTGGTCATGCCGTCTCTGATCTACGAACGCGGTTGTTAAGCACCATTAACTATGATGAAGGACATCCTAGGCAGAGAGACATCCACCGGAAGATCTCTCTGCGGGGTTACCACCTGCCCCAGTTGAATGGTCTTATCGACGAAATCCTAACGGAAACGTCGGACCTTTGGATGGTAAATTGCGTGGTCTATGCTGCTGCCAAAATTATGGCTCACTCCCAAAAGAACACCTCTTGGGAGGACAAAGCAGCAAAGAGGCTTGAACAGTTGGAGGCCAAGATCACGCAGGCGAGACAACAGGCGTCGAGAATTCAGTGTGTGATGGAATACATCTTATCTGGGCGAACTTTCACCCCTAAAGTTCGGCGCATAGCGCGCAGTCTCAGGTACAACCATCACACCCTGAATAAAAGCGTGCTGCTTACCATTGCAGACAGAGTCGACAGTCGACAGAGTACGGGGTCGCGGTCGACAGAGTACGGGCCCTCACCACGGCCCGGAAAAAACTCCTAAAGAGGAGTAGGGGCGTGAGAGAAAATGCCACCTTTCTCTTTCACCCGTCCCGTCTCTTTCGACCACCTCCGCCTGTCGTTGAATCTCCGCCACCCGTCCAAGAGGTTGAACGTTTCTGGAAGGAAATCTACGAAACGTCGAAGCCATTCAACGGAGACACTCGGGCCATAGGCCTCTTTAAAGAGGTTTGTGACCGCCACCTACAAGATGTGGATGGACCTCTTTCAGTCACCGAAAGTGACGTGAAGAAGGCCTTCTCTGGCAAGAAGAATTTCTCGGCTCCAGGAATGGATGCCGTGAATAACTTCTGGTTGAAGAAATTTACTTCCACCCACCAACACCTTGCCAGAATCTTCACGTCCTTTCTAAATGGTGGAAAACCAATTCCACCTTGGCTGACTGAGGGACGCACGGTTCTAATACCTAAGAAGGGACACTTGTCCAATCCAAAGAACTACCGCCCTATAACCTGCCTCAACACTGTATATAAGGCGTTCACCTCGATCTTGAGCGACCTTATCCTACACCAAGTCCAGCCGGTGTGGGAGGAGGTGTACGAGCAGAGGGGCTCAAAGCGGGGAATCGCGGGATGCAAGGACAACCTGCTCATTGATAGGTGCATATGCCAGGATGCCATCCGGCATAAGCGAAACCTATCAATGGCCTGGGTGGACTACAAGAAGGCTTTTGACACCACTTCGCATGAGCTATTGATCGCCATGCTGAAGTTGATGAAAGTCCACCCTGAGGTTGTGTCCTGCATCCAACGCCTGTTACCACTGTGGAAAACGCGCTTCGTTCTGACCTCAGGCAAGCGGTCAGTTTCCACAGAGTTGGTAACATACCACCGTGGCGTTTTTCAAGGCGACAGCTTGAGCCCCCTACTGTTCTGTATTTCCCTCCTACCCCTGTCCCTTAGGCTGCGACGAGGTAAAGGATATATGTGTGGTGTTCCAGGTGACAGGAAGCATAAGGTCACCCATTTGTTTTATATGGATGACCTGAAGCTGTACGCTTCTAATGCGAAAGACCTTCGCACAGCCCTGGACACCGTACTGGAATACAGTGAGGCTATAGGAATGGAGTTCGGATTGGACAAGTGTGCATCCATCCACTTGGCGAGAGGAAGATTTTCGGAGATCAAGGAAGACGTGCAACTTGTTGACGGGAGCGTCATTCGTCACCTCGAGGACGATGACAGCTACGAATATCTCGGCGTCCCCCAGCGCCGAATGCAGGAGGTTACAGCAGTGAAGGAAAGGCTCACCGCCAAATACAGACAGACTCTCAGGAACATCTGGAGTTCTGAGCTGTCAAGCAAGAACAAGGAACAAGGGGACTCGAAGGGTCATGTTACAACTGTAACAATAATAATAATAATAGCTTTATTGGTCGTTAAGTAAATGGTTTACAATTGACCTCGTCAGTTCACAGGACATACATGACATTACAATTAACATAATGGCTACAAGTTACATAATACAACCTGGATAAAGTACAGGATAGTTCAAAAAACTATGTCTGCTGCATGAGTGAAAAACTCATTTACAGAGTATAATGATTTAGATACCAGCCAAGAGTGTACTACAGATTTGAATTTTGTAGTACTGCTTCCTCTTGCAGACTCCGGTAAATGATTAGAAAACTTAATGCCCATGTTATAAATGGAATTTTGTGTTCTTTTTAGTATCTTTTGACATGCAAAGAGGTGATTGTTTTTACGTGTGTCATGGCTATGTATGTCTGATCTTATTGTAAAAGACTGGAGGTTAGCTTTCACGTGCAGAAGTACTCTATATGCATACAGACTGTAGACTGTCATTATGTTCAGTTTCCTGAATAATGGCCTACAATATTCAGTAAAGGAAGAATGAGTTATTATTCTCACAGCTTTTTTCTGTAACAGGAAAACTGATTTCACAGCCGGCGCATTACCCCAGATTTCAAGCCCATAATTCAAGTGGCTGTTGAAAAGAGCATAGTAAATGGATTTTAGATGTTCTGAAGGGATTAGAAAGCTTAGCTTTCTCAGTACATACAGTAATGTTGAAAGTTTTTTAGTAATCTCCGAAATGTGTGTGGTCCAGTTGAATTTTGAGTCTAGGTGGAATCCTAATAGTTTTACTGTGTGCACCTCATGCATTTGAGATTTTAGGCTACAGATAAGGTTTTGCGTTTTGTCTTCGTTTAGTAAAAAACCATTAGTTTTAAACCATTCAGTGGCTATTTTTAAATTGCTGTCAAGTAGGCCATCGGCATATGATAAATTTTTGCAGTTGTGTAACATTGTTGCATCATCAGCATACAGAATTGAGTCTGATGGGAGGTTATTGGGGAGATCATTAATCATTATTAAAAAAAGTAATGGTCCCAGGACAGAACCCTGGGGAACTCCATATTGAATACAGATAGAAGAAGATTTTTGGCCATCCAGATCAACACATTGTGTTCTTCCAGAGAGGTAAGACTGGAAAAGTGTGAGTTCTAAACCAGAGATTCCGTAAAATTCCAGTTTTTTGAGAAGTAAAGAGTGATGGACACAATCGAAGGCCTTGGTAAGGTCACAGAGAGTTAACAAGAGGTTAGATTGCTCTTCCAGAGAGCTTATGATTTTATTTACAACCACTTCCAAAGCCTGAGTGGTAGTTTTTCCTGAACGAAAACCATACTGAGAAGAGGAGAGCAGACTATTATTTTCTAGGTAAAGATATAGTTGGGATTTGATCAGAACTTCAAAAACTTTGGCAAAGACTGGTATCACTGAGATTGGACGATGATTCTGAGGGTTATCCTTAGCTCCTTTCTTGTGAATGGGGATCACTCTTGAATATTTGAAAGCCGTAGGAAAGACCCCAGATTGAAGACATGTGTTGAAAATAATACAGAGGGGTTCAGAAATATTATCTTTTAAACTCTTGAGTAGGTTGTTAGAAAGGCCATAGATATCCTTAGAGTTTGAGATCTTAAGTGAATTTATAATTTTTTTGACCGCACAGGGTGTTACCCATTTCCAATGAAACTGGTGATTGCTTTCAGAGTTTTTTCTTAGCAGCTGAAGAGCCTTACTTTGGTCAGTAGTGTTGGTAACGATATCCTCCACAGATTCTATAAAGAATTTGTTGAAAGCATCCGGGGATATTGACTGATTCGGAGAGCCTTTAATTTTTCCTGTTTCTTTGATTATTATTTTCCACATTGCCCCTATTTTATTTCCAGAGTTGTTTATGACTGTGTTGTTGGAATCCTTTTTTGCTCTTATGATAAGTGTATTATATTCCTTGCGTAATTGTAACAGTAGCTTTCTGTCATTTCCATCACAGTGTGCCTTATAAGATCTGTGTAAGGAGATAATTTTATTTCTAATACCCTCTAACTCTGGGGTAAACCAATTATTTTTATGCTTACTTTTATTGTTGTTCTGGCATTTCTTAGGGAAACACATCTCGAAGAACCCCAAAAATTCAGTAAAGAAAATATTAAAATTTACTTCCCCATTTAAATGAAAAAGTAGTTCAAACCAGGTAACACTGGACAGCAGTTCTTTGAGATACAAAACTCCTTCAGGTGTTATGGGCCTAGTGATTGTGCAACACGTTTTTTTTCTAATTTATTAAAGGGGGAAGTCATGGCACAGGCAAATTCCAAAGCTGAGTGATCTGAAAAAAGTGGATCAATGATTTTCGTATGATAGTCAGCCTGATCAAAGGTGGTAATTATATTGTCCAGGCATGCTGAAAGTCTGGTGGGTCCTGAGTTCGTGCAGTGGAGGTTGAATGAACTTAACATGTTAGACAATTTTATAGAATTGCTGGAGATAATAGACATATCCACATTCAAGTCAGCACATATTATAATATCCACTTGATTCCCTAAGGTCATAAACTGCTCAAGGACAAGTTCAAGGTTATCACAGAATAACTGGAGATTACCAATTGGAGAACGGTACACTGAGGCAATAACAACTTTGACGGATTTCATAAATATTGCCACTATTTCTAAATGTTTCTCAATGCAAAACTTTTTGACATCAATAACAGAAAAGGGAATTTTACCTTTTAAATAAATTGAGACACCTCCATTCTTGTAGGTATCTCTGCAGAAAACACTGGCCTCCTGGTAACCTGTTATGGGGTACAGATCTACTTCACAGCTATGGAGCCAGTGTTCGTTTAGGCACAGAACATCAAAGTGATTTTCAAGTAAAAAGCGATCAACAAGGAACACCTTGGTACGCAGACATTGCACATTGTGGCTGAAAATATTCAAACAGTGGGATTCACCTACAGATGTGGGCAACTGAAAAGTCGGTATTTCATAATTGTCACCCGAATTTAGTCACGCCGATTTAGGTTTCAAGCTGCCAGTGGCCGATCTTGTGACTCTATCGTGGCCAGAACAGGAACCTGATGGCATGACAGGAGTAGACCTATCGGAGGTTTGGGGAAGGGGATCACAAATTGGTGACACTAGAGAGCCAGCTGTTGGATGAATAGTGAGAGAGGCTGGTATATCGGGAGGCTGGGAAATGGAGGCACAGACACTTATATTCGGGGGAATAACTGTCGCACAAGCTGGTTTCACAGCTGATGGAGCTGTGAGTTGATTAACAAACGAACCACCACTAGAACTGATAGGAACTTCGCGAGGAGGAAAAAATTTACCCACCACAACGTTTTCGGGCCAGGTTGCCTTATTTAGTAAGACTTCGCGTAAGTTTGATGGCACACTGACCTTAAACGAGCTGAAATGCTTCCCTGATCGGAAACTCTCGCAGATGAACTCTTCTTTGGGGTATTTTTTACACAGATAATTTTCAATATCACTTGCGGTTGTTTATAGTTCAACCCGACCGATGTACAAGAGCAGCCGTTTCGGGACACCTAGAAATTTGGAATTTTCGTCGGAAGGAGAACTCGTGCCCATGACGAGCTTATGTTTTTTTGACCTCTTGTTCTTCGCTGACTTCCAACCTCCGTTATCGTCCGAATGATGGTTGGCAAGGTTGACATCGTCGACACGGTGTTCAGGCAGAGGTGGTTCCACGACGGGAGACGATGTTTGGAGGCGTTATCGAGGCGACACGAAAAACAAAGACAGATAAATCCTGGAGACTCTCGCACGGCTTTAAAACTTTTTTCAGAGATCAAGGAACATTTAAAGTGAAAAATCTTGGCACAAAATGAGCAGGAGATGAAATTCTCCTGCGAATCTAAGCCCTTTTTACAAGAGCAACAGGCAGGTGCAATACCCAGATCCGCCATCTTGAGACAGATCATCTACATCATCTACCTCCTCCTCTCTATGATTAGAGGTAGGCATATAAACCTGGATTATAACTGAATTCATTGGATATGCCTTGAGTTCCACGACTATAATCCTATCACTCACCTGTTCTGCATACACTACTTTTCTACCAACTTTCCTATTCATTACGAATGCAGCCGCGCTGACTTTCATTCCCTCCACTATATTTTATGCTCTCTAACCATCGCTCCAGTAGTCCCCGCCATCCTTCCATCACTTCCATCTTACTTCACCTAGACCCATGGTGTCTACACCCCAGGAGCGGATCCAGGGAACAATTTTGTGAGTGGGGGTAAATTTGGTAATTTTGCGCGCACGTTCCAACGCCTGCGCGCTTATGTGAATCTCATGGCATACAACTTGTATTTACTGATTACTATGCCTGTATATTTTTCCTATGCCAAATGGCAATTTATTTAACATCATTAACTATGGGTTTGTCAACTCCTCTCCGCCAATTATATCCGCGATTTAGAGCTATTATTTTGTCATATATACCTTCTTTGCTTTATAAGGGTGGATACTACGCCAAAAATGCAGTTTTTAGACCGCTGAGGTTTTTATCCCCTCGTATACATGCTAGAAGATAAAATATTCTATTTAGACCATTCGAAGCTAGAAAATGTAGAAATTAGGCAAACGGTTGTTTACTCATAATTGATTCCCATCAAAACGGAAAAATATAGCAACTGTTGCAAAAAATCAGATCATTATCAATGGAGCAGAACTCAGCAATACGATATGAAAAACGACCTAAAGTATGTAAAATGTAAGTGATGCCTATATATGGTACAAGTAACGCCAGAATGGAAAAGAAGGAACATTGAACGAATTATCTGTCTGCGTACGTCTTTCATCATCCTCCCATACCCAACACCCACTTATGCTCAAGCCAATTACTAGGGTCACTACTCTATTACCTTCTTTGCCTGCATCCCAATTTCATAGAATTGTAATGGGCAATAGAATTGTGACGGGATACGTTACTTTTACATCAGATCTCAGAAACTTCGGAAAAGTTAACACACCAGGTTCACGACAACTGATTCAATAGCGGCCTAAGTACATGTAGATGAAATAAAAGAGATGTTACACTAGTTTATGGAGAAGTTTATTCCGTTTTACGATATTGTCAGTAAGTATAGAAATGTTCTTTGAAAATCATTTTGAACTAAATCCAAGAAGTGTTATATCTCCCAATTTCGCTAGAGAAGCCAAGAACTTTTTACCTGAACAAGGATTTATAAAGGATTTAAGGTTTTCCCGGCGAATAATATGAGTGAAAGTTTCTCGGGTTTCACACGGGGTAAGATTTTTTAAATGTATCAACGTTTCGATGGTTGACTGAGCCATCGACATCAGGGATTTTTTAAATGTATCAACGTTTCGATGGTTGACTCAGCCATCGTCATCAGGTTATCCTGATGTCGATGGCTCAGTCAACCATCGAAACGTTGATACATTTAAAAAATCTTACCCGGTGTGAAACCCGAGAAACTTTCACTCATGAACAAGGATTGTTTTTCACTCTACATGAAAAACAAGGTAAAATATTTTCTGATTAAGCACAGATCAAAATAAGGGCTTTTAAAAATATATTTCAGTTGTGATCGGAAAAATACCGAGAGTAGTTTTTAAAAGCGTATGTGGGAGTTGAAATAATTATCATGTGAAAGAGACTTGCTTTGCAAACATACAAGAAATACATAACAATTTAAATGAGAGACGTCGAAACTAAAAGGCAGGTCTCACAAAGTTTGACGAATTTTGATCTTCGGAATTTTAAAATACTAGTCGGCGCCTCAGGCATGCACACTAGGTGAGTACGCATTACTTTGTACAACTTGGAATTGCAATTTCTAACAGACAAGCTGGGCAGGCAAAATAATTTGGCGAAAGGTATAACCAGTGTTATTTCAATCCTAAAGCTAATGAAGGGACTACTTATAGCACTAATAGGAGAACATTTCTTGCAAACGGCTTCCAGAAGCGTATTGCATTCGACTTCGGGCGCATTAGAATTGCCTTGCATGATCAAGAGAATGGTTTTCCGGGTTTCCATCTGCGTTTATCCATTTTTGATGGACAATATTTCGCCAGCGTTCCAGCTGGCTTCCTCAGATATGTTGCCATGCTTGATATTCGCAGTGAATACTGGGAACTTAATTGGCTGTGTTTGAATGTAATGGCATAGATACATGAGACTCCGGTAGACTAGTGTAGTGTAGACACTGTTTTCATGTATATTAGTCTTCTTATGAAATGGTTCTGGATATTTTATAGTTAGAGGTGGAGCGTGTTATTTCATCACCAGCAAAGAAAGCGGAGCGTTTTTTTTTGCTTTTAAAATGTTTCTTAAAAACTAAGGTCACCGTGGTCAATGACTGTTTTGTGCTCCAAGATATGAATCAAAGTTTCATGGGAATGACAGCCCAGCCACTATATAACCATGGGCAAGTGACAGGTATAATACGTTTGGAATAATGCCGTTGAATTACCAATTTCTCATGTTATTTCTCGTGGTCTCTCCCTCCAAAAATACTCCTATTCGAAAGAAACGTTGTACGCTTATAAGGCCATGTCTATATATATATAGTTATATCTGTATAATCTTTAAAATAATACCTTACTGCTAGCTAAACCAGTTAATACTATATGGTTAGCAAGGTAATTAGGTCAATGGATGATACCGTGCCGCATTCATAGAAGAAAATAGTTATGAAAGAATTATTCAGCTCCTTAAAAGGACTTAAATTAAACCTCTTTGGCACCTCATTTAACGAGGAAGCTGAAAAATGCTAGCAAATCGACCGGGAATGATGATAAATATTAATGTGTTCGTATATATTTTAAGTGTAAAAATATAAGCTTATTAATAACGAGATTTCGAGTGGTTCAACATCCATATTGTGAGAGCAAATTTTGTGATTCGTCCACATGGAAACATCGCTCCAACAGTATTTTTGCGATATCATTCATTCATTCAAGTATTCTACCAGCTGATTGGTAGGTTCTTGGACAGTCCCCATTCTGCATCACAACCTCATAGACATTGTCTCGCTTTCCTCCTAATGATGGTCCGTTATTAGATCCCTCTTCAATTCGTCATATCTTCTACCTCCTCTTATTTCGTCCAGAATTCCTATCCTCTTCCTTCCTCTTCCGCGCTTCCCCAGTGTTCTCCCTTCTATCACTCTTTTCAACATGCCCTCTCCTCTCAAAACCTCCTACATCCATCTCTTCTGCCTTCTCCAAACCTCTGCCACAAGCTTCCTCTCCTCTCCAACCATATTCAGCATCTCCTCGTTCGTCTTTCTCACCATCCAGCTAACCTTCTCCATCCATCTCCAAACCCACATCTCAAACGCCTCAAGTCTACGCACATCCTCCCTTCGCAATGACCAAGTTTCCGACCCATATAGCGCCACGCTTCTTATTAAATTTTTCATCACCCTCTTCTTTACGTCTCTTCTCAGACCCCCACTCATCAATTCCCTTCTCTTCGAAAATGCTTCTTTAGCTAGCGCTATTCTGCATCTGATGTCTTTACCACTAAACCCATTCTCCTCTAAAATACTACCCAGATAAACGGCTCGACCTGCTCTATCTTCTGCCCTCCCACCCTTCTATTCAGCCCCGCCTTCTTATTTCTAGAAAATCTCATTACTTTCGTTTTCTTGTGATTGATCATCATCCCATACTTTTCGCACTGCACCTCTAATGCATTCACCATTGACTGCAACCCCTTGGCCGACGGACTAACCAATGCTTGATCATCTGCAAATCTCACTGATTTTATCAGCTCCCCTCCTACCTTTATTCCTACCTCCCCCCATGCCACACTTACCATTTCTTCTGAATACACGTTAACAAGCAACGGCGATAGTGGGCACCCTTGCCGCATTTAGCGCCTTATAATTATTTGTTATTAGCTCAACTTCAGTCCACAGAATTGATATGTGAGTGGTGTTTTTTTCTCGCCGATGTTAATCCACAGTCCCTCAAGCCTAGGAAACTTAAAAAGCGAACATGCGAACTTACATAAATTAATTTTTCCCATAAGAAGTTACCATTACACAACTTGAAGGATGAATAGATAATATATTTTGCTACCAAATATATAATATAGCAATATTAAAGGGGTATACATTTGCAGAAAAACGCGTTTGAAGTTTTCAAAATAAAAATTGATCGAGAAATCCGAGAAACCGACCTTCCGTTCCAACAACAGAAGAAGTCGTCCTGATATCCTTGATTTTGCCCTTTTCGTCAACCTTCCCCATCAACTCTCCTCAAGTTATCCATTCCTTCTAGTGGTGTCCTATTTCAGGGGGTACCTTGCATTTTGTGATTAAAGAATGCCACTTTGCACACGTGTTCCTGGGACCACATAGGACCATATAAGATGTGTAGCTACTGCCGGCAACCGGGCAGGGGTCGTGTATTGCGGGTTTCATACATCACCGGCGAAGTACTGTTTTTTTGTCATACACGACTATGTTGCATGATTTGCACGCAGAAAGGATGGTTTCCGCGTATATCTGTCGCGCGCATGACGAATATGAATGCACAAATTAAGTGTTCTGTCGCTCAAAGTATACATTATATATATATACTTAAGACAGTAACAATACTCAGAGGACCTGGCGCCCATGTCGTACGCTCTTGGCTTGCCGGACGCTTGCGCTGTAGTAGCGCCGTTGCAAGTCACATAGTTGCCAGTCGTGTTTTGATTGAGAAAAGTGGTGTTGACGGATAATAAGCTGTAAGTTCAGCGTGTGCGGTAGTGTGCGTTTGTAAGTTAGGTGTTTGTATGGATATTCCGCTATAGTTTTGTGTATGTGTTGTGAAGCTCTACTTCGTACATGTAAGTAATAACGATCATTATTCTTCCTATTCACAGAGGTTTTCAGTGTGGCGTTTGCATGGTATTAGTTGTTGATGGTGACAGTTACGAATCATGCCTTCTTTTTTCCTTTAGTTTAAGGTGGAGGATACTTTAAGTTTGAAGGGGGTTGGGTGTTATTTGCATAGTTGTATCACGTCAGGCATCGAGTGGGAACGCTGCATGCTGTGTCAAATCAACACAAATTAAAGGCTGATTAATCCTACAAAAAATACACGATACACAATACATGAAGGTTAAGATTCACTAGCGAAAAATCTACTTGCTTCCTACGAGATAGGAGAACTTCCTTTTGATCTGGACATACCTTCCCTGAACAGCGACGCAGGTTTACAGAAAACTATTATTGAAAACAAGGCATCGTGGCACAAATCATGTTACTTAAAGTGCAACAGCACAAAGCTTCAGAGAGCTCATGAGAGAGCTAACAAGAGGAGACAAGAGGCAGGCCCTTCTCATGCGTCACCAGTCAAAACTCGAAGGTGCCACTCTTATTATAATTGTTGCCACATTATAATGCTTAATTGACAATAAAGCGGTTTTTTTATTTTAAACCTTTTTTATTTTAAACCTCCATCCTCCTCATGGACAGATACTTTTATTTATAAAGAGATATAGAATCATAACATATGCCTTCAACGCGAAGTGTCGATCTGAAAAACCGCTGCTTTACCGAAGAAGAGAAAAACTTAGATTGGTGCAATAATGCTACTGATCAACTGATTATGAAGCGGATTTGGACTTTTAAACATATATCAATATCCTCTGTATGAATGAATACTTTTATTTACACAGAGATATTGAATCATAACATATTTCGTATGTAGAACTAATATCTAAGGACAACAATGCCGATAGCAGAAAAGGGCATCTTCACATTCGTTGCTATAGGGTTACTAGTAAATATATTGCTGAATGCTTATCCAGGTGTCCGCAAGCAAAGAGATACGAAAAGATGTAGCAAAAGATACGAAATAAATAAGATAGGAGGGCTGATATGTAAGTACCTACTCATTTCTAAAGAAACTTAATATAACCTTTAAAGAAAATTAATCGATTATTACCATAACTAATATTATTACTAAGAGATTTTGATACACCATGCAAATGTTATACAGTTGCCAAGGCTTACTTTAAAGCAAATGTAATGTAAGGGGAAGAATCTTAGTAGAAGTTTAGAGTTTGAAGTCACTTCTTGCGTAAATCAAAAATAAATAATAAAGTCTTTACTTAGCTTAATCGAAAGAACCGTGCGTCTTAAATATCCCCGCGAGTCAAACTAAACGCGTTTATCTCTAAGAAGAATGTTAGGTGTGGTGGTACGGAAAAATAATGAGAATATTTCGGAGATCGGGAGCAGGTCATAAAGAGATTGATGAGCAGATGACAGCACTTCCGTAATAGTCCTAATGTATCTCGATCTGTTGACGTTCCAAACTTGTATATAACTCTAATGTTAATAACCAAGGGCTCTCAGTTCTTGATTATAACAATATATCGCGCCCGCATGGCATTCGGGTGTACCACTGCGTGTTTTGGCTTTGTTGACAAGAGTTTCGCTGGCATTCCAGAGAGAATCTTCAGGTCAAAGGTGAGAGATAGGTTTTTTGGTCACCTTTTATAATCCAGACTTAAGCCAGACCATGTTGATGCTGCTCTATCATTGGCCGTTTTGTTTAGGGCTCTTTTCCAGGTGCTGAGTAAAAAATTGCCGTCTTCTCAGTTGATATTCACTACGTTTACCAATCGATCTCAGATCGGTCTGAGTTCAGACCGATCTGAAAGTTCACCTGAGGGATTCTATTCTTAAAATAATACGCGAAATAACATTTTAGCCTTCTACCAATGCTCACCAATAATCACCAATAAGCGTGAGGGATTCTATTCTTAAAATAATACGCGAAATATCATTTTAGCCTTCTACCAATTCCCACCAATAATCACCAATGAGCGTGAGGGATTCTATTCTTAAAATAATACGCGAAATAACATTTTAGCCTTCCATCAATTCCCACCAATAATCACTAATGAGCGTGAGGGATTCTATTCTTAAAATAATACACAGAATAACATTTTGAAACTTCAACCATTCCCAGAAATGCCCATTTCCTCGTTATCGATCGCGCTAAAAATGCGTTTTCCGCTATTCAAACTCACGAAAATGAGTTTTTCACTTTTGATTATAACCAATTCCTGTTTAACTCCATTGGCCCGCAAACCTCTTTGTGGGGTGGGTTCAGGGCAAGTTACGGAAGGGGAAATCGTTTTCCGCTTTTCCAACTCATGGAAACGCAGTGAAAATCATCATTTTGAAACGTCCACGACTCCCAGATATGCCCATTTCCAAATCACAAAAATGCCTTGAAAATCATCATTTTGAAACGTCCTCGACTCCCAGAAATGCCCATTTCCACTTTACCATTTCCACAAGAAATGCGTTTTTCACTTTTGAAAATGGCCAAATCGGGCCCGCGTACCGTCCCACCCTAGCACCCCTGTTTCACTCCATAGCTGTAAGCTTGTTGGGGGGGTGGGGTAAAGGCATGTTGTAGAGGTGAAATTAGTGTTATCCCTCTAACGGTTGTTCGTGAAAACCTCCAAATATGGCGTCGAAAACGGACGAAAAAATCGAAAAATTGGTCATTTTCAAACGTCTATATCTCAAAAAAAACTAGTCACACCGGTATGATTGTTACATTTTTACAAATCCGCATTCTTCCTCTACTCCCAGGTATCACATTCAATTTCGTCAGTTTCCTACGTTTAAAAAAAAAAAAATTCGAAAGTGCGAGACGAAAGCTCACCTTTACCGGACCTTTTAATGATCTGCATGTCTCCAGGATGTATACTTTCCCGTACGAACATGTCACCGGGTATACATTCTCCTTCGTACTACATGTTATGTGGGATTTTGTACAAGATGTTACAAGACACCACAAAAAATCAACGGAGACCACGGCTACTTTTTACTCAGCACCTGGAAAAGAGATCTTAACAAAAACGGCTAATCACTGAACAGCGACAAAACGGACTTATAAAAGGCGGCTAAAAAACCACTGTCCCTCACCTTAGACCTGAAGACACTGGATGTCAGATCGTGAAGCAAGCCAACGAACGCAGTGGAGAACCTGGAAGACATTCAGAAGCCTACTGATCGAAACCTTCGCGCTAACGATAAAAACAATAAATACAATTCAATTAGGGATCTTTCTTGGCTTTTTTATGAAAGTATACAATTTTTGAGTGTTGGTCGAAGAAAATTATTTTTTTTGGTTACTGTAGAACGACTGGTAGACGGTTCCATGCTATTAATGTGTATCTTTGGTCAATTTTGTAGCCCTGAGGATGCTAATAAATTTGGCGAATCATTAATGTTGAAAACTTTAATTCAATTTGACCAACACTTAATAACCATCTGCTATTATAGTAATTAAAACATTTGTGTTCCAAGTAGCTCTTATTCCAAGCCCTAGTCCTTAAATGGATACATACGGATGGAAGATCAAGAAGATGGAAGATATGTTGATCACACAGTGCTCCCAGAGTGATGTCAGGAACGCGTGCAGTGATTGTTATAGCTTAGTTTTTTCACTCTAAGCTCGAATAAAATGTGATCGTCAGTGTGGGCGAGGAGTTGAACACATTTCTCTTGCGTTGCAGGCTGCGCCCGTAAAATGAAAGAAGAAGAGGAGAAGAAGTATCCCCCTTTCTTCCCCTCATCTCCATTTCCCTCCCCTCATTGGCATCGCCCCCACCTACGCCGTCGCCCACGACGCATCCGCCGTCCACGACACATCCACCGTCCCCACCCCCGCCAGTCACCGGACACATCGACGAGCATGGAATTGACCCGACTGGAGCTTACCACGGCGACTCAGATCTTCAACTGGAACGAATTAATGTGTTTTACAACGAAGGGATAGGTAAGACAAATTTTCTTGCTTCCATATATTTGGTTATGCACAGAAGAAAAGTAAATCCAATTTTTTACAATATGAGATAGTCTTTGTAACTTCTGTCGGAATTAGGTTTTGAAAGCTCAATTAAGCTCCAATTGGAGCTTAATTGAGCAACCTTGCAAGTAAGCTGCTGCTGGCCCTACGCGCCCCCCGTAATCTCACGCTCAATCCGGAGAAGCAACACTCCCGAGCGCGATATGTGCCCGCCTAGATATACCGAAAACCATCAATATGGCGGTCGCGGCATACCTAGACAGGCACGGCCCGGGAGGGCTCGTCCGCCGGATTGGCGGCAGAGGGCACGTAGAGCCAGGTCACGCTGTGTGACTGCTGTTCTTTTATTAATAACTCAATGTACATGGAAATCAACATAGGGTTCAAAACATAAATTACACTTTTTCCTTTTTGTAATGCGTACAGTGCTGTGGTATTGTCCACATGCATATTAATATTTAAACAATTTAGTTGAAAACACTTTAAAAGGTCCAAACATAGGCGAAGTCCCTCAAGTGCAGCATATGCTTCTGCCGCATTGATTGATGATAAACCATTAGGGATTTTGAAGTTCTGTGATATATTCCATGTTGGGATAACCACGGCGCCTTGAGTAGGAGTGGCGTCCGTGTACACATCGATGGTATCTGTGGGCCGAAATAGGGTGACAACCCTATTGAATACTTCTGAAGTGGCCAATTCTAACCACCACTTATTGTCACGTTTAAACACTTGCGTCACCAAAAACAATGGCAACCGTAGAACCCACACTATCCAGCTGAGGTAGCCTGCAGCCTTTGGGATGTCAATTTGTCGTAACTTGGGTAAAATGGGAATCACTGACAACACTCGCTTCCTTGTGCGCACTGTTAGTTGTAGCGTTAGGTCATCGCTGTTAATTAATACGCCCAGATATTTTAGGGCTTTGCATGGTACTAATACACATTTGTCATAGTTAGTTTGTACACCAAATTCATTAAATAAGAAAGTACATATTGTATAGACACAGAAATTAGTTTTACTATATATGAGCCAGTCGTCAAGATATACTATTATATTAACATGAAATTTTTCTTGTATAAATTGTACACAGTCCAATGCCCAACGTTGTAGTATGGCTGGGCTAAGGGAATGGCCCATTGGTAACCTTGTAAAAGCATAGTGTTTATCACCATATTTAATGCCGAAGAACTTCCAATGTCGGCAATTAATTGTCAATTGATAAAATGCACTTTTTAAGTCAATTTTTGCAAGAAAGCTACCCTGTGGGATATTGGCAACTGCTTTGCCTGGGCCGAGAAGAGAAAACTTTGGGGTGCGATAGTACTTTGTCCAGGGGGATAAATCGTATATCAACCGAGTCCCACCCCCGGATTTTGGAATCAAAAAGCACCGAAACGAGCATTTTATTTGCCATTCTACAATGATTCCGGCCTTGAGGAGGCCATTAAGATACACAGACATATTCGGCGACACTTTAGTTGCGAAAGAAAGAAATGGCGCATGCTTGGGTTTAGGTAATGAGGCTCCTGTGCGGGAGAGGAGGGTATTGGAGGCATCGTGGTACTCACGAGGTGTAATCGGGGATACCGCTGGGATATCCGCTGGATCGAGCTCGGCCGCTATAATTTCCTCTTCTTCTGGCAGCTGGAGAGGGAAGTTCTCTTCCTCTTCTGGGTCTGGGACGGCGTTGATTGTCGGGATGACATCGGGGATCGTCCTCCAACGCTGGGCGTCGCTCTCCTCGTCCTCGCTGTTGGTCTCCGAACTCTCAGGGTCCCTGTCGTCCTGGTCGTTCGTACTGTTGTCATCCTCGTCGCCGCTGGAGCTGGAGGTAGTCCAGGACTCGGCGGACTCGGGCTCCGCCGAGTCGCACCACTGTAAGAAGGCATCCTCAGCAGGTGCCAGCTCCCTCTCTGGTATGGTGAGAACGCCGGGGCGTTTAGTAGGAGGCTCGTCCTCTCCCTCCCCGTGAGCCCCTTCCACGGTTTGGGTTGAGACGAAAGGGCTGCTCCTTGCTGCTGGTTAAGTAACCTTGTTAAGGGTTTTCATTCTTTAAAGTGCATTTCATTCATTCCTGAAGTGGCAAAGGTGAGCTTTCGTCTCGCCAGCAAAATTTCATTCTGCTAAAAACCCCGTATCTCCGAATAGCCATCCAAATCAGAGGATTGTTTTCAAATTTACCTTGAAACATCATTTTGAATTTCAAAAGTCTTCCGGGACAGAATAACAGCTTAGTTTAAATGTTTCTTTAAAATTTACATGTTACTATATATATCAAGAATATATTTCATGAAATAAAGAAAACAAAGGATACACATAGTAAATGTTTAAAGAATGAGTATTTATATCTTCATCTTTTGATTGAGACTTTCACCATCTCCCCTTATTCAAAAGACTACCTGCAGCGCTGTGGCAGTGCGTCCGCAACTTGTGGCTGCTGCGCTTCAAACATGAGCTGCGAATGCGCATTAGATGCATTTCTCGATAATTCGCTCTATGAGAGCGCTGCTGCAGTCATATGTGTTTACTGGGATAGTTTGACTGGTTATGTTATTTACTTATGGACTATTTTTTTTTAATTTTCGTTCTGAAACTTTAAAATACTAAACAAATTACAGACTTCTTTTGAAGTTATCTAACAAATGAAAACATTTTTCAATTTTATTATGGCAAAATAAAAGATCCATAACGTTTGAAGCAACGGGCGTAGAACGACGCGGTTGGTGTCATTTTGAAGGAAATTTAATTCTACGTAGTGAAAGTTGCATCAAAAATTAGATAAGACTTACCATTCAAAAGATACAGCCTTAGAAAGTGAAAAGTAATTGTAGGATTTAGCCGCAATTCCGGCAATATTTCAAAACATCGATAACTTTAGAACCAATGGGCATAGGGTAACCGTCCATACGAAATTCGATATTATGAAGAGCTGATTATCCGGTCCTATCGACTTCATAATTTTGAGTTTCTACAACAACTAAATCAATACACTGAAATCTGGGGAATAGCTTCAGGGAAAAGAAACAATGCGAAAATAACTTCAATTAACTTTACTTGGCATAGGTCATCATTTTCACTGCTACAATGTGTGTGTGTGTATATATATACATACATACATGTAATATGAGATACAGCATTGTTTTAAAACACATACAGCTTAACAATAATAATCACAAAAATGGCAATGAGCAAACTCTATCTCATTTACATACAAGAGAACACACCACAATCTCTTTTCCAAATCCAAATGGTTCCAAGGACTACATAATCAACCTGCAAGCAACTAATTAATATTTTCAAAGATGGTCAAATAATTTCAACAATGTTTTTTTGTTAACTATTTGAGATCAATTCCGAACAAATCACTTTAAATTCCTGAAAATCAACTTAAATTTCTTGCATACTTGAATAAGGCACCATTACAAAAATATAATTCATAAACAAATTTAAAATATCAATTTTTTTAAATAATCACAAGGAATGTCTATTTAACGCAGATAAATATTCTAAAATACCCTTACAAATTTCTCATGATAGGTCAGGGCATTAACAAAATTACGACATGACTAGAATAAGACAACACTTTGGATCGGGCTAAAATCAAATGGAACTGTTACTATTGAAACAAAATGAATTTGTCATCTGGGATGAATTCATACAAGGCAAATCATAGGAATTATAATGACTAAAGCATTGAATGACCAGCAGATAAAATCCAACTGAGTCACAAAGAGGATATCTAAATGCACTTCTAGGTACATAAATAGGTACTACAGAAATAGAAACAAAAAATTGCTTAATTTTTACATACCAATGGTTAAAGCTCTTTAAGGGTAATGCTGAGAGAACACTGGGCTACGTTTCAGAAGATAGCTCTAAATATTATAAAATTACATTGAGTTTCAGTATACACACAAAATATAGGTATATTATGCGCATTCTTAGAGAACCAATATTGACATCCCTGTAATATAGTTTGTGTACATTACAAAATAGATATACATACCTATATAAATATAACAAGATATCATTTCTCCATAACTAATGGCCGTTAAAAAATCTCATGAAAATTTGTTCCACAAAAAGATTAAAAAAAGGAACAGTATATATCATTATCAAGGCACATTAAGAGACTACATGTATGTATTGGCACATGGAAGAGTAAACAATACACATGTTCAGATAAAATTAACAGAATAACTTACAGCATTATGAAAGCAAAAAACAAAACTAATAAGGGAACCTTTGATATTATAAACATTCATAAACAACATAAATATGCATTTACTTTATCTTTGACAGAAATATTACTCTCTCAAGATATCTTTATATTTTCTTGTACATACAGAGAAAATTAATCATTCTTGACTTACTACTCAAACACATGTGTCTGCATTTCATACAGACCTTAAGAGGGCATCAACGATTAAAGTAACACTTACGCAAGTACAACAGGACATAAATGTCTTAACATGCATCAAACATAAACAAGTGGAATGACAAAGCAACAAGAACTTTATAATGATGGTCAGTAACAATTTATTCTTTATTGTTATTTAGTATCAAGTTACCGTCAGTCTTCTCTTTTCCACCAAATTAACTCAATAATTTAGAAATACAGCCAAACCTCTTAATAGTTCAAAGGAAGAGGAGAGAGAGGTGCGTGTAAGAGAACCCTCAATCTACATGGGCTCTCATAAACACAACATATATATGAAATAATATGTACGTGCATCACATATCTGATAAATGTTCCGAATATAATAATCCGAATCAGCCGCAAATTTTGCAGGCAATGCTGTCTAGCGGTCGTAATAATAATAATATTTTATTATCCATGGGAAAGCATATTAGTCCTTAACTTATTCACTAAATTTCCACATGCGTTCCACGTTGATCCCAGGACCAAAATCACGTGGTATCCACGTTTTATTTCTACCTACTGTCCACCATAATTTCCACGTCGGTCCCACATTGATTCCACCACCCATTTCTCACTGGGACCATTCACAAACAAGACTTAAATGCTCTGGTATTACGGGGTCAACAATTTATTAGTTAAAATTAAATTCAATCACTCTGCTATGAGCTTGTATATTTCAATATAAAATAACTCAACAGTGATTGAAGAATAGGACAAAATTAATTTCCACAAACTATGAAGGGGTTTACCGGATTAGAATTAGCACATATGATTAATCATACATTTTATTGCTACAAGTTGTTTTCAATATTATTGTTTCAATGATACAGCCAATTTTCATCTCCCAAGGGGGTGGATCACATTTTTTGGGAAACAGATTGGAAATTTTAAGGTCACTAAACTCATTCATATAGCCTAGCAATGGCTTCGGCAGTCTTAGCCCTCACTGATGGCTCAGGGTCAGATAGCAGGAGCTGCGAAAGGCGAGAAGACAGGGATTCCAGTGGTATAAGGTCACTCGTGCTCGTCACACCACTCTGGATCCCTCTCCTCCTGTCCTCCATGCTTCCAAACAGTTGTCCTGTAATTCAAAGAGTGTACTTCAGTCAACGAGACAATCGTTTATCAATGCTAAGCCATCCCTTATATGAATTTTTTTTAAGAGTAAACATCTATAGACACACCACGCACAGAAAATTCTGCAGGCGGTAAATCGGATTCTGGGTCTCATGCTCTTTTTCTCACATTACGCTTAGCATGCCGAATCTAAACTCCAGAGAACGCTCTCTATAAACAGAGTAAGATGGCGTAGTAGTTATAAATAATAATAATAACTTTATTGGCCATGTAGGTCTACATAAGGCAAGTCAAGTACACAGTAAGTAATTACAGGTAAGAAAAAAAAACACATACAGGTAAGATATAAGTATATACAGAAAGTACATGGTGCGCTATATATAATAATAATAATAATAAATTCCACCTTGGCTGACTGAGGGACGCACGGTTTTAATACCTAAGAAGGGAGACTTGTCCAATCCAAAGAACTACCGCCCTATAACCTGCCTCAACACTGTATATAAGGCGTTCACCTCGATCTTGAGCGACCTTATCCTACACCAAGTCCAGCCGGTTTGGGAGGAGGTGTACGAGCAGAGGGGCTCAAAGCGGGGAATTGCGGGATGCAAGGACAACCTGCTCATTGATAGGTGCATATGCCAGGATGCCATCCGGCATAAGCGAAACCTATCAATGGCCTGGGTGGACTACAAGAAGGCTTTTGACACCACTTCGCATGAGCTCTTGATCGCCATGCTGAAGTTGATGAAAGTCCACCCTGAGGTTGTGTCCTGCATCCAACGCCTGTTACCACTGTGGAAAACGCGCTTTGTTCTGACCTCAGGCAAGCGGTCAGTTTCCACAGAGTTGGTAACATACCACCATGGCGTTTTTCAAGGCGACAACTTGAGCCCCCTACTGTTCTGTATTTCCCTCCTACCCCTGTCCCTTAGGCTGCGACGAGGTAAAGGATACATGTGTGGTGTTCCAGGTGACAGGAGGCATAAGGTCACCCATTTGTTTTATATGGATGACCTGAAGCTGTACGCTTCTAATGCGAAAGACCTTCGCACTGCCCTGGACACCGTACTGGAATACAGTGAGGCTATAGGAATGGAGTTCGGATTGGACAAGTGTGCATCCATCCACTTGGCGAGAGGAAGATTTTCGGAGATCAAGGAAGACGTGCAACTTGTTGACGGTAGCGTCATTCGTCACCTCGAGGACGATGACAGCTACGAATATCTCGGCGTCCCCCAGCGCCGAATGCAGGAGGTTACAGCAGTGAAGGAAAGGCTCACCGCCAAATACAGACAGACTCTCAGGAACATCTGGAGTTCTGAGCTGTCAGGCAAGAACAAGGTTCTTGCCACGAACATGTTCGCGGTTCCTACACTGCTGTATACCTTCGGATGCATGAAGTGGAACGTCAACGAGTTGCAGAACCTCGATAGGGGAACGAGGAAGATGATGACCATCTATAGAAGTCTTCATCCGAAATCTTCCGTCGCCAGATTGTATCTCCCTCGCAATGTAGGTGGTAGAGGACTATTGAGTCTGGAATGTCTCCACAACAGAGTTGTCCTGGGTACAGCTTGCCGAGTTTTGAAAAGCAGGGACCCCCTGCTCAATCTCGTGAGAGATCATGAGAGTGCGGGAGCAGGGGCGTTTCTCTTCCAGGCGGCAAAGAGGGCAGCGGACGAAACCGGTCTCGACTTCGACCCGTCATCCGACGGAAGCGACAATGACACGACCATCTTGTCATTGAAGGCAGACGTCCTCAAGCTCGAAATAAAAAAAGCCGAGCAGAAGGCCTTGCTCAAGGTGCATACCGATAAGCCCATGCATGGAGGTTTCTATCGAAACATCGAAAAGCATGGGCTATCGAAGGAGCTAACGTTTGCCTTCCTACGCTCCGCCGGTCTGAAGTCCGAGACGGAGGGTTTTGTCCTCGCGTGCCAGGATGGTGTCATAAACACACTCGTGTACCGCCGCATTATATTCAAGGCGGAGGTTGCGGACACGAGATGTAGGGCGTGCCGATCCCAGCCAGAGACTTTGAGTCACCTTCTCTCCGGCTGTAGTTATTACGCTAAGTCAGCATATTTAGCTCGGCACAACGCGGCCCTACTGGTGTTATACTTTCATCTTCGACACCATTATGGCATCGACGAAACACCTGTGCTGCCCTATGCCCCTGGAGATATTGTATCACTATACATTCCCCCTTTGTTCTCCCACATGAAACGCCTTTAGCGATACTGGAATCTCCAAAAATATCAGAGTTTAGTTTATTAGAGCAATCCATACTCGCGTAACTAAGGTTATGTTTCACTGTGTGGAATACAAGAGCTCTAATTCTCCTGCAGTAATTTTGTCCTGTTGAACTTGTGGGTTTATTTTGTTAGAAAAATATGAAGTTAAAGGTATTGTTTTAGATTGCGATATTTGTTTTGTGACCTTCGGTTCTGGCATGCTGCTTTAGGTCTGACTCACCTCCATGAGATACAGAAAATTCACGTGAACAAACAATGCATTTAGCTTTACAGCGGTCTCCTATAACGGGTTTAACCCACGTGTATGAAGATTCCCAAACAGATTGATATGATGTCACACGTTTCACTTTCTTTTTTGGAGTCTTGTTAGCAGAACTTTCATCAGAATCCGACATTTTAACAACTGAGTGAGTTCTTCGATTAATTCAGATAACTTCGTCTTCACAATCACAAGTTCACAACACCTGACTACAGTACTATTCGAAGAAGAGTGAAGACACTTTCACGCTTCCGACTTCCTTTTCCTTTCTTTTAAAGTTTCACTTAACAACATCCGGCTGAGATTCTCTTTCCTCACACTGAGAGCGCTAACTCGCTGCCTGTCAAACTCGCTGCCTGCTGAAACTTCGATAATCGATGAGTTTGTATCGATTAGAATATAATGATCGACATATATCTCGACGTGGCAATTCGAATTTTGAATATTTTGAAACAAGCAAGATATTAGTGGTATTTTACGGGACACTGAATCATAATACGGGACGCTTAATTTTTACCTGAAATACGGGATGTCCCGTATAATACGGGACAGGTGGCAACCCTATTTCCAACACATATTCTTCTTTTAAGATTCTAATCCTTTTTCTTGTTTTATGATGCCCACCAATGACATAAATGAAATTCAAGTCAGTCATAGCTACCCAGGGAAAGAAATCTGGGCTGTAACTGTGCTAGAGGTTCTCTTGAACTGTGCTAAAGGACTGTACTGTGGTCTGTACTGAGACTTACTAACAAAATAAACCCACAAGTTCAACAGGACAAAATTACTGCAGGAGAATTAGAGCTCTTGTATTCCACACAGTGAAACATAACCTTAGTTACGCGAGTATGGATTGCTCTAATAAACTAAACTCTGATATTTTTGGAGATTCCAGTATCGCTAAAGGCGTTTCATGTGGGAGAACAAAGGGGGAATGTATAGTGAGAGACATATTGGGACCAAAATGTGTTAAAGATGTGGTTTCAGAACTCATTTCTAAAGGATGCTTTTTTTCTGTTGCGACTGATGCCAGCAATAAAGGAAACCGGAAAATGTTTCCTCTGTGTGTAAGATATTTTACAGCAATAGGAGGTGTACAAAACAAGCTGTTAGACTTTTATGAAAGTGCTGATGAAACAGCAAGTTCCATACATGAAAACATCATGAAAATAGTTAAAGAAAATGACCTAACCTTGGATAAAATATCAGCATACGCTGCAGACAACACCAACGTGAACTATGGGAAACACAACTCTGTTTTCAAGCATCTTCAGGATTCAAACGGAAGGATAATTAAGTCAAATTGTTCTGCTCACATTCTTCACAATACCATGAAACGTGCAAATGACAACCTTGACATAGATGTTGAAACTGTAGTAATGAAGGTGTATGGACATTTTTCACTGTCTGCTAAGCGCAGCGAAGAATTGAAAGAATATTTTGAGTTTGTAATCATAGAATGGAAAGAAATATTGCGTCACGTGACAACTTGTTGGCTTTCTTTGGCACCTGCTGTAGAAAGACTGATCCACAGTTGGCCTGCCATCAAAAGTTACTTCAAATCGCTTCAAGACTGTCCTAAATTTTTGCTTAAATATTTTGATGCAGAGGATGAAATGAAAGATGTCATTCTTGAGATCCATCTCTTGTTCTTCAGCAATATAGCAACAGTTTTTGTAGATTGTATCAAAGATTTAGAAAGAGACTCCATTTCTCAAATTGAAGCATATGATGCTATGTGCTTGCTAAATAAGAAGATAGAGCAAAGAAAAGAGGACCATTTCTCTGGAATTGCTGTGAAAAACTCTATGAAAACTATACCTCCATCAGAAAAACTGAAGTTGGAAAGAAGTTGTTCGCGGTTCTATGATGAAGCCCTTAGATATCTTCAGAAGTCCTATGATTTCTCAGAGGACAATGTTGCAACGAAGCTACAGATGTTTAACTTGAAGAAGAAAATTAACTTTTCATCTCTTGAAGATGCAGTTGAATGCCTGCAGCTAACTGAAGACATTGATATGGAGCAGCTCTATGAAGAGTTCTGTGTGGTTGCTAACATTTCTTCGGACATACTGGAGAGTAAAGTTGATGCATCACGAAAGTGGGTGGCAGTGTTTGATGAACATAAAGAAGCTGAACTAGAGGTATTAAAAAAATTGTGTCGTTTGTTCTTAGTGTTCCTGGTTCAAATGCGTTTGTTGAGCGCATATTCTCACTAATGTCTAACAAATGGACTGATACGAGGAACATGTGTTCAGTATCTATGATCAAAAGTGAACTCTTGATTTCAACAAACATGAATATGTCTTTTAAAGAATTTCATTCCATGATCAAGTCAGATGCAGAAGTTTTGAAGGCAGCTAAATCTAATTCCAAGTATACGTGGAAAAAATGAGTTTACCCTGTTCTGTAACAAAATACATATTGAGAAAAGGATGAAAATTATACACATGTACATATGGAATGTAAAAATCCTCTTATATTATTAATTTTGAGTTATTTTTTTTAGTGTCCCTTATTTTTGTGAAATGTCCCGTAATTTTAAGAGCATGTCCCTTATTTCACTTATCAAAAGGTGGCAACTGTAGTTGGAAATAGGATTTGAGGTTTTGGAACTGAATCAGGAACAAAATGCTTGTTAAAAACATCACAGCTAGGTCACAGCAACAATTTAGCTTAACATTGGAGAGAGATTAGATATTGGGCAAAACTGATGTTTTGTCTTTATTTTTACAACTGTTTATAATTTTCCAGGCAGCCTTTGTTTTGTTGGTTGCTTAAGATACAATTTCTTTTAGCTCTAGAAAGGATTAGTTTTGTTTCAAGAGGAAAAGCTACATTAAAATGATGTAGAAAAACTGAAACCAATTAGAGTTTGAATGAAGTGTGCATTTCAATTATATACACCGTGAAAATATCTCTAGTTCAGTCGCATTTGTGTTCGCCGTCACCCTGATGACTTAGGCCCCTGGTTGTCCCCATACCTCCGAATGTATATACTCTTTTCAGGCTCGCGATGCACATTCCAACCTGGAAGTGGGGATATCTGGTGGTAAAAAAAGAACCTTTCCTTTAAAGAAGGAGAAGAAAGAGCCAGTGAATGAGAAGGAGTGTGGCCACCGGGAAACTCACAAGACGGTGCCAAAGACTGCTAAATCCTTTGTATTCTTTCAGCCTTTCGTCTCTCCATCGCACTCGGTCGAGCCATATTTCGCACCCTTTTCGCTACTTCTACTCTTGAGTTGCCACGTGCATTGCAAAAGCTTTTTGGCATTGATTTCAATGAAATATACATTGAACCACCAGAAGAAACTGTGTTGTCTAATGAAGATTCAGCCAAATAAGACAGCGGAGGAATAGTAGACATCTTGAGTGGACTGCAATTGCACGACAAAGTTGAAGTTGTCTTTCGGAACGGTGGACGTGCAACCAGTGATGCGCCTCAAGGAAAGCCGGAGAATATCCAAGCAAATGGGGAGCCTGGTACAAGTTGTAAATCACGTAAGAGACCTCAAACACGCGAACAAAAGATTGTTTTGGATGATAAAGACATTACTGTACATGAAGCGATTTTCTCCAATCCTGATTACTCCTCCTTTCATGACGTGTCCCCTACCACATTTTTGAACAAAGAAGTAATCTCTCGTTTAGTAGTAGAATCGAATGAGTAAGCACAGTTCTGCAATTGTGTGAATCCAAACATAACACCTGAGGAAGTGAAAATGTTTGTAGCCATTCTATTCCAAGGAGGGTATAATACGATTCCTAGTAAAAGACACTACATATTCGGAGACAGCACACAATATGAGAAATGAACTCGTGCATTATTCAATGAGGCGAGACAGATTCTTGCAAATAAATATCCGTGGCATCAATGGTAATATTGTCACAGCAGTACATGAATATGTACTGCTGTGACAATATTACCATTGATGCCACAGAGAAAATGTGGAAAATGGACCCTCTTATGGATATGGCAAATAAAAATTTTTGCGAGAATTTCAAATAAGCACAGTACTTGAGTTTTGATGAGTCAACAGAGTCACATTTCGGGAGGCACGGATGTAAAAAAATTCATTCGGAGGAAGCCCATAAGATTAGGCTATCAAGTGTGGTGCCTAAATTTGGCCTCCCGATTTGGGTGCCTCCCGATGGCTACCTTGTAAATTATGAAGTTTATCAAGGAAACATGTAATCCAAGGAGAGTGGAAAACTATGAAAAAGAATTTGGAAATTTTCTTTTCATTGTCTCTGATAATTAAGCTGAGGACATTTAGGCACTAAAAATGAAGATATAGGCAGCCTAAATAGGCACTTATAATAGGCGCTTAAAATATTTTTTAATCGAAGATATGAAAACAAAAATAAAAAAACGATAAATCGACGAAAGTTCAATTATTAACTTCGGCCCCAAAGAGTTGGTCGATACTAGTAACAGCTGTCACTATTCTAGAATCACCTCTAGTGGAATAACGGATTCATTAAAATGGAATTTGAAGGATCCAAGAAATGAATAAATAGATAGCATCACACAATTATAAAAACTCGAAGTCACACAATACAGAATGGCCACACGGCCACAACTTAACCCAAATCTCTAGTATAGTCTCCTTACCCAAGTCTAAAAAAAACCATACGAGCTTCGACTTGGGAACCTAGGATAAGCTGCCTAACCTTTGGCTTAGAAACCAGACAGATACCCACTCAAGGATTTGGAACCTTGTCGAAGAAACCAAATTGCAGGCTTGGGGTCCTCAACCAAGAAACCCACCCGTGGCTGGTATTGCACGGAAATTGAGCGTGACCCCTACGGCGATGGGGTTACTAGTTCAAATTCCTAAACTGGTAGTGACAATGTCACCATGGACCAACGCAATATACTAAAAATTTCTGCATAAAACAAACAGGAAGACAAACAACAGAATGCATTTGGCACCACCATAGCAACGTTCTCAACGTTGTTCATATTTATAGGGCCGTATGTGCTCGCGATGAAAAATCAAGTCTACTTTTAGAAGAGGTTTGAAACATGCTCTTTCAAATGAAAATGATTCAAAAGAGTATCCAGAAGGTCTTTCTTTTGTAAGAGCAGGCAGAAAATAACCTATTTTTGTCATTTTTACAAACGTCATCCTTAATGTTATCCCTATTTTCAGGGTCTTATATGCCTGCGATGAAAAACCAGATATACTTTTTTAGAGGGTTGAAATCATTCTCTTTATAATGAAATTGATCCAAAATAAATTCAAGTGGGTCTTTTTTTGTAAAAGCGGGGAGAAAATACCCTATTTTTGGCGTTTTTACAAAAAGTGTCAAATTTTGACTCGATATTTAAAATAATGGGAAGCACTTGGAAGATGAAATTTTATATTCATAAACCATGTATTGATATGTGACAGAATGTGGGTGGCACAATGGACCGGCAGGTATAAGTGCCGCGGGACTTCTACTTAAGGAGACCTGCCACTTGAAACTAATCTAATCTAAGTCCTTTGCCTTCCTAGAAGGGGAAAGTCCCTTGCAGCAAGTAACTTTCATGATAAACATACCAGTACACAACCACCTTAACACTACTGATTTTTCGACAAGGTTGTGAACCACTACAGACTCAAGAGGCTACATCCTAGGCTAAGATTACCTACTTGAAAATTTCATATCACGGGAGTTTCAGAGTGACACAAGATTTTATTTTAACGCCACACTACAACTCCACCAAAACTAATTGAAGCAACAAAATAAGAGAGATACATGGCTGAAATGACAGGAGAACAATTTCTTCTTCCAATGCATTATTACTGACTACAATAAAAACAGATCAATACACGAAGACACTCCAATTACATGCAGTTATCTTTGTCTTTTTCAAAATTCCTTTTCCCAATACCCTCCTCTTTCACATCTGGTGTCCTAATACCCCTTGCCAAATGACCTTGCAGCGTCACACACATGGTAGTTATGTATGCATATGTACATACATGTATGGCAATTGTGATAAAATTTCATTGGCGAAGCATTCATTCCCTCTACTTAACTCACCAAGTAGAAGTGCAGCATTTCCTCGAATGGCAGGTGAGGAGGCTTGCAGGTAAGAAGTGGCGCATGAGACCAACATGGAGAGATGATCTTCAGGAAATTCCTCAACCTGTGAACCATAAACAAAACAGATGCTTCAATCTATTAAAGCCACAAAATTATCTCACTAAATAGTTTCTGAAATATGAACAATTATTTTTGCTATCATTTCCCTGACTTACTACGCCAGATGAGTATTAAAAATATAACAATACAAGCTGCTGATGGTTCGCTTCCCTCACTGTAGCAGCTAGGCAGGGAGGCAAAGCCCCCCAAGACCCCCCTACGCCGGCGGCTTCGCCCCCGGACCCCCACAAAAAAAAAAAACAAAGTTATATGGTTCTGCCCGAGTCAGGTCTAGGTTGGGTAGGACATTATTTTCCCGCACTTGTTCTTGTGTCTGCCTGTCCAGTGGTGCCACACAGGTAGGCACCATGCACCTCGATCATTAAACTATTCCCAAGGAGAAGTATTTTTCCCTCGTGTTTTCCCCTCGCATTCCACCTCCCGCTCTCGCCTCCGAGGGTGAGAGGTGTGATGGGGACCAGTCTCCTATCTGGAAGGGATCAAGTTTCATCATTGCTCGTTTCAGCATTGCATCGTAAACTAGAAAAAAATAACAAAAAATATTGTCACGAAACAGCAAAATAATTTAAATAACAACCTGATATGTTAACATAGGGTTTTCGTACAGCTTGTCAACCATCCAGTTGCAGAAGTGAACGCATTTCCCATGGTCTCCATTTTGAATCTCCTGCACCATTTTGATTTTGTACAGCTTCAAATTCAGCATCTTCAATATTGGTTGCTACGTTGCCCTGGAAATGTTCAGTGACATGATGTGGGGTCGGATGGAATGCGATAAAGATGCCAATACCAAAACCACAACTGCGTGATTCTGCTCCGGCGTGGTTGATACACATCAAAGGGGCACTTGATGTGGCCCCTCTTCTTGAGGTGTTCAATACTGAAATAAATTTTCTCCCCAAACTCCTCGTGCAAGAGCTGAACTTGTATCCTGTGAAGGTGGACACCGTGTAGCAAAAATATTTTTCGTATCTACACGGAGACAGATTTTCTGTGCAAGACATAAATATTGATTATACCCTCTCCCTGATATCAGGGGTAAGGTTCTCCGTGGTGAATCTAACCCCCGTGACTAACCCTGAACAAAGACCAAAGAGAAATGGAGATGTATGGCATAGAAAATGTGTAAATATGTTGATGAAGAGAGGTTGCTGATGCTGAAAATATCGCATTCTGTCCTCCCTCCAACAAAAAAAATTGAGAGGGCCTGAAGTGACACAGAAAAGGTCACAGGCCACAGTGACATAATGACACAATGTTGGTAGAGGTTACACTTGATCAATCACACATACCCTTGTAGGTCAAGGAATGCATGGCGGGATCTTGGGATCATACAGTTGACTTGTGCACCCATTAAAACCTATGATTCAACACCTTTGTTGCCACGACTTGCTTGCCTACACCTCGTGACCTTTGATCCCGGCATAACCCATGGAGGTCAAGGGATGACAAGAGCGATATGATGACCTGACCATCATTTAGGCACCATTTTAAATCTAGGATTCAACGCATTTGTTGCCCCAATTTGGTTGCCGACACCTCGTGACCTTAGTCCCTGCATAACCCTTATAGGTCAACGAATGACAAGAGGGTTCTGGGGGACATCACCATTTAATTTAGCACCTTTTAAAACCTATGATTCAACGCATTTGTTGCCATGATTTGCTTGCCGACACCCCGTGACCTTTGACCCCTGTGTAACTGTTGTAGGTCAGACATTAGAAGGAGAGACCTTAACATCGACTTGGGCACCCTTTTCAACCTATGATTTGACACTTTTATGTCCCTAATTTGCTCTTTGAGAACCCTGAGACCTTGACTGTATACTACACTGTAACAATCTGTATACATACTACATCAATTGCTCTGTGGCATTCCCCTCATATATGTATAAAAAAATAAATCAAGTTTTTTTTCTTTTCGATTGAAAATTTTTATTTTAATAAAGTTGAAAAACATAATCGTATTATTTTAACTAGAATAGAAAAGCATCACTGATATTAAGAGTCGATGTCTGTTTTATTGAAATCGTTTAGAGCATTCTCCTCCGCCTCCAAACTAACCCAATTTAAGTTAATAACAGTAGTTAATACTAAGTCACAATTTCCCACGAACAGCAGGTAGTGTTACATAACTGAAACAATGTCAGTTTTCACTTCGGGAAGGCAATCGAAACTTGTCTCAGGAAAAACAAAAACCATCCTCTCTCTCTCCTCGCCCGTGAGCTTCCACTCCTCAGCATCTATGAAGTTTGGTTTCGTCGACACAACTGTCCGCAGGGTTTCCCAACTACCGTTAACAACAGTCCATTGAGGTCACAATCGGCAGTGGATGGTCGGCACTATGTGTTCCTCGAAAACCGGTTCAGTCATACCATCTCATAATAATTTGGAAAAATGGGGTGCAGGGTCAGGGAGCGAGATGGAGAGGCATGACGATGGTGATCCACATTACTAAGGGCATTCGTAAGTTGTTTCGGGGAAAGAAAACCCTCTTTGCCACCATGCCGGTGAGTTTTAAGCCCCCTTTAACATGGGGCCTTGGCTTCGCCAGCTCATGCTTCATTTGGGTGCTCCTGCTTCTGAGATCGTCAGCCCACCACGATAGCGTTCGGAAGTCAAGTGGGGCGACATTGTTGTCACATTGAGGATTTAAATAGCCTGTTGAGCGGGTTGCGTCGAGAAGTGGTACGATATTTTTTGTAAGAAGGCATACATTCCCAAGGTCAAGGTTATATCATTAATATCTAACCGTTTAAACCCCCTGGATATGAAATTTACCACCCAAACAAACTTAAATATATTAAGATTTAGTAAAAGAGATAACTTATAGTGAAAGGGCAATAATAGAAATGACAAACATATTAAATAAACACGAAATACACAGAGGAACATATTAGATGCTCTACATTTTCAAGGAAAAAAACTAAACAAATCAAAACATTATTGGGTGGACAACAATGTTGTCAGGGAGGATAACAATGAACAACATCTTCTCATGCCAAGGAGTGGGAAAACGATTGCGTAATGGAGTGGATGTATAATTGAAAGACCCTAGAGAACGGAAGAGTAATAAATTGGTCTATAAAGTCTGCGGGATGTAAGTAGCATATTAAAATGAATATTACAGGGCATCCTGAGGAAAGGAGACCTCCTAAGGCCAAATTCTACCCAAAGAAGGAGAAGACAGAGAGGTCAAAGTCATGAGTCCACAAGTACTAAGATCCATCCCACTTCATTTTGCAGTAGATCTACAAGATGCAAGGAAATTGTGCTATAGCAGAAGGATATTTGGATAAGTTGATACCTTAAATTTATTTACTGGAATTGTTAATAATATACTTAAGGACTTCATCTTGAAGTTATAAAAAGAGAGATAAAACTAAAAACTGTTCCTTATATCCAAGTTGGACAACCAGATTTGTTTAACACAAATTAATTTATATTATAACATTAGAATATAATTTTATTGGGCCCAGTTTGGGTTTTAACAATTCAATACTAAAATGTTATTAATAAACTTGGATGGCCCACATATTAATTCCTTGTTAATTTCATTTACCAAAAGTGAATAAATATTAGTGATGAATGTTGTATATGTGTTTACGTAACCTTACCTCATCTCCACCAACCGCAAAACCCTAACCCAATCCCTGATCGAACCAGAACCAAAACAATGTTAGAGGAGTGATTTTGGGGAGTCATTCGTGAAAGAAAAACAAAAGGGACTGTAACAATTAGAAGAAAATGTATGCACAATACCAGTCATTACTAACCATTAATTTCACCAGATCTGTCATGAACCTTTCGTACTGCAACAAAGCATTGTCAATCAAGTGGTGCTGAATCATGGACGCGACTCTCTTTGCATGCCAATGGACCTCCATCACTTGGCTCATCTCCCTCAGAGCAAATTTGCAGGACTAATTGAAGAGAAAGAGAGTGCAAATTTAGAGAAAATATCACCTTCATTTCAGTACGATTCATTTTATTATGTTTGCCCTGCCAATTGGGTGATGGCTTCAATTCATCCTTAGTGTGGAATGTTTTGCCAGGGGGCCAGGGTTCCATCTGGAACTGTACCACACTGGCAAGATACACACATCCCTCAAAAGGAAGAGCAGGACTCTGGGCATTTTCTTTTAGGTGCCTTGCTTCGAGCGATATTAGGACTTTGAAGATAGAATTTATTATTGAAATAGAAAGTGTTGTGGGTAAGGATGAAATCAGAAGGATCAAGAAGGAAATCAGAGCTGGGAATGTGAGGAGCTGGGAATTGATTAAGGAAATGGCCGATGGCAGAAATTCCTTCAAAATGAGGAATGCTGGTGTATAGGGAAGTGACATCAATAGTGACCATTAAGATATCACAGTCAGAAGGGAGTGGAGTGGAATGGAGGCGTTAAAGACAATTATTTCAAAAAAAATTAAAATGATAAGTGTCTTTGATGTAGGAGGGCAGGGAGTGGACAATGGGTTGTAGGCAGTAGTCAACAAATGCAGACGCATTCGGTGGGTGAATTATAAGAGGAAACTATGGGGCTGCCAGGGTTGTTAGGTATGTGAATTTTTGGTAGCATATGGAAGTTTGGTGTGCGTGGGTGTGAAGGAGAATGAAGAGTGATATCTTGTTCAGATAAGCCTTCATCTGGGCCTTTATTGTGAAGAAAGGAAATTATTTCATCCAAAAATTCAGGGTTTGGGTCAAGGGTTGCAGGTTGATAAGAGGAGGTGTCCGAAAGTTGTCGGATGGCTTCATTGAGGTAGTCAGAAAGTTGAGGATGACTACTGTGGAGCCTTTAGCGGAGAGTGAGTTTTCTGAGGGTGGAGATTTCCAAAGGAGATAGATTAGGCTTTGGTTTAAGGGAGTTGAAGAAAGAAGGGTCCAAGAGTTTTGAAAGAAGGAGGTTGGTGAAGATTTCAAGAGGATGGTTGGAGAGAAGTGGTTTCGGCTTGTGAGATGAGGGAGGTTTAAACTTGGAGAGAGCGGTGTGAGGAGAGGAGGTGGGAGACGGAAGAGTGGGCCGCATATCCCAGAAGCATTTCTATTTGAAACGTCAGCAGAAAAGAAGGGCATCAGAGAGGATTTTAATAGGGTTGATTTTAGGGGTAGGGGAAAAACTGAGGCCTCTGTTGAGTAAAGATATTTCTTCAGGGGATAGAAAAGTGAAGGAGAGGTTTAGGACCGCATGTTCAGGCAGTCCAGCAGACGATTGAGCTGGGAGGGTGGGGGGAGGTGGAGGAGAGTTGTTTCTCGGAAGGACGCGCTTCAAGAAAGCCATTGACACAGGAGGAGGCGGGGTAGCAAGGTGGAAACACGTAGCGAGGTCTGGTTGGGACAATGGAGGCCAGGGTGGATGGGGTGGGTGCATAGGCAGTGAGAGGCCTCTGCAAAAGAAGGAAAGGAGTAGTGAAGAGAGTTTACGCTCTGCTTTTAAGCGTTTGGAGGAAAGAGCGCAAAGAGCAGATTGGAGTAAACATTGGATACTAGGGAGCAAATGAGGGCTGCACAACCTGATAATATTGATGAGAGAATGGATATCAGCATAGTATTGGTTTACAAGAGCTTGATAATGTAAGAGGACAGAATGACATACATTGAAGGAAAGCCGACATGAGTATGAGTGGAAGAATGGAAGTAAAGAGGGAGGGAGTCCGGTTAGGGGAAGTTTGATGGTAAGTCCATTGGGAAAGATATCAAGGGATAAGCAAGAGGAGAGAAACTTGGAGTGGTACGTGTATTGCGCCGATTTAGAAGAAATTTTTTTTATGGTGAGCATCCAAGAGATGAGAGGATTGGTGGAAGATATGCTGGAAGGGAGGTTGGACTAAGTAGTTGGAGAGTAAAATAATGTGAAGAAGGATATAAGGTAAGATAACACAGTGGTGACGGAGGGATATAACACTGAGAAAGAAGAACACAACTAGGAGCGAGACAGGAACCCCAGGAATGCAGAACCAGAACCAAAAATGCAGCTTGTGGACAGAAGAACACACAGAGAGATTCTTGGATGCAACGAAAAACAACTTGAGAGATCTATCAAGTGATAAATATAAAACATGCCCCCCCATTTTTTTATTTTTTTTTTAAATGCCACACTTGGCCGTGGAGTTCACTGTTGTGTGGAGGGGAAGTCTCCAAGCGGAGGAGCGAGAGGAAGTCAGTCTGGTGAGAAGGAGCGAGCAGCGCCATTCGGCTGATTTTGGGTAGATTAGGTTTTTTTTACTACCGCACGAGTGCGGTTAGGTTTCACCCTTCCCTGTAGAAGGGATACTTTTGTTAGCGTTTTCAATTACCGTAATTGTCCGAATATAAGCCCCCCTTTTTTGACAAAATATCGGCCAAAAAAAGTGGGGGGGGGGCTATTTTCGGGCACTACAAAGTTTCATTATTTATATGCATCCAAAAAATGATAAGGTTATGGGGAAATAGTACGTACAGTGAAACCACGCTTTTACGTTCCCGGAATTTACGTTTTCCCGCAATTTACAACATTTTCTTCCGGTCCCAAAAAAATATGTATCCTTCCAATGTATTCCCTTCCCGGTATTTACTCTTTCAAATCCCGCCATTTACGACATTTGAAGGCAAGAAACATGGCGGCTAGCGCACTTCAATTAGCGTCCCCGCGAGCGTGATTAATGTTAAATACGGATAAAATACATGCTTAAACATGATGTATGAATGCTGATTTATTTGGTTTTCTAAAAAAACATAATCATTCGTTTGATGGTAGCAAATTACTTCGATAGCATCGCTGAAAAGTATTTATGCCGATTATTGTAATGCTTGCGATCGGAATTGTTATCGAATGGAACGTAGAATGGTACTAAGGAGCCGTACTAGCTTTTTAAACAGTACATGTAAAATGTAGCGGATGCCATAAATATATTTATTTAGATGTTATTTGGCGAACTACCGCTGTAATTGTGGCGAAAAGGTTAAAATTTATGTTAACTCTTTTACTCATACTTCGCAGCGATCATTTTCATATTTCTCGGAAATCGCGCACTAATGCCAGTCATCTTGCGTTTTTAGGTGCTTCACCTTATATTTTATTTAATGTGCAATTACTTACGGCAGTCGTGAGGAAACGTATTTTAAAATGGCAAACAAGCGTGCGAGATAATCGTTATCATTCGAAGAAAAAGTCAACATTTTGCGAACAGATTGACTCTAATATGGGCTCTCGCGTGTCCCTGGCCGAAAAACTTGATATACCAAGTTTAACGTGGAACACAATTGTAAAAACCTGTAAATGTATAGAGAAAAGTGCTAAGGACTGCGGCCCTATTGGTAAAAGGCGTAAATACATTAAATACTCCAAGGATGATGAACTTGAAGAAATATTGAAGACATGGGTTCAGTCTTCCAGAGCAGCAGGCAGCGGCGAATATATGCCCCCCCCCCCCCCCCCCCCAAGGCGGTAAAGATGGCGGCTGACGCACATAGCGCATATCAACTGGCGACCCAGGAAACGTGATTAATGTTAAATACGGATAAAATACATGATGATGAACTTGAAGAAATAATGAAGACCTTGCAGGTCACACCACACACCACTGAACGAATAACATGGGTGCCAAGACTAGCGTGAGATGCATCATCATCGTCCCAATGAAAATATCACGGAAAATGTAAAACATTTGTTGAATGCCCACATCATAGAAAACAATGGAAACCAGACTCTTATGTACAAACCAACAAAGAGAATTTTTTCACATTTTTGTTGATTGCTGACGTACTTGAGGCAACAAAATTAGGATCGGGTACCCTTTAGCTTCTGTTTCCAAGGGGTTTACTGCGTTTACTTCGAAATCGTTGTCTGCTCCATATAAGTAATTAATATGAATCCAGTAGAGAGAAGGGGGTCTCGATATGGCAATTAAAGACCCACCAGCATAGGAGCCACGATGCAAATTTTAAAATTGCTGTAGCAAAATATGCCGGAGACAATGGAAACCATTCTGTGGCTGAAAAATACGGTGTGGACAGAAAAAGTGTCAGACTTTGGCGAACACAGCTTCCTCGACTTCTCAAAACTTGTGCATCTCGCTGTGCATTTCGTGGTCCAACTACCGGTAGACACAGAATTGGAAGAGCACGTTGTCAGATATGTACGGGAAAATAGAAAGAATGGTTTCGCTGTGACACGCCGTATGATCTGTACAGAAGCAAGAAAGATTGCGAGTGAAATGGCGATACCGAGGGCAGATTTCCAAGCATGTTCTAGGTGGTTACGGAGGATGATGAAGAGGAATGGGTTTTCCTTGCAAAGACAAACAACAGTTGTCCAGTGTCTACCACAATTCTACGAAGAGAAGATTCTAAGTTACCAGCGTTTCATTATTCACCTACGACAGAGGCAACGATACCTATTGGGGCAAATGGGTAACGCTGACCAGACACCAATCTATTTTGACATGACCAGTTCTACTACTCTGGAAGAGAGGGGTTCCAAATCAGTATCTATTAAAACAACGGGAAATGAAAAGGCAAGAATTACGTGCATGCTGGGCATCACAGCTGACGGAAGGAAGCTACCACCTTATGTGATATTTAAGAGAAAGACTCAGCCAAAAGATAAGTTTCCTCCTGGGATTTATGTACGAGTTTAAGAGAAAGGGTGGATGACCGAAGAGTTACTGAGAGACTGGGTGAAGGTGGTCTGGCAGAGAAGACCAGGAGCTCTCCTCAACATGCCATCTATGCTTGTGCTAGATTTCTTTAAGGGACATCTTACTGAGGATGTAAAAAGGATATCAGGGTAGGAAATTCAGACATGGTTGTAATCCCTGGAGGAATGACAAGCCTGCTTCAACCACTCGATGTGTCGATAAACAAACCCTTTAAGGACAGGTTGAAGGCAACTTATGCTGAGTGGATGCTGCAAGAGGAAAAGGAATATACTCCATCAGGAAAAATAAAGAAACCTTCTCCTGCCCTCATCACTCAATGGCTGCTAAACTGCTGGAATAGCATTCCTGGTAAAATTGTGATTAAGAGTTTTAAAAATGTTGTATATCTAATGAACTTGATGGAACAGAGGATGATATTGTTTGGATGGACTCTGATGATGAGGATGATCAAGACTGGTCTCCTTGTGGTCAAGAAGAAAATGATGCGTCAGATGATAGCGAATAAGAAGATGATGAATCAGAGACATAAAATAGAAGATAGAAAAATGTGCATTTTATTATACATATTTATTTGTCTGATTTTGTATTTCGAAGGAAGATGCTAATGTGTTTCTCAGAAAATAATAGACGCCAGAAGTGTGGAATGAAAGTTCAGAATCATTAAAAGATTGTAAAAGTTTAAGTTGGTTAAGTATTTCATTCTCTTGCCTAGATATTTAAAAAAAATCAAGTTAAACTACTAAGTACCAAATTCAGGTTGTACTTATTCTATTTTTGACCTAAAAAGTGTATTTTACTAGCAAAGGAATATGTTTTTAGTATATGTTAATTTTTTCCAAAAGTGAGGCTTGAAAGTTAGGGGGGGGGGCTTATATTCGCACGGGGGCTATATTCGGACAAATACGGTACTTTCCCAACCTCCTTTCACTCCTTTTCTTTATCTCCTCTCCACAATTCCCCATCCTTCCTTTTGTTTTCCAGTGATAAGAAAGGGTGGGTGGATGATCGAGTGATCAATCCACCCACCTATCTGACAGAATTACTATTGCTAATTAAATTTCTTGATTTTCCTCTTATACTCTTTCCTTTCTTCCTTTCCTATGTTGTAAGGTTGTCATGAGCTGAATTAAAGTGTGTAATTTCTGAGACTGAATTAAATATCTAATTGCGAAATATTCAATATAAATCCATTCACATAAAGTTAAAAGAATATAAAACACCTAGAGCGTTTCCCTTTCCTTGTCCAATCAGCGCTGGACAGAGGTCTCACTAGAAGGGTCTTGGCAATGAGATTTGAGTCACATGCGGCCAGGAGTTTCACCATTGCCAACTGAGCAAAATGGTAGTGTGCATTGCTGCTGGGCGATTTTCTTCTTTGTCATTTATTTTAAGAAGAGGAAGAATATAAAAATTTCCTTACATGAGAATTTTTGCAATATTTTTTCCATGAAGCATGCTCAATTTCGATACTCATATACTTTTCCACACCTCGGAAATTGAAATCTAGCTTTTGGACATTTTAAAAATAAAAAATGGGTGAAATAAAATTTTAAAAGAATATTTGCAATGCGGAGATGTCTTCTTCATAAAAAAATAATGAAGTCCACCAATCAAATATTTTGGCCATGACGAGATTAAGAAGACCACTGTTTCGCCGTTCTCCTAGTTTTTTGCATGTTTTTCTTCACTCTTTCAACCGTAGGAGCTAAGCGTTTGCAATTACACACTTTTCAATGAATGCATTTTGTAGTCAAATAAACAAGGAGTAAAACGATATATTACAAAGCTCTTAGGAGCTCCGGCGGAATTTGGTACAAATGCTTCAAGTTCAGCGTTCTACCTTTTTTTGCGGCGATAGTAGTTTCTCCCTCCCCTTCCTCTCCTCTCTCCCTGTTTCACCAACCCCTCCACTTCCTTTTCCTCCCCTTTCTTCCTCTTTCCTCTCCTCCCTCTCTCGGCTCTTTCTCTTTCCCCTCCATTTCCACTTTATTTTCATGGGATGTTTAACTTACTATCACCACTTCATCTTCATTATCAGCTAACCGCAACAACAGGCAAACCAGATTACTCTTCACTTGCTCTTCAAATGCATTCCAATTGGCAGATGTTATAACAGAAGGCTCTGGCTCCACTGGAGACAATGGTGGTGAAGATGATGCTGGCTCCCTCCCACTGCCATGCTTGGCAATATTTCCTAAGAGACGGATTGATGCAGCTCTGAGGGATGCACTATTCTCCTAAACCCGAAAGAATGAATGAACAGTTCAACAATGATTAAGAAACCATTTCAAGTAAGCATAGCACACAGAAATCACTACATGTAGGCCCAGTTATATAATTAGTGGGTGATGTTAACTGCAAGATGATATGGCCTTTTTTGTTAACTTCATGTTAGCTAAGAGCTCAAATTTTGCACATTGCATCAAACAGTTACTTATTGGTTGACGTGAACATTTTCAATGAGAGAATATATTCTCTGGTTTTGCTCCAAGAACATATTTAACCAGGGACAATAAAACTGGCCAATATATATTAAATTTATTTATTTATGTTCACCGTTGGCAAATTCGCAAAAAGTACTATCATAGACAATACGTAGCACATAGACATGAAAGTAATACTGAAAAGAAAAAAATATATAATTATAACACAATATTAGTATCAGATTAGAAAAGTCAGTGAATCTCCCAAATATTCTGTGATGCTTTAATAAAACCTCTCGTTTAGAAAAATTTTTACCCTCTTTTTAAACATGGAAGGTGAGTTTATAAACAATTGAACGTTCTACGGCCGTTAAAATATTGAAAGAAAATGAATTCCCCTAGGCCTTGGGGAATTCATTTTCTTTCAATGGAAGGTGAGTAGTTAGTATTAATTTCAATTGGAATTTAATTGAAAATTGTGGAAGCAGAATTATAGGGACTTTTTAGGCCTAGAGAACTTGAGTAATGAATTTTGGGTACATTATTTCTGGAATGGGTGGTGTAATTAATGGGTGGTAGACTGAGAGTAGAAGATGGCGACTGCGTTAGTTCCGCTGGTGTGTTACTTCTGCAATATTTCTATTGATTTGCCTGATAAATTAGTTAACTGCGATCTCTGTGAGCGTAGTTTTCACCCTAAATGTACCAACCTTAATGACTTGACTCTTAAGGCTCTGCAGGAGTGCAGAAATATTTTTTGGAAATGTTTTTCCTGTAGATTGCCGAAGATCTCGCTTGCCAACATGGCGGCCGACATCGATCATCTCAAACAGGATTTGTTACTCATGAATAACTCGGGTGCTCCTGTCTCAGCTGATCAAAGCAAGAGTGTTTCCTTTGCTGAATCTGTAAAAGTGATCCCAGTTGGTGGAAAAGTCTCCAAGCCACATACCCCTCAAGTTATAACTGAATCCTTCCCACCAACTGATTCCGGGGAAAAGTCAACACGGCGTCCCAGTCTGCCAAGAAGTGCAAAAAAGGAGCTCGTGAAGTCCTCTCCAACCAAGTCTAGTTTAACCAAGGTCCAATTTCGTAATGTCTCTAATGAAATTCTCGCCGGATGTGATGACGACCCAAACCAGGATGATGGATACACGGTCATGCAAAATAAACGCAAGCGCCGCAATCTACTGGCTGTCGGGACATCTGAGAAAAAGTGTGCTCTCGTGGGGATCCCTGATCGTTCCCACCTACATGTTTGAAATTTTAAGCCTGATACGTCTGCCAATTCCATAATGGAGTTCGTTGAATCCGAAGTTCCTAACCTCGATCCGGCGCAGGACATCGAAATTGAAAAGCTCAACGTGACCCGGGGTACTTATTCCTCTTTCAGAATCTCAGTGAACAGCATGTATCGCGATACTCTTATTAATTCTTCATTCTGGCCCAAATTTGTGAAAGTGAGCAATTATTCTTTTCAGAAACTTCACCCGGACACCCAGAAACGATAACATCTTACCTTAAAGTCATGCAGGTAAATGTACAGTGCATACACAACAAGGTTCTGGATCTAGAGATTTTAGTGGATGCTTATAAACCTAATGTTGTGTGTGTGCAAGACCACTGGCTGAAGTCCAGTGAACTTAGTGCATTTAACCTCCCTGGCTATCTCATCGCAAACGTTTTCTGTCGTTCTGTCTGCAAATGCGGAGGTATCATGGTTCTAGTGTCCGATCGCGTGTGTCTTCTTCCGATACATTTTGCGTACGATTTTCTCAACGAGGAGCAAACATTTGAATGCAGTGTTGTTGGTTTCAACCTTGACAGTATCGTGTATATAGTTGTGTCTGTGTACCGGTCTCCCTCGAGTGATTTTGATACTTTTCTCGCCAAACTCGCTTAACTACTGGAAATAATTAATAGGTCAGTTATAAATCCCAACTTACTTATTAACCCCTTCCCTGACAATGACGAGTTAACTCGTCCTAACCAGATGTGTCAAATCGCGTCAGGGACGAGTTAACTCGTCCAAGGCCGCTCTTTCGACTTCCTAGCTTCCGAAGACGAATAATCTCGTCCCCTTCGTAGAAATTCTATATCTAGGCAGCAGATGGCGTTTGCGGACACACTGGCTCATTTTTAGCCAGTTATTGAGACTTATTTCGTTGCATTAACGTATGGAATTGCGTCATAATTTTCGTAATTTTTAGCTTGGTATTGGGACAATTACACGTGAGATTTAGCGCATTATCTGCTATTGTTTTAGATAAATTTATCTGGTATCGAATTCATACATTTAGGCATAATATCAATGCATGTATACCGCATTCAAATGTTATTACATTTACAAAAATATTGCATTTGTTTTTTATTTTTGGGTTCAAAACGCTGAATATAATTGATTCCGACATTCATGGCGACTGGCCGGATGCAAAAATAACAGTCGTGCGATATACACTCGTAACGGTGATACTATGTATTAGGAAAAATAAAAATAATCCCTTACAATCGCTTCTAAACAATACATTACGTACCTACCTACCCGTAAACTGCACCACGGACGTGTGGCAGGGGGTGTTATGCAACCAGCCATATAAAAAGCGAATACAGGATAAAGGAATATTCGGATAAAGATATAACTAGTGAAGCGTGTTTTCGCATGATTAGTCTAGATATATTCATGCTCTAGTAATACATTGTGTGGGAGTAGAAAGAATTGCTGAACTTATGCATACCTATTACAGCAAATTTCTCAAATACTTAGCCTTCCTTTCCTGTCCTTCGAAGGCGGTGTTGTAGTAAAATAAAATCTGCCGTGTTGACGTGAAACTCGTGATTTCTCAGACTCGTAAGTAACCTTTCAGTCTCTAATGGCTTCTACTTATGCATCAAACGGCTTTTAGAGGTTGAGATTTAGACGATGATAGTCATCTTATATCCAACCCCCGTAAATGTCATTTTTCGTGAAAAATCGGAAGAAATCTCTCGACAGCATTACTGGTAGTTCAAAAAATGTTCAGGAAAGTGGCAGTGGCTTGTTCTCCCGTTCATTACATTACGTTCAAGGTTTCCTCTCGCGCTCATGTATGTACTACGCTGCAGCCCTCTCTTCCAAGGTCACCCGAGAAAAAAGGGACAATAGATAAGGGGCGCCCCCAAGAGTGCATTGTCCGTCTGGGAAGCCTCAGGAAAATGGTTGGGCGTGCGGTCGCTTTCCGACCCTGCTTGGTGCCTGTCATAATAGAGCCATAATTTCTTCACTCAAGTGGGACAGCGGACCCTTATGAATGGGAAAGATCTTCTGTGGAAAAGAATGCCTTCATCCTCATTGCTTTACGACCTCATGTGCTTGTTTTGCGGTAATCTTTGAAAGCGAAGAATACGCACATAAGGAAAAGGCATATTTTCCCTCAGACGTGCATTTAGTAAGACTTTGAGCAGGAAGACTCCGCCCCCCTGATTACCCCCCCCGACTATTATTCCCCCTGATTTCCATCTTTCTCGTTACCCCTCCCTTCTCTCTAAATCTCACCGATTTGTCTTATCTTATCCTCTTCAGGAAGGTACTGTATACAAGCTTATGTCAATATCTCCGTGGATATTCCTGATGTACCCCTGAAATTCTTTTACCTTTATCAAAGGATGCCGACATAAAATCATTTCAATTTATCCTAAATTTTCAACGGAGACATACGTTAGTACTTCACTCTCCTCCTGAGCATTCATGTCAAGTGTCCCTTCTCCATCAGCGTTTCACAGAAATCCGTTTTTATGCGATTAGAGGTCGAGAGCAATTTTTGGTTACCTCAGTGTTTTTTTTACTGTTTTGCTTTATTCATTCTGCAATAGAAAGTGAGAGTGAAAGGGTGTTGAGGTGGAAAAAGAAAATTTAGAAACTTCGGGATCTGAATCGAGCTTCTCCGAGTACACCATATTAGATGTCGAGTGCGAAGGTGAGCCTATTGAAGACGACCAATGGAGAGAAATGAAAAGTAGCGAAGCTCCCTCTCCTGCACCCGCAAGGTTCAATTTTGAAAGTGCTTCATCACTCAATTTTGAAGTTCAAGAAGATGGTGGTGTATTCCATTTTTTTTCAACCGTTCTTCGGCAATGAATTTATATAACTAATTACTAATGAGACAATTGGTATGCTAATCAGTGTCTTCGTGAAAAACCCTCTGGTTCCAGAGAACAATGGCGTTGAGTGCTCCCGAAATACGAGATTTCTTGGCGCTAATAACGCTGCAGAGCATTGTATAAAAGCCTGACAAAGAGCATTTTTGGACCACACGGTGGATTCTGTGTACGCCGTTTTTTGGGAAACGATGTCAATCGCCGATTTGCAAAAAAAATCTGGAAAAATTTACACTTCACAAAAATGAGGAATATGTCGCAGAAATACGTACTAATCCAAAACTGAATAAGATTTGAAAAATCTACCAAATGTTGAACAGGTGGAAGGAAGTCATATTTGAATAATAGACTTGACCTCATCGAAAAAAATTATTGAGGAGTATATCCCCAATTTTTTGCTCCTGAAGTGGGTAGGCCACCCGCAACACCTCACCCTCTCCGCCCCTTAGAAATGCACTTTCCTGAGCTGATCCTAGCCACTTATAAGAAGGCAAGCACAACACGCAAGTGCTTTTTATGTACTAGAAATCGAGATGTGCACGGGATAATTATTCGAAGGGAAAGCAGATATTTTTGCCCAGATTGCGATGTAACTCTGTGGTTGTAACGCTGTCTCTCACCATGTTTTAGGACTTACCACACAAAAAAAATCTGAAAATAATTAAAATTTGTACTAATCCATTTGGATATATGTTAGGGTTGTAGAATTTTCAATAAAAATATAGATATTTTGGCATAAATACTTGTTCTAGCTGAGGTAGAAGTGAATCCCTCTCACTTTAGAAAATTGATAACAATAAGGTTTTAAATTGAAATTATAAATAAATAAAAGCTCAATGCTCAAAATAAACTTGTTTTCCCATCATTGTAACATATAAATAATTAAAAAATGCAATAAAAAAATATGATCCTTTTTGGAACCATTTCCTCAAAAAAATGTGCCAGGGAAGGGGTTAATGGTGATTTCAACTGTAATTTACTGGTGAACTCTAAAAACAAACAAGAATTTATGGATTTGCTATCATCGCTCAACATCAGTGCTACTAACATCGAATATTTTGCATACTGTATAACACTGAGTGTATGTGTAATGTACTGTGTCTATTTATAATCCTGTGATGTGCCTTATATCTCCTACATGTCTAACGTAACATGATCTTCGGGCAAATAAATGATTATTACGTTACAGTTGTAACATGACCCTCCGAGTCCCCGGCAAGCATCAGGTTTCATTGCAGCCATAATGGCCGGAGACTCGAGAGGGGTTAAGCAGTAATCGCAGTCACGTCCGATGCCCATCGGATGTGTGGCTACGCTGCAGTCGGGTCATGCGTCCGCAGTAGACAGAGTGACCCCAGGATGACGGCCTTTTGCATGCGTGCAACTAGTGATTCCGCCTGTGCCACGCAGGACGGAATGCACTTGATGTTATTTATCAGCGAGCCCTTAACTCCACCGAGCACACCTATGATGAGTACCACCAGTTTCACAGAGTGTTCGGGGTACATCTGTCGAAGTTCGAAAAGCAGATCTTGATATTTTGTCCGTTTTTCCACCTCTTTCGCATCCATGTTTGTTTCAGCCAGAGCAGAAAACTCAATGACGAACATGGAGCGTGTGGGGTGGTCGAGGAGAACAATATCAGGCTTGGTCACCTCCAACTGCCTGGTGGTGGAGAAGGAGTAATTCCACCAGATTGTGCATTTACCGTTCTCCACGACGGACTCGATATCTGCAGGGGCATAGGGCAGCACAGGTGTTTTGTCGATGCCATAATGGTGTCGAAGGCGAAAGTATAGCACCTGTAGGGCCGCGTTATGCCGAGCTAAATACGCGGACTTGGCGTAATAGCTAAAGCTGGAGAGGAGGTGACTCAACGTCTCCGGCTGGGCTCAGCATGCCCTACATCTCGTGTCCACAATCTCCTCCTTGAAAATAATACGGCGGTACACGAGTGTGTTCATCACACCACCATGGTACGCGAGAACAAAACCTTAGGTTTCGGACTTCAGACCAGCAGTAGGAAGGCAAACGTCAGCTTCTTCGATAACCCATGTTTTTCGATGTTTCGACATCCATGCATGGGCTTATCGGTATGCGCCTTGAGCAAGGCCTTCTGCTCGGCTTTTTTTATTTCGAGCTTGAGGACGTCTGCCTTCAATGACAAGATGGTCGTGTCATTGTCGCTTCCGTCGGATGACGGGTCGAAGTCGAGACGGGTTTCGTCCGCTGCCCTCTTTGCCGCCTGGAAGAGAAACGCCCCTGCTCCCGCACTCTCGTGATCTCTCATGAGATTGAGCAGGGGGTCCCTGCTTTTCAAAACTTGGCAAGCTGTACCCAGGACAACTCTGTTGTGGAGACACTCCAGACTCAATAGTTCTCTACCACCTACATTGCGAGGGAGATACAATCTGGCGACGGAAGATTTCGGATGAAGACTTCTATAGATGGTCATCATCTTCCTCATTCCCCTATCGAGGTTCTGCAACTCATTGACGTTCCACTTCATGCATCCGAAGGTATACAGCAGTGTAGGAACTGTGAACATGTTCGTGGCAAGAACCTTGTTCTTGCCTGACAGCTCAGAACTCCAGATGTTCCTGAGAGTCTGTCTGTATTTGGCAGTGACCCTTTCCTTCACTGCTGCAACCTCCTGCATTCGGCACTGGGGGACGCCGAGATATTCATAGCTGTCATCGCCCTTGAGGTGACGAATGACGCTCCCGTCAACAAGTTTCACGTCTTCCTTGATCTCCGAAAATCTTCCTCTCGCCAGGTGGATGGATGCACACTTGTCTAATCCGAACTCCATCCCTATAGCCTCACTGTATTCCAGTACGGTGTCCAGGGCAGTGCGAAGGTCTTTCCCATTAGAAGCGTACAGCTTCAGGTCATCCATATAAAACAAATGGGTGACCTTATGCTTCCTGTCACCTGGAACACCACACATGTATCCTTTTCCTCATCGCAGCCTAAGGGACAGGGGTAGGAGGGAAATACAGAACAGTAAGGGGCTCAAGCTGTTGCCTTGAAAAACGCCACGGTGGTATGTTACCAACTCTGTGGAAACTGACCGCTTGCCTGAGGTAAGAACAAAGCGCATTTTCCAGAGTGGTAACAGGCGTTGGATGCAGGACACAACCTCAGGGTGTATTTTCATCAACTTCAGCATGCCAATCAAAAGCTCATGCGAAGTGGTGTCAAAAGCCTTCTTGTAGTCCACCCAGGCCATTGATAGGTTTCGCTTATGCCGGATGGCATCCTGGCATACGCACCTATCAATGAGGAGGTTGTCCTTGCATCCCGCGATTCCCCACTTTAAGCCCCTCTGCTCGTACACCTCCTCCCACACTGGCTGGACGTGCTGTAGGATAAGGTCGCTCAAGATCAAGGTGAACGCCTTATATACAGTGTTGAGGCAGGTTATAGGGCGGTAGTTCTTTGGATTGGACAAGTCTCCCTTCTTAGGTATTAGAACCGTGCGTCCCTCAGTCAGCCAAGGTGGAATTTTAGTTTTATTATTATTATGGTAAGAGGCATTGGAAGGAAATTTGTCCAGGTTGGAATGTATGTAACAAGCAGAGGTTAAAATGTATAAAGAAGGAAGTGTAAGGATTCTAGCATTAGAGAAAAGAGATTTTCCATGGGTACGTATGGAGACTTAGTACATGATCTTAATTGCTTGTTTCTGTGATACCATAAGATACCACTTGTAAGATACCATAGGACAATTGCGAATGAATTTTAGTAAAACGCAACTTTTTAATACATCAAAGGAGATGACAGGTGCTAGCTTTCTAAGCATATACAGTAAAACCCCATACAACGAATTTGTTGGGACCGGAAAAATCATGACTTCGATGTAGGGGGTTTTCGATGTATGGAGGTGGTGTGCGGGTTGCGTCTCCACAGGGGCATCCAAGTATTCCGCGTGCTTTAAATAATAATAATAATAATATTTTATTAACACCGTAGGGATACAGTTGTCCATGGGTTTCGTCAATTAAACAGCTGGTTACAGAGACATAAAAGAAGTACAGTAAGAATACAGATTACAAAATATCATTAAAAAAGTCCTTAACAGTATAATAACATTTGCTATATAGTAAGTTTTTCAAACTATTTTAAAAAACCATTGGTGAGGTAAGGGATTTTAAATCAGAGGGTAGCTTATTGAAAATTGCAGCTATAGTGTGATAGGGGCCTTTCTGGCATAGGCTGAATGAATAAAAATTACTATGAATGTCATTTTTAGAGCGAGTATCATGACTGTGAAAGTCAGAGTTGACATGAAAGTAATGGGGATAAAACTTCACAAACATGGCACATGTGAGGATATAAATGCATGGAAGTGTGAGGATCCTGAGGGAGACAAACAGTGGCCTACCACTCGTTCGGATTGGAACTCTACAGATGGCCTTAATGGCCTGTTTCTGTAGGGAGAAGGCCTTAGCTGCAGTAGGGGAGTTACCCCAAAACATAATACCATAGGACACAAATGAGTGGACTTTGGCAAAGTACACAGCTTTTAGAACATTGAGAGAAACAAGAGGAGAATGTTTCCTTATCATATAAATACCAACTGAGAGTTTCTTATTCATTTCAAAAATATGAGTTGACCAATCAAGAGTGTCAGCAAGCTGTAGACCTAAGAATTTCACAGATGAGGTGGTGGAGAAATCAGAATGAGGAGGCAGAGTAGGAATCTCATGAGAGTACTTGTTATGAAAAAGAATACAAGTAGTTTTAGCCTCATTCAAAACAACTCTGTTAAGGTGGCACCACAGTAACATCTCATCTTTTGTAGTAGAGGCCAAATGATCCAAGAGTGGTAAAGTACTAGCAGATAAGAGATTAGATGTATCATCAGCGTACATGACGGTGGAGCTATATGAGAACTGTTTAGGAAGATCATTGATGAATAGGAGAAACAGTAGAGGACCAAGAATAGAACCTTGAGGTACTCCAACCGGTACTTTCAAGGGACTGGATTTGATTTCCACCACTCCTGCAAATGATTGATGAGTGTAACTGACAAATTGCGATCTGTCACTAAAGAATGATGAGATCCAATTTAAAGAGTTATTGGTGATTCCCAAGCACTGAAGTTTGGTCTTGAGGACTTCATGATCCACGCTGTTAAAAGCATTTTTGAAATCAAAAGAGATACCTAAAATGTGGTGTTTATTGTTCAGTCCAAGAATTACATTATTTAGGAACTCAAAAATAGCAGAGTTGGTGGACCTGCCAACTCTAAAGCCATGCTGAGAGTCAGAAATTAAATTAAATGTCTGGAGGTACTTGGTTAATCTATGCTGGAAGAGTTTTTCAAAGAGCTTTGAAAACATTGACAGAATGGATATAGGTCTATAATTAGTAGACTCAGAAGGACAGCCTTTCTTGGGAATTGGTATGACCCTGGCCAGCTTTAGGGCAGAGGGAAAGAAACCAGTGCTAAATGAGAGATTAATGATATCTGTCAACAGGGGAGTAATTAAGTTTGAGGAAGCAATTATAACACTGGGAGGGATGCCATCAGGCCCAGGTGAAGAGGAATTACCCAGGGAGATGATGGTTCTTTGAACCTCATAAGGGTCAGTGGGATGTAGGAAAAAAGAGTGAGGAGAAGTCCTCCGTTGCAACATGGGCTGAGTGGACCAATTGGAATGAGGCAAATAACAAAATGATTTATGATGCAAGTCGAGTAAATATCTCAATCTTGCTTTATTCACCATTAAAACCTTTCCTAGAGTGATGATAAACAATTTTAATTATTTACAATCAAATACCATGGCTATCACCGCGTTATTATCAATCTGCGTATTTCTAATTGAAATTATTGTTTTTCTCGTCGATTCTGCTCTACGCCTCATCGCTTACTTTAGTTACGGTCTGAAATCAAAGGAGTGCCAAAATTAATGCCTAAGGATTACGTATGTTAAAGTGCTCCATAATTTTTGTGAGTATCTAGAAGATATTATTCTTAGAGTGCAATAATTTAAGTCGATATCAATTGGCAGTTTTATGCAGCAATTTTGCTTGAAAGAGCACATATTGCCATTTAGACTTCCGAAATAAAATGCACTGTTGGAATCCCATTGAAATACTGGTAAATATCTATGTTCGTGACCAGAATATACTAGATATCGATAAACGACGATGGAAGTTAGGTGGGGCGAGTTAGTTACCAAGAGTAAAAACGTGGCAGTCGGCAATGCACTGAGGTCACAATGGCAATCTCAGATGATAATGCATTGACGATGCCGTTAACGCGTGTAAGAGGCGCACCCCTCTTTTTATGCGTCGAAGTTAAAGAAAAAATTTTGGGGCTTTTTTTCTCCTATATCGAGGTGTTGCGGACCTAACTTCAAAATTTAGGCCATTATCAAAGCCGTTTGCGATATTCTCTTATAATTTACGCGGCATTTTTCATAGGCATGTATTTATGTATAGGCATTTTTCATAGGCATAGGACCTCGGAGGCAAGTATTCACAAGTAGCCTTAGCCCTACAACGCTTGCATTGTTTATTGTCCTTTGGAATGAGTGGAGTAATTGATATTCATTAAGTTGGTAAGTGCGGACAGTCGCACCGAGCTCTGATTTATAATTCCGAATCCCCCCACCGTTTTCCTAATGCACAAGTCATAGTCGCTGTAAGTCGCCTTTTAAAACGTGGTTAACTTTTACAAATTATATTTTGCTGTAAACGATGACGAAAGGGAATGCAAACACGTTGAATGCAAAATACCCAAGCGTCAGCCATGTAACACACGAACGATAAGGCGTAGATACGACATCAAAACTTGAAAAAAATCAAATTTTGAAAGAAATCATAACTGTCAATGGAATTTAAAGCATTTATTATTTCAATATGGTCCAACAAAAATCTTCAATGATTGACAAAATAAAAAATTTCATGATTTACATAAAAACGGCTGACTTACTAGTGAGACGGGCGTCGCAGTACGGTGGCACGCGCGCGCATGTCCTGTCACAGCTCGTAGTTTTTCCCCGAAAAGACCTTCTGTCCCTATTGGTATGGAATAGAGCAACCTTATCCTTCCTCAATCTTCTAATGCACGATTCCGGCACATCATGCCATAGTCCGGCAGCGCGGTTTCCTACATCCTCAGTGACTTTGATGACTTAAAGCACTTTAATTTTTTCAACTTTCGTGAAAGACCACAACTTTTTGCCCTTGTTCATTTTGGAACAACACTGACCTATGTTGACGCATGCACAAATGTTAATATTCACAAAATTCTCTCAGTTGAGCTTATGGCAGGTGCATACAGTTGAGTCACTCAGGCCCGGTTTCACCAACGACAATCAACGCCTGATCATGGATTAACCCTCGAGTTAATTAGTGATTACGTTAATTGGGTTTCACCAACGACAATCAGCGATTATCGGAGATCAAAATCGTTGGTCCAGTTGATCGTAGATATTGGGCGTTCAAATCCACAATCAACCATTATGACGGAAATCTTGTATTCATCTCACACATAAATAGAAGAAATACCAGACTATTCGATCTTGAGAGCCAACCACAGGCCATTCAGAGCAAACCTGTACGATGCGTGCAAAGAAAATTAATATTTAATACAAGTTAAGAATTATTTTAATCGAACCTTCAGATCATTTCGGTCTAGTAGGGATTGGAAACTGGTTACATAGGCCTAAGAATAGAAATTTCCCAATGTCACCACTCAACCAGCATTTAATGGTGGTATTATATTATGCAACGAGAAGTATTCAGGTAAATAGCACCACGTTTACGCACGATGCGTTTAAATTTCGCGGGTTCTCAACATGAGAATCACGAAAATCGCAACCGTTGCACTCAAATATTTATGTCCCGATGTCGGCTGTTGTGCAGCTTATGGTCTTCTTTGGAGAAGTATTTACTTACTGGATAGATTTTGTGGTATTATTACAATTGCAGAGGAGTGGAGAAGTATTTCTCGATATTGAGATTTTATTTTAATTTATGAATATACACGACAAGAGTTTAAAGTGAGTACCTAAGTTATTTGCTACCTCGATTGAATTTTAGTTACTTTTTGCGATCTTAGCCAGTGTGATGACTTTTTATAAGTAGTTTTGAGTGTAATGAACTGCTTACGTTCTTATTATTTACACCTAGTGTAACGTTTAACGAAATATAACACCTTTTTTGTGTAGTGTTCATGTCATACATTACATAAACACCTTTGTGTGTTCAACAAGTGTAGTCTTTGTATATTGTATGTGTTATTTTTGCGCCTTGGATGTAATAACCAAGTAGACAATCGTCTATTTAACTCATGTTGTGTATTTTTGTGATTCCTTAGTATAAATTAATTGAAGTGTTCTTATATTATTCCGTCACACTATGTACATTGACTGCTGTCTAAAATGATGGTTAAGTGTGCTGAAAAATTTATGGTATAAGTTTATCACGATCTGATCGAGAGCTAGTTATGATAAAAACATAGACTTATATGTTGCACAAGTTATAGTGTTAAGTTATCTAGCAAAATTCTATCCAGTAAACTACAGAAGTGTGTATGTAGTAAAATCTCATAAACAAAACTAGATCCACAGAGTTAGTTGGCCAAGCAGAACCGTTGACTGAAATATAAGTTGCTACTCCTACATATTTAACACAATAACACTGCAGCATAACATCATGCAATGTTAATTTTCAAAATGATCTACTTAATATTTATGTGAATAGTATTAAGTACCTACGCACATCACAGTGATACACTTTTGGTAGATTTACACATTAGTTGTAAGATTTAGGAAGTGGTTGATTCCTTGAAGTGTTTCATCTTTAAAAGCAACCAAATAATATACCTACATTCTTTTACACATGATGACTGCAATGGGAATGAGATGTTGGAAATTAATTCAGTATGTCAAATTATAAAATTAGAGCAATTAATTGCAGTGTTTAGATTTACAAGCATTGAATATTTGGGTAAACGTTGGCAAGGCTGTGTAGTCAGTATGGGTTCATTGAAAGCAATGATTTCCTTGCAATATTAATAAATGATACTGTATAATAGTAAGTCATAAGCTAATATTATGTCAACATAATAAGGTATGCCACTAATGTCATATTCTGTGGCCTTAAGATGTTATGCAACATAAGTTTTTCACTAAATGTGACAAGTGTAATGCAGTTTTTCACTTCCACGCAGGTAATATAACTACTGTAAATTATATTATTATTACATTCTTTATGACTCGTTATTCTTGGCTCAATGTATATTTCAGCTTGGTTGGTATATGATTTGTTCTTCACATTTTATTGCTACCTACCTAATTATATTGCAGTTACTTGATATGATCTTTTAGCTTATACTTTCTGGCAATTCAAACTGAGGCTCCTCTCTTATGTTTCAAGGAATGTGGAAGATGCACATTGGTGTATGACCTGCTATATTTTATACTCCAATGCATAATTAAATGTTTCAACCAAATTCAATCGTACTTGGAAGAATTTTGTTGACTACCAGCATTAGGTGTAACAAGTTTTTTAACATTAGGAGATGTCTATTTGTATTTATTAACTAACTTCTGAAGTCATAAATTTTGAAATTTTATCCCTTGGTTTGAGAATAGAAGTCATTGTCCCAATTTCAAAAACCATTACCATTTGAAATCATAGCTCATTTGTAAACAATTTAATAAAAGTTTCCTCATATAGATGTAACATCATGACAGGCCTTGGGATTAATCAGTTCTAAAAAATATAATAATATACTACTTAGCTTATCATTCAGCAAAGTTTGCTTTACTGGTGTTTTTTAGCATACCATGGGTTGTACCGGTGCTACTGCAATGGTGTTTTTCAATGTTTTCATCACAGGTGTAACCATTATAGTAGAGTATTAATTGGTGTTGGACATCTTTTTAATTACAGGATATAACAGAACAGTGGAAATTAGAATGTAAATTCTGATTTCTGATAGTGAAATTCTGATTCTGATAGTGAAAAAATCAATTTGTATGGATCCAGAGCTGTACAATATTGTAATTAGCTGATGTCGTGATTTTTATGCACAAGGTCGACACTTATCTCATCATATATCTTGCTAGAGATTTTGCTCTTGCATATGCCAGTTGTATGTAATTGCTAAGTTTTAGTAAGCCTCAGCAAGTAGGAAAAACGAAATCTGACCCCAATACTTTTATCGCGGAAATTATTTATGTATTGTCCACTTCAGAATTTTCAGAATATATTTATCTGCATTTTATAATGTACTTGTTATTTATGAATATCAAAGTATTAGTATGTAGTGTGTTTGAAGGTAGATTTATTTATTTAGGTCATTATTAGAAATATTGATGAGGCTTTATACAGATGGTCCTGTAATCAGACTAATGGCAACTCTCACTTAATAAATTTTAGCCATTTGCCTCTATGCTATATATCATAGTTTATTAAACATAGTTAGGATGTGGGTATTTAAAAAAATGTCTACATGTTGATGAAAGAGAATATAAGGAAATGCTTGCTGGCTTAATGTGCATCTAGTCATTCATTAAGATTTTGTAACAGATTCCTCTGATGACTATTAAATGAAATATTGTGGAGTGTGCAGATTTAATCAAATCATATGTTTTGCACTTCAATATCCTGAAAAAGAAAAAAAATATCTATATATAAAGGGGTAGTTATATATAAATGCATTACAGGTAGTTATCAGAATGTTTTTTTATCTTATCAAGGAAACATGTTCTTACAATGCTATAATTTTTAAAACTGTATCGTGTAAACTCCTTGATGTAAGTAGAGTGTCAGCGTGACTCTCTAGAGCTACATGTAGTGGATCTGAATACAGTCGGATCCGGATTTAATGTCTTCGCATTTAACGTTTTTCCGCATTTAACGTTCATTTTTTGAGGTCCCGATTCATTCCCTATAAAAACAATTAAAAATTGTCCTCATTTTGCGTCTCCGCATTCTGCGTTTTTCCGCATTCTAGGTTGTAAAAAATTATCCCGCACAAGATTTTTTACCCGATTTAAGGTTTATTCATGATGATTCATGCAAATGATTATCCATACATCAGTGATGACTATCACCAGTATTAGTTTTCAATAGGTCGACGATCCTTAAGGTTTCGCTTTAAGATACTTGTATATGTACAATGAATGAATGTATAATGAACATACCAACACTAAGATATTGTATGCTCTTGGTAATACATACATAAATGTAAAACTGCATTTTCCCCGATAGTAAGTTTAACTCAATGATGATATGCCATATTACGCAGTTGAAATCGTCGAAATTTTCCCGGGCGCTGTGTAGAAAAAATGAATGTCAAACTGCACGCCATGTGAGAAACTTGCATGTGCAACAGCAGCTTAATTTCTCGGAGCTACAAATCATAATTGATAGCTAAATAAGGCATTCTCATTATGTCGTACCATCTTTAATATTCTCATAATTGGAAAGTATCAATATTTTGCGAAATGAAATGTCTATCTTTCGTTCGTCTTTAATGATGATTTTTTGAGTTCATAGCCGCCTACACCTCGCTTTTACAGAATAAAATGGGTAGTAAAAATGCATCGAGACCACTGAGAAATGCGCAAAAATGGAATTTTTAACGTTGATAACCATCCACACTAACATTCCCAGTGGGAATTTTCCTTAAATCCATTTTTCTTAGGAAAATTGCCAACATCTATTAGGTGCCACAGTGACGACAGTAAAATTTAACCCCAAAAAATGCCGACGTTAGCTTCATGCCATTATTAAGTTACGGCCACACAAAATAAGGCGGGAGGGTTGAATTACAATGTGTTTTACCTGAAGGTTCAAATTACAGCATGTACGAGTTAGGGTTGGATGGTCGGTAGTAAGGTTTTAGTTAGTTGCGTAACAGATTTAAAAAATACAATGTATCGTATAGCCACATTTGAGGCCAGTGAGAAGTGGCTCAGAAAAGAGAGTTGGCGACTTCTTTGAAAATCATATGTTCCACAGCAGTCGAGTCAGCAGTGTTACAAGAAAAAACTCTTCAACAAGACCACTGATCGACTAGTACCAGTCTCCTGGGTGCTATTGGTTTATAGAGAGCAGAGAAAAATTATTGAGGAGGTGGATAAAAATCCTCACTTAAAGAGAATTGACTAGGCCAGTGGTTCCCGAACTGGGGGTCGCGACCCCCAGGGGGATCGCGGGCCGTTCGGAAAGGGGTCGCGAGGGCCCGTTCAGCCTCACTTTTTGTAGCCGTGTAGCCTGCAAAATTCCGGAATTGACGATAAAAGTACGGTCTGGGAATGTACAGGTGTTTCGCAATTCAAAACGGGCAAGTGAGGATTGTAATTACTTTAAAAACAATATCATTTGAATGTACACATTGTTTGTTATTTTTAGGGGGTCGCGGCTAAAACGTATGGGCTAAAATGGGTCGCGGAAAGAAAAAGTTTGGGAACCGCTGGACTAGGCGAAGAAGCTGTTCATGCCAGTAACAACATTGAACAACATCATAATGAAAAGGGAAGCAATTTTAAGAGAATTCACAGCATTGGGTGTTTTATCTAAGCGTCGTAAGCACTCAAAAAAGTCCCCGTTTGAGGAACTTAAAAAGTAGCTGTTCAGAAATATAATTATAGTCTCTCCTAAAAGTTTTAAAATTGATATTGAATTCCTGAGTAGTCAGAAGGCTAATGCATTGTATTTTTTGTTAAGGCATTTTCATTTTTGGTTCATTTTTTATTTATTTTCATTTTGTCACTGAGTCCAACCTTCTTTGGGAAGAGCATATAAAACTAATGAAAATATTCTATTGTTTTATGAGACCCCTTTCAGTGACTTGAAATTATATTTTCTTTTCGTAGAAAGCTGTTCTAATCATTACAGACCCTAAAACCTCAAAAAAATGACAAGTCCTCATTTAGTGTTTATCCGCATTTAGTGTTTTAAAATTTGTCCCCCCTGAAAAACCTTAAATCAGGATTCTACTGTAATTGATCTGATTTTTAGTTAAAATATTTTTTATTGGTTGATATACAAGCTATATCAAAAACAAGCTTCTACAGGATAATCAAGAGAGTTTCAAGGTACATAGAGATGATGTATAAAGAAATAATGGTTATTCTTACTGGAAGAATGGACCTAGACAATATAAGGGAAGATTTTTTTGAAATTGCTAAATTCCCCTGTGTACTTGGATCTTTAGACTGTGCTGACATTCCAATTGCCTCACCAGGAGGGAAAAATGCAGAGTTATTCAGGATTAAAAATTGCTCTTTTTCCAACAATGATCAAGCAATTAGCTCCCCAAGCCAAAGGCTGACTAATTTGATAGGTAGATGGCCAGGTTCAATGCATGACAAGGAAATATTTAGTAACAATAAAAAAAAATGTAAACTTGTAAATAGGCAGATGCCAGATGGATTTTACTTAGGTGACCAAGGTAATCCTTGCTGGGCTTATCTCCTTACTCCCTAGTTTAACCCTGCCAGCAGAAGAGAGAGACGTTACAACATTTCTCACATTGGAACTAGAAATGCAATGGAATACTGTTCTGGGGTAATGAAGAGAAGGGATCCATGCTCATTCCTTGGCCTTGGAGTCAAACAGACACAGCTCTCATTATCATCATGGCCCCTGTTTTGCATAACATAGCATTATTCTTTAAAGATGAGGAGCATCTAGAGAATATTTATGTGAATCCTCAACGCTTTTATAGATTGGATATACTCAATCCTCAACTCACTCACATTGTGATGTATTTCCTTTTTCTTAAATATATAAATGGTGAATATTACTCACTAGGTAACCAATTGATTTCAAAAATAAATTTAAAAATGCATCGTTCAGTAGAGCATCTAACGTAGATTCAGGGCCCTAAAGCAAGTAGGGTAGGCAGAAACGTTTTACATATAAAATTAGACATGTTCTAGTAAACTTGGCATTTGTCATTTATAGGTTTAGTTACCTCTAGCTGGGATTTCAAAGAGAATTTGAATTAGAAGGCACAGATGCGACAATTATTAGCTTATTAATTCTCCCTGAGTTTTACTCGAGTAGCCTTCATAATTTCATTTTGTATTTCGTGGTTTATGAATACCTATAAAATCACTATTTTTCAATTGATTTTTCAACATTTGCATTATAAAGTATTGCTTTTCATTAATTTTATCGAGTTGCCAAATTATTAGACTTTTTAATTATTGGCGTTCTTCTTAGCCCGATGTTTCATTTGTTCACAAGAAGTTTTCAAGAACTTCCAAGTTCTTACGGAGTTAGTTTGGGTGGCATTAAATGACACTGCAACCTCTTCCCAAGCTACCCTTTTATCCTCACATGATACTACCTCGTGTTTTTTTATTTTCCAACATATTTATTACGACTCGCACCAGATCAAGCAACAGAGAATTTTCCAATTTGAAAAAACTATTACGTCGCGCACAATGCATTTAAAATCACGATCGTCATGCACCGACAGGTTACAGTGATCACGTGACGGTGACCGCCAATAGGAATTCTTCTTATAAATCTATGAGAACGTTTACGTTACGCGATTGCCGATCATGTGATTGCCGATCTTGATCGACGATCAAGTGTTGGTGAAACGGATGCAGGATTTAATCTCCGGTCGGTAAATTAATGCAGATCAATTGATCGTCGTTTAACGAGAGGTTGGTGAAACCGGGCCTCAAAGTTGTCTGGTGACAGAAAATGAGAAAGTTAGGGGGGTGGAAAATTACAGTGCTTGCACGTGTCACGTGGCCAATCGCTGTCCCCCAATTGCATCCCACACCCTTGCCTTGTCATACAACAAGTTTTTAAAGTTATTAGGCAACTGCGTCTCCCGTAAACAAGCGAGCGAATGATACCCTCCCCTTGATGACTCATGCTAAGCACCAAGGTCACTCAGCTCTCAAGGGACTTGCCTCGGCCACGATACGAGCGGTAGGCGAGCGATAGAGTAGCAACGCTGAGTTTTATGTTCCTAATGTTTGACATGGAACACACTCGAACCCAGCCATGATAGACGTAGACGACAGAAGAAATTACGCGGGAAAGAAAAAAAATAAGCCCTATGGTATACGCGAAAAAAAATATTTCCACTCGTCAACTCATTTTTCCTTCGTGGAATTCTATGTTAACATCTAATTTTTACTTTTCTATTCAAAGTTTTTTTTTTAGCGAGTGGAAATATTTTTTTTCGCGAATACCATTGGGCTTAAGTTTTTTTTCTTTCCCGCGAAGTCAACGTAATTTCTGTTTCCCCATTCTTTCACCACGCAAACTTGATTTGTTCCTTCATTTGCAAGTTTGTTGATGATATAATTATACAATAGTGAAAATTTTCTGCAAGTGGTCACTCTCGCCATTTATAGCACGAGCCTTTCTCGACGAGCCTTATTACAATGTATTCATTTGTAGGTATGTCTTTAGATCGTGAAATGGTGATTCGATTACAGAAATTAGTAGATAAGCCGATCACATTTCCCCCTCCTTTTTTCAATGCACGACAAAACAAGAAAACGGGGATCTTTGATCGTGGGTCTTATAAATAATGATGTAACAATTATTTAGACTATTCTATAATTATGATATCAACAGGAGGTCTTGCAAATGAAGGAACAAATGAAGTTTGCGTGGTGAAAGAATGGGGAAACAAAGAAATTACATTGACTTCGCGGGAAAGAAAAAAAAAAGAAGCCGTATGGTATTCGTGAAATAAAATATTTCCACTCGCTAAAAAAAACTTTGAATAGAAAAGTAAAAATTAGATGTTAACATAGAATTCCACGAAGGAAAAACAAAGAAAATAAACATGAAAAAAATTATCGCCGACGGGAATGAACACGGTCCTTAGAGGCAGGTAGAAGGTCTTACGATAACCGTCCACCTGCCTCTCCCAAAATAAAATCCGATACCGAAAGGTAATTTGAAACCATGTTAGAGGAAAACATGGAGCTTCACGGGGTCCTGGGAATGTAACCCAATACGGAAAAGTAATCTGATACGAATTAAAAAGGGAACATTGAGCTCCATCCTCACCACCTGCACCTTCGCAAATGAGGTGGGGTGGATGAGTAATGCACCAAGAGGGGAGGGGGGAATGCCAGTCGGCCAGCCGTAACCCAATACAGAAAGATACTCTGAAAAGATGAGATCAGGGGGGCTATTCTCTATCTCGAAGCTACCGATTCAGTAGCTTCGAATAAGCTACAATAATTGGCTACCAACTGTATTCTCTAACTCGCGGGAGATTTCTCAAGAACGTAATAGGAAGTAGAGAGAGGTTTGGCGAAAGGCAGGTATGAGAACATTTTTAAACCAAATCCGCGAAAACTTCATTTCTGGTGACATCATTCTTAGAACCAATGGGAAAGCTCGTCTCAATGTTTTTCCGTGGATAAAACTGGTGAAACCTGAAAAGTTCGTTTTAGACGGTGAAGATATTCATGCATCGTGTTTAGCGAAAAATTCCACGCATTAAAAATCATGCGAGCAAAATTCTAAAATATTTAATTTTTGCTCACATTATCTCGTGAATACGAACGCACGACGTCCATCTTGGCTGTTTTGATCAATTGAAATAAGATTGTTCGTAAATATATTCGGGAATTAGGGTTCATGTTGATGATATGATTCAATATTATTCGTGCTATTTGCTTTCGTCAATTACTCGTTGCTTCAAATCATTTAAATAATATACGAAGATGAAGCTTTCAAAAGAAATACGAAGGTGATACACGCTACCACGGCCCAATAATTATCCCATTATGGGCTGGAATCACGTTACTTAACGAAGGAAAATATGGCTTACCGTCACTCCAGTTAATATAGTTTTTGTGAAAAATCCCGCAAATGGCGAAAATGACAAAGTAACCCAGTGAAAGTGCAAGGAATCCGCATTTAGTAAATGTAAGAAACATACCCATGCGTTGGATAATTATAGATAGATTAGCGTTATAAAATGACCAATATTTAAGCAGGGTATTCGGAGGCCACGCTTCGTGAGGCTACCGTGAGAGCTTATTGGGGCTATGGAAGTAGCTTCGTGACATTTACAGAATACGGGTGGGAGCCTATTAAGCTACCGGTAGCTTCTGCTTGCACTTTCTCCGGTAGCTTCCATGATAGAGAATACCGATGGGAGCAAGTAGCTTATTGAAGCATCTTTCCGCCAGAAAGCTCCGATACTTCGAGTTAGAGAATAGGCCCTCAGAAATTTCTGTATTGGGTAATGGCTGGCCGGCTGGAACTGATATTCCCCCTCCCCTCTTGGTGCATTACTCATCCACCCAACTATCACCCGGCTCAGCTAACGCGGAGCGGAGCTTTGGCTTCCCTTGCACGTTTCTTATTGTGGGAACCGTCAGAGTTGACGGTTCTCACCATAAGAAACGTGTAAACGAGCCTTCACGGAGCCAGAGCGTCAAGTTTCCTTCATGCCCTCTGCTCTGTAGGTCTCGGATGGGAACATTTTCGAAGCCCGGAGCGGAAGGGTTAAGACGCGGTACTCTCCGCTGCGGTTCTACTTCCTGCGTATTACTGAAATGTCTATGGAAAATTTACCTGTAAATGAAGAATGCTACGTTTTTTTTCTCAATAATTCGTTCTAGAGGGGCACTTTTCATGTTTTGGGCCCAAGTGCAGACTTCGATGTACGGAGTTTTCGTAGTTAGAGAGGTTCGTTACAGGAGGTTTTTTTGCGTGCATTGTCCATTTGAAGGGTCCGGGACCGGGCCAATGACTTCGAAATAGGGAGTTTTCCTTAAAATTTCGCTGTATGGGTGTTCGTTGTATGGGTGTTTTACTGTAAATGCCCAGAGATATTTTATTTATCATGGCTTAAACCTGTTGTGACCAATAGGGTAGTTTCCTTCATCAAAGAAAACAGAATTCATTTATTGCGACAGGTGCCCCAGCATAAAAGTATTCATTACACGCAAATTATTTGGATTAAAAAGTCTTAGTTTACAAGTAAATTGAATGTTAATTTTAAGTTCATTTGAAAAGGCTCGGAAATGGCGGAAAAGCGGCAGCTCTTATGATGACGTAACAGGTAGATAGTCAACATTGCGAGGTATATGGAATTGTCATCGACTGTACTTACTATAGTATTTCAGAGTCCCTAAAATCTGGTGAACATGTATTAATATACCTCGATTAAAATGCTCAAATTTCGGAAAGTCTCCTCCATTGAGCATGCCATTAAAAGAAGTTTTCTAGGCTCCTACGCTACCTGCTAGTACAGAGCTACCGCGAAGGAGATCTTCGCGGCAAGCGTCGCATGCGCAGTGAAATGAATAACGAAACTGCGTACCTGTGACTTCGCGTTCTGTGGTGTTCCGGCCTAGATGTTTACGTTTTGATCACTTTCGTTTTGACAAACATTTCCTTTATCTCATCTTCTATTCCTTTCATTTACCATTCCTATAATTCATACCTTGCATATTTCATTAGTTACCTTTCATCATCAGTTCCTTTTGCTGATATACAAAGCCACAAGGTTTCATGAGAAGAAGTTCAATGGCTTTACAAACTGGTTTTGTACGGACAATCTACCGTAAGTGGATGTGGCCATGGTGGTGGAGTTCTTTAGAGAAGATGTTCGGTTTAGTGCAGGTGAAATCAGAGGAGTAAAGCAAGGTACTACTCTCTTCTGACAGCTTTTAACCACAAAATTCTCCTCTTCTCGATTAGTGGAACCGCGACGTAAGCTTTCTTGCTATCGCTAAATGTTGTTGTGTGACACTGCGGCACAAAACAATTTTTATAAAGCAATGTTCTCGGAGGCATGTTACTGGTACTCCTTGGAGAATATGATGCTGATCAGCTGATGCAGTAAATCACGAGTTCCCATCAATGGTCTGTGATCACGGTGAGGGGTGATCAACGCATTTTAGTTGTTTTAGTATTTGCTCATACATAGTTTGCTTCGAGATTTTGCCATCCATTATGCTATTGACGGTAAGCCTTTTTTGCTAATTTCATGTTCTGGCAATGACACCTAGACAAAGTGGATGAATTAAATTAATGTGTATTCGTATCATAGCTGCGGCGCAGCACCTGCTCTCCGTATAGTTATTAAGTGACGATTTCGTGCTTGCTTGCGGGAAATATTTCGAAATGAATACAAACAAAATTGTTTATTTCATGCTTTTCATACTAACTTTACCTAAAAAATAGGAGCTAGCACCATTAATTTGAGAATATATTATACTATACGATTTTCATTCCCCATACCGTAACCATAAATGTATCATTATTTTGATGAGGTTTCTCTATGCGACTAAAGCAGCTAAATTAATAAATAAAGCTCATTTCCATTTTACACCAAGTTTACTTTTGTAAATAGTTTTTTTCCCGTCAATAAATTTATTATTATTATTAAAGCTTTCTCGGCGGACGTCGTCTGCAGATAAGCAGCGGCGGCGAACCACCTAGCGGCAGATTGCGGTAGTTGCGTACGTACCTGTGACGTCACATGTAGGATTAACCAGCATGCAATAGTTTGCCGTCACGTTTTCGCGCCGTTGAATTTTTTCACTTTTTAATTAATAAGGAAAAATACTTAACGCCATTTAAAAATCGAACGACTTCAAACACGTACTCCAGGGGTTATAAACTTCAGATCTAGGCAATAAAAAAAATAGGAAACCACCCTATTGAGTGTATCGGAGATGATAAGTCCTAAAAACTTGGTAGAACAGTAGACTCTCATTATTACCAAGTTCACAGGACCAAATAATCAAGGAGAGACTGACACTGAAGAGTGACTGGTGACTCTAGTAAGTTCATAAACAAGAAATGCTAAATTAAAAGAGTTCAGGAGGTTAACTAAGCCACGTTGTTTGCTGCAGCTAAGCAACAGGTCACAATTAAAATCACCAGTAATCACAAGGCATTGACTGTGATATGTGTTACAAATTATACTAAGCAAACACTCAAGTTTGTTAAGAAAAAGCTGAAAGTTGCCAGTTGGAGACCGATATATGGAGAAAATACACAATTCAACACCACTAATTATCAAATTCACACAAACGTAATAAAAGTTTTGTCTTCAACAAGATGTTTGAAGGGGTGCTGACAGCTTTTTGGTGCGAGATAATCGCACAGAAATATTGCCACACTGTCGTTTTTGTACGTATTGCGGCAGTAACTGTCAGCAACATAATAGCCAGGAATGGAAAAATTAGCTAAATCACCAGTAGTGAGCCAGTGTTCACACACACACACACAAAATATTTCTAGCATATGCATATCTATGAGGATTTCAAATTCGTTAACTTTATTTTTAACACTAGGACGCCCGGACTTCTCGACATCATTCAACGCCCAAACGGGGTCATTTTGACCCATGGTATTTAATAAATATATTTCTCACGAGGCATGCAAATGTTTATATTTTTTTAGTTTTTCTATAAATTAGCACCCTAATTCTTCACATTCATTGATTTCTTTAGTTCGTTATGTTCATTTTTTTCTTAGTATAATTATTTATTTAAATATCTACTTTGAGTTTTGGTATAATTTTCTCGTTTTCTTCAGTTTTATTTTTTTCTCGCTTAAAATTGTGACACATAATTATGAACAAATATCACCCACTCTATTGAAATTATTTATTTATCATTGTTGTAGTTTTGTTGCAATTAACATACTCGTAATATTTATTTCTGTATCTAAATTGGAATTTTCCGAAGAATCAAAAGTGATTGGTTGATTATTTTTTATTATTGTAATAGAAATTGTAAAAATATATTACTCCAGTACATTACCATAAATTGCAATTAAATATTTTAATTGTTTAAACTATATTTTAACAGTTTTTTGTTCATACACTTGACACACCTGTATTCAGTTCTCCTAGCACACCACAGGTCGCTATCTTGCGGAATTGACATGTCAAAATTGTTTTATTCACTTTACAGTTTTCTCTATTTTCACACTTCTTTCTTTTTGTATCTATATCTACTTCTGAAGGTGGCGCTTGACTCCTTCGCCTATTCGCGTAATTAGAATGTAGTTCCTCCGCAAGATGTTGGTTGAAATTCATTCGTGAAATTTTCCTCCCAGTTACGGTTCTATGCATTACTACGACATTTATTGCTGCAATACCTTAAAATAAAAACAATGAACAGGCTACCTCCTTGATGATGCTTAAACTGAGAAATGTCTTTCCATTTTGTAAACAATATCCACACTACAATTCGTTGCATTATAATACGACACAGTTTCTGGAATTATTTTCTTAGAATTAGTCACAATAACGCTTGGGTGAAGAGAACTCAATAGCATGAAATGTTTTCCCATTTTCTCTCGGTACATCTTCAATATAATATCATCACATTACAGTACACTAGTGGGATACAGTTCTTCCCCATATTACAGCTTACAGAATACAGCTTTTTACTGAGAGAGATCGGTACATCTCGTTTGGAGCGATATACTGTCTCAAATAAACTGGTGCATTTTCCTATCCCATCCTTTTCATTTCCCATCCTTCAGCATATTAGCCAAATTCAGGGATAAAAAGAAGTTATCAGTAGTTACATTTCTGCCGTTGTACAGAAAAGGCTGCATAAGACACATCACTACATTATCCGAAATTGGTTGATTATAGGGACGGTTATCAACTTTTTCTAAGTAAGGGAACCCAGTGAGCACATTCTTCAAATCAACACCTACAACGACCCAGTATTTCTGACCGTATTTATCAGGCTTCGAAGCCATAAACGGAGAGAATTGGCACCTAGATAAAAGTTGTTCGTCAATTGTTATATTTGCCCTCGTTTTGTAATAAAGTTTGCAATTTTCCATAAAATAATTCCAGTCGGAGGAAATCAATGCAAATTTATCAGTTTGCAAGCGAATAGATCTAGTTGATTTTTCATGAAACTTAAAAAAAATTCATGATTTCACAAAAGTGGTTCCTAGGCATCTTGTCCTTACAGAAAGACAATCCCCAAGAATGTGAACATATAGAGTGAAGCTCCTTGTTTTTACATTGCAATGAATGCTTCTAATTCGTCAATGCTGACGGACGACTCATTGCTTTCAAGGACTCGGTGGGCCTCTTTCCCAGTACACTTTTTTACATTATTCACTATGAATTTATTTATGAACAAACGCCAAGAACTTGCCACGCTGTTCTCATATATCGTTTAGCATGGATTGTGGGACCTGGCTCTTCCCTCAGAATATTCTGCGAGGAAAGTCGTCCTCGAGGCGTAGAATCCAAAGCCACTTCCTTCCATGTGCTCCCATCTGGCGAAGTGTGGTTCTAACGTGAGTGTACGTAGGCATCATCGGCAGATGATTCTTCCTCTTCCATTGAATTACGATCGACAGCGTGGTGATCTACAGGGAAAGTACATGCAAGTCCACGACGAGTCAAGTCGGTGACCGCGTCGCCCTCATCCCCTCCATACGCTATGTGGGCCTGTTTTCTGATGAATGATTTGTCCTGCCAAAATTATAAATTTCATGGTCACATTCTGAGGATTCTGTTGATTCTTCATAAGTTTCAAGTATCAGCTCGTTGTCGAAATTGTCAAATAACACGCTCCACCATCTGACTAATTCTCATGAATCTTATTCAGCTCCGCAAGAATGTTAGCAGAAGGTAATGTTTGTCTTTGAGACATTTTGACCACCTCAAAATAAGGATCACATCGCAAATTCAAAAACCACGAACCGTGAAGCCACCCACGATGAACAACGAAGCCACGAACTTCCCTTTCAGGAACTGAGAGAAAAACTGCGTCATCCGAAGAAGGATAAACAGAGTTGAAGTCAACAAAGTCTATGCAAAAGCGGGGAACAGTATTGCATTCTCCTCAAACCGTAAATGTGACTATGTATGATGGTATCAACAAAGTGATTACTAAATATTCCACACGTAAGCAAGACGAAAAGTGAGATTACGAGGATTTGAAGGGGAAAGATAACAACTGTATAGAAATGTGACATGAAATTTGAAGAATAGCGAATGAAAAAGATAAGACGATATACCAGTAAACACATGCAAATAAAAGTAGCAGAATAATAACATGAATGCTGACAAAAAAGAACCTTCGGTAAAGATAAAACGCGCAAATGAAAGCTTGGGTCAAATTGACCCCATTTGGGCGTTCAAGGTAAAATATAATTTAACTGCTGAATGGATTATTTTAGGAAGATAAAAATTTTTGCAAGCAATCAACTATTGAAAATATTAAAAGTCACGGGTGGAAATTTTTCTCTCTTAAAAAATGAGCTCAAAAAATAAATTTAAAAACACGTTTGGGTCAACATGACCCCTCTGGGCGTTCTAGTGTTAATGCACTGGATATTGAGATGCAAGAGAGAAAATTGAGCACTATTGGACACTAGTCAACTTTTGTCAATTGGTAGGAGCTTCGCCATTAGCGGTGTTCTCCTTGCCGTCTTGATGCACAGAGATAGGTCTTGAAGTTTTAGCCAGAAAAAACTTCCCCACACAAACGACTTCAAGCCAGGTATCGCTTTTTAAGAGTTTTTCACTCAGGCTAAGTGGAGCGACAACTTTAAATTGCGATGATAGATGATTAACAATGTCATCAGGCATTGTATCCAACTGAGCTCGACCAAGGTACAGAAAAGTACGACGTGGGATGCCAGAAAATTTGTAGACATCGCTAGTAGTGGTATTACTGCCGTACAAGACCTTCCGCACCTTCTTATGCCCCACTTTTACGCAGACTTCATCATCTGCACCTTCCAAAAGACGTGATTCCTCTTGACTTGTTGCTCCAGCAGGCTCTTTCTTGTCAACTATTGGCATGAGGGCAGATACTGTCGATTCCGAGCACGAAGCACTAGTTTCCGAGTGCGTATTTGCGCTCAAGACCTATTCTCACTTGGGTTGTAGAACTCCCTTTCTTAACTTGAGTAGTATTGGAACGGATATTTTGTTCAACAACCTTTTCTTGTGATTGCCCGACAAACGTTTTATTCCCCGAATGAACAACATTGGGGAACGATACACTTTTCTTCGAGTCGTTAAGGGCCTTAAGAGCCTTTAATTCCGTTTTGAGGAATTCGATGTCGGTAGCCATATTGGAAATTCTAGGCTTGCACAAGCGACACGAAAAACACCTCCAAAAAATGTCACAGCAATCTGAAATTGCTTTAATGACATTTCACTCAAATTCGTACATTTACCATGATAAGCAGACGAACATATATCACAACTCACAGTTTTTTCGCTCAAACTGAGCAAATTTTACAGCAGCCACTGTAGATGGGCGTCCATTTTAAACGCGCAGAAGGATACCCTAATCAATCAATCAAATGGCACTGCAGTCGGTTCCTATGGCTGGGAAAAAGTGCTCACTTAAAATATATTCGAGGAATAATCTGCATATTTTGCACATTAAGTTTGGTTTTCAATAAGCAACGCAGAGGTCATCACCGAAAGGAGAAATTTTTAAGCCAAATATAAAAAAATGTGGAATTTAGTATTAGCTTTGATTCACACAGTCGTGGTGGAAGCTCCTTAGCCCTTTCACTGCCAGCCCATTTTGGGTGGGATGTGCGAAGACTGCCAAGGCTATTTTCAGGTTTTTTAAAAATGAGCCATTAAATTCAGGTATTTAAAGTTTACTTAAGGGTTAAGGGGAACTTAAAACATTATCAATATGTTATTGCCTACTTTATTTACTTAGAAAAGGCATAAATTTGGAAAAAGCAATGAAGATGCTTATGAAAACTGGAGTAGATTGGTGAGATGGGATAATCGTCTGAAACTAATGTACAGATGGTGTTTCAAGAGGAATCTGCTCAATTCTGGATGAATTCATAGGGGAAGTGATTCTTAAGCAAGCAAGATTAGAAACATGGTGTCACAAGTCCTTAATTACGGAGCTTTAGCAACGCAAACATCTTGTTGGAAGCATTCTGCAGTTACTAAGACAATACAAAAAGCATTGGCATGTACTAATTGCAAAGAAGTAAAACTTGTATGAGTCGTTTTTATAGATTTGTATCTTTCTTTTCCAGTCAAAATATTTGCTTATCATTTCCAATTTTAAATATAAGATGGTAACCAATATTGCAAAAACATTTTTTCTAAAAAAAATAATTTTTTGTTTGCTTTTTTCTTGTAAGAGATACCAAGAAGAGAAGGAAACAAAAGAATCGGAAATATATTTTCTTTCTACGCGTGGTAAAATTATTTTCCCGTATTAATTTTTAGCGGAGATGTAGCATCCTCAATTATACTATTACACGAGCTCTTCGATTGAGATCTCTCTCCCATGCATGGATTGGCATTCATTTACTGTCAAAGGCAATTAACTTCATCGATATAGCCAATTATATATTTCTTTTTACACAAATCAAAAAGAGCAATCAACCACTGAAATCAGAATGGAGGCTTTTTTGTGGGCTATAGGAAGTAAACAATCAACCCACAATGAAGTCTTGAAGCACGGATTATCCCCATGGATTGATAGTTGATCACATCTGTTGAAATTCATTGTTTAAGAAAACTATAGAACTAATTAATCCTTCTAACCCTTATCAATCAATGGCATAAATAATTGTTGAATATGCCATAGTTGCAATGAGAGTGAAAATGGGGACAAGATTGAACAAATGCATAACATTGTTGTACTACATCCTGGTTGACCTTCATAACACCTCACGAGTTTACTTGTGTCAATCAAATATGAAGATACTCTGTGGTTTAGCCATGGAAATGCTGTTGCGTAGTAGGTACATGCATAGTTTTTTGTTTTGTAAACTTCCGAGTGGATATGTGTTTTCTTGAGTTATTTAACATTCACCTGTACGAAAGGGGCAAGATTGGGTTCCAAAAGCAATTGGCTCACAGAGAGCATCATAGAAATTTTGCACTTTTCTCATGTTGTACAACCTCCTGCCAAATTTGAATAAAAGTAGCGAGGGAAATTTCGAGAATGTCCTTCAACCGTTCACCACAGTGATCAAAGCCTCAATGAAAGTTACACTCAGCTTTGACCAACAGTCTAAATACAGTGATTAACTTCCCACCATAAATCCAGGAAAAATATCAATATTCCAAATATGATTAAAGATTCCAAAGGATATCTCACCTTGTCTAAATAAGGCCTAATATGCAGAGCAACTGTAACTCCAACCTCACGAACAGTCTCCTCTGGTATTAGAGGCAGTAGGCTGGAAAGTCCTTGCATGGCTTCCAATGCCACATTTCCAACAGCTTTGTCCTTGAGGGTGCTCTCACCCACACCACGGACTAGTGTCCTCAGGATGGAGCTTATCCTTCGGCCTTTCTGCAAAAGAAGAACTTGTCAACTGAGCAACAACACTAATTCAAATATACATAATTTGGTTCATTAAACACAAATGTATATAGAGTGAAACCTTGATTTTGTGCTCCCCCATTTTATGCAAAAAAAACTCTGGAGAAAGCTTCTCTTTGTACATGGACCGTTTTCAAACATGTATCTCATATAATACTAAATGTTATTGAACTTAGGTGAAAAATCTGGGTTAAGGTTCAAAAATTAAGGTTTTGAAATGGCTTCTACGAACACACCTTTCGACTGCTCTAGCATCAATATTTTTACAGAGTCTTCAATCCTCCTGGCAATTTGGTTAATAATAAAAGAAACATTAGCTTCTGACAGACTAAGAATGCTCTATATCCTAAGCAGAAATTAACAAGTTACTTGTGTGCAATTAGCTTAGTTTAGAAACTAATAAATGCCACCATGAAACAAAATGTTGCTCAACTTTATTTATCCTTTGAAGCTAAAATGTTAGATTTCGGTTTGAGGGAAAACCTAGAGCTACTTATGGGCTCATAAATTTAAAATTTTGGATTCGACCCATCACTAAAGCATTATTTAAAAATTTATTAACAAAAGGAAGATTTGAATTTAATGAAAATGAGGAGGAAAAGGATTTGGGATTCAGATTCGAGATTCGATAAAAAAAACAGGATTCAGATTCGATCAAATTTTGGATTCGCCCCATCGCTAGTTAATACCTAGAAAATGAGAAGTTAAAGATATCCGATAGAGGCAATGATATAACTTGAGCAGCAGCCTTTAAAACAACCATTGGAATGCCGCCATCAAGACCACTTAAGAATTCATTCAGAAAGGAGTTGATCACTTTTAGGATCTCATATATGTGCTGGTGGGAACCGGGGTTGGTAGGAGCGACTGTGACTACTATTCATAGATGGTGGTGTTGAATTCAATTTAGAATGAACACTACAGAACTGCAGATTAAAGTTGTTGGGAATTTCTTACTGATCTGATATTTTGGTTCCATTGAAATTGATGGAGGTTAAATTTTCTTGTTGAGTAGATGATTTAGTGTTAAGTTTGATGACATTCCATATTATTATTCCATTCCATTTTTTGGAATTATTTATGTAATTTTCGAGAGCAATTCCTCTAGTATTATGTAAAAGGGATTTAAATTTACTGTAGGCTTTCTTGTATGACTGGCATAAAGCAGTAATCCCCTGATCTACTTAATGAGTGCAGTTCACGAACGTGCTTCGACATCAATGTGAGTTCTGGGGTATATATTTTATTTTTGTTAGAATCCTGCTTTAGCAAAGTCTTTTTAATGGGGAAGGCTGCATTGAAATGAATAACAAAAATATTTGAAAAAGTACTGAATTTGAGGTCAGCATTAACTGCAGTATAAACATCTTCCCAAGTTTCATGGGCCATGTTCGCAGTAAATTGCATACATGATTCATTACAAAATATTTTCTTTGAGATATAAGTGGAGTTGCCCTTAAAAGGTGGTACATTCAAGTAAACAGTTACACGTTTAAGCCAAAATGGTCAGAAAAACAGTTTTTACATTCTCACAATCAATAAGTGTAGCTGGAATATCTGAAATAATGTTATCAATCAAGGTTAGTGAAGTAGGAGTTACATGGGAGTAGAGACAGAATTAATGATATGTAAACCAAAAGTTGATAGCAAATGAACAAGATCTGATTTAACTACCAAATCTAATCTAAACAGAAAATTAATAATAATAATAATAATAATAACAAATTAGATGGGCCTAATCCCTTTGGTGCTTTGCACTCGGGACAGGTGAATGTTTCCCAGCATTCAGGCTGAGAAGTGAAAAATTCGAAAATAATAATAATTTATTAACATCATTGGGATATAACATCCATGAGTTTCGTCAAAATTTTACAGCACAATATTTACAAGCAGTTTTGCGCAGGTATAATACAGAGGTTGCCAATAAATAAATAAATGAAACCAAATATACATAAAATTAAGGAAAAGTGAGAACAAATATACAGTCAAACCTCTTTCAGGATGGCCACAAAGTTTTAATTTTGAAATACCATGACATTTCCCTAACATTTTCCCTGATATTTCCCCATTATTCCATGACAAAATGTCTCCGTGTAACAGTGTAGAGCGATTTTTTAATGATGGCACAATGTGTTGTAAAATACATTCCTATATTTGAGATGCAGGTGCTATCAGTGCATTTCGAAAGAAAACAAAATTCAGTTCTATATTACATGGTGTCTACTAATAGATGAAAAATAAATTCAAGACTTTTTCGACACTTTTCAAGACAAAAATTTCAAAATTCCAGATCAAAAAGGCTAATTTTTTAATGCGGTATTGTGAAGGTCAATAATTCAATTCGAAGTCCTGTAAACTTTTACATTTCGAATTGGCTCCACACCACCGTTGTGATCGTCCAGTACTATGCGCTACCTATCCTTTTCATTAATCTTCTGTTCACGAAATATTATATAAATGTCTCATTGGACATGTAAATATAAATATTTACATGTCCAATGTTAGTCACATTGCTTAACACTTTCAATGCAGATGAAATTTTCACAACTATTGCATGTATGACAGAGGTCATTTCCTTTTCAAATTACTAATGTTTGAATGAAAAACCAAAGAAACACCTTCAGACATCTTGTTTGCATTTAAACACAAAAAAAACAACAATGACATGCATACATGTATCTCATCAGTCCGGTAATGTAACAATGTATGCAACCCACAACACACTCTTTTATTCTTGCCGCACAGGTAAGGCTATGTTATATATATATTTAATTATTTTGAGCATTAAATCAAGTATTTTCATATTAACTATTCAACTTAAACCTGATATACCAAAGTAGTATATGCCAAGGATTATTTTCATTTGAAATAAAACTACAATTTAGGAAAAATTTAGTCTAATCTTTTTATTTGAACAATGGGAATGATAGCAAAGAGTTATTATATATTATTTAGTAAATATGAAGATATTCTATTCATTAACTGCTTGGCATTTTTGCTTTCTTTAATGCAGAAGCTCATATTCAAAATGGAACGTCTTCACGTCTATCATGGCTGGGTTCGAGCGTCTTCCATGTCAAGGAACAAGAAACTCAGCGTTGCCTCTCTGTCGCTCGCCTACCGCCGCGGCCCGCCCACCAGCCGTCGCCAGCACCGGAATTTTCCACCCCCCTAACTTTCGCATTTTCTGTCATTGGACAACTTTGAGTGACTCAACTGTATGCACCTGCCCTAAGTACAACTGAGAGAATTCTGTGAATATTAACATTTGTGAATACACCAACATATGTCAGTGTTGTTCCATAATGAACAAGGGAAAAAAGTTGTGGTCTTTCACGGCAGCTGAAAAACTTAATCAAAAACGCTGAGGAAGTAGGAAACCGCGCTGCCGGACGAAAGCATGATGTGCCGGAATCATGCATTAGAAGATGGAGGAAGGATAAGGTTGCACTCATGGTTGCACTATTCCATACCAATAGGGACAGAAGGTCTTTTCGGGGAAAATCTACGAGCTGTGACAGGACATGCCGCCGTACTGCGACGCCCATCTCACTAGTAAGTCAGCCGTTTTTATGTAAATCATCCAATTTTTTTATTTTGTCATTCATTAAAGATTTTTGTTGGACCATATTGAAAAAATAAATGCTTTAAATTCCATAGACAGTTATGATTTCTTTCAAAGTTTAATTTTTTTCAGGTTTTGATGTCGTATCGCCTTATCTTTCGTTTTTGACGTGGCTGACGCTTGGGTATTTTGCATTTAACGTGTTTGCATTCCCGCTCGTCATCATTTACAGCAAAATATAATTTGTAAAAGTTAACCACATTTTAAAAGGCGACTTACAGCGACTACGACTTGTGCATTAGGAAAACGGTGGGGGAAAACAGATTTAAAAATCAGAGCTCGGTGCGACTGTCTGCACTTACCAACTAAACACGAATTGTAGCAAGGTCGGATTTGTTTTGTTTTAATGAATATCAATTACTCCACTCATTCCAAAGGACAATTAACAATGTAAGCATTGTAGGGCTAAGACTACAAGTGAATACTTACCTCCGAGGTCCATATATGCCTATGAAAAATGCCGCGTAAATTATACGAGAATATCGCAAGCGGCTTTGATAATAGCCAAAAATTCGAAGTTAGGCCCGCAAAACCTCGCAATAGGAGAAAAAAAGCCCCAAAATTTTTTCTTCAACTTCGACGCATAAAAAGAGGGGTGCGCCTCTTACACCCGTTTATACACACAAAAACACAACACTGTAGTGTTTGCTCTAAAACACAACAGTGAAGGAGAAGTGATAAGACACAAGGCAAGGTTAGTATTAAAAGGTTGTTTACGAAAAAGGGATTGGATTATTCGGAAACCTATGCTTCGGTAGCAAGACTGTCTACATTACGAATATTACTCAGTATCATAAACCATAAGAATTTGTTTGCTCATCAACTTGATGTGAAAAATGCATTTCTAAATGGAATTTTCACAGAAGAAATTTATATGATCCCTCCAGATGGCATGAAAGTTAAGGATGGTTTAGTGAGTAAGTTAAATAAAACCCTATACGGGTTAAAGCAAGTGCCAATGGAATGGACCGCTAGGTTTCATGCATTCACTATCAAGATAGGGTTCATACAATGTGTTACAGATAAGTGTGTGTATGTAAGATCAGCAGGATCTACAATTGACTACTTGTTATAATACGAGGGCCGTTTTTTTTTCAACCTCCGATAGGCTATAAATGAAAGACAAGTTCATGTAAAACAATCATTTTATTACCAAAAGTACATTTACGGTTATTTTTCAACATAATCAACGAATAGATTGAGACATTTATCATATCTGTGAACAAGTTTTCCGATGCCCTCTTCAAAAAATGTTGCCGCCAGTGAATTAAAATGAGAGCATTGACGTTGTTTTGAAGATCTTTATTGGTTTGGAAGCGCTGCCCTCCTAGCCATATGTCTTCAGGTCAGGAAAAATATGAAAGTCACTGGGTGCTAGGTCAGGACTACACGGCGGATGATCGAAAATGTCTCATTGAAATTGTTCGAGGAGCCGTTGAGTTGCACCAGCAGTGTGTGGACGAGCATTGTTATGGATCAGAACGATTCACACTTGGCGGGAGAATCAAAGATGGCGGCCATTTTTACGTGGTTGTAGCGCAACGCAAACTGACGCTTTGATGTCGACAATGGCAGAGTGTGTAGTGCGAGAGTTGCGCAGTTGCCTACAGCGCATTCCCGCTTTCTGCCGCTCGCGTGGCATCCATTCTGGGTGATCGGAGGTTGAAAAAAAAACGGCCCTCGTATGTAGATGATTTTATTGTGGCAAGCAATGTTGAATGGTCCCTTAAGAGTTTGAAAAATATTTTTATGCAAGAATTTGAAATGAGAGATCTTGGAGAGTTAAATTATATTCTAGGCATTAAAATTCAAAGACAGGGAAATAGTATGTATCTCAGCCAAGAGGCATGCAGAGAGAAATTAGTCGATAGATTCAAATTGAATACAGCCAATATTAGAGACACCCCTTTGGCAACTGCAAAATTTTGAGATATTCCATCCGAACCCATTGAACATACAATGTTCAGATCTTTAATTGATGATGTATGCCGGTGTCGCAACCAGATCAGACATCGCAGCTTCCGTCAGTTTTTATAGCCAATTTCAAACAAAACCAACCAAGGCATTGTGGGCTGGTTTGAAGCGGGTTCTGTGCTATCTTAAGGGTACTAAATCATTATGTTTGGTATTTAGAGGTTTAAAGGATGCACACATAGTTGGGTATGCAGATGCTGATTATGCAAACCACGAAGACAGGAAATCTGTTTCTGGTAATTGCAATGTTCGTGGTGAACATCGTTGGTCAGAGGAAAGTTTCGGTTAATTGAAAACACACATTTTCGTTGGAACAACTTGGTGGTGTGGTTCGGTCGGGGTCTGAGAGGAGACTGAAGGGAAAAGGGATGGAGGTAGCATCGGTTGGGTAGGTGGCGTGATAGGAACCCACCAATCAGATTTATTCCAGTTAGCACGTCATATCAGGCCAATGATAGGACGACCAACAAATGGTACATGCATCACAGCAGCAACAATGTGTGCCGTGAAATACAACACAATATCGAATGAACACACTGAACACAAATGGATACATTACAGTTATGTGTTCCAAGTTTTTAGTGATTCCATTGTGTGGGCTTCTAGGAAACAGCGAACCGTTGCTCTCTCATCTGAGTATATAGTGAGAGTCTGAGTACATTACTTTAGCTTCAGCAACTGCTGAATTGTGGGTGCAACAGTTTTTAAATGAATTGAAAATTGAAGTAGTAACCCCTATCATTATTTATGAAGATAATCAATCATGTATAGACTCACTTATCAAATGGGATCAGAAAAGACTAAAACATGTTGACATTAAATATAATTTTGTGAGAGACCTTGTTCTACATAGTATTTTAAAAATTGTGTATATTCCAACAGATTGCCAAACCACTGATATCTTTACTTAAGGTTTGCCTCTCGCAGCATTAGCAAAGCATAGATTTGAACTAGGTCTACAAGAAAAACAAATTTAATAATTAAAGTGTGATCCATGATCTACCTATGTATTAAAAAGGAAATTGTATGTATTAAAAAAACTTGTAATGAGAAATTTAGGAGGTGTTGAACTGAGCAATTTCTCATACTCTCCACAGTTTGAATGTGATGAAATCAATGTTCTTTTGTTTGTTATTCCTGTAGCGTTTAACTTCTAATCTATTGTTGATACATGTCATCCTAAAAGTAAAGACGTGTTTCTTAATAAAAGGTTATCTAATTAGTCCAATGAGTATCTGCTCCCATCCTCATAACCCCCAAAATAACAACATCTTTCCACTTATTGTTCCCATCAACCATTAACCCAAGAAGTTTAACATTATTGCTAATATTTTTAGGCCAGCTTTATTAGATAAAAAAACATGAAGGTAAAATCATATTTTCGTGTACATGAAAATAATGTGAATGTTGCCATACGTTTTCACTTGGAACTTCATTTATGTGCACAGACATTGTAACTTGTCGATAATACTCCTTTCTTCCCATAATAGCATGCATTGCCTATAATGTGGGCGTACCTCCGTCCCCCATGACCCATGTTATTACAGGATTTCAATGTACATGGAAGGTCTCAGAATTTATTTAATGTGCTTATGGGGGCTCTGCTGTGGTTTAATATGGAGTGCATAATTAGTGGATAGTGGACATTGTGGCATTTTATGTCATGCCTCCTTGCTTAGTGAAAAAAATGAGCTGTCTCCAACTGACATCAGCCACAGTAACTATGTCAATAATCTCCCAATGTTTCAGAGAAAATAAAGATAATACTAAAAGCTTTTATAATTATACCTCGTTATCGCTAATGAAAAATGGGGCCACTTACTTGCTGAGAGTTGATGAGGCTGGCCGTGTTCGCAAGACCTCGCAAGCATAGGATACGAAGGAGTGGAGAGGGAGCTGACCACTGCGTTGATTTGAGGCTCGAGGAAGATGACGAGTGTGAAATGGTGGGAGATGATGCCGGAGACTCCCCAGCCTCTAATAAAAGCAAATGCTCCAAGGCTACCTCGACCAACGCATCCGAGCCATTGCCATTAAGATTAATCAACTGCAAAAAAATAATTACTGTTATTTGAAATAAAAGCACGCAAAATGTCAAATAAATTATAACCATTGATCCACTTAAAGGTAAGAACTATTTGAGACTACCTCATTTATGAAACGATAATGTTAAAAATTAACTTGTAATAAGACTCACCAACCTCAGTAACTCAATACTGCACAATGGATGATCAATGTTCCATCATTGAAAGATTTTCAACCTATTTCAGATTATTGATTTTACAACTAAGTAGTTTTATTCAATTTTCATAACTTCTACTCATACATTTTCAGGGTTCCCACAAATTTTCCCTTGGCATTTTCCCTTGGAATTTTCCATGACTTTTGCCAAATGGTTTAATTTGAACAGTACGACTTAAATCAATAGAAAAACATGTATAATTGAAACTAAAATGTTTATTATTTAAATTTAAAAAAAGAAACACAGTCATTAAAAAACAGGATTCTACCATGAATTAAAATCGAGCTTAAGACTTCTAAAGGACGCCAAATCAAATCCAATAAACCGATTTTGATTCTGTAAAATGGATAATCCTTCCTGTGGCATGAAAAATACTACCTATGTATTAACTGCTTTTATTTGTGGAATTTAATACATTTTAATAGCAATAGCCACTTATTTTCAATACAAAAATGGCATAAAATTATAAGAAAATTTATTGAAAAATCCAGTTTATTATTGAAAATTATTTAGTGAAAAATCCAGTTAAATTGTCCAATGTTTTTTTTTATGCTATGTAAAAGAAAAAAGCTTTCTCTGTGCGGGGATATAAAAATTAGCTGCCTTTAAGTGCCATTTTAGTTTTTACGAAAGGTTTTAGTCTCGTGGGTGAGTGGCGGCTTGCACTCCACGCCACTCACCGTGAGGCGGATCTCGGGGTGGCACGTAAATGAATAAATATTGATACTATTATATTTTACTATGCGCACGTTAATGCATGTGTTAGTGTCATTCTTTAACTCACATTATTTCGTAAATGTTTCTTAATTTTGTTTCAGAAAAGCATAATACTATGGGTTCACTGTCCCAATCATGAAAGGAAATTTTCATTTTATTTAAACCAGATTTACACTCTGAAGCGCTTGCAGCTTATCAAAAAGTTGCAGATCATTTTTGTAAAAAACATAATGTCCTTTCATACTTCAGGAGTGCAAGAATTTGATTATAAGAAGATTGCAGAGCGATTTACGTCAAAGGTGGCAACGAGCTTCACAAACAGAAAGCTTAAGCTTTTTCTTTCCAAGTTTCATTTATGGCTGAATTTTAATAAAGATTTCACTTCTGACTCAGTCTTCTGATAGCGATGGTTAATAGCTGGACCCTATCCCGATAAAACGAGCATTAAAATTAAAGGTGAGATTGCCGAAGTTCAACTGCAATCATTGTTGAATCATACAGCTTACAGAATCATGCTATATCAAGAAGAAATTCTTGCTACTTTTCTCGCAGAAGAGCTTGAAAATATGACTTTAATTTGCAAATGGGGCTGTGACGTTAGCTCTGGCCACAGTGAATACAGGCAGAAATTTTCTGATGTAAACGTTAAAATGGATGCAAATATTATTTTCACATCTTTAATTCCATTGCTATTGACAGCTGTAAATCCAGAAACTAATATAGAAAAAATTGTATGGAAGAATCCTCGACCCTCATCTCCTTGTTTTTGTCGACCAACAAAAATTCATATCCCTATGAAATTACTGCAACTATACTCGAAATCATCAACGAAATCAAAGATCTGGAGTTAATTACACTCCATTCCGCAACTCAACGTATAATATGATTTATGTGAGTATATTAGACAGTGAAAATATTTTAACAGATTTTTGTTAAAAAGTATAAAATTTTCTCGTTCTTCAGGTTGAGGTTCCCACTCGGAAAGTGAGTTTGGAAGGAGGGCTGTTGTTCCGCTTGGAGTTTATTGCTCCCCTGCTCAGGGGGGCGTGGTGCGGTCGCGTTGTCACATCGTTGTCAACTCGCGACTTAGAAAATTTTTGGCTCCGAGGCAGTACGATTTTTTTAAACAGAACTGTACAATGAATGGGTGACCTTATACTTCTTGTCACCTGGAACACCTCACATATATCCTCTACCTCGTCGCAGCCTTAGAGACAGAGGTAGAAGAGAAATACAGAATAGTAAGGGGGAAAATGCCATAGCATTATGTTACTAACTCTGTCGAAACTGACCGCTTGCCTGAAGTCAGGACGAAGTGCATTTTCCAGAGTGGTAACAGGCGTTGGATGCAGGGCACAATCTCTGGGTGGACTTTCATCAACTTCAATATGGCGATGATAAGCTCATGCAAAGCGGTGTCAAATGCCTTCTTGTAGTCCACCCAGGCCATTGATAGGTTTCGTTTATGCCAGATGGCATCCTGGCATACTATCAATGAGCAGGCTGTTCTTGCATCCTGCTATTCCCCACATTGGTCCCCTCTGCTCACACGCTTCCTCCGACACGGGTGGAGGATAAGGTCGCTCATGATGGAGGTGAACGCCTTGTATACGGTGTTAAGGAAGGTGGTAGTTCTTTGGATCAGACAAGTCTTCCTTCTTAGGTATCATAACTGTGCGTCCTTCAGTCAGCCAAGTTGGAATTGGATCTCTAACTATCAGAAAGGACATGAAGATTCTGGCCAGGTGTTGGTGGGTGGAAGTAAACTTCTTCCATCAGAAGTTATTCACAGCAAACCATTCCTGGAGCCGAGAAGTTCTTCTTGCCAGAGAAGGCCTTCTTCACGTCACTTTCTGTGACTGAAAGAGGTTCATCCACATCTTGTAGGTGGCAGTCACCTAACTCTTAAAAGAGAGCTACTGCTGGAGTGTCTCTGTTGATTGACTTTGATGCTTCAAAGATGTCCTTCCAGAAACGTTCCAAATCTAGGAAAGGTGATGGAGATTTGAGAACAGGCAGAGGTCATCAAAAGAGATGATATGGGTGAAGGAGAAAGGTTATTTCTCCCAAGTTTTAAAGGCTTCTAAAATTAAGATAAAAGTCCAAATGATTAATCCTAATTAACTTGAGATGATAGTGTCCAAGTGACATGGAGGAACCATACACTCCTAGGAATGGCTAATGAAGTAGACCCTTCCTTCACGCTACAAGTCCATTCCATAAGACTAATTTTTCAGTTTTAAGAGAAGAATTTCATCAATGCATAATCAAACAAGCAAAGGGGTTTTCTATGCTTCAAGATTCCAACAATTTTCCTGACCTTAGTTCTTAATTAGTATAATGTTAGCCTTTAATAAATTAATTTACCTCTGAAAAGAAAGCAGTCACCGTGACAAGCTGGGCCTCGTTTGCACTGGTTGAAGCAGCATATCGATTGAGGCAAGTGGCGACCCGAGGGATTTGGTTGGGCATTTGCTTGCAGAGTGCCCTAAAGTAAACAATATGATAACAACTTAATACAGTAGACCCAGGCCAATCCAAATTTATGCACGGAGCAATGCATTGTCCAGATTTTGAAAAGTTCAGATTATCCAGGGGTTTCTCAGAAGGAACATTTATCAAGGTTGATATACACTGTCAGTTTTGATTTTCCCTGCCTTATTCCTGATTTTCCAGACCAAAACACAGATTAATCCCTGACTTTTAAAAATCACCTCATTTGAAGAAATCTGAAGAAATAATGAGAATTATGTTAAAAGATAGCTTCTTTTGTTACCTTCAAAGCCACAAAAAACAAGACAGCACACAGTGGGCTTGTGATCCACGCTTCAAAACAAAAGAGCTCATCAAATCATGCTCTGCAGGAGGGCAAGTTCTTTGTCAAACAGTTTCGCTGGCTCTCCTGCCAGCTCATCTCATCTCACTCATCCAAGAAACAGCCAATCAGAGAGCAGCACCCAGCCAGCCTACGGTATATAAGCGAGGCACAAACCACACGCCGACGACCTGAAGACGCTGGCAGGAGAGCCAGCGAAACTGTTGTCCACAAGCCAACTGACGCGGAAGAAATCCCAGAAAAAATGCAGAGATCATACATAAATAATCAGACACGGACACAGCGTGTATTTAAGAAAAACTCAAATGTATTTTTAACTTTTAAAAAATCATGCTTAAAACTACCACACAGACAATCACTAACCATTAAAAAATATTGACACCCAATGCCCACCTTGTTAATGACGGTATCATTCTGATGAAAGACGAAAGATTTTCACCCACGTCAATACTTGAGCATTCCAAAAGAGCCTCCGCAGCAGACTCACAGTCACAACAGAGAAAAAATGACTGCAGGGCCCCTTGTGCAATTCTGAAATCAATTGTATCACTATATCAATTATACAGTAGAAAAAGTTCAGCTACTAGTTAAAAAAAGTCATGCCACTTCCAATGCAACCCGCTTGACACAGCTTCTTTCTGAGGTAACTCGGCAACTCTGTCAGCTCACAGCAGGGCAAAATGACTGCCCACCTCAAAAATTGACCCAACCACATTTGCCAACAAAATCAAACCTACCCCAAAAATGTATTTGAGAGGACTTGTGGGGGTGATGGAGATGTTTCTGCTCCATCGTCGCTCCCACCATGGCCTCTCATTTGGATAAATGCAAACTGAACTGGGAGTTGACTTCATTAGCAATTTGGAATCGATGTAATGCATCCCGAGTTAGAAAAATTTCTTTCTTATTAGGAGAAATCAGGAATTTGTCATTTTCGTTACAAGCTTCAAGTTCGTTTCTTTACAAGATCGTGATCTATCGATTTAAATTGCTGGGGGTTACAGCCAATAAACTGCAAACTTGTGATAAGTAATTCCTCAATACCCCTACCCTAAGATCCTGGCCAATCCGGTGTCCTGCTTCCGCACTGGTAGGTAATTCCCACCCCCGATGTCCTCCCGAGGGGTGGGGGGGGGGGTTAGATGATGCAAGTGCTTCCAATTGGGCTATGATGCTGACGAGGTTTCATGATCCCTCTCCGACAGCGTAACTTTCGGCATCACATAGGATGGTTCCACTTATCCTCTTCTTGTTTATACCTCTAATAAGGATTAAGCTACAAAACCCTTATTTAATTCTCAATCAATCTGCAGGAACGCAGCTGCCCTCAAGAAAAAATACTGGTGAAATCCATCAGTTACTGGTGAAATCCATCAGTTACTGGTGAAATTTGACCAGTAACTGGTGAGATCGATCAGTTTTTGGTCAATTTTCACCAGTAACTGGTAAAGTCCATCAGTTATTGGTCAGTTTTTGCAAACTACTCAATCGCATTCCCTAATAACTGGTGAACCCCATCAGTTACTGGTGAAATGTGACCAGTAACTGGTGAACACTCTTTAGTGACTGGTAAAATCCATCAGTTATTGGCCAGTTTTTCCAAATTACACAAAAACATTTCCAAGAAACTGGCGAAACCCATCAGTTACTAGTAAACATTTTAGTGACTGGTATATTTGTTTAAAACGCGATTCATGAACTTTGGAAGCGATTAAACTCTTTATTATGGAACTTTTTTTTGGGTCCCATATATTATCCAGACGATTTTGGGACTTATAATATTTTCAACGAAGGCGCCAAAAAACTAAGTCCGAAAATCATCTGGGAAAGGAACCCAAAAAAATGTTCCACAATCAAGAGTTTAATCGCTTCCAAAGTTCATGAATCGCGTTTTAAACAACATTTTTGGAGATGCTTCGACGTTCGTCATTCAATTCAACTTGTAATATTTTCAACGAAAGCGCCAAAAACTAAGTCCGAAAATCATCTGGGAAAGGAAACCAAAAAAATGTTCCACAATCAAGAGTTTAATCGCTTCCAAAGTTCATGAATCGCGTTTTAAACAACATTTTTGGAGATGCTTCGACGTTCGTCATTCAATTCAACTTGTAATATTTTCAACGAAAGCGCCAAAAACTAAGTCCGAAAATCATCTGGGAAAGGAAACCAAAAAAATGTTCCACAATCAAGAGTTTAATCGCTTCCAAAGTTCATGAATCGCGTTTTAAACAACATTTTTGGAGATGCATCGACGTTCGTCATTCAATTCAACTTGTAATATTTTCAACCTAATAATACTTGGAGCCAAGGCTCCAAGTATCCACGCTACTTTTCCGCTGTGAGCATGCGCATTTACCTTTAATAGAGTATAGTACGCGTATAATACCGTAACATATTGCATTGTAATCAGGTATGCTTCGAACGATACTTTAAAGCACGTAATCCGGCAAAACCTCAATGACGAATCAAGAATTTTAAGCGATTTAAAACCTATGCTGCAACCCTGGACAAGAACTTGGGGTTTTGAAAAATGCGGGTTTCAACTAGCAATTGGCGCGTTGGCGCTGCGTTCGCTACGTCAAAAATATGAAGATCGATGTTTAGCTAGCGTGTGTAACCACAACGCGTAAGGGGGAATTAAATATTTCCTAAGTATTTTGGTTATATATTCCCTGGTGCAACTGTTGGTAAAGGTGAGCTTTCGTCCCGCCAGCGTTTTCGCGAATTTCACCCGCTTTTAACAGAGATATCGGAACCAAATTCACCTCACTTATTATGCGGTTGGATGTGCAACTCAAGTTTTATGGAAGACACCACATGTTTGGACACCCCCAATCCAAACTGAAGCAAGGTAAGTTTGTTGTTGTTGTTCATTATTATCTACTATCTTTATTTCATTAATATTGGTTTAAGAAACCCCTTATTTTGATACCCCTTGTACCTTGACTTGGTTGGTACCCCTCTCTTAACACGTTCAGCGCGGCATGACCCACCGGTGGGTCATGGCTTGCCTATCCCCCTGGGCGTCATGACCCACCGGTGGGTCATGGGTTTCCAAGCTCTCTGGGCGGCATGACCCACCGGTGGGTCATGCCTGCCATAAGAATTAAAGGAGTTTCCGTCCACGTACGCCTATGAGGACGGACTGCAACGTCCTTTTCCGCCCACGAAGTGGTTTTACTGACGACAATCTGATGTTTTTACTAACAGAAAGGTAGTAAGTAAAATGATGGGCAGTGAAGTAAAGATTTAGTTTTTCGAGTATTTTATCTGTAATTATATGTTAACTATTATCAGTATTTTGTATTTACGCAATTGGAAATTGGAATTTTAAAAAACGTGGTAAAAACTAGATTCCAAATCGTTTTGAAATACGTACGTACTCCTTGTATTGCAGATTGCCTACCCATCTTTTACAGGGGTTAACAACATTTCTGCGACTTGCGTCTCGTTAGAAATTCTCAATTGTATTCATTTCGTTAGCAGTTTTATGAATTTTATACAATAACAAAACAACATTTTGATATAAAATAAAGTATACGGCAGTCATATGGAAGGTAGTCGAGAGCTACACATAGTTGAACCGTTATTGAGCCGTTATTTTCTACAACACGGCAATCACACTACGCTAAATTGTACGATGCCTTACCATGTCGATCCAGTTGATAAATAGTTATCAAAATGTAAATAAATTTTGCTTAGGTTTAATTTACATTATCCATGTAGAATGTCGTACAGTTATACTTTACTATTTTCGAGGCATAATGCATCGCTAGAAACGGAGCACATCGTAGGATGCCCATCACATTCCTCACAAAATGTGTTTACTTTTTTAGCTTTTGAGTTTGCTTCTTTTGTTCCCTTTTCTTTCCGTATGGTTTCATAGTAAGTGAGGCATCTCTTCCGAATAATCCTTGCAGGGCCTTCGTATTTTTTTGTGGGATCTATGGTGGGATCCCTTCTCTTCTTCGAAGACGGAGTGACCTCCCAGTGGCCTCGCTAGAGTCAACTTCATCTTTCAAAAGTCCTTCAATAACCTTTTCTCGAAAAATCAGCTTTTCAATTTTTTTATTTTGGCCATAATTGCTGTATAACACTCATGAATTGACCATGCATCTTCCAAGAAGCAGTTCTTGTGTCGATTTCTAGTATTAATTGAGGAATCGTCTAATGCAGTTATAGTTTGCAAACATTTGGTCTGAAATATGTAACCCCTTTGTAGCACTATTGTATGTCATAATGGATTTTGGTTTCATTCTGATCTCCCCTCGCTTAGATTTTGACTTTGTTGTAAACAAAGTCTCAACAAGCTTAGGATTAGAGGAAATCATCATCACGGGTATTTTGTCCTGCCATTTCATATTTCTGACGCCTTTTCCATTTTCCCTAGCAAAGTGTTGCCTCCTTTTCAATTTTTTTGGCGAACCTCTGGTGGCTTACCTTTACGATTCACTCGCAGTGTTCTGCAAACCTATGTTCTCCTTCCCAAAAGTTCTTCAGCAAGACCCACACTAACGTAAAAAATATCTATGAACATTTTCCTCCCAGCATCTAAAAGTCTCTCAGTCAACTGTAGCACAACTTTGTGGCTATGACCAACATTCTCCCTCGGCTCAGGCACTTCGCTTTTCCCTGTGTACCTAATCCTGGAGATTATGCATGAATGAGTCATGAGTGCGCAACTTACGGAATTTGATGCTATATTTATGAGCCTTTACTGGGAAGTATTGCCTCAAATGTAGTGGACATCTCAAATGACCATAGATTCAGCTATCACAATATTTTCCCCAGGAGTGAGCGTGGAATGAAATACCCCACGGAGCAGGTCGAGGAGTGGCCTCGCTTTGGCTAATCTATCAGTTTTTGCCGTCAAATCAGCATTGTTGTCGACATGAAAATATTTCAATGTTAGCTGAAATCCCGATAGCATCAAGATATTCCTGATCAATTAATTTCCGTACAATGGTTTCTGAGACCAATATAGCAGCATTTTGGGTGAATGGTTAATACCCATCGCAATCAGGATGGCAATGAATTTGCGTATTTCACCCTCATTTGCTTCTTTCCACTTCTGAATCCTGGATCGTTGGCTAATCACTTCAGAATCTATGAACTGACTTGTATATCTATTAGTCTCTTCTACTATAAGTGTTTGCACTTCGTCGTTTAGGAAATTTTTGTAAATACCCACCGGATCTCAAAGGTCCAATTGTATGCCTAAGCTAACACCACCATAAAAAGTAAATCTTCTCATAGTATTGGTGCAGTCTCCCCAATCATCAGAACTTGACGATGAAGTCACACGCTCTTCCTCTTCAGATGAAAAATCTTCTCCACTTTCCTCCTCTGAATGCGGAGAATCACTGTCTTTTTCGAAATCGGATGGCATATAAAAATCATCGGAGTCAGAGGAACTATATTGAGATGCATCTGAATCACCCATCGCTTCTAATTTTATTCTATCACTGAAATCACAAAAAATAATTACCCGAGAAGGAACCCAGCAAAATAAACTCTTATATCTCGTGTGTCACTCGAATATTAGCCAAGACTAAGAGTCCTCCAAAATTTTCTAAAATAATATATAGAGAGCTAGTGGTGGGTGGGTGGTAGGTGGGGGTGAGAGGGGGTGAAATAGGAGTGAAAATTGTCCAATGACCAATAAGTTAGAATATCGGTAAAAGGATATAGGGATGATCGAGGCATTGAACAGCCGCACAGTCATAAACCTTCTAAAGAATTCTGAAGAATCTATTTTTCGGTGGAGTACAATGTGGAAGATAGAAAGGCTAACCCTCCCACGTCTTATGCAAAAAAAATGTTTTTATTATTGTACATGTAAAAAATGAAACTGACTGCAGATTGGTCTCCTAGTGGTTACATAAAACACCCAATTGTGGGTAAGCGGCCTTCTAACGATAACAGCTGAACCCATGTGCGGGTCTGCCTGCAAAAAAACTGGAAGCAAATCTTCGCTTATGAAGATAAAAATTTGGTTTCTTACTTGCCGTGAAAGGAAAATATAGATTCAAATGTTCCACCTCTACCAACACCCCTCCCATAGGAGGCGTGAGGATGCGTGAGGAATCTGTTCAGCCCTCGTCTACGCTAAGGGTGGAACATGTGCGGAGAGGCCGGTCGCCATCCTCTAGGAAATCCCAAGAAAAGGCAACCCTGGCATAATCCCTGGACTGAGCCGTCGTGTCGGTCACCAGCGTCACAAGGGTAGAGGTTTTCCTGGTGGGTGCTTGGGATAATCGTTTTCATGACCGTCTGCAAGTATGCACCATAGACCCTTTACCAATGGCAGCAGGAGGACAGTTTAGTCCTTTCATAGATAAGACTAAGTTGTCCTACCGCTGCATTTTGTTCTCAAAGCCATAAAACCAAAGAAGGGCATTGTAGCGAAAGAGGTTTAGTGAAGGCTCTGGAAGAAAAATTCGAAGCAGTTGCTAGAAACGATGTAACACTGAATTTGTTCCGATACAACATATTCATGAATGCTTTCGTGCTGCATCAATTTCCATACCTAAAAACACTGCTCATTTGTATATTTTTAAGGTATTTTAGGTGAACGTAAACATACATCGAAGAAAATTCAACGCGTAAGCAGTGGTTGCGTACACCCAAGGGAATTAATTAATTACTCGATATTAGCGCATCAGTTTTCCAAAATTTGTTGAAATTCATCATTTTAAATCTCATACAAGTAATGTACATTAATGAAAAACACTAATTGATCGATTTCATTTTTTCAAAGAAAATTCAACGCGTAAGCAGTGGTTGCATACACCAAAGGGGATTAATTAATTACTCGATATTGGCGCATCGGTTTGCCAAAATTTGTTGAAATTCATCATTTTAAATCTTACCAAAGTAATGTACATTGATAAAAAACACTAAATGATCGATTTCATTTTTATGAAAATTGACGCCCGCGGCGAAATAACGGCAAATTTCACGTTCGCCCAAGGGGAAAAAACGGCAATTTCACGTTCGCCGCGAACGTGTTAAAAAAGTTCACTTCTTATTTGATATTAGCGTAGCATATTCTGTCCTATTATTTTAATTAATTTTACCGGTGTATTTTCACGTTGCTTAGTGTGTAGTGTATTCATATTGATATCAGAGGACAAAGCTTGTAACATATTTGTGCATCTGTTAGTCATATCTTACGACTCCATTTGTTAATTTCACTCTTGTGTATTTAAGATCCTAGTCTAGTAATGAGGCTTTTGAAAATATCACCCTCCAAGATTATTTTTCTTGGAAAAGAAGTTATTCATGAGTAAGAAAATTAAACGGCTAGGAGTAGTGATTTTGGAGGAAGAAGAATATAATACGGAATTTTGTTATAAGGTCGTAGTTAAACAAGTTCTTAACGATAATCGTTGGTTTACATTTAGAATATTATTATTGCCTGTGGGGAAGAATATGCTACGCTAAGAGTAATGTTTCAAGATATCACTGTCGATTTGTTCTATTTTCACCTGTCTACACTTCCAACACTGTTCTATGAAAGTTGCCGTCGTAAAACTCGTGATCTCATTGGGCTCATGCATTGGTGTCGTGGGTCAAAGGTTTTCATCTAGGTGTTAATTCTGTATGTGTTTTCGGAGTGGGAATTAGTCATTAGCTTTTTTTTCTTGTGAGAGTATTTAAGGGTAGAGTACAGTGGTAACTGTGTTAGTGGAATAGGTTAAAACTTAGTGACTGCAATGAATGACAATTTTTAATTTTCTTTGAATATGTGGTTGAATCGTGTATTATGTGCTTAATTTGTTTCATTGCGTCCCTCGTTTAAAACTTTGCGTCACTTATCCAATTTTATTAATCTCAGCTACAATTTTTGGTCAATTTAAGGTGACTTGTTAAAACTTTTATTTCTAGCTGTGATCCGATGAGCACATCCTGCTTTAACTGTGGCAGATGAAGACATGGAGGTGGGATTGAGGCTGGAAATATTATTATTGAGAGGGAGGATGAGTGCAGCTGAAGCCAGAGTGCGAAAATGAAGGAAGAGGAAGGGATTAGAAGAGGAAACATCCGTTGGGGTAGGTGATACATGATTTAAACCATCTATAGCCAAGACTCTCTTGGTCATATCCTAGATCAATGGAGGATTAGTAAATATTCAGTTAGTTCTTTCTTCAAACTGTGGATATTATTATAATTATTTGTTTTAAGTAGAGACATTCATGCCTTTCTTTGCTTATTTACCATTTGATGGATGTAAACATTTTCAGTAACTTTGAACACCCATATTCCTGACAAGGGGACTTGAAAAGATTTCTCTGGTGGTGTCTTAGGTAAATTAAGAGCTTGACATTCATTATTGATGATATAGCTGCTGATATTGAATTTGAAAATTCGTGTCAAAATGTTAATGCTACCTTAATTACTGTAGACCATGAATATGCTAGTATCAGCCATAAAAACTCTACTTGGTGGAAAATATAATAAGATCCGGAAATATATATAATAGAATAACCTGGCACTGATTGTGTTTTGATCGTATTCTTAAATTTGTTTCCCAGTGATATCATGACTCATGTAAGCTGTTTCTTTCAGTTTTAGCAACTGATGAGGATGAAGCGTCATTGAGAATGGGAATACAGAAGAAATGCAACAGTGCTTCAAGTGGCATGAAAGAGCTTATATGACACCTAGGATTTTGTAACCATTAGTAATTTCAATAAATTGTATTTTTCATAATTTTGTACTTTATTTCAGAAACACTCTTTCATACCTATTGCAAGTACATCAAGTACTGGCTCCAGTCATATGGTTAGTTTCAGCCATATGACTGTGCCATCATTACTATAACCTTATTTCCCATTTTTGGGTGCACTTAGTTCCATAGTCCTTAATATCTTTTTAACATCAATTTTATATCAGTCAGACATCATCACCAAATGCCATTTTTATATCATTGTATAGTCAGGAAAGATATATCTTTTTAACGTCAATTTTATATCGGTCCAACATCATCAGGAAATGTCATTTTTATATCAATGTATAGTATTAGTATGTAGTATGTCAGATATATATCAATTTGACGTCGGTAACATGTCACTTTTGTTATAGTCGGGAAAGATATCCTTTTTATGTCAGATTTTATTGTCATTTCTAAGAATACGCCCATCAGTTACAGGTCAGCTTGCTTGCTGGCTATTGACAAGAATATATTCAAATCTCCTCACTTAAAAGCCACCTGTTGTATAACTTACCACCATTGCAATGGTTTTCATAGCTCTCATAATTTTAATAACAGATGTTAACAACTGGATCCCACAATATTTGAAACTGTAAATAATAAAATAATTTTGTTTCTGGAAGAATTAAGTAAACAAAATACGAAGGGTTAGACAAATAATGCAGTATTACTATGTAGGCATAACTAACTAACTAGTATGTATAATAACTGGTTTTTAAAAAAGTTGTTAGATTCTTTCAGCAGGTACTGCTTAACTTTTACCAGTGTCTGGTGATATTTAAACCAGTGACTGGTGAATTTTCTCACCAGTAACTGGTGAAATATCTCACCAGTAACTGGTGAATATTCTCACCAGTAACTGGTGAACTTTTCACCAGTAACTGGTGAATTTTCTCACCAGTAACTGGTGAATTTTTTCACCAGTAACTGGTGAATTTTCTCACCAGTTACTGGTAAAAGTGTTTCAAATAACTGATCAACTATTCATCAGTTATTTACCAGTTAATTCACCAGTTATTGATCAGTTTTTGGGTGAAATTTTTCTTAAGGGTGAGCTCTCGTTTAGGATATTTTTTCAATCACTGGGTTGAAGAGTAAGGGGAGAAAGGTACCTACACCACTTTCTAATACAAATATGTATGGGGGCTTGAGCGTATTTTCCCTTTGATTATGCTTGCGCCCAGCACTGGTCATATTTTAGAATTAATGTGCGTAAAAGTAATTGGTCGTACGAACCAAGCGAACGTTTTTCTCTTGTTTTCTTGGCTGTTGGCGACGAAAAAAGGAAGGGCAATGCCTTGCTCAAAGTCTACATCAAAATGCTCAATTAGGGCAGGAAATTAAACCTGTTTCTTTCGATGATAGCTATTGCCAACCGGAATAATTATACCTTGGAGCAAGGTTGAGTGTAATCAGTCTGAAATACTGCGAAAATAAAGCTTCCTTGGGTTATATTCACGACTGAATCTACCGCTCGAACAATATAGCACCATCTCCGATACATGTCATAGTTTTTGAGCACACACGCACAGCAAACGAATACTGTGCCAGGAATATTCATCATGGATTAATTCTTGGGAAAACCGGTAGCAAAAAATGGCAGGGATCATGAGAGGAAAATGCTGGTAGTAGCAATTAGTCTCTCGTGGGCGAGTGTATCCGTACACGACTTATTTATATTTTTAACTTGTTGGCAACTCTGTGGACTCGTGGTAACAAAGCTGAATGCATTTTTTGTCCGATTGGTTCCATATATTTTGTGCTACGATGCCTACGATTCAAAGTCGTCCTTAAGGTCTGGTTTCACTGGGGCGTCCAGCGGCAACGTCCAGCCGCCGCATCTGGACGTCACGGCTGGACGACGCGGCCGGGTGGTTTCATTCAGGCAACTACATCCCGTTTCCGCGGTTGGGCGATGTGGGAGAATGTGGATTTAGTTTGATTACGAATTTGGTATCACTTTGTGTTTCCTGAGAGTGAATTGATTTTAAGCTGAAATGGATGGTGACGATTAAGTTTTGTTGATTTTGTTGGAAGACGAAGAAGAGGACGACCAATGTTGCAGGTAGAGTTACAAAAAAGAGCTGGAAAGGACGCGTAACATAAAATGCGGAGAGAGGAGAGCAGAAAAATCACCGATAATTGGGACTGCTCGACTAGGCATCCGCGTCTACGTCTCGACTGCTCTCGAAGCAGTCGAGACGTAGATGTCGGGCATCATCTGTCGAACTCAACAGCCAAGACGTATCAGTGAAACCGAACACACTTTATATACATTGGATGAGTATGGCAGTGACTTCCGACTGCTGGACGCGGACGCCCCAGCGAAACCACACCTTTGCTATTGTAGCATTGAAAAATAAGATATCGTTCAAGTAATACATTCAGTGCATAATGCATTCCGTGACGATCATTAATTAGATGTTTAACTCTGACAAGGAGCGCCGAAAAACATTACTGTGATCCGTCGCTATTTGTATAAACGAGTAACTTTTTCACGTCCGGACCAAGATCCGAGGTTCGTAATTTTAAAACTTTGTTATTTCGTAATATCACGTACTGTTACATACACTTAGATACCCTTTTGGTCGGGACCGAAGATTTTGCTTCGTAAAATCAAAATTTCGTAATTTTGAGTTTTGTATTTTTGAGTTTATACTGTACTGATTCTGAGGTTAACACTGGATATACCTACACTGATCCCTGAATGCTGTCACAAACTATTTACACTCGAAATTCTATGAATTATAAAAGCAAAACCACCATCATCTTCATAGCTGATGACTTTACTAGGAGAGTAATAATTTTTTATTATATATATTTTATTATAAATATTTGTGTGCAATCATTCTCGTCAATTATACTGGCATACATGGACAATTTAGAGCATCATTGATATAGCCACGTTATTGGCATTCCCAACAGAACATTCAACCCCACTTTTGAAGATGTTCATGACTGCCACAAATTCAGCAGTGAAATACATATGTAGAAATTGCCACAAGCAAAAATCGGTCTGAACTAGGAATCGATCCACGGACCTTTGGCTGGGCCAATGCACAGGCACTGCTACACTACCTAGGCTTCCTAATTCCAGTGGCAATTTTAGGGGAATTCAAGGAAACTGGATGTCAAGCCCATCAAAGATGGCAATGCAAGGGAGCAGAGGACTTCAAAGAAGCCACAACTCACGTGGTTGCATCCAATACGTCAGCACCCGTGTGGTGCCAGGCCACATATGGAGATAATCATGACTGCCATAAATATGACAATGAAATATACTGAAGCAAGCCAAGACAGAGGTGCGTGCTACGATTCCCAGTCCAGGCCAATTCTTTGCAATGACTGTGAGTCATTAACATCTTATCCAAAAACCTAAAACATTTCCTTCCTGGATAAAAACCACCTCTACGGTAGTCCAAATAAATCATGACAATATGAAAAACGGACTATTGAGAGGAGATAATAACACACACACACAAGAGCGTGATCTCCATTACAATTCCATTTTTTATTTTTAAGGTGATAATTTTCCTCACACAATTGAAATTTTAAATAAATTAATCACTTGTTTTGTTTAGTGATACCTTTAAATTATGCAGCCCAGTACCAATCACCACCACCAATCATATGACGCGGCTCACTCTGGGGACATATGTAACTAGGGATGGGCAAATCACCGTAATGTTCATCTGAGGTAAATTACCACCACGTGGTAAATTACGGTAATTTTAGAAAATTACCATAATTTTCCAGTATTTTACAGTTGTAAGCATTAAACAGAATATGTATGGTTAAATAAGAATGCCAATAGCAAAAAGGAGAGGATACAATGTTTAAACCATACATAATGCAACGTTAATCTATTAGAAATTCTCAAAATTGTAAAAAGAAATACGGCAGCAAAACGCAATCTGGCTTTCTTTTGTCAAAGAATGAGAAATTTTAAAGAAGAATATTCTACTAATAATTACTCAATAATATGTTATAATTTAAGTAAAATATGCAAAAAATGAGTTGAACATTCCTCAATTTATAATTAAACACGTCAGAAATGTGGACTTGGCTTAAAAGAACATGTTGGGAATTTATCTGTATGAAAAATTACCTCAAACATAGGTCAATTATCTAGAAAATTACCAAAAATTACGGTAATTTTCAAGGGGGGCGGTAAATTATGAAAAATACCGTGGTAATTTTCAACGTGACCCATCTCTGGACATAACAGGATTACCTTCGGCTTATAACTGTCAGAGCTCAGAATACTTTTCACAATGAGATCAAAAACTCCTAAAAATACCGCTCCATATGATGAGTGATTTGCTTGAAGCCACAACATAAGCCATAAAAGTGGGCACTCCACAATTGATCGCAAATTCAGCAAAAAGCACATTTTTGCTTACCTAGCTGGATTCAACTTGTAAGCTTTTCTGTTGGGCACAAATGAAAAACGGCTCCCTCCTGAGATTTCTTTCTGATTAGCAGAAGAGTTCTTGGGGGCTGTCAATGGTGTGGGCGTTGGTCTGTGTGCCATGTAAACTGGAGGAGAAGTACCAATGTAACATCCTAGGGCCACGAGCAAGACAGAGAAGAGTTCTGGGAAGAGCTGAAGAGCTGCCTCCTGCATTTCAGCACACATAAACATCTCCTGCAAGGCACTAATGGCCTACTCAATTGGGAAACAAAAGAAAAGTATATGAGAGATCATAAGATGAATGAAACAGGGCATTTTTGCAACCACAAAGTACTCAATAAAAGATAGTATCAGGGGACACACTCGTGCTTAAGAGGTATTTCCTCGATTGACTTTTTTCTTTTTCACCAGAGGCATAAAGAGAGCGATACTAGGTCTGAAGGTGACCATACTCCATGTTTCCAATGTGAGGTCTTGCTGCCATTCATAGTACAGTTAGACCCTCGCATTACAATGGTACTTCGTTCCACAGGATCATTTGTAATGTAATTCCATCGTAAAGTCAACCAGTATATTACCAGACAAGGGATCGATTTACTAAATCATCGCCAAGGCATTCAGTGGTACACAATATACTATAGGTACAAATTATGCTGGAATAAAATGATTTCTAACAGTTATTTAACCAATATTAAAACTTTGTTATAAATTGTCAACACATCGAATTTCATAGAATGAATACGCAAGATTAACTTCACCCCTGTACTCACCGTCTAACTGCGAGCAATCTCAGTGACTTAATATTTAACCACATTTTCAAGCAATGGGAAGAGAACGTGGAATAGAAATTATTCAACTCTCATCATACCTCTGCTTACTACTCGGCATCGGCAATTAGGTACCTTTCTTTTGGTCTCACCCCATCACCTCTAAATCACAATTACCTAGGGATGTGCGAGTAGTACTTTTTGATCTCGAGTCGAGTTGTAGGCACTCATGAGTATCGAGTCGAGTCGTATGAACTATGGTAATATCCCAACCAGGCAATATAGTAGAGTCTTGATTTTACGTAACTCCTTGGGACCCAAAAATGGGGTGTTACATAAAATCAAATTATGTAAAATCAAGATATTAGTCGATTTTGAAAAATATGCTAAGATTTCACAATGTATGAGAACACAATGATGTTGAAACTATTTTCACTATAAAGAGATCATTATTACATACTAATTACACTGTAGAATATAAACTATTTTCATTGTGGTGGAGAGACAATTCTATTTTAAATCAAAACGTACAATAGAATTTCAGAACATAATCATAGCTTTTTGGCTCCTCAGGCAAAGTATAGATATAGCATTTAAACATGTGGCTAAATCAAGTGTGTTAATAATTAGAAAATCATGCCTGTGAGAGAGTATGAATTGAACTGAGAGATAAAATTTGAAAATAAGGTGGTTTAAAAAGGTTAACCAAAATAATTAAATAGAAAAGTACACCACTCAATAAAAGTTCTTTTAAATAAAATTTCTCTGGATAATTAGGCAAAACATTGGTACCTTAGATGTTTGTCCCAGTGATGAAAAGCTAACGTGCTACAGTAGAGACTCGAAATTACAAAGTCGACGGGACAGGAAAAATCGCCACTTCGTAATATCAAATTTTGTATGAACGAGTATCTTTCAAAAACATCGTGATGAAGCTCTTTTTTGTTTCGTTAAATTAAGATATACTCTCACGACGTACTTGCATGATTTACGAAGTTATAATTCATGAAAGTATATTTAAATGTGCATTCAAGCCCACAGGATGCACACAGTTGAACACAACTAATTTGTCGGAGTTTGATTCTTCCAATTTACGGGATTTCCACCACGTCGTTCCAGCTTTTCACGGTGGATATCCCGAAAATCGGAAGAATCAACCTCCTTCCAAGCCCCGCCGAAATTTACATCACGACAATTAACTTTTCGTTCTTTTTTCCAATGAATGAGTAGGCAATAAAGCGTCTTTGCACAATTTTCGTGCAGTTTGGACTAAGCCTATGAAGCTTCTTAGCGCACTTTTCTATATTATTTCCAAACTGGAGCACTCTTAACTTTAGTGTGAGCGATATATAATCATCAATAATATTGATCCATGGATACACTAAGGAAGTGTGCGACTTTCACATCATTTGCACCGGATATTGAAGGCAGTGAAAATAAGATTCTCTCGCGGATGCTATGCGATGGATGCATGTTATGCATTTTGTACAAATACTAATATGCCCATTAATCTCTAATAATATTTAACATAAAAGCTATGAATAGACATAAGAGAGATGGTCTTAATAGAGGAAGTGGTCTTACGGAGAGAGGGGTGAGGTTGGCCACACGAATCACATCCCTCTCGTCGACTGGCTTTCTCTTGCGTCCGTCTCCATCCTGAACCTCGTAAGGCGGACTCCCCTCAACAATTAACAAAAGGTGCTGCAACACCCCATGGTGCAGAGATGGGTCCTGGGTCAACACTTTCCAACAATCCACAACACACCTTAAAGCAAAATTTTATAATTAGCAAAGGAGCTGAAAAATGTTTAGGAATAAAAACTACAGAATGAAAAAAACATCCACCATCTACAGCACATCTTGAAGCAAAATTTTATAATTAGCAAAAGGTGAAAATTTTGAGATAGGGGCTGTCAATAAATGATGTCACACAGTTTTGGATATCAAACTCGACCCCTTCCCCCCCCCCCCCCCCCCACCCTTGATGGTGTCTTCTACCCCTCCTCCACAGTCTGAGTTAAAACAAGACATAATATACAGTGGAAGTGTGGATGAAGCCACATGAAGCATAGCCCCCCCTCCCCAGCGTCACACATTGTCACAAGGTGATGACCACCCTACCCCACCCCAATCGAATGGACGTCATTTATGGACAGCCCCATACTATAAATCAAGATGATGACGTAACTGTTCTCATCACGAACACTGACAATCACGTTGAAGGATGCTGTAGAAATCTACATTGATCCTGATGATTGAATATGATCCTCATGTTATATGTGTATCATAACATTGGTTACATATTGATGAAATCAAATCTATCATATGTAATTTGGACACTCATTTTTCAGACAGCAATGCTCTGCTAACAACTTTTCTGTTCCAATGCAGCCACAAGTCCTTGTTGCCTAAAGCCCAATACAAGCGGTTCTTCACTCCTTCAGCACATTCTTATTTTCATAGTTTACTTCAGCTCCAATCATGGGATAGTGTTTTCAAAAAAGGATGACTGATAGGACTGTTGTTGAACCCCGCCCGTACTATGTTACTGGCGAAGAATTTGCCAAAAATCTTGTGGGCGGAAGCAGTGAACACTTGTGTACGTTCTCAACCGAACAGGTCCAAGTGGCGTGGATGGAAAATCACCGTATGAGGTCTTTGCAGGAAAAACAGCTCACCTGGACAAGCTCCATGTATTTGGGACTAACTGTTATGTGCACATAGCTGAAGTTCATAGAAAGAAATGTGACTCCAAAAGCCAGCGTGGGGTTTTTGTTGGTTATTCTGATAATATAGATGGCTTTCAAGTGTGGATGAAGCCAGGAAAAAGGGTAGTTCGGAGTGTTGATGTTGTTTTTAAACCTGAGACTGGTGGAGGCCTGCTGACGTTATTCCCATGTGATTTGAGTGACGGGCAGGAAATTTTCGAGATAGAACCTCTAAATGATCCTGATGGTGATAAAAATGATCGCGTTACTGAACCCCCTGAGAAATATGAGAAACACTTACGAGATCGTTCAAAAATCAAGCCTCCTGAACGTCTTATCGAGTTGATGTTAGCTGAGGTTGATGAACCAAGAAACTATTCTGAGACAATGAAATCAGATCAGCGATCACTCTTGGTGAATGCTATGGAGGAGTCTTCACTGATGGAGAACTCGACCTGGACCTTGACTGAGCTACCAGGTAATCGCAGATCCATCTCTAATCGATTGGGTGTACAAAATAAAACGTGGACCTGATGGAAAAATTAATCATTACAAGGCTCGAATAGTTGTGCAAGGGTTTAGCCAGAGAGAAGGAGTGGACTATAATGAGATATTCAGTCCTGTTGCTCGATTTGATACAATTCGAGCTGTCTTGAGTACTGCTGCCAAGGAACATCTAGAGTTGGCACAGTTTGATGTCAAGACAGCCTTTTTGAATGGTGTCCTTGATGAAGAAATATTCATGGCACAACCCGAGGGGTTTGACGATGGGACAGGTAGAGTTTGAGAGCTTCACAAAAGTTTGTACGGTTTGAAGCAATCCCCAAGGTGCTGGAACAAATGTTTTAAGGTAGTGCTCAAAGACTTTAGACTCTGTGAGAGTAAGGTAGATCCTTGCTTATTTCATTGTACAAGTAATAGTGACAAGTTGATTGTTGTCATCTATGTCGATGATGGGCTAGTGGCTGCAACAAATAAATCTAAAATTAAAGAGTTTCTGCAACGTTTGGAATTAGAATTTAGGATTACCAGCGAACCAGTTGGATATTTCTTGAATATACATATCGAACAAAAACATGATGGGTCAATTTACATCAATCAAAGTTCATATGCTGAGGAGGTGCTCCGGCGTTTTAGAATGGTGGAAGCAAACTCAGTTTCAACTCCTATTGACCAGTGTTTAAAAGATGAGAACAGGTTAAATGCTGAGACAACAAATGCACCGTATCAAGAGGCAGTGGGCTGTCTCATGTGTCTGGCTGTTGCTACCAGGCCAGATATAGCCTTCTCCGTGAACTATGCATCCCAGTTCCTTGAAAAACCTGAGGTGAGACATTGGGGTATAGTAAAATGTGTTTTGAAGTACATCCAGGGTTCAATGTCACTGGGGATTTTGTACAGCTCATCTGAAAATGGGAAGGGACTTGTGGGTTACAGTGATGCTGACTATGCCAGCGACCCAGCTTCACGACGGTCAGTCAGTGGAATTGTGTCCATGTACAGTGGTGGTGCCATCACCTGGGCCAGTAGGCGACAACAGTGTGTGTCACTGTCAACCACCAAGGCTGAATACATTGCTGCCAGCAAAGCAGGAAAGGATGCTGTCTAGTTAAAGAGACTCTGTCCCCTAGTGCTGTTTTGTGATAATACTAGCTCTATTAAGCTTGCCAAAAACCCTGAATTTCACAAATGGTCGAAGCACATTCATGTGCGATATCATTTTGTTCGTGAACAACTTCAAGAAGGACATTTAGAAATGCAATATGTGCCAAGTGAACAGCAAGTTGAAGATATTCTCACAAAGCCTGTTCCTAAAGTACAGTTTGAAAATTTGCGTGTTTTGTTAGGCATGTGTAAACTTTAAATTTGAAGTTGAATTATTTCTTTGAATTGTGAATTTTTCTCATTCTTGTTTGCAAAAATTTTTCTCATTCTTGTTTGCAAGTGATAGATTGAAGGGTCACTTTAATGATTGAGGGATCAATTTGATGAAAGTTTTTTTTGTTTGCTGTAGCAATGTAAACTTTTAGGGGGAGTGTTAAGGTTAACAGAAAAGTTTCATTGCTGGTAAATTCCATTGCTCTTTTGTTTTTGCGTGTGCATGAGTGCCTTCTCTTGTTATGCATGCTTCATGCTTCAGTCTTGTCTGTATTGTTCGACAGTGAACATCTAATTAAAGCATATTGAGTTAACCATATGTGGATCTTAATTAAAGTGTACGGAACCTCAATAGAAATTGAAATGAACATTTGAGCTACGAGAAGAACATGATTCCATTTTCTCAGCGATGGATCCAGCAGAAGTGAAACTTTAACAATATTTTTACAACAAATTTATCAATTTTCTATGCTTTAATCTCTAAATTTAAATAGTTTTGAACTAAAGACAAAAATGGCAACAAAAAGTGCCTCGACATACTCGTCAAATGGCAATGCCTGTAGAAGGAGCGAAGTGAGAGTTGCCTTGGGGTGATGAGTTGCCAGCACGAGCACAGATCTAATGGCTCCCATTCTTGTCTGAGGAGGGCACGATGATGGAGACACCTGACCTAGCATCATATCTGGAGGAGAGGAGAAATCGAATGAATGTCAGGCATAAGTCAGAAAGAAAACTGCATGATATTAAAGAGAGGGATGCCAAGTTTTCACACAGCGTTAAAGAGAAGAGCATAAGAAGCAAATTTGGTGAATAACAGGTATGAAAAATTTCACCATGATAATGAATACACACTCTGGTGGTCACTGAAAATATGTAAAAAAGCTAAAGAAGAACAACAATGATAATAATGCTTAATTTGCACATGAATTGTACAGCTCGTAATTGAGAGCTTTCCACAAAGTTTCCACTAAACCAAAGGTAAAATTAGAATTTGAAGTAATTCAAAAGAAATAAGATACATAAATATATCATATCATATCAATCTTTATTTGCCCACAGATTAAGATACAGACCCATAGTAGGGAGAGTACAAAATATAAGGCACGTCAATATTAATACCAGTGAACATTCATACAATTAGAACCTCACATTGCATTAAACAATAAATTATTCAGAGTCACAATCATTAAAATATTCTTCCACTGAGTAAAACATTTTATCCATCAAATACTTTTTCAGATTTTGTTTAAATTTATTGATAACAGTAATTTGTTTAACACATTCTGGGAGATGATTATATAACGTAATACCCATTTCAGTGGGGCCCATTTTTATTGCTTTTGTTCTCATGGTTTTATAATGGATGTTATTCCTACCTCTAGTGAATTGATGATGATAATCACAATTTAGTGCGTAGTTACCAATATTGTTTTTAATATGAACAATGAATAACATAACATATGAATAGAATTCACCATAGTATAAATTTAATTATTTCTTTTTACTAGTTGTTTTGCACAGTTGCCTTAGCAAATAGCAAGTTAAACTTAGTTTATGGTGCAGAAGATTAGTATGACTTTCCCATGTAACATTAGAACTTAAAGAAATGCCTAAAAATGTATTGGTTGTAGTTTGTTTTATTGACCGTTTATTTAATGAAATATAAACAGAGAGAAAAAATAAGAGCAAAAACATATCTGGGAAAAGGATTGAACCTAGCGATATGTGTTGACAGCCTGTCAACCACCAGCCACCAGTATCTATAACACCTCACTGGTATTTCTTAATCAACTTAGGCAGGAGTATTTACTGGGCATAGCACAATTAATTTAAACTGATAAAGAAAGAAAACAGCGAAAAACTACCAACAAAAAAAAGGGAAGACAATGTTCCCCTTTCTGCTACAGGCATTATTGTAAAATTACTCCTGCTTGAAATGCTTCACTTACTGGCTTACGTGTTGGATGACCTTACTACCTACTCAGGGAGTTCCTCTGTGGGAGATTAACCAGTTTAACTGACAATATGGTAAGTTATAATTTTACCCGCAATAAAATCAGAAACAATTTATAATCTGCATCATAATGTTGTTCACAAGACAGTTATTAGCATTTTTGGTTTAGATGTTAAGATGAAAATCATGGATTTCTTATATTCTTGAAAAAGTTAGTAAAAAAGCAAACTATGTATCTCTGCAAATTTCATCATAGAACGGCAATAAAAAGATGTTTTTTGATTGTCCTGCAATGATTTTTATGATAAATATGATAAAAATTTGCTATTACTTAAAGTTTATAACATTTAACTCTTCAACCTCATGGGGGAACTCCTGTGAAGTGTGGGCAGTCCTCAACAGAAACCAAATATATGGAACTATATATTCATGAGTCATTATGTCGGGCAACCCACATAGACAAGTTTTTGTCGGGTGGTAACATAAATTGGCTAAAATGTAGAACTTACAAAATTTAGTACAAACATTGAAAAAAGTTTAATAGAAATAAAGATATATGACAAAAAATAAAGAGGATTCTCTCACAAATATTTTTTTTTAACCTCGTCATGAACTTTTAAAAATTCTTTGGTAAGGGCTCTGGAATTTTTTAGGTAAAGCAATTCTAATCCTCTCCAGCAAACACAAAAAGCTGCAGCAGTGCTGCACAATGATGCTAAAAAGTAATGTAGGCCCAATTTGTACATAGACGGCCAAATCTACGAGGGTAAGTCAATAAATAAGTCACAAACGTTACGTTAAGCTGTTACGAACATTTCATTGGGAACGCTTGGAGCATCCAATGTACGGTCAATCCATCTTAGCCTCCAGTGAGCCCCCCAAGCCGAGCCCCTAAAAAAATCATTTAGGTGGTCGACGTTTTGAAAATGATGATGCCGTAGCCTACGAGGTTACTCTTTGGCAGCGACAGCAACCAACAAACTTCTTTGCTGCCGGCTATCAAGGACTTGCTAAGAGATGGGATAAGAACACTGGGTGAATATGTAGAAAAGTGAAAAAAATTTCAGGAAGTTACACTGATTATTATTGCCTATATCCAGTTTTGTAACTTATTTATTGACTTACCCTCGTATGACTACCATTTCAAAAACTTGAGTGCCGACGGCCAGATTGAAAGCAGCGCTCTCCCTGATTTCATCTCCTTGTTATCACAATAATACTAGCCACCATCTCCATTATTGCTCTCAAAGTTGCCAGAAATGTCAAAGGAGATGGAAGCAACCATGGTTGAAATAATAGTAATAATGGTTTTTATTTGCCCATTGTACGATAGTCGGACCACAATCCTCCTCATGGCATACCTCTAGTAAGTACTCACCACATATTCCTTCATATTCAATTTCTAAGGATAAATATCTAAATATTGCATTTGTATTTGTAAACAGTGAACTCTCGATTATACGGGCTAATGACAGGGAGAGGACACACGGATAATCCTAACCTTTACTTTTATTTCTAATAATTTTCATAATATGCGTAAAAAAAACTAAGTAATATCATTTGTGCACATAGTCCGTTATTTTATATTGTTTCATTGAGTAATTGTGGGTTTTTTCACTCCACCGCGTATCTTTTCGGCAGCAATAATTCCATTGTAGTCGTATTCCCTCTGCTCCGTATATATTGCAGCAAACCATCAACGAAGTTGAGCGCCTGGCTGTGATTTATGTGTTCGCTGCCCCCCTCGTCTTCATCCCCGCTACTTCAACTCTCCCTTCCTCTTCCCCGTGTCCGATCGTGGCGGAAACAATATCGCTATCAGTCACATGCTGAAAGCCTGGGACACTTTCCTCTCTCTTTAGCCATTCTTCTAAGTTCTCCGCTTCAACATTTTCGAATCCTTTCATTGTTTTCACTATACCCCCAAATTTGGAGTTGTACTCTTTAGTTTCTGAAAATCCCCAAAAATCACCTTCGAGGTTAAACAAAAGTTTCCTCCAAGAACGAACTAGTGTAACAGGTTTCACTGAGGATTTCTAGATTTCTCTTCTGGTATTGACCCCTGCTTTGTTTGGTCATTCATCTCTGGAATTTTTACCGACCTCTGCGTTTGATTGGTGGCAGGGTGTTCTTTGGATTACTCGAGCCAACCTCAACAGTGTTTTGTTCGTTTATTGTCCTGCACGTCATCTTGGACTTTTCTCTCGGCATTTTGGGACTGATTATTTTTACATTTACCAGTGCTTTATTTTTGCTGTCTTGCAGCATCCTTGTAACTTATGCTTTGTTTTGCCCTTGGATTATTGCTGGTTTATTCTCCACCGTCCCTTTTGAAACATTCACTGATTCTATGCCCAAAAATACAAGAAGAACGTATGTATTTTTCAAGAAGAGCATTCCAACGGAAGGTTTTTAAGAAATTATGGAAGAAAATGAGCGCTGGGATGAATTTTTAGATCACGTGGCCATAAAAACACATCGATTAAAATTAATAATAAAAAAAAATTCTGAGCGATGGCTCTGTTTGAAAGAGAGAGAGAGGAGAGGGAAAAACGTGCAAATTTTAGGCACTGAAGAGGAAGATGCTTCTAGAGCTCAATCTGCTAAACCATCTACATCGGGCGGGAGCCTCTGCTAAAGAAAAATAATTTCCAAGTTCACCTTCGGAATCTGAAGATAGCTCAAATGAAGACGATTTACCCCCTTGTGTAGGCTTCCGTGGGTTGATTGATGTGAAGATGTCTTCCAGGTTTTACTTCGCGTTGGTCCATCTTCTTTGGACAAAATGTTTTGCCGGCGTTGCTGTCAAAAGTCGGCATGGAGTGGACTGCTTCACAACTGCAACGCCAGCAAAACTGTCGTCCAAAGATGATGAACCAATGCGGAGTAAAAAACGGAAGACCTGTATCCTCACGATATACCACAATATTCGGAGAAGAAATTTCTGGAATTCATATGGCACTCTACGGATCTGAATCCGGGAATTCATGGATGCGATCCCCAAGATTCTAGATGCAAGGCGAGTGCTAGGGAAGACTATGCGAAATTAGATTTTTCCGATAATTGTTTCTTTCAGTGGATCTTATGAAGTTTATTGTGGACGAAACCATAAATTATTTTAATTTTCCAGCGAGAAATTTTGTGGACAAAACCATTATTTACAGTCAACTCTCTATTATCCATGCTAATGGATGCAGGATGAGGCATGGTTAATCAAAAAACACAGATGACCGAAAAACATGGAAAATGTGGTTGTGATATCGACATTTCACTTCGTAGGATGGAAACTATTTCACATAACAGACTGCAACGGTTACCGCAAGACTACTAATGAAATACTAAATATTACACTGATTTTGAAATATAATAATATCGTAGACATTTATAAATGTATAGCTTCTAATACTTGAAACACAACATAATGGATACTTACTTAGCTTGACCACGTACATAATAAAAAACTGAAAAATTGCTAATTTTCAGTAAATGAATGACACTGAAGTGATTATACCGTATTTACTCATGTAAGCCACACCCTAATGTATCCCGCGCACCCCCATTTTCGGGTAGCCTCGAGGGGAAAAAATTATTTTTATCAAAAAATCAATTTTTTGCCCTTAAGCCTGCATCATTTTGTCATAACATGAATGCACGTTCTTTAATAGAAATTCTGTGCCAAAGTTAAGTGTTGATGTACATCTTTCTCATGAATTTACTGCGTTACGTGTTAATATCGTCACGATACACAGCCAGTTTTATTTTGCATCTTTTTCTCCTAACATCAAACAGTAATCACAGTTGTATACAATCACATCATCCAACTATAAAAATGGCATCTGTTTGAAATGAAATATCCAACTAAAATAATTGCAGAACTATACACAATTTCAACCCATGACCATTCAATTACGGAAATCCGTCGGCGAATCAACAAATAAAAGCAGAATGCCGTCCGTACCTGATAGATGCATGAAATGCGTTACGTTCAGTTCGCAGTCATAGCTGATAAGGGACTCCCAAAGGGCTATGCCCCCCTCCTCCCCCCCTACTTTTGGAAGCCACCTGTGAAGTTAGGGCGTGGGAAAGCGATGAGTGAAATGTGATACTTATGATGTAATGTGAAGTTTTTGATGAAATGTATTGCTGAATAAAGAAAAAATATCACTTTACTCCGACCTCTTAACTATGAGCGCCGAGACCAGGGTGGGGGAGAGAGAGTTGGAGGGGAGAGCAAGAGGCAGGCCAGGGACGCGTAGCCGTTCGCTGGACTGACGGAAGCGCCAGTGCTCGACGTGAAGGCCTGTGGAAAAAAGCGCTGGACATCCTCTTTGCTTTACACGACTACAATAATTGTATTAAACTTACATACCAACTTGAGGAGTATCTGCATTGAAAGATAAACGATGCAGCTAGAACTTACATCAAAGCTCATTTTCTTATCACTTCTCATAGCAGAGTAGCATTTCCGCAAAATGATCGATTTTAGGAAAGTTAACTAATTTTTTCTCCGATGTGGTTGATATCAAGTAAACGCCCTATGAAATAAGTTCTAGCAACATCCTTCCTGTGCCAAACGGTGAAAAAAGAATTTCTTTATCTATTAACATGGCGATGTAAAAGTCAACGGTCTGAATGATGTAAAATTTCCTGGCATGGTCTCCACTTCCATAAGTGAATGATGTTTCCTATAAAAGGAAGTAAAAACAGATTAGAGTTCCGATTCTCTCTTTGCATGCGCCGATGCACTAAGTTATGTATCCCATTTATTTGACGATGCATTTCAAAGCTCTATCGGACGCTACACAACATAATTTCAGGTTGTGGAAAAATCATGAAGGAGTGCGAAATCAAACTCACAGCTACCACAGGGGCAAGGTTACAATTTGAATCAACCAAAATAATGGCTCCCTCGTTCGAGCATCGGCCGTATCAACCTAGTGTTGGCTGCCGAGGCCCCTGAAAGGATGTCCAACCCCTCCCCCAAAAGTGAAAGCCAAGGAGGTAACCTCCTTGAATGAAAGCCACCTGGGTAAAAGCGAAACTGAGCGAGGGTAGATAATAACAGATAAGGTGAAGGAATGATCCTCTCGGGTTACCCCCTTCTCTTTCTCGCTGAATGAGTCCCATGCAAATGAATGTTGTCGCGCCCAGAAATACAGAACGAAGAACTTTTTTCTTGAGGGGTATTCTGGGAAAAACCGGTTTGGATGCTCCAATTGTTCAGATCCCACTGAGGTATCACCCTAAAATCTGACAGCTTTATTGTTTTCGGCTGAGTGATTGAGAGAGATAGCTGGATGGAAGGACTGCCTGTAAGGCAATTTCCAAATACCCTGGAAAGGATATTTTATCATTCATCACGATAACCTGAACCCAGCCTCGTATTGCCGGTAATAATTATTTGTCATCACAAAATGAATGAGTGAATGGAATCATGCCTCTATTTTATGCGAAGGCAGCTTGGCACATGGAAATCGATTTCCATTGAAATGTCAAGAGTAGCAATATCTCCAATTATATCACTACTTGCAGGGCATCTTCCGGCTTTCATCTTACTTCCGAATCATCCGTAAAAATTTATGACGCAAGTAAACAATGAACATTGCAAATTGATATATCGAGATAATATTGTTAAAATTCGTCGCCGCAAAGAGGGGTAGTACCAATCCACGAGTTTCTGCACGACGCACTGCCAGCTGCAACGGCAAAATAACTTATCCGGTGGCGCCAAATTTGACATGCCTTCACACATTTGAATTTTTTGATTGGATATGTATGTTCGTATCTTAGAAAGTTCGTAAGTCAGATGATCGTAAGTCGAGGACTTACTGTATTCACTTTGGAGAAACTAACGACAGGAATTTAAGGTAAAATGGTGCGCAGCTTACATGAAAATCTAGAGGATTCGTGTAAGCCTCGCACCCCCATTTTTTCACCGGCATTTTCGGAAAAAAGGTGCGCGGCTTACACGAGTAAATACGGTATAATACAAAACATTGTTATATTGTGAGCCACTGAAAAATATGTGATATAATATACAGATTCGGCATTAGTAGGATTAAAAATATTTTGCATTACAATTGACAGCAGGTGTTTTGCCAAGAAAACAAGTGAATAACGAAATGCTAATTTTCCTCTTTGTATATTTCGAATGTCATGAAATCTTCAACATTCATCTATTTATATTTTCTAATCTAATAAATAGTTTCTAATGCTTGAAACAAAATATAATGGGTGCTTAACTTGACCATAATCATAGATAAAAAAGATAATAGCATAACTTGCGTATTTTAAGTAAATGTAAAAATCATTATCAAAGTGAATATCAGAATAGAGCACATTTTTTTACTGTGAATCTCGGAAATAACAAGTTATTTTTTGCTGTATACTTGATTTCTTCATGTTTTCTTTTATTGCAGTTCTTATTTTTCTGGCTGAGATTACGTCGCAATAATCAAAATCATTTTGTCGCATGTAATCCAGCAAAGTTTCAACACTCGCCAGAGCTTTGTGCGGGTGCCAACTTTTTTCCTTTACGTATTTTGTGAACTCCAAATGAAAAGCATCAGCGGCTGAAACACTGCCACTCAATCTCTCTCCCTGAATAGCAATGTCACGAATTCCATGTTGCTGCTTGAATTACGTCAACCACCCAGAAGAAGTTTTAAAATCCCCTATAGAGACTCATGAAAAAATTTAGCCTGCTGTGGGCTCATGGGGCTGGAGACGAGTATACCACTGGACTGTTTTTGATTGAACCAAAGAAGCATGGCGGAGTCAAAATCCTGAAAGGTTGATTGTTCATAGTCTTACACTTTGAGGGTCCCTAACCACTGTACGTTGCAGCGAACTTCATCAGCCTACTTTTATTCTTAATTAAATCCCGAAATTTTTGTAATCCCACATCACATTCTTTAGCCAGTTTAACCGGAGTCTCCTCTTTTTCATGTCTTGTAATCAATTCTAGTTTTTTAGCGATGGAAAGGATAATTTTCTTCTATTTTTCTGCATTTGCATCAGCTTTATTAGAACACGGCATTACAGTAAGAAAATGCAACTTTGAAGTTATTGAAATTTCCACACGAATTAACTGGCACAATGGTATCTGGGTAAAAACAAATGACTGTTCAACGGCGATTAATGACCAGGGAGCACTGATACTTTTTCATATTTATTGATTCAGGCCGAAAAGTAAGAACATACGGAACAATAAGTAGTTATTTTTTAGTATAATATAAGTTAGTTTATTTACAATTAGTTTATTTGAAATGAGTTCCATTGTATATTTACTATTCTGTTCGTTTCAGGAAGATAGAATATTCAGTGGCAAAAGGTAATGAGAAAGAACGGATAAAATAATTTCAGAAGCAGATGCGGCTGAGTTTTCATCATTCTTTAAAGTAGAAAACAATTTCCATAATATTGTGATTAAATTAAAAAGTTAACCTAAAAAGAGAAATTTACAAGCTTGCAATTCATTTTAGATACATCGAACTTTCAAAGAATTTACTTAATTTTACCATTGGAATATTTTTCAAACTTTTAAGAGTAGGGATGAGAAAATAGCACGGATAATCCGCAAATTGGATAATAGGAAGCCGGATAATCGAGAGTTGATTGTAATGTAGATATACTAGCGAGAAAGCTCCGGAGAGTGTGTATTCACGGCTCAAAAGTTGGAAAGATACTGACGATGAATAATGAGGTAAACATAGCATGTTCATTGTAAGCAAGGAAAACCATTACATTTATATGGTGCATTTGAGTGGCAAGAAATAGCCTTACGTAAGTCTTGCTTGCATTATATTGCAAAAATCCAAATGTGTGTTTTCATTGATTTTTTTATATTTACCGCAGAAAATATCGACGAAGAATAAAAAATCAAGCACGGATAATCTGGAGTTCTTTGTACATGGTTGGAGCAAATGAAAGTTTGCACCAACAAAAAACCTAATGCCCTTTAGATTGAAATAACAATTATAATTCATTAGAAATATTCACAATATTACAAAGTGAAGATTTTTCAGAACCATGGAATTCGTTTTTTTGAGATTATACCGCTTATAGAACAATGGACGTATTCTAACCTATGGCCCTGAAATCTGGCTTATTAAAAGTGAAATAGAGAGAAAAATAACAGCCACAGAAATAAAGTTATAGAGAAGGGCAAGTAACAAAAGCAACAGAGATCTGGAAAAAAACACAGAAATCTGTGAAAAACTCTAGCAGAGCCCTAACAGACAAATAGAATCTCCAGGAAAGTACTGGAAGCAAAACCAGACAGGTGTAGAAGCAGAGGTCAACCAAGAGAGACATGGTTGGAAACAATTGAAAAGCATGGAAAGAGAAGGAGAGATGAAGAAAATGATGAATGACTTCAAGAGGTGTAAGAGCTTTGAGGCCCTGTTGATGCCAATGGGGAAGAAGAACAAGATTTTATTGACTGAGATTACTTGAAATAAAAATAAGTGTTGACAGAGAGTAGGATAATTCTACTGCAAAATGCATAGAGATCCTCCTCAAAAATAACAAAACACTATGTGGCCCCAGTAAGAAACTACCAAACACAACAAGGAAACCTAAAATTCTAAGCTTCCAATCAGTGAAATTTGCAGTCAAAGACCCCTGACTTCTCTAACACTGGCTCAGGGTCCCTAATAGCCAAATAAAAAAATGAACTATTGAAAAGTTTACTAGCACTCCAGTGAGAAGAAATGCCTTAATTTTGTCCATGGCCAATAAGGCAATGGGATGATATAGATACTTACCAATGATGTGGGACACATTGTTCGCCAGATATCCTCCTTTTACCTTGAGGACAGAGTTCAAGGCAATACTTGCACCACCAGATGCATGCGTATCACCATCCACAAGACCCCTGTCCAACAAAGCCTCCACCAGGGACAGCGTGTACGTGTTACGCAGACAACTGCAAGTAATCTGACACAAGAGATAAAAAATCATCAGTCACAAAATAAAATTTCTATCAAAACCTATAGCAAATATTTCAAGGACCTAATGATGCCATGTAAATAAAACAAAAAAATTGGTAAAGAGCAGGGATCCATACTTCAAAACATGGCAATCTTCTTCTTCATGCACAAACCAGAGAAACTATTGTTTCAAATGTGTGATTGGATCAGGATCCCTCTCCTTTGTATTTCCCTCTCTTGCAGTAAGGTAGAGGGCAACTGGAGGAACTGGTAAATTAACTGGCTCAGGTAATTCACCACACACGCTATGACAGGTCTAATGCATAAACATAAATATAACAAGCCACCAATTGCTTGTTGATATGGCACAAGCTTTGGAGTATTCTTCACCTTTGGTCAGCAATAATCCACATTCTATAGGGGGTATTAACCTAAACACAGTCTGATCTTCCAAATTTTTACATTGACTTTTCACTGTAAACTCTTTGGTTCAATTTTAATTTGTCTTCAGACTTAGTTACTCTCATACTTAAACATTCAGTCACTTCACCTAAATCCTTGGTTGAAAAATTCTCTGACCATCTTCACTTTTTCAGCTTGTGATTTATCAGTAAAAAACATGAAAAAATCATCCATATACGATGCAACAATCACAAGTTTATCTCCTTTCTTCCAAAAATAAACACACGGTTCATATTTGGATTGATTTAAACCAATATCAGTCAGGATTACAGTAAGTTCTTGACTTGGGCAAGGGCCTAGCCACATTGAAACACCGGTTCCCGTCTGAACACCGAAGTTAAGCAACGTTGGGCCCGGACGGTGGTTGGATGGGTGACCCTCCTCCATACCTCGACCAGGCATGGATGGAGAGATGATACACCCTCCAGACCTATACCGGGAGGCCAGAGGGAGACCCAGACCAGGCTGGTTGGAGGGAGGACATCCTCTATACCTGATACTGGGGTGAGGCAGGGGGAGGCCAATCCTCCATACCTCTACCGAGGTGCTCTTGTCTCCTGTCTGCAAGTGGCAGACAGGCATGGGGTTGGCACAATGGACCAAGAAAGATCTAAGTGCCCGGGCTCCTGACGATGGCCCCCCCCAACAACAATCTTATCTAATCTAAGTCCTCGACTTGTGAACATCCAACTTATGAACTTTCAAAGATGCGAACATACATATCTGATCAAAAAATTCAAACGTGTGAAGGATTTTCAAATTTGGCACCACCGGATAAGTTATTGGCCCTTGCAGCTGACGGTGCAGCAACTCGCAGATTGGTACTACCCCTCTTTGCCGTGACAAATTTTAACAATATTATCTCGATGTATCAATTTGCAATGTTCATTGTTTACTTGCGTCATAAATTTTTACAGATGATTCGGAAGTAAGATGAAAGCCGAAAGATGCCCAGCAAATAGAGTATAAATATTTGGAGATATTGCTACTCTTGACATTTCAATGGAAATCGATTTCCATGTGTCAAGCTGCCTTCACATAAAATAGAGGCATTATTCCATCCACTCATTGGTTTTGTGATGACAAATGATTATTACCGGCAATACAAGGCTCAATTCAGCTTGTCGTGATATAAATAATCCGTAAAATATCCTTTCCAGGGTATCTGGAAATTGCCTTACAGGGCTATCCCTCTACATCTAGCTACATCCAGCTATCCCTCTCAATCACACAGCCAGAAACAATAAAGCTGTCAGATTTTAGGGTGATACCTCAGTCGGATCTAAACAATTGACGCGTCTAAACCGGTTTTTCCCACAAGACCCCTCAAGAAAAAAGTTCTTCATTCCTTATTCCTGGGCGCGACGAAATTCATCTGCGCTGGAATCATTCAGCGAGAAAGACAAGGGAGTAACTCGAGAGGATCATTCCTTCACCTTATCTGTAATTATCTACCCTCGCCCATTTTCGCTTTTATCCAGGTGGCTTCCACTAGTGGGGGAGGGGTTGGGTCTTCTTTCAGGGGCCTCGGCTGCCAACATTACGTTGATACGGCCCATGCTCGAACAATATGAGACGAGCCGTTATTTCGGTTGATTCAAATTGTAACCCTACCCCGGTGGTAGCTGTGAGGTTGATTTCGCCATTTCATAATTTTTTCATATCCTGAAATTAAGTTGTGTAGCGCCCGAGAGAGCTTTGAAACACATCGTCACATCAATGGGATAAATAACGTAGTGTATCGGTGCATGCAAAGAGAGAATTGGAACTCTAAGTCTGTTTTTACTTTCCTTTTATAGGAAGCATCATTCACTTCGGGGAGTGGATACCATGCCAGAAAATCCATTTTCAGACCGTTATTATTATTATTATTATTATACACAAATCGTTACAAGTTGGCTACTTGCCAGGTGGTAACAGTGAAAGAATGAAAGTACATCACTAAATCAGTCATCGAAAATTTAAAATAAACATTGAAATTAGTTTTCCAAAATAAATTTTTTGCACCTATTCTTAAAAATCTTTAAGTTTCTAGGAAAGGGCTGAAACAGTTCTGCAGGGAGTCTATTCCAATCATCAATCGTCCTGTTAAGATATGAAAACTTTTTTACGTTGGTCCTTTGTGACCGACATTTCATCTTGTATTGGTGATCATTCCTACCAATATAGTTGGGGTTTTCTATCTTATGTCGCAGTTCCCCCCATGCTTTTCCCCCCGCAAGTGTACGGAAGAGTGCACAAAGCCTATTTATTTTTCTTCTCCGTGCTAGTTAGTCCCATCCCAATACTTGCAGCATTTTAGTGACACACTCGGTCTTTTTATGCTTCCCCATTACATACCTTGCTGCCTTTCTCTGTACCTTCTCAATGGATTTTGTTTGTCCCTTTTCATACGGGTCCCACACTAGTGACGCGTATTCTAAAATCGGTCTGATTAGGGTCTTATACGCCTTTTCCTTTGTAGTTCGACCACTTTCCTTAAGGTTTCTCATCACCCAATGTAACATTTTATATGCATATTTTGTAACCTGTTCCACATTTGGCTCCCACCCTAAATCTTTCGTTAAATACACCCCTAAGTATTTACACCGGTCACTTTTTGGAATGACCATACCTGAATAAGAATAGTCTCTCCCAGCTGAACTTAGTTTCCTGCTAAAAGTAACAAATGTGCACTTTTTTACATTTATCTCCATTCCATTTTTTAACACCCATTCTGCCATTTTATTTATATCATTTTGAAGGACTTCGCGATTGCTCTCCTTTTCTATTTTCCTGTAAATTATGCAGTCATCTGCGAAAAGTGGGAGTGAATGCTATCTGGGAGATCATTTATATAAAGTAAAAATAAAAGCGGTCCAAGGACGCTACCTTGTGGGACACCCGACGTTACTTGTGCTTCATCGGAGCACATTTCACCCACTTCAACCTTTTGCGTTCGACCCTTCAGGAAGTTTTCAACCCAAAAGTACAATCTACTGTCTGTTTGGGGTGGTAATTTGCTCATTTTTTCTAAAAGCCGATCATGTTTAACTTTGTCGAATGCTTTTGACAGGTCGACTATTATTGCATCCACTTCTATTCCTTCATCAATGGAGTCCGCAATTTCTTGGCAAAAACCCAATAGTTGCATTTCACAGGAGTGCCCTTTTCTATACCCGTGTTGAAAATTGAATAACCAGTCGGTGCTCTCCCATAGTTTCCAAAGATAATCAGCAATTATCTTTTCTACTAATTTGCACACTGTTGACGTCAAACTAACCGGCCTATAATTTTCTACCAATCCCTTATCTCCTCCTTTAAAGATGGGTGTCACATATGCTTTTTTCCAATCGTTGGGTAGGACTTTGTTGCTAATTGTAACATTGAATAAATGGTTGACTTTTACATCACTATGGTGGCATGTTAATAGATTAATAAATTCTGTTTTCTCTGTTTGGCGCAGGAAGGATGTTGCTAGAAGTTAATTTATTGGGCGTTCACTTCATATCAACCACATCTGAGAAAAAATTAGTAAACTTGCCTAAAATCGATCATTTCGAGGAAATGTTCCTCCGCTATGAGAAATGATACGAAAATGAGCTTTGATATAAGTTCTAGCTGCATCCTTTATCTTTCAATGCGGATACTTCTCAAGTACGTAAGTTTAATACAACTTTACTGTAGTCGTGTAGAGCAAAGAGGATGTCCAGCACTTTTTTCCATAGGCCTTCGCGCCAAGCACTGGCGCTTTCAGCAGTCCAGCGAACAGCTATGCGTCCTTGGCCTGCCTCTTGCTCTCCCCTCCACCACCCCAGGAAATGTCAAAAAACCCCAAATGTCCAGGAAAATCGCCAAAGGCCGAATCAAAGTTGGCTTTTTCAATAAACAGTGCCTGATGAATTTGGTATCACAGACCAAGGACCGAATTCCATTAAGGGAAAAAAGTGGAGTTTATAAATTGAAATTTGAATGTGCAGCAACTTACATTGGCCAGACAGGACGAAAGTTTAGAGAACGCATTAAAGAACATAAAGCATGCACTAGAGATAAGGACCCATCATCTCTCTTCTCCAAACATTTACTTGAAGAAAGACACCAAAGTGACTTTGGACCGGAGATCCTACACTTGGAAAAGCAAGGGCCGAGGCTGAACACGTTGGAGCAAATGGAAATTTTGAAAAGTGTCCGATGCAACGAAATGATCATTAACGAATTTTTGTTCACCTCCCACTCCCCCCTTCTTGACATCCTTCCCTTCCACACTTTGGCCCGGTTTCACCAACGCCAATCAATGCTTGATTATCGATCAACCCTCGAGTTAATCCATGATTACGTTAATTGGGTTTCACCAACGACAATCAGCGATGATCGGAATTGAAAATCGTCGGTCAAGTTGATCGTAGGTTTTGGGCAATCAAATCCACAATGAACCAACATGGCGAAAATCTTGTATTCATCTTACACAGAAATAGAAGAAATACTTGACTATTTGAACTCGAGAGTCAATCACAGGCCATTCAGAGCAAACCTGTACAATGCGTGCGAAGAAAATTAATATATAAAACAAGTTAACATTTATTTTAATCGAACCTACAGTTCATTTCGGTCTAATAAGGATTGGAAACTGGTGGCGTAGGTCGATAAATAAAAATTTCCCAATATCACCACTCAGCATTTAATAGCGTTATTATATTATGCAAAAAGAAGTATTCAGGTAATTTGCACCATGTTTATGCACGATGCGTTTAAATTTTGCGGGTTCTCAACATGAGAATAACGAAAGTTGCAACCGTCGCACCCTCATATTTATGTCGGCGATGTCGTCTGTTGTGAAGCTTTTGGTCTTCTTTGGAGATTCACTTACTGGATTGAAGTACATATTCACTTACTGGATAGCTTTTGTGGTATTATTATAATTGCAGAGGAGCGGAGAAGAATTTGCCATTATAATAATGAGATTTTAATTTCATTTATGAATATACATGGCAAGAGTTTCAAGTGAGTACCTAAGTTATTTGCTACCTCAACAACCTCGATTGAATTTTAGTTACTTTTGGTGAACTTAGCTGGTGCGATGACTTGAAGGATGTAGTTTCAAGTGTAAAAAACGGCTAACGTTCTTATTATTTACACCAAGTGTAACGTTTATTGAAATATAACACATTTGTGTGCAGCCTTTGTGTCATACATAACATAAACACCTTTGTGTGTTCAACAAGTGCAGCCTTTGCATATAGTATGTGTTGTTTTTGCACCTTTGATGTAATAACCAAGTAGACAATCGTTTAATTAACTCATGTTGTGTATGTTTGTGATGCCTTAGTATAAATTACTTGAAGTGGTATTATATTATTCTGTCACACTATGAGAGTGACTGCTGTCTAAAATGATGGTAAAGTGTGGTGTAAAATTTATGGGATAAGTTTATCACGATCTAATCAAGAGCTAGTAATGATAAAAACGTAGACTAATATGCTGCACAAGTTAAAGTGTTATGTTATCTAGCAAAATTCTATCCAGTAAACACCACGGAAGTGTGTATGTAGTTAAATCTCATAAAAAAAACTGAATCCCCAGAGTTAGTTTGCCAAACAGTACCAATTACTGAAATGTAAGTTGCTACTCCTACATATTTAGCACAAGAACACTGCAGCATAACATCATACAATGTTAATTTTCATAATGATCTACTAAATATTTATGTGAAGATTATAAGTACCTACACACATCACAGTGATACAATTTTGGTAGATTTACACATTAGTTGTAAGCTTTAGGAAGTGCTTGATGTCTTGAGGTGCTTAATCTTTCAAATCAACCAAATGAAATGCATAAATTTTTTTACACACGAGGACTGCAATGGGAATGAGATGTTGGAAATTAAATGTGTCAAATTATAAAATTTGAGGAATTTATTGCAGTTTTTAGATATACAAGCATTGAATAGCAGGGATAAACGTTGGCAAGGCTGTGTAGTCACCATGCAGTATGGTTTCTTTGAAAGCAATGATTTCTTTGCCATATTAATAAATGCTACTGTATGTTAATAGTAAGTCATAAGCTAATATTATGTCAGCATAATCAGGTATGTCACTAATGTCATATTCTATGGGCTTGCAACTTAAGTTTTTCACCAAATGTGACAATTATTATGCAGTTTGTCACTTCCATGCAGGTACTACTGTAAATTATAGTATTATTACATTATTCTTGGCTCAATAGATGTTTCAGCTTGGTTGGTATATGATTTGTTCTTCACATTTTATTGCTACCTAATTATATTGTAGTTGCTTGATATGATCTTTCTTCTTATACCTTCTGGCAATTAAAACTGAGGCTCCTCTCTTATGTTGCAAGGAATTTGGAAGATTCACATTGGTATATGACCTGCTATATTTTATACTCCAATACATAAAAAAATGTTTCCTCTGAACTCAATCGTATTTGGAAGAATTTTGTTGACTACCTACATTGGGATAACAAGTTTTTAAACATTATGAGATGTCTATTTTGTATTAATTAACTAACTTCTGAAGTCGTAAGTTTTGAAATTTCATCTCTTGGTTTAAGAATATAAGTCATTTTCCAAAATAAAAAACAATTATCATTCAATATCAAAGCTCATTTGTAAACAATTTAATAAAAGTTTTCCTCATATAGAAATAAAATCATGACAGGCCTTGGGATTAATCAGTTCTTATAAATATAATAATAGACTGCTTAACTTGTCATTCAGCAAAGGTTGCTTTAGTGGTGTTTTTTTAGCATAGCATGGGTTGTACGCAGGTGCTACTGCAATTGTGTTTTGAAAAGATTCCATCACAGGTGTAACCATTATAGTAGAGTATTAATTGGTGTTGGCCACCTTTTTAATCACAGAATAGTGGAAATTAGAATACAATTTTTGATAGAGAAAAAATCAATTTGTATGGAACCAGAGTTGTGCAATAATGTAATTTGTTGATGATAGTGATTTTTATGCACTAGGTCGAGACTTATTATACATCTCACTAGAGATTGTGCTCTTGCATATGCCAGTAGTATGTAATTTCTACGTTTTTGTAAGCCTCAGCAAGTAGGAAAAACGAAATCTGACCCCAATACTTTTATCGCTGAAATTATTTATTTATTGTCCACTTCAGAATTTGCAGAAAATATATGCATTTAATAATGTGCTTGTTGTTTAGGAATATCAAAGCATTAGTATGTAGTAAGTTTGAAAGTAGATGTATATATTTAAGTCATGGTTAGAAATATTGATGAGGCTTAATACAGTTCGTCCTGTAACTGGATTAATGGCAACTCCCACTTAATAAATTTTGGTCATTGGATGGTCATTTTCCTCTATGCTATATCTCATAGTTTATTAAATATAGTTATGATGTGGGTATTAAAAAAATAAATGTCTACATGTTGATGAAAGAGAATATAAGGAAATGCTTGCTGGCTTAACGTGCATTAAGTCATTCACTACGATTATGTAACAGATTCCTCTGATGACTTATGACTAGGGATAGGAATTTTTCGGTGGTTTGAGAGGGAGAAAAGCGGTACTTTGAAATTAGGAATTCGGTACTTTCAACAAGACATTTCGGTGTTTTCACAGTGTCCAAAAATTTATATATATACACATAAAATACTAATTATTTCTAAGTCTAGAAAAGGGTCACTTATACTATACCCAATATGATCTGGGCTATTATGCGACACTTCCCCTTCTAGCCATGTTATGACTGAAGACAATCACCTCGGTGGCGGAACTTGGAAAAGTGGCACTAAATTTAAAAATAAAATTTAATACATTTCCTGTATTGACATGTAACTTTAGAGAATATCCATCCTTGTGAAAGTTTGCTGCAGTTACGTTCTTCGAAGATTTTAAATTTTTCCAATTGGGTCTTTCCCAAGCAACCTGACAATTGTAGAATATGTACATGACCGTACTTTTATCGATACAATAAAATCCATCTTTTTGATACTGGAAAGTTCGGTCTCTTGCACCTAATTTTGCATTCGGCATCTCAATAACTCGTCAAAATCACTTGCAAAAACAATTAACTTGCTTAACAATTGTAAGTGGAAAATAAAGTCATTTGACGGAAATGGCCAAAAACTAGAGATTCAAACAATAAAATCAATCTTGGTGCCACGCAATAAATAAATATATCGACAATTATATAAATGTCGTAGTTGGCCTTGATTGATGCTTTAAAGCCAGCTACGCAACCATTGCAATAAGGTCGTTCACTATGATGCAAAATTGCAATTTAATTCATGAATTCGGTAGATGGATTGGAAAATAGATTTTCGGTGGAGACAAAATTCTTCTATATTCAGTGACTCCCTCTTAAATCAAAAACAAAAATTTGCGAAACTTGCCGCCCACTCAAAAAGTTCATGACAACATCAGAGATCCGGTTCAGTTTCTAATTCGGTCGCTGGAAAGCGAGGGAAGGGGAATGCTGCATAGCGCCCAGCGAGTGACTTCAAAACTTTTCATGTTGGTTCTTTTACGTGAAAGGGTTAAGAACCCCGATAATTCGAAAAGCAGGCAACGGATCAAAAAACAGAAAAATACGTCTCTCTTTATTTTTCAAACTCTATCAGAATTGGCATTTAAAAACTCTTGGCGAACAAGCCCATTGAAATGAAACAACTCAAAGCTGCTATTCACGCATGCGCAGTCCATCTCATCTTCAAATCCGTAGTGAGTCTAATGAACAAATCAGAAAAAAAATATAAAAAAATTGGAAAATTACGTGTCTCTTTAGTTTTAAAACTATAATTAGCATTTAAAATCTCTTGGTGAGCGATCCCATTGAAATGAAACAACTCAAAGCAGCTATTCACGCATGCACAGTGCATCTCGTCTTCAAATCTGTAGTAGACTGTTATGAACAAATCAGATCCAAAATAAAAAATCAGAAAAATACGTGTCTCTTTAGTTTTCAAACTATAATTGGCATTAAAAAAACTCTTGGCGAACAAGCCCATTGAAAATAAACAACTCAAAGCGGCTATTCACACATGCGCAGTCCGTCTCGTCTTCAAATCTGTAGCACAGGGATTCCCGAACTATGTTCCGCGGAAGGTGTGTTCCGAGTAACCTATAATGGCTTTATATGCTACTACCTAAACGCAATGGTTTAATATATGCGAAGTCCACAAGGTGTTCCGTTAAAATTTCAGGATTTACGAAGTGTTCCATCGCAGGAAAAGTTTGAGAAACCCTGCTGTAGCAGATTACTTAGAATAAATGCACATATTGCTTTTCCTTTGTTCGACTCACCTCAGAGCGGAGAGTCACCGATCATAAATGCCGATAGATGTTTATTCCACTAATTGTACATAGAAAGCACCACGGCGTGACGAGCTGAGTATTGCCGGTTATCGCCGTAAATTGAAAGCACCCGATGTCATCCTCCCGCGATTGTTATCGTAACACCGGTTATGCTACGATGAACTGCAAACTTATGCGTACCTCAGCAATATTTGCATGCGAGTTCGTTTAAATTGAATTGAGAACATTTTCTTGCAATTTTAATGTTTTTCTTGCGTTTGAAATGTACTTCCAACCATTTTCTCACAAAATAATGAAAATTCGCGTTTTGGGGCATAATTCGCGACATTTCTCGAGTTCAAAAGTCATTTCCCCAGTCAGTATGGAGTATGTTGTAACTAATTACCACTCCTAGGACATTTTTGTCTAAATTAGCAAAATTCGCGATCGCGAAATTTTCCTATCCCTACTTATGACAAATAAATAAAATATTGTGATGCGTGCAGATTTAATCAAATCATATCTTTTGCACTTCAATATCCTGAAAAGGTAAAATATATAAATGGGTAGGTATATATAAATGCATTACAGGTAGTTATCAGAATGATTTTTTTTTCAATTTTATCAAGGGAGCATCATCTTACAATGCTATAATTATTAAAACTGCCTCATGTCAACTCCTTGATGCAAGTTGAGTGTCCGCGTGACTCTCTAGAGCTACATGTAGTGGATCTGAGTAATTGATCTCATTTTAATTTAAAATATTTTTTATTGGTGATATACATGGTGTATCAAAACCAAGCTTCTCCAGGATAATCAAGAGAGTTTCAAGGTTCATAGCAATGTCGTCTAAAGAAATAATGATATTTCATACTGGATGAATAGACCTAGACAATAAAAAATAAGATTTCTTTGAAAAATGCTAAATTCCCCTGTGTACTTGGAGCTTTGGTCTGTGCTGACTTTCCAATCACCTCACCAGGAGCGAAAAATGCAGAGTTATTCAGGAATAAAATTCCTATTTTTATATCAATGTTCAAGCAATTAACTCCCCAAGCCTGAGGCTGACCAATTTCATAGCTAGATGGCTTGGTGCAGTACACGACGAGGCAATATTTAGTAAAAATTTTTTTAACAAATGTAAATTTGTAAATAGGCATATTCCAGATGGATTTTACTTAGGTGATCAAGGTAATCCTTGCCAGGATTATCTCCTTACTCCCTAGTTTAACCCTGCTACCAGAAGAGAGAGAGAGACGTTACAACATTTCTCACATTTGAACTAGAAATACAGTGGAATACTGTATTGGGGTAATGAAGAGGAGGGTTCCATGTTCATTCCTCGGGCTTCGAGTCAAACAGACACAGCTCTCATTATCATCATGGCCCCAGTTTCGCATAGCATAGCATTATTGTTTAAAGATGAGGAGCATCTAGAGAATATTTATGTGAATCCTCAACGCTAAACTCACATTGTGATGTATTTCCTTTGTCTTAAATATATAAATGGTGAATTACTCACTAAGTAACCAATTGATTTAAAAAATAAATAAAAAATACATCCTTTAGTAGAGCATCTAACGTAGATTCATGGCCCTGAAGTAAGTAGGGTAGGCAGAAAAACTTTACATAACAAATTAGACATATTCTGCCAACCTTAACATTTGTCACTAATAGGTTTAGTTACCTCTAGCGGGGATTTCAAAGAGAATTTGAATTAAAAGGCACAGATGTGACAATAATTAGCTTAATAATTCTCCCTGAGTTTTGCCAGAGTAGCCTTTTGAATGTTATTTTATAGTTCATGGTTTATGAATGCCCATAAATTCTCTACTTTTAAATTCATTTTTCAACATTTGCATTATAAATTATTGCTGTTCATTAATTTTATCGAGTTGCCAAATTATAAGATTTTTTAATTATTGGCGTTCTTCTTAGCCCGATATTTCATATGTTCACAATAAGTTTTCAACTACTTCCAAGTTCTTAAGGAGTTAGGTTGGGTAGCATTAATGACACTGCAACCTATTCCCAAGCTATCCTTTTATCCTCACATGTCACTAGGATGTGTTTTTTTATTTTCCAACATATTCATTATGTCTCCTACCAGATCAAACAACAGAGAATTTTCCAATTTGAAAAAACTATCACGCCACGCATAATAAATTTACAATCACGATCGTCATGCATCATCACGTGAAAGTGATCACGTGACGGTGACCACCAATAGGAATTCTTTTTACAAATCTATGAGAATATTTACGTTACGCGATTGCCGATCATGTGATTGCCGATCTTGATCGACGATCAAGTGTTGGTGAAACAGATGCGGGATTTGATCTCCGATCAGTAAGCTGATGTCGATCAATTGATCGTCGTTTAACGATAGCTTGGTGAAACCGGGCCTTAGACTCCATATGGGGCCACTCGACCCGTACACATGCAAAACACTCACCCCATTCCCACGCCTAGATCTATTGGTCATCTCCAAGACCTCCTGTCCCCCTCTCCCTAAACTCCACAGTACAAACCATTACCTCCCACCCCACACCTACCGCCTACCCCATACCTCCCCCCTCTCCCCAACGTTTCAACGGCCAATACCCAACTCCTCCCTCCCCACCCTAACCTTCCCCAATTTTGAGTGACTATATATTCTGGGTTTTATTCTTTTAATGTACCTGTCGTCAAAACCTAGGTCGTCTTGTTTTAATAAATTTATGTGGAATAATTAAGTTATATGTACTTTTCATTTACTCGCTTACCTTGTCGTAAATCACACTGGGGACTGATATCTTAAAGGAAGCATATGGACCCTTTTTGCTTCAGAGCTAATACATTCATTTTACTGCCCAACTTTCCCTCTATGTAGGTTTTAACATTGTCAACTGTGGTCTTTGGGTCAAGATTCCAGACATGAAGTAGCATACAAGGCATTACACCCCGTAATGGGCACCCAGTTTTCTCTGTTCCAGTTCCAAATTCTTTCTTCTTCTTACTTCCTTCCTTTAACTAGTTGAAAATCATTATCGTCTATTTTCTCGCAAGTTGACATGGCGTCCCCCTCACATCTACTGAGATGTTAGAGGAAGGAACCGAATTCACTATGGCACACTTAGAATGGATATTATTGTGGGTCCCCTTGTCTGGACCACAATCCACTCGTAGTATCCCCGAATAAGACTTCTCACTAATTACATCATTGAAAGATACGGATTTCAGTGGTAGGGTTGTGTTATCACTCGTAATCTTATTAAACTTACTATTACAGATGGCAGCAAAAGTCTTGGGAGTCACACGTACCAAAACAAAACACATTGTGTTTTGATTTGGTGCGTGATACTAATACCTTTGGCCAGCTTAAGTTTGTAGACTTCTTAGCAAATAAGTTCAATTTTTTTAGATTGTTCGCCAATTAATTTAGTACACTTAAGATAATCACCTCGTAAGTTATCAATCGTCGCACCAGCACGAGTTTGAATTTTCAGTAGTTCTTCTAACAGTTTGAAAGCATTGCCATTAACACGAGCTTCTCACGAGGTACATTGTTTACATCTGTAAACTATTTCACGGTTGCTCAACAAGGCCAATGTTGCCTTGGTCAGCAGAATACAATTAGCACAAAACTGCAAGTGGCAGTTGTACTTTTAACAAGGATCATAGTGCTCAAAGTGTAGCTATTCCTAAAACCCATCGCTGAGAGAACCACCATAAAAAATAATCTTTTGCGAAGCTGATAGAAATGGGTTTTAATTGAGCTTGTATACGCGGTGGCAGGAGGACAACAACATCCCTCCCCTTCTGCCTCTTCACACAATTTACAGGACACAATTTCGTCCACAAACCCCGTGACAAGGGATATGTCCGAGGTGGGCAGTCATATGCAGTCAGTAATCACATGCTACACAAAAGAGTTGTAAAATCGTTTTAGAAAGAAGCCTTGTTGAGCAAGTTGAATCGATAGAAGAATTATTTTTTTTTTAGTTGCTGTGCATATAATTTACAAATTACGGGCAAGTAAAAGAACTGAACAAACAACTGTCAATTGCTCCTGGCAGTTGATGTGCCTTTAGCTACAGCAACCCATTTTTAGAGCAAATGCTTCAATAATACTTTTTACATAAGAACTTCTTCTCTTTTATCAACCACAATACTCTGCGATACTTTTATAGCAATTGTTTTTGTCTTCCACGCCACTCTATTAAAAATGTTACACAAGTACAACTAAGTGCATATATGGTATATTGTAAGATGATACAAATGAAATAAAGTAAGATAAGACAATACCTTGGAAAGCTCTGCCATAGCTTGAGATAAATGCTCAGGGTCCTCCATCATCATCTCCTGGGTTAGTTTGCTGAACTGATCACCGGAAACTTCCCTGTCACCTGAATTTAGAAGTATCAGAACAATAAGAGAAAATAAACAACTAATGGATGGAACAGAGAAAACATCTGACAAAAGGAATAGAACTTAAAAGTGTGTAAATACAGAAAAAGACTGCTCTAATACATCTTGATTGCATGCAAAATACATTTTATTTAGTCAGGCACTTAGGTAAAGGGATTATGAACTTATTGAATGAGGATGAGTAGCCAGAATAAATCTTGTTTTTTAAATGAAATGTAATAGTGCCACTAGCAGATTTCAAAATGTCAACTCAAAGTTATATTCTTCTCTAGTAAGTGTTTGCATAGCAACTGTAACAAAAATGCATAATAAGATATGAAACACTTGGGGACCCTTAAATTTCATTGAATGGTCTCTTTTCAAAGAACTGGGGAACTGGCCACTCAGTAATTTTAACGGAGTCACCCACTAATGGTTTCACACAATTGTGTGAAAGTGAAAAAATCATTCGCCTGGACTGGGATTCAAACCCAGACCCCTCGATTTCAGGCCGAGTGCTCTTAACGAAACGAATGATTTCGGTTGGTCGAACGATTTCCACTCGACTGAAGGAACACCGAAGACATTTTCGACTCGGACAACCAGAGAAATCAGCGTTGGTTGAACATAGTCTCAGTCTGGACCATCACATTAAATGGGACGATATGAGAGTTCTCTGGTGCTCAGAAAAATTTTGGGATCGCTTGACAAAGGAAGCGATAGAAATTAAAATGGAAAGGAGGAACGTAAACTGGGATTCGGGCTACACCATCAGCAGCTCGTGGAATAGGATCCTAAAAATAATACAGGTTGACAGAGCAAGGCCAACGGTCAACGGCCAAATTTCAACGGTCAACGGTTCTCCAGCTCAACAATCGGGGATCGACCAATCCCCCACCATCCGTATAAAACCAACGGACAGTTTCACTACGTGACATTTGCCTTGAAGATGGGTAACGAGTCGCTACCGGAAACGTCGGCAACATTTCAATCACTCACCCGGTGTAGAGCCCGAGAAGAGTTCATCACTGGGAACTACAAATGTCAATTTTATACCGGGAAAGCGTGAAATCTTACATAACTTAATCTATGTTTTAACGATCCATTAGGTTACTACCCATAATAGTTGAGTTTATTCATAAATTGCATTCAGTATATATTCACTTGCGTTCTTATCGATCCCCTATAAAAAGGGTTTTTATCGCACTTTTTCTCAACAGGGAATACCTCACGTACCATATAGCTAACATTTAAATAAGATTTTGATTCAAGGTATTCGTTCTACTATAATTATTTGATCCCTGCTAGTAAATCGCGGTAAATGCAGACCCTATTTTGGCAGATCCTGGAAGCATGAGTTATGTCAAGAGGGTCCACTGTTTTCAGATCAGAGCCAATAGATAGTCGTCGAGTACGAGGTGCTCGTGGACATCGCTGACAACCGCTGTCCTTTTGTCAGCTACAGGCATGTTGTCTTGGTGGCGGTGTTGATTGCTGCCCTCATATCGGGCGTAGGACAGTGGTTGCAGTTTGGATGGTGTGCCCGGGATGGGCGTTAGGGATGTTGATGAAGCGGTGGTGGTCTCAGGCTGTGCTGTGGAGGTGGATGGTGAGGCTTGAATGGTTTGGTGGTTGAGGGCGGTTATTGAAACCATAGGAAGAGTGGAGGTGGTGGTAGAGGCGGTGCGTGATTTGTGTCCCTCGGTGTCGGTGGTGCAGCCGGGGAAGCCTTGCCGTGCCCGCCATCATTCCTTGCGGCTGTCCCCCAGAGGTCAGTGTCAGTGATGGACTCCATCGCCGATGAGGTACGACCCCCGGCCGAGCCGGTGATCAGCAACCCTTACACTCGGGAGCCTATCGCAAATTGAACCCGGGAGTCCCGAAAAACTTAGTATCCAGAAAACCTAACTAAAAATTTGAAAAATTAATAACTTGTGCCTGGGAAGCCGTAGAGACTTCCGGTAAGAACTGAAATACGTGGAACAAAAAGGAGAAAAAGGTCGCAAATGAAAAAAATAACCCTTATATTAGAAACCCAAAATTGAACAAATAACGATCGCGTCAGCAAGCAAACTTGAACACGAAAAATTAATGAAAACTAAACTTAAACAGAACGGATTTGAACAAAATAAACTCAAATCGAAAGCAGAGCTTAACCGGCGTTCGACTAATACCGATCTTCTTGTTTGTATGAAAAATTAATGAAAACTCCGCTATAACTGAACGGATTTGAACGAAATAAACTAAAATCAAAAGCGGAGTTTTCCTGCAGTTTGACTAATTCCAATAAAACAGCCTAATCTTCAAAAAGTTACATAATTTACATTTGGGTCGCAAGAAAGAAAGTGGACCTGGGACTCCCAAAATTAGAAATTTAACGAGGAAGTAAATTGACTGAAAAAACTCAACTAAACTATTATAAACTTTGACCTATTAGCTTTGAGCTAATTAAGGAAGCGATGCTATTCCTCATCAATGGGTCGTTGGCTCAAGATACCTTCCCAGCCCAGCTAAAAATTTCTAAAATTATACCAATTTATAAAAACAAAGGCTTGTGCAAAGATTCCAACAACTACAGGCCAATTGCCATTCAAAACACGTTGTCAAAAATATTTGAAAAAGATGTACATAATAGACTAATCTCCTTCCTGGAAAGACATAATTTACTTTCTCCATTCCAACATGGCTTCCGCAAGGGAAGATCCACTCTATCCACTACCTACGAAGCAGTCAACTCCGTTTTGAAGTCCCTAGACCATAAAAGTGAGATTATCATGGTCTTCAGTATCCATCTTTCATCCTTCCGTCCATTTTATCCATCTTCAGTTCTATTACTCGACCCTGATTTATTTTTTTAGTTATTCATATGTTAAAATTTTCCAGTTCTGAATGATTTTAGGGTTTCATAACATATTATTTTCAAGCTAAGTAGAACCCCTTAAGTGGGCTAAGCTCATATATGCGCAGATTTTAAACAACCGTCCAGTAGGTAGTGCGCATATATGCACGCTTCACTTCAAATACTCTTTCTCAGTGGGCTAAGCTTATAGATTCGCGCTCACTTTTCTATCGCCTTGCTGCAGTGTGCTGCCATCATGTGCCCTTTTACACTCCGTAGTCCCGGTCAAATTTGCTGTATATGACTCCCAAAAAGAGAAAGTTTTGGTGGTCTAGGCGTGAAAAAAGTCCCGTTATTACCATACCAAGTTTTTTTTTCGGCTTCTGTCATTGAAAGCAGTGCATCGTGCAGTCTAGAAATTTTGCGGTCTTGAATACTTTGGATATATACCGAATTTTTTGCAATTATTTACTTTTGCTGAAAGTGCCTACTACCTAAGAATTAGTAGTTTTTATGTGTGCTGTGGTATCTCCTCCTCATTACTCCTCAACCTACTGGAATAATTAGTGAAGTTTTTTTTCACACACCACTATGGCTAAGAAGTGATCATTGCAATCTGAAAAGACTATAATTTTCGCACTAAGTGAGGAGGAAGTTTCTTCAAGTGACGAGAGTTACAATGCCTCTGAAGAAGAAGAATCCCGTGTATCCCTCGGTGTTAGAGCTGGCACCAGTGAGAATTCAACTCGAGCTGGCAAAAGAATGTCAAGAATTCAGGAGTTGCAAGTATCATCATCTTCACAAAGTGAGAGAGACAGCAACGATAGTCATACAAATCCACCCCTGGAAGCTGATGACGGTAAGAGGGTCGAAAATGGTCGTGAGTCCCAGATTCCCCCAAACATTTGTTGCTGGCACAAAGGGTGAATTGCAAGACAAAGAGCAGTCGGATGAAATTTTTGAGCATTTTATGGACGCTGACATCTCTGACCTTATTGCACAGCAAACCAACTTGTACACCCATCAAACCATAGACAGGAAGAATCTTCTTTTGGTAAAATGAAAAGGAGAAGTCGAGACAAAGATTGTTGTGAGACAAATAAGGAGGGGATAAAATTATTTTTCCGTATGCTGCTTCTTCAGGGAATTATTCAGAAACCGAAAATCAGCCATTATTTCTCCCGCAGTAAGTTGTTGGAAACTCCAATTTTTTATGAGCTAATGAATGAAAAAAGATTTTATCTTCTGCTCAGATTTTTGCACTTCGCTCATAATGAGGCATTCCATGCTGAAGGGACAGTTTCACCCAAGATTTATAAAATAAAACCCCTATTAGATCACTTGATCAAAAACTTTTCAGAAAGTTGCAACCCTCAAGGTGAAATTTCCATTGATGAAAGCCTTTTGCTCTGGAAAGGCCATTTAGGGTGGAAGGTTTTCATCCCACAGAAGAGATTCCGGTTTGGAATGGAATCATTCAAGCTCTGTGAGGCTGAGTTGGGTTACGTGTGGAATATGATAATTTATACTGGGAAAGACACATAGCTTGTCGAAGATGTGGAAGGAATATCGGTAAATAACATAACAAAACCCACTCGAATTGTGCTTTCATTGGCTAAAAAACTTTTGAATCAAGGTTATTTGATAGGGCTAGACAACTATTACAGTAGTCCTGAACATTTCGACTTCCTTAATAAATTTGCAACTGATGCAGTGGGTACAGTTAGGCAAAATCGAAAAGAACTTCCAAAAAGTGTGATAAACAAAGTGCTAAATTCTGGGGAAGTTACTGCAGCCTATAGAAGTTGATGGTGCTGAAGTAGGACAAGAGAGAAGTGTGCATGTTGAGCAGCATTCATGATGCGGGAACAAAAAGTGTACGAGACAGAAGAGGTGGTACCAAGCAAAATCCTCAAGTGTGCATAGACTACAATGATGCAATGGGAGGTGTGGATCTCTCTGATCAGTACATGGTAACCTATAGCATGTCAAGGAAGAGGATGAAGAAGTACTATATGAAAATCTTTTGCCATCTACGTGATTTGTGCACCTTCAATTCCTATGTGATTTATAAAAGGCATGGTGGTCAAGGCACTCACCTTGAATTTCGATTAGACCTGATACACCGGCTGTTCAATTAATAAGGTGAGTCAACTCCTACAAGTCAGAAATCTGGACGAGTACGAGGTTCGCACATCGAGAACCCAGGAAGGCTGACCGGTACCCACTTACCCATAGCTATTCCCCCCACAGATTCAACAGCACGTCCTCGAAAAAGGTGTGTAGTATGCTTATCACACAAACAGCAGAAGGAAACATAATAGTGCTGTCATAAGTGTCATGTGCCGCTCTGTGCAGAACCCTGTTTTTACAAATATCACACTAGTTCCCAATATGGACTAAAAAACTTCAAAGCAATGTAAAACGTGTACATAGAAAATAATAAGTAATAGTTTCACTGAGACATAAAGGTGATTGTAGAGAGAACCACTGCTCAGTTCAAGATATAAAACACGCTCAGAGGTAAGGCAAAAAATAAGTTTCGAAAGTTTACTTTTACTCATGATCATTTGAAAACTGAATATATATCTGATATGAAAATGTTTAGGTTTTATGGGAGACACATGAATAAGGGATTAACCCCTTCCCTGACACATTTCTTTGAGGAAATGGTTCCAAAAAGGATCATATTTTTTTATTGCATTTTTTAATTATTTATATGTTATAACCCCTTCCCTGACGCAGGCGAGATATCTCGTCCTGAATGGTCTAGCAAATTCTGACGTGAACGAGATATCTCGTCCTACTCTACTTTTTCCCTTCTTCAGCTGTTTTGGACGAGATATTTCGCCCCCTTCGTAGTAATTCGATGCTTCGCCGCTAGATGTCATGTATGGACGCCTATCTCTGTATTCTCGCTTTTTTTATGGCTTTTCACTTGTATTATGGTTTAAAAAAAAAACTTTACGCACCAAAATTACCCTCCGTATATCAAAATTTACGCACTTTTTTTTCATCCAATATAAATGTTAGGAAACGTTTTATGGTCATGAAAATTCAATTTTATCAAGCGCTCTGCCTACTCCTAGGATTATTGTAAGTTTAGCTACTTGATATCCCGAAGTACAACAGTTGGAATCTTGCTTATGCAATTGTTAACGTAATTTATATAATGATTGAAGGATTGATTTTAGATTTGAATTATTTTTATTCACGATTACTTACTAGTCCCCATATACTAATGAGAATTATATTTTATCAGTTCTCACAAAACTCATCTAGTTTATTTATCTATCCTACCGGAATACTAGTGGAACTACGCTCCCTGGAAGCGAAATCTTCCTATGGGGTCATACGTTCTTTTCTGCATTATCGCTAAATTGCATTCGATCAAGAAGACTCAAGTAACAATTGTTACTCAGTAAGTCCTTATCTGTTATAATATGACAAACAATGTATTCCCGATTTTTTTATTGTTTACTTTGTAATACATATTTACCTATTAGTTGTGTATTATTTACTTATTTACGCTGTAGTTTTGGTATCCGTAAATGCTTCACCGACAGACCCCTGCCGGACGTTCGCCGCTTAGGCTTCATTCACGTACCCTTTCTGATGCTCCTTGTCTTTGGTTCTCCGAGGGGTCCTTTGGTATTTCCCAAAATTCCCCTCCCCAACCCTTACGTCTGGCGTGTGTCACCGTACTGGGTGGTCAGCCAGCAAGACACGGTCGGGCACGGACGAGAAAGATCACGCGCAAGGGCAATAAATAGGGGGTCGGAAGTCTTTTGGATTTTCCGACCGTCTGCAGGTCTCTCATTGAACATCCTCTACAATTTTCTGCTAATCTTCTGTTACTCAGTCTATTTTTCCATTTTCCCCGGGTTATTCTCCTTTCAGACCCCTCATGCCCTTTTCCCCCATCCTATTCTCTTCACTTGTGAAAATGGTATTTTATGACGCTACCTCTAGGAAAACGGATTACAGTAGGGAAAAGGGGCGAAGATTTTTCTTTCATTTACTGATACTTCGCTTTCGGCGAATATGTTTTGGTTCTCCTGCCATCGGCCTCTTTCTAGCTGTCGCAAAATTTTAGGATGCGTTAGTTATTCATCGTATGTACGCTGTAGTTCGCACATCTCGAAGTTTCCCTTGAACTGGTGATATCATTTCGTTGCTTCAGACGTTTGTTTTTCTTTGGTATACGAATCTTACCGTTATGTAGAGTGGATCCGAAAGTGTTTCGACCGTTGATGTTTCTGATGAGGAATTGGAGGATGTTGAACTCTCTGGCTCTGAGTGAAGCCTCTCTGAGCATACGAACATTGATTCGGATGTTAGTGAGGATGAAAATGTGATGCAACGCGACGACAGCGAAATGTTTAGATATGTTGGGAATGTTATTTCATCAGCCCCTTTCATTTTTCTATTTCGAATACTGGTGGAAGTAGTGATACATATTTACGAAAACAGCTATACGATGAAGGCATCTAAAAGGCGTATGTTCTCAATGCAAACAACACAAGTGCCCTGTATATGTTCTACCCTAGCCCACATGAGTACGAGGAAAAACGAGAGATAGAGATAAATCCCAAACGTGTAATGCCTTCTATTGTCATGTTTGACGCTTTCCTGAGGTCAGAAAACAAACACCCGCTCGAGGACCGATGGCCCACTAAGCAACTTGGCGCCCGGTTTCATGCGCACGCACTTTTTCACTGAAATTCCACCGATGCTAATATTCTATTTTTAGTTCGAACATTTAGGTTCTAATACAAGCGGTGTAGTATGAGTGAATTCCACGGCAAATTATTTGTTTTCGCTTGGTAACATTAGGCAATCAGCAATGGATTCCGGAGAGGAATCAGTGTTAGACCAGCAGTGATTCCGATGTTATGGACATTGAAATTTCCGGCTCCTAGTCGACTCTCTCCGGAGAAACAAGCTCCGAATCGGAAGGCACAGCGGAACCTTCGCAGGAAGCGGAGTGGGAGGAAATGCTTTCAACGATTACTCCTCCGGCGCCACCTAGGTTTCTTTTTGAAGGTAATTCTTCGATGAACTTTGACCTGGTTCCCGACTGTGGTTCCCTAAAATAATTTTTTCAACGATCAAATTGTTGAATTTATAACTTGGGAAACTAATCGCTGCGCCAGGAACACTTTGCGTGAAAAAGCGGAGCCAAGCAGTTCTAGCGTAAATCAGTGGCGAGCTGTGACAAGCTTAGAAATTCGTGTTTTTTGCCCTTGTAATGCTACAAAGCATAAACTCAATGGTTTCAGGCTTCACTTTGTGAAAATCCATTCTAAAGAATTCAAAAAAGATATGGTACTTTTTTCACAGATTTTTATTTAAAGTCGACCGGTTTCGTCGCATAGGCGACATCATCAGGAATCAGATGAGCGTACAAAGCATGATGAGGAAGCCAGATACTGAGTTTTATTGGTCGACGAGACCTAAACTCTCATCTTCCTTTTTTGGACAAACAATGTCTTACCAATGATTCGTAAAAATAAGGCAATATTTACATTTTGCCTATAATAACGATTTTGATCCCCAAACACACCCCAACACCGAACTAAATAAAATATGGTCGATTTGCCAGAAGCTGGAGAAAAATTTCAAGGCACTCCATACACCAGAGATGGACGTTACTCTTGTACAAGGGAAGATTGGGGTGAAGGCAGTTCATCCCTATGAAAAGAGCTTCATTTGGCAAATATTTGTCCTTAGTGAATCGAGAACTGGATACGTGTGGTCAACGACAATTTACACGGGAAGTGTGATGATTTGGCCTATGATATTGTCTGACGACGGATAATTTTTATACATCTCCAGATCTAGCCGACTCGCTCGCTTCACACTCCACTGACTCGCAGGGAACACTGAGGAAAGGGATTCCAGCTCTCTTCAATGAGAATCAAGTAAAATAATTAAAGTTTCTTGCTTTTTGTCATAAAATGAATTTTATTATAACATTTTCAGAGCGAAAGTCGTCGTCATGTGGGTTGCCTAACTCCCATGAATGTTTGTACGCTGTTTCTTGATGTGCTACGGACTAAAATTAATAGCTTACATTAACGTTGTCGGAAAAGTATATACATTTGTCATATAAACTAAATGCACTCCTCCTTAGATGTTTTAACAAGGGATTACGGGAAGGAGAGTTATACCGTAATGCGGGTGGCCTAATTCTCTTAAGTTAAGGGGCAACAATCAGAAATTATTGAATAAATCATTAGTTATTTGGAATAAAAAATTAATGAAAACATTTTCGGATTTGCCTCCCTTCAATGCTTCTGAATCTAAAATAAAAAAATGACTTTTTTTGACCATTTTTGTAAAAAAAACCGTCAGGGAAGGGGATAATGATGGGAAAACAATTTTATTTTGAGCATAGAGCTATTATTTATTAATAATTTCAATTTAAACCCTTATTGTTATCAATTGTCTAAAGTGAGAGGGATTCACTTATACCTCAGCTAGAATAAGTATTTAAGCCAAAATATCTACATTTTTATTGAAAATTCTACAACCCTAACATATATCCAAATCGATTAGTACAAATTTTAAATATTTTCAGATTTTTTTGTGTGGTAAGTCCTAAAACATGGTGAGAGATAGCGTTACAACCACAGAGTTACATCGCAATCTGGGCAAAAATATCTGCTTTCCCTTCGAATAATTTTCCCGTGCACATCTCTATTTCTAGTACATAAAAAGCACTTGCGTGTTGGGCTTGCCTTCTTATTAGTGGCTAGGATCAGCTCAGGAAAGTGCATTTCTAAGGGGCGGAAAGGGTGAGGTGTTGCAGGTGGCCTACCCACTTCAGGAGCAAAAAATTGGGGATGTACTCCTCAATAATTTTTTTCGATGAGGTCGAATCAAAAATTCAAATATGACTTCCTTCCACCTGTTCAACATTTGGTAGATTTTTCAAATCTTATTCAGTTTTGGATTAGTACATATTTCTGCGACATATTCCTCATTTTTGTGAAGTGTAAATGTTACAGATTTTATTGCAAATCGGCGAAATGACGTTGTTTCCCAAAAAAATGGTGTACACAGAATCCACCGTGTGGTCCAAAAATGCTCTTTGTCAGGCTATTTCACAATGCTCTGCAGCATTATTAGTGCCAAGAAAACTCGTATTTCGGGAGCACTCACTTCACGCTATTGTTCTCTGGAACCAGAGCGTTTTTCACGAAGACACTGATTAGCATACCAATTTGTCTCATCAGTAATTAGTTATATAAATTCATTGCCGAAGAACAGTTGAAAAAACTGGAGTACACCACCATCTTCTTGAACTTCAAAATTGAGTGATGAAGCACTTTCAAAATTGAACCTTGCAGGTGCAGGAGGGGGAGCTTCGCTACTATTCATTTCTCTCCATTGGTCATCTTCAATAGGCTCACCTTCGCACTTGGCATCTGATATAGTGTGCTCAGAGAAGCTCGATTCAGATCCCGAAGTTTCTAAATTTCCTTTTTCCACCTCAACACCCTTTCACTCTCACTTTCTGTTGCGGAATGAATAAAGCAAAACAGTAAAAAAACACTGAGGTAACCAAAAATTGCTCTCGACCTCTATTAGCATAAAAACGGATTTCTGTAAAACGCTGATGGAGATGGGACACTAGACGTGAATGCTCAGGAGGAGAGTGAAGAACTAACGTATGTCTCCATTGAAAATTTAGGATAAATTGAAATGATTTTATGTCGACACCCTTTGATAAAGTTAAAAGAATTTCAGGGGTACATTAGGAATATCCACGGAGATATTGACATAAGCTTGTATACAGTACCTTCCCGAAGAGGATAAGACAAATCGGTGAGATTTAGAGAGAAGGGAGGGGTACCGAGAAAGATGGAAATCAGGGGGAATAATAACAAAGGCGGAGTCTTTCTGCTCAAAGTCTTGCTAAATGCACGTCTGAGGGAAAATACAGTGGAAGCTGTGTTTAGCGAGGGCTCTCGGGACCTGAAAAATCACTCGCTAAATGGAGCTCTCGTTAATACCAAAATGATTAAATAATCATTTCACAGCCGATTCCTACAAATTTAATGCTTATGTAGCCATTTTTGTGGGAATTTTTGGTGAGTGGCGATAACATTCTATTGAGATAACTATTAAAAATCTTGTTTTAGAACACTTCCATTCCTTATGATCGCATTCACTTTCAATGACATCAAATTCCATGTTAGATGTCATGCACTGGAATATAAAACGTTGAATTTTGACACTTCGTGACATGTGTACTGTACTGCGCATTGCTATAAATTGTTATTGGCCCGATGTTTGGGTGCGTCGCAGCAGCAAGTAATGGCAATGCAACGGACTATACACAGCAAACACTTCAGCAACAAGAAAATATTTCATTCCTTCTACCTCTCTAAAAAGTGAATAAAAACGGATATATGGTTCGGAGAATGTTTTATTCATTAGAACTTGCAAAAATGCTAGATAACTACATGACCAAGATATTACCTTCGGGAATTTAGTTCCACGCAAACACAGGGCTGCTATCTTCTCCGGTTAAAAGGTGGAAATAAATGAGAGTACTTCAACACATGCAAGATCGCCTCAGAAAACAGCTGACTTTGGCTTGTCGGAATCATAAGAGCCCATATCACCAGAATTTACGATTATTAAAGCATATAATAGTTATCCATTGTCCTTGTGAGTAATAATCATGCGTGGAATACTATCTGGAAACAGAATTGTTACAAGCAAGTCCAAGCATAACAGTTGTAAGTTCCGAAACTTCCTAATGAATTCCATCAAGATACGCGTAATATCTTCTACCGTACTTCCATCTAGTGGCAGCATCGGGAACTTGTTGATAGTGAATGCCGTGATTAATACTGACTACGCTCCCTGCTGCGAGATAGACATGATTTGTAGTACATACCTTTCGTGCACATCGAAATGAATCATCTTTGACCTTTTTTCATTATATATACTCTTTGAAACAATTACAAAATACAATAGAATAAGTAGACTAATTAAAATACAGGGCATCAAGTTGTTTAAACAACTTGATTACCCCTTGATCCAAGGGCTGCAGAACACTCATTGTGTTAGGCGGCAATAAGATGATTTTCACATTTCTAAGTTCAATTTGTGGATGGGCAGGGCAATTGTAAATGAACAATACTACTTTTCTATTTTTCCCGCCAATCCTAGCATCGAACGTGCGTAACCATTGCGGGAATAAATTTGATGTCATCCAAGCATTTTTATTTGATTCGTATGTGCAAGGTAATGTTTTAATTCCCTTGAAGCATTGAGGATGAGCGGATTTCGTCACTACGAATGGTTTTACCTTGTCAAATTAGATTAGATTAGATTAAAAAGTAGGTGGAGTTCCTCCAAGGAGGAGCTAAGGCACTTAGACCTAATGGTCCATTGTGCCAACCACCATGTTTGTATTCACCCATAGAGTCCAGTCGCCCTGCTAAAGGATAACATGTCCTCTATGGGAATACCCCTGACTTCATCTAGTTCCAAAGATGGGGAGCCCAGATGCCTAACTCTAGTCCTCATCAAAGCTGGACACTTGCAGAGTACGTGAGATGTTGTTTCGTCCTCTTCCTCGCACCATCTACATTTCGCCGAGTCTGTGATTCTCAGGAGATGGAGGTGCCTCATAACCTGATAGTGTCCACTAAGCAGTCCCACTATCGTACGAAGTTGTCTTCTGTCCAGTGATAGAAGCTTTCTTGCCATCCCCGGCCTGGGTCCTTCTATCAGGAGCTTGGCTTGCCTGAGCCCCTGTACATTCTGCCAGATCTTAGAGTGTTGGGCTAGGCTCCACTCTTTGATCTTAAAAATCCCTGAAGAGGGTGCGATTGGTATGAAAGGCTCTGGTCCAATTGGGTTCCTGTTCGAGCCCTCCTTTGCTAGTTCGTCCGCTATCTCATTTCCGGTTATGCCTGTGTGGCCAGGGACCCAGAAAAGTTCTACATTGCTCTGTCTGCTGAGGGAGTCCAGTGCTTCCCGGCATTCCAGCAGCAGCCTTGATTTACACCACGGCGATGTGAGAGCTTTTAAAGCTGCTTGGCTGTCGGTGCATATGTGAATTGGTCTGCCTTTACGGCAGATATCCTTGGCAACATAGGCACAGGTCAGCAAAGCGAAGACCTCTGCCTGGAAGACTGTGACGTGCTCTCCCAAAGGGATTGAGAGCTTTTTATTTGGTCGGCGGCAGTGAACCCCTGCTCCTGCTCTTCCTTCTTTTCTAGAGCCATCTGTAAACCAGACGTATGCTCCATTGTCTTTACCTCCTTCTTTGACCCACCATTCCCTCGTTGGAAAGTGGGTTTTGAAGAGGGGCGGTGTCTTGTTGAGCGCAACCGTCATGTCGTCTGTGCTCATTTCACAAATGGGATTCGACTCCATAAGATTCGTCCATAGTTGTCTGTGACCAGAGAGGTTTCCTCGGTCACTCCATTGTCCCTGTCTCTTGAGACGATAGGCCGCCATCCTAGCTTGCGTCTCGACTTCCACGTGAAGTGGTGTGAGACTCAGTAGGGTTTCGAGGGCCAGCGTTGGGGTTGTCCTCATGGCTCCCGTGATACCCATACAGGCCATTCTTTGCAGGTGGTTGAGTTTATTCCTTGCAGTAATCTGCCTAGTCTTCTTCCACCAGACAATTGAGCAGTGTAGAAAGGCTGGCTTCACCACTGCGGTGTAAATCCATTTGATCGCTTTTGGCTGAAGTCCCCAGGTTTTGCCGAGGGCCCTCCTGCATGTCCATAGGGAGGCACATGCTTTCTTGATTTTAACCTCAAGATGTTCTCCCCAGTTGAGTTTGGTGTCCAAAAGAACTCCAAGGTACTTGACCGTCTGGGATGGTTGTAAGATCCTGCCTTGCAGTGAAGGAGGATCAAATCCATCCCTCTTTCTCTTATTAGTGAGCAGTATGAGCTTCGTTTTGTCAGGGTTCACCGTCAACCCTGTTTCGTTACACCAGACCATCGTCCTGTCTAGGGCTTTTTGCATAAGTCCGGAGACGGTATCGAGGTATTTTCCGGTGATGAGGATCGCCACATCGTCTGCATACCCCTGAGTGTAGGCTCCGGTTTTATTTAGCCTCGTGATTAGCTCATCGATGACCAGGTTCCACAAGAGAGGAGATAGCACCCCTCCCTGTGGACATCCTCTAGTCATGGCCACTTCCTTCGTGCTGTCCCTTTACCTTGTCAGAGCCATCCATATTCGCATACAAAAGAACAGTCGACCGCTCTTTACCTTTTTCACTCCTCTGCAAGGGTCCCCTCGAGTGGCTAGAGTTTTGTCTGGAAGGAGGTTATAGAATAGACCTGTCTTGTCCACATTGTAAATATCACATGGGCTGTAATTCTTCATATAACTTTGTAGGACAGGAGTCCAGCCCTCCACAGCACTTACATCGACACTCGCGGAATCCCCAGATAATTTATGAAGAGATATTCCCTTCCTGTGCTTAAAGCCAGCAAACCAGCCAATGGAACATTTAAAATTGTCAATACCGAGCCTCTCACTCAGATACTCCGCTTTTGCCTTCATCAATGGGCCACTTATCGGAATGCCGGCTGCTCTCTGCTGGCAAAACCATGAGAAAAGGGCAGATTCTAACTGCAGATGTTCCCCTGCTCGCAAATGTTTCTGGCTGCTTGGCCATCCTTCTTGAAGCACTGCTGCACGAATGTTCTCCTTATTCTTCAAAATGGTGAATAAGGTCGAGGAAGATATGCCCTATCGCCTTCCAATCACGCTTTTGGACCCCTCGCCGCTTTTGCATTCATTAATAATTTGTAATTTAGTTTTCAGATCCAACGACTTTCATTTCCCAGCCATGATGTTGCAATAGTCGCACTGAACTTAATTAAGCGCGAGAATGACAAAAGAACAATGAAATGCACGAACTTACGAGAAATTAAATAGTGCGCATAGGGCATGCCGTGAATGTCCGAAATGAACATTTGACCGTCAAATTGCTTGGGAAAAAATACTGCTAGCCATATAAATCCAATGACAGAAGATATGAGCACAAGTTTTTGCACGTTTGCCGAGATTGAGGGAGACATTTACCGCTCGTAATAGTAAACGACCCCAGTGGAGGCTGGTTGTTGTCCTCGCTAATACCAATTTATTTTACATGCAAATCATAGGGTTTTAAATTGTTCTTTGGCCAACCCTCGCAAATTAGAGATTCTCGCTATATGCCCCACACGTTATATGGAGCTTCTACTGTATGTCTTTTCCTTATGTGCGTATTCTTCACTTTCAAAGATTACCGCAAAACAAGCACATGAGGTCGTAAAGCAATGAGGATGAAGGCATTCTTTTCCACAGAAGATCTTTCCCATTCATAAGGGTCCGCTGTCCCACTTGAGTGAAGAAATTAAGGCCCTATTATAACAGGCATCAAGCAGGGTCGAAAAACGACAGCACGCCCAACCATTTTCCTGGGGCTTCCCAGACGGACAATGCACTCTTGGCGGCGCCCCTTATCTATTGTCCCTTTTTTCTCGGGTGACCTTGGAAGAAAGAGGGCTGCAGCGTAGTACATGAGCGAGAGAGGAAACCTGAACATAATGTAATGAATGGTAGAGCAAGCCATTGCCACTTTCCTGAGCATTTTTTGAACTACCAGTAATGCTGTAATCGAGAGATTTCTTCCGATTTTTCCCGAAAAATGACATTTACGGGGGTTGGATATAATATGACTATCATCTTCTAAATCTCAACCTCTAAAAGCCGTTTTTTGAACAAGTGGAAGCCACTAGAGACTGAAAGGTTACTTACGAGTCTGAGAAATCATGAGTTTCACGTCAACACGGCAGATTTTATTTTACTACAACACCGCATTCGAAGGACAGGAAAGGAAGGCTAAGTACTTGAGAAATTTGCTGTAATAGGTATGCATAAGTTCAACAATTCTTTCTACTCCCACACAATGTATTACTAAAGCATGAACATATCTAGACTAATCATGCGAAAACACGCTTCACTAGTCATAGCTTTATCCGAATATTCCTTTATCCTGTATTCGCTTTTTACATGGCTGGTTGCATAACACCCCCTGCCACACGTCCTAGGTGCAGTTTACGGGTAGGTAGGTACGTAATGTATTGTTTAGAAGCGATTGTAAGGGATTATTTTGATTTTTCCTAATACATAGTATCACCGTTACGAGTGTATATCGCACGACTGTTATTTTTGCATCCGAAAGTCGCCATGAATGTAGGAATCAATTATATTTAGCGTTATGAACCCCAAAAATAAAAAACAAACGCAATATTTTTGTAAATGTAATAACATTTGAATGCGGTATACATGCATTGATATTACGTCTAAATGTATGAATTCGATACCAGATGCCCCATCCAAATGCCCCACTCATGGAGGAGTTTGTACAAAGAAATGTACCGTGCAAAACAGCCTTCACACCGCCTTTTGTATCAAACATCACATTTCATAAGAATTAAATTGTGATCTGAGTCTGCATCCACCCCCAAAAAGCTGTGTGAGTTTTTGATTCTGTTCACTGAACCTCTGCCTCACCATGATTTTATCAATTTGGTAGCTACCTTTGTTCCTTGGTATTTTCCCTGTGTGCTTGCCTGACGCCATGTTTCAGCATAAGTGTTCGTCTTAACTTATTTATTTCTCCTACAAAATTCGACAGCCTTCTCACAATGGTCATTCAGGGGGAAGGGTATGCGACTATGTGAGAGACATACATGTTGGATGGAAAGTTAAGAAGTAGGTAGCTTATATAGGCAGGTGATGAGTAAAAAAAGCATTTTCTCTGTGACAGAGATAACTTATTGCTGAATTATTAGTAGAAGTTGAAGGATTTCAGGAGGTCATACAATTCGCTTTTTGGAGGTTACAATTCGCTTGTGTGGCATGTCTAAAAACAACAAAATTGAAAATAAGTATTTAGGATATGATATTTCATTGAACATGCCTAATAATCATGCATCATTAGAAATGTATTTGTGATTTGGCAGAAAATCAGGCTATGCACCATAGAAAATGAATAGTGGTTAGTCAATTACTATTAAAGAGCCAATGATGACAGTTTTTTCCCATTTATGGAGTTGGGGAGACCTAGTCATTGTAGTTATCAAGTTTTGACCATAGTATTACTAAATACCATAATTTTGAATGCCATGTCAAGTGGTGAATGTCTATTGCCTCTAAATTAATTGTAGTTGGTTTTTGTTAATTCCTATGTTTAACAATGTAAGGAACTAGCTACTTTGTATATTGTATATGAATTAAATAATGTGAGCATTATAAACTTCACTATTATTTTCACATGAACTATGTACCTTTTTTCTCGAAGGTCAGTAAATAGCTAAAGCAGTTTGGTGAAGAATCACTTTTTTTTACATATGTTTGTATCAGTCACGGTGGCTTATTTCAAGAGTGCCATTCTCTATTTTGGATGTATTTTTACAAATTACACTTTGTATGATTGGTACACCGTAATGCGTCACCTACTTAGCCTTTCATTACATCGTCGGTTGCACAGCCAGTATTCATACGACAAGCATTGCTGATTTAGGCGATTTACAACGAGAGAATTGCTACCCGATTCTGTCATATTTAAATCTGAAAGTGATCGCAAGAAATAATAACAGTCGCTTAAGACCTCGTAATGAAGATTCTGCCAGGCGATGCGAAATCTGGATGAAGGCTAGCACCCGCAGAAAATTCTTTTTGTGACAGCATTGGGGAATAACATCACTCTCTCCATCATCACTTGGTAACTGACAAAAAAATCCTCAGAAATAACTGCCATTTTCTCCTGTTCGCAGTTCAATAGATTGTATGTGATGGCAGTAATGGCTTTAATCTAAGATTGCAGACAACGCTGAAATGTAACTTTGAATTTCACTAATACTTTTGTTACTGAACGCCTTAGAGCCAAATGTAAGTTTTAAAATGTGTAATGTATATGGAGTTGCAAATTAATGGCCATGCTTGTAGTGATAAACTTCACTATCACCATACATTAACATGCAAATACTGTTGTTAGGTATACCAATATATAGCGGACTTGCCCTCCTGTAAAGGTGGTGCCTCTAATGGCCTCCGCGGGAAACAACTTCTTTAAGGGAACATGCCTAGGCGGCCAGTTTCCAGACCTTCTCTTCTCTACAACCCTGGTTCGTATCATGAATATAGATACTGGATGGGAATCCGCCATCTTGTCCCGTGTAAATTCCCCGTAAGCTGTGTTGGTGTGACATTCCGCACCCTTGAGGTTCCATTTTCTAACTAAAGGTGGCGTTAGGATCGATAAAGTGAGGTTTATGGAAGGTAAATAAGCCAGTGGAGATAGGCGAAAACGTGACCACAAGGCACAATTTTGCATTTTGCAAAGGAAATTGTGGTTCTCTTGACGAAATTTTTACGTGTGAGACAGGAAACATGGCCAACCTAAGTAGGCATTGTTTTGTGCCTGGATGCAAGACGGGGTACACAGGAACACGGAAAGATAATGCCACACGGGGCGTGAAGAACAAGCATTTGTTCAAGGCTGCTGTAAGTACTTGCTTATTAGAATGCATGCGTATTGAATTCTAATCTAATGTATTCAATACAAATTCTGGCTTATTTCCATGATAGAGTGGGTCAATATGATATTATGTGGTACATGAAATTTACGTGTACTGTTGTGTCGCGCTCGTAAGTGAAAGGAGGTGGTATGGCCCTGCAATGCTCGAGTTGAGTGAGAATATTAAGGGTACTGCATATTAAAACTTTGACATGATGTATTTTGCTTATTGTCTCTTGGTTGAATTAAGTAATATATGTGATGGCTATCGCTGCTAATGCTAAGGCTCGTGTGGTGAGAACCACATGATTCGACAAGGCCATGTTGCACAAGGTGATAAGAGGATATTATGAATGCCAATTATTTACCTGCGTTTATTTACCTCTGCAATGAGTTAGTATTTATTTGGGATCAAACTTAAAGGTATCGTCAAAGTGCATGAAGTTTATTTCATGAAACGAACGCATAACACTAATGAGCTCAGTACGGAAGGCTGAATAAAAGATAAATCATAAATAGGTGTACTCTGTCATGAAAATAGATGTGGGTATACTAATATAATAGGTATACAACTCATTTTCGCATGTCCTTATTAATATTTTCCTTCAATGTTACCGTCAAGCCACGTGTTTCGCAGAGACCTGTTGACGTTTTCGCCTGTATCATCCTTTACGACCTTTTGACGTGAAAGGTACAATCATGACCATATATCTTTTAATTTGTTAATCTCGTGAATGTATGTTCATATCGCACCTCTTCTGCGTAGAACATATAAGTAGCGCATTTTAGTAAACACGGGCATACTCCTTGGACATGAGTTACAATAGTTCCACCAATTCCCGTTTGCTTACAGCCTTATTGCTTTGCTTATTGCCCCAGTCGCAGTAGCCTAGTCTGCAAAATTTTCGACAACAGATCTGGGCCATTGATTCCCATCCAGTATCTATATTCATGGTTTGTATTATGCAATTGTTCACGAGGCTATGTGAGCAAAAATAGAACATTATACGGTAAAACCTCACTTTCACACTTTTGATGGGGACGAAGGAAAAAAAGTGTAAATCGCGGGAAAATGTAAATCGAAGGAAATTTGAATTTGTAGGATATAAAAAAAAAATCATAGCCTAATGTTAAATTATTTTATTTTATTTAACAGGCGATGTTTAATATTTGATGGGTCACCAAATAGAGACATAAATTAATGAATAAACAAAAGTTAACAAAAAATAAAAGTATTCTCATATTTGAACTTAACTTGATTTGAGGTGGAGTCTACATATATATCTTTGCACCAAGGGCATGAATTTTTTCTTCAACAATAGTCTAGGTCATTTGTGCCTTTGTGTTGGCTGCATAGGTTGTAGGCAAGGTCTTAAAATTTTTAAAACAAGGTGGATTTTTGGACTTACCAAATACAAAGGACTTCAGTCTCTCACTGCCATCTAGATTAGTTCCAATTGAACAGTAAGGCGACCTTTACTGTGCTTGGCCCCATGACAAGGGTCCCCTTTGAAGTCTATAGGGTCTTGTGTGGCATTATTTAAAAAAAAGACCTGTCTCGTCCACATTAAAAATGTCTTAAATGTCAAAATCACTTGGGGGGGGGGGGGGGAAAGACCGGCTAGCTATAGCAGTGACCAGCTGTAGTTTAGGTATCCGCACATGCGCCTCTCGCAGCGGTTATGCGGCCTTATTTTGGGGGGGGGGGCATATATTCACTACTGCCTGCTGCTCTGGAAGACTGAACCCATGTCTTCAATATTTCTTCAAGTTCATCATCCTTGGAGTATTTAATGTATTTACGCCTTTTACCAGTAGGGCCGCAGTCCTTAGCACTTTTCTCTATTCATTTACAGGTTTTTACAATTGTGTTCCACGTTGCACTTGGTATATCAAGTTTTTCGGCCAGGGACACGAGAGTGCCCGTATTAAAGTCAATCTCTTCGCAAAATGTTGATTTTTTCTTCGAATGACAACAATTATCTCGCACGCTTGTTTGCCATTTTAAAATAAATTTCCTCACGACTGCCGTAAGTAATTGCACATAAAGTAAAATAAACGGTGAAGCAACTAAAAACGCAACATGAATGGCATTAGTGTGCGATTTCCAAGAAATATGAAAATGATCGCATGCGAAGTATGAGTAATAGAGTTAATATAAATTTTAACCTTTTCGCCACGATGACAGTGGTAGTTCGCCAAATAACATCTAATTACATATATTTATGGCATCCGCTACATTTTAAATGTACTGTTTAAAAAGCTAGTACGGCTCCTTAGTACCATTCTACGTTCCATTCGATAACAATCCCGATCGCAAGCATTACAATATTCGGTATAAATACTTTTCAGCAATGCTATCGATGTAATGTGCTACCATCAAACGAATGATTGCTTTTTTAGAAAACCAAATAAATCAGCATTCATTCATCATGTTTAAGCATGTATTTTCTCCGTATTTAACATTAATCACGCTCTCAGGGTCGCCAATTGAAGTGTGCCAGCCGCCATGTTTCTTGCCTTCAAATGTCATAAATGGCGGGATTTGAAAGTGTAAATAGCGGGATGAAAATACATTGGAATGATTCAAACATTTTTGGGACCAGAAAAAAATGTTGTAAATCACAGGAAAACGTAAATTCTGGGAACGTAAAAGCGGGGTTTCACTGTAGTTATTTTGCTCGCACGATTACTATAGCGTGGAATGTTTCGCTAAACACGATGCACAAACATCTTTCTGTCTAAAACGGCTTTAAAATATGTTTCACCGGTTTTATCCATGAAAAAATCATTGAGACGAGCTATTCTATTGGTTTACGTCACCGGAAATGGAGTTTCCGTGAATTAGCTTTAAGAATATTCTTGTACCTGCCTTTCACCAACCCTCTCTCAACTTCCTGTTACGTTCTTGAGAGAAGTCCATCGAGTAAGTGAGTACAGTTGGTAGATAGACAATTCCTGTACCTTATTCGAAGCTCCCACATTGGTAGCTTCGAGATAGAGAATAGACCCCATGGTATTTCACTCCACCCGTGTTTTGTTTGAAAACGAGTCTTTCTTCACCATGCAAGTGCTCTTGTTTACGTGATAAATTGAGTTAGCCTCTCAAATGTGTTTTAGTTGTCACAGTTACCTCTCGGCCATTCCATGCCAAGTGGTCTGGTGGTCCCCGCTCGACCATCACGGATTTCAATGAAATTTTATTTGGACATTCACATATACCTCCAATCAACATTTGTAAATTTTTACGTTCGCCAATGGTATACTACCACTTTGTTTGACCCCGTGTCGCAGCCTTCTTCAGTATGACTATGAGATTTCGGTAACTTTGAGGCATAGTATCTCAGTGGATATTTTGATGAGAGAAACAAAAATTGGCTATCTTGTACAACTTTTTTCACTCTATTAAACAAAATAATAAAAATAACTGTAAGAGCGACCTCCTTGCAGAAAATTCAGGGCGAAACTGGCCCAAAAAAGAATTTAAATTTTGGCTTATTAAATTTCAGGAAGTAAAGGCATGATCAACGTGAAACTTTGCGCGTGATAACATATCAGCACATGATTTTTTAATATAAAATTTCATCTTCCTAGTGCTTTCCATTAGTTTAAAAATTGAGTCAAAATAGGCAATTTTTGCAAAAACGTTGTAACATCCACCCTTTCTTCAACACATAGTATGTTACTAGCCTTTTCTTTAACTCTGATCCACTATGCTACGGGAAATTCTAGGTAAGCCTACTAAATACAATTATAATGATCGTGTTTGCTATTTAAAGAACTATTTATTTACTATTGCCCTGACTGCACAAGTTATTACACTTTATGTACCCCACAAACAAATTAATGTAGTAACGTTATTTGTAACGTTATCACAAGGTTCTACAGTGTTCGAATATTTCCCATTGTGACTTTTATACATTTAGTGATTAGTGTTGGCTGTCTGATATATAAAGACATTTGTAAACTGTAGAAATATTCCACCATTTATATATAAGTCCCAATGGAGTGATAGTGACTCCAGTGGACCTTGGAGAGAGTTTGCGCAGTGTAATTGTCTTATGCAAGTTGCTTCCTTGTATCACAGTTTTAGTTTAATTCTCAAAAATTTTATCGAATGTCATGGGTATTTTCTAGCTCTTTGTAAAATAACGTGTATTTTGTATGGTGCATGAGTGGTACTGATCTCTCTTCAGTGTTTTTTCCCTAGAAAGCAGCACTTTGGTTTCAATTTTTTGTTTATTCCACTTTAAGCCACAATTGATGGCAGCAGGATTCAAATTCCAGATTCTACATTCAAGATTCAATAAAAAAAAGAATTAGCTTTTGGGATTCTGATTTGATAAATATATAAATAAATAACAACTGTCTAAGGGTTGAGCTGCACCCCATCTTTGGTAAACAAAGTTATGTGTACGGTATAAAGAATTGCTGAACTGGCCACTCAGTAACTTTAACAGCATCAGCCGCAATTAGGCCTTAAAGCCTCTATGAAACTCACAGTGACGACGCCTGGTTAGAGCACTCGGCATGAAATTGAAGGGTCTGGGTTTAGATCCTAGTCCAGATGAATGATTTTTTCACTGTGAATTTCACACAACTCTGTCTATGGTCATATCAATAATGGAAGAATAAGAATTTCCAAAGGTGAGATCTTAAGGGGGCAGGGAAAGATTAAGGTGGAAGGTAGGAATGAAAAGATTCACCCAAATAGAAAATGAAATGGAACAAACCAAGGAAAAACAAAACAAAGCACAATCACTCAATGCTGGAAATGGTGACCGTCGAGACTCTCACTCACAACACGAAGGGTTTGAAAAAGATTTTTCCTGTATAGCAGTATACTGTATAGCAGTGACATACACATGGGTGATGCACATGGGTCCAGGTAACTGGGAAGCACAGTGCAATGGCGAGAGTGGCAAGGGTCAAAACCTGACACTGGGTGTTTTGCCTGCCAAGAAGGTTTCCAGCAGGCGTGTGTTCGGAGATCATTGAGAAGGTTAGGTTGAGTCTTGAAGATATTTTGTTGAATGTGCATGGAACCAACCTGGTATCTTACTATGACATAGCTTGATACTACACAAAGGCCAATTTGATGCACTCACAGGTTTATGAAATAACAAGATTCTGTCATGCAAATTCTGTCACCATAAGAGGCAAATACGTTATACAATGTACGGAGAATATGAACTGAGGCAGAAATAAAAAACTACTTTGTAAACAAAATAAGCATCATAAGATTCTCTACAAAGCTTTAAATTTTATTTCACCACATAATTTCTGTTGTTGTACCTTTCAGTATACGTATAAAAATTGAGCACTGAAACTCAAATCTGATCTCACTGACAAGAGATCACAAAAGGCTGCAGGCACCTAACTACATCCTTACTATAAATTGGGAAGATAAAATGAGTAAATTATTTATCTTGAGAATATTTTTCAGACTAAGCTTTCGTGAATGGATAGCCCTGACTATAGTTTCTCATATTATAGTTTATTTAACACAGAAAAAAGAAGCAACTAAAGGTGAATGAAAAGAAATCTCACCTGAATCCCAACTAGATGCTAGCCTGCTAACATCGATGTTGCTTTCTGACTCCAGAACTGGTTCTCCAGGCAATCCTTCATCATAGCGAGCAACAATGAGGAGCAGCAGTCGAAGGCATGTCACGGCAACAGGACGCAGAGGCAGAAATGAATCTGTGCATCGAGGTAATATGACACCAGCCATCCACCCACACTCAGTTATTTTGCTAGGAACCTGCAGTCATAATATGAAAACCTAAAATAAGTAGCTGGAAATTGCTAGGAAAAAGATCCAACTGCAGCTAACATAATATGAAAACTCATACCATTTTTTTTAACCCTTTCGCTACGAACGACGTGATAGAGCATCGTAAATTTTTCGACGCAAGCGAACGAACGACGTGATAGCACGTCGTGCCGCTAAGCTAGCCCCAAGCAAGCCTAAAAGGTGTGTATTATAAACAGGGATGCGACCCGAAAAGGCACCCGAACTCAGAGTCCGACCCTTCACCGCGGTTGGTTTATGGCACCAACTGACCAGTCACACTATAGTTTATAACTTCTTAAAGTTAAACATTAATCGCACAATTGTGTTCGTCTTTGTGTTGGACTATTCACGTTGATGAAAATAGGTTTTTAAACAAAGTCATACAATATATATTAACCATTTTACGTGCATTAGTAAACCAAGCCAGTTTAATATACATTAAATTACTAAAGCACGTAAAATGGTTAAAACTTATCGTATTACTGCGATTAAAAAACCATTTTCATCAGTGTGACTAACGCGACACAAAGACGAACGTAATTGTGCGATTAACGTTTCACTTTAAAAAGTTATAAACTATGGTATGATTGTTCAGTTGGTGCCATAAACCTCTTATAAAGGACTCCTTCTCGGGACGCCATCGGTACCCTTTCTCGGTTCGCGGGAGGGGATTACCTCGACCCTTCCTCGCAGTGCACGCCCCACTCACAGCAGGGGTCCGCGGTCAGTTGCTTGCTGGTGTAGTGGAATAGCAAACTTAAAGGTTTTTGTGTTATTGGCAAATTGAGCATTATAAGTGCATTGATTATGTTTAGAACTACAACCACAAATTTAAAACGGAGTTCTACTGTTATTTTTAACGTAGTTTGTGTGTAAAGGAATCTTTACCATTGATACGATTTTTGTTGCTAAAGAGCTTAATATTAACGATAGAATTTCGTTTAAAAGCTGTAAAGTCATTGTAAAACAAGAATAATTCATTTATGATTAAAGAAATATCGAGGCAGTAGCAACAATGTTTATAGCAAAACCATCGCATAAAAAATAGTTGACCGCGACCGCATGCCGTAATGGGCACCCTAAGCGGAAAAGAGCGGAGATTATCTCAGCCCGGTGGCCGAGCAAAAGGTTCAACACCCCTCTGGCTCCCGACTCAAGTTAGGGAAATAGGTACCGGTGAAGATCCTAGCGTAGTGAAAGCTCCGTACTGGCAAAGCAAAAAAGTTTTCCACGTCCCCGTCGCGAAAGGGTTAAGTAGATAAACTTGCATCTTATGTATAACACGCACTCCAAACTTATTTGACAATCCTTTGGACTTAAATATAACGCCCATGACGCTAACAAGCAGTAGTTAGGAAGTACAGATTGTTACTAACCGAGGACATCCAGGACAAAGGAGTATGCGTAAAATGCATGGTATGATAGTAGTAGTGCTTTACTTTCCAAAATGTTCCCTTTTTATAATAATATTTAATAATAATTATAATATTTATTTTACCATTGAATCAGCAAAACCAGGACACCTTTATAGTTCACATAAAAAGGATAAATTAGAAATGCCTTTTAGACATTGTCTGTATTTGGGATACCTCAAAACACAATTCATCGCAAATATAAGAAAAAAAATCTGCAAACAATAAACTGAGACCAGATACGTAACATCAATAAATACATACATGAAAAAGATGCATATAGTTTATAGTGAGTGAGAACTACTAGAGTAGAAGCCCTATACAGTCAAACCTCTTTAAAACGAAATTCTAGGGACCAAGAAAAAATTTGTTGCATAGAGGTCTTTGTTATACAGAGGTTTCCCTTGTACAGAAGTTATGACCCTTTATAAAATCGGGACCGTAACTTTTTTGTTATATAGAGAACTTGTCTTCTATAGAGGTTTGTTCTAAAGAGGTTTGACTGTATAGTGAGAGCTCTTGGGATCAGAAAAATCACTCGCTAAATGGAACTCTTGTTAATACCGAAGATAATTAATAATCACTCCACAGGCATTTCCTACATCTGTAATACTAATTTAGCCATTATGTTATTTTTATAACAAAATTTAAGTCAGGTGCAATTTGAACACAATAAATTAGATTCAGGATAGTTTGATAAAGAACTTGCAAATAAAATAAACTGGTATAATTTTTTTAATGAGGGCATTTCCAATTCAACTTCAGCAACAAATTTCTCGGTTCTTCAAGAAATTAAGTTTTTTGCTTCGCAGCTCTTGAAATTTCTGCAGTACCTCTTTCTTATTCTTTTTCCGTTGAGGCCTTGGTATCTTTCCTCCTCTTCACTAAGGCTTCACTGTACTTTGCACAGGCATTTCGGAAACTGTGAATTAATTGCTTTGTGATAGGTACGGATCTAACACTCGAAAGAGTTCAATTAGAACAAAATTGTATTTGTTGGACAGTACATGGAATTATAATTAGCTTGGGTTCTACAGTGGCCCTGTCAACTTCGAACCCGAGGGCTGTGATTTCAACATGCAGTGACCGCAACATGTGCTTCCACTCCTTCAAAAACATTTCTTCAAACATTAAAACGAGGAGGGTTGAGATTGTTGGGAGAGGATTATCAATTATATAACAATGCCCAATTATCAATTTAGGTTGCCGGCCGAAAGTTTTTCGTATATATGCGGGAAATACCACCATTCATGCGCAGACATTTAGATTTCTCGTAAATTTGGCAACACCAAGAATTCCATTCACATGGCTCTTCGAACGGAACCAAGATTTCCGTGCAGAATTCTTTTTCTGCTGACGGAGATATACAATCGCATTTCGGCATCACCTCCGATTCCATTTGTAGCGGCCATTTTATACGGGAAATATTCAGTGCTGAATTAGCCTTGCTATGCAATCAGCCCCCTGGACTGTGCAAAGCAACCGGTGGCAAAGCACAAGCTGCGAGCAGGCAGGCGCACAGCTACAAAAAGAGTAAGAAATGAACAGGGAGCGCAAGGCTACGCTGAATTTGGCCGAACATAATGCAATCAAAGGCACAGGTTAGACCTCTCGGCTGCAGTGCATTTTCCAGGTTTTTTCGAAAAAATACAAAAATTCCCTGAGTTTTCCAGGGCAAAATATTTCCCTGAGCTTCCCAGGTTTTCAAGGTTTTCCAGAATACGCCGGACACACCCTGACAATATATGTACCAGGTGCCAGTAGGACGAGGGCCTTGCAAAAGTCATATTTTTTTGTTTTTGAGGGCCAATTAGGGATGGTCCCCCTGCAATCTCTGGTACATTCGTATGTCTCACTATATGCCACACTTGTACTAAAGCAGCTAGAATGTATTTAAAATTTAGGATTCCAGACTGGGACTAACAGTGTCTGATAGAAACAAAATACTCCATATGTGAAATTACCTGAAAAGTGAGTTTAAAATTCTTAAGGTAAGAACTGAGAGCTGCCTGAAGAGTCAACATTGCAGCCATTCTCTGCACCCCATGCTGGGAGGGAGATGGTGATTCAGTTTTGAATGCTGATCTGGGTCCAGCCATCCATGCTTCTAGCAATGTGAATATCTCGCCCAGTGTTCCCGCACAGGTCTTCTCTGAAAGCACACTTTCCACAAAATGATTTAACTGCTGCAAGGCCTCAGTCACTCCAGAGTAATAGATGTCACTCTCACTTCCACTTTCCCTTGCTCTCCGTGATACAATTTCCTGGCACTGAAAGAGAAGTAATTAAAATTTGTAATAAAATCTTAAATTATCTCAATGATGCATGTTCAATTGTCACAAATGGCATATGTTCTATAATTTTCTCTAACTTAAAACAGAAGTGGACAAATCCTTCACTGCATTAGAACACAAAATATAATGGAGATGCAAATGTGAGAAAATCAAAGCAAAAAATCAATTTCTTGGATCAGGAAGCAGAATCAGTGCCCAGATGGATAATTTTTCAAAGTGAATTTCTCACATTTGTATCCTCCTTGGCAGGTGACACTCCTGGAGTACCTTATGTGGCTGAGTGGATATGAATATGGTACCACGAGACTGTAAAATCTATTAGGTCAATTTAATTAACTGCTGAGGAACCTCAGCACCGAAAAGTATGAAATCAAAGGAAAATCAACAAAAAATGGCTAATAAAAAAAATGGCAAAATTGACAAATCTTTCTCGAAAAAGAGAATTGACAGATACAAAAAAACTATTATTCTTTGACCAAAAAAAAACTCATTATTGAGAAAATTTTAGTTCTCCTGGTATAAAAACAGATGGCAGGTTGATTTGAAATTATAAAATCTGTCAGCCCTTAACAACATGTCCATAAATAAAATGTAATACGGTGCATTTTCATTAGTCCATCTTTTAAGGGACCTTAACCCATTCGCATCCATCCCCTGGGATTTAAATCGACCCCAAACACCACGTATAATAAGTTTGCAAGTAAGAAAAAGAATTTTCTAAGGTGATTTACAATGGAAAACATTTTCTAAATAGCCACCAGATGGCAGCTACAAACAGGTACACTCTCAGGCCAAAAAGTTACAAAAAAACTCTTAAGATAGCAGCAGGATCAACTGACAAATAAAACTTCGCATTCTGCGTACCAGTACACTTGGGGTGTTTGTGGCCAGCTTGAGGCCGCGTACCAGTACGCTTATGGATGCAAATGGGTTAACTTATAAAAGTGCTAACCAGGAAAATGAATTAAACACAGTAGTCCTTCCAAGGAAATATAACATCAGGAATGTGGGCTGAAGACTGCAGAGCAGGGAACTTTTAGAGATAACAGTAATTTTTGCTCACTCCAAAGATAGTAGGTGACAATCTACCATTAATAAATTTTCACAGTTACATGAAAACTGTACTAAGCCCTCAAAAATATACATAGGTGTCCCACGTTGATGTGCACTTATAAAATAAATGCTACAAAACTTTGCCGAATGCAAGGTTACATTTTGCAATCATGCCACATTGAGTGAGTCTAAGTCAAATGTATAATTAATCTTATGGGTCTACAGGGTCCTTTCCATGATGCACATACAAATAAATACACCTAACAGCTTTAAAAAAAATTAATTATGAAACATTTGTGAATTATTCTTCTGGGAATGATCATCTCACAATTACAGCACATCGTACAGTATACAAAATTATTGAATAATCACGCAGATTGAAAGGTTCGAGAGTTCACATAATTTTACACAGGCTTTCTCTCATATTTTGGTCTCTATTAACACTCAGCCATGTGAAGGTGTACATTAAAAAATAAAAATTGTTTCTTTCTCAAGGTGGTGAATATAGTCATGTAGGTACGTAGTTATAACATACATGTTATTATCTTCACAGAGCTGAAAAAATACAAAATCCTTGAAAATGTGTTAATATTCAAGGGAAAAAAATGCCATGACAAAGCAACAAGTTATATTTCCACCTTTTTCACGATTCTTATCATTGATTATTTACATTTATTGCCATGCTAACAACACAGCTTAACTTCCACTTCTAAGTTAATTCAATACATTCAGCTGATTCTGCAAGAAAAACCATTCTTATTGCTCCCTAGTTGTGACCTGGAAATCGGTAGGGGAGTTTCTCAATATGTATTTTAAATGTGACTAGTGTTTTCCAATGTTCTCATGAATGCATTAGCTTGGAATTTCCTTGTACCAGATGTGATAAAATAATAATGGAAATTTTAGTTTTTCTTAAAGAATATTTGTTTATTAATCAATATCAATTTTGTCCCCTTCAAAGTAACCCCACTTTCCCTTCCCTTAATAGTAAAAATGCCCTCGCTGTAAAATCTCGCCTTGGAAGTTTAACATCTCCATATGTCGTTTCATTATGATAGAGTTGACAATTTGCGTGAAAATTCAAAAAGCCATACACATGTACACAAGCAGAGATTTTATCATCATTGATCATGGAAGATTTGATTATTCAAAATTTGGCACATGGCGCCTGTTCACAATGCCCTCATAACCTCTCAATGCGTCATTTTCATTGCCGACGCGCACATGCCACATTCCTTTATGCTTGTTTTCAACTATGTATTCGACGGAAAGGCCAAGTATTTATCTTTCAGTCTTTAAAAAATGAAGTTTTGAGCTGAAGAAAAATATACAACTAACTTACAACGCGCTTTCAACCATTGCTTTTTTCACACCACAGAAGTTGCGAAATTTTCACCAAACCATTTTTGTTGCACTGTCGGTGCCGTGCTTTTGCACAACAAATATAACGCCATGCATTTTAAGCAGAGTAAAACTTCATGACTTTTAGGAAAAAATTAGCCTGGTCATTTTTAAGCGTTAATAAAGGAATTGTTGGGTTCTGCACATAGATTACATTGAAAAAAATGAGCAAAATTAAACTGCGCTAAAAGACGGGAATGGATGCTTATGTGACCAAATGTTAAAATAAAAATGAGATTTTCATTTCCTTATCACGTCATTACATTCGAAATCCAACCTTTAGCTCGAATTGGAGTCACAGTTTTAAACTGTGTTGTGCCATTTTTCGATAAATTGAGATATGTATTCAAATCACTCTATTGTTTACATTTAAGGTAATCAAGAGCCAATACTTTAATCTTCCTTTGTGCCAAAAATCGCGAGAATCCACGAGTACTCGTGCAAGGCCATTTGATTGGAATTGCCCACTTGTATCAATTGTAAGTGGGAAGAGATCTATTTTCTTTGTCTAATGGCTGTACGAGACTTTTGACTATAACTGACGGTTAATTTCATACTTTATATTTTCCATTCATTTGCTGCCCGCATTTCAGTTCTTTATTGACAGAGTAAAACGATTTGGTGTCATATCGTGCCACCCACTCAGGCCATACCTTGCTGGATTGCTAGGAATATACTGCAAAAAGCTACATCGACATCTGAATGGATGCAACATTTCTTCAATTGCAATGTATTTGCTCGTCTTGTAATCTTTTATACAGTCACTCAAAAATCAAGCTAAAATCAACCGTATTTCCACGAGTTTGTCTGCATTTCTTGTAGCCTTCCTGACGGTAGAATCTTCCAAATTGGAGACATTACAACAGGAATCTCTTATACCTCATGGCAATTCTAGGTGCCACGATTCCATTTCCGCCTGAATTACGTAGTTCTAGAATATTGGTACCCCCCTCGCTGGTATCTCTATCTTGTCGTGATGAGGGGGCTTGCGAGCCTAAGCGAACCTGAGAGCTATGCAGGTGGGAGCGAAAGCTCCTGGTAGGGCCACCCAAGCCAGACAGGTCAAGGGGAATAGGCCAGACAAAAAGAGGTACCCTGGTCCTCCAGGTTAGGGGTTGGGCGTGGGGCTAACAACACCACACCGTAAAAAAAAATGTTCTGTTACGAAACCTATAAAGAAGCCTCGGAATACGGATGGATTTAAGGATGATGAAACTGGCAAACAATCAGGAACTCGAAAACGCAATGCAACATCGACCTTAGCTACATGGAATGTAAGGACCATGCTGTAAGCTGGAAAAATGGTAGAGATCGCTGAAGAAGTATTGAGATATGGGATGGATGTAGTGGCATTACAAGGAGTAAGATGGAACGGAAATGGAAGAGTGGATAAAAAGGACTACTCAATGTTCTATAGCAGGCCTAAACTGAGAACTGGACAATGCAGAACAGGGTTTATCCTCAATACCAAAATGAAGCAAAGCTGCTTAGGGTTTGAACCTTTGGGGGATAGAATGTGTAAGATAAGGCTCAAAGGACGTTTTAGAAACTTATCTATCATCTCAGCTTATGCACCCACAGAAGATGTTAATGATGATCAGAAGAATGCTATGACCAACTGGATAGAGAAAGCAGCAAGATACCTAAATATGATGTGTTGATTCTCCTAGGAGATTTCAATACAAAAATAGGAAGAGAGGACTTCTTGCAAAATGTAGCTGGAAAACACTCTTTACATACCGAAACAAATGAAAATGGAAAGATGCTAAGCCAGCTAGCAGAAGCTAAAGGGCTAATAATCAAAAGTACTTGTTTTACACACAAAGATATATATGTATAAGGGAACCTGGAAAATGGCAGGTACAGGAGTGGTCAACCAAATTGATCACGTTCTGGTTTCCAGAAGACATGCATCTTCAGTCATTGACATAAGGTCTGCAAGAGGCCCGAACTGTGATTCAGACCATTATTTGGTAAACTGGGTGTAACTGACTCAGTAGAGAGAAAATGGATTAATATAAAGAAGGCTATGGGAGAGCCTGCAAAGGAGACTATAGGAGAAAGAAAGAGAGCAAGGAATGAAGAATGGTTTGATAATGAGTGCAGAAAAGCTATAGAAAGGAAGAATATAGATCAAAGGAACACTATCCAGAAAGAGACAAGACAAAATGTCGAAAGATATATAATGAAAGCAGAAGACAAGCAAATAGAATACTACGAAAAAAGAAAAAAACAATTCTTAAAGGGGTATATGGAAAAGATTGAGGAACTGAACACACAAAATGAAAGTAGAAAGCTATACCAGGCAATCAAACGGATGACAAACAAATTTCAACCAAGAACAAACGCATGTAAGGATAAGAATGAGAGGTTGGTTGGAACAGAGGAAGAAGTACTGGGAAGGTGGGCCAAGTACTTTAAGGAATTGCTGAATGTCTATGAGATAGATGAGGAGAATGAAGAAATGTTGGACATGAGGGTGGACACCGAGATTGGCGACCATCAATAGAGGAGGTGGAGAGGAGTTGGTAAAGCGGCAGCAGAATGGGAGAGCTCCAGGGGAAGATCAAATTGTACCGGAGTTAATGGGCAAGGGCCTAGCCATGTTGAAACACCGGTTCCCGTCAGAACACCGAAGTTAAGCAACGTTGGGCCCGGACAGTGGTTGGATGGGTGACCCTCCTCCATACCTGGACCAGGCATGGATGGAGAGGTAATACTCCCTCCAGACCACCGGGAGGCCGGTGGGAGATATACCCAGACCGGGAAGGTTAGAGGGAGGACACCCTCTATACCTGCAACTGGGGAGGCAGGGGGAGGCCAACCCTCCATACCTCTACCGTGGTGCTCTTGTCCCCTATCTGCAAGTGGCAGACAGGTATGGGGTTGGCACAATGGACTAAGAAAGGTCTAAGTGCCCGGGCTCCTGACAAAGGCCCCCCCGACTAACAAATCTAACAAATCTACCAGAGTTAATCAAGTATGGAGGAAAAGATTTAATGAAGAACCTACACAGACTGATATGTGAAATCTAGGAGAAAGAAGAGATGCCTGAGGAATGGAAGATTGGTTTTATTTGCCCTATCATCAAGAAGGGAGATAAGGCAAGACAGCTCTCCCGGAAGAGAGAAAAGCTGGCATGACCATTCAATAGCAATACAATTTTTTGTTTTGTACATATTATTTTTTTCTAGAAAAAGCAATAATAAACATTAAGCTATATTACACTAATTTTGGGATTATAAAAACTAATTTTGCATTTTATAAAACTATTTTCCTGGACTTCTACTCATAACATCAATGGTAAAAAAATCTCATTTCCAAATCTTGGATCTTTTGCAGCTGGTCTTTTAGACTTTTTGGACCTTAGCTTGGCCTTTTAGACCGGCTGGTCTTTTGGAGACCATACAGAATTGACATGGAAGTAGCTCTTACAAAACAGTTAGCACAAGACAGGAATCACAATTGCTCATACTACAATTGAGTCACATTTGCAGTGAGTGGTTCTCTCTGGTGAGTTCTACCCCTCCTCATTCCTTCCACAGAATGGAAATGGCAGAGGTGAATGTATACAAAAAACAAATTTTTGAAAAATTAAAGAATTTTAGACATCGACAGTATGAGCATGAATTACCTGAATGTGGATTATGGCAATAATTTTAGCACCAATCAATGTAATATTAATTCTATGTTTATCTTAACGATTGGCCTCACATTTTCTTCCTCCACAGGCTCACTGCTTTCATCGTGTTCCTCCAAAAATCCAGAGCCTCCTCTGACTCGGGATACTTTAGCTACCTCATCTTTTTGCTCTTGCTTGGGAAGTTCCAATCCCTCTGTGGTAAGGGCAAGTAAGAACACAGTATCAAATATTGCCTTGAGTATAGTAACCCTTTCATCTGATGACAATGATGGCGACAGCTTACTGAATTCCTTCTGTTAAGGTAAACTTTAATCCTTAAAAAAAAAACAAATGTAACACAGTAAAAATTCTATAATATAATTTGACCAATTCTTAGAAGCAATATGAATTAGGATGTTATAAAAGGATACGACATAATATTAAGAGTCTGTACTGCAGATGCAAGAACTGAGAGCTCTCCGCCAATCTGGTCCAACACTGTTTGGCGCATTATTCGCACCAACTCTGAACCAATTGGCAAATTTCCAACTCTCCCCAAGCTGTTCTGATCTGGACAGTCATTGGCATATGCTGAGGAAGCAGGCTGGACAGACAACACTGCACCACATATTCGTCTCAAGGTGGCCAATGCAGTGAGTCTCACATCCAATCCCTATCACATGATTATTGAAATTATGACACAAATGCACAAGGTAAAATAAAAATATTATCATGCGAGTGGAACTTTTGGATAATCAAACATTAAAGCACAAAATAAGGTTAACACTTTATTCTAGCAATTAAATCCAACATCATCTCAATGCAGCAGCCTAGAATTCAATGTAGGGATGCCAACTCAGGGTTGGCCAATCAAATATTCAGCTCAAATTTCCTGACTTTTCCAGATTTTCAAGACTGCTTTCACAATTTTACAAACTGTTCGACAATATGTATTTTACAGAGTATTAATGTTTCCACAGATGATAAAAATATGATTAAGGGCTGTTAAAGTCTAGCCCTAAAATAAAATTGAGCAAAATTGCAATGTAAAATGAATTTTAACAGTTATGGAGCATCATCTGAATGACATAACATAGAACATACTACAATTTATTACAGCGAGGAAACTTTTACAAACCACATAACAATAAACTCAACCACGACCCGGGTTTCCGCTATTGTTGTCCATTCCCGTCCTCCTTCCCCCCCCCCTCAACGCCACTACCCCACCCCCAACTGACTGAAGGTATATAAGGGATTGCTGTACACTTTTGTTCACCTGATGATGACGCTTAGCCGTTGAAATCCGGGTCGTGGTTGAGTTTATTGTTATGTGGTTTGTAAAAGTTTCCTCGCTGTAATAAATTGTTGTGATGGAATACCACAAAGTTTCTGAAGACTACGTTTTATTCATAGAACATACTTGCAAATATACGATTAATTTTATGACAAGCAAATAACTTCAGGAATAAACACAAATTTCAAAATGGATTGTCTATTGTTTTAATTAATAAAGCATTTAAAGCATAACTTCAAGAACATGTTTCTTTCACATTCTTCAAAATCAAATGCAAAAATGGAAAAATTACATTGGGTGTCAGCATTCTTAAGTCAGCACCTCGTATTTTATGCTATTATTTAATAAAAATGTAATTGTTTACTGTTACAAATACACTTCTCAACATATTAGTTCCATTTTGCTTTAAATTGAGAAATGCATTTGTAGGCTGTATGAGTCATATACTGGTGTATATTAACGATAAAATATTGCTAGCAATGGAATGGGAAACAAGGGTAATCCCGCACTTCGTATTTTATAAATAACTTTCAACAGGGTATTTTGGCATACATATATTGATGATTTAAGCATTCCAGTAAAAAATTGATATGTATTGGTTTGTTGTTGGGGTTAGCTGTCATATTTTAATATTGTAATTCTGTATATGCCCTGGCCTAAATTCTTGATGAAACCATGCATGCAATGGCTAACGGTGTAATAAAATATACTGCAGAAAGAAAACAGTTTGAAAATGCTGCATAAAAACAAGGAAATTTTGGCTGTAGTGACAGAAGTATGTCAGCTTGAATAGGGGAAACTACTTAAAATCAAGAGTTTTTAATTGAAATACCCTGTTTCCCAGCTAGTCCTCAATGTTGATATACAAAATCCAGAGTTATATAAAATCAAGGTTCTTAAAATCTCAATTATATATTCTATTGATTTTTCTCTCACATTAACACGTTCAGTGCGGGTGACATCTTAAGATGTCATGAGTTTCTCCCATAGGTGGCGGGTGACATCTTAAGATGGCATCCGTGGTATAACGTTTTATTAATTTTTTTCGCGACCGGTATTTAACCAGAATGCCTTTTTTTGACGCACGTTAGTCAATTGCAACCCGTTCTTTCTATTGGACACTGCCGTTCCTGAATTTAAAGATTTTTTTTTATATCCACTATATTTTTTTCTTATACTATTTTTTCTCAGTTTTTCAATGTTGTGTGCTATGCTCTGGGGCATTTTATGTAATATTTGTCTTATTTCATTGTTATTATTATGTGACTTTTGTATCATGTAATTGCGACGGGCAGGGTAGCAATCATAGGTTTTTTACCTGGTCAATGTTTGTTTCAAAGTGAGTTTTTTTCTTGCTTTAAGATGGCTACATTATCCTCACTCCTCCGTTGCCACGCGGCACAAAATTAACTATCCGGTGAATATGAGAAGTTCGCTATACATGATAATGTGAGCTTCCCCTTAGGGTCTTATATTGTTTCATATACCTTGCTTACCTTAACCCTACCCTTCAGTCCTATAAGGTATTCAATCACAACTTGTCCGGAAAATGCTCTACTCCGGAGCTTACCCCCAGAGGTTGTAACATTGCTTCATTACCACCCTCTAGTCCGACAGTATTCATTTCCCCACATTTTCTTCCACAGACAAAATAAAGCACTGTAAGTGAATATCTCATTGAACTACGACCATGGCTGTTCCCTTCTGATGGATGACCCGTGGTGGTAATGAATCATTAAGATAAGGTGTCATTAAGATAGGAGTGGGCAGTCCCCTGTGGGAAGCTGCGGACTCAAGTGGTACCAGCTCATCTGAATCATTAAGATAACTGTGCTGGGTTTATTAAAGATATGAGTGACATTGACTTTGAGGAGCTGCAGATACGTCGGTGATGTGGTCGTTGGATAGCGGGGAAAGAGAGGTCTTCGCGGGTAGAAATTAGACTCGGGAGTCTGGGGAAAGACAGTGTATGGGTGAGACGCAGTGAGCTTCGGAGCGCAACTATTGCGCGTACGGCAATCTCTAACAGCACACACTTCACTAAAATTTTTGTCACTAATGGTGCTCTGTTTTACCATGCCATATTGCGATTCTTCACTTCAGCTCAGAGTTCAGCTGACATACGTGTGACCGTAACATCTTGTTTTTTTTTAATTGTATACCTTCGAAATGCACAGAAAGAAATATACTTCCCATACAGAAGATACCACCTCCACCGTGTGTACTTCTGGTAAGTACTCACCACACATTCGTTCATATTCAATTTCTAAAGATAAATATATAAACATTGCATTTATATTTGCATACTTAGGAACTGGGATAGGAGAAAGAGGAAGGCGGAAGAAGATGAAAATTAAAGCAGGAAAACTGAAATGGAAGCAGGACCATCTGTCTCCGGTGAGTTTCAATAAAGTTGTATTTTCGAAAACTTATTTTATTTTAAACTTGTTATATTTTCTAGTTTTTCCCAATAATAAGATAATTTTTTCTGTTAATAATTAGGATGTTCAAAGAATGATCCTTCGCGACCCCAACCTCATAGAATGACCGAGGACGAACTGAGGAGGCTGCTTTTGAGACGGATTCTTCGGGAGAAGATGACGAGTCATGGGAGGATAGCGCTGAAGATTTCCATACTGAAGATAGTGACAGCGAAGAAGAGAGCAAGGATGAGGACCTTGGAGATTCTGAACATGACAGGACCAATATTTCTACAACTTTAACCACCGTTGAAACCATGGCACCCAACTCCTCAGGTGCCGTAAGGTTTTCTGAAATGTGGAGTAATGAGCAACCTGCTATCACACGCATACCATTCACTGGGTGTCTCGGGTTGAGGGAATTCCCAGCCGGGGATCACCCACGCCATTATTTTGACCTCATACCCAACGAGGCATTTTACGATCTCTTAGTGTTAGAGACAAACAGGCAGGCCGAGACCCTTCTATCGGCGAATGTTTCGCCACATGCCAGAATAGCCGACTGGAAACATATGCCGAAAGAAGAATTTGAAATTTTCCTTGGTTTATTGTTTCATATGGGAACAATTAGGCTGAATAGAATTTAGGATTACTGGAAAAAGGATGATTTATTCAATTTAACTTGCTTTTCACGGTACATGCCTCGGGATAGGTTTCTTGGAATTTTGCAAACGCTTCATTTCGAAAAAAATCCTGCACAAAATGAGCCTCGTCCAGAGGATAAACTGTTTAAATAAGGCCATTGATTAACCATTTTCAAGATAGAATGCATGCCATTTATTCCTCTGCAAAAGAATTATCATTGGATGAATCAATGGTTTTATGGAGAAGTCGTCTGGTTTTCCGTCAGTACATGAAAGGAAAACGCCATAAGTACGGCATAAAAATTTATATGTTAACGGAACCATCCGGAATAGTAATGCAAATGCTAATTTACTCTGGGTCGGCAGATAAGGAAGTAGGAGGGCAGGGGCACGCAAGAAATGTAGTGTATAAACTTCTTGAGGCCCGAGAGGGTTTTGGCCATTCTATTTATTTAGACAATTATTACAACAGTGTGCAAATGGCTAGAGAACTCCTGGAAAAGAAAAAAACATATTGCACGGGGACATTACGGGCAAACAGAGTAGGAAATCCCAAGGAAATTGTATCCCAAAGAATTAAACGGTGAAATTGTAGAGCGATGGAGTCATGACGGAATTTGCGTCTTGAAATGGAGAGACAAACGGGACGTTTTGGTAATTACCTCTGAATTTGGCAGCCAGTTGTTCGAGGTACGAACAGAAAAGGGATCATGAAATTGAAACCGGAACCGGTTGTTAAGTACAATAAATATATGAGAGGCATTGACCACGGCGATCAAATGCTAGCATATTACCCCTGTGAGCATAAATCGGTCAAGTGGTATACGAAACTAGCAATCCACATCTTTCAGTTGATAGTTGTAAACAGTTACTTACTGTATCAAAAATATAGCGGACACAATAAACCACTGTATGAGTTCCGAATAGAGCTAATACGCTCCCTACTAGGAGCACAAACAGCCCCTACCTCACGTCCGTCTACACCAAAGCCACCCGAATCTCATTTTCCCGACTTCCTTCCCGTCGAGGGTGGGAATAGACGGAAACAAAAGAGGTGCAGCGTTTGTCATACAAATGGAATCAGGAAGACCATCACCACCTTCTGCCCAGATTGTCCTGATGAGCCAGGATTATGTCTTCGTCCCTGCTTTATTGAATACCATGTGAAGAAGCTCAATAAATACTAAATGTGTATTTTTATATGTAAATGCAAAAATTATCCTGGTGCATATTTTTAAAGTAATTTCTCAATGCTATATTTATCAATTTTTCAATGTTGTATTTTACTTTAAACTTGAATAAAACGTGAAAAATGAAACAATTGTAATGGTTTACTTTAAAAAAAAACATTGTAATTGCCATGCAAATAAAGTTAACAGAAAATTATTTTAATCTAAAAATTGAAGAAAAATTTTAATTTCCTCGATGAATAATATGTTCATATCCTTGTTATCGCTTCCGCGGAGTATTTCTTCGGAAAGATCCGGTCTTTCAAGCGTGAACTTACACTTATTCGGACAATAAATGGAAGTTCGCGGTAGGGAACCAGATAGACCGGAACTTTCCGATAAATATATTTATTAGATTTTGTGTTCGATGTGCATAAAAGGCAAGATATTTCAAGAATTATAACAATTAAAAAGTGTAAATTAAATGCAGTTTTAGTTATTCTTTAATGTTCGCAAATTAAATTTAGAACTAACGCAAGGGTTTGTCGCAATTAGAATAATAATATTTGCGGGTAATTGTGTAGTGCTGGTTGCATAAGTCCATTTTTTTCGCCGTGACGGATGACATCTTAAGAGGTCATGAAAAAAAAGTTAAAAAAAAAAATTTTTCCCGGGTGTTATTGGCAGTCATCGATATCAAGGCATCCTTTACATACCAAAATCTGTTGAAAATTAAAATAAAAAATTTCCGTCATCAGGAACACCACAAATTTTTTCTGCCGCACAGAATGTGTTAAGAAAAAATTTTACGAAAAATATACAGTAGAACTCCAATTATCCGGATCAATTGGGAACCGGACCCCATCCGGATAATCAAATATCTGGATAAATTGTAATACACTCACAAAAAAGTTAATTTCTCTGGAAATATCTTAACATATTCGCTTAGGATTGATCTAAGAACGCTAAACGCTATTTGTTTCATACGTGCTGTAGCCAATAATTGTCAAACAAAATGAATGGTCTAAAAGATACAACAGTTACATGTTTTGAATAGCCTATTGCCATGACTGTGAAAATCAGATTATAGAGTATTTTTTCCCCTAAAAGTGATCTGGATAGTTGGCAGTTCAGATGATTGGAGTTTTACTGTACGGGGAACATACTCTATGAGAATTACCTCAATGCTAACAACAGAGGAGTGTAAAACAAAATATTACTCACATTATAAGATGGCACTTAATTATTTCCAAGTAATTGTCCACAGACCTTAGAAGCATCCAAATGTTGCAATATCCATGTCACCGCTCCTATCTCAGTAGAACTTTTGGAATCCAAAAATGATGCCATTGCAGCTGGATCACCACATATGGCAACAGCCGCACGACCAAAGCATAACAACAATGTGACAGTAGCTCTTTGAACACCAGCCTCCTTCCGTCTAAAAGTGAAACAATAACAACAAAATGAGAAGGATAATGATTCATCCTCAGGGCTAGCTTACCAAAACCAAGTGCATCCATCAGGTTGCAGATGGTGGGTTGACCTCTAGATACAGAGGGGTTAGCTGCAAAATAAGTGAGTTTACTAGATGAATAAGCAGTCACTGAAAAAAAAGCAGTGTTGGGCCTTTTCATCTCAAATCAGGCAGATAGTGCAAAATCATGTCAGGTGACCATCACCGATTTCTCTGAAAGTTATACATGTGAAAGCAGTATCCTTATGATGAATTATGATCACTTTATCTCAGCTCAGAACCGAACCAATATAAAGCTATGATCCTTTGAACATTGCAGAGTCAGGCCTCAAAGTAAAAAATGAAAAATCACATAAATGTTAATAACTAATGAACCATGGCCCATAAAGCAGTGGTTTTTGTTTCATTTTGAAGAAAATGCATTTATGCACATTATGACATAACTTTCAAGTAATTTGAAGCGATAATAAACAAATAGGACTTATTTAAACAATAAAAAACAGTAAATATTTAACAATTTATTACTCAAAAAGGCCACCTTTTATTTGCTTTAAATTTTCTCAGTGGCTAGTTTAAATGTTCTGCTATCAATAAAAAAAATAAAAAAGGTAGTATTTTTATATTTTTTGTTTTAAGGCATGTCAAAGTTAGGCATGTTTTCGACCCAATCTGTTTATGCACTCCTCACATACACCAAGATTGCATACCTATGAGGGGGAAAAAATGAAGATTCATTCTACTTAGCATGCATAATGGATAAATAGTACATACCTGAATCATTGGTTACATCCACTGACTGAATGTAAGTTCAATCTTGTGTACTTCCATGGCGTCAAATGTGTGCAAACGCCCACTGCTACTAACTGGAAACGGTGGATGAGGCAATTTGTGGAGAACGTTTTTCAATGGCACTTCACTTAGTCTTATAATTTGGGCCACCTGAAACCATTCGATGGACCATGTGGATGCATAAACGAGACACTAATGTAATTGTTCTAAAGACACTGCAGTGATTTTAGCAATCCACCAGGTTTTTTCGAAAACACACCCAATGAAGTCATTTATGGTGAGATCTTGAATACTGTATGTCTTTATATCTGAATTTGTTAGTGTCACAGCCTGTATGCATATGTGGTTCGCAGAGCGAGCAATATTTGTTCTATGTCTGTTAACAACCCAGACATGACAGCTTTTGATTCCATGTACAGATGCCACTTTTGCCCAATCATTATGCTTTTTTTGTTTAAATTGAGCTACTTCTTCACATGGCAAATGCAAAAGTTTGATATTAGGCAAGAATTTACTTACATTATCCACAAAGGACTCACTGTTCTGAATCTACTCGCCCAAATTGAAATTTCTCAGGTTGTAGTTTGTGGCATAATGCTTGACTAGTCCTCCAACTCCATCACAGCGCCCCTTTCCATGTCCAGTTGCACTGAACAACCACCTATGACTTTCTTCCGGGCTAAGACCTTTCCCCAATTCAAATAGCTGAAATCTGTTTTTAAAATGAGCTGCTGCCCCATCTGAAATATATGTTTTATCTCACCTTATAATATTCATTTTAGACAAGTTGTCTTCTATCTTATTTATCCCAAGCAAAGCATGTGCAGTATCATGTGATAAATCATCTGAAATAACTGCATAACTCTGCATACCTTTGTCACTATATCCCACGCAGGTAAATATTGATTATCTGCACTTTTTGCCAATGATAGGATTGTGCTTCATCTGGAAGAATCACACTCCAATGCTCAGCTAAGTCGAAATGAAGCACCAATTTCACACCATTTAGTGCAAGCAACTTCTCTTAATGAATAGCTTCCCTCTGTATTTTCCAAATATAGTGGTGATACACACCTTTCTTGGTGCAATCCTGAACTTCAGCAATGAATGCTTCCATCGAAACAGTCTTCTTTAACAAATCACCTTTTTCCCAAAACCATAAGTGACTTCTTCATCTTCTTTGTTATCCAATCTTTAAGTGGCCATTGTTAGGCCCTCAATGCCTGGACACATACCACATTCTTGGAACCAGCACTCTTCTTTAGGGCTTTCACAAAGATACAACTTATATAAATAATCATTTTCAATGACTGAGTAGGTCAAATTTCTTAAACTGTTACATATAAGTTTCAAATTGGAGCAATAAGTTCATCTGCAAACATCAGGCACTGGTTGAATTTTGACCCATCTTGGCCTAACTGAGTTGCACTTGGTCAGTCCAATTTTTATTTAAGAATGTTGTTCTTTCATGATGTCCTTTATTGATCGACTCATGAATCGCTTTACCTTTTTTACTTTAATATCATTCTCAATGACAGTCAACACATCTCGCTGATTAGGACTTTAATGAGAGCAAACTTTGTCATCATCCAAGTAAAATGAGAGAGCAATCTTGATATGCTCAACAGGAAGAGGATGCCCACAGTATTCATCAGCATTGGCCCATATTCCTTACTTTTTTTAGCTCTGCGTGATTTGTCAATCGTATGTTTGGTTGAACCTGGAACAGCAGCCATAATCTCTTGTTTGGAATAACTTGTGGGAAAGAGAGTTAAAATTTTACCTTTGTCACTGATAGATTTTACACTTTTCGCTTTATCAAAAGCTGCTGAGATATTATTTTCCCATGAAGTACATGTTCCACATTTATCAATTTCAGTGGGAGCAGCTTCATCCTGAACATCATACAATGAACTAACATCATGCATGCTAAGTAGAATGAATCTTCATTTTTTCCCCCTCATAGGTATGCAATCTTGGTGTATGTGAGGAGTGCATAAACAGATTGGGTCGAAAACATGCCTAACTTTGACATGCCTTAAAACAAAAAATATAAAAATACTACCTTTTTTTATTTTTTTTATTGATAGCAGAACATTTAAACTAGCCACTGAGAAAATTTAAAGCAAATAAAAGGTGGCCTTTTTGAGTAATAAATTGTTAAATATTTACTGTTTTTTATTGTTTAAATAAGTCCTATTTGTTTATTATCGCTTCAAATTACTTGAAAGTTATGTCATAATGTGCATAAATGCATTTTCTTCAAAATGAAACAAAAACCACTGCTTTATGGGCCATGGTTCATTAGTTATTAACATTTATGTGATTTTTCATTTTTTACTTTGAGGCCTGACTCTGCAATGTTCAAAGGATCATAGCTTTATATTGGTTCGGTTCTGAGCTGAGATAAAGTGATCATAATGCATCATAAGGATACTGCTTTCACATGTATAACTTTCAGAGAAATCGGTGATGGTCACCTGACACCCCTCTGCCTGATTTGAGATGAAATCCCCCTGTTATCAAGAAGGGGGCCACCATTAGGTAAAACGGTATCAAAATGATATGGTGATCCATGAAGATGCCATGACTAGGTAAAATGGCTGCTGACAACTAATAGGCAGCCAGCAATCTGTGGGAGGGGACAAAAACCATCCTCCACATGAGTGAAGGATGGAGAAAACATGGTTCTGCAAGGTGACAATCATTGTAAGGTGTAAGTGCTGCTGCTAAGTACCAAAACTGCTGTAGCACTACGATGTGGAAGGCAACAGGAAACCACCACCATATCATCCGGAGGAGAACCAGCTATTCAACTACAGTGAAACCTCGCTTTAACGTTCTTGGAATTTACATTTTCCCATGATTTACAACATTTTCTTCCGGTCTCAAAAATGTTTGAATCATTCCAATGCATGTTCATCCCGCTATTCACACTTTCAAATCCTGCCATTTACGTTATTTGAAAGCGATAAATATGGCGGCTGGTGCACTTCAACTGGTGACCCTGCGAACATGATCAACAAGTTCAATGTGGTATGACGAGAATTCCCGTATTGTAGGTTCTATCCATTGACTCTTGCTGGGAATTCCCATCGTTGGTATATGCATCTTTCTAACGGTTCCTGCTGCCCTCAGTCATGTGTAAGGGCTCTATCAACGCGCTTCAGTCATCCGTTTGAACCCTACTGAGAGAGAGTGTGGTCAGTTTCGGTTCCGGGAGCTTTTTACTTTAGACAGCACCTCATTCTCTTAGTGCTAATTAGTGTTTCTTTTCTTTTAATGGTGATTAATTTCTTTCGTGCTTTTCCATTCATGTTTATTAAATATCACAACCATTGTTATTTCAGGCATAATATTCAAGCGAAAAAATGATTTTGTACTTTTTTCTTATTGTTTTTAATCGTTTTTAGTTTCATTTTGCCTATATACTAGGGGCATAGACACTCTTATTTTCTTCTTTTTAAATAACGCTTTTCGAGACATATTTTATTAGGTCATTGATACCGAAAATCACTTTTATGTAAAAACCATCTTTTTATATTCATAGCTATCATCATCCTTGAGTTGACGAATGACGCTCCCGTTAACAAGTTGCACATCTTCCTTGATCTCCGAATATCTTCCACTCGCCAGATGGATGGATGCACACTTGTCCAATCCGAACTCCATCCCTATAGCCTCACTGTATTCCAGTACGGTGTCCAGGCCAGTGCGAAAGCCTTTTGCATTAGAAACATAAACCTTCAGGTCATCCATGTAGCACAAATGAGTGACCTTATGCTTCCTGTCACTTGGAACACTGTACATGCATCCTATACCTTGTCACAGCCTCAGGGACAGGGGTAGGAGGGAAATACAAAACAGTAAGGGGCACAAGCTGTCGCCTTGAAAAATGCCACGGTGGTATGTTATCAACTCTGTGAAAACTGAACGCTTGCCTGAATTCAGAACGAAGCCCGTTTTCCAGAGTGGTAACAGGCGTTGGATGCAAGGCACTACCTCTGGGTGGACTTTCACCAACTTCAGCATGGCGATCAAAAGCTCATGCAAAGTGGTGTCAAAGGCCATCTAGTAGTCCACCCAGGCCTTTGATAGGTTTTCCTTATGCTGGATGGCATCCTGGCGTATGCACCTATCAATTAGCAGGCTGTCCTTGAATCCTACGATTCCCCGCTTTGAGCCTCTCTGCTCGTACACCTCCTCCCACACAAACTGACACAAATGTCGTACTCGCCTCAGGCGGTGGAGAGGCTGCCTGTGTCGGGGAGTGGTCTGGCCGGTGGTGTGCTCCTCTAAACTGGCGGTTGGTGTGGAGTTTCCTTTTTTTGCAGGTGATTGGCATAATCGCGCAGACTCTGCTGCGATAGATGGTAGTGTTTCAGATGCATCTCACACCAAAAAGAGTGCATCCTTGCCATATACCCCCTGCGATCGGGCTGACCTGGGTAAAAGCGAAACTGGGTGAAGGTAAATAACAACAGATAAGGTGAAGGAGTGATCCTCTCGGGTTACCCCGTTCTCTTTTTCGCTGAATGAGTCCCTCGCAGATGAATGTCGTCGCGCCCAGGAATAAGGAATGAAGAAGAAGAAAGAAGAGAGGGATAGCTGGATGGAAGGACTGCTCGTCAGGCAATTTCCAAATACCCTGGAAAGGATATTTTACCATTCATCACGATAACCCGAATTGAGCCTCGTATTGCCGGTAATATTAATTTTTCATCACAAAACGAATAAGTCAATGGAATAATGCCTCTATTTGATGCGAAGGTAGCTTGACACACGGAAGTCAATTTCCACTGAAATGTCAAGAGTAGCAATATGTCCAAATATATCACTTCTTGCAGGGCATCTTTCGGCTTTCGTCTTACTTCCGAATCATCTGTAAAAATTTATGATGCAAGTAAACAATAAACATTGCAAATTGATATATCGAGATAATATTGTTAAAATTCGTCACGGCAAAGAGGGGTAGTACCAATCCGCGAGTTGCTTCACGCCGCACCGCCAGCTGCAACGGCCAAATAACTTATCCGGTGACGCCAAATTTGAAATTCCTTCACACGTTTGAATTTTTTGATTGTATATGTATGTTCGTATCTTTGAAAGTTCGTAAGTCGGATGTTCGTAAGTCGAGGACTTACTATACTGCCTCCCAGGTGTCCTTTTCCAGGGCTTCAATATTTTTAATTAATTCATTCAGGCCAGATTGAGAGAATGATCGATTCCAAGTAGGTTGGCAGATACAGTCTTTGGGGTTGATTTGAAGGCTGGTTACCTGTGCAGTATGGTTGGAGAGGTAACTGTCTGTCAGTAACGTTTCTAGACAGGAGAAGCTAGTATAGATATTATCAATAATGGTTGCAAAGTTGGCTGTAACTCTTGTTGGTTTAAAGATTGTTGGTGACATATTTAACATAAGAAATATATTAAGCAGTTGGGTTCTAAGAGCAGTTTCTACTCTCAAATCTACATTGAAGTCCCCTCCAACAATTGGATTTGTTGAACCCTTAGTCAATACAGCCAGTGCTTGAAACAGTCCTTCTTGAAATTTAGCATAATTTCCACTAGGAGATCTGTATGCACAAACTATGGGTATTTTAACACCAAGAAAAGAACTATCAGTAGCAAAGCATTCATAATGAAACTCTAAGCAAGTCTTTCAGTAGATTTAAGATTTTGTGATGTCAATGAACTTTTCAAATAAACGCAAGAACCACCACCTTTAGTTGACTTCCTACAAAAGCTACTGACCATATAATAACCACTTAAATCAACATTATTACATTCATTTTGATGCAGCCAGTGCTCAGTTGTGCATATAACATCCGGCTAATGGGAGTCTAAAAACAGCTCATATTGATTAATCTTTGATCTCAGACTTAAAATATTTATATACATGATTTTTAGACCTACAATAGATGGATCACCATGATCATGCATTACCTCAGTACTTCCCCTGTCTTGCGCAGGAATAAAAAACACCAGGGTCACATTGCAAGGCCACTTATCGCTTAGTAAAATCTCATCATGTAAGTGGAAGGGTAATCCAATCCTGAAACTGGCATTTGCACCTTTAGACTCTAGTTTGGTCACAGTCATTTGCATGCAGAGGGGAAGTTCCTTTAAAGGAAACTTTCACCAGTTTCCACCGTAGTTTCACTGGCAAGGTTGTCTAAATGAATCCAAACTTTCTTCACCCCCACTAACTCCTTAACAGACGTATTCTTCCGCACAATGGTATCGCGGTAACGTTTATTCAGCTAACCATTATTAATATCCTGGTAACCGGCACTTTTTTGCGAATGGAAAGATTATCCAGCTTGTTCTTCACAAGATTCTCTCCCTTCTTTTTACCTACAACCTTGACCCAGTTGTTGGATTCCACTGTGTCGTTGCCCTCTTCGGTGTTCTCACAGTTTACATCTTGATTGACAGTAGCATCACGATCGTCACCTATCAATGAACCACTTATTAAGGGAACACCCTGGGAAACAGCAGTTAAGGAATCACTAGGGAGTCCACTAACAGCATTTTTAGCCAGATAATCACATCTTATCCTTTCCGAAGAAGATTTAGGTTTGTTAGTCATGAGTTGGATGCCCTCTGTAAAGGGGACCTTTCTACTTGGTTTCGTGACAGAGTTGTTTACATGTGTCTTAGCGTCCAGCTGCGAGTTATTAATCAAACAAAGTTCGTTGCGAAGAAGTTCAATTTGGGTGAATTGTTTATTCAAATTTCCGATGGACTCAAGCAGGCTAGTTTTTCAGATTTCCACCATCTTTCCAACCTCACACTGGTTTTCCACACCAACACCGAGTATTTCTTCAACCGAGCTAATTTGGAGGGAAGGCATCGTCAAACAAACTTTACACCGATAAACTAATTCCCAAGATGCATTTAGCGCATTCAAGCCAGTTTTAGATAGACAAGTACAGTGAAACCTCTACTAAACGAAATTCAAGGGACCGATAATTTTCCAGTTCGTTAATCGGGAGTTCGTTTGTCGGAGGTGCTTTTCACGTTGCATCACTCCAGGGGCAATGTAAATAATCCACTTCTTGTTCCTTGAATTTCAGGGAATATGGTATGAAGAACTCAATTAAAGGTAAAATTTCCACAGAGGATAGCATACTTTTATCCTTACTGCTCCCTTGCCTCATAAAAAACCGTGGAATAACAACGAGCAGGTATTTCAGCAAGTCCAGCTAATTATACCATTTACTGCGATTTCTAAAGGCCGATTTATAGTTGGCATGAACGTCAAACTTTAACCATGAATTGTTTTCGTGTTGTCGCCATCATGTTACGATCGCCGTCAACTAGAATGTGCGTCGGTAACCGTTGGTCGCCTTCATTCATCTTTGCTAGGATGCAGATGTTTACATGCAGCAGATCGCCAACATGTGTTGATTTGTTTACTATCTACAAAAGAGCGAGAACATGGATGAGTATTATCAACTCGTAATTGCTGTGATAATTGTAGTAGTGGGTATTCAGCTCGAGGGTGAAGTACGCGTTGACGCCAATCGTAAACTGGCCTTATCTTCCCGACCAATGCATCACAAACACGCTAGAATTAATGATAGTAGTTTCTTATGCCGCCACTTTCAAGAACTCTAACTTAACACTGTCACATCCGCGGTGCATTCAAGGTTTTTGAGAACTGCTCCGTAAATACAGCACGATATATTTTGGTTTTCGTTCCGCCAGCTACTTTTTTTCAAGAATTATTTTCAAGATGGCGGCGAGCGAAAAAAACAATTATCACATTTGAAACGTTCGAATTCAAAAAAATAATGTTATTACAGCAATAAAAATATTTAGGAATGCGCACAACGTAAATGATCACTGAACGGGATTTCATTGCATTAGATGTGTTTCAAGAATGCTAAAGAAATTTTCGAGCCCGCGATATGAAAGTCAACATTTGACATTTTGTAAATCAAGCATAGATAACAATTTTTGCAAAAGCACGGAGAATAAATTACGAACTTACCTTGCTAATAAGTAGATAAATTACCAGATGTAATAATTGCCACTTAAGGCAAAACCAGGCTTCACTCGCAAAGATTGTAATTATTCATTTAAGTATTCTACCAGCTGATTGGTATGTTCTTGGTGTTGAGGTCCGTAGTTTTAGCGAAAGAAAAGGAACGTCCGGTTAACTTTAACGAGGTTTTATTCACGTGACCAGGTCATTTTGGTACAACACTTGTCACCAATTCAAATTACAATCCAGTTCACAAAAAAAACAAATAAAAATCACTTCGCGTGACTTGTGCTGCCAACCTATAAATTCCATTCTTTTCATTACCAACCAAAAATATTTTTAGCACTTGGACAGTCCCAATTCTGCATCCCAATCTCACGAAATTGAACTGCAGCACTCGAGAGCAACCAGTTTTCACTCGAAAAGATTGAAATTATAAACTCACGATGTTGAACCGCAGTAAAACTCAAGAACACCGACCAAATCACTAACCATGCCGCTAACACTGACGCAAAATGCCAGAAATGCAATTAACTGGATAAACAACAAGGACCTTTCTGATTGGCTTGTTTGTACGGAGTCTCTGATTGGTTCTAGTCACTTTCAAATCAGCAAAAACGGCAAAAACCTCGCAAAATATTCAAAATTAGCCTTTTTTTTTTTAAATACGTTAAGAAGAGGTAAATATTATAATACAGGGCTAATCTTTCATTTCGTTTATCGGGAGTTTTCGTAGAGCAAGAGTTCGTTCATTAGAGGTATTTACCAATGCATTTAAATAGGAATTTGGCGGGACCAATAGCATTTGTTCTTTCAACGGAGTTCTTCGTTTATCGGGAGTTCGTTAGGTAGAGGTTTCACTGTACATAGCAAATGAATTTTTGATAAGCAACTGGATTCGCATGTAATAACCACACTGTTATCATCATCAAATACTTCGGAGCAAAATGATCAGTATTGCGACCATATTGACAGAGGGCGGAACAGTAAATCATGATTAGCATTAATGATTTTAACTCACCTAATTGTGAAAAATTATACATGAATTTCAACGCACCTCCGAGCTTCCTCAACGGCCTGCTGCGAAGCTTTTCCAAATGGCAGTCTTTGTATGAAGTGCTTGGCGGCCAATATGCCACCTCCAAAGCCTCCACTTCCTTGGCCACTGAGTGAATTCATTCCATGTCCAAAGTCTTTGGCTTTTAATGATAGAGCCTTTAAAACCAGTTTGGGATGACGCTTAGCCACTCTGCCCAATGCTGCTGCACATGCCTATAAGAAAGGATTTAAATAGAAGGATAAAAATTGAAAAAAAAAGCAATCAAATAACTATTTCCATTAAAGCAAATTTATTTGACAAGTCAACCATAATTTTCACTTTATTTATCATTTGCTGTTTGATAGAAGTCATAGATTACCTCTTCCTTGTCTGTTGTAAATAAACCACATAATAAATTCACGAGGGCTTCCTTGCCTACATGTAAAAATAGTGAGATGCTACCAATATTTTGGCCTGAGATCTATATTCACAGCTAGTAAAATGAAGTTTTTTCTTTCTTGTACAATTGAGCTCCCAAACAATGTCTTTCAAGGCATGGATATACTTTATGTGAAATTCAGTAAACCAGTTTTAGGCGTATTGCAATACAGTAGTGCCCCCATATCTGAGGTCCCCACATGAAGATGAAGATTTCCTGAAGTAAACCATCCTAGGTTCAAATAATTTAGCACCATTCTGTGAGGTGAAATCTCCTCCAAAAGTCTAAAGAGAACAAATAATACGTCACCTCCAAAGCCATTAGAAATATTTCCCATTACTCAGGATACATCACTTACGAAAAAGTTTGGTGTAATCAATCTTTCTGGCCAATTTTCACCTGTAACTAATGAATATGCTTCAGTAGCTGGTGAAATCCAACATGTACACTATGAGGAGACTGATGACCATTACCAGTTACTGATGAAACTCCTTGGAATCTCTCCAGTTTAAAGACACCAGTTGTCTAACCTACCAACATGGAGCAAAAAGTGTCCTTTTATTTTTTAAATGCTTTGCCTCAATCGTATGTCGTTTATAAGTAGGAATGAGTCGGTTCAGCTCTTAAGGTTCTCTGTTTTACATTCAGCTTGGAACCGGGAACGAAATAAAAAATAACTAGCACCAAAATCCTAGGAGCAAAAACTAGTGATGGGTCGAATCCAAAATTTATCGAATCCGAATCTCTTTTTCTTAATCAAATCCCACACATTGAATCCGAATCTTTATTTCAGAAAACTATGAATTCAAGTTACTCTACAATACCAATTGCATTTATAAAACAAATTCAAATCCATTTATATTTTCCATTATTTTTTTTAACCAAAAAGTTTTTCTACACATCTATTCCCTCAAGTTCAATATTTATTCATTAGCTAAAAAATAAAAACAAATTTGAGCAGCTGTCTCAGTTTTACTTAATTTTTATTAGTTCTTCCACTAAGTGCAATGTAATCTTAAGTTATAAATTTTTCCTCAAGAAATGCAGCGTTCTTACTCTTTCGGGATCTAATCTGTTACTTTTTTTGTCTACCAAATTTCCAACAGTACTAAATGCTCTTTCTGAAAATACAGTTACAGTTCTTGCACTATGAGTTTCTAGGCTCTTAAAAATCTGTCCTGCTTTTTAACATTTTGTCTTTAAAATGAGGGTCCAAATTGTTGCAACAGCATAAAACCTGTTCTTTTCTAAGTCAGCAAATCTGAGATTCATCTCATTAATGATATCATTTTTCATCCCTTGCAATCCCGATCCTACATGTTTGCGCCACTCGGGAGGTAGGCCTTTTTGAGTTTCCCTACCTTCCCTCTTTTAAATTCCCTCCTGTTCCGTCTTGGGCACAATTCGCATTTGTTTGTTGTTGTGAAACCTGCCACCACAAGAATTTTTCGTGGTTCAAGACAATGTGAATGAGGACGCATTCCATCTTGGGATAGACCTCGCGGTACGACCTGATCCCAAGAGGGAGCGCTCGTCTTTTCGGGCAAAAGAAGACCAGGTGAGCACCCTGTTCCCTGTCCTGTTCCCCTTTCCTCCCTTATTTTATAATTTTGCTCTCCCACAATCCCATTCTTCCTGGTGTTTTATTTTCGTAGTATCCAGCTCATATAGGCCTGCCTCCTAGAATTTTGTGGTGCGGCAATAACGGCCCCGAATGGGTACATTTATTGGTGCCGAAGCCCGGGAGTGTTGTTCATTTTTTATGAGTTTTCCTTGTTTTTTCTTCTTTTGGTTCAATCGTTCGTCTCCTTATTATTAACAATGGGCGGGGCGGAACGAGGCAAAGAAAAAGGGATTTGTGACGAGGGAACGATTTGATGCGCAGCTCAAGCTTCTTCACTTCAAGCGGGATCAGTTCAATGCAACGATTTCTGTTTTGCATATAATTTAGCTAAAGAGTTAAACGAGTCGGGAGCGGAACTTTCCATTCATTCCAAATCTGATTAATGTTTCGCACTTATGGGGCTCATATTCCAGATGTCTACGCTAAATTTCAGAGTACCCAAAATACTATTTTTGAGTATTGCTTCAATTCCAATCAACCGGATGTTTTTTCTTTGGACTTGAGTCTTTCAGAAGACGTCGAAGATCACTTTTATTTCATTTTCTCTGTTTTAGAAAAAAACCACAAGTTCTTCCGCATCGAATAATTCTGTTGCAGAAACTAATCCACCGGTAAGAAGCAGTTTATCCCCGCTTCCCAAGATTGAAGTTCCGTATTTTTCTGGGGTATTCTCCAAGTGGATATCGTTCCTCGACCTAATTCAATCGGTTGTCCATGAGAGAGAAGATATTTTATGTATGGAGAAGTTTTCTCATTTAAAGATCACCCTTTATGGTAAAGTAGCTGCATTAATTGCAGCAGTTCCATTCGGTGAGGCTCATCATGCGTCAGCTTGGAAAGAGCTTTATGATTACTACAATAATCCAAGAATTTTAGGATTTAATTATTTGGATAAGATTTTGGAATTTTCTCCAATCAAGTCTGGGTCCTTGTCAAGTCTACAACAATTCATTAATACGTTTTCGGAAATTTACGTGGTCTTAAATACTCTTCATTATTCCAAATTTAGGTGAATTTATTCTATTTAGGATGGCTGTTCGCATAGTTGACATAGAAACCATTGCACGTTTTGAAGAAACGTTAAATGGTGAACCATTCCCTTCTGTCCTTCAATTCCTCAACTTCTTTAAAAACACATTAAGGTAATGTTGACTTCTGCTGGGCCTGTCGGTACTGTTTCTTCGTCACGTGTCAATTCACAGAATTCTTGCGCAGTAATGCCTGTTTCTGTTCGCGATGCTGCTCCTGATATTGAGGACAATTCATGTCATGCTGAACGTTGTCCTTTGCAAACCTTTTCTCACCCCCTTTTTGGATGTTCCAAATATTTGGCGATGGATATTAAACAGCGAACGAAGTTTGTATGCTCACAAAAATTGTGCCTTAATTGCTTAGATCCAGGGCCCCAAGATGTTTTCACAAAAGGATGCACTGCGTGACTTGCAGACGATTCCATCATTTGACTCTTCATCCTTCTAATTCTATCAAGAGTCAAGTTGTTTGTCCTTCCGCGGACTCTGTTATTCCCAGCGAAACTTCCCCTCCACTGCCGGATGCAAGGTCATCTGGCACTCTAGCTACATCTTTCACCTCTTGTGTCGAGTGATCGCCCCTCCCCCCTCTCCCTCATTTTCCTAAGGAGTGCAACGGTGACTAAGTGTTCCCAACAAGTGCCCCCCCCCCCGCCATCATGCTACTTTGTGCTTGGTGACTAGGTGCTTGCCCACGCTGACATTCCTCCCCCTCCCTAACCCTTGCAGCTGCACCTTACCTGGAAGGAAGACAACGTGGCGTGTGACCACTCTACGTCCCTAGGACTGCGGCCATCTCTCCCCCCATCCTCCCTCTTACATTGTAGGGTTGATGACGCACCTAGGGTCTCCTCAATGGCTCGGGCCTTCCAAGTTTGCAACTATGTGTGGTTAAACCCATTTGCACCCAGATACTTTCAACCCCTTCTGTTCGCACGAGGACTGGCCACCTTTTTTGTTTCTTTAAATTTCCCTCCCACCTATGCCATGGCAAGTTTCGTGCCTTTTTGTTTGTTATGCAGTTATGATTTTGCCCGCGGAGGGCGCTCGCGGGAGCGAGACAGACTGCACTACTGACTGGGAGAACACAACCAGTGTGGAGTTCGGACAAGACAGTATAAGTGGCGTGCAGACATGACGTGTGTGTGTGATTGGTGTGCGAGTGTGAATGAATATTGAAGACCTCCGGAGACGTCGGCGATTCAGGTACGCGAAGCTTACGCCCGGCATTTTCTTTCCCTTATATATATTATTAATTTCCGTTTCCCCTTCTATGACAGTATTTCCTCAGTTTATTATTTTGTTCCCCGTTAAAGGCCAGCCTCCATTCTTTTTATTTTATCCTTGTGCGATTCTTTACTTGTCTGGGGACATCACGGCCACGGGCGCGAACACCTTCTCTTTCCTCGCATACATAGTTACTCTTGTTCAACTCCCACCCTTTCCTCTTCCCATCTACTCTCCTCCTCTCCCCTCTCATTTCCTCCTACCCTCTCCTTACTTGCAATTCTGTATATATACTGGACTTTGTGTGACATTTATTGCCTGATGATGATGCACTGCATCATCATCAGGCAATAAATGTCACACAAAGTAATTAAATATTACAAATGGACTTCAAAATCCATATTGACGAACAAGTGACTAAGAATTCATCTACATCTACATACTACCCCGCAAGCCACCTCAATAGGCGTGTGGTGGGGGGTGTTAGGACACCAGCCATTTACATATAAAAAGGAAACGCTCTAATGAAATTACGACTAGCATTTATTGAAGTCCCTTATTGTTCGGGACCATCAAGAATTTGAAAATAAAGGAAAACATGTAAGGAAATCTTATTATTTTTAATTCGCTGTTCACATTCTGCAGAAACAGCTGTTAAAGATGACTGTCGTTACTTAGATGATTACTATAATATTTTGTCCTCTTTAAGTAAAAAATCAACTGATGCCCGTAATAATGTTCGTTATCAAGGTATTTAATTATTGCTTTTTTCTTGTTCTCGATGAGAACCTACGAGTAAAATCATGTAATTGCATGCATTAATCTGACATATTCCCAGCTTCCCAACTGCAAACACGTTAAACTCAGCAGAGTATGTCTGGATAAACGCAATTGAGCTTCTATAGCTTGTCAAATAGTAGGCATATTGCTTGAAAGGTACTTTGTTTATATGTTAAAGTCGTTCATTCAATAATGCAACAATATTATTTACTTTTGGTATTCATGAAGGCTGTCTGCTTTTTTCCGGAAGTACGAGCTGGAAAAAGGTCACAAAAATGAAACAGAGGTTGTAATTGGCGGATCATTCGCTCTGCCGGAACCACTTCGTCTGCTGACTTTTCTCCGACCCGATTCAGTGTTTGAGTTTTCTCAAATACTGCAGAATAGGATTGGAAGAAAACTGAGGGAGAGAACCGTAGCGCTTAGCTCCGCAGCTTCGTATGACAGAATTAGGCCCCGGGATTCTAATTTATCGAATTTTTTTTAAAAGGATTCGATCAAATCTTGAGTCCATGGATTCGATAGGATTCGATCGAATCCTGTGCCACATCACTAGCAAAATTCATACTAATTACAATACACTCCCATGTACCATAAGATATGCACCTTGATACAATAGAAAAGTATTCTACAGTTTTCTTTCATGGGAAACTAGCAAAACATCAGATCAAATTAAAAATTTAATGATTTAGCATCAATGTTCTTTGCCATGATTATGGCCGCCATTAACAGAAAAGCAACATTAATGATCATCTTGAAAATGTACCTGCAAATGGTGATACATATTGATATCAATTTAGAATTCAAACAAAGTGAAAAGGCAAGGAATATGCAGAAAATGAAAAAATATTTGAAACAAGCTTATATTTTTGTCAGTACCGCATTACTTGCTAGCAGAACACTCAGTGACTAGATTCTATCTCAAGCTAAAGAAGAAAGGAAAAATGAACGGTTAAACAATGGCCTTTGAAAATCCTGCCCCCAGAAAGATCTAGTGAACATTAGGTCCCCAGTCAAAGGATTGAAGAGAATTGCCAACAACTATGGTAACACCCTCATCAATTCGAAGAAGTATATCCCATAAAGTACAACTTGAAATTTGCTTCAATAAAAGTTATAGGCGATAGAACGGCCTCCCGAGTGGCACCGTTTGACCGGTGATGCTGCGGTTGACGATCTTTTGAGCAGACCCATTTCACCTGAGCAGTTTTCAGAATATTCCAGAATAAATATCTAGAACATTCATCCACGTTCGTGAACTGTTGCCTACGACATATAAGCAACATGAGCCCTTCATGCATCACTCAGTCTCCCGTTGTGCCTGCCTCAACAATACACGGAATAAAAGAAACTTCCCAAGGAAAAGTTGGCATATTCATTTCTCGCCTCTCACCACAAGTGAGAGAATAAAAACTGTTTTACGTCACTTAAATTTAGTGTTATTGACGCTACATATCATATTTGTAATTATTTTAACCAACTTTTTTGTCCTGGGAATGGAAAGATTTTAAGATGAACAATTTGAGGGGTAGTTTAATGGGTGCTTTCCACAAATCTTTATTCTAATACGATCCCATTAATTTATTTAAAAAAACTCCCATGAACCAGTCTAGCTGGAGAATTGAATTTCTCATTGAAATAAAGGGATTTCCATCACATAAAGGGAAAATGTATGCAGATAGTTATTATATCATTATTATTATAGTATTAAGTATTGGATAGTTGATGCAACATAAATTGATTTTATGTGAAAACAGAAATAATCTCTGAAACTAAGATTGGATTAAATCAGAGAAGATTTAGAGAGAATATGGTAAAATATAAAATCTGCAAAGATAAAACATAACCAAGGGACTACAAACCTCAGCCTCTGCGGGAGAAGTGACATCATACGGGGATGAGAGGAGAGTATCAATGACACGCAAACCCAAAAACTCTTGATCTGAGCACCAAACGCCAACAGCACCCAGCAGACTGAAGACAAGTGACCTTTGCCTGGGGCAGAGGGTTGAGGGTGCAGGCGTGGGGTGCAAGTGTCCACTGCCAACTGGGGCTTCACAGTCTATGAGAAGGGACGTGAGAGCCCTTCCCACAGCCTTGATCCACTCAGCATCCCCCACGAGGGCCAAGGACGAATCCAAGAGGCCAACAATCTGACGAGACCACACAGGCTCATCAAATTCTTCCACACCTCCTTATCAGTTAAAAAAAAAACAAAGAAAATAAAACATCAAATGAGACTATAAATTTAAATAACAATTTTGCAAGATGGTGAATTAGAAAAATGGTACCAAGCTAGAGTAAATCATCATAGGGAGTGGTTATTTCGCCACTGTTGGTGACAATGTAAAAGCAAACAGAGTTCTGTTGTGTAAGTAAGGTGTCCGCAGAGGTTCCTTCCGCCAACTCACATTCCGATCACCTGCACTGACTTGCATTTACACACATTCCTTCCTTCCCACTCCACCTCAGTTCAGCACTCATGTCAGCACTTTAGATCCTTTCCCCCTTTGCACCCCACACCCCTGCCATCCGGTGGAAGAGACACGTGGAGTGTGATAAAAATAAAAAGTGCTACTTAGCTGGAAATCCCACTTCTATTTGTGCCCAAAACCTGTTAGATTTTAATCACACCTGTGACTTTCAGTTTAAAGTTTTACACTCACTCAACAAAGGCCGTAAATTAGACGCAATGGAGCAGCTGGAAATCATACAACGGAGGAAAAAGAAGTTTCCCCTCCTGAACGATGTACAGTTTTACTATTCCCCCTCCCCCCTCCTGTCAATCACTTTCCCTTAGTGCGTGAGTGTGCACCCTGGAACTAAGTGTATAAAATTTCCCTGTGCTCTGACTCCCCCCCTTTCCCACTGTTGTATTATTATTATTATTATTGGAGCATATTGGTCGGGCTCCAGGCATCACGAAGACTGACCACAGGCCGTGGGACACTCCACAAAGAACCCCCCTTTTTCTTTTATACAAAGTGTCGTCTACTGTTGTGTACCCCACAAAAAATCCCCAGTAACCAGTGACAAAGTGTCTATTTTTCCAATGCTTGTCCCTTTCCCCCCCTCCCCCTCGATGCGCCGCGGGACATCACCTCAATGAACTTTTGGTTTTTTCAAAATTCAAATGTTAACGTTTTTCTTGTGTAAATAAAACTCCCTCCCCCCCTTGAAATTTTTCCCCTTCCCCACTCCCTCCCTCCACTTTCCTAACCTCCTTCACCCACCTCTTTTTATATATATATATATATATATATATACACGAACAAATATATGTACCTGATGATGATGCAGTGCATCGAAACCCGGGTCGATTAAAACTTTATCAGTGGAAAATTGTAATATCTTAGTTCTTATTATGTAGAGTGTGATCATTGATGCGGTGGTGCGAGCACGCCATGTAAATGTTGAGGGAAAATAAATCATAACAAAAGGAGGAACACGCCTTTGATTCCGCCATCCTCCCTCCCATGTTCCCTGTATGTCACTTCGGCAAACCGATGAGGGCCTAACATCTGGTGTCAGGAGTGGGGTCGCCGTTCTTTCGGCCCCGAAGGGCACACAAATTGCGGGAGGAAGGAAGAACGATCGACATGGCAGGACGTGACAGTGTGGGGGGGGCACGACATTAAACAACAACAGGCGATAGACCAATTTGCCGAAGAGATACACCGTTTAAAGGAGAACCATGAATTACAGTCCCAAGTTGGGGGAGCTAGTGAATCAGGGGTCTCAGGCATTCGAGGAAAGAGTACCGCTCAATTTTCTGCCATCGACGTCTTCTCCGGGCGGCAGGACGAAGACGTGGGGGCATTTTTCGAGAGGTTTGAGCAAGTGGCAGAATGGAGTGGCTGGGATGACGGTGACAAAGTGAAGATCCATATGGCAGGCGATGCAGCAGAAGAGGCTGCAAGGAAGAGTGCGGCCAACAGTTGCCATCTGATAAAGGCGAACATCGTTGGAAGATACCGCATCAAGAAACCTGCAAGGTACTTTTGCGAGATATTGTCCACCATGTCGATGTGACCTGACCAGGACATCGAGTCGTTTGTGGATCGGATAAGAGCCGCGAACTCCAAGATGCACGAAGAAGTCGACTCTGCAGAGAGTATTGAAATAGTGAAACGGGAAGCTGATCAGAGGGCCTAGGACGCTTATATACGAGGCCTGCCGGGGGAATTGGGGTGGCTGTGTCGTCTAGTGGTCCCAGACAACTTGATCTCGGCTGTCAAGATCAACGTCAGGATGCGGGAATTAGAGCATACCTCCGGTAAACAGTGCCTGACAGAGGGGCATTATGGATCAACGGCACCCGCCAGGCGGGTGCTCTGCGCACCGGCGATCGGGCATTCCTTATCCTGCGGGATGGTAGGACAATTTGTGAGGGAGTTTCGCCACGGGAGGTGGTGCTACGCTTGCTGGAATGCCGGTCATCAGGCCTGACAGTGGCCTGGAAGATCGACCGTGAGGGAAAGCGGCAATTTAAACGACAGAGGGCCTGGAGTAACCGCGGCCAGCGGGCCCCGATGAATGTCTTCCTTCCCAGAGTCTCTTTGGCGACCGGTGGAGAAGATTTGGTGGTGGACGTGGTGACTGGAGGGAGGCATTGTTCGATACTGATTGACACAGGTGTCGTTGTTGTCACAGGTGAAGTATGTGGAGAGAGCACATCATCACCAATTGAACATCAAAATATAAAGCAGCACTGCAACTTCGATAAGCCGCATATTAATGAAGCGTTGCCATACCGTTGGGAATCACAATATAAAACAGTACAAATTATAAACAACAAGCAGGACCCTTTCCTCGATCACTGGATGGAGGTAATCATGATCCTCATCTCAGTAGCATCACTACTCACCGCTATTGTTGATTTCAGAGAAAATGTGAGATTTTTCAGCAAAAAACATGATTTTCAGACAATTACAAAGCAGAAAATAAAATCGATTGTAAAAATTAGTATGTAACTTCATTTATTCAGCCATCCGGTAAAAAAAATCCCAGCCCTCTCTCTTAAGTAGAAGTACTTTTAAAAAGCAAAAAATGAAACCACTGAACCGAACCCAATGCTTAGCATGGACCACCAGGGACCACCAGCAGGGGCCTTCAGGGGCCCTGATGGCTTTTTAATATAGCCTATGTTCATCCCATATACATTTTATCTCTACATGCCAAATTTCAGCTCAATCAGTACAGTAGTTTTCGTGTGATTGAGCAACAGACAGAGAGTTAGACCGACATCAATTTTTATATATTAGTACTAGCTGAAGGTACCCGTTGAAATTCAACCGATCTGAAAAACATTAAACTTATTTTTAAGAAAACCAAAAAGCCTAAAGAATACTGTCAGCGTGATCATTTGAGGTGTTCGTATCCTATCTTGTATTTAGTGTTTGTTGTAGTAGACACGCTGAGGGTTTTCCAGGTGCACGGAGAGTTGAGTGACTGTTTGTCCTCTTCCATGCACGGGAAACCGAAAAATGAGCCACGCAGGTATCACTACTTAAATAGCACCCAGGTTGATAGATGGTCACCTTGTCCCTCCGTTTTTCTTGAGCTGTCTTTTGAGTGATTAACAGCTTGATCGCTTCCCTTGTGTACATAAATATATGTGCATTCAATGACTTAATGGAGTTTCACAATTCAACGTTGATATGTGCATTGAGTATCTTAATCAAGATTGGATAGTAGGGTACAATCCAGCGGTTGACACAGTCAAAATGAGCATTTTCAGCAGCAGCCATGTTTATTTGTCCTATGAATCCTTCATTGCCCGGATTGAGTCTTTGGCATAAAGGGTAGCCATAATTATTGGTTTCAGTTGCTAAATAAAAAATCTATGGTGATTCTTAGTGCACTTGCCGATTTTCATGTACGGATGTTGTTCATTGCGCAGAATTTCCATTCTTCTTTCGGGTAAGAAGCATGTAGTGACGTAATTATAATTTCCACCATCTTAATACAGATTTAAGTTTCGAAACAGATGGTTCAATATTTGAACCAGATTTTTAGCTTGTTACACGTCCGTAGGTTGGGCTAGGAAAAAATATGTGCGTTTCTTAGCGTAACCCCTGAAACACCACGGGGAGATGTCATGAGATCACTGGTGGGCATGTCTTTGAGCATCCAAGTCTAATCTTTGTTGTTTTTCTTGCAGGGGCTCATTTTCTCACAAAGAACACATTCCTGTTGCTCTAGAAGATTTATTTGAAAGTATACTCTTTTTTTAGGCATGTTGATGGATATATTTTTAAAGTCCAAGTAAGGGAAACACAGCGGTGAGTGAGTCTTGAATAGGCAATGCGATGCTTGAGTGAATGTAAGTTTACTGCACTTTTACACTTTTAAACATATTTAAATAACTCTTAACATTTATGAAGTGGGAATTGGTCTAAAAAACTGTTCGCAATCGTTATCAAATTCAACGGGTGTGAAAAAAATTGAATGTATTTTAAAAGAAAAACCACAAATCCTGAAGAATACTGTCAGCGTAGTCAATTGAGGAGTTCTAACTTAACCTAGTATGATACTCGTTGAAGTTCCTTCGTTCGTTCGTATTACGTGGAAATTGGTCTAAAAAACTATTAGCAATCGAAATGAGAGGCAGATGGTTCGACTACCTGTAATATCTCCGAGTATTACACGATAAAAAACAACGCCGTGTTTGTTGTAGCAACAGAGGCATTATTACCATTACTTTTTGCTGCACCTAAATATTCTTGCACGTTTAATTCCTTTATGTGTATCGTTTACTACGTAAATGTTCTCTCATATTCATGCAGTGCCCCTATGAGAGCTACTTTGAGAATAGACATTGAAGAGTATACTTGTTGTAAATATGTATTGAATATATCGATTACTCCCCGAAGCAATCTGTTATGGGGCCCTTGGGACTCTGGGCCCTTCTTTTACAGATTTTCTTTCTACGTGCTACCATGGGCCTACAGAAAAATTTAAATGCCAGAGGCGTGAATATCCTTTGAAAATCAAATCTCTGGTTGTCTAGTAAATATGCTATTGTTGATTTCAGAGAAAAATGTGAGAACTTTCAGCAAAAAAGATGATATTCAGACAATTACGAAGCATAAAAGAAAATTGATTGAAAGAATTAGAAACGTCATTTGTTCAGCCATCCGTTAAAAAAAATTTCAGCCCTCTATCTTGAGTGAGTAATTTTTCAAAGCAAAAAATAAAACCACTGCACCAAACCCAATGCTTATCATGGACCACAAGGGACCCCCAGGGGGGGCCTTTGGGGGCCCTGACAAATTTTTAATACAGCCTATGTTACAACCCGATACATTTTCCAACTACATACAAAATTTCAGCTGAATAGGTTCACTAGTGTTTGCGTGATTGAGCAACAGACAGACACCATTAAATTTTTATATATTAGTATGATGATATGATGTATGATTAAAAGGTATATAACTTTTTATGAAAACTTTTTTAATATAAATTTTTTCACAATTGATTCCCCAAAAATGTGCACACTTAATACAGCATATCTATTTTTTAGAAGATATGGGAAAAAATGCAAATGCCATAGCTGCATGCATTCTAGTGCTACTTTAGCTGGATATGAAACTTCTTTTTTTTTACCTTTAAGATTCTGTACAAGTCCCGGAATTTTTTCTTTATACAAGGAAACCAATGTCGGATGCAAGTTCCCAGCATAGTGTTGAAGGAACACTAGGGTATTGATTCCAAGGTAACATGTAGCCGATGGGTAGAATGGGTGAGCCAGAATTGTAAAACATCGAGCATATACAGCCATGGCTTCAGAAAGACTGGGAGCATCTTCAGTGGTGCATTCTTCTGGGAAAATATCAAAATACACAATTATTATATTTTGCAAGTTGATAAAATACTTTTGGGCAATACAGCACATATTAAATTAAATCACACAAGTTCAACACACCTGCTTATTATGTTTTGTATACACAAGTTTTGGAAAAATTTGTAAGCCAGAATTTTCACCAAAAATAGGACAAAAAATGGGGATCAAAAAGACGAAGACACTTGTTTGTGGGCATCATGAACTTTGACCACCACTTTGAAAAATCTGGAAAAAATGATCCCAACCAATGAAACACAATAATGGCAAGAGTCTAAAAGAGGCAACTTTTGGCAACAACTAAAATTTGCCTTGCTTAGATGGCACCATGGTTAACTCAGGTTAAATTGGCTATTCAAAACAAGAAGTGGCCTCAAATGGGCATGGTCATTCATTAAAAGTGGCAGCAAATAAAAAATTAGCATTAACCATTGGCCAATAGCCGTTATGGCCATCAACTAGACTAAATGGCCATGAAGACTACATGGCCTTGGCCATAAATTACACTTGTGCCCATTTAATGGCTATTTTCATTTGGAAAAACTAATCCAAATGCAACTGTTAATAAGTAACACCATTATCACGAACGTAAATGCAGAATATTTTAAAACCATCCGCAAACATAAAAGACTAACACTCGAAAATACTAAGGATACATCATTCACAGAGTGCAGAAGCATTATGAGACCCAAACAGAAACCCTGAGAAGCAAGGATTCAGATATGTATAATTTCTGCTGATAGCAGGGGGGTTATGCACTGAAGCAATGGTCACAGAGACTCCATGGTGGAATCAAAGTAACGTATCACAGCCATGGAGAAATCGCTGAGGTCCTCTAATGCTTTTGCAGAACATCCATCTCAGCATTTCACACATGGCCATGTTTGCCCTCTGACATAGATTTCACTTGCCATGGGAACAGTTGCTGACTCCACCTCCTCACCTAAAATAGTTTTACTAACTAATCACAGAATCTTGATGATTTTTCTATATCCTCGTTGCCTTTTTTATGTTTTGCAGGTACGTACTACATCAACCATCATCACTTATATCGTGTTTCTACAATTTGTGTATTTTTATCTCAAATTTGGAGTGAAGACAGATATAGCCAACTTTGAATAGGATAGTGACAAATTTGATTTGAAAGAATGGGTGGATACTACGGCATGATGTGTTGGAGGCACTCAAGTTGGAGCAAGTCAGTTGGTGCGTAGCTCTTGAATGGAGTGGACGCTCGGAGAGTGCTGCTGAGTACCACTTGCACTGCTGGCTAAACTTTTGTGAAAAGCTGACTTGTGAAATTGTGCGCCGTTGTTTTGGTGTTTCAAGGTGTTAATTTAGATGTGCAATCATACGAAAGTTCAAATTCTGTAAGAAAACAGTGTTATTCTTAACCATGACTGACATCAGAGAATCGAATTTAAAATACAGATTCACTTGTGATGTGGTGGAACTGTTTCATAATGGCAGAAGCAAAACACTTGCAGTTCTCCACTATACTTTATTAGTCTTTTATTAGTGGAAAACTCCAAAAGTTTTGCTTCCATCAGAATTGAAGTTCAGTAAGGTTCTTTATAATTTCAACATGAAATGAGAAGTTCATCACTTTCCTCAATTCATGTCAAAATGTATTTGTGTATGTCACAATTAAATGCAAAAACACAGTTTGATAATTAAAATCCACTTTTAACGTTGTAACACAATTGGACCATTAGCTGGTACCATGAAAGCTTTATGAACTATCACAATTTTATATGTAACACACCAAAACATTTTTACTAATGGTTGTATAGGGCATTAGTCTATTCTGCTGTCTGATGCAACAAGTATACATACAAGACACATAAGGAAAAGATTCTACTGTGATACTCTGGATACCTCGACTGTTGAAAACGAATATGTCTTAACAAATTATAACCACGTTACTTCATGCAAGTGAACTTTAAATATGCAATGATAAGGAAATAAAAATATATTATAACATGACAAAAGTAACGACATCAGTACTATCATTTACCAATAACTAATTGCTGATGACGCAGTTGTATACACAAGAGATTTTGAAGTTGGATGAGTTATTAACAAAGATTTTGTAGCAAAAATCTCCTGGTACGAAAAATGGCACTTGGAATTAAATGTAAATAAATGCGTCGCAGTACATTTTTGTGGAAATAAAATACACTAGAACGATCTTACAAAATAAGGAAACCAGATGTAGTCAACGTCGAGTCCGAGTTGAGTCAACATTAAATATTTTGGGGTCACAATTAGTCAGGATCTATCTAGGAGTACATAAACATATTTGGGTTCAAGATAACAGATATCTCGGTAAATTAATTGAAATTGTACTCGGAAGATGCAATGAGAAAGTTAAAGAGCACCTTTATTTTTTTCAAGTTAGATCACACCTATAATGCACTTATAGTATTTGGGATCTTTACAAAGCAAGAATGATTTCAGAATTGAATCACACACAGCGACGAGCAGCATGGTTTGTAAAGACTTTTGACGAATAGTCTAGTAATGTTTGTTGTAATCAAATGCTGTAACCCTTTCCGATGAAACATCATATGAAGACATTATCAGTCTGCAATGAATTTATTGAACCTGAACGTGGTTACTTTTGTGGAAAACGAGAAGATTTGGTATTTGTTTTGTAACGCCGAATTTATTTCAATTAATTCTACAATCCCTAATGCAGCAATTTCTTTATTTCTTCATTACGCAATTCTTACACAGCTCATGCCCACTCTTTCTAAACAATCCCCCTTCTCTCTCAATGAACCCCCCTCACAACCAACCAGCCAAATAAACATATCAACAAAATAACAACTCTTTTAAATTTATAAAAATAATACAAAAATAATAAGAATAAATCCAAAACATAATGCCAAAGCGTCAAACGCTAGTTTCAGGTAGGAGGGTGAGGAGTGGGACAGTGAATGACGCTCATAAACTTGTGTTTGCATATTATTTATTTGTTTAGAATAAAAAAATTTTTATAAAGTCTTTTATCGCCACTGTCACTCCTGTACAGATTACCATTAAATTTCCAGCTACCAATATCAAAGGTTTACTTTTGAGTATCCAAGAGTGTGCGTTCGTTTTAGATGTCACTTCCCAAAAGTGTGCAAATACTCTATTCTGACTGAAGTGTAACAGCCATTTTAAAAAGATTTTTGTGCGCAAATATCTGAAGGAATACAATACCCAAAGTATTTTATCTTAGAAAATTGCAAAAAATAATTGAAAAGGTTTTCATAATTAAGAATAAATAAAATCAACATAATTTGTTTTACTAAAGCAAATGTAAGTTTTTCCTTTAGTGCCATTTCTTTAAATAAATTCAAAATTTGGAGTCCATGGGGTTCGAACCCCATAGTACGTTCCTCTGAGTACGTCAATGTTTTAATGCTTTCATTCTTAAAATTTAAGTTATTTCCCACTTTAATACAACCAATTCTGAAAAAAAAGACTTTCAATGTTATACCGACGCATTGAGAAAGCTATCAGCATACTTTGCTGCAGCTTAGATCACAAATCATTGCCGTGTAACGTACCGCTAACACTGTCCCACCCTATAAAGTTTACTACAGTCATGTTGGCAACATTCCCCACCATGTGCTTTCCCCTCCCCTCTGCTCCTTTGTCGACCCCTTCAACGCGTGTCTTCCCCTCCCCGTCGTCAAGCTTCGCGCATCTGACTGCCGTCAAGTTTTGCCATACCTATACCTTGCTTAATGTCTAATAAATGATATGATACGGTGTGAACTCACCTTTGGCATCTTTCACTTTCCCCTCAACACTCTCTGTGGGCTCCACAGTTGTTGGCTTTGAGGCCTCATCTTCGCCACCTGAGCTCTGTCTCCGGGAGTAGAGGATTGAGAGGCAGCGGAGTATGGCAGGGGTTGAGGGATGAGGACATTGGTGGTGGTGAAAGTTTATGTCTTGAGCATAAATGGTTTGAACGGAAGGAGGATTGATGAGCATGTTGACAAGAAGGGGCTTCAGGCTAGACTCTAGCCGTGGAAGCGTCGTGGTCATGAGGTGGAGAGAGCGACTGCACATGTGACCCAACTCTGTGGCCGACTGCTCCTCCAAAGTGGTTCCACTCTGTTGGTGAGGGAAGACAAGAAGAATGGCCTTCCGAGAACTCACACAAAGGAGGAGATTCATTCCTTGTCACTTCAAGGCCTATTTTGGAGCACACAACTACAGTACCATGCATTCAAACAAATTAAACATCATGAGACAACCTTAAACACTATAAAACAATTATATCCTATCCGTGGAAAAGAGCATGTCCCTCCTCCAGCAGATGTCTCGGAAAGTGCGTTGGGGAAGATTTTCTGTAAATTTCTAATTGTGTTTCCCTGCTATCATTTCGAAAGATCACCCAATTTTTCCAAAATATAATACATATTCAATGGCAAATAAGATGCATATTTTTCCACAAAATAATCGCTCAAAAATCACCCCCTGGTCTTACATTTGACGGTGAGTTCTCACGCAGACTAAAATTATCCAAGACTCTCTGCTGTAGACAAATTTTATCCCAGATGGTCTGTGGGACAACCTCTCCAACTGGTTATGAATCTTTGGACAACCTCTCCAAAGATTCATAACCAGTATTATTGTTACAATAATCAGTTCTAGGGCCAAATTAGCTACTAGGTAAGATAATTTGCCAATAAACGATATTTTACACAATCTTTTACAACCTATGCCTTCCTGGGTTGTGGGCAAACTGGTAGTTAGGCAGTGAGCCACTTTCAATTGTTTTCGCTGTAAAATCTTTTCCACTACATTACTATTATAGCCATTAGTCTCAGCAATACGTTTGATATGCAGACAAATTATCAGCTTTTAATTCTATGGTGTTCCGAGCATTATCCATCCCTATGTCAAGTTATGACTTCAACATAGAATTAAATAAAATTAAACGTTTTGCTGAGACTAATGGCTATAATAGTAATGTACTGGAAAACATTTTACAGCAAGAACAATTGAAAATGGCTCACCACCTGACTACTAGTTTGTCCATACCCCTGGGGCCTTATTATGTAACTCGAAGCTCCGGAGCTAACTGGTGAAAAGAGCTAACATAAGCTCCTAGCTCCCATTCGTATTCTGTATTGAAAAGCTCCTGAGAACAGGAGCTTCATTATGCTCAAACCCTGCAAAGTCAGCATCTCAAGGCACCGGAAGGAGCTAGAGAAGGCTCCAAAGCTTATTTAGCTCCTCAATGGTATTCTGTAACGGTCCCAAAGCTCTTTTGGGAGCCCCAGCACTAAGACCGCACTAAGAGTATTCTTCAGTGGAATCCATGCGCATTCCCGTGGTGTTTTGTCGATGTTTCGTGAAGTGTGAATGTAGTTGTGAATCCGATGATATTATTTTCTCTTTCTTGGTAGTTTTTCTTGAGGTGATGCCATTATCTACCGCGGCAGAAGAATCAAGATACCCAAAGGATTAATTTTTAACCTATTTAAACCAATAAATCCCATCCCTGTTTACATCATGGAAAAATTATTTTGATGTCAATATTGCTGCCAAACTTGTCTTTCGGAGATCAATTCGTGAACATTCATTGATAAAAATGTGTTTTGAATGTATACTAGGTTATTCCATTGAATTTCTTTGTCATGCAGACTGTTGAGAATCGTTTTAAAAATAATAAAACTGTAGGCAATGATCAAAGTCGTTAGGAGCACTTCCTTTGTCATAAAACATATGTTGTAATGTTTTCACGAATGTTCTTATTTTGATGTTGTTAACCCGCAGGTATATGACCGTAAATTCAATTTTAATCAGCTAAAGCCACATCCACACAGGGCGATAATCGCTGACAACATTACTCTCGACAACACCGCCACTGGATACACCTTATTGTATCTGGATACATGTATCCGCCAATGTTGCCTGTCTACACAGCCACTGTATTGACCTTAGACCTAAAACGATGGTTCCTAGTTTCACATTGGTTCCTAGACCCCATTTTTATGGACAAAAGTCAGAATATGTTTCACTTTGGATTTTTTTTTAGATGAAGAAGAGAGCTTTATCAGTTTTGATGCTCTGGTGTAAAATTTATTTCTCTATTTTTTTCCATGTTTTTATTCATAGCACTTACTTGAAAGTATATATGCATGCTGGTCATTTTACCGCATTCGGACAGGAATTGGCCTTAGACCTTACAGGTTTTAATGAAAATTTCAGGAAATGTCTGTATTGCAGAATAAGAAATAGGACGAGCGTTTTGCGAAAATCGGAAAAACAGCAGAACAACGATTTTTGTCAAAATGGCTATTTTCACAATCTAGATATTTTCGTTCTCCAATATATTTTAGGAAAGGACGATGGTAAAAACTCTGGTACATTGATTGATTGATTTATTGATTTTTTTATTCACCATAAAAGGACAAGATTACACTTGTATGGGTTTCGTCAAGTTTTACAAATAAAGCAATACAAATAAAAAATTACAAGATGAAAAAATTACAAAGAAATTCTCATAAAAAAAGAAAAATTCTACAAAAGAAAAATTTCAAACAAAGTTGTATCACAAAAAGATGAGAAAAAAATATTTGTTCACATCGTTATGACATTTTATCTCTCTATGTACTCCTGAATGCTGTAAAAGGCATTTTTTACAAAAAAATCTTTTAAAGTATTCTTGAACTTTTTTTCTAGGCTATGCATTGCTTTTACTTCAGAAGGAAGTTTGTTAAATAATATTTTCCCAGAAAATTCTGGGGTTTTTTGAAGCATTGATATCCTTCAATGGTCACTGAAAATATTTAATTTGCCTCTGGTTTTATATTGATGGACATCTGTATTTCTGGTCAGAGAAATGTTTTTGTAGCATGCATAGAGAATCACATTATTCATGTACATGCTAGGGATCGTCATAATTTTATGTAATTTAAAATATTTCCTGCAAGACTCTCTCGCTTTAAATTTTAAAATAACCCTTAGAGCCTTTTTTTGAAGGGTAAGTACCTTTTTTATATTTTCCTGCGCCGAGTTTCCCCAACAGACAATGTCATACCTAGCCACAGATTCAAATATACCATAGTATATAGGGATTAGGATTTCTGAGGGGCAGTAATTCACCAGATTTTTAAAAAGAAATATGGCTGAGCATAGCTTATTACAACATTTATTTACATGTGGCTTCCAATTTAACTTATTGTCAATTACTAGACCTAAGAAGTTTATGTATTCCACCTCGGAAATCAATGTATATCTTCTACTTCGACTGAGATGCTTGTCCGGTGATCCTTATTACTAAAAATCATGAAAACTGTTTTTCTTAGGTTTAGTTGCAAATTGTTGGCAACCAGCCATTGAGATATTGTGTTCACCATAGTATGCATGTCAATTTCCAACTGAAGTGAGTTCGGGTGGGCACCTATTAGTGAGACATCATCTGCATAGAGCACCATGTGGCTATCTATTTCTGGAGAGAGTATTGCTTTATCAATGTCATTTATGTACACTAAGAATAGTAGCGGTCCGAGAATGGACCCTTGTGGAACACCATATTTAATACTTTTTATTGTTGACCTATAGGGAACACCATCTTTTCCAATAACTTCTACATACTGTTTCCTATCTTCCAAGAAGGATTTGAGCCAGTAATAGGCAACCTCTCGGACCCCATACCTTGCTAACGTCTCCAAAAGAATGCTGACTTTCACAGAGTCAAAAGCTTTCGACAGATCCATATTTACTCCAACAACTTCCTTTCTATCATTTAAGGCTTTTGCAATTTGAGTTATATAATTAACACATGCAGTTTCTATACTTTTATTTTTTGTGAAACCATGTTGTGATTGAGAAAGAACATGGTGTTTATTGAGGAATTTTAAAAGCCTTTCTTCCATTAGTTTTTCGAGTATTTTTGAAATGCCGGATATTAGTGAGATTGGCCTATAATTCTCTAATTGGTCTTTGGTGCCTTTTTTATGGAGTGGAATGACTTTGGTTATTTTTAATTCTTTAGGAAACTGACCCGTTAAAAAAGATTTATTCGCTATATTTGCAATAGGTATGATGAAGGACTCCTAACATAGCTTTATAAGATAATTTGATATACCATCATGCCCACTGGACTTTTTATTCTTCAAGTTTCTGATAACCTTTCTGACTTCATATTCTGTTGTGGGGTTGAGGTACATGGATTTATTTACACATTTTAAGCTACATATTTCGCTTTTTTGTTTATTTTTTTGTCCCATATTTTCCTTAACAATATTTATGAAGAACGTATTAAATTCGTTTGCAATATCCTGAGGGTCACTAATTTCTTTACTGCTATTTTTTAGCGATTTAGACATTTAGCGATTAGACATTAGATTTAGCGACATAACTTATTTACGATCTTAATTCCATAAATAATTGGTATTTTCCTTGAATAAGCAAGATATTTATTTTTTTCTTTTAATAGTTAGTCAAAAGTCGACCACTTAAACTTTTTCTTCGTCATTATCCTGATAAGCGTCCACTTGCATTTCAAAGACTTCAGATTTTTCATCAGGGGGCTGCAAAATCATTAGTACTGCCTTCGGTAGGTTCCCAGCCTTTCTTTTGGGTGTTTTATGCAAGCTACATAATAAAGATTCCGATGAAAGGAGAAGCATATTCAGCAAGTCTTTGTAGCAGACTTTTCTAGGAAGTTTTTGGGCATTGAACTCTCTGTATCGTCTGCAGTCTTAATTTCGAGTCTCTTGTGCTTCTTCTGAAAATCGCCCAATTGGAAGAGGAGCAGTTTTCATTATTTCAGATCCACGAACCAGCATTTTATGTAAGGAGGCTGGCATATTATCAAAACATAACAACAACTTTCTGATTAACATAATCAAAAAATTGATCCTTTTTCTTACAATCACTGCTTGACCAACTCTTGTCTTGCCCTGGATTTTTTGTAGCTCAACTTTTTAAAAAATTTGTGTTACTTAGGAAATTTTTTATAAAAATGTATCTAGGATAGTACAGTAGAAGCCCTACATTGCAAAAGCTCTTGGGATCTGAAAAATCACTCACTAAATGGAACTCTCGTTAATACAGAAGATGATTAATAATCACTCCACAGCCAATTCCTACAACTGTAACGCTAATTTAGCCATTATTGTGGGGTTTTTGGTGTGTAGCGAAAACATTCTAATGGGATGGCTATTAAAAATCATATTTTTGAACACTTCAATTACTTATGATCAATCGATATTATGATGATGACATCAAATTCCATGTTAGATGTCATACACTGGAATATTAAACATCTTATTTTGACACTTCAGGACACGTGTAATGTACTGTGCATTGCTGTATTGTTATCACCCATATGTTTTGGGTGTGCCAAATATGTCACGGATGCAAGTTATAGCAATGCAACGGACCATAAACGGCAAACACTTCAGAAACGAGAAAATATTTCATGCCTCCTACCTCACTAAAAAGTGTATAAAAACGGATATATGGTCCGTAGAAAGTTTTATTAATTGAAATTTGCATAAGTGCTCAATAACTTAAAGACCAAGATAAAACCTATGGGGATTTTGTTCCACGCAAGCACCGCGATGCTATCTCCTCTAGTTAAATAGTGGAAATAAAGGAGAGGACTTCAACGTCTGTAAGATCGCCTCAGAAAACAGCTGACTTCGGCTTTTCGGAATAATTGAGCCCAATATCACCAGCATTTACTGATTAGCCTTTAACAGTAAACTGTGGTTTGTGTTATTATTATTACAATAATTATGCGTGGAATACTCTCTTGAATTTATGGAAACAATTTTTACAATCAAGTCCACATATGACAGTTGTAAGCATGGAGTGGGAACACAATGTGGACTTTCATGGATTGACTGCATTTACATAAGATGTGAAACATTTACCACTAGCGAATACCATTTCTCACCAGCGAAACACGTATTTTTCAAGCGATAGTACACATTGTGGCTGCTAGGTGGCAGGGCACTACAACATTTTTACGGCTCACTATTTTTTTAGGAATTCCATGGTACATACACGTGATTTGCTGTGAGTTTCGAGCATGAGGCAGAAAGTTCTGAAATGAATTCCATCACGATACACAATATCTTCTGCCATACCTATATCTAGCGGGATCTTATAGAGCTTCACTTGAAAATTTACCTGAAGATGTCACTTATGCGATGAAACCGGTCGTAGTGAATAAAATCCATTGTAAAATTTACAAAGTTAATTTTGATTCTGTCAAAATGGAATTTGACAAAGTAACGCCTGAGAGTACTGAGTTGATCTTATTGATGATGAATACTGACTACACTCCCTGCTGCAAGATAGACCTATGATTTATAGTACTTATACATTTCCTGCATATCGAAATGAATCATCCTTGACCTGTTTTCAATATTTATAATGTTTGAAACAATTACAAAAGACAATACAATACGTAGACAACTTAAAATATAGGGAATCCGAATTCATAACAATTTACGTATTCAACATTGGAACATTTAAACTTGTCAATACCAAGCCTCTCACTTAGAAACTCCATTTTTGCCTTCAATGGGCCATTTATCGGAATTCAGGCAGCTCTCTGCAGGCAAAACCACGAGGAAAGGGCAGATTCTAACTGCGTTTGTTTTCCTGGCCGCAAATGTTTCTGGCTGTTTGGATGTCCTTCTTGAAGCACTGCGGCACAAAATTTTTCCTTTTTCTTCAGAATTGTGAAAAAGGTCAAGGAAGATATGCCAAATCGCCTCCCTATCTAGCTTTTGGACCCATCGCCACTTTTGCATTCATTGATAATTCGTATTTAAGTTTTCAGATCCAACAACTTTCGTTTCCCAGCCATGATGTTTTATCAGTCAGACTGACCTTGATAAAAAAGCGGGAGGATGACAAAAGAACAATGAAATGCATTGACTTAGAAGGAATTTATGTGTGAATACGGGCATGCCATGAATGTCCAAAATGTTTATTTGAACGTCAAATTATGCGGAAAAATACTGCTAGACATATAATTTCAATGACAAGACACGAGCACAAGTTTGTGCACGTTTGCCGAGATTGAAGCAGACATTTTCCACTCGTAATAGTAAACAACCCCAGTGGAGGATGCTTGTTGTCCTCGCTAATACCGATTTATTTTACATGTAAATCATTGGGTTTTAAATTGTTCTTTGACCATCCCTCGCAAATTCGAGCTTTTCGTTTTATGCCCTACACGTTATACGGGGCTTCTACTGTAATAGTTAAAGCTAAATTTCAAAATCCACTGAGTGGAATACTCCACTAATAATCCACTGGAATAGATAATAGCCCTACAAACTTAAATAACCCCATTTCACGGACGCAAGTCTGCATTTACTTATAGAGAAATCGTCATATTATAAGTCTCATAATATATAAAAGTTCGTCAATTTCTGCTTTATGATTGTTGATAAAAGGTATTTAGAAATAAATTTGTCAGGTATTAGTACTATGATATTATGGCAACACATTGGTATAAGGATCACTGATTTTAAAAATATTCCTAAAACAATTTTTGTCCATGAAAACGGGACCATGGTGCCTATTCTCTAAATCGAAGCATCGGAGCTTTCTGGCAAAAAGGTGCTTCAATAAGCTACTTGCTCCCATAGGTATACTCTATCATGGAAGCTACCATCAATCACCAATCAATGGAAGAATCAAGCATCACTCACCCCAGGAGATGGAACTTGTGGAGTGCACACAGGGGAAGAGCCAACGTGACTGGAGCAATGGCTTATCAGGAACTCAATAAAAGGCTTGTTTTCTGATGATACCAAGTATCCCTTTCCCAACAGAGCCACAACAACACGAATCAAAACCTTTCTCATCTGAAATAAAATACCATAATTACATTTAGATTTGCATGATCATTAAAATGCAAATTTCAGAGCACAATAATATTGAATCAAAAACAAAAAGACACTACACCAAACTGTTTTGCTATCATGCAATCAAATATACAACATAAAATAAAGATCCAAAGACTTCACAGTCAATATTAACAAATTTTTACACACACATTCCTCCCCCCATTCCAATTTTTATAGCCTCTGTAATTGAAATACATTTTGAACAGCACATCAGATCTTACAAAAATTAATCTAATAGGGTTGACTATTTTTCACCTGAAGGAATAAAAACCTCATTTCAATTACTTGTGGAGTGTATTAAAGAAATTTATCCATTACACTATGCCTCCACACAAAAATACACCATTTAACTCGGCAAAATCCTCCACACTACCTATGAGCACGAACCTGACTCTCCACTCCTCTTACATCTTATTTTTTTTCTAAAAAAGATGTCCAATGACCCCCTACGCTCTTACAGGACTATACGTACGCTTGTACGTTATGGAAATAGAAGCTAAAACAAGGTGCAATAAATGATAATATTCATATTTGTCATAAAACATTTAAATAAGTACAACGAGAATACCATAGAATAAAATTATTGCACAGTAAATTTGACTTTTATATTTTACATACAAAAAAATTTCTTGCCACAGCCTTATTTTTTTCATTATCCTATACATGAAAACATAATAAGGACGATCATCGGTAGATGGGGCTTCATGTACGGAGTTGATCCCGAAACTTCCACATTTAACTTTACAATTTTTAACTAGTGAGTGAGTGGTGTTTGGGGCCTTCAGTTAGTGGTTGCAATGCATTGCGAGTAATGGGAGTTTTGTGCCAGTGAGCCAGTTATTTACCGATGGTGCAGAAAATAAGCCCACATCCAAGGTATGGAGCTTACCATTTATTCGTTACTGGTAAACCTAGTGTGTGATGTAACAAGAGAGTGAATATCTCTGCATGTGTCACAGTAATCGGGAAACCCATAACCTGCTTTCATGTTAACCCTCAGACTACCAAGGGGGGTAACGAGAATACCCCAAGAAACATTTTGTTTCTTGGGGTATTCTTGGGGATGTTTCTTTGGAATATTGTATCGATTTGTTTAATATTTGAAAAAATTCAATGATGCATTACGGTGTTTACCCAGTGAGAAATAGGTGGTGAAATCCACGTAGAAATTGAGATGGAAATTCCGGTTGAGAGTAGGTGGAAATATAACGTGGATACCACATGATTTTGGTCATGGGATCAACGTGGAAATTTGGTAGGTATGCAAAGCAATAATATGTTTTCCAACGGATAATAAAATATTATTATTATGACCCCTAGACAGCATTGCCTGCAAAATTTGCGGCTGATTTGGATTCATATTCAACCGAAAAAAAATACGCCTCCCCCTTAACCCACTCGGCCACAGCGGTTCTTGAAATTTAATGTGTTATGCAAAGAACTTATTTCCTCCGCATTCATAGCCAGGAATATAAATTATTCTATGTATCCGTGCTTGGTCTTGAGTAAACTGTTTACAAATATTTTGTAAAATACTGTTTACCAAGATATTAATGCAGATGTTTACAAGTGCTTGAAAATGGCTGTTAGAATCATACGAAAGCGGGTTATTTTATCGTTGAGCATAATATTAATTGGTTCGTTACAATTGTACCAAATTTCATATTAAAGGCTGTTTTACTCGAAAGATTTTGTACAAACGAGTGTACGTGAGATTGTACGTTTGTCTCAACAAAATTAGAACGGGTTTTATTTTCCATTCAGGCATTCGAGACATTCGCACAAGCCTTCATACAATTTGCCGCTTTACACGAAACATTTTTCCTCATGGCAAAGTTCACGAAAGAGTTTGTACAAACAAATGTACCGTGTAAAACGGCCTTGCATGCTTGAATCTTGAAATAATATATGTTACATGCATACGTATATAACATATGTTATAACAGAGATATCTCTTTGTAATTGTTTATTCTATTATGTATAGATCTAATCCAGTTCCATGAATAACATAATTGCAAAATACAATATCCCATGCATTTTCACGTAACTAGTGCTGTTTCAGGATGATAAACCAGATAAACTATGAAATGTCACCAGAGTTATTTTCCATGAAGTAAAAATTACGTTGAAAATTTAACAGCCTTCGGCACCAATCAAGACATGCTCATCTCCATAAAAGATAACATGGATGCCAAATATTTGAAGAATTAGCTCCAGACTTGATGATTCCAAGGCCTCATCTTAGAGCTACTTGGCTAAACCCATACCATGTGATTTTCTGAAAACCAGACCTTTCAAGAAAATCACAGGGGATAAAGGAAAGAAACTTTCCTCTCCGAAGTGTGAATTTCAGACATGTCTCTGGGCTGGGTGAGCTCTGCTTACACCAGTCCAATGGGTTGCGAGACTGTGAACATGACCCACCTTGAAATCTGGTAGCGGCAACAGCCCTTGAAGAATTGGAGTAAGCTGCGACATCCATGGGTTAGAGGAAACTGTTGTGCTGCTTGAATCATCCATTTCATCCATTGACAGCTTTGAGTCCTTTGGAGAGCTAATCAAATGAGCCAGCACCCATAAGGCTTTGATCCTCTCGTTTAAAACATGTTCAGAATGAGTTAAGCCACCCAGTCCAGTAGAAGAATGAACTCCTTTTAGCTTGAGTATCACTTGCTCCCAGGGTTGCTCTTTCCACCGACTCTGGGCTAAAAGAAATAGAAAATATTTTACAAAGAAGAGATATAAGCACAAAAAAATGTATCAATGATATCCATATAGCATAAACAAGAAAAATCCATGAATAAAATCCATACGGCAATTAGATCTTTGAGATACATTATGTATCCGAGCCTTTCCAACCCTCCTATCAATATTTCTAAAAATAAAGTTGTACAAGGGTTAGGGGGCGAGGGATCCCAGGGTGGGCGGTGGTGACCATTACACACCAAGACCGTCATGCGTGGTGAGGAGCCACACCCTCCACGAGGTACCCCTGGTTTTCACAGAACATGACGGATCTAGACTTGCCAGTCGATAAATCGCTCCCATCATCATAGTGCGTCCGTGTGCCAAGGATGACCGCATCCACAGGGCGGAGGGTGAGAAGTAATTAACAGGTGAAACTCCAGAGACCAGGCGAAATTCCATTTTATTCAGCCTTACCCATGTATGCGGGGCTCTGCATGGGCAGACCTTTATTTTCCTAGCTACTCGTGGGAACCATATGGAACCACTTACTTTTCAAAAGCAGGGCCCTGCAAAGGGCCTTTCACTTTCTGACCCCTTGGGTCAATCCTCCTCTTCCGAGAAATCCCCTACAGAAGTGTATAGGCATTGATGTTTCCCTTCCCTTGGTAGGCCCCTCCCAGGTGGCCTCCTTCCTCGTGGGGCCCTAAGCCCTCCATACCACCATCCTTGGGGGGCCCTAAAGTCAGGCTCTCATTCACTATCTCGGGGAAGGCCAAATTCCAAAACCCCTCCCTGACTCCGAAGAGGAGTCTCAATCATAAGGAAGCTCGTCATCCACAATAAAGGAGGGCTCGGGCCCCTCAAGGAGGAGGACTTGGACTCAGGCGCCAACAAAAACAAAGTGGGGAGCGTGGCATCTAAGATTCAAGGTCTCTCCACTCTCCCCAATCGCAGCGGGGCAGCTAGGAAGAGGAGACAGCAAGCCCTGGCTGCCAGAAATAATAGGGGAACCCCATCAGGGAATAGAGGAACTCTATCGCTGAGCCCTGACAAGGGCCGGGTGGGGGAATGGCCGAATGAAAGCCCTGAGAAGAGGGCAAGGACCCCCGGTGACATGTCCAAAGCCCCTTTGAGTACTTTGCAGTGAGCCTGTCCTTCACTACTGCAACCTCCTGCATACGGCCCTGGGGGACGCCAAGGTATTCATATCAGTCATCGTCCTCGAGGTGACGAATGACGCTCCCGTCAACGAGTTGCACGTCTTCCTTGATCTTTGAAAATCTTCCTCTTGCAATCTCCTCGAAATCTTCATAATCACAATACCAGGAATAAAAAAGATTTTACTCTCATGTCTCACAATATTACATTATACTTCAAGAGTCCTATATATGCTGCTGAGTTATTCTTTCATTCTTTACCTGCAAAGATTATATATACCACATCAATAGATTACTTCAAACAACTGTAAAAAAAGTTTTTTACGGTTTATGGTGCTTATTGCTGCGCAAGGAGTATATAAATAAATAAATAGGGTCTTATTTGATGCATATGATTTAAATATTGTAACAAACGCTCATCTTAGTGCCCAGGTAAACATAATATTTGGAAAGAAAGAGAGAAAAGGATTCCGCAAAGGAAAGGCGAGAGGTGGCTAAATGAGCTTTTGTATTTCCCAATGAGCAATAAATGCACATAGCACATATGTTGTTAGTGTTCCTGTTTTATTTCCATTCTCACTGGTCCTTTACCAACCACTCAACGCATAACATTTGGTGTCAGAAGTGGGATCAGCAGAATGGAAGGTAAGCCGGTTGGAGAGTTAAGTGTGAGAGATCTGCAATGACAGTAGGTGAACCATGGTCGGCACCAATGGGAAAACAAGAATGAGCAAGTGGATCGCCTAAAAAAATCTCTAACGGAAGATGGCATGGATGCTGAATTAATAAATATTTTCCATATTTAAAATTAATTTACATTTACAATACTACTTTCCCTGAACAATCATTGGGAGTAAAATTTATGAACATTACAATAACTGAAACACACTGAACATATAATCATTTTCAAAGTATTGTCTTTTAAAAAGAATAATTACTTAAAGATTAATTATAATTACCCAACACTTGGATGCATTTAAGAGCTTCATAGTGATTTTTTCCAAGCTTTGGATGAGATGCGTCCGGAGTCACAGCAACCTAGAGACGCAAAGAAGAAAATAGATTAAATACATCACAATGACTGAAAACCAAAATCAAATAACCAAGTTGATCCCAAGGGTATGACAGAGTTGTGATATATTGTATTGATAACTGCTAGCACAAACTGTTATTAGGCATAAAAACTAAAGTAAAACGTAACCTGTGATAAAACGTTTTTACCCTTGGGTAATAAAGTTGACCCCCACTCTTCCCGACCCCTTTGATCATGATTCCCACAAGCCGGACAGGCCTGCGGCGTGAAGTGTGGGTAGTTAATTGAGGGGCCATGAGATGGCATTGCCACTGCTTCATTCCTAAGGTTGGCATCTGGGGCATTTTTACCCCATATTTTCCATGAAGCAATGTTTCTCTAAGCTCAGGGTTCACCATCAATTTCTTAGGACCAGTATCAGGTGCAAAACAACAAACTATGAATATTACGAGAATATTCCATTGGCTTTACAGAATTCTATCAGAAGATGTTTATTTGAATAAATAAATCCACTTTTTAACACATTACATAGTAAATAATGAGGTATAGGTCAATATTCATTTCTTCATGACTCATAGGTAGGGATAGGAATTTTTTGGTCGTTTGAGAGGGAGAAAAGCGGTACTTTGAAATTAGGAATTCGGTACTTTCAACAAGACATTTCGGTGTTTTCACAGTGACCACAAAATTATAAATATACACATAAAATACCGATTATTTCTGCGTCTAGAAAAGGGTCACTTATACTATAGTTTAATCCAATATGATCTGGGCTATTATGCGACACTTCCCCTTCTAGCCATGCTATGACTGAAGACAATCACCTCAGTGGCTGAACTTGGAAAAGTGGCAATAAATTTAAAAATAAAATTTAATACATTTCATGTATTGAAAAGTAACTTTAGAGAATTTCCATCCTTGTGAAAGTTTGCTGCAGTTACGTTCTTCGAAGATTTTAAATTTTTCCAATTGAGTCTTTCCCAAGCAACCTGACAATTGTAGAATATGTACATGACCGTAATTTTATTGTTACAATAAAATCCATCTTGATACTGGAAAGCTCGGTCTCTTGCGCTTAATTTTGCATTCGGCATCTCAATAACTCATCAAAATCACTTGCAAGCACAGAAACCAGGAATAAAATTAGGATACTTAACAATTGTCACTGGAAAAAAAAACAGTCATTTGACGGAAATGGCAAAAAACTAGAGATTCAAACAATAAAATCAATCTTGGTGCCACTCATTAAATAAATATATCAACAATTATATTGATTTTGTAGTTGGTCTTGATTGGTGCTTTAAAGCCAGCTACGCAACCATTGCAATAAGGTCGTTGTGATGTGAAATAGCAATGATGCAAAATTGCAATTTAATTCACGAATTCGGTAGATGGATTGGATAATAGATTTTCGGTGGAGACCAAATTCTTCTATATTCAGCCACTCACTCTTAAATCAAAAACAAAAATTCACGAAACATTCCGCCCACTCAAAAAGTTAGTGACGTAATCAGAGTCCGGTTCAGTTTCTAATTCGCTCGCTGGATATCGAGGGAAGGTAATGCTGCATAGCACCCATCGTGATTGGACGGAGCAGCGAGTGACTTCAAAACTTTTCATGTTGGTTATTTTACGTGAAAGGAAGAACCCCGATTTTTCGCCGCTGATAATTCGAAAAGCAGGCAACGGATCAAAAAACAGAAAAATACGTCTCTCTTTACTTTTCAAACTCTATCAGAATTGGCATTTTAAAAACTCTTGGCGAACAAGCCCATTGAAATGAAGAACTCAATGCGGCTATTCACGCATGCGCAGTCCGTCTCTTCTTCAATTCCGTAGTAGAGTCTAATGAACAAATCAGAAAAAAATTATAAAAAAATCGGAAAATTAAGTTTCTCTTTAGTTTTCAAACTATAATTAGCATTTAAAATCTCTTGGTCAACGATCCCATTGAAATGAAACAACTCAAAGTGGCTATTCACGCATGCGCAGTCCGTCTCGTCTTCAAATCCGTAGTAGACTGTTATGAACAAATCAGATCCAAAATAAAAAATCGGAAAAATACGTGTCTCTTTAGTTTTCAAACTATAATTGGCATGAAAAAACTCTCGGCGAACAAGCCCATTGAAATGAAACAACTCAAAGCAGCTATTCACACATGCGCAGTCCGTCTTGTCTTCAAATCTGTAGCACAGGGATTCCCAAACTATGTTCTGCAGAAGGCTAATGGGTGTTCCGAGTAACCTGTAATGGCTTTATATGCTGCTACCTAAACGCAATGATTTAATATATGCGAAGTCCACAAGGTGTTCCGTTAAAATTTCAGGATTTACGAAGTGTTCCATCGCAGGAAAAGTTTGAGAAACCCTGCTGTAGCAGATTACTTAGAATAAATGCGCATATTGCTTTTCCTTTGTTCGACTCACCTCGGAGCGGAGAGCCACCGATCATAGATGCCGATAGGTGGTTATTCCACTAATTGTAAATAGAAAGCACTGCGGCGTGACGAGCTGTGTATTACTGGTTATCTCCGTAAATCGAAAGCACCCGATGTCATCCTCCCGGGATTGTTATCGTAACACCGGTTATGCTACGATGAACTGCAAACTTCCGCATACCTCAGGAATATTTGCACGTGAGTTCGTTTAAATCGAATTGAGAACATATGCTTGCAATTTTAATGTTTTTCTTGCGTTTGAAATGTACTTCCAACCATTTTCTCATAAAAAATGCAAATTCGCGTTTTGGGGCACAATTCGCGACATTTCGCGAGTTCAAAAGTAATTTCCCCAGTCAGTATGGAGTATGTTGTAACTAATTACCACTCCTAGGACATTTTTGTCTAAATTTGCAAAATTCGCGATCGCGAAATTTTCCTATCCCTACTCATAGGGCTCAGGATTAAGACTCTTTAGCTCATCCCCAACATCCTCATACACTGCAAAAAAGAGCTAATAATACAGAAGTTCCCTGATTATCCGTGATAGTGGAGGGGGAAGCCCAATCAGATACCTGAAAGTGACGGATAATGTATTCATGTTTAATTTATGTAGTTTTGGCCTTGGTTTCAGCGCTGTGATATCTCAGTCTTTCGTGCCTATTGCATTGAAATACAAGTTATTCCTACCATTTCTGGGCATTCATTGATATTTTTTAAACTTTCATTCTAAAATGAAACACACGTCCAATGACCCCCACGGCTAAGGGTGATCATGGAATAACTTTTTTCAAAATTCTAAGCTCGACATATGGCAAAATAAAGCCCGTAGTACCCAAGGAACAAAGAAAAATTTTGTTTCGGTAGGATGACTTCCTTCGGTGCTGCCTTGGTCATTTATATTGGTCATATTGCCAGCCAATGCTGAAAATATTGCCAATTCCGGTCCCAAGGAAAACTGTTGCCCACTGTTCCGTAGATTTGGCATCATGACCATTTATAATCAATATGTAATGCATTCCCTCCTCTATGTCAAAGATAATTGAGGGCCTGAGAGTCAAAGTAATACAAGTGACAAACATCATCCAGTGTAGAGATGGGCGCTGCGCCGCCGGCCATACAAGACACGCCACCACCACAGAGGTAAAAACTACAGCGCGCCGCTGCCAGTCATTTTAACGGAGGAGGTGACTTGGATTTTAATACTAAGTCCTAAGGTCGAAAAAGTACTGACAAATTGTTCGAGCCGATGCGGTTTAGATTGAATTCCGCTGCTACGCTAGTTTGTCTTGTCAACCTTTCCTCTCCCTTCCCACTGCCAGTGTTGTATGTCCACTTAGCTGCCTGGCTGAGCATGGATCCGATAGGTTTTACTTTGCACCAGAGTTTGGCCCAACAAAAAAAGATTGTAGGTGAGGCATAGTGGAGAGTCACAGAGTACGCAGGAAGAAAAAGGTGCGAACTCCAAAAGAACGTATAGCCGAGTTGATGGGTACATTACTATTTAAATTAAAATTTACTCGATTTCTTGGGACTAGAGGGGCTTTCTGTCTACTGACGTGCGTTCGATCCTCAGGATAACATGTTTCGGTCAGGTTGTTTAAAACTGAGGGAAAATTAGGAAGTATAAACAAAAAAATTGTGTTCAAGCTAAAAATGTAAAATTAGGATGGTAAATAGCATTCGTTTATTTTTTGTCCACATGAAATATCATTCTTCATAAGTCTTAAAACCTTAATAATTCAATCTGCTATCTTCTCCAGTTAAATAGTGGAAATAAAGGAGAGGGCTTCAACGTCTGTAAGATTGACTCAGAAAACAGCTGACTTCGGCTTTTCGGAATCATAAGAGCCCAATATCACCAGCATTTACGATAAATCCATTTTTATACACTTTTTAGAGAGGTAGGAGGCATGAAATATTTTCTCATTTCCGAAGTGTTTGCCGTTTATGGTCCGTTGCATTGCTATTACTTGCAGCCGCGACATATTCGGTGCACCCAAAACATCGGGGCAATAACAATACAGCAATGTGCACTACAGTACACATGTCAGTGAAGTGTCATAATTCGATGTTTAATATTCCCAGTGTATGACATCTAACGTGGAATTTGATGAAAGTGAATACGAACATTAGTAATTGAAGTGTTCGAAAATATGATTTTAATAGGTATCTCAATAGAATGTTTTTGCCACTCACCAAAAATTGCCACAACAATGGCTAAATTAGCATTACAGTAGTAGGAATTGGCTGTGGAGTGATTATTAATCATCTTCGGTATTAACGAGAGTTCCATTTAGCGAGTGATTTTTCAGATCCCAAGAGCTCACGCTAAATAGGGCTTCCACTGTATGTCAATGTGCAATTCTAATTAAATGCTATTGTGAAAAAATAAATAAAATTCCTGTCCTCGAGTTGAGGTTCATGTTTCTTCAAAGGAATTACAATTTGGGGAAAATCGGATCTATTGACAAGAAATAAGTAAAACGTGAAGGCCGAGCGGAAAGCTAACAATCTTCAGCGAGCACTGAGTGACAAAGAAGTTCCTAAAATAGGAGAGTACTCGGATCCTGATATAGACAGGAATTTGTTGGGCATAGACCAACAGTTTGGACATTGGACATTTCAAATTCAACCACCTTGGGACATTGTCCAAAAGACTTAGCAAATCGGGACCCTGTTCATTTGTTTCATTCCAGATGGCTAACTCTGGCCAACCGAGTCCTTAGGTTGTATATAAATTCATCAGGTCCATCCGGAAACTTAATAGAAATAGTTGGCTTCATCTTAAAATCATACATGCTTGCTTGTGTGGTTTGCCATAAAAAATAGCAAATATTTTACTGACGGACCAAAATATGTCTTTCAAGCAATCCAAACATCACGGTATTTATCCGACGAATTACTTCAAGTTGTCAATCCAGTAATACAACGAAATGGGCACCCAGAGAATGTTCCTTTGGCAATGCTTGTCGATGAAAGAAAAGAAATGTCGTGGACATGAAGTTAGAGATGGCTATATCCGAGCAACACTGAAGTTTAGATCCGTTATGCTTCATTTCTCCAAAAAATCAGACATTAAATGTGTAATAGATATAAAAAAGAAAAAGTAAAAACACACAGAAAGCCAAAGAATTCTACTCAATGGAAAATCTTTGAAAATAGTTGTTAATACTGTAAAAATCACACCCAACAATTGGATGGTTGGTTGGGTAGGGAGTGGGAGGAACGTGAAACCACCTCCAGTTCTGGTTTGCTTTCTTCTAGCAAAACGAGCAAAGATTTGCAGTGAAAATTGCGAAAAATTGGTAAATTTCTGTTTTTTTCTAAGAATGGAAAATATAAGATTATTGATCAGAATTTAATTCATTTAGGTTATTTAAACCATAAAACAAGCATAAAAAGTAAAGCGTGTTTATTTAAAAAGCTTTCGCTAACAGAAAAAAATTACAAAAATATCGTGATTTTTGCAATTTTTCATAAACTTTAAGTACTATGCCCGAATGGAAGATGTTAAGCAATTTTAATTTTTTGTATGCCATTTTTCTTCTTTTAACAATAGGCAACTTTTCTGCACTAAAGCGTTCCAAAAAAAATATTAATTTTCGACCCACCCTAATCTCTACGTCAATATGTTTCACCATACTGCAATGTGCACACATTAAATTGGAGAAATTGGCCATTAGTTTCTTCTGTTTATTAATTCGTTTTTATATTTGTTTATGCAATACATATATGCTTATTGCGATTGGGCAAAAAATTAAGTAAATAAAATGATCTCGACGCTTAGGTGCAGCAAAACATCTATAAATCCGATCATAGCATTAGAGTTTTTCTCGAAAATTTCAGGTTCATTTCACTATTGTAGGTGGTGATTCAAATTGCCACAGATGGTAACAGGAACATAGAAGTTTGCTGTAAAGGACTATTTTATTTCATTTATTAGCACATTAATATGGTGACCTAGAAACGTCAAGTGTGAACTACTCATTCCATACGTTTCTATCAAGGATTCTTACCATTGTGAATATTGGACATAAGATGTTCACTTTCGTCCACATACCATCATACACCAACCATATTTTACAAATAGCATTCACTAGTGATGGAACTGAGCGTGTCCTTCGGTGGATGAATTGCTAGTGGCGACCAGAACGCCCTTCGTTTTTCTGGTGTCTACTATAAACTTCGGAGGCAAGGGAGAATCTGGAAGATTTTTCAAATGGCAAATTCTAATGGCACCTATGAACCATTATCAATGCTTATTATCAGGCTTTGCTCTAATAGTTCAGTGGATTTTAAACTTTTTTGCACGATCCACTCACACAAAGAACGTTTTTCTTTGGTGTACTGTTTTAACCCTTTCCCTTCTGAAGTTTAAATGCCTAAAAACGCGCTCCCTCTTAAGTCGGCCGAAACCGGCCGTCGATTTTTCTCTCTCTCCCTACTAAGTCGGCCGAAACCGCCCGTGTTGCTCTGCTCGTGATTTGACCGGCCAAGGGCACTCTTTTGAGCTTCATAGGCATCTGTTTTATCTAATGAATGTTTATCGTTGCCTACGCAAGCATCTGCCTTTTCATTAACTCCTATCAGTTGAAACAGAGCCCCATTGTCTCAGCCACGAAACCCGAAAGAGCCCGAAATCCATTTGGGTGTTTGGGCTAGCGTTTTCTCACCAGCGAAGTGATGAGGGAACATTCTCGAGTCATCACGAAAGCCCTTTTAGAAGAGGCCTTGTCGTAGAGAGCAGATGACACACGGTTTCACGAGTGGGTTGTAAGGGACACTTTATGGGACAAAAAAAGAAGATGAAAACACCATGCCTGCCTTGGCTTGTTTAGGAGTGACTCTCATATCTACATACTGAGTTTTCTTCTTGGGTGACCACCATTACTAACTCATATGCTTCGCAATGAGATAAAGCACAGACCTAATGAAATAATATCTTCCCAAATGCCCCCCAGTTCTAACCATGGCTTCTTTGAGTGAGGACGCTATAGCGAGAGAAGTGGACAGAGACGATTTCCTTGGTGATACAGAGTGTTCGAGTTCTTCGGATGAAGCGGAGGAATTGCTTGAAAGTGCCAGTTCAGGTGATAGTGACATAGAAGAGGATTATACTCCCAGTGTCAGTGATGCGACAGGTGAAAGTGCACTTCCATCCAAATGGGAATACTCATTACTGTATAACGTTCCATGTGTTTTTAATGGAGGAATTGGGCCAAAGCACGACTTGCCCTTTGGGTCGAGTGAATTAGATTATTTAATGCACATGTTAAGCGGTGAGGAGTTCTTTCACAGAATAGTAGAAAACGTAAATATATACGCAGAATATCTCCAGCGACGTTCAGGAAAGAATGATAGGCATTGGGTTAACGTTACCTATGAGGAAATCAGAGCGTATTTGGGTGTCATGGTATATATGGGGGTGTTTGATCTGCCTGAAAGTGAAGACTACTGGAGAAGTGGGGATATAGACTGCCCTCTGATTCGAAAATGTATGACTTACAGTAGATTTACGGACATAACAAAATATTTTCATGTAAGTGATATCAGAAAAGAGAAAAAAGAAAGTGATGTTGGTTTTGATATCCTTCAAAAGGTGAGACCAGTACTAGATGTTTTAGATACTTTCCATGAAAATTACCAGACTGGTCGTGATTTAGCTGTCGACGAAGCGATGATGGCATTTAAAGGACGTCACCATATAAAACAGTACGTCAAATCAAAGCCAACAAAATGGGGTTTTAAAATTTGGGTGTTGGCGAGTCCGAGCGGTTATGTTTTAGAAGGGAATGTATATTTGGGCAAGAAAGATAGCAGAAATAAAGAAATGCTGATAGGAAGCCAAGTTGTGATGAACTTACTTGAAAATCACCATCACGTTTATTTCGACAGTTTTTTTTCAAGCGTTTCTCTTATGAAAGAACTTTATAAAAGCAAAACTTATTCTTGCGCTACTACTCAACCAGCACATAAAGAATGGACAATTGAATTCAAACATCCCAAGAGCCTTAAACTTAAACGAGGTGAAAGTAAAATTTTACAATTAGCAGAAGTGACGGCAACTGTCTGGCATGACAGACGAGACATTTGTGTTCTATCGACAAACTGCGATCCAAAAGTGAGTTTGATGATTCCCAAGAAAACGGGGATGGGTAACAAACAAATTCTGATTCCATGCCCAGAATCAATAGTAAAATATAATAGATTTATGGGTGGAGTTGATACAGCCGATCAGAATAGGTCTTACTATGATTTCGGAAGGAAGACCAAGAAATGGTGGAAATATATTTTCGCGTTTGTAATGAACACAGCCATTGTAAATAGTTACATACTTTATAAAGAAACAAATTTTCCTTCAACCTTGAAGCATGGGACAACACAAAAAGACTTTCGCCTAGCTCTATACAGACAGATGATAGGGAACTACTCCTCCCGCAAGATATTAGGTCGCAAAAGACATTACGCTGGTGCCGTAAGTTTTCCGGTCACCATCTAGTGAAAATTGACGGTAGAAAAAGAGTGTGTGCTTGCTGTAGTGCCCAAAAAAGGAAGACAACTGCTGGAAGAAGTGTAGAAACCTCTTGGAAATGCCATGACTGTGATTTACCATTGTGTAAAGTTGGGTGTTTCTTCGAGTACCACAAATAGGTCTTTGCTGAAATGGAGGCTACTCACGAGCATGAGCTAGAAACCTGGAGGTAGGTCTAAAAGTAGATAAAAACTATTTACTATCAAAATATTTTATGATATTACCAAAACTGTTTCACAATTTGAGGATTAAATTTAAAAAGGAAACTTACGAACACGGTTGATCTCACTTGCGAATTAATAGGTTGAAAACTGGGGATAGTGGGCATTTAAATTCGCCGAGCGGCCAGAGAACACCATATGGCCGGTTTCGGCCGAGTTAAGAGGGAGAGGGTTAAACCCTCAGGATCTGTGCAGTAAGCGACTGTTTCAGGCGCAGCTGAAAATTTGTCAGCTTTCACGTATGTGAAATGAAACGTCTTTGTGGTAAAATATTTATCGACACAGTAGCTCTTAGTTGAGTTTATTTTTTTAATGTGGCTCAACAACTTTTCTATTTTTGTAGCTACGCATATAGCTGCAGCCATTGTCAACGTCTTTCTTTGACTTAAACATAAACAGGTCTGTATTTAAAAAAATCATCTGCATAAAACAACTATTTATTAACAGGAGTTTCATTAACTTTTTGATAAATTGATATTTGCAAACGTTTGCCGTGTGGTTGAGATAAGGACATGGATGGAGATTGGTTTTCTTTTTCATTTAAATTTCGTGTCAGTAGACTTGCTTTGAAGTTTTTTTAAATCTGAACTGAAAATAGTTTCAGTCAAGTTCTCCAAGTGCGTAGTTAAGCTGCATTTATGAGATAGCCCTTTTACAACTAATGAGAATCAATAATTGCAACAACTTTTGATGGAACGTAACTGCATTTGAGCTGAAAAAATGTCAAAGGTACATTAGGAGACAGAATGCACGCTAGGGAATTATGAGGAAAGGAATATTTCATATATTACTCATCAGACAATTAAATGGAAGGAATATAACAAAATTAACATGAAAAATATGGATTTAAAGTGACAAATTAATGCTTTATCGACCAGATAAAGTTCAGTTCAATCATTTAAAAAGAACTTTAAAAATTTGACATATTATCCCACCCGCAACTTGTACATTTGTCGTGTCGGCTAGTATACTCTATTGTTTAGGCAAAATATTACCCTTTGCAAAGTTTTCAAATACTGGTTTCCCGGCAAGGTCACATATCTAACTAATGTAATAGTCACACACAGAATGGCAATTTGATCTAGCGTATTTATTGATAGGCTTCAGCTCGGAAAATTCTGGCAAACTTAGTCTTTTCTTCGATGTTGTAACACGGTACGGATATTGTTTGCAACAACTGCACAAAACAAGGGGATGCCGATCGTCTTCGTCATTAAATGCAAACTGTTCCTGAACAAGTTTTTTCAATCCTCGCGTTAGAGGGGTTCATTGTTTTGGTTTTAACAAAACAGAATAAGCAAATCTTTGAGCGCTTTTCCTCATGCGTACTCGCATTCGGCATTTTGACTCACGATTAATATCAATAAACAATGTATACATGGAAACAAAATAGAAAAGTATAGCTGGTATGACTGGAATCTACTCTACTCTGTACCATGACAATAGCAAACTCTCCTCTTCCAGCAAGTCGCTTTGAGTCAACTCGCATCAGTGACTCCCTGCGACATGGAACAATTGGAAAGCAGAAAAGTCACCTGGAGTCGACTCAAGTCGACTTTCGTTGTTAATTGGAATGCGCCCATAAAGTGGCATTAAATCGATAAAAGTTTAAAATGTTCAATTAAAAGGCATTTAATGTATGTACGATAATCTGTCTCAAATACACATAAATTAAGTTTTCACGCAAATCCCTCTATCGATTATTTTCTTTCGGGTCTTAAAATATTTGTGAGACACCGTACAATTATAATTGAAAAGATTTCATCAGTGCAAGCACTTTTGATCTAAAGTATATCGAAGCCCATCTCGGCAAGCTTTCGTAAAACGATGCAATTGCCAAGAGGTGCGTTCTAATAATTACAGCAAGGTTTCTGGATATAGTTCCTAACTGAGAAATTAGAAAATTTCAACAAGAATGCTTCAATTCCTTTGAAGACAATGGAGTTAACATTTTTCCTGGTGACTCAAGGAAATTCCTGGGTTTAATCTCTGTGTTTAATGGGGAATAACTCAAAGAGTGGAGTATATTGACTACGCGGACAATTTGTGCTTGTTATCGCATAAATTTTCTGATATGAAAGAGAAATTGGAAGAACTGCAAACGGAAGGTTGTAAGGTTGGCCTGAAGATAAATGCTAGTAAAACAAAGGAAATGAGAATCAATCACAAGAATAATGAAGATTTGATTGTTAATGGCAATAGAATGGAGCGTGTTGATCATTTCCAGTATTTGGGGAGCATTGTCTCAGAGAAAGGCGGAACATACAGTGTGTCCTCGTTTAACGTTGTTAACCCGTTCCTGAAAAAGTAGACGTTAAGCGAAACGACGTTAAACGATGCAGTATTTTCCATAAGAAACAATGTAAAAAATTAAAATCGGTTCCAAACTCACCAATGGTAAAGGTATCATAGGTTACAGTCTGGGAGAAATTCTTGTGTGAGAATAGTAGAAAAGTAAGGGGTATTCGATGAATGGGAAAGGAAAGTGAAAGGAATGCGCATTTATTAAATGTAAGAAGAAAAGGCGTGAGATTCTTAGTTTTGGAGAAAATAAAGTTTGAAAATGACCAAATTCGCGTATTTTTTGTGATATTTTGACGCCATATTGCGAGATTTTTGGAAGTCCCGGTAGAGGGATACGGACTAATTTCACGTCTAAACTATGCCCCCCCCCCCCCAACAACGTTGCGGGTCTGTGGAGTGAAACAGGGGTGCTAAGGTGGGACAGTGCGCGGCGTCGAGAAGGCCATTTCTGAACGGAAAAATAGGTTATTTGGCAAATAGTTACGTTTTATTTTCACGAATACCATTTTAAACCAACGGGGCGGCCCGCAGGGTTTCAGTTGGTTATTACACAACCCACCCCAATGGTGATTGGTTTGCGTAAAATTACGGCGAGAGGCGAGTTGGTGATGAAAGTTCCGTGTGGAGGCAGTGGAATGAAGTACCTCCAAAGATTATAGGGTAGCTCCGAGAGGTTACCCGTTCCTCCTGAGTGTGATAAAGCCGTCGAAAAGCGGGAATAGTTTTAAGTTGAAGACGGGAAAAGTCATGGGCAGTGGGTATAGAAAATGAAGACACTGCTCGACCACTGCGCTATCTGGGGGAACTAGGAGGAAAATGTCAGTATTTCCAATATGGCGTCCAGAAGTAGATTCACATCACAGGTTTAAGTGAATAGTTTACGAAAGAAAAAGGATTTATGAAGCAAACGAAGGTTAGTATAAATGCGCATATGTAGCGTAGCAATATAAGTATAATAGGTGGTATAAGGTGATCGGGAAGCAGGTGGAATTAATTTTCTCCCAGACTGGACACTATGATACAAATACCACGGCGTATTTTAATTACGTGGGCAGTCGAACAGATGATTTCACTAGTCAAGAGATCTTCATATCTTAGATGAAACAACCTGAAAAGGCATTTTTAAAACAATAAACACCAGGTTTCCCTCCTATATTTCTGATATTTAGTGCTATTAACACCGGCTTCCCTCTGAGTAAATAGAAATTTTTGTCCTTCACTGCGGGAGCGTGCGCATGCGAATGCAGTGAAGGGCAAAAATTTCGCTCGCTGGGATCGCGAAGATGTAGGATATCAATTAAAAGAGTAAGTGAACTAGGGAAACTCGGTGCTGTGTACAAAATTTTTGTTATTTCGTAACAATGTTTTAGGAACAGTATCACCCTCGACGATTTACTGCATTATGGAGGGTTTAGAAAACTTCCTCTTACACACTAATTCAACACGAAAAACACGTTTTCGATTCACCTCAAACAGCAGTAAACCATCTTTTTCTTCCACCAGTTCTACCTTATAGCGGCATGGGATTTTCAGGTATTTTTTCCCGTAGATATCTGCCCCTGGATCTACCATTCGGACATGGTATTATTAATACCATGCGATTCAAGATGGTACACTAACGTTGGTTTGAATTTTAAATCACCCGATGCATTGCCACCCAATAACAGCGTAGTAAATAATATGCAAACATACAGTTATGAAACAAAATAACGCAATAATTATTCGCTCAGGTGAACTTTTGACACACACTATGAAGAGTTAACGTCAAACTTTTCCGCCGAATGGAAATTACGCATCAGATGCGCCAAATTTATATTAGTTATTCATTTTTTTTTGTTGCGCAAAATTTGAACAACGTTATCGCGAAGCACTGACGACGTTGAACGATTAAGGGTTTTAATTGTTGGACAACGTTATCGCGAAACAACATTAAACGGGACAACGTTAAACGAGGACACACTGTATATGAAAATGTGACACATAGAATTAAAAAGGCAAAGAGTGTGTTTGCACAATTGCAGCCAATTTGGTAGTCACAAAAATTAAGAAGATGAACAAAGTAAAGAATTTTTGAAAGTAATATAAAATCTTTTCTTTTGAATGAATGCCAAAAATGGTAAGTCTCCAAAACCACTACAAACAAATTACAAGTAGGTTCAGTAAAACCTCTCTTTTACACTTTTGATGGGGACGAAGGAAAAAAGTGTAAATCACGGGGAAATGTAAATGGAAATGAAAATTTACACCGAAGTAAGAAACAGACAAACTTCATATCAAACTTGTTCTGTAGATTTTTGCCAATTAAAAACTTAAGCAAAATTAACTGACGTTCTACTCTGTGGGTGGGGGCCTTTCCACGGAAAGGGTCAGAGCGTCTAAGGTCTTCTACCTGCCCTGTCCCTCCCGGCGAAAAATAGGGTCTGGCCTCCTTCCTGCCCGCAGTGGAAGACTTACCATCTAGCAGCCGCAACTGAGGGGTGAGTAAAGCATTTACATTGTATTATTTGCTTTCTCGTTTAGACCAACACAACCTGTCACGCGTCGAACTTGGCAGTCTGCTCCACGCCTATGTTGTGTCGTTTCCAAACCTCACTGTGTTGCTAGTGCTTCTGTGCTTTTCATGTGAGACGTATGCATAAATTTACTGCTGAAAGTTTTAATTTTTTATCAGTGTTATTTCACATTCATTGTTCTTCGGACTATGGCCCATACAAATAAGCAAGTGAGAACTTATAAGATTGCTTGAAAATAATAGAAGAAATAGAGAAGAATCAAGGGCAGGAATGTTTGGACATAGCGAAACACCAAGGGATGTCCGCAAGTGCGTTGAATTCAATTTTTGCCAAGAAGGACGACATCAGGGAACAAATAAAAAAGTGTGGCAATGCATCTAAGAAGCGAAAAATTGGCAAAGAGTGGACGGTTTCGGAATTAGAGACAGTGCTCTTCAATTGGTACCAGCAGGCACGGGCGTCCAACATCCCAATTGATGGGGTTACCCTTAGGGGAAAGGCAAAAATGATTGTCACTCAGTTAAACATTGATAATTTAAGTGCATCCAATGGCTGGATATGTCGATTTAAAAATCGACACGGACTGGTTGATAAGAAGCTCTCAGGAGAGAGTGCTGATGTAAGTGCAGAAACTACAGATGCGTGGCTGGGAAATCTGCCATCGCTTTTAGAGGGCTACAAACCACGCAATGTATACAATGCTGATGAGACTGCCCTATTCTTCACTGCACTTCCCGACAGAACCTTGGTGTATAAAGGTGAACACTGCATGGGGGTAAACATTCCAAAGACTGAATGACTGTATTACTTTGTGTAAATAGCGATGGAAGTGACAGACAAGAACCGATTGTGATTGGGAAATCACCAAAACCGAGGTGCTTCAAAAATGTAACAAAATTGCCCACAAAATATCACGCAAACCCTAACCCTTGGATGATGACGGATATTTTTTGTTCGTTTCTACATGCCTTAGATGCCCAAATGGGTGGCCAAATGACTTGGGAAAGCGAATTTCCAGGTAAGTTCTCTTTTTCCATGAATTTTCCAGGATATCCAGTGCCATTTTCAATATCCCTGACTTTTCCAGGTCTGTAGCAACCCAGAAGCAGTTATGGAAATAGCAGTTTCAACATCATGTAATAAATGAAAAGATTCATATCGACTTAGAATATTTAAATACGTATGGGCAGAAAATGATAAAACAAAATTATTTATACTCTGTAAATTTGGCTTATTATATTTTAAATACAGAAAAACTTCTTGTCGTAGCCATATATTGTTTCATTATAATGAATATTTTAAAAATTTATAAGATGGATCCAAATGATAACAAGGGTCAAATATATTAATCCACAATATAAATTGGTTTAAACTTCACCACATTCAATCCAAATCACTTATCCTTTTCCCAAATTTTTATTATTTTTCAGCAAATTCCTGACTTTTTCCAGATTTTTTCCCGACATTACTAAATTCCCAACTTTTTCCCGGATTCCCAACTTTTTCCCAGATTCGCGAATTTTCCCCACTGGTAGATATGCTGTATAAATTGTCATTAAGGGGCCTATGCCCGAAAACAATCCAGTTTCTGTCGCACGCAGTGAAACTCGTCTGAGCGATCTCGCACCACAAGCATTCGATACGGAATTCGATACGCCCGATGAATCTTCGAAGGGGGATGTGCGAGTGAGAGAGAGGAACGATGAGTGGAAACAGTGAGCGGGTGAGCAGAGAGATGGGTGTAGCCTCCGACAATGTTGCAAATGACAAACCGTGGGGTGTTTTTCTCCTCCGACGCTGGCCCGATAAGGGTTTCAAAGAAGCAAAGTATATCTCGGCAACGTCATGTTCGAACATCCTCTCTCAGAGGCAGTCACCCTCCCCCACGGCAGCGGAGACCGATTTCGAACTGTTCCGGGGTTCCCTGAAAGGTACCCATCCCCACACATTTCAGGCCTGCCTTCCAGCCAAGATATTTAAAAAGGTAGCCGGGAATGGCAGAGCCAAAGGGAGGAAGAAATAACTGGCAAAGAGTGGCCTGGCATATATTGGATGGTGGCAGAGGCGAAAGAAGTACGTGAAACATGAGCCGAGCCACTTGAAGAGGTGCAACCACTACAAGTTTCCCTGACAAGACATGAAAATCCCAGACATTTCCCTGACTGCCAACCTCTTTTACCTGACATTTCCCTGACTTCACTGACTTCCCTGACATTTGGCCACCCTGTACACAGTCACATTGAAATGGTGATACATGGACATTTAAGTGATATTAAATTAAACCTTCAAGTATGACTTTAGTTGCAAGTATTTTCATAAAGGAAACTGTTGCAGGCGTAATTTGGTGGAATTTATCCATTACGGAAGAATTAAAATAACTTCCTTAACTCCACTAGTATTTTATTATCATGACCCGGGTTTCAACACTTGGTGTCATCCTCACCTGAAGATGACACCAAGTGATGAAACCCAGGTCATGGTAGTAAATTATTAGTGGAGTTAACGAAGTAATTTTAATTCTTCCGCAAGTATTTTATCTATTCATTGTACATTGTTCCCTAATGTCGAAGATTTTGTGCATACGTTAACTAGAATATTTTGAATACCCTAGTGGCTCTTAGGAATTATTCCAAGGATATTGTTGTTATTATTTTTTATTCAACATACTACCCACTAAAAAATCTACCATCATTGAAATAGAGAATATGAATGTAAAAAAACCTGCTGACTTATTGAAATAGTCATCTTTTTCTACCACATGGTTCAGAAACTTGGTTATACTGTACCTAATCGGAAAAAGATTTTGTAGATATTTCTGAAATATGAACGCCACCAAAAATAATATTTGAACAATACATAATTTTCTGCCTCTATAATTGAAGAAAATTTCAAGCACTGTGTGGAAGTAAACACTCGTAGAATTAATGGCCCTCGAAAAGGGAGCTATGCGAAGTAAAATAAGTTCATCAACATTAGGAAAGGAAAAATCATCCTTTTCGACCTAAGTACAAGCTGTGCCAGTGGTAAAGTAGCCAATACAGTTGGAAGTTGTCCCCTGGCCGCACAGTTTTTGAAATACGATCGAGTACTCAATGTCGATGGGCGTCATAAATAAAGCATTTCTGCATAATTTTTGCATATCGGCCTTTTGTTTTGCACCTATAAAAATTACGTGAAATTCTCTTGAGATGCTTTCATTGAATGATAACTTTTTATCTCGCCTTTAAGTTTTCGTCTCAGCAAGATAGAACATGAGGAAATATGCTCTCCTTGAATTATTTCACAAAGAATTAAGCATCCTATGAGACATGTACAAAAACAACTCAAATCCTACTACCTCCATTCATTTGGACTCTTTACAGGAAGTAATGAATTCCCTTCCATTTTAATCATTAACAATTCCTGCATTTCCTGTGTACCTTGACCTCCCAATGAAAAAATGTCTTCTCTGTGTGAAGTAATGCTTTCGAGGGTAAAATCATGTTTCCTCAGACATTCAAGTCCTAATACTCCCACAAAAAAGGGAAATAAGGGTACTCAATGGAGCACAGATTCTGTTGCTCATTCCTTTTGATTTTACTGACTCATGCTTGAGGCCATTATGACTTGGGAATGACTAGGGAATGACCTGTAAGTACACCATCTGAGGAGAAACAAATATTCCATCATCCTCAGAATGAGTGTACAAAATAGAACCTGAAATTCAATTATAGGTGCATATAATTAATTGATAAAGACCAAATAAGAGTTCCAGTCTCTCACTTAGGCAAGGTACACTGTGCACTAAGTGCACTATGTACTAAAAGCACTAAGCCAACACACACAGAAAGTGCCTAAAATGGTACTTCTCACTCATTGAAAACAAACAGATTTTGACTTTGAAAAGCAAATTTCCAGCTAAGTTCTCCTTTTCCAGGTTTTCCAGGTCTGTAGCAACCCTGCAGCATGGAAACCTGCACTCCCAAAAATTAAGGTAGAAAGGGGAAAATTGGCAGCATCTGATCGAAGCCAGAGGGCACATAAACACTGCAGATATTTGTTGACCCAGCACTCTAAACCCTGATGACGACGGCAGAGTTAGTCAGCAAAACATTGGAAGCTTAATATCTGGCCAGATGGAAAACCCATGATGACTATACTTAACCCTTAAAGTGCCAGCGTCGCTATAGGCGACGCTCAAAAACTCTCCCAAAAGTGCCAGCGTCGCCTATAGCGACGCTAAGTTTAGAGTTTTTTAATTCATCGTGAACACAATTCTTCGCCGTAATTTTTTTTATATTTAAGCTTCATAATGTTCTCCAAACATAATACTACTCAAATTCACTTTTCTAAAACAATTGGCTATTTAAATCGCTTTTAAATACTGCAGTCTCAAGTTCAGTGGCACTTCCACCGCCCTCTTATTTGCTTAGTTTTTTTCTTTGGATTTTTTCATGGGAAAATGCTCATAACTCACGATTATTGCGTGTCAATATCTTATTCTTTTTGTATCATCTTCTACAAGGATCTCCACAACATTATTTTACGGGTACTGGGAAAAAATAGATAGGTAATCAGTCCTGGATACGTAGTGTTTTTGAGACGAATGATTTCTTCCCGGGTGTGCATTCCCCGCCTTCGTATGACTGAGATGATGCCACTCTTGAATCTTTTGCAGCACAAAAGATTCTGACAATGAGAGTCACTGCAGGCGTAAACAAAGTTGCCACTGGCCTGACCCACAGAGATTAGACCAGCGGTTACTTTTTTATGACTCGGAGGGTCTAAGCATGCCTTTTGGTCGACAATAGGTAGTGATTTCAGTGACGGGCAAAGTGGAGGGTTCTCTTTGGGAGATTTATTTATGACTTGGAGTGTCTGAGCACGGCCATCTGGTCTAAGTCATGCGTTTGGGTTAACAATTACAATGAAAGCTCTTTCAGTGACGGGAAAAGTGGAGGATGCCGTAGAAAGCAGTTGCATTTCCGAGATAGCAAAAGACGCAAGCTAATTAGGTTTCTTATTTCCTACCGAAATTTGGGTGTGATACGAACAAAACTTTTATTTTCGACGATAGTTTATTTTCTCTATGATAAGTGAAGTGCGGTAAAGAAAGAAAAAGTCGACAAATATTGGTAAAGGTGAGCTTTCGTCTCGCTAGTGAAAACGCAATTTTCACCCACTTTCAACAGATGTATCGACATCAAAAGCACCTCACATATTTTGCAAACCTCTTACATTTTACAAATGCACATTCTTTCCTCTACCATTAGTTATCATAGTCAATTTCTCCATATAGGTAGCTTTTTCATAAAAAAAAATCACTGGGTAGACGAAAACTCATCTTCACCGTTTTTTATTTACTTGTGAAATGAACTAAAGTTTTTTTTATTTACAACGAAAGTTTTTTTTTTCTATGATGATTCAAGTGTGGAAAAGAAAGAAAAATATCTACGATTTGATCAGTAAAATATCAAGTGACAATGATTTCCTAATAAGTTCATCTGATTGTAGTGAATCAGTGGAGGAAGAAGACACTAGTGATGCTGAAACTTCATCATCGGAAACCGACGAGAGTGAAGACGACTGGAGTGAAAGAGATGGGGAAGACTGCACCACGTCAGCAATATGCCGAAGTTCAAGGTTCGAAGCACGCTCCACTCCATGATTATGTGCCAATAGTGTACTTTCGTCTTTTTTTCACCAATACTCTCCTGAGGATAATGGTCACCGAAAAAAAATAGATATGCAGATATTTCCACTCACAGAAGATCCTCTCCCCGAATTCAAGAGCAAGACTTTGGAAGCCGGCGACTGTGACAAGAAATGAAAGCATTTATTGCTTGCATTTTGAATACGGGGATAGTAACTAAGCCCAGCTTTTATAGTTACTAGTCCAACAGTAAATGCTTGGAGACATCACGTTCAGAAACATGTTTTCCTGTAGCCGATTTCAAATTTTGCGCAAATGTTTTCCATCCTGTTATAAATTCGAAAGTTCCCCGTAGTGTGACCCATGATCTACGTACCAGCCCATTGTGGACCATGCCAATAAAATACTTAGGCATTACCTACTACATCCCTCACTAGTAAATGTATAAAGATAAAAGTTTAGTTGGACCAAATCCCACAGCAGGTTATTGCAGTACGTATCTCAATAAGCATCATCATCGTTGGGGAATTAGTTTTTGATGATGTGTGACTATGTATCTCACTAAAGCGTAAAGTTTGAAAATTGCTTGCAATCTAAATGCATTATCAAGCATAATTTGTTGAATATACATTGTAAATTACTTTTGAGTGGAACGGATCATTGTAAAAATCATAAAAATGCATGCTATAAGCAGCCGAAGTTTTTCTCTTTCTCTCTTTGTACTTGTAAATTTGACGTTATTCCTGAGTGAATTTGGAAACATGATTTTGTTATATTTTCTTTTGATGAATCCAAATTTGATTATGATAATAGTTTAATTTGCTAAGCAAATCTGAAACGCTTGCAGAGAGACAAAACTGTGAAAAAATCAGTTGTGATCGTAATTTCAGTATACACTCAGTAATTGTTATAAAAATTATAACATTGCATAATTGTTATTAACAATTAATTTATATTTTCAAAAACCATTCTGATCATTTAGATAATAAAATTTTAGCTAGTATGTATTCAATATCTGATTACCATTTGTCTGATTTATGATATTCATTTTTCAAACGTTTGGGGTTGAATCTTGAATGGATCATAAATTTGTCTCTGCTGATAATCATCGATTTAAACAAATAATAGTGAAAATGCAATTGAAAATTTTGGTATTTGATAAAATCAATAACCATTCTTTGAAAATATGTATAAATCTTATTAAATCGTACATGTAAAATTTTACGACATCGCTTTTAAATAATGGCAATAACATTAGCAATAACAATTACAATGTTTAATTAATTGCATATTTTTTCCATGGCTAATAAATTTAAAAAACGGTCAAGAATATCATATAGGGATATGTTTTCTATACACTGTCCAAATTTGACTAATTTATCATAAAAATTATTCTTTTAAATGACATTTTATTGAAAGTCTGCAATTTTCATGAAAATCCCTTGGCACTTTTAAGACACCTTTATGGAATTTCGGCTGGCACTCAAAGGGTTAATATAATCATGGAGGATTTATCCATGTACGGAGGTGTGTGGTAAAGAAGTGTGGCTCAGTTCTTTGAGCATGAATAAATATCATGGACATAAACAGTTGACTCACCTGGTCAAAAGCTACTTTGAGAAGCTGCTCAGGTAATGGATCAGGCAGAGCAGTCTGAGGAAGGCAGGATGCCACCTCTAGCAAATGGCAAAGGCAGCAAGTGATGGCAAGTGGGTCAGAGTGGTGCTGTTTTTGTCTGTACAAAGCGAGCAGCACAGCAGCCAAAATGGGCAACTGCTCAGCAGCTTTGGATTGCGACAAAAGTGGAAGCAATGGTCCAACTGCTTCAAGGGTAGCTCGACACACCTGGAGAAACAGATACACTTGGTGTAGACAAACATACCAACAACATATATAAAGGAACACCAGAGAAATATATCTTGTACAAGCAATAATTGCATGTTAAGAATTAACCCATTCAATGCGGATGCCTTGAATTAAAGGCATCCCGTGCAAGCCAGAGGCACGGATGCCTTGACTTCAAGGCATTGGTCCTGTTACTTTTCTCGGTTTTCCCTAGTTCCCAAGCGTCGGCACTGACACTTGCAACTTCCTCCAGCGTCTTAGTCTTGCTCTAGGCACACGTGGATGAGTTTCATTCTTTGCTGGATGTGTTTTCGTTTTATATAAATAAACGAAAAAAACCCTTCAGCGTGGGAATAAATTTCATGTCAACAAGTCAGCATTGAATGGGTTAACGTAAAAATGTTTAGAAAACCGCTCAAGGATTTTGGTGAGACATCATATCTGGAGGGTTTTACGTACAAGAATTTCATTGATATAGGTCTGATCTTCAAGAAATGTCATTAAGGGCCTGAGTTTTGTGCCCGGAAAGGTTTTTAGGGAAATTATGAAAAGCATGGGAATATGGGTCTTTTAGATCATACCTTTAGATGAAAGTTATTTTATTTTAAGACTTTAAAATACGGTAAAATACTTATTTTTAAATGAGACAAAATTAAACAGAGCAAGAAAGTTTGAATTTTATCTTAATAGCACTCTATTGACTTTCTGGTGTAATACTTGGGATAATTACATTCAAACACTATTTTGGTGCACTTAATGAAACTGAGCAACTTCCGCATTTATTGCACTACCGGTTTTGCTGTTTACAGCATCTTCAGGTACATATGGGTCATTCCACCTCAATTCAACAAACGTTTGTCCCTTAAGGTCTCAGATTTTGATAAAAATTGGTGTATGGGTACAATATTAACTCAAACTGAATACCCTCAAACCGTTTTGTGAAAAAAAAAAATTCTTGAGTGAATTATGCATATTTTAATTTTTTCGCATTTTTAGCAAAAATCCGAGCCTTAAATCATATTATCACTTATATCTCCGCTTGTAATTGTCATACAACAATGATTAATAGCTTTTATTAAAGCTAAATCTTTATTAAGTGCAAATATATCAATAAAAAATTATTTTCTTCTATACCCTACTGTTGTAAATTACTAATGTTTAAAGAATTGTTAATAAACTTTTCTCAAATACTCCATCTCAGAATCGGCCGAAACTTTTTTTCTGTAATCTAAACATATCCAGCTAACTATTCTTAAAAAAAAATTTAGTGTCAATTCATAAATTCGTTTTTAATAAATATTTAAACATTTACAATTTTCTCTCATGCGGCCAGTGTTTAAAAAATTGTTAATGAACTTTTCTCATATGATCCATCTGAGAATCGGCCTAAACTTTTTTTCCGTAGTCTAAACATATGCCTTAGCTGCAGCAATGAGAGGCAGTTCCAGAAGTGAGCAAGAGCTACATCTTCGGATTTCACTATCTACTCCGGATCACAAAACGTGATAGCCTTGCAAATCTTGTACTGAAGTGGAGACTTTTCTAATATCTTGGCCACCAATGCTTTAAAAAAAGCTAGCAATGGCTAGCAACGCTCCTCAGCACGACGGAAAGACGGACTAGTTCGGTGCCCGGCTGACCCAGGCCAGCTCAGCCAGCTGACAGTGTGGTGGTTCTTTTGAATCGCGTGGCATGGCAGACATTCTCCCTGACCCCATGGACAATATTCCCTGACTTTTCCCTGATTTCCCTGACCTGTAACAACCCTGTCATTTCAACATTAAGTTAGGGATTGTTTTCATCTTTTACAAGGAAGGTCATGGGTTCCACTTCCAATAGCCCATGATCTCTATTATGCTAGAACACTGAATAGTGTTCTAGCATAATAGATTGAGGAGAATTTATGCTGCTGCATGGAGGGAACCAAGTGGCAGCTGAAAAATTTGAACTGGAAAGAAAGTCTGCGCAAATTTCGTGAGACAAGCTACCGCACAAGTTGTTAACCTGAGAATATTATATGTAAGGCCTGCTTTTCTATTTGAAACTTTTTCCAAAACTGAACCTTCAAAAATGGGAGGGGACTATTCGGGGGGACTATGCATATTAGGAGAAATACAGTATATGCTCCAAAAATGATAAACAAGAGTAATGACGATTATTCAAGCAAACTTTATTTGTACTTACATTTTTTGGACTTTAGCTCCATGAATGTCGGCATCATTAAATTGGTCGTCCTTCTTCATAAAAACGCCTACCATTAACATATCCACTTTGGGTAAATTATCTTATGTGGTTTTAATAAAACCTTTGCATGCCAGTCTTTGTTTTCAATGCAAACTCTTTAAATATACAGTCTCTTCTACAGTTGGTACGGAGGTCTCTTCTACAGTTCTTCACTTTCTCCCTCACTTCCGTCTATCGCTCAGCGAAAATGACATCAAGCCAATCAGATTTCGTTTGGCAGCCGCATAAAAAAATTTGAAATTTTGACTATTTTAATCTTAAATATCTCAATTAATATTGAATCAATTTTAAAACTATTTTTGCTCTGCAAACTTGTATGAGTAAAAGTAACATATAAAGATCCGCATACTTAAATTTAAAATTTTGGAAAATATCCAGTTCACAGAAATTTCAAGGTTCGGAAAATTCCCAAATATGTAATTCCAGGTTTTCAAGGGTCCGTGGACACCCTGTTTCACCAGTTTATTTCAACCGTACCCTACTTTGTTTAAAAAGCAGCAGCGCTTGAAAAATGAGCTGGTACTTTTGTATCAAGACCCAAACTACTTAAACGCTAGTGTCATCCTAGTATTGCAGAATCTTCTCGAAGGAAACATGCATACTGAAATATTTCAAGAAGTATACAAACTGAATAAGTTGCACTGCCATCAACTAGTGCTCTGGCAGTGAGACGTTTTTCGCTCCTAAAAAGGACAAAGCCTTACCTTAGAAACACAATTTCCCACACCAGATTGTCGTCATTAGCAAATATTGCAATTCATATAGATTTGTTGTGCCAGCAAGAAAATAGTGACAGTGAAGCATTCATGAAGGAGACTTTAGACAGATTTGCTGCCCAAATGGATCGCAGGATAGATTTGATCTACAAGCAGGAGATAAAGGTAGGTTCAGAGTTAAAAATGAGGTAATGCTGGTTTTATCATATGTTTACAATTTTGTTTCATGATATGGACTTTTTTGTAGAAACCTTCTTATGTTATTATACATTCATGCATTTAAATTGATTTTTTTCTAGTAATCACATAATTTCAAACCTTACGGTGAAATACATTGTGACCGAAAAACAGGCCGTATCATTCTTTTAACCAGAAAGTGCATAATATTTTATTTGTTTTAATTTACCAATGCAAACTTAGTTGATTTGCCAAAGGACACATAAATTGCCAATAATTATTATTAAAAAGCTGCTTATTTATTTGGTTGCTGTATGGGAGGGGGGAAGGGGAAGCTGATCGCCGAACTGGGAAAAGAGAAAAATTTCTCAGTCCAGCATTTCACCTACTTCATAGATCACGAGCCGCGACTTAAACAAATCCATGTGAAAACAAATCTCTTAGGCCTTTGCCTTAAAACATAATAACTCCCAAATTAGCTCAGAGTTTCCTTTACACATGAACTACGTTCAAAATAACGGTAGAGCTCCATTTAAAATTTGTACATGAGCAACTAAATATACTTATAAGCTTAATAAGAACTTAGAAGATACAATTTTCCACAGATAAAAATTTATTCAAGCCTATTTTATTATAAGCTTATACTTATAAGCTTCAATTTCCAGAGTGCAAAGGAACTTTTATTTTCATTATACTACTGCATAGGCAAAGCAATTGACTGCGGACGCATGATGTGAGTGGGGCTCACACTGCTACGAAGGGTCGAGATTACATCCTCTCGCAGGCCGAGAAGGGTCCAGCATAGCCAAGAAGTGGTCATTTATGACACTTAGTACCCTTCTTTTTTGCTTAGGTCTGGCTTGACCGCAGAGCTTTAAGGCGTCATTCGTTCTCTCACGTAAAAAAAATTTAAGCAGTCTTAAAATGTCATATGCTCGTTTGCATAAAAAAACTTACACCGTGCTAACACAGCGTGCTGCAAAAAAAGAGGCATAAACCTTGAAAAGTGCTAAATCCACCATTTATATTTTTTTGGGGGGGTGGAAATAAAAAATTTGCTATTTTCTGCATTTTTCCTCCGATAAAACATGGAAACGCAGGTGCATGCCACATTTCAAGTTTCTAGGCCCATCAGAAGTAGATTAGAATTTGTATACGTGAGATACACATCAGGCTGTAGGCTATATGGATATGACACACACACACACACACACACATTAATTACACGAGAACCACTTTATGATCATTAGACAATAGAAAAATGGATTGTCATACCTGAGGGTCTCGTGAATGAATCCAAGTGGATGAAAGCTGTTCATATGCTGAAGTCATTTCCACCAAGAAGGCATCCCGTGTGACAGAGGGATCTGGCGCTCGGTCCATGTTGTCCATGTACTCCTCAATTGCCTCAGCAAAACTACGTATCACTGCATGGAAGAAAGTTACACTTATGAACATCTGTGAGTGATAAGTCAGTAATGCCCAAATCAATGACTCTTGTGTGTTTAACACATTCAATGCGGGCCCGATTTTCATGAAAGTCGTCAAAATCGGCTTTAAAAAATTTAAAGGGCTTCGGTATGGAACGACCACGTCAATTGACGTGTTCCGTCAGTCGGTGTAGCCAGAAGCACGTCTATTGACGTGCTCCACATTGAATGTATTAAGCATTGTTTTATGGGACGGGGTCCTTCTTTATTTTCCTTTTTAACCCTGGTGATGTGACACTCATTTCGCTGTGCATTTGTTAGGGCAGAAGTTTGTGGCGCTTGGAGGGAGGACTGAATTTTTTTTTGACCACTGTGAGTGACGGAGAGTACGACCTGTGTGCAGTGAGTGAGAGAGGTTGGAAGAGTCGTGTATGGAGGAGCACACGGAGAGACATGTGTGCTGGTGTATATAATCGCAACGCCAACGGGGCCCGCACAGTTCACCTCCGGTATACACAGGCAAGTATGAGGTGGACTGCCCAGCACTTCCTTCCTAATTTGTTTTTGCATTCCCTTCATTTATTTTTTCCGTTCATTAATCCTTTTATTTTTTTGTGTTCCTGGTTCAAGGCTAGCCCCCTTTTAAGTTTCGTTTCATGAATTTGTATATTTCCATGTACGGGGCAGATGAGGCTACCGGGGCACGAACATATGATTAAATCGCGGTTTACAAGTTAGGTATGAAATGGAATCCATGAAATTTGGAACTTCCCTGGGAACCAAGAACTTTCCTCAGAAATGTTTGAGAAAAAGCTAACAGGAACTTATCAGCGCACCGCTTAAGTAATCTTGTTCCAGTCACAATGTCAGTGCCAATTCTGTAGTGAGGAAGGTGGTGGTTGGTCTCTATCTCCCCTAGCTACAACCCTTCCCATAATTCCATGTACTAACCATGACTTCACCACCAACAGTCCCCCCTCGGACACTCCTTACGAAAGCACTTCTTCCCTCCTCACAATTCCACCCAACCAACAAGCCCTTTCGTCTAAACTCTTAAAAAAAAAGAAATAACAGGTTATGGGCCCAGAATGTGCATTTAAACACCTGATCGCCCAATAAAGAGAATTTGAAAAACAATTCAGAAAAGATTGGATTGCGGTTGAGATTAAGACGACGACTGTACGGGGAAGTGCTGACCTGAGAACCGAACGCAAAAAAGAACCATGGAGATTCAGGAAAGAAGTGAACTTAAGGATACACTACGTTAGGGCGGGACGATTTTTTTTACTTTCTTTTTCCAAAAATAAGGAGGGTCAAAACGTTGTTTTGGTTAGCTATTCACAACTATATTTACAAGAACTGGCAATTACAATTGTTTGCTTGGTAAATAGCTACTTCAAATTCGTGATATTTTCACGTTTCATGTAAAATTCGCAGCAAACTGTCTTCTCACAAGAAGTTCCTTCTTATCATTATTTCTTTCTGCACTTCTGCTCTAAGGTTAAGAATATACAACTTATATTATACTATAACATCAGTAAAAAATTTTATGCCACTCGTAAAAGTTTTTAACTAGCAATACTCATTTGCAGCAGAGTGTCTTTATTTAATTTCTTTATTTAATTTTTATTAATATCATGCAAGTAGTGGTATTTTCTTGTTTTTTTTTCCAGGCACGAATAGTTTCTTCCACTTGTAAAATCTGAAAATTCGGAACCATTGCTAGTAAAAGGAAGGCAAGACTGGCAACTTCCACTCACATGAGCAACTTCATTGGAACTGCTCGAGAAATGCTGCCATGTGAACTCCAAACTCTGCGTGATGTCCTAAGATATGGGCTTCTACTAAGAGAGCAGAGTGGAGAGAATGTCAGAAAATCACCCAGCAGCCACTCTTGCAAAGGATATTTATCCAAAAGTGCTTGAAAAGTGGGAGCTAGCAAACAGTTGTTATGTGGTGCCGAGAGTCACAGTCCTGAACAAAATGGAAGAAAACTGGGAAAAGGCCGAAATCATATCACTAGGCAGAGGAAAACTGGAAATTAAAGAGGCTTTCATAGCAACGTTAGACATGCTCTTTGACATCCTCAATTGCAAGTGTGAGATTAAGCTATGTTCAAAATTTGAGGGTCCATGTCCAGGTGGTGATGACTGTAAACATGAAGTGCACTTCTCCTGCTCTTGTTTTAAGGATATGAATATCCCTGTCAAATAACTAGTGTTTATTAAGAGACATAGAGAGAAGGTTGGATCTGTTGGACAGCATCAAATTGGATTACCAGATCTACCTGAGTACAGAAGACAAATTAAAAAGCATAAGAGGAAAGAAGATGATATAAGAAGAATTTCTGAATGTAAGCAGAAAAGGAAGAAAAAGTTAACATTACAACCAAATGAAGTTCTCCGACAAAGATGAATAGCCAACTGAAGTTTGGGTTGAAAAATCTGAAGATTCTTTGCAGATTCCATGCGATGATTCTGATGTATAGGTATAGCGAAACTTGACGGCAGTGAGATGCGCGAAGCTTGGCGACGGGGAGGGGAAGGCGCGCGTGGAAGGGGTCGATAAAGGAGCGGAGGGGAGGGAAAAGCACATGCTGCCAACATGACTGCACTAAACTTTAGAGGGCGAGAAATTGTTAACGGTACGTTACACGGCAATGATTTGCGATCCAAATTAAGCCGCAGCAAAGTACATATGCTGATAGATTTAGCAACGCGTCCGAATAACTTTGAAAGGCTGTATTTTTTTCAGAATTGGATATAGTGAAGTCTGAAATAATTTCATTAGTAAGAAAGAAAGCATTAAAACTGTCGCATAGTCAGGGGAGGGGCCCATAAGGTTCGGACCCCATGGACCAGAAATTTTGAATTTATTTAAATTAAGGTTAAAGTTATATTTGCTTTATTAAAACACAGAATGTTGATTTGATTTTTTTCTTTATTCTGAATGCCTTTCAATTATTATGCATTCAATTTTCAAATATAAAATACCGTGGGTATTGTATTCTTTCAGAAATTGGCACACAAAAATTTTTAAAAACGGCTATTACACATAGTCGACATTGCACTCTTTAATGCCTAAAGACACAATTTCGCTACTGATTTACAAATCCATTCCCCCCGTCCCCCGAAACGAAATCAGCCACTGATTATAAGGAACAGACAGGACAATTCGTCCCTCAACTCAACTTTACAGCACATAAAGGAACGCACACTCTTAGATACTTATAAGACATTGAATGACCCTAATGACATTTTTAGCTGGAAATGGTAATCTGTACAGGGGTGACAGTAGCAATAAGATAATAAAATAACTTTTTATTCCAAACAAAGAATATACAAACACAAGCTTACGAGCGTCAATCACTGCCCCACTCCTCATTTTCCGAATCACTTCCCAAGTTTATCTCAACTATTTCTACTAAATTTTCCATGTACACTTATGATGCACTGTATTTCTACTCCGTATGTTTCACTTTTGAGCACACAGCTTTCCACTCTTCTCTGTCTATTGCTCTAAACTTTTCCTCAACTATAATCTTCACATCCTCACTTTAGATGGCGTTCGATTCGTAGTAGTATAGAATGCAAAAATAACTCATATAATGAAAAGAGGTGACGAATTTAAATGAAGTGGTGTTGGAATTAAAAGTAAAGGAACTCTTATTATTTTCATTGCTTTGAAAGAGTTTTTGTTTTGTTGATTGTTGCTATGTATTTTGGCTGGTTGGTGTCGAGGGGTTTATTGATAGAAAAGAAGAGGGAGATTGCTGAGCAAGAGTGGGGATGTGCTTTGGACTTCTGTAAGAAAGTTGCTTTGCATTATAAAGAAATTGCTGCAAAAGAGATTGCAGATTTAATAAAAAGTAGTCCGACGTTACAAAACAAATACTCAATCTTCTCGTATTCCGCGTAAGTGCCTACGTTCAGATTCAATAAATGCATTGCAGGGTGAAACTGTCTTATTTCATAGGAAATATAACGTTTCATAGGAAAAGTTTACAGAATTTGATTACAACAAAAACTCTGCTAGACTTTTCGTAAAAAGTCTAAAAACCTAACTGTCGTCTCTGCCCGCAATCCAATTCTGAAATCACTTCTACTTCATAAGGATCCCAAATACAAGAAGCTATTTATAGGTGCGGTCCTAGATCTCTGTCACCTTGATCGCATATTTCCCGAATATGTTTAATCCTAGATAGATCCTAAATAATTGTGACCCCTAAATATTTAACGGGCTCTACGTTGACTATTTCTGATTTGCTTATTTTGTAAGATCGTTCTGGTGTATTTTCTATCTACAAAAATGTACTGAAACGCATTTATTTAAGTTTACCTCCAACTGCCATTTTCGTACCAGGATTGCTACAAAATCCTTTGTTAATAAGTCTTCCGCACTTCCGCAATAAAGCACTTCAAAATCTCTCGTACAAAACAGCGTTGTCGGCAAATAGTCTAACTTGACTAACGACCATGCTGGTGTCATTACTCGTGTCATGTCATAATATATTATATGGTATTCTATTCTTTTATCATTTCATATTTTCATTATACCTGTGAAGTAACATGGTTATCATTTGTTAAGTTATACCCGTATTCATTTTGAGCGACGTTAAATTTCGCGGCGCTTCCGCGGATGCGAATAACTATTTGAGCTTTTTGATGTTGGCAAGAAAGGAATGCGACAGAGAACCCTGGCGGTCTCACGCGGATACTGCCTTACTCCCCCACGAGGAGCGAGTTTGAGGACAATAGACTCGTCTGCTGACAATGGACTTCTGTGCAAATGCCGTCAAGTTTCGCGAGACCTATACCTTCTATGTCAAGTACAAGTCAATATAATACATTAAAATTGCGTAATGTTGCATTACAAAGTATTAGGTATGGTTTCGGTCTACGTGCTAAAGCTGCCATTACAACAGCTGCATTTTTGGATGCTGATTAAATTACTGAAGGAGACAGGAGATTTGTGGTTGATCACAATCAAGTAAAAAGACCACAAGAAAAAGTCATGAAATCACTTGATGAATTTCATGCTTGATGCCGGATAGGTAGGGATAGGAATTTTTCGGTGGTTTGAGAGGGAGAAAAGTGGACCTTTGAAATTAGGAATTCGGTACTTTCAACAAGACATTTCGGTGTTTTCACAGTGACCACAAATTTATATATATACACATAAAATAACGATTATTTCAAAGCCTAGAAAAGGGTCACTTATACTATAGTTTAACCTAATATGATCTGGGTTATTATGCCACACTTCCCCTTCTAGCCATGTTATGACTGAAGACAATCACCTCGGTGGCGGAACCTGGAAAAGTGGCACTAAAATTAAAAATAAAATTTAATACATTTCGTGTATTGACATGTAACTTTAGAGAAGTTCCATCCTTGTGAAAGTTTGCTGCAGTTACGTGCTCCGAAGATTTTAAATGTTTTTCAATTGAGTCTTTCCCAAGCAACCTGACAATTGTAGAATATGTACATGACCGTACTTTTATCGATACAATAAAATCCATCTTTTTGATATTGAAAAGCCCGGTCTCTTGCACATAATTTTGCATTCGGCATCTCAATAACTCGTCAAAATCAATTGAAAGCACAGAAACCAGGAATAAAACTAGGATACTTAACAATTGTCACTGGAAAAAAAAAGTCATTTGACGAAAATGGCAAAAAACTAGAGATTCAAACAATTAAATCAATCTTGGTGCCACGCATTAAATAAATATATCGACAATTATATTGATGTCGTAGTTGGTCTTGATTGGTGCTTTAAAGCCAGCTACTCAACCATTGCAATAAGGTTGTTCACTATGATGCGAAATTGCAATTTCATTCACGAATTCGGTAGATGGATTGGAAAATAGATTTTCGGTGGAGACAAAATTCTTCTATATTCAGCCACTCACTCTAAAATCAAAAACAAAAATTTGCGAAACTTACCACCCACTCAAAAAGTTCGTGACGTCATCAGAGATCGAGTTCAGTTACTAATTCGCTCGCTGGAAAGCGAGGGAAGGGGAATGCTGCATAGCGCCCAGCGTGATTGGACGGAGCAGCGTGTGACTTCAAAACTTTTCATGTTGGTTCTTTTACGTGAAAGGGTTAAGAACCCCAATTTTTCACCGCCGATAATTCGAAAAGCAGGCGACGGATCAAAAAACGGAAAAATACATGTCTCTTTATTTTTCAAACTCTTTCAGAATTGGTATTTAAAAAAAAACTAATGGCAAACAACCCCATTGAAATGAAACAACTCAAAGTAGCTATTCATGCATGCGCAGTCCGTCTTGTCTTCAAATCCGTAGTAGAGTGTAGTGAACAAATCAGAACAAAATAAAAAAAATCGGAAAAATACTTGACTCTTTAATTTTCAAACTATAACTGGCATTAAAAAATTCTTAGCGAATAAGCCCATTGAAATGAAATAACTCAAAGCGGCTATTCATGCATGTGCAGTCTGTCTCGTCTTCAAATCCATAGAAGAGTGTAATGAACAAATCAGAGCAAAATAAAAAAAATCAGAAAAATACGTATCTCTTTAGTTTTCAAACTATAATTAGCATTTAAAATCTCTTGGTGAGCGATTCCTTTGAAATGAAACAACTCAAAGCTGCTATTCACGCATGTGCAGTCCGTCTCATCTTCAAATCCGTAGTAGTGTTATGAGCAAATCAGACCAAAATAAAAAATCGGAAAAATATGTCTCTTTAGTTTTCAAACTATAATTGGCATTATAAAACTCTTGGCGAACAAGCCCATTGAAATGAAGCAACTCAAAGCGGCTATTCAAACATGCGCAGTCCATCTCGTCTTCAAATCTGTAGCACAGGGATTCCCAAACTACATACCGCAGAAGGCTAATGGGTGTTCAGAGTAACCTATAATGGCTTTATATGCTGCTACCTAAACGTAATGGTTTAATATATGCGAAGTCCACAAGGTGTTCCGTTAAAATTTCAGGATTTACTAAGTGTTCCATCGCAGGAAAAGTTTGGGAAACCCTGCTGTAGCAGATTACTTAGAATAAATGCGCATATAGCTTTTCCTTTGTTCGACTCACCTCAGAGCGGAGAGCCACCGATCAAAGATGTCGATAGATGGTTATTCCACTAATTGTAAATAGAAAGCACCGCGGCGTGATGTGCTGAGTATTGCTGGTTATCGCCGTAAATTGAAAGCACCCGATGTCATCCTCCCACGATTGTTATCGTAATACCGGTTATGCTACGATGAACTGCAAACTTCCGCATTCCTCAGGAATATTTGCATGTGAGTTCGTTTAAATCGAAATGAGAACATTTGTTTGCAATTTTAATATTTTTCTTGCGTTTAAAAATGTACTTTCAACCATTTTCTCATAAAAAATGAAAATTTGCGTTTTGGGGCACAATTTGCGACATTTCGCGAGTTCAAAAGTCATTTCCCCAGTCAGTATGGAGTATGTTGTAACTAATTACCACTCCTAGGACATTCTTTGTCTAAATTCGCAAAATTCGCAATCGCAAAATTTTCCTATCCCTACGGATAGGCAATATTGAATGTATCTTCTTTGGTGGACGTAAAGATTCCTCAAAAATTTTGTTACAAGCAGAATAACTCAAGTCATCAGTTTCCAAGTATTGTGAAAGAAGAGCATTGCACTGTGTGCAGTGAGCAAGGTGGAAGGTATCTTTGCCATTTTACTCCAGAGAAAGACTTAACCCAAAGGAAACCTGCTGAAGTTATTGCTAACCATCTTGTGGATTTCTTAAAGAAAAACAGCATTGATAATAGTTTGCAGGCTGGTGTCTGGTGGCTAGGTGGTGACTCAACGAATGTTAACACTGGTTGGGAAGGAGGAGTCATACATTGGGTTGAGGCAAAGCTGAATCATAAACGCATATGGTTGGTTTGTGCTCTTCATACTAATGAGCTACCTTTGCAGCACTTGATCACAGATTTGGATGGAAAAACTTTGTCTAACAACAAGTGGAGTGGTACAATTGGCAACATGCTTTATGCTGCAACAGACCTTGAAATCAATCCCTCATTTGTCAGAATACCCTTTCCAGAGCCTTTGGTTCCATTGAGTGACACTGTTGTCAAAGATCTCTCTACAGACCAGGCTTATGGTTACAGAATAACTCAGGCCATAAGGACAAGTGTACTTCCAACTGATCTGGCATTATTAAAAATTGGTCCTGTAATCCACTCTCTGTGGTTAACAACTGCAAATAGGATTTGCCACATATGGTTGTCAAAACATGGCCTTAAAGCCAACAACTTGAAGACGTTAAAACTGCTTGTGGAATACATTGTTGGAGTTTACTATCCCTGCTTGTTTAATATCAAATCGAAATTATCTTGGGTGGAAGGACCATGCCATATTCTTTATCAATTGAAGCTCCTAAAATCTCAGAAAAAGGCAGTAGCAGATATTGTTTTGCCAATAATCCAACGTTAATCGTGGTTCGCATCTAGTGAAATGAAGCTTCAGACACTTGTATGCTCGGAAAATCAAGAAGAAAGGAAAGCAGGGGTTCAGAAAATAATTGACTTAAGGAATGAAGATGATGATACACCAGCAGACCTATCTGTTCGGCCTAGGATAACACCTGCAGTAAATACAAATTCAACTTCCCTTTTGAAACTGATAATACTGGTCAGAAAAAATATATGAACTTCCACTTACTTGTTAACTCAAAATATCAGAAATAAGAACGTTTGTTGAAAAGCCAATGCAAGTTCTTAAGTGGCCATGCCATGGACAGTCCATAGAGAGGTGTGTGAAACAAGTAACAGAGGCTTCTGGCAAAGTGTATACTCAAGAGAAACGAGAAGGATTCATTAGAGGCCAGGAAGCAAGCAAGGAATGATGTCTAGGAATGAAGCGAAGCAAGATTTGATGAAATATGTTGGTTGAAACTTTTACATTTTTTTCAATGCGTTTTCAGTGTTTGATAATAGAAAAAATATATACATAAAATTTTCATTAAACCACTTTTGAGCAAATTTTGTTGGAATTTTTATTAAATTATCCCTATGTCGGAAATTTCAATATAAATTATAATCAAGCTCAAATTTAACAAGGCAAATGTTTATGATTAAGGAAAAATTTTTTTTTTATATTTGGATAATATACATCAAAAGGCAAATTTTTGGACCCCCGCATTCACAAAAATCACGAATTTTTATTTTTGCCCTCCAAATTGACACGCCCTAACACTACATATTGCAAAGCTGAGGAATGGAAATTATCAGGTGATGGAACAATGTTTTTCGAAATTCTAATTTCGACATACAACAAAATGTAGCCCGTAGCACCAAATGAACAGAGAAAAAATTTTGTTTCGGTAGGTTGACATCCTACGGTGCTGCCAAGGTCATTTATGTTGAGGGCAGGCAACCCACAATGCACACCCACTTTTTTACGCTTTTTATGCTGTAAATGTCGCGATTCAAGCATTTTTTCAGCCGATGCTGTACCAGTCATGTCAGGAATTGTCGAGGGAAGCCACAGAGATCGGATGGTCAAGTGTTTACACAATAACTAGTCTTAAAATGCAAAGAAATGTAAAAAAACTGTGCTCATGCTCTCCGATGTCTCTGTGACCATTTTCACATCTTGCGATGGATTGAGTGTGGCATGGTAAGTCAGGGATTTTGATCTGGGGAGGACTTTCCTCCGTCTGGTCGACCACCATAGATTCAAGCTCCTCTGTCGAGATGTGATCCAGGAGAGGTGGTGTGGTACCAGTAGTGTACTCCCAGTCGATGATATTGGTGTAGTCAGATGCATTAAAGTTTCTCGGAGGAATGTGAAAAGCCCTGATGCCTTCTTCTGGCGAGTGTACCTTTCTTGCCTGTACTATCCTCCAGAAGGCTACTCTTCGCACATCGGCCCTTTCATCATTCACCATTGCCATTAGGATGTTATCTGGATGAGCGAAGAACGTGCTGCTCAGGATAAATTTCTCAAGAACCTCTGTGTACTTTTTAGGGAATTGTCTTGATCTCTGAAGTATTTCCCAGACATGTTTTGCTCCTTCTGTAATCTTCCAATTTTTCTTTATTTTTAAGCTCATTGGTATATAGAGCTTCACGATAATCTGGGTTATAGTCTTCAAAGCCACAGTAGGTCATCTTTTTCCTAAGTAAACGTGCACCACTCTTTTGGCCGTCATTCCCCATCTGCTGACATCCATTTCACCAGGATCCTGACCAGCCAGCTTTTGTAGGATGCACCCACTGGCAATACCACGAGCAATGTCCAGCGAGTATTTTTGGTGTGTTCTGATGAGTGATGAATCTAGTTCAGGGTCAGGCTGATCAATACCGATTGTCTGAAATTTCACCACAGACAGCTGCACACCGGTCTTCAGTAGGTGGCCTATTGGCCCACCGTAGCTACTTGGTCCGGTCGTCGGCCCATCAATTTATCCATTATATGTCGAAGGGGGAGTTCGTTTGCGTGCATCTGGCACATGCCCCAGATGCACTTCAATAAAATGTATAGCACCTCCCTTCCAGCCAGTGTTCGTAGGACAACCATCACAAATGATGCACCGTATGGGAGACGTGTCAGTTTCAGCGGCTTCGACAAAGTCGAGGATAGTGTTTTTGAGGCACTCAGCATCTCCTGTTTCAGGAGAATGTTAGATGTCCCATATAAACCCCACCTGGTTCAGCGAAAATAACTACATGCTCTTTGGTGGCAGTCATGATGAGCACTTTATTGTTGCTGCACAATTACCTGACTTTCGTTTTGTGTTTCGTCCCATCGAAGGCTATCCACGGTTGGTCTCTTAGTGGAACTCGGCTGTCGTCAGCTCTCTGTATTTCTTTCTTTGGCGCACAATTTTCTTCCAGTTAACAGCCTTTGATGTATCTTCAGGTGTGACCTGGCCGATGTCTTCAAATGCTGCAGTCACGAGAGCTGCTGCAATACCGCTGGCTAAGTTGCATCTCTCCACCAATTTGCAGGTCATGGGCAGCTCCAGGATGTTGTGCGACTAGCGAGGGCGGGCGGGAGGATAGCTGATATTCATCGACGAGCACAGGTGGGGTGTCATCTGGAAGTTTGACGCACAAATACTTCAGTTTTGATCCAATTTCTTGGGTAATGGATATTGACACCCTCTTTTCAAATGCTTCCTCCATTTTTGTCACTTTTCCCTCTTCTTTGATACACTGTTTTCTTTTTTTTCTGTGGTTTTCCTATCAACAGCCCTATCCACTTGCTCCCTGGCTGCTCTTTGGTCCAAAAAAATGGTATTTCTTCTTCCTCAATTACTACCTTTGGCTTAAAGATGCACTTGGTCAGTTTTGGAAGACACTTGCATTGAGCAATATCAAACAGGCTTTTAGCATCTTTCTTAAACTGTCTCACGCCTCTTTGGACAACAGGTGACTTTTCTTTCTTTGCTCTCTTCATAATGTATCTACATTGCTTGTGATTTCTCAAAACTGCAGTGAGGATGCCGTGGATTGAGACAACCCTCAAGTTGCAAATTACAAAAAAAAAACATATTTGTTATTCCACTGCATCAATAAGCAACTGACCGTGGACACAAGGGCATTTATGCCATTTTAAAACGTCGTTTGTAGCAAAAGGGTTAAAAATGAAGGATAGGGACGTAACGTGTTGGGAGCATCTGGAAATATTACAATGTGTACGGCCAGATGAAGAAGTAGTTAACGACTTTTTGTATGTTTCGATCTCCCCCCTCCTAAACCTTCCATCCCAAGACACCCATTGCTAATTAACCCACTATTTATGGGGGAAAAACTCCGCCTCTTAATCCTCCTCCTCAACTACAATGTTGTCATGGACCCTCACCCCTCCCTCACACTCCTTCAGAACTACGGGGGTCCTCCCCTTTTATCTTCCCTCACGCACCCCACTCTACAGGGGCTCCCCTTCCCCCTAACCAAGAAAATGTTTCTCTTCCTCCCCTCCACACTTCCCCTCCCATCCCAAACAGTTCAAAGCTGGGATAAATAAAGATAAATGACCTGGCTGCTGGGGTTTTTACCTGGACAAAGTCCGACGCGGAAACCCAAGTCAACAAAAAAAATGAAACCTTGTGAAATCACGAAGTGCAAGCATTTATTTTAAGTTGCAATCGTTTCTACCAAGTCACGCCTGAGACCACGAATTACTTATCCCGAAACATACGATGCTACCGATGCAGCTTATCCCCTCATGCAATGCCGCACTTATGAATTGATTGCTGAAAATTCATGTGTTTCCAATATAGTGTGGCCCAGTGGCATGCTGCTATTCAAAAGCCCTGCTGATTGGCGTACAGACAGACACTAAAACGGAAAAAATTCAAGAAATACTTACATAACCCAGTTGCTGATTAATCTCTCCTTCACTTATATCCTGAGAAGTGTAAATATGAGACCTCAGAAAATCTGATAAAGCTGCCTATGATACCTTATTTTAAACTAGGTTAGTCGGTAGTTAGTGTAGTTATAGTTCATTGATTTGCTCCCTAATGCCTGATTCTAAATCTTATGCATAGTAGAACTCTTTCACTTTTCCTATGTAACTCTGTATTCATTAACATTTATGTAGTTGCAAAATACATTAATATAAATTGTCTCTCTAACATTACCCAGAATACCTATAGTGTAGTGCAACTTGGTGAAATATCACCTCCTGACAGGAACAATAAGTTATTTGCTTATGCGTTAATAGCGTAGTTGTAGTATAGTCGTAGTCTAACACCGGTATATAGCAAGGTCATCAGATTGCAGGTCAATGCCTGAAGAATGCACCAATAGTTCTTTATCTTTTGATGTTTCACGTCGTGTTCTGGGGAGGGAAATTTTAAGTATTGGTCAAGGAACCCATGACGCCAGAGGGGATAAGAAAGCGAAGGAGGAATCTTTCTCGTTACGGATGCCACGCCACTTGTTTTGAACGCAAACAGAAGCAGGTGGACTAACTCTCACCCCTCTTGAAAGCTATATTTCACTCAGTTTCACTATTTCTACCCCATAGGCTTCATATGCCTGGATAGGCGCTAGCCTGCAAAACGTAGTTAGTGATCTAACAATGGAAATCCCTCCCTCCGCAAGGAGGCCACTGATGACCTTTCATTCCATCGGGAATAAACAGGAGTGAGGAGACACAAGTGTTGCCAACCTGAGAATGTAGTCATGAAAGGTTTTTCTATGGACGCTCAACTCTTTAGTTGTCTAACAGCAGGAAGAAGGCATAAAAAAGTGCACTCTGAGAGTCTGTGGCGCTGGCTGAAGGCGTGCAAGCCTTATTAAAATGTGATATGCATAAAAATTTCTATAAACTATTCCTTTGGTAATGTTTTCAAAACTACTAGGATCGTAATACTGAATTGAAGACTAAGTCAACCGTGTCACGACCATGTCCCTGCGACCCGTAGTAATGGAGATAAATTTGTTCTCCAAATTAATAACAGCACTTTAACAAATAAAGTTTCAAAGAGAAATTTTCAAAAAACACTAACCAAGGTTGAGGAAATATTGTGTTGAAATCTGATGACGATTGACCCAAGAGTAATTCTGCAGTAGTCCAGCAAAGTTCGGCGTTTCTGCTAGAGGCTCAAAAAATGGGGCTCTTTTTTCATCTCGGGTGAGAAACAGCATTTTGGAACCAATGATCAAAATATTAATTACAACCATTCAACAGAAAATGAAACATGATGTGTGTCAGCGCTTGTTTCATTACAATCGGCCCCGGTATTCTCTATATATTCGGCCTCAAACTCAGGGTCGCATAATTTTTGCGCCGAGAATAGGGATGGAAATAATGTGCTTTTTGTAGTCTTACAAACTAAGATTTTTCGTCTGACAGTAAGTCAAAAAGTTATTAAAGTAGGACCTCACTAAAAACTGAAAGCTTTGGTAACATTATCTCGGAACCTCCTCACCCCCCACAACATACGAAGAGTTTCAGATTAAAAATTTAAAAAAATTGTGTTAGAAATCTCCTGCCAAGACATAATATCCGGGCATCGCTGCTTTTGTTACGTTCGCTGTTGAGTGATCCGTAAGGGGCTCGACAGCAATGATAACTTCTACAATGCGATGGGAATGACAACTTGCGGCAGTAAATATTAAGTAAATTTCTTCACATGTTTTAACAGAAACTTATTAATACTGCTGCACATCGCAAAGTTATGAACTGAAGGAAAGAGTACAGGTTTTGCATTCAGGCCTTTCATTGGAATCCTACTGAGAGCTACATTTGCGACGGAAAAAATCACCCGAACATTGTCACTGTGAAGAGAAACGCCGAACATTATTCTGATATTGACTGTAATATTACCAATATATGCAGGGAAAAATTATTTCTGGCAAAAAAATTTGTTAAAAGGAGGTGACTTCCTTTTTTGGTCCCACGTGCAGACTTTGTTCTATGGGGGTTTTATAATTATAGATGTTCGTTACGGGAGGTTTTTTTGCATGCATTGAGTATGGGAATGTCCCGGGGCCATGACTTTGCAATAGGGAGGTTTTTGAAATATGGAGGTTCGTAATAAGAAGGTTTAACTGAATATCAAGAAGAAATTCTCGCTACTTTGCTTGCAGAAGACCTTGCAAATATGACCTAAATTTGTAAATGGGGCTGTGAAGTTAGCTCTGGTCACAGTGAGTACAAGCAGAATTTTTCTGATGTAAACGTTAAAACTAGGGGTGTGCGGGTACCCAAAATTTCGGGTCGGGTCGGGTATTTAGTGTCCGATCCGAACACTCGATCGTCTCCCGAAAAATTCGGGTCGGGTCGGGTATTTAATGTCCAATCCGAACACTCGATTGTCTCCTGAAAAATTCGGGTCGGGTATTTGGCGCTCGAATTTGAATTTTATCGACTGATCCATCGCGTAATTCCAGTTTGAAATCGGCTATGCACCCGTACGTACCACCGTAACAACCTTACGCGCATTTACACTACTAACGTAGCGGCCGTGGTTCGTACTGTTGTAGGCGCTAACCACTGTGTGAACGCGCGTTGGTTACCGATAGAGTAGTAGTTCTTAACGTTGCTACTAAACAGTGGTCAGGCGCTGGTGTCGCGAGCGGAAACCGGAAATGATTAAGGCCGATAACCAAAAACATCAATCAAATAGTGCAGCATACGGTGCTACTTTGATGTATATGACATTATAACACTCTTTATAGGAATTTAAAATCACGTTTCACTCATTTTTGCTTATTTACGAAAATAATACTTCGCCCTTCTTCATTTTCATTACCTTATTTGATTATCGTACTTCATCTATTCCGAATTCCGCCATCTACACGAGCGCTGACAACTGTTAAGTGGTAGCGTCCGGAAGTATTTGCCCATCGTTAACCAACGCAAATTCACACGGTTTTTAGCGCCTACAACGGTAAGGACGAAGGTCGTTAGGTTAGTTGGTTTATTGAGTGAAGGGGGCACTAGTAGATCGCGGCAATTGCAACGAAGCCGAAGTTTCTAAGCAATGAAAACACTATCAGTGCTTTTCATTTGAGTACGGCGATAGCCGATAATTATCGGACGCAGGTGCCATCGATCGCCAGCTCACCTCGGAACAGAGAGCCACCAACAGCCGGCGTTTCAGCTAAATCGAAAGCACCACGGCGTGGCAATCGCCGCCTATCGCCGCAAATCGAAAACACCCAAAATGAAACATCGATCGATTAGAAAAAATAGATTATCGACTGTCGATCTTCCGGTAGGCCTGTCAGTCAGTGAATCCACTTGGTCTCTTTAAGTGATATTTACCGATTTTATTTTTTGACAATTTCATCTCTATTTTCGTGACGTGAGAATGATACAAGCTGGCCTAAGTGTAGGACGTGTGGATAGCGATGTTGACGGCAATGACGAATCACGGTCACGCGGAAATCCGCCATGGCGGAATAGTAAGGCAGCTATCCGGGTGCACTTCGTCCAATTGCCGAATTTCCACGCAACGTGCAATTACTGCAATGCAGTACTTAAAAACCTATAATATTGCTCTCATGTCTCATTTGAAATTTTGTTCATAAGCTATAGCTATGTACAGGAAAATTTCGCGATCGCGAATTTTGCGAATTTAGACAAAAATGTCCTAGAAGTGGTAATTAGTTACAACATACTCCATACTGACTGGGGAAATGATTTTTGAACTCGCGAAATGTCGCGAATTGTGCCCCAAAACGCGAATTTTCATTGTTTTGTGAGAAAATGCTTGGAAGTACATTTCAAACGCAAGAAAAACATTAAAATTGCAAGAAAATGTTCTCAATTCCAAATATTCGCAAATATTCCTGAGGTATATGGAATTTGGCAGTTCATTGTAGCAAAACCGGTGTTACGATAACAATCGCGGGAGGATGACATCGGGTGCTTTCGATTTACGGCGATAACCGGCAATACACAGCTCGTCACGCCGCGGTGCTTTCTATTTACAATTAGTGGAATAACCACCTATCGGCATCTATGATCGGTGGCTCTCCGCTCCGAGGTGAGTCGAACAAAGGAAAAGCTATATGCGCATTTATTCTAAGTAATCTGCTACAGCAGGGTTTCTCAAACTTTTCCTGCGATGGAACACTTCGTAAATCCTGAAATTTCAACGGAACACCTTGTGGACTTCGCATATATTAAACCATTGCGATTAGGTAGCAGCATATAAAGCCATTATAGGTTACTCTGAACACCCATTAGCCTTCCGCGGATCATAGTTTGGAAATCACTGTCCTACAGATTTGAAGACGAGACGGACTGCGCATGTGTGAATAGCTGCTTTGAGTTGTTTCATTTCAATGGGATCGTTCACAAAGAGATTTTAAATGCTAATTATAGTTTGAAAACTAAAGATACATATTTTTCCGATTTTTTTCCTGATTTGTTCATTAGACTCTATTACGGATTTGAAGATGAGACGGACTGCGCATGCGTGAATAGCCGCTTTGAGCTGTTTCATTTCAATGGGCTTGTTCGCCAAGAGTTTTTTAAATGCCAATTCTGATAGAGTTTGAAAGATAAGGAGAGACGTATTTTTCTGTTTTTTGATCCGTCGCCTGCTTTTCGAATTATCGGCGGCGGAAAATCGGGGTCTTAACCCTTTCACGTAAAAGAACCAACATGAATAGTTTTGAAGTCACTTGCTGCTCTGTCCAATCACGATGGGCGCTATGCAGCATTACCTTCCCTCGATTTCCAGCGAGCGAATTAGAAACTGAACCAGATCTCTGATGACGTCACGAACTTTTTGAGTGGGCGGCAAGTTTCGTGAATTTTTGTTTTTGATTTAAGAGGAGATGGCTGAATATAGAAGAATTTTGTCTCCACCGAAAATCTATTTTCCAATCGATCTACCGAATTCGTGAATTAAATTGCAATTTCGCATCATAGTGACCCTATTGCAATGGTTGCGTAGCTAGTTTTAAAGCACCAAACAAGGCCAACTACGACATCAATATAATTGTCAATATTTTTCTTGTGTAGACTTGCGCGGGTTGATGAGTATGAAGATACATTTCTTCCGGGTATTACACCGCGTAGGTCCATTGTTCAGGGACGACAGTTTCGCCGGCGTTGCAGTCGGCTTCTTCAGGTCAGTGAAGTGAAGTGACTTTACTGACCTGAAGAAGCCGACTGCAATCCGATCCTATTTATATTTTATTGTGAAAAAGCACAAGCTACTGGGTGTAATTTTGCTTTGGAAACTTTTGGGTTGCACTACTTTGTGCTAAAACAATGATGTTCCCACTCTCAGGTCTTTACAAGGCAAATATTTAATGTAATTTTTGTCTTGCCATCAAAACATCCATTTTCCTTAATAATCCAGCACCCACGAATGAGAATATCTCTACTACCCGAACCCGAAAATTACCCGATACCCGAAGATATTTCACTACCCGAATCCGAACCCGACCCGAAATGAAAAAGTGCTACCCGCACACCCCTAGTTAAAACTGATGTAAATATTTTTTTTCACTTTTTAGTTCCGTTGCTATTGACAGCTGTAAATCCAGCAACTAATATAAAAAAATTTGTATGGGAGAATCCTCGACCCTCATCTCCTTGTTTTTATCGACCAACAAAAATTCAATATCCCTACGAAAATACTGCAACTGCACTCGAAATCATCAAAGATCTGGAGAATAAGTTAATTACACTCCATTCCGCATGTGAACGTATAATATGATTTATGTGAGTATATTAGAATGAAAATATTTTAACAGATTTTTGATAAAAAACAAAATTTTCTCATTGTTAATTGTTTTTCTGAGTACGAACGCCATTTTGTTTTTAGTGAAAAATAATATCATTTTTGGATTCAGCGACCTCAAAAACACTTTTAAATAATATTTCATTTACATTGTCCAATAATTGGAGTTTTGTCCATCTTTTAGCGATTTTAGACCACTGGGGTCGGTCCTCGAACGCCTTCACCGCCACTACACCACACTTGCTGGCGAGAGTACCTCTCCTCGACCTCCACCCTAGCCCACCGCCGTGAGCAGCGGCGGTGGATGCGAGCGCATGCAAGGAAAGAACGACAAGTGAGCGATCGTCCCCTATACGGCTGGCAGACGATACGACAATACTTTCAATTTTTCCAGGACCGGCCAAAAATTTCTAGTACTTTCAATGACTTCCAATGACCAATTTTTTTTCCTTGACTTTCCAGGCTTGTGGGAACCCTGATGAATAATGTAAAGTCCCTTTAGGATTCTTAGAATTGCCACAGAGAAGAGTGTGTGAATTTCTGTAATTAAATTATCAAGTGTATGATATTGGGGTAGTGGTATGTAGTTGGTGGTAGTGAACGTAGGCTCAGACCAATCACTAAATTAGACTTTTCATAAATGACACAAATACACAAGTTAGTTTTGACAAAATTACTTACAGTAACAAAAGAGTTTCTTGGGCTGGTCCCCAGAGAGAGCGGGAAAGGAAGGCAACAGGGTACCCAGGGTGCCTCGGATGAAAGGAACCATTCCAAATGCATTTGCGGCTGCAAGGGCTCCAAGGCAATTGAGAAGGGAGGGGTGAGGAACCCTTCCTGGGTCCAACTTCCCCATTATGGCATCCATTACCTTGAGATGAAAAGAATTTCATAAATAGTTCACATGGCTTAATTGTTCTGACGGATTGTCATCCTCCTTTACAAGCCCAATTCATGGACAACACTCTAACAACTGCAATGATATTATCATCGTTAAAAACCAAGCTCTTGTCAAATGGGATGAATGAACAAATAGGATATTGCTGGGAATTATCAGTGGGCTAAGCATTCAATTGTATCTCTTGAATTATGTATTTCGTTTTAATGACATGCCAATTTCAACTCAAGTATCCAAAAGGAAAGCAATCAAAATGTTTGGCCCTAGCACTTATCCTTGTGGTTGAGCCAAATTGTACTAAATCCTCCTCTTCCTCCCTCTCACTTCTAAATAAAAACACCTATCCAAAAGTCATAAGCTGCCTAAGTAATGGGCCATGAAGAACTTCTCACAACACTCACATTTTACACAATACCCATTTGTACTACCACTTACCCACGCTGAAGCCCCATATATGGGAGACATAATGGATATATATACATGGACATATATTCGCCATATATTAGCTCAAGATATGTTGCGCTGCCAATATATGTTACATATATGGGGGAACATGTGGGTTAGACATGTATGTTCCATCAATATCATTTCCATATACAGTGTGTCCTCATTTAACGTTGTCCCGTTTAACGTTGTTTCGCGATAACGTTGTGCAACAATTAAAACCCTTAATCATTCAACGTCATCAGTGCTTCACGATAACATTATTCAAGTTTTACACAACCAAAAATAATGAATAACCAATAGGACTTTGGCGCATCTGATGCATAATTTCCATTTGGCGAAAAAGTTTGGCGTTAACTCCCCATAGCGTGTGTAAAAGGTTCACCTGAGCAAATAATTATTGTGAATTTTGTTTCATAACTGTTATATTTGCTTATTATTTACTATGCTGATATTTGGGGTAATGCATCGGGTGATTTAAAACTCAAACCAATGTTAGTGTACCATCTTGAATGGCATGGTATTAATAATACCATGTCTGAATGGTAGATCCAGGGGCAGATATCCACGGGAAAAAATACCTGAAAATCCAATGCCGCCATAAGGTAGAATTGGTGGTAGAAAAGGTAGTCACTGCTGTTTGAGGTGATTCGAAAACGTGTTTCTTGTGTTTAATTGGTGTGTAAGTGGATGTTTTCTAAACCCTCCATGATGCAGTAAATCGTCGAGGGTGACACTGTTCCTAAAAAATTGTTACGAAAAAACAAATATTTTGTACACAGCACCGAGCTTCCCTACTTCACTCACTATTTTAATTGATTTCCTATGTCTTCGCGATCGCAGCGAGCGACATTTTTACCCTTCCGCAGTGAAGGACAAAAATTTCTATTCACTCAGGGGGAAACCGGTGCTAACAGCACTAAATATCAGAAATATAGGAGGGAAACCTGGTGCTTATTGTTTTAAAAATGCCTTTCCAGTTTATTTCATCTAAGATATGAAGTTCTCTGACTAGTGGTACCATCTGTTCGAATGCCGGCGCAATTAAAATACACCGTAAATCGGCGGAGGATGACGCGAAGTAGACCATAAAAACACAAATTTTTAAGGAAATTGGCAATTTTAGTGCAAAAAACCATTGATAATGCCTTTCAACTAGGTCCCCTGTATTTTTAACCCTTTTACTGCCAGCTCATTTCGGGCGGGATGTGTGAAGACTGCCAAGGCTATTTTCTGGTTTTTAAAGTTGGGCCATTACATTCAGGTATTTAAAGTTGGGCCAATAAATCGGCCCGTGGCAGTTTTCGCACATCCAACGTGGGCCAATATATCGGCCCGCTGGCAGTAAAAGGGTTAAATATCAACAGTAAGTTCCTATCACCTGTAGTTTTCGTGCCGCCAGGATAGAGAATAATTCCAAAATTTCTTTTGTGAGTGAAAATATCCAAGTTTCACTATTAAAATGTTTTAGAAAATTAGTTTGACCGCTTCATTCAATAATGCCATATATCCAACCTTTTATCACTGTGCTGTGCAGAAATCTTTATTGTTATGAAATGAAGAATTGTTAACCCTTTCGCGCCGGACATCGGCCATAGCCGACGAGCATTTTCATACGCAAAAGACCGAACGTCGGCTATAGCTGGCGTGGGTTTTTCAGCGCAAACGAACGGACGTCGGCTATAGCTGTCGCGGGGGATGGGAAGTGACCGCTGAGGTAGCAATGGTCGGAGGTATTCAGCCCCTGCCTGAGTCCCAGCTTAGCGAGACCTTAGAGCTAATCCTCGGCCATTTGGCCCGACCCTCCTTCTCATTTACGATCCTCATAATAGCAGGAATCCGTGTTGAAGTGGTTGAATTGTAAATGATTTTTGCAAAGAAAAATTTATTGCAAACTCCAATTTTTTATACCTTGAAATGAATTCTTCGTTTTTTTCTGTGCATAAGCAATTTTTAAACGAAATTTTAGTGTTATTATTAACGGACTTCTTGTGTGAAAACCTTGTGTGTTCATATGCGATGAAAAATACGCAAAAAGAGAAATGTTGTCGTTTTATTTTCTATATCGTAGGTGTTTGTTACAATCGGAATGCCTATTTACACTATATGTCCTCTATTTTCCGATTCCTTCATTGATCCCATTAGTAATTACTCATATCGCGGTATTTTTAGGTAATGTATATTGTAAAAACATACTTTTAACTTCGCGTACGTTGGTCCAAAGCCCGAATGAAAAAGAAGGATGGGAAGTATTATTTGGAGGTTTATTCAAAGAAAATTTCGTTTATTCAAAGACGTCCTAACTTGCTTTAAAAATGGAAAAGTCCTAACTTTGTTATTATTAACGCTAGAAATCCGTTTAAAATTCTACAATGCTTAAAAAAATGTAAGTTATTCTTATATAAGTGTAAACTGTTAAAAATCATAGACAATATTTAATTTAAAAAAACACTGCTAATGCAATGAGTTGACCGTGGACTCCCGCTAAGAAAGGGTTGGAGGGTCGAGTCCAGTGGCCGGGGTAATAGCCGGGCCCCGTTAAGTAGGGTCCCAAATCGGAGGGACGAGAGTACCTGGGCCACTCCACCCCAAAAAAGTGCTTCGCAGAGCGAGGTTTAAAATTTTCGCAAGCTACCCGTAGCACGGAAAAATTTTTCTTTCGTAGTCGCCGGCAGGAAAGGGTTAAGTTTGGAACCGATTTTAATTTTTTACATTGTTTCTTAAGGAAAATACTGCATCGTTTAATGTTGTTTTGCTTAACGTCTACTTTTTCAGGAACGAGTTAACAACGTTAAACGAGGACACACTATGTTTTATATATGACATTTAAAAGAAATTTTTAACCATATTTTTCACTGTTACAGATGAAAATTTCCATATGTACATATTTTATTTTTATGGAAATGGAGAGATTTATAAACATAGATATGAATAGGTTTTCATAATGAATAAAAACACCAGGGATACTACAAATAGGATTCTCGAGTCCCGCGAAGCCATTGATGCCAGCCCAGTCGCGTAAAATAGGTTCCACCAAAGTGGCGCTGGCAACCGGAGGTGGCTGGTAAATGCGAGGATAAGTAGCATAAGCCCGTCGGAAAGACGTTGCAAGAGGAGCATATTTGTTCGAAAACAAGTAATGAGGGACTGCAGAATATAATTAAGAATATCGCCAAATCCCTGGTGCTATGCTCATGTAAAAAAAAGCTGAAACGCGCGAAATGGTACGTTAAAAAAGACGACACTGCTCGAAAGCCGAACATTCCGACATCATACTCTTACAAGAAACCCCCATGTCAAAACTCTAATAAAAGCAACGAGAACATGCTACGCGGGTTACTTTAAATCGTAAGTTAAAGAAGCGTTAACCAAGACACGGTCACGGAAACACGCACTCTCATAACTGCTATCGGAAATGAAAAACGGTAGGGGCAATCGGCAGATAAGAGCAACTTAAACCTTAGCAACCAACCTCCAACCCGCTTATATAAACTGGGAAATGCCAAAGACAAACAATTAACAATGAAAAAGAACACATTGTGCGAACCGATAAATTATTCTAAAAAAAGCCGCAAAGGACAGTACGAAATGAGGAAATTAACAGTTTCATTAAGAGATGCATTTATTGAAACATCATAGAAACATTACAAAATGACTTAAACAAAAGACAATGAAAAAGAACGTATTTCGCAAGCAGTATATTATTCCAAAAAAACTCTAAAGAATAATAATAATATAATAATAAAAAATAAAATGATGCAAGTTAACAGTTGAATGCATTTACTGAATAACCAAAGTATGTTTATACAATGACTAACAATTGACAGTGAAAAACATCGCATTTTACAACTGTTATTATTTAAAAAAATGAATAGAACATTACATCATGATCAAGTTTACAGTTAGATACATAGGAGCACAAGATTGGAATGAAGAAATATAAGCAAATATATACGAACAATCAATTCTAAAGAATAAAGCAACATTAACACCTATCACAGCCTTAAAATAATTTTGATGAGTCACAAAGTGCCATCACATGGAAGATGAATAACCTGCTGAGATACATGCCTGGAAAGAAAATTAGAAGAAAAGAAGCAATTAGAAATGCAAACAAATAATTCAAGAGTAAGTTTCGGGCCAAACAAGTGAAAAGTGCCATCTTCCTTTTGATTTCTGTCCCTTTGATGTCTTCCCCGCGATAATTTCTAAGTAATTGTAATATCTAAGTACTTTATGGATCGCTATATGTTGTGGCTTAACTGATGTTATATGGATTGCTCTAGTGATCATTTTAGTTATCCCTCTACCAAACATTAATTGCCACACGCTATGAGGTTTATTTAAAACTAGCATTCATCGCATCAAACTTGAATTCCTACATTTCGAGTGATTCACTATGTTTTACATTAAATATCCGCGTCGCCTACAATAAGTCTAAGTTTAGTACTACTATGGCACATTTATCTTTGATGCATAAAAGAAATGGAAGGGGTTCGTTACCATTCCCTGGGGAACTCTCCATGTAAATGTTGATGCATCGGATATGATACCACCTATAACGATCCTTTGTTGGCGTCCAATAAACAATTCATATACCTATAACATCTGCTTTAATAACAAAACATTTCAACTTCGGATTTCTCTCGCGAACCTGTCATAGTAGCTTGTGCTATTACTATATTTTTAACACATGTTTAGACTGTGGTGAAGTTAAAGAGTTATACCTCAAGCATGGACACCAACGACTAGGCGCACATAACGCAATGAAAATACTTCGGTATGATATAATTTATATTGGTCGGCTATCTGAGATAAAAAACAAAGGCAAAAATGCATGCATGTTAGCTAGGTTATAGATTTATCCGTCTTAATTTCGTCGACTTAATTTCGAAAATGGCGTCTCATGACGCAGTCAAGCCATGCGGTACACAATGCGTTCAGCCACATTAGTTTTGAGCCCAATGTCAACCGATCTTGAATTATATCACTAAAATAATCGACACTGGCTTAATAATAAGACGTTTACAATGCAATGCATTACATTACATGACATATCCCACACTTAAAGATATCACAAGCGCAGCCCAGCCATGCGGTACACCATGCTTTCAGCCACATTAGTTTAAAGTCCAATATCAACCGATCTTGAATTAGAGCACTAAAATTATCGATACTGACTTAATAATAAGACATTTGCAATGCATTAAATGATATATATCACACCTAAAGAGATCACAAGCTTAGCCCAGCCATGAGGTACACCATGCGTTCAACCACATTAATTTAGAGTCCAATCTCAACTCATCTACAATTAAAGCGCTAAAATAATTGATACAGACTTAACACTACGACGCTTGCAATGCATGCCTGTATATATCGCATTCTTAAAGATATCACACTAACCTTTGCCTTGAACAAACTTTTGTTCCTTTTCCCCAACCTCTTATTTTCCTTTTCCGTGGATTCATATCATGAGGTGCAGCCAGGCACAAAACAACGCCGTGACTTACTCATGGAGTCTTCAGGAAGTCTGCTGGAGAGAATCACTAAAAAATCTTCAACAACAGCAGTATTCAGTCCTCCAAAGCTGATGCTACCACAGACACTTTCAAATGCACTTGGCGAAGAAGCCGGGCATCTGTAGTAGGCAGCGCTACGACTGGCGAAATCTAGCAACTCGATTTAATGCGCGGAAACTTTCTTCAAAAAACCGATCGGCGCGCCACCTACTGGAGCCTCCTATTTACACACTCCCTGAAAAACACTCTGTAATCTTCCACTCTGTAATGTTTCACTACACTGTGGCATAAAGTTGCATATACAGGGTTGCAGAGTCGGTTGATAGATGGCGTTGACCACCATTTTTGTCGCAGATGAACTATAGATTGTTGCCACGCCAACTGGCAGGCTAAAAGGAATATCTTATTCATAGTGCCAACTGGTCAACAAGTCCATGACTACTCCACCCATTCTAACAATAGCATACATGGCAGTCAGTTTTCATTCTCCCTTTTTGCAAAAGGCACCTATCACTCAGCCTCAATACTGTACAATAAATTGCCAAACTACTTTAAAACTATTATCAATCCAGTGATTTTCAAATGGAGAGTCAAATAATTCCTAATGAAGAAATGCTACTATGATGTAAGAGAATTTCAAAGTGATCGTATTTGAACAACTTTGTATATATATATGTTCATTTTAACATTGTAATTTCTGTGTGTATATGTCCTGTCCCAAATTCTTGACGAAACTATGCATGTAATTGCTAATGGTGTAATAAAAAATATTATTATTATTATCTATCGAGCAAACGCATGTATCAGGAAATTGTACCATGTAAAACAGCAAATGTGCAAACGCACAAATGACTGAACGGAAATAGAACCTGTTCTAATTCCATTCAGACAATCATACAATTTCAACCTGGCTTTATTCAACAGATGGCACAGATATGGCGAAAACTGTGGTGCCTGTGTTACGATGGAAAATAAAGTTGTTTATAAAAAGGATTATCACTTTCCCGTCAAATAATATGAGTAACTATTATCCTGTGTATATAATCTTTAATGAGGAAACTCCTCTCAGGCTCTCCACCAGTTTAAACTATTCATAATTGTCGACGTTTCAAGAGACGACTTGTCACCCATTCTCAACGCAAGAATTAATGACTTCGGCAATTATGAATAGTTTGAACCAGTGGAGAACCCAAGAAGAGTTAACTCAAAGTTGCTCGAATGCTTACATCGTCATATTATTTGGTGTTCTGGTTTTTCAGTGTAGTCATCATCTTTGGGTTTGTGTCCTTTTCCCCCAAAATTATTACTGGTCATGTCCTCCAGTAGAGTTATTGATATCCCGCTTGATATAATAATTATCATTTCATTTCTGTTAGTTAGCAAGTAACATACAAATCATCAAAAAATACACTTAAACACTGGTACAAGTACAAGGGAGGGAAATTTGGAGGGACTAAAGAAACGTGTCCCGGGTTTCGCTATACCACTTGATAATAACACTTTGTTACACACACATAATAAACCTATGAAATAAGTCTATCAAGAGTGGATATCCGGCGAGAAACGTTAATGACTTGTCGCACTAAAATCCAGAAGAGAAAAAACAAAACGATGCAAAGGTCGAATATAAAGCCAGAGAGAAGAGTCCAAGAGAGCTTTGTCTAAACCGGGAGAATAATCAGTAGGCAGGTGGTCGAGTCGTGGATCTAAATTTCAGGTGATCAGCTTTTCAATGTGTCAAATACTTGAGTGAAACATATGTTCATGAGTGAACCATAAACATGATAAACAAAACACTTGCGAATTCAGATTGATTTCTACCATTAAATTGCATGGAAAATTGTGCATTTGCACTCATCGTGTAAAGCGATATTCACTCTCATTCAGTCGTTTGTACAATATTTTCTTGCACAATTGACTACATGCATTCGCACGATAGATTGCACAAATATATGTACCATGTAAAACGCCCTTTAGACTCTTTTTGTAATGTTTTTTAAATATCTTGAATTCCTCAATGGCTTCAACCAAATCAGAACATCTGCTGGCTGCTCCGAGGGTTTGGAGGTAGGAAGACATCCGTCTAATTTCCTAATTAGTAATCCATGGTTTTCTTTCATGTCAACAATTTATTAAGGTGAGGAAACTTTTACAAAACCACATAAAAAATTATACACAACCATATGGACGGCTGAGCGTCATCATCACCTGATGATGACGCTCAGCCGTCGAAACCCGGGTCGTGGTTGTGTATATTTTTTTATGTGGTTTTGTAAAAGTTTCCTCACTTTAATAAATTGTTGTGATGGAATACCACAAAGTTTCCGAAGACTACGTTTTATTCTTTCATGTTTACGTTTGCCCTTAGTAACAACTATAATGGGGAAGGCAATATTAAACCAGTACAAAAGATGATTATGGAAAATTTTAAAACTTTCATCAATTGTAACCGGCTGATAAACAGTATGCCAATCAATAGATGCAATCATATTTCATAAATAACACCGATTATGGTCACAAAAGTCTCGCTTGTAAACAATACTAGGTAATATTAGGAGAGGAGTAGAATTGAATTTTTGATAGTAGGGGAAAATGATCAGATATTCCACAATAAATGACAGCAGTGTCAAAATACCCAATCCCGGACCATGAATGGCTACACTGCTTTCATTTTAATTATCATAGATGTGACCCTGACTACATAACGAATGTTGCGTTATTCCGATGGCACTGATTGGTGGCAGTGCTAATCACCGCAACATTTGCTCGATTTGCTCTAATCACGCAAACAGCTCACAATAAATAACATGTATCATTAAATATACAAATGTTGCTATGATAAAAAATACAGTCAGAAAACATATAAGGCTTAGAATACAGAATAACAAATTATGGGTGCAAAAAATCGTCGAAATGGGAAATTTTAAATTAGCGCACAAAAGCAGCACGCTTTAAAATTCCTAGCATGCAGATCGTAAAGCGAATCCATCACAAAGTGAACCCACCATAAAGCGGGGGTCCACTGTACTAATCTTTTAATTCATGATGCAGTAGCTCATTTACAAATGGTTTCAAGAAAAAAAATTTCCTCATGTACCATAGATCTAGAACCTATTAGGATGATTTGGAGAATTTACATCCTTATTAGTTTCAATAAAGTTCTGTGCCAACAACTCACCTCCATACAAAATGATTTTCTTCCAAGTGAAACCAGCAAATCTGAGGAAAGTTGTTGCGTTTCTGATGAGAAATCTGGATTACGTGTCATCTCCTTCAATGCCATTGCAATCAACTTTTCTGCCACTTTCTGGTCAATTTTCTCACAATTGTCTTTGCAAACTGCTTCAGCTACTTGTAGGATGGTAAAACGATGTGATTGAGACAGTTCCTAAAAAGATACAAAAGAAAAATTACATAAAATTATCAGTCACCAATAGTACCCAGAAAATTGTATAAATGAGAGTAACAATCTGCATTTACAAAGCAAGAATTGAAAATAAGTTATATGTATTTTAACAATTTTTCTTTTAAAAATTATGGCATGAGTACTTCATAGCCAACTGAGCTAATACTGAGGCACACACACAATGGAAAAAAACATCGTAACTGAACAGAGTGATTAGACGAAAGTTATAAGGATTCCTTTGGTGGGCTCTGAGCACAGAGGCCAGATTTTAGAGTGATTTCCACAGTGTCCGTGGAGTGCACTTGCTGGGAAACACACAAACACCAATAAATTATTACATTAAAGAAGTTAAGCAATGTTGGGCCCGGACGGAAGTTGGATGGGTGATCATACATACCTACCTTCACCGTGGCAATCTTGTCTCCTGTCTGCATGTGGCAGACAGGCATCGGGTTGGCACAATAGACCAAGAAGGTCTTAAGTGCCCGGGCTCCTGTCGAAGGCCCCCCATACAAACAATCTAAGTTATCTCACAGTTCACCTCATTGCGCTTCATTTTGAAGTAGAAATATAAGTTTTCAACTCATGAGATAGGAAAGATAATAATACTTGTTATATGTAATTGAGTAGCAACGGTTTGCAGATTGTGGTGTACACACAAGAAAGATCCCAAACAATTGCTTTGTTTTGTTTACGGCTTCTGTCGCTGGCATTCAGGATTGGCTCCCCACCAGCAGAAAGATAAGGAAAAATTCATCCCCAACAAAGGGGTTAAAATGCACCTCCAAAAGTGATCAAGACAGGTGTGGTCTCGGTCATATTCTTTCAAGCACACAGAGACAGCAGGTTTGTCAATTGAAGTCTTGAACTCAGCTTCTAACCTTTAACCTTTCCTCTTTTTTTATGTACAATTGACATGTCACTTAATTATGCATTGCGTCGTTTAGTGTACCACCTGGACTTAAATGTTTTTGTCCAGGTGACACAATAATTATATATTTTATTACTACAGTTGAGCACCCCTAATCCGGAAATCCTTCATCCGGGAACACCCGTAATCCGGCAATATTTCAAAAGCGTGTAGGTGCTTCACGGAAAACAAACTTTTTTGCCGAATCAATGTTTCCTATTCACTCAAACTGTAACCCACTCTTAACAAAAATTCTCCCATTAAAGAGCGAGTATTGGAAGATATTTTGCATACAATGTTGTCTATATTAATTATTGTGTGCAACGAAGGTCTTTATTCAGAAAAATTGAAGACATATTGAATCATTGCCGAGACGCGGGTGTGTGGCGTCTCGGAGATGGACAGTACCAGTCTTACATGGCGCACGCATGTTTGCTTTATACTTAGTGGCAACTCGAAGTAAAAACTATCAGTCATCTGCATAGTTTTTTCCATAATTATGTCTAACGTAAGCAGTTATAGCAGCAGCAAGGGGGCAAAGCAAAAGCACAGAGCATTAACTATTGCAAAAAAGCGGAATTGTTGAAAAAGCTTGTTTTCGGTAGATCAGTGAAGTGCCTGTACGTGTGATATGTCCTCCATTGGATCTTCGACAATCTATGACAATAAGAAGCAGAAATTGAAGACCCTCAAATTTTTCTGTGAAAGTGACACTAAGAAAGGGATGGCGATAAGAAAAACCACGAAAGAAGGGTCTAGTGCAGTTTTAGATCTCATACTTATGCAGTGGTTTCGACTGTGTTGAGTGAATGGCTCAGTACTTCAGGTCAAATGTTAAAGGAGTAGGCTAAAATATTCTACAGAATTTGATATATTATAGATATGTTCAAACGGAAACCAAGGATGGACAAGAGTCTTCCTCCACTGCACGGGCGTCCAACAGGAATACAAAATTATTATTACTTGCTTAACAGCACCACCTATAGATGAGGCGCGACCCGAAACTTTATTAAAAAATACTTTCAAAAAATAATGTTAAAAATTACTTTATTGAAATATTTAAATCCATTTCGTGAAAGTGAATCTATCCCTTAAGGTATTTTAACTTAAATCAAGGTAGATGAGCTCTACGGCCGCTATAGATTAAACAGATAAAATATTTCTCCTGTCCGTTGAAGTGAAGCGTGGGGATTTGCAACTGATGAAATTTTTTTTTTTTTTTTTTTTAATAGAATAAGAAGTTCTCCATTTTTGCAATTTTCTAGGCACTCTCTGACCACAATTGTCATTTAGATTGAAATTAAAAAAAAAAAAAAATTCATCAGTTGCAAATCCCCACGCTTCACTTCAACGGACAGTTTGTTTTGTTTCCCCTCCCCCCCCCCCTCTTGACTCACTACAACGGTCATTAGCTTCCACCCCCCCTTCCCGCCAACGGTCAACTTGACTCCCACCCCCCTTCCCTACTTCAACGGTTACGTTCCTTCACTACCACATCTATTGGCCATTGGCTCCCTTTCTCCCACCCCTCCTCGCCTCCCCCACTCTCCACTTCACCCACATTCCCACTGCTCACCACTGACCTTTTAGCTGTTACCAATTTACCCTCACCCCGCTTCCTAACCCTTTTGTCCCTTCCCTATTTATTCTAGGATTGTCCTCCTCTTCATTCACTTTCAACCTCGTGTTGCTAGTGTTTTTCCCTTCAGCTCGCTGAAGAGGACCACTTTGTGGTCGAAATACGCGTATACGAATTTCTCCCTCGTTCCCTGTTTGTTGTTTTTCTATTTGACAACGCTCTTTTTGAGCTGTTCTCCCAGAAATCTGGGGCCCTGCTGTGTGTGTGAGTGAGTGTTTTGTGTGATTGCGTGTGTGGTTGTGTTAATAACTTGGCAGCCTTAGTAGAGTCACTACAGCTCTCCGAAGGATCCCAGGTTATAACCCAGGAATCCTTAGCTAGGTCTCATTAGCCTACAAAGGATTCCAATTGGGTTGTGTGTGTGTGTCTGTGGTAGTCCCTGGCAAGGAAATTATTTTCCCGTAAACTACCACAGGAGGGTATTCTGGTGGAGAGGCTGTGGTTGGTCCCTGTTGTGGAACCTCATTCCCGCAAACCAACACAGTAAGTATTTAATTTTTTGTTTGACGAGTGGTGCATATATTTTACGGCCATTGGAGAAATATTTTATCTGTTTAATTTATTTTAACTTAGTTTAAAATTATTATTTCAAACTGGTTAATGCATATTAAACATACACTTCCGAGCATCCCACAGCCCAACGATTCGCGCCAATCTCTCCTTGGCATCCCCATCAAACACACTTCCCGCACAGCAACAGCAGACTTCCCCCACCACAAGCATCTCGGGCATGCCCTCAGCAGCCATGGCACCCCACGGAGAGGCAGCCGCCATCACTCGATTCTCACACCACCTCCTGAGGCTCTCTGGTGGATCCTTCCTGTTCATCAAGCTCACCCTTGACCTCATCGAGAGAGGTCAGCTTGTGCCCAAGTCATCAAGCTATAAAGTTCTTCCTCTCACCCTTGCACAGATATTTTTGCTCCACTTCAACTTGAGGTAAGGGTATACCATATTTCCTGGCTGTATTCTGCAGTATTTCCATGCACGTGTGGTATTCCACCCAGTGTAGTATTCCCATCCCTAACAAAAGAATCTTTTTGGACTACTTATGATATGCCTATAGCCATGTCATCTATGGTCATCTATGTCTCTTAACACATTCAATGCAGGACCGATTTTCATGGAAGTAGTCAAAATCGGCTTTAATAAATTTAAAGGGCTTCGGAATGTAACGACCACGTCAATTGACATGCTCCGTCAGTTGGTGTAGCCAGGAGCACGTCTATTGACGTGTTCCGCATTGAATGTGCTAATGGTAATCTATGCCCACCTCATGGCCCACCTTAACCTTGCCAAATCGTGTTGCGCACGGGCTTGGAATGGAAATTGCTGACTTGCAATACTACCCTTTACTGTTTACAGCTATGCATTTCAGCTTGACCGATTAAGGGTTAAGCGACTGATTACAATGGGATTTAAGTAATCACAGGAATACCTACCGACCAATCACTCTTAGTCAGACATAATGAAAAACTACAAATACCCCTGTGACAGTATCAAATGGTAGGAGAGCGGTAGATTAGAGGTAAGGTGGAGGAATGCCTAGTGGGAGGTCTGAAGTTCGCGCCTCTGCTACGGAATATATTTTTTTTCATCGTTTTTTCTATAATATCTTTAAAAATTGTTTCTAGCGTCGTAAATCCCATTTAAATATTTTCACGATACTCCCATTAAAAATATTTTCACATTTTAGGAAACAACTTTTATCAACAGTTCTTTCATTCAGTATTTGTCAGTACTCGTTTCAACAATAGTTTCCCGTGTTCCTGTATATTCTGATTTTGATGTTTAAGTAAAAATGAAAATTTTGCAGAGATAAGTTGCTTTGTATTGTGTTATTCACCACATTTACCATTCGTAGTACCTCAGGAAAATTGTTTCGAAAAATCGAATTGCGCGCCGCTACTGGGGCTGCCCTCTTTTATTGAGGCATGCAAACATTATTGACGTAATATACTTTGGTGATGAAAAATAACATTGAGTAGGACACCCATGTCCAATGCTTTCTCCTCAATCGCTCCTGATGTATCGACGGATAGACGCACAAATAGAAGCACCAGTAGCAGCAAGCGTTGACAGTGCGGCGTAGACAGATGATTGAATCAGCTGGTATTGTATGAAACACAGTGGCATAAGGTTTCCAAGGAACATTGGAAGCAATGAAAAATTGTTATTTATTTATAATATTTATCAACTAATAACATCATACTGCTTGATGTGCAACAATATGTATATATGTTGTACGCATTCTTTACACTCTGCTGTTTTGCGATACTACCAGTTGACTGATTTTGTGTTTGTGAAATTAGAAACAGTTCATTTCTTACTTTTTTTCAAATTATTTGTTAATTTATACAGAATTTATTCAAATGCCATTGAATTTGCTATAATTTATCAAATTTCCTCATGAAAACATCGCAGACCCCATAAGTATACTGGTTACTACCACAGCACCCGTAGTCACGGCAAAATCCCTAATCCGGCATCGCTCGAGTCCGGACAGTGCCGGATTATAAGGATGCTCAACTGTATATTACATGTCCAATACTTTCAATTAACCATAGTGGTGGGTCGAGTTACTCAGGTGGCATTTATATCATATTAATGAACTATTTAGATGACATTTAAGCATTGGTATGATTAATCATAAGCTTGTACCTGTTTCATTATTAAAAAGTGAAAGTAATTCATTTTTTGTCTCTGGTTAGAACTTATTGTTGGATAAATAACAAAATAGATTCTACAAATACGCCAGCAGGTAGCAGAATCCGGAACACCCTATCTTAAAAATAGAAATCTACAGAAGTCACACTAAACTTTAAACAGTGCCGACTACATGTTTGTCACAGATCTAACCAGTGTATTTAGCATATTCATGCATATGTATATATGTTGGACAACAGTAGACGTCAGTAGGCTACTGCACCCAAAACAGTAGAAAACACAGTTTAGTTTATCAGGATCTAGTAAACAACCCTACTGAAACCCAGACATTTTTACTAGGGCGTATGAACACATATCTACGAAATGGGTATTCACTATGTTGGCAATGAGCAGGTGAATTATTTTGCGTTGCATACTCACTTTGGCATCTTTTATAAAATAAAACGTTGCGATGGAGTTAAGGAGGTCTTCCGGATTCCCTCGGCTAATTTTGCAAAGGGCTGCAACCACTGCCAACCTAACACTTTCATCTTTGTCTCCACCAGCAGACAACAACCAACTAGCAGCACCTGTAGGGTATGGAATTACTTTGCCTAAGTTAATGCAGCTGAAGCAAAACACCTCTTCCGACAATCATGCAAACCAAATACACCCTTTCCAATTGCCCATGTAAATGAACATGGTATCACGCCATCTTCCACAGAAACTAGGATTGGCAGGACTAACAGCAATAAAAAATATAATATGAAACACAAAATTGAGATAAATAAGGTTTTGTAATACTTCATACATATATACCAACCATCGACCCTAGTTTTTCCTGCTTCGGATCTCATGACTGACTCCGTCACTGACGACAACGTACTTCACATTGATTCGATCATAAGAAATAAGATAACTCATTCAACAAGAAGTTTCCGGATCTATATTTCAAGTTTCGTTCGACACAATCATTTACTACACATAAACTGACAGAAATGACAAAGCCTGGAATTCCTAATATAAGTTACTTCCTTACTTCCCCTTAACGCCGAAGCATGAAACCACATGAACACATATGGTTTGGCCACAGGCTGCGCTGCAATCGCTAGGCCATGCAGCTGTCAACACGAATATTGAATACACGAACATGCATACATGTTCATGATTGAATATTACATGTAGCCTCCTTGGATGTCACTCATCCTTTTAATACGTTACGCATAAGTTAACTAAGTTAATAACTGTTATCGTTGGTTGTTATTTGCCACGTCTCTCTTCAATTAACCCCGCTAATATTATATAATATTGGTTTAGATAGGAAATACATGTTAGTAATTCTTTTTGAGTATTACAATTTCACATAAAAGACGTTGTTTTGTATTCTCATGTCCCTCAAGTTGAGATAAGTTGGCTCTAAGGAGCATGGAAGACATCCTATACCCGCTTTAGAGCCATCCTTTATCTGATAGTATAGCCCTTATGCCGGCTGGGAACGATATTTATGTAGTTTGACTGCTTTACAGAATAACCGTCATTATCTTTCTTGATCTCCATATCAAGCTGGTATTTTTGATTTTCCCATACAGTAAGTACTGTCAAAGTTTTCTTTCATGCTGCTCAGTAGAGTTTTAATTGTTGAAAGTGAGCAACTTAGCCATGAATAGAGAGAACGTGATGCGCACTCGGCAATAACATCGCTCATTTGTTTATGGCGCGATCTTTAAGTTGTAACGTTTGGTATCTAATTATATAAGACAGAGAAAAAGGTTGATTGTTGCAATAAGAAAGGAATAAAGTTGGTTCAGATTTCTTTTTATAACAAAGGAATTTAACAGGTTGTACGCCCAGGACGTCGCCACTAACTAGAAAATAAATATATATCGGAATCTTAAGAGTAATGATGATGGAAAATCAAGAAGAACGATATAAAATTCCCTTGTTCGATGGAACAAATTATGAAAACTGGAAATACGGAATGGAATGCCTGCTTGACGAAAAGGATCTTTTAGATGTAGCCTTGAATCGTATTATATTGGAAGAAGAGTAGAGAAAGGAATCGCCATCACAGAAAACGGCTCGAGAGGAAAGAAATAAAACGTTACTTAAGAAAAACAAGAAGTGCAAGAACACGATCATCACCAAAGTTGCAAAGAGTCACCGGGCTAGGCGATGGGAAAGTTTCTATATTCATGGGAAAAGATACGGCATATGATATTTGGAAAGTTTGCGAGGAAACTTATCACATGAAAAGTATAACCTCCAGGATAACTAATGAAGCAACTCTTGATAAAATTAGAATAATCCGGAACTAAGATTAATGAAGAATAAAAATGTGTCTATCTACTCATGTCAATGCCATTAGAATATGATGGAGTAAGTATACTGCCATTGAAACAATTTTTTCAGAAAATATCTCTTTCTTTTGTTAAAAGTATATATAAAAACAAAATGCTGCTGATGCGTGGCGTCGGATTTTTTTAAGATGGCATTAAAGTGAACTCTTCATTGTTACAATTAAATGTTTTAATAAGTTAACGTTCTTATGAAATAGTTGTATGCAATGGAATGGTATAATTTATTGTAAAAGTGTTTTCCCTTAAGGGTTGGGTTTATTGGGTTATTGGGAAAACATAAAAATAAATACTAAATATATTTTTAATTATCATAATGCAACAACCATATAAATACTATTTGAATACTTCTTCAAAGATCTTGTGTTCCCTAATTGGAACACAGTTCATAACTTCAAAAATATAATATCACATTTTCAATGACCAGAAAACCCTACAAAATACTGTTATAAAACCTTGTCAAAGGTCTTGTGCTTCTAGATTGGAACACCACTAATAACTACAAATATATAATTACAATTTTTCAATTACATGGAATAAATACCCTTGAAACACCTTGTCAAAGGTCTTGTGTTTCTGAATAAGTCACCACTCATAACTTGGAGCATCACACTTTACTTTTTTGCAAATAAATTAATTGAGATTAAAATTTAAGAATAAAATTTTTAAAAGTTTATTAGGTTTGAGACTCCTCCTTTAGTACAAGATGGTTCCTGCTTTGGAGAAAACTCTTTCACATGGTACAGAGGAACCAACTATGCAGAGCCTTTTCTGCATCACCAGAAAGTCTCGGGAAAGCCCCTTGATTTTTATACCACCATTGAAGTTGATCTTCGTGGCGTAGAAGATGTGGTTCCTTCAAATATTTATCCACTTCAGTAATGGCAGCGCCAGTTGATGACATATCACAGATTTTGTGTTGCATAAGGGAATCTAAGTGCTTCCACACACACCCAGAAGATGTTACCATCTCGAGTTGGATCCATGCTCATTTCCAGGTTTGGACCGGGGCTTCATTGATAACAGAAACAGCTGTTACTTTTCTGATTAAATATTTTTAATTCTGATTAGCTTTTTCAATAGCTTTATTGTTATCAAAGCCCATGTTTTTAAAGCGGGGGTCTACCATGGATGCCTCAGCTAACAGTGGTATGTCCTCGATCTGTGAGAACCTCCTCTCCATCTCGCTATTAATTTTTGCTCAAAATTTTGAGACCTCCTCTTCTTGACCATCAAAGTTCAGGGTCTCTAGGTATTTCCTCATGCCTTGAGTTAGGGGTATTAATTTTGAGGCTGACCTGTTTTTCTGAACTAATTTCCAATGTAACCTCATAAAAAGGTAATAAAATTTGGCACTGTTTTTCCATTATGTCAAAATATTCTTGTGTTAATGTTAGCTCTGTTTTCAATAGAGCTAGAGTGTTTTTTATTACGGATTGAAACATTATGTACGTGGAATTCCACCTAGTGGGTACCTCCTGCTTCAAAGTGGGGTAGCTCCCTTGCGGGGGGACTGCACAGTTCTAAGCTTATGATGGGCAGCAGGACTCCTCTTAAAAAACTCCACCACTTTCTTAACCCTATTTTGGAGGTCCTTGACCTCAACCAATGAGTTTTGCACTATTAAGTTTAGGGTGTGTGCAAAGCACGGAATATGCGTCCAGCCTAGAATTTTGGCTGAGGCTGTCATATTTGCTGCGCTATCTGAAATAAATGCGACCACTTTACCATGCAGGTCCCAGTTTCTAATTATATGCTGAATCTCCTCAGCAATGTTACTGGCTGTATGCCTATCAGTGAAATAAATGCAATCGAGTAGAGCTGATTCCAATTGCTCATTGTACATGAAATGGGCTGTTACTGCCCAATATGTAGCAGTCGTTTGTGGCCAAAGTCCACCCATCTGCTGTAATTGAGCAAAAGCTGACATTTTTCAGTTTTTCCTTTAGTTTACCCATTGTTTTGGAGTACAGGAGCTCAAAATAGTTGTTGGCCAAAGTTTTCCTGGATGGTGGTCGGTAATTAGGGTTTAACAGCTGGAGGAATGACTTGAATGCTGGTTGCTGAACTAGACTGAATGGTAGATATTGTGATACAATTAATTTTACTAACCCCTCGTCAATACGTTGGTCTTCAAGGCCAAGGGACGGTGAATATATTGTTTAATGGTAGTTTGAAGTGTGAACCCAGAGGAATTTCCTTGAGGAATATCCATGCTTGCATCAGGATGCTGTGGTAGGGAGCTGGTAGAGGCTGCTGAAGTCGATGGTACTTGCACTTGTAATACCTGCTCACCACTCTCATTGGTGCTGTGGCAGGTCCTTTTTGAGGCAAAGCCAAAAGAGGATACACTCAAAATGAGACCAAATCGGCCCGGCATATTTTCTCAAGTTATACACAGTAATATATTCCATGCCTTTTATTGTGTCCCACACGGCTGCGTATGTCAAGAGCCAAAGATATGTACTTTTTAATGGCTTATCATGAAAGCTACGATGACATATATTGTGCCTTGTGATAAGGCTGAAGTTTCTAAAATAATTACATGATGAAAAACTGTTCATTAAAAGTTGCACTTTGCGCAGCAACAATCTAAGTATCTAATAAACAAACGTATGTTTTATGGAAATAATCTTGTTTATTCTCATTAATATTGACTTGGTAGTCATCATATGTGGCAACAGGTTTCAATTAAATAATGCCTTGTAACGGTTATCATATAATTAATGGATGGTATTTCCTCGAACTATAATGGTATTGACATTTAAAAATTAGTTCTCGCAGTCACTTTGACGCACGGGAATGGCCACTTATATAAGATGTTCTAGAAGCGCTACTTTCAATTGCTAGTAAACATCGATAGGCGTTATATAAGTCGTGATATGCGGTTAGGTAGGCACTACCCTGCTGGAAATTTCACATTCTGTTTACAGTAGCCTATAGGCTTTTTGGAACACTACTGTTTTCAGTAGGTCTACTGTAATCCTACTGTTTACAGTAGCTCTACTGTACTGCTACTGTTTTTACTTCTAAAAAAATATATTTATCCACTTTTCACTAATGCTATTGCACAATGGCATGATTTAATTCGTCGCAGAATACTTCCTCACATCAACCTAATGTTACAGTCCCTGCATGATTAACAACCCTACGACTAGAAGAACCTGTGCTCGCACCCATTACTGAAGTATCAATGTTGAGAAAGACGTATATATGTAGTCACTTCCATGGATAAATGTGACTTCGAGAACTATAATCATTAAATGATAATTCCGTGATAGTTTGAGGAAATACCATAAAATCTTGATAAAAGTTATTTGCTATTAATTAATGTCAGATAACTGTTATTCTATGTTGCCACATAGTATGAATATAAATGCAATATTACTGCGAATAAACAAGATTTTTCCAATTCCCGCACGTTAGATTTAGCGTCGTAGCTAGGGGCTGGCCAGGGGCGCAACCCTCAGGGGGCGCACTTTGCAAACCCACAGCCTGTGGGCCATAAATCGAGGTAATATTACCTCGATTTATGTGGTATCAACCAGTAACTCGTTTCGGGGCAGCTTGATTCTTCTTGAATCTCCTTGGCTTACCTAGAGAGGAATAGGTTGATTCATCTCATATTGCATGGTTTCAGCTAGTAACACACTACCTCGTTTCACATTGTATAAACTCATTTCAAATGTGGAAGAACCAACTCGTATTATGGCATAATATAGGCGAACGAAGGCAGTAAGTGGAGTAATATCGCAGGGTACATCGTGCACGCTACTTCAACACACAAAGAACCGTACACGAAGCGCCAGGAAGCAGGCGCGTAGAGCTCCACTTCCGAACATTTCGTGTGTGCTACTTCTACAGTCAAAGAACCGTACCTACACCGAACGTTGACTCGCTTCCTCAAGCGAATAACCGCTTCGTGTACCCTTCGTGACCGGTCGAGGAAGCGGAACATTTTCGCCAGGGAGAGACTTGGGTCAGAAGAATGACTCCTATGATGAACTTGTTGAGGGATCATTCGGTAAAATTGTTCATATAGTTGCTGTGGGGGATGAACATGTGGAACTTTATGTTGTTCTCAAGCCGCTTCGCACATAAAATGTCTGTGGCCTAGATAACCTAAAAATTGTAGTTGGTAGTGGAGGAAAGTTTTGTGCACAATTTTCCACTATTAAATGTGTCGCAGTTCACATTCAGGTTGATAATTGTGAGTATGATAGCTCAGTTCCATTTAACACAATCAATGCGGAGCACGTCAATAGACGTATATTAGAATATTAGAATTTATAGAAATTATAGAGTCAATAGAAGTCAATAGAAATTATATATATATATATATATATATAATTATATATTATATATATATATATATATTGTATATATATATATGCCTGTACCTATCTGTCCCTACCTACCTGAACAGTAGAGTTCAGTTGGTTTATAGAAACCAGTACAATTCAGTAGGCTACTGTACCCATAACAGTAGAAAACAGTTGGGATCCAGTCGAGTCCAGTAGGATTCAGTAGAAAATCCTACTGAAACCAGTAGACATTTTTAGCAGGGATAGGTAGCAGGTATGTAATGCACGTACCATATATTGTCGGTGAAATTCTTTGGAAGCTGAAATTATAGTATAAATAAATAATATTTTTATTTTGGTATCCAAGAAAGAAAATTATTTCGATTTTTACAATTTTGCCTCCATAAATAAAAATTTCATTGCCAAAGACACAAAAATTTTCTAGATTGATAATCAACGTTTTAAAGTAGGGCCAAATTTTAACAAGGGCAAGATACCCCAGTTCCATATCCCTGCTGGTCTGTAGCTGGGGTGCAACTCGGCCGTGGAGTTAGTTTCAATTCATTCCCAGTTACAAGAAGTCTTCATACAGACCAGTTACATAGTTCTATCCCAGTTACAGAGCAAGAAATTTCCACGTGGGTGGTAATACGAAAGAAATTCTTCATTTTGTAAAACTATTGTAATTTGGCTCTGTAATACCATCATTATGCAATTTGTAAAACAATTGTAATTTGGCGCTGTAATACAATTGTATTAGCGGACATTTGACACAGTAACACAATTGGAATACGAATACCCCATTTTTGTAATACAATTGTAAAATGACTGTAATACAGTAATATTTCCAAATTTTTGCTGTCTGGCACTAAACCATTTCGTGCCTCTTTCGGTCCGAAACTAAACCATTTTGAGTAATTTCGTACCTTGGCCAGTCCGGCACTTTACCATAATGGGTATTTTCGTGCCGACCTAGTCCGGCACAAAACATATATGTTTTGTACAATATATTGTTCCTTACTGGGTCACATCCCTGATTACAATCGTTTGGTATGGAGGAAGCAAAGGGTCTGTCTACACCATTGGGTATTAAAAATGATAGTAATGAAAAAGAAGGAATTAAATTTAATGAAAATATCTATCGGAAGGATATTAGTAGCCTACTATATTTATCTACATGTACATACCTACGTAGTACTAGACCTGACCTTGCTTTTTCAGTTTGTCGTCAGAGTCAGTATTGTAATGGGGCAACAGACGTGAATTGGACAGATGTTAAACGTACCTTGTGATATCTGAAGAAAACTGAGAATACTAAACTTGAATACAGGGTAACTGGTGAGCCAGTCAAGGTGTATAGTGATGCTGATTGAGGAGGAGATTTCATTGACAGAAAGTCATTCAGTGGTTTTATTGTTATACCAGCATGGGGGAGCAATATCTTGGCAAGTGCGTAAGCAGAGAGTTGTGGCGACTTCTACGACAGAAGCTGAGTAGGTATATCACCATGTCTGAAGCAGTTAAGGAGGTGAAGTGGCTTAACAGTTTCTTAAGTGAAATTAAACAAGGGTATTTGATAAGAAAACCGTGTGAAATAGCACTAGACAACCAAAGTGCCATCAAGCTTGCTTCCAACAAAGGTTTTTAAAACATAACAAAACATATAGACATTTCTTGAGAGATGAGGTAGAAAAGGGTAATGTTCATTTCAAATATGTCACTTCAAGTGAAAATTCTGCTGACCTTTTAACTAAGGTTTTACCTGCTACTAGACTCAAGTGTTTGTTATGCCTAATTGCTCCGGACAATGACCTATAATGTAGTACATATTGGAATTTTTGTTAGTTCAATTTTTTGTGGAATTGTGAAATTTTTACGTTTCTCATGCTAATATAAAAAAGGGGAGTGTTGGTAATATTAGGTTTGGAATATTGGTGTTCTTCTGTCTCTAAGTTGTTTCACACCAGATGGCGTGTGAGTTGTTTATTTTTGGCACAATTATTACTCCTTTTTGGCACAATTATTACTCTTTTTTGGCACAATTATTACTCCTTTTTGGCACATCTTGTAGAACTTGAGGAACTATGTAAGAGTGTTGTCTTTGTCATCCAAATTGTGAATAAAAGTCACTAGTTTTCACTCAACGCCCGCATTTTCATTGATGGGATCAGTGACTTATTCTTCTCTCTCCACATCTTCAGGCACATCAGTATTTCCTTGTACCACCCGCTCTATGTTTCGAGCTCTATTAACCTCATGAAGGGTTTGATTGGATGTGTAGGAGGATCTACTTCATCTCTAACACCTCGAGAAAGAACATGACTATATCGATAGGTTGAAAGAAAACAATTTGGCCAGGCCCACGCACCACTCATCATAGGTATATTACCCAAATCAAGACAATGTGATGATTTCAGGTGGAAATGGGAGATCGTGTTGTGGGGAAGAGTATTCGCAAGAGCTATTGCGGGGCAACGTTAGATCAAATTCATTCATATTTTACGCACCAATGAAGCGGGGATCCACAAATTAAACGTTGGTGGATAACTCACACACATTATGAAAGCAAAGGGGCTTCATTGAAAATTAAAATCACAACATGAAAAATAACATTAACATATTTATTTTTAACATCAAGACTTGCAGCTTGGCTCTGAAATCCATGGATAATTCTGTACAAAAACATTTACAAATTATCTTGAATTTTCAATTCAACTGAAAAATCATACCATCCCTATCTTGTTTGGGAGATAAACATGGAGCTACAGTACTGATAGGATACAGATTTCACTCTAAGATACAAGGACAAACTTGGGAAACTCCTCAAATGTTACAATCTCTACTTAACTAAGAGGCCCAATGTCATCAAGATTCCTGGAAAAATTAAATTCTATCATCGTACACAGTTCACGTAATTGGGCCTAGCCTCGTTACTAAGTGGGCCATGGGGTTAATAATTACTTCTCTACTTGGTACAAAAGTTTGAAAGTAGTTATCTTTCAATTTGAGGCTTTCACTTGATAAATGCTCATTATATTACATTGCATTCTTAAAAAACAATGCAGGTATGCTCCATCAATACCATATTGAAGAAGTTTGGAATAGGTTGATGGTAAGATCATGAATTAATTCACTACAAAAAGAACACTATCGAGTACCTATAATAGGTGATATACAACAAATATTGCATGTACATGATTTATGAGACATATTTACAGAGAAATGTTACTGCAATACAAAGAAAGGCACATGAAAAAGTTGGATAAACACAGGCAGCAACCGTGTGATGATGGAAGGAAAACAATTCTACATTTCAAAATATGGAAAAGATCATTTGGATTTGTCAATTAGTACATTAAACACAGAATATGTATACATATTATATATATACATATACAGACACTAATATAACTTCAATTTCCCAAGAAGAGTACCTAATAAATGTATGATCTCCAACTTTTAATTATGATTTGATAATAGTTACTTGGACCATATGGGATTATTTTCAATACAAAGTATTGCATAAAAACAATAGCATTCATGCAGAATTTCAGGTGAACTGAGGTCCTTGCATAGGTGTCAATTAGTTTACAGGATTGAATTAACTCTTTGAATTGAAATAGCAATTCGATAGAGGCTTTTGAAAGACAAATATAATGGACTTAAATTATGATTAAATCCCATGTTCAACAAGTGCACTGTCAGTATGTGCAACAATTTGAAGGCTAGGTTTAGTATTTCATGCTGCTTCTGATAAAAAAAAATTGATAAGCAATTTTGATGAGTAGGACAGTTTATGGGGTATTTGAACGTAGTATTAGAGAAATTTTCTGCAGATTTGTAAGATTTTTAAAATTATATGTTACAGAAGACATAGGAATTTGGGTGTATATTTAAATGTTATTTGAATTTTTTTATCATATTTAGTGCCAATATAATTATGAGTGCTGCTCTTAAGGACATTTCATTTTTCCAAGCCATTATAATTTCCATTCTTCAAAATCCAGATTTGAAGCCTCAGTTGGTATAGGTATTCTGCCCTATTCCTATAATGGAATAGAAATTTGTGCACAGTATACTATATTCACACACTGAGCAAAACAAAAATCTTTCAGGAATATTATCATTATCAGACAGCATTATTATATGTTGATTGGAGGGTGAATATAGTGAAATGCAGACATTACCTACGCAGTCGCTTTTATCTTTTTTTATTGAAGACACAATGTTGAAGTCTTTCATTCAGTCAAAATATGGGGGACAGTTCTTTATCAGAAACAAGTGTACATTTGATCAAACACACAGCAACAATCATTCACTCAAGGGCATAATGACACGTTGTACAGGAATCATTGGCACTCCTACCTACTTGCATTCACCACAATTTTCAAACTCACACTCTCCTGTTATCAAACGATAACTCCTAGGTCCAAGCTAAAATGATACCTCCAGCAATACTCTTATATTTTGTGCTTTTACATCAATTGTACTTGTGTTTTTTCCCAAGTAGTTTCTTGCATAGATTGGATGTAAGGTATATGTATACTTTTAATAACCTGTTGCATCCATATGATGATGCAGGATTCTTATGTACATGATAAGTAATACAGTTTTCAAAGATTGTGGAGACTTATGAAGGCTTTGCAACAAAATATTAGGCACAGTTAAGGAAATATTATGAAATAATTCAATTAGCAGGAAGGAGTAACACAGACAGTTGGAAATATGCCCAATCATGATTTTCGATCGTAATTCACATGTGAGTGACACAGTTCAATCAAGATGAAATGCCTATCTAAAAGCATTCACTTATCTTTTGTTATAATGGTAATTATATCCTGATAATCATCAGGGCAAATATACAACTTTATATGCATAGTAAAAATTACCTTTTTATGGTATTAATCTCAATTTAAATATTTTTATTAGGCAAGAAAGTTCTTTATTTTTACCAGAAATTCAATTTGATTTAAATATTAAGAATTATAGTGGGTCATATTCTATTTCCCGCATTATGTGAAGCAATTAGTCTTATATACATAATTATATTTATCAGATTTAATTTTTATAATAATGGTTACCTTTTTTACCAACAATACATGTAAATATAAGTCAATTGTAAAGTTATGAATGGTCCAACAAACCATACAATCATAAAATATATTTGAAGCCTTTTACCATTAATAACATGCCATTGTTTGTAGAGAAATCACAACCTGACCCCCTGTGTCTATCCAACAACAACAAAAGGATTAGTCCAAATCCAAAAGAATTTGAATACCTTAAAGAGGAAAATTTCTTAGTTGGGAATAGAATTAGAGTTTTGGCATGTTGTCTCACAACTGGATTTGGGATTTCACTTTGAAAACATTTAATGTAAAAATCCATGAGAGATGGCTGAAAGCTGTTTGGTCCAATCAGGTTAGAGAGGAGAGAGTTGCAACATGTACGCATACAAAACATGCACGCTTTCATGCACACAATGAAAAAAAATACCCACGCACAGAGTGAGTCAAGATGTAATCATTGCACCCGCACACACACACACACAGACACACACACGCACGCACGTAGAATGCTAAATCATCAATGGTGACACAGCATCCTAACATTCAAAGGTGTCCATCCACCGTGAAGATCGTGCCCAGCATTGGCAATGACAGAGAGTCCAAAAAATCTCCACAAGCGAACTTCTCAGAATTCTCAGCATTTAACAGCTCACCACTTAAAAATGCTCCAGGGCACAGCTGCTCAAAACATCATTTGGTCATGACTGCCTGATTCCCAAACATTAAAGGACCAAATGGACTTCCAAGCCACCCTCATACAAACAAAACACTGTCAGACAGTTGATGTCTCAAATGGGCCACTGGTTATAAAAAAATGCAATAAAAATATGGCCAGTTGAAGCTCTTCAACACAGTCAGCCAACAGAAGGAAAATATTGAGCCGAGATGAAGAAATAAAAGGGAAGCACTGAGAAGAATTCACACTCAGGATGGAAACACAGTGCATCTCATCCTGTAATACACCTTTTGCTCACAAGTATGAACTGAGTTTGAGACGACTTGCCTCTCATCACGAAGGCTTGCCTTCACAGCCAACGGGAGAGCAGTTGCCAACAACTAATTACTTTTAATTAAGGTATGTAGATTGGCCCCTCTTCCCCTCCCACTAACAAAAAATTTTTACTATTCCAACTCCATAAAACCCACGGCACAAATGGCCTAGTCACCGAGCCCAAACTTCTTGAAGATGAGTTCCTTGCCTTTGGAGAGCAAATTATCCATTGCACCCTCGCCAGGAGCCCCGCTCCCCCCACCGCCCACTCCCGTCACCTCCGTCAACTTTTGCATGAAGTTGGGCGCCGATGGGAAGCTAGGACCACTGGAGGTGGCAGTCTGAGCAGCCGCTGGGGACTCCTTGTTGCCGGGAATGGCAAAGTCAGGGACGACAGCAGGTATGCCCTTGATAGGCTTCCTGCCCATTTGCCCATCCCCTCCCATTGGGTGCTGCCCCATCATCGACTGCTGCTGCATGCCAGGCTGCTGCTGCATGCCAGGCTGCTGCTGCCCTTGTCCCATCACCTGCTGCTGGAATGGCCCCCCCTGGTGGTGGGGCTGTCCCTGCGCTGGCTGCTGGGGGCCCATCATACCAGGCTGCGGCTGGTTCATAGCACCATAATTTGACATCATCTGTGGGTCTCCCCCGCCCATCATCCCCTCGCCCGCCCAGCCCCCCATCGGGTCCTGCTGACCCCCCCCCACCCACTCCCCCTGGCCAGGGGGCTCGGGCGGAGGGCCCCGGTAAGCGTGCGTCTGCTGCTGCTGCTGCGGAGGAGGGTGGCCACCCCCCCGCCCCATCATCATCTGCTGCTGTTGCTGTCCGCCCCCCCAGCCGCCCCCAATGCCCACCCCCCCCCGTCCACTACCACCTCTCCTGCTGCTGCTGGGGTCTCCCCCCCTGATGCTGGGGTCTCCTCTCCCCCCCCTCGGATCCTGCTTGGATTAAACAACGGCTCTTTGGGTGACACGCACTCACTCAAACACGCCATCCGTCCATTATTTTAAGAAGGGTACATTCATTTGGAGGGATTCTGATGCGAGAGATAATCCGTCACTACAGCAGAGGCAATGAATATGCCTCCACTGTTTATGAATGCCACTGTGGCAAAAATTTATAGACAATGCTTTCTTTTTCTCAATAAAGCACTTATTTATCTCCTCTACCCACCTCCATATTTACTTATTAGAAACAGAAACATAACCATTTACAAGATAACATGTTACTTATTGAATTAATTCACTTGAAATATCTAGTGAAATTCCTTCCACCAAAAAATTTGAATCATGTAGAACGCTTTTAAAAATTGTTCTGAAATTGTACAACTGCCATTTACCTAAATGCACAAAATAACTTTATCAGGTACTTTAAAGATTGAGCTACAGTATAGTTTTTGAGATTTTATAATGACACTTAACAATTCAAGCATCCAATGAAATTTATCCCATGCAGGGGTGAACTCAATGGAACCATATAAATTAGTGAGTCAACTGGCAAAAGAGATAAAATTGGGATGAGTGCTACGGCCAAACGGAGGTTGTAGAACAATGGAAAAACATCCTATTTTCACTAACCACAATAAATCTAAATTTTGTGCTATTTGCATAATTGACGGTGAGTCACTTTATGGTGTCGTAAAATTCTTCTGCCATCTAAGGGAAACTCAATGAGTTTAAGATGTTCTTTTCCTCTAACGGAAATCAATAAATTATTAATAAAGGATATAACCGTCAAGTGTTACTACCAAATTATCCATTTTCCATGCAAAAAAACTGTTACATTAATTTTTAGGTTTAGAGGAAAATAAAAATTACATGCAGAAATGGTAACAATGGAAACTGTAGTGTATTTAAATAGTAATTAATATATAACTATAAAGCATTGTCCATCTTTTGTTGACCATTCAATCAGTAGTTATACAGAAGCATATTTCATTATGTTACATGAAAGTGCATGTTACTTCACTGTAATTTATGTTATGTTACACTTTAGCATTTACATAATTTAGAAAAGCTATTGCCTAAAGCAAATAGATTAGTTCTTCAAAATGACAACAAAAATCACTTTGAGATTCAAAAATTGATGCAGAGTATAAAAAAGTGTTATACTCAGCAGTGCTCTACATTTTGCAATGCCAATCCAAACACCAATTGCATATTGAAATTCTTCCTCTGAGGTAAAATTAAATGCACTATTGACAAAAGTGAATTTAAAAATTAGCTGAAACACTTTATTTAAGACAGTAGCATTATCGACTCCATCAAGTGTTGCCTAATCTAATTTAATTAAATAGCATTTAAAGAGCAATATATAAAAAAGTATATACTGAATGCTTGTTTCACTACAGCTAACACCTTAACATTGGGTGATTGCACTTTGAGGATGAGAAGAAAACTTCTCCCCTCCCAGGGAGTAAATTGAGATTAAGGTCAGAAACTGCCACACAGATATGTAATAGAAACACAGGATACCACCTGCTAGCTGCCACAGTAGCAGCACAGTGCACATGTAAATCCATGAGCAACACAGTAATACCAAACATGAGGAAGAAACACTGGCTTATCAAATGTTACCCTAACAATAAAACCCAAGCGCAACAACTCACCCTATAAACGACATTTGCCGAGATGTTCCACAACAGATGAAAGTGTGAGGTGAATATTCTACCACCAGTGAATGCATAACAGTAAAACCTACCATTGCTATGTTATCCCCAAACAAATTTAATAAAATTACAGCGAGTATGAATGATTGAATATAAATGGTACGAAAATCATAACACCAAAAGTATCTTTTTATTCCCCTTGTCATCTGTAGAATACACCCTTAGTAGACACTATTTTTGTCCAAAAGTATTATTTCGTAACACCGTTTCATTTCCAATATTCGATTTTAGTAGGATTGTATAATTTTACAGGTAGTTTGAAATGTCCAAATTTCATCCACATAACAATGGACATCACTGCTTCTCTGAGGGAAGTTAATTGTTTTGGGGAATTAGTTGATAACAAATTATGAGAATATTATTTAAAATCACTAATTTTCAATATTAAAGATGAACTTGCTAATATGCAAAAATCTATGACAACTAGAAGAATAAAAAATACTTGCCTAAAATTCCTATCCAATAATCAAGATCTACCATTTTTGTAGAACATTATTATTTTAAATAATGGATAAAATCTGTCATTACAAAAAGATATGACAATATTTTCTCCAAATTTGAGCATATACATTAACGAAGCCCTTCCTCGCAAAATAACATTTCCATTGCCTACTGTAAAAGTACAGGTTTTTCTACAGAATAAATTACACCGTAAAATGTTAAGTACACAACTGATTTTCAAAGCCCCCAATGCAAATGTGTTCACTATAAGGAGCTTAATTTGTGAACATGGCTTGGTCCTAATACATTTTCCTGAATCTCATCACATAAGCTAATTTTTTCAGCTACACTCAAATTTCTAACACCTTTCTTCATAAGATGAATATATTCTGCAAAACAAGATGTGCTAAGGTTTATGAAGGATTTTGAAAGAATCAGAGTAAGACAGAAAGAAAGAGAGCCCTGAAAGAAACCAAAGTGTAAAGAAATGCATTCGCAGCCAATGCAAAATTAAGCAAGCATATTCAAAGCATAGATATATAGTACAGCAAACAGGAGAGTCACACACAAAAGCAATGTCAACACCAACATTTAACAAAATTATAGACAGCAAAAATGAGACACAGGCAGAGAGAGAGAGAGAGAGAGAGAGAGAGAATAGGGAGAGAGAGAGAAAAGACATCAAAGGCCGTGCCAATCCCACTTACCTGTCGCTCAGCTCTACTATCTATATGAGGGGGTAGGCAGGCATCTAGCAGAGAGAGATCAGGAGGAAGACATTAGTTGTTTTATGATGGCAGGATATAGGAAACAAAACCAGTCCTGAAAATGGGCTGGTCTCTTTCTGGTTGGATCATAGAGGAATGAATTTGCTTCTGACAAGGACAGTGTCATTGAGATAGACTATTTGTGTGAGTACCTATTCATGCATCATGATGCTCCTCGTTTGATTTATATAAGTGTCTATATTTCTTGTGGAACCAAAACTACAGCAACTCCTAGCGGTGGCTCCCAAAGAGAGAATTTTTTTGGGATCGATACATCTTATGTAACTATGGCTTTACTTACTAAAATGTTTTAAAATTCCTGGATTTTGGTGGAATGCCTCTGAAAGCAGTATGGATAACCTATAATAATCATTTCAGTGCTCTCATAGCTCCACATTTTAACAGAAGCACATTTATTTACTGAGCCAATTTATGCAATGTTAAGTCTGATAGGTATTAATATATTTAAAATGATTTCAATATATTTATTCTCTACAAAATTTATTAAAATGTGATATGATAATTAAGAAGTAGGAAAAAAATGGTCCATTTATGCTAAGTCCAATATGTTTCACAAACCACATGATAAAATTACATAAACTTAAACATAAAATTTTAATAACAAATTGACATTAAAGTAGGTATCGATAAAAAGTAAAACTTTTTAAACCTCTCACATATACAAATAAATTAAAATGAATGCAAGCTATTACATAATAAAATAAATGTTTTGCTCGCCCCCAAAAGTAGGGAGAGAGAGAGAAAGAGAGAGACTTATGCCAATAAAAAGATTTTCGAAACAAGTCTTCTCACAGTTAAATGGAGACACAAAATTGTTTCAATGCATTATGTTGCAAATAATCTGATTTCAAAACTGATCACTGATTAATTTAGTATGAAAATAAAATCGCAATAATTAAAATATATATTCCAAATTAAATCAAATTAAACCAAAGTAATTTGTATCTGTGAGTAGTATTGTTGTAATAATATTTCAAAGTTATACATAGGTAGTACATGTCAATTTGCTCCTTTTTGTTTTTATGTGGTAGTATTCAACAAATAGATGACTGAATACTATGCCCTGCCATCAGCCACACAATGCACACTCTGCACATTTAACATCACCATGTACATCAAAGGTGAAAGCAGCACAGATAAAACATCCAAAGAGAAAAGAAAGCTTTGACACAGAGTCCGATACATATTATATGTGGATGTTGGTGGAAGTTGGCAGTGTTTGGAATTGAGTAAAAGTAACGATAGTAACTCTCCCTCCCTTCTTCAAATATAGAGAGAGATGAGAGAGCAGTAAATTAATATTCATCAACGCCAACTGCAAACAGATCAGCAATGCTCATCCAGGATTTTTGTTGACTATTACCAAAAAGTGATAATATTTTCAAAGCATTGATGCCTATCATATATTTCTCTAGCATAGTGAAGTGCTGAAATGTGATTTCATAGGATGTAAAAAGGTCAGGTGTGGTACAATTTCACTGTTTTCATATTTTTTTGCAGGTCAGTGGTTATATTCATTCCCCATGTCCTTTGTTCACCCAATCCTTCCCTTTTTCAGTGCCTGCCCACAACATATCATGGTTCAAATGTATGAATGAGTGTTTCCATTTGTGTTACGTAAATGATAAAGAAAAAAATGCCACATTAAACGCACACGAAACATCCAAACACATCGAGAACCCTTATTCTAGGGCTCTTGCCATAGCAGTTAAAGTAAAATATAAGAAACACAAAAATTAGTGATTTTACGAACAGCAGATGCAGTGAAATGGAGGGATAGCACGTAGATAGATAGATAGAAAGAGAGATAAGAGAGAGAAAAAAAAAATATTTTTTTTTGAGAGACACCAAAAATATTTCAACACAAACTCTACTAAGAAGGAGTAGAAGGGCTTTTCCAGACGGGAGGATATATATGCGTACGGGTGGGGAGGAGTAGAATAATTCCACAGACACACACACAGCCCATGACCTGACCTTTTCACCCCAATTGAGATGACCTCTCCGCTACACAGAACATTTCCCTCCTGGCTTCTACACGCCCTCAGTTATAATATTGTGGCACTTCGAAGTCCCTGTGTGCTGCTCCCAGAGCCACTCTCATGGTCATTACATCAAATCTTAAACAAGAGCCTCACAGCAACATCACTGCGACCACCCTTACGTACTAGAAAGACTACACCAGAATACGAATCCAACGTCTAAGTAAAAATGAGGACTCTAGCATAAAAAAGCAAACCATAGCTTAATATAACACAGCAACACTATACTTACTACATATTAAGTATGGGGAAAAAACTATTGGCCCAATATTACTTCATAAATTTATATTATCAGAAATAGGTTCCACATTACATAATAAGCACGTAAAGGTATCAGCAAACTACAAAAAGTATCACAAACTGGATGGTAAATGCACTACATCTATAACATATAATAAAAACATCATATCACAAATCAATACAGAAAATATAAATTAAAACTATGGAGGCTACATTACTATTTTATCTTCAGCATGGTATTAGTTGAGAGAAATAATGACTAAACTTGACTAAAAATTGTGGAAGTATGAATAAAAACTAGTGTCTCAATTATTACATAAATGGCCCATCTAGTATTATTTAACAATACCACACATTAAAAATATACAAATGATGCCTATCTATAAATGTATCTAAATCTATGTAGGTATATTTTCTAATGACAGAAAGTTGAAGATTCTCTGGGTAGCTCCTTCAAGTAAGAATCTACTACATTAAAATCTACAATCAATAAAAATAATGAAATTGTGACACTAATTCTCTTCACCAATTCATAGCTTTATCACATAAATAACTTTGGGTAACTGTGGGTTCTTTCTATATATGTATTCATTTTACAAAATAGTAAAAGCATAGGGAAGGGCAGTTAATGGCAGAAAATATAATTTTAAAAATGTACGAATATGAATAATTTAAATTGTTTAATTTTATTATTATACCACTGCTTCAAATGTAACAAGCACCTTATGATTCTAATCCTAATCTGCTCTGAATAATCACAAACATATATTGTCTTGAGTCTACCACAAATGAATAGCCTACTCCTATAAAGACATAGAATAAAATTAGTTTTACTATTAAAATATCCAAATAAAAAAACATTGCTATCATAAAAAAACAGGTATGCTATATATTGTTTGTATTATATGTTGAAGCTAGTAATAAATAAACATATGATTACAATTTCATGCTAGTTTTAAAAGGTATAGCTGCAGCCTTACAGTTTAGCTTAAGAATAAACTCTAATTGGATTCATATTTAATCCCAGTGTAATATTATATTGCTATAAAAGCATCCAAAAATACATTTTTTACGCTATAATGGTAAAAAAATTCATAAGGAGACATTTCCTTAGAACAACATACAGGCAATAAGATAAATTAAAGTTAATAAGATTCTAATAATATACTTCATCGTGCTCAAACATACCAATGATATGGCTTTAGAAGCAGCCTTATGAAATGCCAATGACTTTTTTATTGAATCGACAGATAAAAAATGTTTCATTAGTCTTTCTAATAACTCCACAAAAATCACCTGACCAGTGTGTTTTTCCACCGAGTAACTTCATAGTCAAGAAGGGCAGTTATTTATATATGATTTGTCTCTCCCACCCACATATTCGGGAGATCCTTCAAAGGGTGTTCGCGCTTTACACACATCTTTGTATACCTACCTTTCCTGCGATCCCTAGGATCCATCATTCTCACGCCCTCCCTAGGAGGCGGTGGAGGACCCCTTGCTCCTGGTCCATGACCCCTACTCCTGCTTCTGTCATAATTCCCCACGTCACCCCCTCGACCTCCACGCCGACTCCCATTGTAATCCATTCCTGGCTGAGGCCCCACCCCCATCCCTCCTCCAGGCCCTCCTTGAGGTCCTGGGGCCTCGGTGAGGAAGTTGGATGGCACCAGGCCTCTCACCCCATCTAACTCTCCCATATAGAACCCATCGTCATCCATCTCTCCATACACGTAGATTGTATTCCCAGTTTTAAAAGAGAGCTCAACCTGTTGAAAAATTGTACACATGTGTAAATTTCATCGGTTAGTCAGTCCCTTTTGGCAAATTTGGTTCGAAGTTTTCTCCTAGATTGCTAGACAAATGCACCAAAGTCATGCCATCGTACCTTAAGGAAAGCATATCATGGTAGCTGAAAATACCTATGAAACTAGGCCTACCAAATGCTTAGCAAAGTTTACTTCCACACTGAATAAAATAAAAAGTAGTGGCAGAGAGAGCATACAGACACTGATTCAATGAGCAAGGGAACACTGATTCAATGAGCAGGGGAAAAACATAGAGAGCATATATATGTTTGATTAAATCTATAAAAGCCACATAAACATAATGGAGGTAAATACTATAATTCAATGAAGCAACATTATAGTGTGAATAATGAGAGGTGTATCAATAATTGGCATGGAGAGCTATTTGCAAAAGGTATTTACACCCCTTGTGGTTTATTGGTGCCAACATTTCTCTCAAGTCTTCACCCTTAGGTTAAGGCGTTGGAGTGCTGTGGTCAGGGCCCTACTCGAGGCACTTATTGCTGGATTATCCTTAGCTGGTTAATCGTGCCACATTCGACTCATGATTGAGTTTTTTTATCCCTCCTCTCTGGAGACCAACAGTCTTGCCAAAGGCCACGATGTCTCCAATGGCCCTTATGCCCTTGGGTTCATTAGAAGAGTCAGATTCACACCCTTCCAAGGGCAAATCTCCACCTGATACATACCTCCTTGATAGTGGGCCCTGAGGTGCCAATAGGGTTACACTCCTGTCCTGCCAGTGATTCAAGGGATGGCTCACAGCACATTGGATGCAATAATCAAGGATTTCAACATATTCTAAAGAAACTTAGTGTTTACACAGCTGACATCATGGATTGTCATGGTGCCAGCTGCATAATTGTTACCAATCAAATTTTATATTCTTTTGTTATCCATACACACTCAACTAGGAGCCAAATAAAATATGTATTTTATCTACATCTATTTTGAAGCTATTGTCAGAAAGAAAATGCATGGGGAAATCACTTACCTTTTTGCCATTAGCTATAATTTTTTATTTTTTTGAGTTTTATTTTTTTCTCATCCTCTAATCTAAACTTTACCTTGAAGCTTACAATGCCCGATTGATGAGCAGGGGCGGATTAAGGCCGTTGTTTTGGGGGGGGGCGGTTCACTACTTTCCACGGCGCTTGGGGGGTATGCAATACCTCTCAACGAAACGGGGGTCAGGGCGGACCTCCCTCGGAAAGTTAAAAGAAATGAAGCGCTTGGAACGTAGTTTTGGTGTGGCTATATTATAAAGTAGATCTGATAAATTATTGAGTTTAGCTCTCTATTCACATTTGAAAAACGTTAACAAACGATGTAAATAATGCCATTCTTGTGAAGATGCAGGTTTCCCGGGTTTGACACCACATTCCAATTATATTTAAACATTGTATATTGATCTGGCGAAATAAAAACTTTCATTGGAGAACCACCTTAATGATTACCATCTTTTCTATTTTCCCGGGAATTACGGGGGGGGGGGGGGGGGGGGGGGGGCGGCCGCCCCCCCCGCCCACCCCCCTTAATCCGCCCCTGTTGATGAGATTCAAAAAATTTTCACGTATGCTTGGCAATTAAATTTCCTTAAATGTTGAGTCATTCTTAATCAGTAAAATGTATACATAGACAGAAAACTCCGTGGCTTTTAAATGAAGAGAATAATTTTTTGACCGAGTATCATTGGTGCAAATACTTCTCAGAAGAAAAATCATTCACCTTGAGCTGGGCTGAATCATTTTCCATCAAGCTTTAGAAAATTGATGACATGTTCGATAAATTGAACTTTCAAGTAAGCCCATCAGAAATACTTCAATATCACATTATTGCATATTTAATCCTTGAAAAAAGGTCCTCCGTTTATCAGTTAAGGAATTCTAAATGCTAATTTAGCGCGACCCAGGAGATACAATTTATGTAAATGACGACGGAAAATTATCCTTGAAAACCTTTTGGGTAGGCTAGAAATGCTATTCCTTGCTCCCCTTCGAACCCCTGTTCATGGCCTGGATGATTCACACTCATTAACGCCCCTCCATGCCACTAGCCTTGCGTCCCAAGCCTCCCAAGGTGAGCACGCTAAGATAAACATGTTTATTGCAAGCCCGAAGACACAATGTATGTGAACGACGTGAGCAAATATTCCTTGGAAAGACTTCTCAGTCTTTTCAAGGAATATTTCCTAAAGGGAAGGTTATAACTTCCATCCCTTACCTCCCTTCCAACCCCTACGCGCAACTTTTTATTCTTAGACCCGAGCGGGTAGGCCCTCTCTGTTTGGAAAGTTTCTGCAAAGAAACGCAATGGAAAGGGGTGGGTGGTCAGTTCACTCACTCCCCCCGCCTTTGTGTTTTAACCGTAGCATTTAGTCCTTTGAGGCTCAAGCTGACCCTCTCTGCTGGGTGTTTCCGAAAACAACTGATACATAGGAAGGGTTGGGTTGTTTATTCACCCACTTCTTCAGCCTCAGTGTTTTTGTTGTATGGTGTGATTTTGTTCCCTTAGACCCAAATGGTGAGTGATCGCTGGTGCTTCTGGGACTCGTTCAGTGTGTTTGTGTCATACATCAAAACATAAAATTGCTTGTTAGTGATATGCAATTGAAGGAAACATACAAGGAGTTAATGGATATAGTACATAATCATTTGTGCGTGTAATTCATGTTGGTGACTACTCACCCCTGCCACACACCCTTGAGGTGGTTTGCAGGGTATTTTGTAGATGTAGATTTGTGACAGAAAAATGCAGTATATTTGCTCAAAAAATGCTCGAACTATCTGGATCCTTCCAGGCATAAGGATATCTTAATTGATACATTTTGTGAATATGACCTCTTTGATACAGTCAAATACAGACAGTGGGTTTCTACTGATAGAGGAAAACTGCAATCATGTACCATCAATGATCATCAATCATCAATGGATGAACTCTTGGATATTCTATGTCTCAAAATGAATAAAGTAATTCCACCTTATTATGTCACTGAAGCACAATCCTTGTTTTTCAGAATGAGCAAAGACACCCTTGATCATGAGCCCCCACCAGGACCAGGGAGGAACTGTAGAATTGGCCTGGAGTACTCTCTGCTTGCCTAGTAAGAGGTGACTAAAAGGGATAGAGGAAGGAACCTTGATTTCAAACCACCCATGGAGAATCCTATAGGATCGAAACTTAAGGTGCAGGGTGTCGAATCCCCAGTGCAGGCAGCTGACAGGGGTGAGAATGCAGGCCCCGGGTCGTCTTCATTCAATTACTACAATGCTGATGGGATGGATAGCTTGGTCCTCACATCAGACAATGTTACACATGTAGAACAAAGAGCAGCAGATAATAATGAATTATGCTCAAATATTAACCAGGAAGAAGAGTTGAAAGCATTCCAAAGGAGCAGACTAGTGTGCCGTACACCACCCAGACAGAGGGCATTTTTTCTTGACTGCTTCTCTCAATTTGCATCAGCCCATAAGAAAAGAAAAACAAAAGGATCTATAGTAGCATCTCAAGATATAGCATAGGAAAGGAAAACACTTTGGTCAAGGATGATAGGGAAGATCGAAAAGCTACATGCATCGGTCCAAACCAACTCTAGGACAAAAGCAGAAATAAAGAAAAACACAGAAGAACTCCACAGTTTAATTATTGCTCTTTCTCGGAGAGAAGAGACAGCTGAAAATAGCAAAGGAGAGGAGCAGGACAATTCAGCTGCCCAGCTGAAGGACATAATACCTGTGACATATGCCACAACTGGCACACAAACAGACATTGACATCGACTCCAACTATAGAATGGAAGCTGGAGGACATTCAAATGAAAATGACGACAGCTACAGGACGAGATAAATACAATGCCAGATCAACAGGGGGATGAGAGAAGAGAAGATATTGGAACTGGCAGGTGTTGAGTGGCCAAACAAGGCATTTCAAAAGACAAAATTGAGCAGGAAAAGTCTGCTTAGTCCAGAGGAAGGGGATGTCAGGGTGGTTCTGATCAGCACCGAGGACCTGGAGGAGAGCCAGTTATCTACTCAGAAATCTGCAAGGTCAAATACCAGGACTTAAAAACAGCAAAATTACACCAGAGCAACTTCTCATTGCGGAGAGTAAGGACTTACTACGAACAGAAGGATCAGAACACCCCTGCAAGAACACTCGTATTCTCTTGGTTGGGTCCATGTCAGCCAAGGAAAAAGCAGAAAGAAGGGAAGAGGTGATCAGGATCATGAAGAAGATTATTAATGCCACCAATAAACGATCTTTACATCAGATCATAATGGCAGTGACCGAAGACTCTAATCTGAGCAGACTACGAAAGATTGTTGAATGCTCCATAGCAGATAGGGAAATCTCCGTAACCTTCTGTTTGAAAAAATGGAAGGAGAAATCCAAAGTCCCGGCATCAGCAACAAATGGACAACAGGCTCCAAATGAAGGAGAGGACAAAATGGATGAGAGGCATGCAAAAGATTCAGGTGAGTGGAAGAATGTAGCAAGGCATAGCAAACAATAACATAAGAAGGAGAAAGTCATTTTTGTGACGGCAGATGGAGTGACCTTCTCAGATATATTGAAAAGAGTAAAGAAAGAGGTGAGCCCTGCTCTGGTGTAAGCCCAAGCGGTTGCTATCCATAGAACTAATAAGGAAGATCTTGCAATACATGTCAAGGGGGACCTCAAAACAGCTGAATCCCTCTGCAAAGCAGTGACAGAAAGATACTGGAAGTGAGAACAAGAATGAGGAAAAATACAGCGGCAGTACACATCAGCGACCTGGATGGTGAGGTAACTGAGGACGAGGTAATACAAGGAGTGAAAGCAGCCCTGGGCTGGAGAACAACGGAGGGAATAGAAGTGAAATCTCTCAGACGAGCCTTTTCAGGAACACAAAAAGCAACGGTAAAGCTGTTAAAGGAAGCAGCAAGAAATTGAGCTAAGAGAAGGAGACTTCTTGTCAGTCCTGTCTTGTGCAGGGTAAGAATTGGGGAATAACAGCGACACTGCTATCGTTGCCTCGAGGTGGGCCATCGGGCAGCAGGATGTAAAGGTGAAGACTGATCAGGCGCCTGTTTCAACTGCGGAGAAGATGGTCACCACGAGAGGGAATGTGGAAAACTCCAAAGGAGAGAAGATAGGGGGGGAGAATACCAACATGTACAAAATACTACAACTCAATGTTAGGAGGAGTAGCGGGGCACAGGCTTTGCTACTAGCAACAGCGATAAGGAAAAAAGCAGACCTACTAATTGTGAGTGAGCCAAATAAGGACATTATCAGGAACCAGAACTGGAAAGTAGACACTGAGGGCAGATCAGCAATTCATATGCTGTCAAAAGGGAGGGCCATCCTGAATAGCGGAGAGGGACGAACCTTCGTTTGGTTGGAGCTACAGGATACACGTGTCTTCAGCTGTTACCTCTCACGAAACAGTACCACACAGGAATTTTCAGATGTCTTAGATGAATTGGGAAACACCATCAGAAGGAGGGCAAAAGGAGTACTTACAGGAGGCGATTTCGACGCTAAATCACCTGAATGGGGGGACCACACACAGGATATAAGGGGACAATTGGTAGCCAACTGGGCAGCTGCACTGGGCCTGACCTGTATAAATCAAGGCACTACACCTCCTATGAGAGGGGAACATATGGATCAAGAATAGATATCACCTTTTGTACTGAGGTTACCACTAGGAGGATAGAATCTTGGAAGGTATTAGAACTGGAAACCCTCAGTGACCATCGGTGCATTGAGGTCCAGCTTACTGCCCTATGTAGAATAGCAGAAAGGCATATTAAAGGATGGTGTATCAGTGAGCCTGGATATAAGCATCTGGAAACTTCCCTTCAACAAAACCCTGCGGGACAGGATGCGGCTACACCAGACGTGCTGGTAGATGCAGTCACAAATGTATGCATACAGAGTCTCCAAAGAAGGAATGGCCGTGGAAGCAGGAAACCAGTTTATTGGTGGACTCTTAGACATCGCCGAGCTGCGAAAAACCTGTATGAGAGCGAGTAGAGCACTAAAGAGACAGAAGAGGTGGGGACAGGGTTTAGTACCACAAAGCTATGTACAAGCATTGGCAGATACAAGAAAAGCCTTTAAAAGGGAATTTCTGAAGTCAAAACAGCACCGATGGAAATAAGTCATCGAGGGTGTAAATAAAGACACCTGGGGAGACGGATACAGAATAGTGATGAAGAAATCTGGCCTGAGCCTCCCTACACTTGCAGAAGAAAGACTGAAAAAAGTAGTCAGTACCCTCTTTCCTCAGCATCCTGTAGACTATGAGGAGATTGTCATCAATGATATACTGCATTTTACTAATGGAACTAACGTGGAAGAAAATAAAGACAAAGAAGAGCCCAGGACCAGATGGAATTCCACCTGAGGTCATCCGGATAGTGGCAGCACTACTCCCAGGAAAGGTATTGGAGGCAATGAACCACACACTAATGACTGGAGAATTCCCAAACAGGTGGAAGGTAGCGAGGTTGGTCCTCCTGACGAAGGAAGGAAAACCGGATAACTTGCCCACTTCGTACAGACCTCTATGCTTATTGAACACGCTTGGCAAACTCCTTGAACAACTTCTGCTCGGAAGACTAAAAGTTGAAATTGAAAGAACTGGAGGACTCTTCGAGAACCAGTTTGGCTTTAGAGAGGGCCTATCTACAGTTGAAGCTATCCTTAAGGTAATGAGGCTGGTAGATAGAGCGGCAAATGGAACCAAGAGAAATCGATGTATCCCTGCAGTGCTGGCACTGGATATTCAGAACGCTTTTAACAGTGCCTCATGGAGGTTGATATTGGATGCACTCCAGAAAAGGGGGAGCAGCCCCTATCTATGGTGCATGATGCAGCATTACCTGCAAGGAAGGATAGTGATGACGGAATCAGAAGAGGGCAGTGCAGAGGTTACCAGCGCAGTCCCGCAGGGGTCTATCTTGGGACCAACTCTCTGAAACCTGCTCTATGATGGCGTACTTCATCTTCGGCCACCAGGAGGTATACAGCTCGTTGCTTATGCAGATGACCTGGCATTAGTGGCTACAGCAGTAACAAAATGAGAACTTATGAGGAATGTCAACCAGGCAATCATAATAGTGAACAAATGGCTTCAAGATCCAGGCCCTGGAATTAGCTCCAAACAAAACCGAAGTGATTGTGATGGCAGGAAGGAGAGTGCTCTCAGACATTGTCTTTTATGTTAATGGCAATGAAGTGAGACCAGTCCCTAAGCTGAAATATCTAGGAGTGTGGCTAGACCACAGAAGATCTTTCCTACCAAACATAGGAGAGGTCACAAAGAAATGCACTCGAGTGGCTGGAGCACTCTGCAGATTAATGTTGAACACACAATGACCTAACCCCAGTAAGAGGAGATTGCTGTCTTCGGTGGTTACATCCACATCATTGTATGGGGGACCAGTCTGGATATGAGCATTGGACTCCAAGAAAGTACTATAGTTAATGTAATTCTCTTTTAGTACTCAAAACTCCTTTGGATACATAATCAGAATACCGGAAAACAGAACCCACATAGCACACTAGCTGGAAAATACGCCTTAAAGGCGCCTAAAATGGGCATCTGACTACTGAAGTAGTCAGGTACCCATTTTAGGCACATTTTCCAGCTAGTGTGCTACGTGGGAATAAGCAAAAAGATAATAGAAAAGTTATGGAACAGTAAGACCAGTGCAAGATGGATAGCAGAAATTAAGGAAGAAATGATAGATATGATAGATACACATTACAATAGAAGATTTGAAAGAAAAGACAGATGCTATCATGAAACTCAAGGACAAACAGATCAGACTTCAAACCAATATCAATGAACAGAGAATAGAAAGGGTGATCTCAGATGAAGAAAGAAAGATACGATCCGAGTGAATGAAGAAATGACTGGGTTGACAGGAAACAGAAGAAATCCAGAAGATGACTTAAGTGGTCCAATGAAGGTCATAAAATTAAAAATAAATAATAAATAAATACTCAAAACTCCTTCAGCTCAAATACACCTGATGGCATAAAATTAACAGCAAGAGGGTGCATATTCAAATAATAGCTGATGGGTATGCTACTCTGCTAGCCATTACCATTGACTATGGTGTGAAGATGAATACTCAAATATTGTTTTCATCACAAAAATAGAGGATTTTTTCCCTCAAGGAAGAATAAGTCATTTTTCTACTAAAAGCAATGCAGGACTCACAGGAACTTAGCTCATACATTAGGGATTTTTTAAACAAAACTATGAGTCTGGATTCCCATTGCCTTTCGCTATGGATACAGTCAATTGAAATTGGTCAAAGTTGGAATTTTTTCTTGAAGTATTTTTTTTCTGCGGAAGTATTTCATGTGTGGTTTATTTAATGATATTTCTGGGATCTGTTTGGACTTCTTAGCTCCAGAAAAAATTTGATGATTTTTTATCAACAGAAATGGAGTTACGGGTGAAGTTACACACGAGTGGGAATTGGAAAAAAATCTTGTTTATTCTTAGTAATATTGCATTAATAGTCTCACTATGTGGCAATAAAGGTTTCAATTAATTAACACCACATTACTGTTATTGTGATGTAATGGTATTTCCTCAGACTATCACAGAATTACCATTTAAAAGTTAGTTCTTGAAGTCACATTATTCCTCGGAAGCGGTCACATATATAAGGCTTTCTTGACGTAGAAGTTTGTGTGACGGGTGTGAGAAAATGCGTGTAGAGCCGTACGATAGTAGGACATACGAAATAGATACAATATAGTTAGGTAGGTATAACGTAGGATAATTAAATACATTTAAGCATGCCATCGCGTAGTGTTGCCATTCATAGTCTTTAAAATGCAAATTTCATTTTTTTATTTTGGGAGGAAGAGGGCAAGGGAGTTTCAGGAGAGTGGGCAAGGGAGTTTCAGTGCTGTGGGCAAGGTAGTTTCAGTGTTGTAGGCAAGGGAGTTTCAGTGGAGAGAGAAAGGGAGGGCCAGGTCATTAGGCAGCAAGGTTGTGCCAGCCCATTATATTTACAATGGTCTGTGCCAGTTCAGTTGCAAGGCATTTTATTGCGCAGACTACCTGCTGCCACCCCACTTCCAAACTCCCTTGGTTTTGTTTCAATTTCAAGGCAGTTTCAGCAGAGAAGCTTAAGGCAGTGTGATTCAAGGGAGTTTCAGCCCTGTTTCAGTTGAGTTTCAAGGGAGAAATTTTTACTTGAGTACTGTTGTCAAGTCACCCAGTGCCATAGGACAAATGTCATCCCATTTCAATTTTAGTGACTTACGGTCAATGTTTCGTGGCAATCCTTTACTGCTATGTCTCACAGTTCTGCAGCAAAATATTTTACTTGTTTTGAGATCATCAAAAAGAGCTGGAGATGAGAAAAATTGTCCATGCATAGTTTATGGCCAACTCATTCAATTCTCCTAGTCAATTGTCTAACAGTGGCATAAGTTGCTGTAGTGTCTTGTCATATCATAAGTTAAACCTGTTGAGTCAGAAAGTTTGTAAATTTTTATGCTGAAATGTTTGTGTTTTTTTGGAATGTATTGCTTGAATATCACCCTACCATTGAAAATTACCATAATTTAATCGATTGGCAAGTGCTCGCTGGGGAAATAGTACTTCACAAAGTTATCATTGAGCTTTTCAAAAAGTGTTCTAATTTTCCATAACCTGTCATAATTTTAGTTATTTTTATCAGGTGCCTCAGTGTTGTTTCCAGTAACATGAAGGCATCACAAAATGTGGAGAAAGTGGTCGCATCGCATTACAGAGCTTAAGATGGGAGTATGGAACTGTTCAAGACTGGACCAGTAGTCTCTCAGCGTGTCTCTAGTGCAGTGCCCCATTTGTAAAATAATCGCCCAGAACAAACACATCTCATGTAGACTAACATCAGGTCGAGGTGAAGAGCCTTCATCTACATCACTGCAACTTTGTTGATAATATAGATTTGGGATAGTAGTGTTAGATAATAGTGGGATCACTTCTGCAAAATATAGTGAAAAAACAGACAAAGGGGTTGACTCACTGCTGATATTTGTAGCTTCATCAAAAGTCACTCCTTTTGTACAGGCAGTAAACACTTTAGAAACACTGACACGCTCCCGATCCCCTGGAGATCCCCAAGAGGGATTATCGATGGATTCCTCTCCTGCAGTTTTCTCTTGAGAATTGTTGAACTCTCCACACCAGCACTTGGATCTTCATAAGAATCCGAATCACTATCGGCTATCAACTCTCCTTCAATGTCTAACTCTGTCAGTTTACTTTTGGAACCAACTTAAAGCAGGGAATCAAAAACTATTTTTTCCACTTCACTTATGAAGCAACAAACACTTTTATAGCTCTCTGACTGGGACTGAGATGCTTCAGGAACTGTAGAACCAGCAAGAAAAATATTGCACAGGATCCGTTTTTTTGTTATCAACACTTGTGTTGGTCTTGCCCATTTTACAGAATGTCTCTCCTATATGGAGCCCTTATACTACTGCATGTGGTAAGTTAAAACGTAAACGTATTCAACACAAGTTTCTCAAATTTGCCTCTCGTAAGTTGGACAGGCCAATGCAAGTTACTGATCATGACTATAATTGGATTTCTCATGCTCTAAGTGTTGCAACAATCAAAAGAACCCATAGGTACAATGATATAATTCTTGTGATTAACATTTGCAAAGCCTGAGAGAATTGTTTGTTGACCGCCACTTGCAGTATAATCTACGTGCCCCTAGACTTCTTCATGAATATAACTCATCAACTAATTATGAATTTTTTAATCCCTCTAATAGAATTTGCAGGTTGTGGAATACCTTGCCTCCTGATATACAGGAAATATCTATTCTATCTCTAATACAATTTAAGCAGAAAGCCAAAGTAATGTTCAAAAATGTGCAATGAGTGTACTATAACTTATTGATTCTATGAAATTCTATTATAAATGTTGAAAATGAATAAGAACATTTTTTATGTAATGTTTTTTTTATGCAAAAAGTATGAACTGCACTACAATAATTAATTATGTGTTTTTTGATCTTACTAAAATTTTTTGTACACAATATATATTTATGATTGAATGTTTTTTCTAGAGCTTTGGTCTACAATTCAATTAAAAAACCATCAATTTCACCATAGACGTTTCACCTTTTTATATAAGCTTCATAAGGGCTAAAAATACAACATATAAGCCATACATAAAAAAACGTGCTTGTATATATACATAAATATTATTAATAGCTACTCAGTATATACCTTTAGGTGACATTTGAAGAAGAGAGTACAAGGTTTATCCCAGTATGTTTGCATTATATAACAACAATAATCTTCTTAGACACAAAAATTTTTTCAAAAATATTTAAACGAACAAATATTTTTTTATAAAAACAAAATATTAAATTAATAATTTTTTTCCATACATATTTTGAAAAGCCCCAATTCAAAATTTTCCATGAAATCCTGTTTAGCACCTTTGTCAATAACATGCAAAATATTAAAGTTAAAATCAGATGAATGGTCACAGTCTAATAAATACTTACAAACATGGATTTGTTGTCAGAATACAAAAATGATTTTTTATGTTCATCTATTCTTACAATAGACCTTCTTCCAGTCTGCCCAATATGAAAACTATTACAAACATTTGCATAGCATTTTAATAGGTAGACTCCATGCAAAGTGTTATTTGATCAATATGAATTTCCACAAAGTGAACCCTTCAACAATTGATCTAATTAGGTCATCTGCTTCTTTCCATCCACACACTATCTGCTGGCCTTCACTTGGATTCAGAGATAATGTTTACCATCTGCTCGAGGGACGTATTGTGCTGAGTCATCAACTTTGTCTCTCCAAAGCTCGTTATCTCTGACCTGTTTATCTTTGGAGTCACCGAAGGGCTCATATTTATGAGACGCGTCTGGAGGACCCAATCGCATCAACAGATTTGCTCTGGAACAAAGGCGACTGCTGTGACCATAGGGAAGACGCAGGGAAACCCAGAGGGAAGAATATGGTACACACGTCAGTGAGCAGAAACATTTAAAGGGACTTGTATGTTACGCACGGCGGCCAAAGATGCAGTTGGACTCAAAACACTGTCTACTGCTTGCCCTGTGAGTGTGGGGAATCTACATTGGAGACACATGCCGAATGATAGAAACCAGAATCAAAGAACACCCCAGGCAGCACCTCCGTTTAGGTCAACTGGACAAGTCGGCGATAGCCCAGCATTATATCCTGGAAAACCACTCCATCCACTGGGAAGAGACTAGACTCCAGTAAAAATCCAAGGCTACTGGGATTGCATCATAAAGGAGGCTATATACAGATCCTGTTTCACAGTAATAATTTTAACATGACACTGGCTACAGGCTCAGCAAGACCTGGGATTATTTCACTTGACAGAGAGCCAAAGGACGCGACAGGAAGAGTTGGCACCAAAGAAAAACAGTGCGGAACCTATCACTGACTACCTGACCACCGGGTGCAGTGAATATAAGACAGAAAAGTGGGAAAATTGGCATTGGATTCTTGGACTACTGAAGACGATGGGTGAGTCACTCATCAAAACATCGCAAGTTACAGAGAACCTGACCCGGTGTGAAAGCCACGAACACTTAATTCACATCATTTCCCGGGAAAGCCTACTGTCATACATAATAGCAGATTCGTCCGGAAACACCAGGAAAGCCAGAGATCCTGCCTACTAACCATTACAAGATTCTACAAAACTGTCAGTAAATATGCACTGACAATACTAGCTTCTTATCCACCTCTGGCCTATTTAGTACAGGAACGAAGAACCGAAAAACTGCTAAAAACAGGACACAGAAAAACACTCGCAAGTGGAATTCAACCCGAACGACTTACTAAGCAGAAAAAGATTGAAAAGGAAACTAAGAGAGCTAACTAACAGAATCTAGCAAAACGACTGGGGAAAAATCTAGTAAGATCAGACACACCTATTACCTGCTTTTGAAATGCACCTACATGGGCGTGGAAAAAGGAGAAGGCAACTGTTTTCTAGCAACAGAAACTTTATAGCGAAGAAGCCAAACAGCCAATCAGGTGGAAAAAAAGGGATATGTAAAAAAGGGGGTGGAAGAGCACCAAAGGACAGGAAAACAAAAGGGCGTGAGTGTAGTGAGCAGTGGCTGCCGAGGAGAAGGGCAGCAATGGAGGCATCGGCAGCCAATGTCTTTCCATAGGGCACCCTGAACTGGGGGACTGCCTCTTTATATACGCCGGGCCCCATTTTCCGACCTTTCCGACCGAATTTGATAGAAGAACAGAAAGGATGCATAAAAGGTTCCCTTGGCTGTAAGCATCAACTAACAATAGATGCTGTCATTTTGAAACAAGTTCAACGACACCGTCGGAACCTTCATGTTGGATATATTGACTATGCAAAAGCTTTCGACTCAACTCCTCACGACTGGCTGCTAAAAACTCGGGAAATATATAAAATAGACCCTAGAATATGGGAACTTTTAACTGAAATGATGAAAACCTGGAGAATAAATATTCACCTCAAAAACCAGAAGGTTTCTTCTATTAATATCCCTAGAGGAATATTTCAGGGCGATTCACTATCACCACTGTGGTTTTGTTTAGCAATAATAAACCCACAGTCAACGCTGCTTAAAAAATGTAAAATTGGGTATAATTTAAATCGTAGATATGATACAAGAATCAATCATTTTATGTTCATGGACAATCTGAAACTCTATGCAGATTCCAAGGAAAAACTCCAAGAACTCACCAAAACCACTAAAATGTTCAGTGAGGAAATTGGTATGAAATTTGGGCAAGAGAAATGTGCTCTAATGCACTTACGTAAGGGAGAACCCCAACTATCCGAGGAAAGTATAGAGGACATAGAGACACTTCCTGTGGACGGCACATACACGTACCTAGGCTTTCATCAAAACCATCGGATGGACCACACCTCATTAAAGAAAACACTAACAGATGCATATAAAAGACGTGTGACAAAGATCCTGAATACAGAACTATCCGGGAGGAACCTAATAACGACCATAAATACCTGGGCAGTGCCGGCCCTGACCTACTCCTTCGAAATTTTAAAATGGTCAGACATGGATCTAAATGAACTGGACAGACTAACTAGGCGACTACTAAACATGTTCCGATGTTTACACAGTAAGGCCTCTGTCATTAGGCTGTATATTTCGAGAAAGGAAGGAGGCCGAGGCCTATTAAATATATTGCGGCTGTGCAAATCTCAGGAAGAGTCTATTAAATTGACTTTAAAAGCATCAAAAGATGCCATAATGAAACAGATAGTTAAATCTGAAATGGGGTACACACCTCTGAACCTGAGAGATGAGGATAATCAGAAGGAATTGCCAGACATTGCCCAACAGAAACAAGAATGGAAATCCAAAGTACTGCATGGAAAATTTCCAACAGTTATCCAGAAGGACTGAGTTGACAAAACTTCATCTTTAAAATGGCTCCAGGATGGCTATCTTCACCCCGAGACCAAAGGTTTTATCATGGATATTCAAGACAAAGTTACACGCACCCATAACTATGAAAAACATATTCTTAAATTAGAAATATCCGATAGATGTAGAAAATGTGGATGCACTGATGAGTCAATTGAGCACATAATGGCTGGATGCTCAGCCCTTGCAGGGAATGTCTACCTGAATAGACATAACCAACTGGCAAAAATAATCCACCAACACCTGGGACTAACTTACGGGCTATTAAAGAAAAATATCCCACCATACTACAAGTATCAGCCACCTGCTGTAATTGAAACAAAAACCCATGTTTTGTACTGGGACAGACCGATACTCACTGACAAAAACCATAGATTACAATAGAACGGATATCCTATTAATCAATATATATATACATATATATATATATATATATATATATATATATATATATATATATATATATATAATCTTTGGAAGTTTTTGCCAATTGGCCACAAATATATAAATTCAAACTTACAGGAGGTAGGAGAAAGAGGAAAAGATAAAGAATTCGTTCTTACGGGAACGTTTCGAACCAGTTGGTCCTTCGTCAGCTCTAGAAGTCCGATATATATACCGATATATATACATATATATATCGGTTTACGACATTCTACGTCTTCCGATTCCCAATTTCCATGCCTCCTGATCATTCCAGAATTCTTCATCTAATCCTCTTTCTCTCATTTCTTTCTCTATCCCTTGTATCCAACTTTTCCTCGGACTACCTCTCCGCCGTCTTCCTTCCGGGTTCCACAGCAACATTTGTTTCGGGAGTCTTTCATTTCCCATTTGTTTTATGTGGCCATACCACCTCAACTGCTACATTATTATTTCATCTATTATCGTATTATTAACATTCATTATTTCTCTAAATCTTTCATTCCTTACTCTTTCTTTTTTTTGATTTTCCGGTTGCTCTTCGCCATAAGTCCATTTCAGTCATCAGTAACAGTTTTTCTGATTTCTCCGTTAGTGGCCATACTTCACAGCTGTAAGTTACTATGCTCTTTACTATGGTATTATAAATTCTATTTTTGTTTTCATTTATATTGTATTGTCCCACAATAAGCTATTTAATAGCGTTATTGCTTTTTTTGCCTTTATTACATCTATCCCTAATGGCTGCCTCCATTGTTTTACTTTCTGCAATTTGCATCCCTAGATATTTATACTCTTTACTGTGTCCTACTTGTTGCCCACCTTCTAAAATAAGATTTGTTTTGTTAATACTGATATCAAGACCCCAATTTTTGCATTCTTATATTATTTTTCTGGTCATATATTCTAAATTTTCATAATCTTGTGATAGAATAACTTGGTCGTCTGCATAGCTTAAGGTGTAAAGGGTACTTCCTTTCAAAGGTATTCCCATGGAGTTGCATTTCCTTTTCCAACCCTTTAGCACTTGATCTAAATATATTTTAAAAAGTGTGGGGGAAATACAGCAGCCCAGTCTTAGACCTTTATTTATTGTGAATCCCTGAGAGAAGTCGTTTCCCATTTTGATCTTGGATACACTATTTTTGCACAAATTTTTTATGGCTATATTAAGTATGAGGTTATGTTAGCTCTTTTCAAGGTTTCCCACAGTTTCATTTGTGGCAACGTATCATATGCTTTTTTAAGATCAACATACCGTATTTACTCGTGTAAGCCGCGCACCTTTTTTCCGAAAATGCCGGTGAAAAAATGGGGGTGCGCGGCTTACACGAATCCTCCAGATTTTCATGTAAGCCGCGCACCATTTTACCTCAAATTCCTGTCGTTAGTTTCTCCAAAGTGAATACAGTAAGTCATCGAATTACGATCATCTGACTAACGAACTTTCAAAGATACGAACATACATATCCAATCAAAAAATTCAAACGTGTGAAGGAATGTCAAATTTGGCGCCACCGGATAAGTTATTTTGCCGTTGCAGCTGGCGGTGCGGCGTGCAGGAACTCGCGGATTGGTACTACCCTTCTTTGCCGTGACGAATTTTAACAATATTAATATTGATCTATCAATTTGCAATGTTCATTGTTTACTTGCGTCATAAATGTTTAAGGAAGATTCGGAAGTAAGAAGAAAGCCGAAAGATGCCCTGCAAGTAGTGACATATTTGGAGATATTGCTAGTCTTTACATTTCAATGGAAATCGACTTCCATGTGTCAAGCTGCCTTCGCATCAAATAGAGGTATGATTCCATTCACTCATTCGTTTTGTGATGACAAATAATTATTACCGGCAATACGAGGCTCGATTTAGGTTATCGTGATGAATAGTAAAATTTCCTTTCCAGGGTTTGTGGAAATTGCCTTATCCTTCTAGAGTCCTTGCATCTAGCTATCCCTCTCAATCACTCAGCCGGAAACAATAAATCTGTCAGATTTTAGGGTGATATCTCAGTCAGATCTGAACAATTGGCGTGTCCAAACCGGTTTTTCCCAGAAGACCCCTCCAGAAAAAAGTTATTCGTTCCTTATTTCTGGGCGCGACGACATTTATCTGCGCGGGACTCATTCCGCGAGAAAGAGAAGAGGGTAACCCGAGAGGATCACTCCTTCACCTTATCTGTAATTATGTTGATTTCGCACTTATGTTGCATAGCGCCCGAGTGAGCTTTGAAACGCATCGTCACATCAATGGGATAAATAACGTAGTGCATCGAGGCATGCAAAGAGAGAATCGGAACTCTAATCTGTTTTTACTTCCTTTTATAGGAAGCATCATTCATTTATGGAAGTGGATACCACGCCAGGAAATCCATTTTCAGACCGTTGACTTTTACATCGCCATGCTAATAGATAAAGAAATTCTGTTTTCACCGTTTGGTGCAGGAAGGATGTTGCTAGAACTTATTTCATAGGGCATTTACATGATATCTACCACATTGGAGAAAAAATTAGTTAACTTGCCTAAAATCGATCATTTCGCGGAAATGTTACTCGGCTATGAGAAGTGATACAAAAATGAGCTTTGATATAAGTTCTAGCTGCATCGTTTATCTTTCAATGCAGATACTCCTCAAGTTGATAAGTAAGTTTAATACAATTACTGTAGTCGTGTAAAGCAAAGAGGATGTCCAGCGCTTTTTTCCACACGCCGAGCGCTGGCGCTTCCGGCAGTCCAGTGAACGGCTACGCGTCCTTGGCTTGCCTCCTCCTCTCCCTTCCATCTCTCTCTCCCCCCACCCTCACCTCGGCGCTCAGGTTAGGGGGTCGGAGTAAAGTGATATTTTTTCTCAAGTCAGAATCACATTTCATCATAAGTATCACATTTCACTCAACGCTTTCCCACGCTCTAACTTCACCCAGGTGGCTTCCAAAAGTAGGGGGGAGGGCGTTGCCCGTTGGGAGTCCTTTATCAGCTATGACCGCGAACCAAACGTATCACATTTCAGGCATCTATCAGGTACTGACGGCATTCTACTTTTATTTGTTGATTTGCCGACGGATTTCCGTAATCGAATGATCACGGGTTGAAATTGTATATAATTCTGCAAATATTTTAGCTGGATATTTCATTTCTAACAGATGCCATTTTCATAGCTGGATGACGAGATTGTATACAACTGTGATTACTGTGTGATGTTAGGAGAAAAAGATGCACAATAAAACGGGCTGTGTTTCGTGACGATATTAAAACGTAACGCAATAAATTCATGAGAAAGATGTACATCAACACTTAACTTTGGCACAGAATTTCTATTAAAGAACGTGCATTCATGTTATGACAAAATGATGCAGGCTCAAGGGCAAAAAATTGTTTTTTTGATAAAAATAATTTTTTCCTCCCGAGCCTGCCCGAAAATGGGGGTGCGCGGGATACACGAGGGCGCGGCTTACACGAGTAAATACGGTATAAGAGGTGAAGTTCCTTGTTGCATGCCCAGGTTTTCTCTATCAGTTGTGTTAAACAAAACAGATGGTCTATAGTAGATCTTCCTTCTCTAAACCCCGCTTGTTCTTCAGATTCCTTGTCTGCATAATCTTTCTCAATTCTATTTTTTACTATTTTGCCATATAATCTGCTAATTGTACTAGTCACAGATATTCTGCGATAGTTATCACACTCGTTCTTATTGCCTTTTTTGTATTACAGTGAGATATGGGAAATTCTCCAATCTTCTGGGACCTCTGCTCCATTTAGGCATTTAGTAAAGAGTTCTGTTAATTTATTGTACAGTAACTCTGATCCATATTTTAACAGTTCTCCCGGTATTTCTCCAGGGCCAGTAGCTCTTCCATTTTTTTAGGGATTTACAAGCCTGTTTAACTTCACTGCATTGCATTACTATAGGTGATGTAACATTTCCTATGGTTAGCAGATGGATTTCATTTATATATTCTTCTCTATCCTCTGTCAATAACTTTTTTAAGTATATTTCCCATTTCTCTTTACTAATAGATGTAATTAAATCTTTCTTTTTATCCTGCCTCAATGATCTTAGAAACTTCCAGCTTTCTGTATTTCTGGTTCCTCTGATGTAGGTATTTAAGTGGTTGCATTTCTTTTCCCAGCAAGCGTTCTTTTTCTGGGTTAATTTTTGTCGCACTTTTGCTTGCGCTTCTTTGTATGCAACCTTGTCATTGCCTGATTTCGTGGTCAGATATCTGTTATATTTAATTCTTTTTTCTTCGATTTCTTTTTCTATTTCATGATCCCACCAATATGGCTTTCTTTTATTCTTTTCATAGTAGCCTACTGATTCATACGCAGCTTCATGTACACATTGAGATAAATGCCTATAAAGCTCCTCTGTATTTGATTATGTTTTTCAGCAAAGTAGTTTTTCATCCAGATGGTTTTGGTAAAGCTGTCTAACGCTTTGTTGTTCAAGGCTGTCCAAGTTGTATCTTCTTTGCCTTATTTCTACTTCAGGATTATCTTGGCTTTCTCTAACCCTTCCTCTTCCAGGAAACATCAACTTAGCATTTAACAGGTGGTGGTCACTACCACATGTAGAACCTCAGTATATTCTGACATCTTGTACTCTTAACTTTGTATTTTGCTTTATGATGAGGTAGTCAATAATTGATTTGAGAACTCTAGTAGGTTGGGTTCACGTATATTTGTGTATATTCTTATGCTCGAAAAAACCATAAGATATTCTTAGGTTATTTTGTTCACACATTGTTATTAGTCTTAATCCATTGTCATTCAAAGTTCCTTCTCCGTATTTCCCAACCACTTTATCATTTGACTTTTTCTGACTCTACTATTTAGATCTCCCATTATAATAAGTTCTCTTGAGTTTCCAATTTTTATTATTTCATCATTTAGGTGTTCAAAGAATTCCTGCTTTTCATTTATAAGTGAGCTTTCATTTATTCTATATACGCCCAGTATAGTTATTCTGAAGCCGAGCATACAGAGATTCATTTTTATCAATCTTTCATTGATTGGCTCCCATGATGTTACATTTTTTCTGAGACTCTTTCAAATCAGGATGGATGTTCCCTGTTGGGCCCTTTTTTCCTTAGGGACCCCACTATAAAAGTGATCATAGTAACCTACATTTTCTGAGCCTTGTCCCTTTTTCTTAGTTTCTGTGATTACAGCGATATCTACTTTCATTTTTCTTAGCTCTTATGTTACTTCTATTAGTTTCCTAGATACACCCTGTATATTCCAGGTACCAAAAATCAATAAATTAGACAAAAAGGCTAATATAATCGATATAGCAGTACCACTAAGCCACAACGTAAGGTCCACCGAGAGAGAGAAAATCTCAAAATACAGAAATTTAGCCGACGAAATAAAAAAATATCTGGAAATTAAATGATGTCAGCATTCACCCGATAGTAATCTCTGCGGAGGGAGTGATATCCCATATGTTAAAAAAACAAACTTAGAAGCTGGGAATAAAAAAACTAATAACTAACCTCGGGCAAAAAGCTGTGCTACTCCAAACTTGCCAAATCATGAGGAGATTGCTAAGCCAAGAAAATTCGGACACAGTAGGATAGGGTGAATTCTCTTCCTGAACTTCCGAGCCTAATCCTAATCCACCTTTAGGATAGGTGAAATTTTTCCAGTTGGTATAATACTCACTGAGAAAGTGTTATAAGTTGAAAATAATAATAATAATAATAATTTTTATTTCTCCATTGGTCACAGATTACGCCAATGACTACCTATTTATTATATTTGGAAAACATGCGTAACCATGCCCTGGATGAGGAAAAAACCACCCACGCGGGACTCGAACCCACGACCTTCGGGTTGGTTGGCCATTACCCGAAATTGATGGTTTCAGGTGTTACTTTGTGGAACTTGGAATTCATCTTGAATAACGTTAAACTTTGTATCTCCACTTGAAATTTATTTTGCTACGACCATTGTTTCGACGTCAGGGCGTCATCATCAGGTGATGACGCCCTGACGTCGAAACAATGGTCGTAGCAAAATAAATTTCAAGTGGAAATACTAAGTTTAAAGTTATTCAAGATGAACATTACCCAAGATAGTTGATGCCAGAATATTTCAGTTTCTTGATCTACTACTCACTAGATATGTTCCTAGAGATTGCAGTAATATTTTCTGTACAATTTAGCCACATACTACGTAATCCAATGCTACAGCTTTCTTTTAGCAGTGATACACTTGATATGATTGTTCAAAATACACACAAATATATCAAAAAGCTGTGGAAAAGTTTGAACATGAAAGAGATTACAGGCCGACAGATGTCATTGAAATGAAGGCTTTTTTGGCTTGCTGTTTTTAGCCAGTTTTTCGAGGGGGTCACCAAAATCATCATGACTTTTGAGCTAGAGATAGTCTCAGAATCAATATTTTTAGAATGGCTATGTCTGAAAAGCATTTTCCATTTCTCCTGAGGAGCATTTTCTTTTATGAGAAAAATACCAGACCATCCCAATTAAAAGTAAATAAATTAGCAGCAATTTGGGAATTCTTCACTAAATTTGTAAAACATGCAAAAACCATTCTCAGGGTCAAAATGTAACTATTTATGAAATACTTCCTGGATTTTGTGGTTGCTGCAGCTTTCAACAGTATATTCCGTCGAAACCGAGTGCAGTTGAAGTCCGTCATTACGAGTGTGGTATATAGCGAGAATCTGGCTGTAGCGAGTGATTTTTTGCCAATGGTTGGTCTCATGGTGATAACATACAAAGTTGGATGGTTGTAGCGAGTGGTTACTTCTCTCGTATCTCCATAACAAGTACGATTTTTCCTTTATGTCATCAAGGTTGCATAATTTACAGGCACCTTCAGCTACGAATGACAAAGTTATTCAAATAGAAATTACATTGCGGCACTGAATCACCTTGAAAAGAAAATGTACCTAATTGAGATCAGAGTTCTGATTCTCTCTTTGCATGTGCTGATGCTCTAGGTACATTACTTGTCCTATTGATGTGACGATGCGTTTCAAAGCTCTCTTGGGCACTACACAAAATCATTTTAGATTATGGAAAATTCACGAGGAAGTGCGAAATCTACCTCACCGTATCAACCCAGTGTTGGCTCTCGGCTTTCGCCGTCCTTTTATATTATCCATAAAAATTATGAGGCAAGTGAACGATGAACATCGCAAATGGATAATGTCAACACTCAATGTTTACATAAGGCGAAGGAGTGATCTTCTCGCATGAATCCCATATCGTTCTCGCAGAATGTGTCCCGCGCTCATAAATTTCTTCTTGTCCAAAAATTAGCAGTGATGTTTTCTCATCCTAAGCGAGAGGGCAGCCTAGGGAGGTGTGAGAGGGGCATGTGGGGGAATTAGCTGTCAATGTTTTTTGAGTCAGCGAGCCTCTGAGCAGCAGGATGCGACCCCTGGATGATCCCGGGTGGTGTCAAAGATTACCACCGTCCTCCCGAAGCGAACCCGAAAAAAGTATCTGGTGTCAGAAGGGGTGGGGGGAGAGAGAGAAGATGAAGAAGTCGGCTGAATCTGAGGCCCAGGTTGGCATTGATGCTACCATCACAGCAAACTGCCAATGAAGAAGTGCGAGATGCTTCACACCTTGAGGGGAGTGGATACCATTCAAATCGTCCTAAGTAACGGTCATCCTATGTTGCGGCCAATGTTGAAACTAGATGGTACCTTGGAAGTTGGCTGCTGAGGCTCCTGAAAGAATGCCCCCCTCCCCCCCCTCCAACTAGTGGAAGCTACCTGCGAAGTTAGAGCGTGGGAAAGCGATGACTGAAATGTGATACTTTTGATGAAATGTGATGATGACTCGAGAAAAAAATATCGCCCGACCCTCTAACTATGAGCGCCGAGGGGAGGGAGGGGGGAGAGAGAGAGAGAGGTGGAGGGGAGAGAGAGAGAGAGGTGGAGGGGAGAGAGAGAGGTAGGCCAAGGATGCGTAGCCGTTCGCAGGACTGCGAAAGCACCAGTGCTCAGCTCCAAGGCCTGTGGAAAAAAGTGCTGGACATCCTCTTTGCTCTACACTGCTACAGTACTTGTATTAAACTTATATACTTGTGAAGTATCCGTATTGAAAGATAAAGGATGCAGTTAGAACTTATATCAAAGCTCATTTTTGTATCACAACCCATAGCAGGGAAACATTTCTGCGAAATGATCGATTTTCGGCAAGTTCACTAATTTTTTTCTCCGATGTGGCTGATATCAAGTAAACACGCAATGAAATAAGTTCTAGCGACATCCTTACTGCGCCAAACAGAAAAAAGAATCTCATTATCTATTAACTTGCCACCATTGCGATGTGATGTCCGTGTCATAAAAATCAGCTGTTTCATAGATAATAAGTAGTGATGTGGTCAGGATTCGATCAAATCCTTTCAGAAAAGATTCGATTATGTATTTCGAATCCTCGTTTTGCGGGTGGCATACCTTATAGGATCACTCACTCACTCAGTGATTCAACCCGAAGGTTGGTTTGGATAGTTGAGGTTAGAGCTCACCCTGGACCAAGCCACAGGCGTATGAATTTCACACATTCAGGGTAGAAGGGCCAGTTCCTTTCCCTGGGCCACCTCGAATACCGAGGATTTTTTTGTTCGGGGGCGTCCAAAGGCAAAGGGATTTTTTTTAGGGGGCGTCCAAAGGCTTTCACCTTATAGGATAACGATCTCGAAACAATATAATCCCATGAATGACGCGTTTTACCGTCATAAGTGCTGATAATCTGCGCAGAAATTCACTACTACATATATCAAAGAAAATATTCTCATGAGAAAGGTCTGAATTCAAAGAAAAAGGATCACTTCAGTTTGTAGAATTTTTTAGCCCACATCCCATGGCCAAATAATGCACTGAAGTTTTTATCTGCCAGCATTCCGTTGTAAAATTGTACTATACGACAAAAAACTAGTAGACGATAATTGTACTCATGGCTATATATATCTCTATATTCGTGAATGTACTCAGTGCTTTTCATTTAAGTATGGCGATAGCCGATTATCAAACACAGGTGCCGTCGATCGCAGACTCACGCTGGAGCAGAGAGCCACCGGCAGCCGGCAGTAGATGGCGATTCAGCTAAATCGAAAGCACCGTGGTGTGGTGATTGCTGTCTATCGCTGGCTATAGCCGCAAATCAAAAGCACCCACTATATACCACAATCACAACTCATCACGTTGGTGCACGACCGTTGTCGTGAATCTGTGCTTGAAGTGTAAGATATGAAATACAACTCGATAGTGAAGAGTTTAGTTTAGAATAAGTTTTCTGAAATAAGGATTTGGATTCGAGGTTCATTGAGTGGGATTCAATAAAAAAAAGAGATTCGGATTCGGGATTCGAATTCGATAAATTTTGGATTTGACCCATCACTAATAATAAGTCTCAAACTCTGCATTCTTTCTGTATCGACAGTAGTAGAAGGACAGGCTACAAACGGAATAACATGTATTCAAATCGAGTCACAGGTTTCTCCGGAAACAGCTCTACTTTTCTCTTGGGGATGGAGGGACAGACTTGAGTTGTGACACGTAATGGCTCTGAAGATGATGAACGTGACGTTCGTCAAAACGTCGCAGGAGATGGAGAATTTAACCCGGCTAAAGACCCGTAATGACGTCACCCATTGAGAAAAGATACTTGCAGTGCACGGAATTCATTGTTGACTAATCCACAAAACTCATGTTAATGAATTAATATACTCTTTGAACTCACAACGTTATTTTCCATGCATTACGATGCGTTAATAAAATATTTCATTCATAATTGCCCTTATGGTTATTTCTAAGGTAGCCGTTGTGCAAGAACTAATGACGATTGAGACATTAAATTGGGTGACGAATATAACGAGTGTGCCTTATAGGGAGTACTTTTTTTGAATTTTGTCAGGACTCGTAATAACGGACTTCTACTGTAAATATGGAATAAAAATCTTTTATTCCAGCGATGCTAAATTGTTCTACATGGCAAATTTGGAAATATTATGTGGCCATTAACCAGAGGGACGTTACTACCATGAGTATTTCACCACAAGATATTGTTTTGAGACTTCCTAAACCAATTAACGGATCCGGCAGAAATATTACTGTAGACAGCTGTTTTAGGAGTCTCAGCTTGGTATGTGATTTAGTGAAGGGGAAAATTTCTGATGCAGGAACTGCCCAAAAGAACAAGCATGAGCTGCCATTCAACTTCATTTCACCCAAAGGTCATGAGAAATATGACATTATATGTATTAGGCTACATGAAAAATGGTACGCTAGTGTCATACATCCCCAAAAAAGGTAAAACTGTTGTCCTCGATTCAAGTCTACATATTTTATCACAGGATGTGATGAACAATGAGAAAAAACACCATAAATTATAAAATTTTATATGTAATAACACAAAGTCTGGAGTAGACATGGTAGAAAACCTGTGCAACATACAATGTTCAACAGTGCAACAAGAAGATGGCCGATGCTCATTTCTTACCATTTTCTGAATATAGCAGGAATAAATTAAAGAGTAATATTTTTTGGGAATGAAAATGAGTTCATTACAAGATGCAAAGATATAAAATAAATTGGCTTTAAATTTTGTGTTGAAACAGCCCCTTACAAAATATAGAGTCCCTTTTGAGTCCTTTTCGCTGCTAACAGTTGATAGGGGTTAGGTGGGACTCCTATGGGATGGGTCCCATGGCCACAGACTTCCCCGGACCAGTCCCAATGGCCACGGCACTCTCGTGGACCAGTACCGTTCACGACCCACTGCGAATCCCCCTTTCCATAGTCTCCCCACACTGCAAGAGACGATCTGTAATTTCACAAACTTTGAACCCTCCCGGAATGAGTCCCCACCGTATTTCAAGCAGAAATTCTCGCCATACTTTGGAACCATTCTGGACCAGTCCCTTGTGGAATTAGTTTCTTTAAGAGTTGAACGTTTATGGGTTATCGAAAAAATTCCCCAATGCGTTAGAAAATTCCTCATTATTGGTTAAAAAATCCTTCTTTATGGCCCCTGGTACATAGAAATATCCGTTAACATAGACATAGGTTCTCTCGACGATGTATCAAACAATTTGTCGGCCAAATGCCCAGGAAATATATTAAAAACTTTGTCCCTTACAAATCACAGAAATAGCAATGTTTTCCATACGTCTTGTGAAAAATACATTTTGGATAACTGGAAACCTTGAGAGCACATGAAAAATATTAGACGTACTTTAATGGAATATTTCCAGTCTACGGAAAACTTTTTCTCATAAAAATCGAGGTAGTCCATTTTAACCTAGTGCAGCTGTATCACAGAGTACAAATAAACTGCATGTATTCCCACTCCCGAGGCTGTATACCTATCCTTAATGAAGACCAGAAGAATTACCAACCAAGAGATTTTAAAATGTGCACGGATCACGTAACCTTGTGTTACATATGTTTATCGCATATACCTAATGCCTATTTTAACTTAATATATGGTTCCTTTGAAGCCATAACCGCATAAATACTCATTTTATAAATATTTACTGTTTTTCCTATGTTTTTATATTCATGAAATATATTTTTAATAAATAGCAACATATGTTTAGCCTGTGGTTCATCCTTCGACCAAATATTTGGCATAAAGGAGCAGCTTGCAAATGATCGTTCGAATTGGAGAGACTAGGGTTCTGCTCATTGATGGCTTTTAGTAATTAATTTCCATTTATATTAGATTATTTTTATGCTTTTATTAGTACATTCATCATTTTTCTCCTTTCCACATTAGTAACTATGAATATACATGTATATTCATGTTCGTAACATTTCTGCAAGTAAGTTATGTCTTCCTTAAAATGTAAACAAATCTGTGGAAATTGGAAAACATCTTGTTTTTTTCTCATTAATATTAAAATACTTTATATTCATCCTATGTGGCAGCATAGGTTTCAATTAATTTATGCCTGATAACTGTTATTGTGATTGGATGGTATTTCCTCAAACTATCTAGGCATTGACATTTGAACTACCAGAGTATCTTGAGATGTCACTTTCAGTTGTGATTTAGACATAGGTAGGCATTATATGCAAAGGGTCAGTTAGGTAGCTGTTAGGTACTGGCCCTAGACCAGTCCTAGATTCTAAAGCCTGTGCGGGGTTAGTACGACTTTTATTTTTGGACTCCTGCGGGACCAGTACCATTTTCAACCAGTATTGTTCACAGTTCTGTGGGACTTGCACCCAGTAGGGTCTAAAATGACACATATTGACCCTCAAATGCGACTAGTTCTCGTATGTATATCATTAAGAGCAGAAACTTGGCAATGGGACTGATTAGGGACTAGTCTCTTGGGACTGACTCAAAAAGTACTAAAAATATTTGTAAGGGGCTGCAAAGAAGATCATAAATAAAAACCCACTCATAAGAATTTAAAAAATGCTATAAAAATACAAGATAAAAAACAATCTCAATGACGAAGAACCCAACAAGGTTGCAGAGGAAGCAGCAGCAGCAATAAAAGGAAGTGCCATGCTATATGAATACAAAAAAGGAATCATGCACGAAATATGTTTGTGAAAAGTGCAACTGTGTATTTATGCATAAATAAGCATGTAAAAGGAATTTGTGAAAGTTGCCTCTCTGAGTGAAGCGCTGAAGAACAAAATATTGATTCCGAATGGCATAAAAATTTTAATAATTTCCTAATACCATCTGAGTATTTCTATATTATATATCAATAAATTATAATAAATAATAATTTCAGGAATATATTTCTGAAAGTAATTTGCATATTTTGATAAATATTATCACAATATACGTTTCTTGAAGTTTAAGTGATGAGATAATTTCAATAACTTCAAAAAAAACGACAAATGCATCAGAAAATTGAACATGGGTCTGTCAGACTCACTGCTACTTATAGTGTTCCGAAGGCTGGTGCACCTAATGGAGGGTCAATAAAATCATTTCATAAAATATTAAAATTGAGGTACCTACTTTCAATGATGAGTGATAGAAGCACATTATTGCCTATTTTCTTCTGTTATTTTTCTCCACTTTCAGAATTTCTGAGTGATTTTTCTCTCTTCATGCTCAAAAATAGACCAAACCTTCACAATTTTTACAACCAATGTTTTGCCAGAAATGGAAGGCTTATCTTCCAACAAACAGTAGATCCCTGCTTTACGATGGGTTCACTTTATGATAGGATCACTCAACGATCTGCATACTAGGAATTTTTAGCACCCATAATTTGTTCGTCATTCAGCATTCAAAGCCTAATTTTTTAATGGACAGCAGTTTCTATCATAGCAACATTTACATATTTAATGATGTGATTAATTATGAGCTGTTTCCATGATTGGAGCAAATGCTGCAATGATTAACGCTACTACCAACCAGCTACTAACAAGATTGCATTCTGTACAAAATCAGGGTCACATCTATGATAATTCAGATTAAGGCTTTCATTTGTTATTATAGAGACATCACCTACCCAGACAGCACAAATTTGGAAATATTGCTGTATTACAGTCATTTCACAATCGTATGACAAAACAAGGGTATTTGTATTCCAATTGTATTACAATCATTATACAGTGTCAAATGTCCACTATTACCATTGTGTTATGGTTGTATTACAGAGCCAAATTACAATTGTTTTACAAATTGTATAATGATGGTATCACAGAGCCAAATTACAATAGTTTTAAAAAATGAGGAATTTCTTTCGTATTACCACCCAGGTAGAATTTCTTGCTCTGTAACTGGGATAGAACTATGTAACTGGTCTGCATGAAGACTTCTGTAACTGGGGATGAATTGAAAGTAGCTCCAGGCCGAGTTGCACCCCAGCTACTTACCAGCAGGGATATGGAACTGGGGTATCTTGTCCATGTTAAAAATTGGCCCTACTTCAAAACGTTGGCCATCAATCTATAAAATCCTTGTATCTTTGGCAATGAAATTTTTATTTACAGAGACAAAATTGTAAAAATCGAAATAATTTTCTTTCTTGGATGCCAAAATGAAAATATTATTTAGTTATACTAAATGTTCCACTACTACAGAATCTCACTGTCAATATATGATGTACATTAATTTTACCTGCTACTTAGTGCCTACCTAACCGCATATTATGACTTATATAATGCCTATCAATGTCTACTAGCAATTGAAGGTAGCGCTCCAAGAAAGTCTTATATATGTGGCCATTCCCGTGCGTAAAAGTGACTGCGAGAACTAATTTTTAAATGTCAATGCCGTTATAGTTCGAGGAAATACCATCCAGTTATATGATAACAGTTACCAGGCATTAATTAATTGAAACCTATGTTGCCATACAGGATGACTACAAAGTCAATATTAATTAAAATAAACAAGATTTTTTCCATTAAAAATACGTTTGATTTCATTTCAATGAATACGTAACATCCATTTGTATTACAATCGTAATACAGTCTCAAATTTCCACTAATAACTATGTATTACAGAGCCAAATTACAATAGTTTTACAAACAGAATCTTATGGTATTACCACACAGGTAATACGAAAGAAATTCAGGAGGTTTGACTTGCGTAAATGTTAGGAACATGAATATACATAGGTATATTCATAGTTACGAATGTGGAAAGGAGAAAAATGATGTCTGCACTAATAAAAGCATAACAATAATATAATGAACATACATATGTATATCCATGTTCATTGTTGTTGTTGGTTGCCATGTGTTTATTTGTGTACTAAGAAGTATTAATCTAATAGTTGAATAAGTAGCCATCAAATGCACAAGTCTAATAATTAAAGTGCACTATTTTATTGAGCCAAAATTGTGCCGCATCTATCCCTTTAAAGATTTTAACGCAAAATGCTATCTGGGTCTCTCATGCACTCAACCATTGGGTGAAAAAAAGCCTTAGAGTACCTCCGTGTGAAGTGGGATTCTCAATGAAGGGTGTAGTTCTAGCAGTGTACTGTGAACAGTCTCTTTTCGAACAGCATTAACCATTCAATAACTTAACTTACCAGAAGTTGGTGGTTTATGCTCATCTACGGCACAGAAAATTCTTGGAACTTTAAGAAAAATAAAGTCCACAAGTCCAATCTGGATGTCTAGATGCCAATTTTTTAGTGAGTGGGTGTTACTGGAGTTCTGCCCTTATGTCAAAAGTTACCTTGAGAGAATAAAACAGCATTGGTGCTAGAGATGGGCCACTTGGTAAATTACTGCGGTAATTTTCGTAAATTACCGTGGTATTTTTCGTAAATTACCACGACACCTGAAAATTACCGTAAATTACGGTAATTTTCAGGAAACTTCACATACGCCTTGCAATAACGTTTCATAGCGATACATTGCAAACATATTCTATAATGCAACGCCTGTAATCATTTCTTACGATCTTAGATAGGTATATTATAAGACATGAACGACGCATTTATGGATAATTGTTCTCAAATTAGTTATATTATGGAGTAATGTATGAGAAACATTTTTCTTGGTTCAACTTTTTCTTGTAAATTCAGTTAATTTATTTCGGTAATTATAATTTATGGAGAGTTTCCCAAAGAGATGTTAAAATAAAATCAGAAAATTAAGAAAAAATGATTACCAAATATACCCTGAGTCTTTCCATGTCTGCATACTTTTTATCCTTTATTGCCGAGTTTATACGGACGTATACTGTACAATGCTCAGCCAGCGTTTGAGTATTTTAACCCCTGACGGAAAACTTGAAAAAAAGTGTGAGCGTCTTTATAATTTTGAAATAGGTACGAGAACCAACATATCAATTACGATTTTAGACTAGTGTTGCATCTAGTCTTGTGTCAACTTTCATGTAAATACGCAAACGTCAATACGATTTCAAGTTAATGCAATGACAGCGCTACCCAACAAAATCATACGAGTGAAATGCAAGACTCAAACATTAATTATTGAGCTGCCCTGCATTTTTTCACTACGAAAAGCAAGCATTTTCACTGAAAATTTCCATATATTTATTATTTTATCTGTGTGCTGTCACTGAAGTGAAAGATTTTTCGGGATCATCGATGTTCCAATATTTACTCCTTCCGAAATTTTACACAATTCCTTAACATCATTATTCCTCTCTGTAAGGTTTTATTACTTACAAACAACAAAATTTCGAAGTGAATATTTCACCAACTAGTAAGCATATTTGATTTAACCAATTTCACAACTTAACGACTGAAACCTTCGCACGCTATCTCCCTCACAGAGAAACCATTGGAACGAGTGATATCACAAATTAAGTTATTAAAACGATTTTGTTAACATTTGTGTCCGTGATCAACTCGAGTAATAACAAATGACACTCCCCTGCATTGCGCAGAGGAATGATGTTGGAACCAAAATTTCTCATTGTGTGACAAAAGAGAGTGACATTGCGTGCTGCTGCAGACTTATTTTGGCTTTTTAAAAGTTATAATAATAGATAAATGTTGCGATATGTTTGGTATAAGCGTCGTCATTTCTATCTTAATGGTATTTGATTTCGTATTGAGTCCTCTGTTAAGCATTTACAGCTCAAAACTGAAAATTACCGGAAATTACGGTAATTTTTGAAAATTACCGTAATTTACCACGGTAATTTATCTCAACTGAAAATTACCGTAATTTACCCATCTCTATGGTGCCCCAAGTGACGATCCAGATCTTGCCGCATCAATCAAGGCAGAATTCAGCTTTGTTAAAGTGCAATTCCACCCTCCAAATACCACTTCTTTGCTCCAACCAATGAATCAGAAAGTAATTGACAATTTAAAAAAAAATAAAAAAAGGGTTTTCCATGTGCTTGAAGGAGACCAGCAGTCCAAATTCCATCTTGCCGAAAGATTTCTAGAAGTCGCTCTTCAGCATTTTAGAAAAACTTAGCTTAATTGTGGACTCCTGGAATGAAGTTTCCACCAGATGCCTCAATTCTGCTTGGAAAAACATTTGCCAGGAAGTTATAAGCTATTTTCAAGGGTTTGATCAAGAGTATGCAATAGATGAGAAAATAATTAACCTCGGTCAAACATTAAGACTTTAAGTTGATGGATGGAAATGCGACATGGAGGAGCACATCGATGACCCCATAGGAGAGAGAGCTGAACACGGAAGAACACAATTGGAGAAAATAGTTGAATAAAATATATAAATATAAATAATAATGTACCAATAAATTTCATTAAAAAAAGTAGCTGCAATGAGGATACAACTAACGATGGAAATACTGTGACATTTGATGACATCGAGGAATTTCTCACTGCTTGGGACACAATTAAGAGGATTGTAAAGAAACATCCTGACATAGAAAGGAGTGAAATTCTATCGTGCCATTATGAAGATAAAGATATCGGACACTTCAAAAGACTTCATCTAGATAGGATTAAACAACCCACCTTGCATTAATATTTCAAGGAAAAACTTTAATTTTTTACCTTTTAATATGCCTGTAGCCTTCATTTTTTACATTTTCATGAGCCTGAATCATCATTGCAAGAGAGGTTATTACTATTATTTCGCATTGAAAGTTCAACTTATTCTTAGGAAAAGTTCCACAAAAATAGTTATGTCTTCAGTGTTCATCTTTCTTGTTTCGTGTTCTCTTACTCGATCTATGGATGTCTCTAAGAAGGTTGTGGTGTCGTAAGCAACCAACCCCCAATAACTGTCCCAAGCCTGAAGAGTCAGTCAGCTGTTCCGAGAAAAGGGCTTTGAAACAGATACCCTTGACTGGGAGAACATAATCAATACTGCTGGCTTGGTATAAGTAGAAAGAAGATCTTAGGAAGCAAAAGACAAGTGATCAATGATGGCAATGGATACTTAAAGTAATAAAAAGTAAAGACTGGATGAGTAAAGAGATTAGATTTGCCTACAACACACCCCGCGATGCGTTAGAGCCTTGATGAAATATGATTTTCCTATAGGAGAACCGCAAATGCTACTTTGAAATTAGAAATCTATTGGCAACCCTGAATCAAGATTGAAAGAGCCATTAACCAGATTTTATTATGAGAAACTTCTTCAAGAAGCCATGACCTTGGCTCAGGAAGAACCTGATAATTCAAATGGCGCGGGAGTTTGGGTCGTCAGTGACATCAAACCAATAGGAGCCCAAGTCGCGAATGAGGCAACCTTAACTCTAAGAACCTTGGGGTTAAACCAACCCGAAGACCCAGTGAGCCATCCTTCATGCCGAACAGGGTGGCTCAGGTTAAACTAACCCGAACCCGTGTCATTTGACTGAGAGTTTCCAATCATGGGAAGTACGACGACCAGCTGTTGCCAGCACGCCTGTTGCCATGCCGGCAGCACTTAAAAGGGGAGGCGCGAGTATTGACACACCCCTTTTTCTCTTTGGATTTCGGCATTGCTGGTTCCTGGTGCCTACGCTCGCCCGTCGTAGCCCTCGCCTACTCTTCCAGCTACTTCCAGCCTGGCTCATCTCCCTCCAGTCCATGACACATAAGGCACCACCTTATCCTTTTCTTCCTCCGTCTCATCCCCTATATCTCTTGCGCAATGTGTTCCTGGGTTTCGTTTGTGTATCTGGTCATAGTTTTGGTTCATAAACCTAACTTCAGAGTTAATTTTCTGTGTACAAAGTTAATTTCCATCATTAACCTGCCAATGGGCGCCCACACCCGGGAGGCTAGGGGGGGCCGCGGCCGCCCCTTAGCCTCCCTGAATCTTTATGCACTATGCTAAATTACTCACTATTATTAGTCAAGTAACTCTTGCAAGTTACCTGACATATAGGCCATAATTGAAGTTCCATTCCCCACTACATACCATAGAATTCGGTCATTACGTGGGTCTGGAGACAAAAAATACACCCACGTTATAGGCTACCTGCACAATTACGAGAAGGAAGGAGTAATCTTGATGAGTTATAATTTCTGTGCTCAAAGTAAAAAAATATGAAAATATTACCAAAATTTTCGTACAAACAAAAATATGGGTTCTCCTTCACGTATTTTTATATTTTCAAGACACCAAGAACGCATACAATTTTTATTGCATGCATAATTTGCTGAAAATGTTCTAGCTTTCAAATCACCGAATTTTTGAGTCCCTGCGTTCTGGCTACTACCAACAAGGTAAGTACACTTTACAAAGTCCAGGGACCCTCCATTCCCTCCACTCGTCTCGGCTGATTAGCAATTAGTATCAAAATAGTAACAATGGTCACACTCGCACCGGTCAAGAGTTGGGCGCACACAAGAAAGGAGAAGCTACATTGCTTGGCTGCGTCCACGTCAACATTGCGTCATCATTCATTCATTTGTTGTCTATGCACGAGGCCATTGCCACAACACATAATTTCTTAAGAAGGCCACTTCACACAGGTGACGTGTGAAAACTACTCGCCTTGCCACGATATGCAGCAAAAGCGCTTATCCAAGAGTATATCCAACAAGATAAAGTACAATCAAAAGTTAACATTGGTGAGTTATTAAAAACATGTGGATTGAAAAGATGAATGATACCATATTATATAGCCTAGATATGTTTGTAGGTGTTTAAAATACAACAACAAATTATTAGTGTTGAAGTGAAAAAAATAGACTTAGAATAGATAAGAATAGAAAAGAGATTCCACAGAAATTTATGTTTTTAAACCAACCGGGTTTCGACGTTCAGCAAATATATAAAACAGTTTATTGCTTAACTTTGTGATATTTCATTACAAGGAATTTTAATGGTAACTTTTATGAAAGCAACATCATAGACTACTGGGGACAGTATTTTGAAGACCTATACAATAGTGTGATAGAAGGCGAAGGTGAGTCTTACGAATTAGTAAGTACGTCCATGTGGAAATGGAGATAATTGATTATGAGGTTGAAACGGCTGTGAGAATTGAAAGAGAGTAGCAAGATTTGAAAAAAGTAATTTATTTATTTATTTATTTACCTCCGAAAACAGCACTCATTGGCCTTTATATCGGGGTATTAACAATCAACAATTGACGGGCACACACAACCATACCCCGGGAGGTGAAAAATCCTCCCCAGGCGGGACTCGAACCCGCGACCTTTGGGTTAGCAGGCGAGGACGTTACTCCACCGCCACCGAGGCCGGCAAATGAAATACCATTGAAACCAATCATGAAATGCCATTCAAGGGTGGGATTCTACACCCACATTTAATGAAGAAAGAAAAGAAAGAAAAGAAAGAAGATTTTATGAGGAGCATAAAAAACTTAGACCAATTCTATCAAATCAACAACTTGGAAGCAGAAGCCAGACTGTGGTATGATTTATGGACAGGTACAGTAAGTCTTTGGAAATAAAAAACTGCATGATTTTCTCACAGAAACTATTTTCTATCCTGCAGTGAGAAGAATGCTAATTTACTATCAAACCATACCCCTGACAAACTGCGCACTGTGGAGAAGTCCTTTAGCACACTTGGCCACGTGAAGACCTGACTAAGAAGTACATGCAATGGGTGAGGTGGATCGTCTCTCAAACTAATGTCTTCTCAGTGTAATAGAGTAAATCTTTTCGTATTCAGGAGAAAGTAATTGACATATTTGAGAAGAAGAGAAGAAATTTACAATTTGCTTTTTCTGAGAAATACTAGCACCTCAACCAATAAGCTCAAGATGTTTTAGTCCATCTTTTAAATTTCCTTATTAATTTTTTATGTTGGTTTTGTCTTCTGAAAACGAAAAACCTAACTAAATATATCAAAGTTATAATGCAGTTTTTTATTCAAAATAAATTTCAGGTGGCTGAAATCTCTAATTAAGAATTTTTTAAAGTACCTAGGTATGTCAATTTCACCACTTTTCACTACCAATTTCACTACTAATTACAGCATTGCTACATTAGATACCAAAATTTAATGAATATCAATAATAATTTATAAGTTTTTTGTGGTCGATTTGTAATAAAGCAAATAAATTAGATTTTATACTGCAAACTTTCAGTTTATCTAATTAATAAACCTTCATCAAAAAATTAAATGTTTTTATCAATTTAATTTATTTATTGTTTTTGCAGGATTAAATTAATATTTTAGACACAAATTTAGAAAATTGACATTCGCCTAAGATGTCCCAAAATTGTACTCGTGAGACCTCAAATTTACTAAACTCTCCGGATGAGGGCTCAACGAACCCCCCACATCTTAAACCTATGTCTTGGCCACTGCTTCGAAAGTACTGTATGGGTGCCCATGCCCGCTCCCCTGGTTATCTCGGTCCTCCGGATACCGGTACAGTTACAAAATTAAAATTAACTTTTAATGCTAGTGTATTCTTATTGTTGGTCCTCCAGGAAGTGTGCCACACATTCAGAGATAAGGCTGAAGAGCATTTCATCTACGTTCTAACTGTAAGTCTCACATTGATCATGTAACCTGAGCTTTAAATA